>OY743144.1:13998260-15248260 GCA_963555695.1 Dasypolia templi | reverse complement strand
ACATAGATAAATAGAGCGGTAACTGAAAGTTCAAACAAAGCATTCGTATTGTTTAAGAACTCCAAGAAACTCATCGGTCATCTCTAACATGTTGTCTATAACTTCAGCTATAAGATGTAAGTACATTGCCACTAGCCTTCTTAATTTAATATTTTCGTAAAATCATATGATAAACGTAACTATTAATAGAATAGGAACGTGTAGAAACTTGGTAGGAAAAGGATCTAACAGTAAAATACCATCAAAAAGGTTCTATCTTGGTATACTTATCAATTAAAAAAAGATCCAATACGTGCGAAGATAGATGATTGGCTCAAAGAAAGCACGAAGAAAAAGAAAGTTCCGCGCTTCCGGTTTTTCCGACGGATTTTGAAAAACTAATTAGTTAACAGGTAAATATTTCACCAGTTTAAATATCCCAATAATTATGAGATAAAATAAGTTCACACAATCCATTAAAAAAAATGTATATTTCGCGCAACTAAAATTAATAGGTACGGTTTCGATTTTATTGATTGCATTTCCCGGGTGAATTGTCTACGGCGCATGCTCGAAAATTGCTCGGAAAATTCGTGACTGCGGCTGCAAAGGTGAGCTTTTCTTGAGTTTTATTGTAAAATATAAACAATTTCAGTTATTTTATGGCGTTTGTGTGATTCTGGTATATGTTTACAACCAAGATCTAAAATATTGTGGTTTTCCTGAAAATATTTTTCGACTTCACCTGGACACAGGTATTCTGCCGGTTTAAGATTTTAAAATTACGCATTTTTATGGTTTTGTAAGAAAAATCTTTCAGTGAACAACATTATGTTAGCAAAATAAATGATCTGGCTTCTAATAGTCATGCTCCTAAACATTTGTAATGTTTTGCGAATAATTTACCAACTCTTATAACATCAACTTAGACTTTATTTCTCAGAGTTATAAGGTTTTATTTAATGTCTTATTTCTGAAAGTTTTTTGTTTCAATAATTCCTGGGACATTGTGCATGAAGTGAAAAATATGATTTTCCAATTTCAAAGTTATGTCAAGATAATGTCGCCGTGATAAATTTTCTGAAAAATACCGGGTAAGTACATGGCGATTAGTCGTAATTTATCTGATGCAGACAAAACATGCTCACAGAGCCCTTTGATATACAGAGCATGTACCTATGCTCAAGATGGACGCATTGCGAAGCCCATGTGCATTGTGCGTCGCCGGTACACATGCATGCTACTTAATGCGACATGCGATTATTCTAATTTTGAATCATACTGTTGCAATACATCTACTTTAGTACTTGTATAGTTGTATAGATCACGCCGCACACTAAAATTAGATTAAAATAATGGACTCTCTCCTTGTGATAGAAAATAAATACATCATCACTGCGTCGAAATCTTTGTGCAATTTCTGTCAAGTCACCGATACTTATACATCATGGATACAAAAAGTTTGGGTCTAAGTCCTACCTTGGATAGTAGATCCTATAGGTACCTACAAGAACACACCCAAATAGCGATGTGCCTTTACTTAAATGAACCCATACCGCTCTAACAGCAATAACATCTAGGATACCTATCTACCAGCTTTGAAAGGTCGAAGATGGTTCCTCACATGACATCTCATTTTCTTTGGTGCAGGAGTTCGGTTATTCCGTGAAATGTTTTATTTTTTATTGAATTGGGGTTAATTTTCTTTTTTTTACTTGACTGGCGTGAAGTACAATTTTGATTTGCGTGGGTAGGTATAGTTTAATATTTGGCAGAACAGCTCCGTGTGTCGATGTCACGGGTGTCCTATGCGCACGCTCGGAGGAGATACTCCCTCGGGAATGTTGCGATGAGACTAATTCAATCGCGCACTTATTGTAAGTGCGCTATAAGTGCTGCTACAACGTAGTAGCTACCTCTGTTTTTATATTTCTATGAAATACTTTGCTTAATAAGAAATGAAATTTACAGTGATTTACTGCCAACCGTAACTAGCAATTCCAAGTGTTAAAATCAGAAGACGTTTAAGGAAGGTTTTGCATTAAAAGATTACCAATTTTTTTTTAAAGATGTATCATAAAACAAACGCAACAACCTGCAAAGCGACAGTTTTCTGTATTTCGGAATTTCAAGTTAAACCTAACTTAGTTTGTAAACTTACCAAATGGTCGTTGTATAAATTTTAAGGGTAAACCTTCAGTCGGTGTTACCTAAAGCGGAAGAAGGTACTTCGTTCACATTTACAAAATTGATTGAGGAGAAAATAGTAAATTAAAAGTTTTTTCAAGTACTTATTAGATGGGATTTCTCAATCTTGTCGTTGTCATGTCATAAGATAATGACGAATATTGTGCCTACCACACCTTCAAAAGAGGTTCTGTAGGGACTTTCATATAAGACTAAACTACTCTATGTTCCATTGCCTTTTATGACAGTTCACCTTATGTTATTCAGGTTACAACTTGATTCTCTAACGTTTCGCCTTACGCCACAAGGATGGGTAAAGAGAAAACTCACATCAACATCGTGGTTATCGGCCACGTAGACTCGGGCAAGTCCACCACCACTGGCCATCTTATCTACAAATGCGGCGGCATCGACAAAAGGACCATCGAGAAATTTGAAAAGGAGGCCCAGGAAATGGGCAAGGGTTCCTTCAAGTATGCTTGGGTACGTATTTATTTTGATGCATTCTATTTGGTGTTTTTTAACAGAGATTTATTGCGTCTGATCTTGTGTCATAGGTACCTTCAAAAAAAATTTTTTAATGGGCTTGCCTGTCCCTCTTTAATTAGGGTGAGTTCAGGCTGGTAAAATTGGAAGATGTTTAGTATGGTGTAGTGATAAAATCAACATTATTTATCTACGCTCTAGGTAAAAACAGAAGCTATGATAAAATAGAACAACGTTTAATAATGGAATTGAGCTTGATTTTGGGGAAATTTCCTAACGTAACAAATTAACAATAGGAAGTCCTACAGCTTTTGTTTTCATTTTCAGCGGTACAGTCCGTGTCTTAGTAAACAAATAATGGAGACTGCTGCTTTACCGCATTTTCCGACTTTGATGGCGGAAAGAGCTATAGAAGAATTAAGTCTAAAGTTGCATTGTTTATAATTCGTAGGTTTTGGACAAGTTAAAAGCAGAGCGTGAGCGCGGTATCACGATCGACATCGCGCTGTGGAAGTTTGAAACGGGCAAGTATTACGTGACCATCATCGATGCGCCCGGACACAGGGACTTCATCAAGAACATGATCACCGGTACCTCCCAGGTAAGATGTTGTGATCACCTCACTTTTCTTTATTTCCTGGACTGCAGTTGACGTTGGATCCTACAACTAATCGGATGTTTTGGATAGAATTACTAACCTACATTTCATGTTTATGACATTGGATAGATCACCTTCATAATAAAATTTGGATAGAACAGCGCTAGTAGTGCTGCTGAGTGCCAGTAAAATTATTTATTAGCTTCTGGGATCCGAATGGCCAGTAATCAGCAATGCCGACAATCTTCATCAGCATAACCAATCAACCGACAGTTGTCCACTACTGAGCATGGGCTATACATATCAAATAGTGGTCAACTTTTGGTTGAATGCTGGTTCCCCCGAGCATCGCCACATCGACTGGTCCCGTGCTTCTCCCATCCAGTGACTTTCTCGCAACCTGCACCAGGCCATCTGTCGATTTTGACGCTCCGGGCATGTTTCAATCATGCTGATAATTTTGTCTATCAGGCTGATTGCGCGGTGTTAATCGTGGCTGCGGGCACAGGCGAGTTTGAGGCAGGCATCAGCAAGAACGGACAGACGCGCGAGCACGCCCTGCTTGCCTTCACCCTAGGCGTTAAGCAACTGATCGTCGGCGTCAACAAGATGGACTCCACTGAGCCTCCGTACCACGAGGCACGTTATGAGGAGATTAAGAAGGAGGTGTCTTCCTATATCAAGAAGATTGGTAAGTTTAGCTTTGCTCAAATCACAAGTAACGACAGGTAATAGATTTTTCTCTAGTTTTCATTACTTCGTTGGATGACTAAACACTCTTTCTAAAAGCAGTAATCTAATTGCTTATTTTGTCTTTCATCCGCAAATCTGATATGAAAAGTGGAATGGCTTTTCTGTTGAACCAGGGCTAGAATCGATAAATTCGAAGTAAAAGTCTGGTAAACACTACGACCAGCTCTACAGCTCTTGATTATTACCTGAAAGATAGAACGGTTAAAGTAAGAGTAAACGGCTTAAAATATTTTTTTAAGATAAGGTAAGATATATTTATTTGCTCAAACATATGTGTACACATACAAGAATAAAATGCATGCAGGACAACATATAAAATATAAAGTTTTAGACATGTTTGCCACATGGTATGACGTGCAAATATTATGAATGATAGCGATTTTAAATGATTAATTTCAAGACATACTCAGTTACGGGAATCACAATTGCAAACATGAATAAATTATAAATGTCAATAGTAAAAAAATACAATAAAAATAATACGAATACAAAAATGCATCAAATTTATGTCAAAATAAATGTATCGGTCAGCAATTCATTAATACTATAAGCTTTGTTAACCAGATATGACTTTAGTTGTTTCTTCAAATGTACATTAATAAGCTCCCTCCAACTTTTGGGTAACTTATTATAAATAATGGGAGCCATGCAAAAAACACTCTTGCGCATTAGGGTCTGAAATGGCAATGGGCGTTCCTCAATGTTCGATATTGGGTCCATTCCTCTTTTTAGTTTACATTAATGATTTACCTACCCCAATTACTTCAAAATCAACCGAAGATGGTGTTATTTGCAGATGACACATAATTGATCTTTAAAATAGACCGACGGTCACATTATCTTGACGACGTGAATAACTCAATTGTTTAGGTCTATGATTGGTTTACGGTAAATAATTTGGTAGATGCTAAATAAATAAAAAATGCATATGATTTATATTGCCTAATGCTAGAAGTAGCAAATTTGACATATTGTATGGAGAGACATACATAATTTAAAACTCTTATAAAAAGTGCGCTTACAAATTAAAGAATTAGGAATTTCAAGATAAGAATGTTTCGAAACATGCTGGTCCAGCTACATAGGACAATCTAGAATCTAGAGAAAATCAAACGGGTTACTAATTTATTTGTATAATTAATTACTTTAAAAACATAGATTTACATTCTGTGATTACTTTAACTCACACACTGACTGTATATGTTTGTAAATATGTGAGCACCAATCACCATGTACCTTTCTGTTACAATTTATATGCCATTGCTTCATTCTTAATTATTTTTACCTATTGTGGCATAGTAATTTTATTCTAGGTGCATCGTCTTCACATATCATTATATAATCAATGTATCTGTACAAAATAATGTGAAACTTTTTAAAAGAGTAACGGTGGAGTTTCTTGCCCATTCTTCTCCATACGAAACTAAACTATCTTTTACGCCCAAGGTAGGCGACTAGAATCAATTCTATTTGACGACCAAAGGTGACTTTTATGTGCCTATTTGTAATAAACGCTTTGACTTTGACCTAAATAATGTTACAGAAAAACTGGACGTAACATTTTCAAGGTCACAGTAACAGTTGGTTAACAGTTACTGATTAATAAAAATAACAATTTTTGAACAAAAGCTCCAATATAATTGGGTCGATCTTACTTCGTTCTTACATAGAAAAACGCAAGGTAACATTGAGGTCGAATACTTACATAATCTCGATGCGGCAGGGTACAACCCCGCCACGGTGGCGTTCGTGCCCATTTCGGGCTGGCACGGGGACAACATGCTGGAGCCCTCCGACAAAATGCCCTGGTTCAAGGGCTGGACAATCGACCGCAAGGAGGGCAAGGTCGAGGGCAAATGCCTTATTGAGGTACGCATTACAAACAACAGTAGTAGTACAGTATAACGGACAGGTGTCCGCAACTCCACGTTCAAGCGCGTTTATTTTGCGTACAAGTCCGTTATAGTATAGTACTACCAGTAGTAACTATTGCATTCATCTTAGGACGGAAATAGGTAGGTAGGTACGCAGAGTCATGAAAATAAATTTTGGAAGCCCAATTCCTAGTGAAAGAATGGGCTTGTGATCGCATCCGTCTTGCTAAAGGCTTGGGTTTTTTGTCTATTTTTTGGTGCTGTAATCCATGCCTCAACTACAGCATATCGAATGGTGGTGATAGATCAGCAATGGGTGGAGAGGAACCCTTATGCTTATCCTTTTGCGCATGAACTTTCACCTCATTTTGACAACACAATTGTTTACGCCATTGGCACTGAATATCACTTGTCAAAAATAAACTTTGACCTAATCAGAGGCAGCGACGCGTAGATTTTCGAATGGTTACTTTCATCTCGTTCCTTTCGATTAAGTCCTTAACCTTTTCGTCTAGTCTTTACGATCGCGAAGCCTCTCTCTTTGAAAGGACAGACGAGCTAAAGCAACATCACGATTATCATCGGAAATACCTACTTGAAAAAAATACAAGTTGACATTCTTACTCGATCAATAGTCCTTGTACCTACCTTTCAAATGATTATTTCCTAGTAGAAGAAAAGGAAACTAATTTAGAATCATGATCGTTTCCTCATTTCTATCATATCAACCAGCAACTCATATCTTCATACATGCCGAAACTTTATCCAAGTCGAAAGGAAAGTTCTAGGGGTTAGATCCTCTCACAGCCAACTATCAGTAGCTTAATGCCGAGCACAAACTCCCATGTGGGGTGTTTTATATGAATGTGTGTTGCAACAGGCTCTAGACGCGATCCAGCCCCCCTCTCGGCCCACGGAGAAGCCGCTGCGCTTGCCTCTACAAGACGTGTACAAGATAGGAGGCATAGGCACCGTGCCTGTGGGACGAGTTGAGACTGGCATCCTCAAACCTGGTAAGACATTCCTTTATTAAAATAGTGTCAGTGTCAGCAAATTTCCAAAACCACACAAGTCTTCATATTTCCGATGTCCAAAATGAAAGTTTCTGGAATGCTTGCATGCAGGGGCTACTTTTGATCTTCATACAATATCATAACATCACGCCTGTTTTGTATGTGGTACCTATTGCACAACCACATTTTGCGAGGAATATATTCATATTGTTTGTAGAATATTGGATATTTTAGCTAAAACTTTTGTTGAGAAAGAGGTGTGTGCGTGTGAAGGTGTGTGTAGTTCCTCTTATATTAGATAGCTGAAATTCGGATTCTGACAGTAAAGAAAGGTTTGAAACGTTTGGCATTTAAATAAGAAGTACAATACATTAAATGTTGATGCTAATTTGTGAAGGTATGGTGGTGGTGTTCGCGCCGGCCGCCATCACCACTGAGGTGAAGTCGGTGGAGATGCACCACGAGGCCCTGCAGGAGGCCATGCCCGGAGACAACGTTGGATTCAATGTTAAGGTACGAATCACAGTAGGGTAGATATTTAGAGTAGGTTTATGGATTTCATGGCACTTTAACGATCACTGATCCGTTTTTCTAGAGATTTCAGTTACTGTCACAAATTAAGAAAATAATATAATAATACAAAAAATATTGTGGATTTAGAACGATTTGGATGTAATTGTTGATACAGTAAGCGCTGCACGCCCGATAAAGCATGTGTCACATACTTTTTCCAGATTTTATGAGAAATGTGTTGTCCCATTAAAACAGAAAAGAGTAAATTACATTGATATTTATCGGTGCTGTTTGCAGAACGTGTCCGTTAAGGAACTGCGTCGTGGCTACGTGGCCGGCGACTCCAAGAACGCCCCGCCTAAAGGTGCTTCCGACTTCACGGCTCAGGTATAGCGTCACTCTTGTATTAATGCTGTTTATTTAGTAACATCATCTTCGGTCTTTAGCCTTGATTCATACAGAACAAAAAGCAGGGCCATCTCCTCAGGTGACTTGAAAATTGGATAATTACGTAACTAGGTAAGTTCCAAAAATGCTTGTTCGAGGGAACATCAAAATTAGTATCTTTTCACCCGTTAGCGTTTTGAGGATATCATCGATTTTCGTATTCAAAATCATAAATCGTATTCACAAATAAGTAATCAAAACGTTTTTTCGAATTGCAGCAAAATACGTTCGATCTTCACTCGATCCGTATTTCAACATCAGCCTCGAGAAACCTTTAAAGTCCGTTGTCAGACAATGGCAACTACTTACTGAAATAATTTCAGGTGTTCTTTAATAAAATAAAACTGTCTACATGATATTGTTATAGTTCACGTACATTGTATTACAACAACTTAGGAATTGCCTAAAATGCCGACACACATTCCGCAACGTTGCGAAAACTTAACAGCCCAGTTAGGTGCATTGCTAAATGTAATTAGTAAGTAGTTGTAATATTATCGTGTCCCCTAATTTCCTGCCGCCTATCAAGTTTTGTAATGAATGTTATCGGCTGACCTTGTGCCTACTAACACATACCTAGTTCCCTGTTGACTATTGCATGTCTATACAATGCTGCGAAATTTGCCACTTATATAGAACACTGAAATGTTTGTTGAGCATTAACGGTAGGTAGGTAATTGAGTTTTTATCGAATATCGACTATGAGCTGCATGACGAAATAACTCATGAAAATTATCGACGGGGGATTCCTATGTAGGAGTATGGTGTGACTGTGGTCACATAGGAGGTTCAGTCGTCCTTCGATTCGTACCGCGGAAGTCCTTGTTTTTCATGCCACCTAACAATCTGCGGGTTTCTCTATCCCCCAGATTTTTGACCTCGATATTAATTAACCTCAAGATGTCTTGTATGTTTTTATTGCCTACATGTCTAGTATTTCTCCGGACCAATATTTTGTAACCATAATTTTTATCTAAAAGAGTGTCCGTGAAGTTTCTTGCCCGTTCTTCTCCATAGGTACCTTACTACGCTTTACCGACCTTGACAATTCAAAAGTGCCTGTAATTGGTTTTTTGAAATAAATGCTTTGAGTTTGTGAAATCAGATCAAATAGAATTTACACACGTCACGTAAAAAAACATAATTATCTGGTTCAGCGTGATTCGAACTTTACATTGACACAGTTCGGACTTTCCTAAGAAAAAAAATAAACAACGCAGTTCCGAAGACAGGGTTTTTTTTCGCAGGTGAGCGTATACAGTTACATTTTCCAAGTCAATATCTACTCAACATAACTGACTCTTAAGTAAAACATTCTAATGGGACGTAGGTACACACGTAATGATAACGTTAATATTACATCTCCGCAAAACAATGTAATAGTTCACTTAGCGTAGCGCACTCATAGTCGGTTTCTCAAGAAATATAAAGCTGTAAATGTTAAAAAATTGCTGTGGTCTAGTAAGAGCTGCAATTAAAACGATTCCACGACACGGCTACAATTCATATTGAAAAAGATGATGGTCCTTTTTCTACGCTGCTTGTGCATAAATTCATATGACGTTTTTTTTTGCCTGTCGGTGCTAAAAACGCAGCTAGTGTGTTGCTTTTCAAGGCAGAAATAGCGCCGTTTTTCTAACTTTAGTTTTTCTAACTCAGTACGCAAACATTGAGTTATTGGGTTCGGCCGTGAGCCTCTGTCTCCGTGCAGTGCGTACATCTCAGACGGTTTAGTAGGCTCTCTCCTAGTCTCACTGTGAGGATATCCTGTAACCCGCCCCTGTTATCCACGGTTTTTACGAATTAACAAACATCAAGATTCATCTTTAAAATATGTAATTTTGATATTAAATACATACAGTTAGTACTCATAAACCCCCCCCCCCCCCCCCTCCATCAAAAGCCACTGCTCCAGTTTAGAAAAACAACGCAGTCACACAGACAGACACTGAAGGCGACTTTCATTTATAATACTTACGAGGGCTGCACTAAAAGTATCGGGAATGGAATATTTCCACTGTACCTGAAATTTTTTTTTTTTTTTTCCTGATGCAATCTGTCCACCATTGACATTCAACATCTTTTGTGTTGTTAGAGTAGTCATTCTTGGTATGCGCCCACTGGCTCATCCACATTAAGCTATATACAATATGTAACAAAAACCCTGTACGATCCAAAAAAGGCGTATTCCTGGTTTAACATACGTACTAGAAAAAATAGTAAAAAAAATTTTACTCATAAAAACCAAAAGCTATTGATTTTTTTATTTTTAGTTACCATGCGAAATGTAACACTAAATATGGTAAATTTTCATAAGTTGACTCTCCACCGGCCGGCGAAATCTTTTATTTTTTGCCTATTTTATTTCAAAGGACACCGCCCGCGTCATAACGAGTCCTCGATCCTTTGATGTAGCCGCCTGGTCGCTACTTGTTTGGACACTTCGCCAGTCTCACGTGGAGATAGCTTTCGATCGGATGTCCGTACGCATCACGTGCCGCTATCGTATCGCGAACAATGTCGTATTCCAATGACGAATATTTGAATATGTAAATTTTTATCTGTGAGTGAATGTGTGATTCGGAAATCGAAGTAACAGCTTGGATTGTGGAAGCTTTCGAGTCACTCAAATCGTACACATGTGCGCTGCGAAGAGTACGTGCAAATTTAATAAAAAGGTGTCGAATGTGTACTAATGTTCTAGATAGATAGAGGTATGTAACAAGTAAATGTTTTAATAAACTGATACCTACAGTGGGTACATTGCCAAAAGCACATCACATTAACTTAATAATAATTGCTTCTTGATAAACAGAAGGTCAGAAATCGGGGTCATTGTGCGTAAGCCTACAATAAAATATCAGCTGATACCTACGCGTAGGCAAAACGTACATTTCTTTAGTCCTACGTTTCTTTGGCGGCTTGCGACAAAGGAACGCCGCGCTCAGGCGGCTTCTTTGATACAAAACTGTAGGTGAACTCTGGTGAACCCTGTCGAGCGATCAGTGTTGCCTTTGGTATGATTATTTTTAATTTTCTAAATTAATTGTTTTCATTGGGGAAAAATAATTATCTCGTATCCATTAAATGATTACGTATTTGTGTACGCACTACGATACCAAATAATAACCTTCAGGATCGGACAGGGTTTTCGTTACACCCTGTATATGTATATAGTTTGTCGGCCTTCATATCAAGTCTTGTGGGGCCAATCTTTTAAGCCTCCTGAATGTCTTGGTTTTCATTAGGTTTGATGCCAGTTTATTGGGATGGGTTGTAATTCTATTTTTGTAGGCACTGACCCTTAGTGCGATTTCTTCTTTAACCTTTGGCATTTTTAAGTCCCGATGTAAGTTATCGTTAGTGATATACCATGGTGCATTAACTATTATCCTCAGCATTTTTGATTGAAACCGTTGGAGTATGTCTATGTTTGAATTAGCAGCCGTTCCCCACAGCTGTATTCCATATGTCCAAATAGGAATAATGATGCATTTGTAGATTCGAAGTTTATTTTCCAGCGAAAGCCTGGACTTTTTTGATAGTAGCCAATAGTGTTTCCTTAGTTGTAGGCTCAATGCTTTACGCTTCGTGAATATATGTTCTCTCCACGTTAGTCTACGGTCTAGGTACATTCCGAGGTATTTAGCTTCTTCTGCTTGTGGAATTTCAACATCATTTAGTCGTACTGGAGGGCATGAATCTCTTCTTGTCGTGGACGTCACGTGTACGGATTTGGTTTCATTTGCCTTTATTCGCCATACTTTCAGCCATTTTGAAATTTCACCTAAGCTCGTTTGTAGAATCTTAGACGCCTCGACCGCATCTTCATGCACAGCTAATGTAGCAGTGTCATCGGCGAATGTGCCCAAGACTACCCCTTCAGACACAGGGAGATCAGCTGTGTAAAGAAGATAAAGAATAGGACCCATTACACTGCCTTGAGGAACTCCTGCCCGAATTTCGGACAGTCCGGTTACTTCCGTACCCTGTTTTACAAAGAAGTATCTCCCCTCCAGGTAGGATTTAATGAATATGAAGTAGTTTATTGGAAGTACCTTTTTAATTTTATATAAAAGTCCCTCATGCCATACTCGATCGAAAGCCTGTGATATGTCCAGGAAGGCGGCTGAACAGTACTTCTTATCTTCATATGTTGCATGAATTTTTTCTACCAGCCGATGTATTTGTTCTATGGTCCCGTGACTTTGTCGAAACCCGAATTGGTGGTCAGGCAGCAATGAGTTTTGATCTATCAATGGTCTTAGTCTGTTGATGAACAATGTCTCCAGTAGTTTTGAAGGAATGGGCAACAAGCTAATAGGTCGGTAGGACTTCACGTCTTGAGGGCACTTTCCAGGTTTAGCTATCATGATTATTTCGGCAACTTTCCATTGGGCAGGAATGTACCCCTTCGAAATTATTGCATTGAATAAAGCTGTAAGGAAAGTAATTCCTGCCTCAGGTAGTTCTTTTAGTATTTTTGCTGTAATTAGGTCATATCCGGGTGCTTTGTTTTGGTTAAGTTTATTGATAGCAGTCCGAACTTCATTTTTCGAAACTTTTCCAATAGGCAAGTCCAGTTGGTATGTTTGCTCTAAGTATGATGTTATTTCACTATGCATTTCTTGCGATCCTTGAACAGGGTTAGGAGTGAAAAGTTTGCTTAGGTGCTCGGCAAAGGTTTGTGCCTTTTCGAAGTCACTTTTGGCCCAGGTGTTGTCGCTTTTTCGTATTGGTGCATGGCTTGCTACCGGCCTATTAAGCTTTTTTGTTGCTCGCCAGAGTGAATAATCCGAATTTGCCGTTGCATCTAGGTTTTTGGTGTATGTCTCCATGTCCTGATTTTGGTTTTCACTTATTGCTGATTTAAGACGAGTTGTGACATAGTTTAGGTGTTTCTTGTCAGTGGGATATCTCGTCTTTTGCCAGCGTTTTCTTGCGTTTCGCTTCTCCTCTAGCAGGTCTCTGACTGTTTCAGACCACAGTATATCTGGAGGGTTAGTTTTCGGTTTAGGTGTGGCGCTCCATGCAGATTGCTGTATGCAATAATTAAGATGCTCAACTGCCTGAGAAATATCATTTTCGGTCTGTAGAGGGAGTCTATTATTTATAGAAGATTTAAGTAGCTGTCTAAATAGTGGCCATATAGTTTTTCGACTGTGGAGTTTACAAGGCTTTGGTTTCTCTAGGATTTTCCGGCTCAATTTGATAAATACTGGCGAGTGATCTGACGACAAATCCTGACTGGAGGTGCAAGTGATACATGTGTTAGAAATGCCTTTGGTTATACTAAAATCAATGAGATCAGGTAGTTTGTTGACATCCGTTGGCCAGTATGTTGGTTCGCCTGTTGATATTATATCAAGATTCTGTATTTGGAGGGCTTGATATAGCTGACGTCCTTTTGTTGTTATTATCCGGGATCCCCAGTGTGTATGTTTGGCGTTGTAGTCGCCTCCAGCCAAGAATCTATAACCCAATGTATTAAAGTATTTTAGATAGTCTTCAGTTTTAATATTGTGTTTGGGTGGGCTATAAACAGCTGATATAACTAGTGGTCCTTTCCAGTCTACTATAGTAACACTTGTTGCCTGTATTTCTTGTGTGCAGTAGGGGCTGTTTTCATAGTGCTTGATGTTTGATTTTATAAGAATTGCAGATCCACCATGTGCTTTGCCATCTGGATGCATTGTGTGGTATAATGTGTAGCGAGGATTGGAAAAATGGCTTTTGCCTGTAAAATGTGTTTCAGAGATAAGAAGTAAGTCTATATTGTTAATTTCTAAAAACGGTTTTAGTTCTAGAATATGTTGTGACAAGCCGTTGGCATTCCATATGGCCATATTTAGTTTATCGAATTTTGGGAGATTTTAGTCATGAAGTTGATAAGAAGGTTAGTCATCGTTGTCATTTGCTGCATCAGTTGTTTTAGTATATTTATCATGAGTTCTGTTTCGCTTGTAATTTGAAGGGCTGGAGTCGTTGGTATTGGTTCTTCATTTCTATTTATTTGGGCTGCTTGACTATATGTTAAACGTAAAGGAGCTTCGTTAGGTGGTCCATTTTGGCGTGGTACAATATTGGGCGCTTTAGTATCAGAGGACATTTTCGGTTTAATACTCGGATATTTAACTTTTTGAAGCTCTTGATAAACAGCACAACCTTTGTAGTTAGCGGGATGATTTCCTTTGCACAATACACATTTGACATTGTCGGATCTTCCCTTCCTTTCGCAGCTAATCGAGGGATGGTCTCCGGCACATTTGATGCATTTCGGTTTCCTGTGGCAGTATCTTTTAGTGTGCCCATATTGTTGGCAATTAGCACATTGTGGAATCTCTCGTTGTGGCCGCGGCGGCTCGAAGGTACAGCGGCAATGCAGCAGACTTACAACCTCATAAATCAATTTATTATTACTCTTAGGTTGTAATTCTACAATAAAAATTGGTAAAGGTTTTTTGGTGATTCGCTGCTTAATATTCCAGATGTTTACAACTGTGTGACCTAGACTAAGAAGCTCATTTGAAATGTCATTTGTGTCTGTAGATGGGTGGATATTTTTTAAAACGACTTTGAAACTCCTGTCTTGTTTGGGTTTGTATGTGTAGAACTCCGTTTGTCTAATCTCCAGTTGTTTAACGATTTGTGAATATGTTTCAGGGGATTTAGGTTGAATCCTGACCTGTTCACCTCGGAGTACTTTTATTTCATAGCTACCATTGGCATATTCATCAAGCAGTTTAGTAAGAGGCTGTATATTGCTGACCTTATCAACGTAAATTGGTGGGGGCTTTGTTATTTCTTGTGGCTGGGTATATGAAGTAAGGACATCCTCCTCGAGATTGGCAAAGCTATTTGACGTCTCAATTGGAGTGCTTAGCCAATAATTATTCAGTTTAGTTTGTTTTTCATTTCTGTGTAATTCTGGACTATCTATTTGTCTTTTTTTTGAGTATGAGACTTCTTTAAATCCATCTTCAGTTACTTCTGGTTTTGAGTTGCTTTCATGGGTAAGGTCTATATTGGCAGTACTCTGCGTAGGTGTATTGGTAAGACTTTGTGAACGTGGTTTTGTGGTGAAGAGACCTCTGTGGAACACTTGCTGCGTAAGGTGTTTTTTTGAAGGCTCTTGGTTGCAAGTAATCTCCCCTGACGGATCCATTAGTATGGAGGAGTTTTTTCCCCGAGGCGTGGCAACACTAGTCCGAGATAGACATGACACTAACAGCAGCTGTCATTTTGCAATGACAGAAACGGGATAATAAGCCGAATTTATAAAATTTTGAGTGAGGGTAGAAGTTTTTCACTGGGTTAGTTCGAAAGTTTTGATTGCTATTTTAATATGTTTTAGCCAATTTACTGTGTAATTAACAATAACACACTAGGGTAAACACTTTAACTACACTTAGATTGTATCTTCAGCACTTAAGACATTGTTTATAGAATATTTCACGGAAAAACTTGGAGAGCACTAAGTACTTCTGACAAGAGTTTGACATATTAAACTCTTTTTAATTGAAAACTCCTTGGTTTTAAAAATCGAATATCATTTATTTATTTAAAAAAAGATTCTCGGTCTTGTCACAAGGTTTTGTCAAACTTGTTTAGTCGTTGAGAAAATGGATTTGACTCGAGAAAATTCAAGAGCGTTGATTTATTATGACTTTCGAAGTGGTTTAACACAAAAGCAATGTGTTGACCGGATGATTTCTGCATTTGGTGATGAAGCCCCATCCAAAACCACAATTTATCTCTGGTTTGCTGAATTTCAACGTGGACGTGTCAAGCGAAGTGATGATCCCCGTCAAGGTCGTCCAAAAACTGCAGTCACCCAAGAAAACGTTGATGCTGTGCGTAAGCTGATTGAGGATGATCGACATGTGACATCCCGCGAAATTCAGGCAACTTTAGACATTGGCATGAGTCAAATACAAATAATCTTACATGAACAATTAGGTGAAAAAATGTTGTTTTCCCGATGGATACCGCATTCGCTCTATGAAGAGCAAAAAGCGGCTCGCGTTACTTGGTGCATCAGAACTCTCGAAAGATTCCACGCAGGATCCTCAAATGCTGTATACAACATCGTATCAGGTGACGAATCCTGGATATACGCGTACGAACCCGAAACAAAAAACCAGTCACGAGTTTGGGTGTTCGAAAATGAGTTATAGCCAACAAAAATAGTTCGTTCACGGAGTGTTGCAAAAAAAATGGTGGCCACGTTTGTCTCCAAAACCGGCCATGTTACGACTATTCCTCTTGAGGGACAAAGAACGGTTAATGCAGAATGGTATGCTAGCATTTGTTTGCCACAGGTCGCTTCTGAACTCCGTAAAGAGAACTGCAACCGCCGCATCATCATCCATCAAGACAATGCGAGTTCTCACACCGCACACAGAACAAAAGAGTTTTTAGAGCAAAAGAATTATTAGACCATCCACCGTACAGCCCCGACCTAAGCCCTAATGATTTCTATACTTTCCCTAAAATAGATTATAGATTATAAAAGAATGAATTGCGTGGACAGAGATTTTCATCACCTGAAGAAGCTGTGGACGCCTACAAAACGGCCATTTTGGAGACCCCAACTTCCGAATGGAATGGTTGCTTCAATGATTGGTTCCATCGTATGGAAAAATGTGTCAAATTTCGCGGAGAATACTTCGAAAAGCAATAAATACATTTTTAAATAGTAATGTTGTGTCACTTCCTTGATTCCCGAAATTTTCAGTGCCGCCCTCGTACTAAGTGTTGCCCGCGAGTTCGTCTGCGATCCAGGATGAGAAGTAGTCTATATCCTTACTCAGGTCACGGTTTATCTGTGTGCCAAATTTCGAAATCCGTTAAGCCGTTTTGGCGTGAAAGCGTAACAAACAAACTTACTTTCGCATTTATAATATTATAGTTAGGATTATCTTCCGATGATAACTACCTGATCCTGATCCTGATCCTGATCTGGCGTTGCCGGTCAGCTGGCGCTGTCTCATTCTAATGAGCTGATAGTGCGTGGTCCACAGAAATTTCTGTTGATTCATAGGTCATTCGGTCCGCAGGTGATCGTGCTGAACCACCCAGGACAGATCAGCAACGGCTACACGCCCGTACTGGACTGCCACACCGCGCACATCGCCTGCAAGTTTGCTGAGATCAAGGAAAAGTGCGACCGCCGTACTGGTGCGTATAAAACACTCAGCTGAAAGTCTAGTGATCTGCCGATCTATTCTGTCAAAACTTACCGTAAAATCTTAGGTGAAGTGAGCTTGCGGTGAGCTCAATGTCAATAGTGTCAATCCCTAGCATCAGGTGCACAGAGTACAGTAGTAACTGGTTTAAAAATACCCATAACGAAGCCGAGAAACACTGAGGCAGGGAATGACACCTCATTTCCTTCAAGTTTTATGGTGAGATTTTTACAACTTATGGCGTTATTGCCATGTTTAACGGGGGTTTATACGAATTTGCCTGTTTTAGAATCGACTTTAAATGGTCAAATTAAGTGTATTTTGGTCCTGAAAAATATATGTCAAAGATACATCCTTGCTTTGGGGAAATTAACAGTGTTTAACACGATAAATTGTCATTTAATCGATTAAAAAAAAACGAAACAGAACCATTTTTCGTCGCATTTTCTAATTACAGCATAAAATAATATGAAAATGGTATGTAGGTACCCTGAAGTAATGGTGATTAAGAGGGAATTTAACGGTTGGATGAGTTTCATAGTTTTATTTTATTTTATAAAACTCTTAGTAAATCGGCTAGCGCTGAGTCGTTGGATCTGTGGCAAAATTTCAAAATCTTGCTCGCTTTGAAGTTGCGACAGCTATCTAATTAAAAAAATATCTCATAATTATATTACATAAACTTTTAAGTTTTAATTCATAAAATTGTTTCCGAATCTGTTATTATTTCTTTGCGGTATGGTGACGTTTAATTGTCATATTGCAATAGAACACATTACAAATTATTGTCCCTAAAATTATTGTCAAGTGCGGATCTTATATTCCTAAGTTTTTGTCGTCGGCATCATTCATGAAGAAGTTTTATTAAAACACATTACCTATACAAAAAAAACAGATTCGCCAATATCTTCTATATTTTCCAACATAGATACAATATATCTGGTTGTCGGTTGTATTTAATAATCACTCTGGCAACAACAATGAAAGCAAGAAAAAAATTGCCGTTTCAAACAAAAGTGCTAACTGACACGACTATGTATGGAACACAATAAAATCTATATATTTTATTTAGTATAAAATATTAAATGCTATACCAAATAAACTTTTATGCTCAAGGTCATCATTCCTCAAAACCTTCTATGCTAATGTAAGAAGTATCCTCACTCCAGGAAAACTACAGCGCATCCTAAAAGCAATTCCTTCTACAGTACATGTCGTAACTCTGAGACTTGGGTAACATCAGAACAAGATGCAAAATTATACGATCTACCTAGCTACAAACATATTTACAACTATCTACGTATCGTATCTATCTACATTCATTAAGGCATTCCCTTTCAAGTAACCTACAAGGATGGCAACCACTACGTATGGATATATATCTTCCCAAATATGCGCTGCATATTGGAGGTATCTACAAACTAGGCCTTTCGAACATTATGATCTGTAAATTACACCACTACGGAATTCGTGGACAAGCCGCTAATCTTGTTCTTTCCTATCTATCATACAGGCAACAGAAAGTGAACGTTAACGGGGCGACGTCCTCGGGGTCCTTAGTTAAGATGGGAGTGCCTCAAGGTTCAATTCTCGGCCCTTTCTTATTTCTAGTTTATATTAATGACCTTCCTTACATGATGGCTAACTTATCAGATATAATTTTATTCGCTGATGATACTTCTCTTATTTTTAAAATAGATAGAAAAGATACGGATGTCTTACATGTGAATGATAGTCTGGCTATTCTTTCGAAATGGTTTGCAGCTAATAATCTTTTACTCAATGCGAACAAAACTAAATGTCTTAAGTTCTCATTACCAAATGTACCCCAAGTGGGTTTAAATTTAAAACTTGATGGCAAGAAAGTAGATGCTATTACGGAAACTGTATTTCTAGGAATTACTTTAGATTCTAAATTGCAATGGGGCGCTCACATTAGAGCTCTTTCAGGTAAATTAAGTTCAGCTGCGTATGCAGTAAGAAAACTAAGGCAGTTGACCGATATAGCCACAGCTAGGTTGGTATACTTTGCTTATTTCCACAGTATTATGTCTTATGGCGTTCTGATGTGGGGATCAGCAGCTGACGTAGATTCAATTTTCATTTTACAAAAGAGGGCAATCCGCGCGATCTATGAAATGGGTCCTCGCGAGTCTCTTAGAAACAAATTCAAAGAAATTGATATACTCACTCTGCCTTCCCTTTTTATCTTAGAAAGTATTTTGTATGTTCGCAAAAACTTAGAACTTTTTAAAATAAGAAGCGATTTCCATAATATAAATACACGTAGTCAAAATGAAATTGTTATACCCAAATTTAGATTAACTAAAACAAGCAAATCATTTCTGATAAACAGTATCCGCTTTTATAATAAGTTGCCTAAGTCGGTTACAGAACTTAGTGATGGAAAGTTCAAAGCCCACATTAAACGTGTCCTTATCAAAAAAGCGTACTATAAGACTAAAGACTACGTCGAAGACAAGAAAGTTTGGCAATAATTCCTTCTGCACATGTGGCTTCCCTGGTACCTCATGAACGGCATCACTATGTAAATTTCTAATAACTGCTCCCAAATAATGGTGTTTAATTTTTATTTTTTATTATTAGATATGGACTTTTACATATCTCTGACATAATTCTTTCATTATTTGACATTATATACCTAAAATTTTTAATTATTTTTTGATTTTACTTTATTAGATTATTTTATATTTTGTAAATGTGAGAACGTCGTAGGCCCTGTGGATTATAAATTATAGACAATTGTCTATTTGTTTAACATATGGTACCTGTTGACAGGCCTACACTGTCCTCCCATACCTGTTAATCACTGTAATTGGAAAACATTGTAAAAGACATATTTTTAAAAGAGTAACCATGGAGTTTCTTGCCGGCTCTTCTCCATGGGAAACGACCAATTGGAACCGTGCACCTAGAATCTGACGTTTCATAAGTGCCCATGTAGGTCTATGTGAAATAAAATATTTAGATTTTTGATTTTGATTAAAGAGTTTGTCGTAACTGGAAGCTAGAAAGAGATCGATCGTGTTTGGTGATTTTAACTTAGACCTACAGAATCCAAACACATGTGTCACTCAATACCTATCGGAACTCGAAGTATATACGATATTATAATGAAATAAGAAGAAATACTTCACCAGGCAAACTCAAACAACAAGCACTATCTTAGATCATGTTGCAACAGACCTACAAAAACAGTTCTTTCATTTTGTTATTCTGGAGTCTGCTATGTCTGACCATAAACAGATTTATCTGGAAATGTTTAATTATAAGCCAAAAATTAAACAAAAGATCCAATGTAGACTATGAAAACTTATACAAAACTATTAGCAAAGCCTCATGCATAGATGCATAGATGATGATTACGAATGTCTGGAAGCCTTCATTACGTCACACATACTACAAAACAAGAAGCAAAAATAAAAAATAAGGAACTTGCCAAAGGACGACTGGATTAACAAAGAAGTTATTAAGATGATCGATAACAGAAATACCCTTTGACAACAATAAAAAAATGAAGAAGCAAATATTAAATTGAAAAGAAAGTTTTAGCGGAACGAAATAAAGTAATTAAGAAGATAAATAATGATAACAATAAACAAGCACTACTACAACAAATATCAAAGATGTAACAATAATCCTAAGAAGTTGTGGAAAACTATTTTTTTTTTTGTAGCTACGAATGAGACTAAAACGAATATTTTGCCTCCAAAGCTAATAAATAATCTGTGATATACGGAATGTTTATTTCGACACTATTGGCACAGAGCTGGCTAATGGGATACCATCGGGATACCATTTAAATTCAGGGAACACACTTATCTACAAAGACGTACAGGAACACACAGAAACGCCTATTCAATTTTGACCTTGTACGATCGAGGCAGTTACTGAACATATCGATAATTTGGATGCTGATACTTGCAAACGTCGTCACAATGTGGACGGAATTTGCACAAAAGCATTGAAATGTATTAAGAATGTTATAATTTCACATTATTAGTTGCGTTAATAAATTAATGTCTTGACCATGGTACGTTTCCTGATAGCCCGAAGTTGACAAAAGTTTCTTCTATCTTCAAGGGGTCTACTCTCTTAGCACGAAGTCCGTAGTTTCGGCCTTCGTTACGGACGTTTCCTACTCCGTATTACCTACGGACTGACGATTAGACCCGAACTCGAACTAAGAATGAACGACAACACGATTTGACACTTGTTTTGACACGACCAAAATAGTTATCGCGCTGCTGACGAAAGTTAATAAATTGAAAGTATGGCTGCTTTTTTAATGCTCGAAGAAGCTCTACAGGTAGACCGGAGGTGTCGCCGATTGCCTCTTAATAAAACAAGTCATTAAATAGGGTATTTGTATTTATATTATTGATTAGGTTGTATAATTTTCAAACTTGATATTTTGCTAACAGGATATAATGGGTGTTAGGACAGGCGGAAGATACTGTAAAATATCAAAATTTACACAATAAAAGCATTGTTTTGGTAACAAAATTTTATTTAGCAACAATCAAATTGAATAAAAAAATACAATCAACAATACACCAACAATCAAAACTTAGATTTTGTTTCATTTATCTAGTCTTAAATTATTTGGTAGGAACTTAGTTTCTCTTAATTGTCTACTTCAGTCTTAAATACCTAATAATATTAATAAAATTAACAATAAACATAACACTATAACAATGAAAATATAGATTATCCAAGACTAGTCTCAAATTAAGAATCAACAGTTTTTTTTAACCAATCAACACATACCCACCATTACTTATTTATGTGAAACTTAGATAATTGCTTGTAATGGACAAGTTTTAATTCAGTGGATTATTGAGTTGAAAGACCAGAGACTTCAAGCAGCCAAAAGAAATGAGGAGCTCCGGAAATTATAATATCTATAAATATTTATTAATTATGTATTTCTATTAATGTGTTCCAGTACTGAGTTACAAAGGTCCACAATGGCAACCTTTATTTAATCGAGCACATCATTTCTTCTGGTTTCGACTCAAACTCAAACTCAAACTCAAATCATTTATTTCAATTAAACCATTTACAGGCACTTTTGAATTGTCAAGGAGTCGGTCAGTCAGAAATATGAAGCTAGTTGCCCATTCCAAAGCGTAGTAGGTACCTATGGAGAAGAACGGGCAAGAAACTCCATGGACACTCTTTTAAATAATAATGTTTTTACATATATCTTAGTTACATCGATTAATGTTGACACTATAAGTGAGAACGATGTACAAAAAACCGTACACGTTAAAAGCGTCCAGAGTGCATCAAAACATAATTAAAAACAATCCAGCTAATTAATTATTAAAATAAGCCGTGGCAGCTAAGAGATGACCAGTCCCAACTGACGGCGCCCGTTCACGAACATGACGCATGGATCAGCACCATTCAGCTCAACCATTTTGAAGGGAGCTAAATGATCCGACACACGCGCCACCGTCAGCGAGACATTTGAGTGAGCATGACATACTATCAGCCGCCAAGGCACATTCAAGTCAATCTATGACATTACCCGGTAAATGGTAGCTCTATAGTACAAAGTACTCACATCTGTGCAATGCATCTATATAATAAAACGGAGATTGAGTTTATATAATGCAAATAAATTCTTACTATCTTCAGCAGCTTCAACAGTGATTCGAATGTCAATTAATTAGTTGTGGTGTGGAGCAGGACCGGCATTAAGCCAGGCATTTTTATCAGTTATGTAATCCTCCAACCTATAATATGCCTGCCTGAATAGTGTGCGTTTGACAAAGGATTTGAATTTTGTCTCATTCAGTTGAAGTATGTGGGGAGGTATTTTATTATAACATTTTAGACAGTACCCCATGAAAGATGAGTCTACTTTAGCCAGTCTGAAACCTGGTTGAACTAATAGGTCCCGATTTCTAGTACTATAATTATGTCTTTCACCTCTTTTACTGTAAAGATGTAAATTTTTTCCTACGTACATGATGTTTTCATAGATGTATTGACAAGGTACAGTCATGATGTTAATATCCTTAAACAATTCCCTTAGAGAATCGCGCCTGCGGAGATTATATATGGCTCTGATGGCTCTTTTCTGCAGAATAAAAATAGACTCGATGTCTGCAGCCCGTCCCCAAAGTAAAATACCGTAAGACATGATACTATGAAAGTAACTAAAATAGACCAGCCTCGCGGTATCTACATCAGTAAATTGACGGATTTTTCTGACAGCGTAAGCTGCTGAACTTAGCCGTCCTGCTAGAGATGTTAAATGAGGACCCCATTGTAGCCTTGAGTCGAGCGTGATCCCCAAGAAAACCGTTTTATCGACGAATTTTAGCTTCTCTTGATTCAATACTATCTCACAATCACTACTCTTGATGTTTGGTAAAGAAAATCTTATACACTTAGTTTTATTTCCATTTAGTACTAAACTATTAGCCGTGAACCAATTTTGGACCAGCAGTAGGGCGTTATTTACGTCGTCAAAATTTGAAGCACGTCTATCTACCTTAAAAATTAAGGAAGTATCGTCAGCAAATAACACCATCTGTGGTTGATTTAATAATAAATGGAGTAGGTCATTAATATATACTAAAAAGAGGAAAGGACCCAATATCGAGCCTTGTGGAACACCCATTTTTACCTTTAAACCAAGTGAATTGACACCATTTATTTGAACTTCCTGTTGTCTATCATTTAAATAAGATTTTATTAAACTAAGCGCAAGTTTTCCAAGTCCGTAATGCTCAAGTTTCAAAAGCAGGGTTTCGTGATCGACGCAATCAAATGCCTTGGAGAGGTCACAAAAGATTCCTATGGCGTCTTGAGCCTCTTCCCACGCGTTAAAAATATGTTTTAATAAGGTAACACCAGCGTCGGTCGTACAACGCCCTTTGGTGAAACCATAGTGTTGCTCGTGAAGGATTTTATTAGTATTAAAATGATTGAGCATCTGACTAAGCATTATCTTTTCAAAAACCTTGCTGAAAACCGGCAACACGGACACAGGTCTATAATTATTAGTGTCTTTACTGTCCCCGGATTTGAAAAGTGGTATTACCTTACTGTATTTCATTAGATCCGGGAAGACTCCTTGATCCACACACAAATTAAATATTAAGGCTAAGTAAGGTGCTATAGTTTCAATTATGGAGGTACAGACTTTAATAGACATTCCCCAAAGATCTTCGGTCAATTTGATCTTGATTTGCTTAAAAGATTTTATTACTGTTAAGGGGTTAATATGCTTAAAGTTAAATTCAATCGGGCAGGCAGAAACATTCGCCCTCATTAAATCAAAAGCACGCGAGGGCGAAGAATTTAAGATTTCAGTGGTTTTTAGTGGGACACTGGTAAAGAAATTCACAAATTCCTGAGCAACTTTTTTGTTATCGCAAATGAGACCACGTGACGTCTCCAGTGTGTAATCAGAATTTTGCTTTTTGATCCTGTTCGTTTCATTATTGATAATTTTCCAAACCGTCTTTATTTTATTGTCTGCTGATTTTACCTTGTTGCTAATGTATAAGGCTTTAGCAGCCTTACAAGTGTTCTTAAAAATTTTTGAGTAAGAAGCAACTTACTTATTAAAAGTTTCCGTGTTAATATAAGGCTTAAGGCCATACAGCTCGAAAAGTTTTTCCCTACTTTTCCTAAGTCCTTTAGTTGCCCAGTCACTAAATAAAAACTTAGGGCTGATACTTTTAGACTTCTTCTTAAAAATATTATTAAACTCGGTTTGAACTACCGAAAAGAATTCTTTATACAAACTATTAACATTATTCATTGTAAGGTCCTGATTACTTAACTTACAAATTAAAGTGCTTTTAAATTTATTTAAATTGACAAATGTTATTGGTCTGGATTGTATCTGCACTTTTTGTATCGCTATGTTGGACTCAAAAGTTACGGTTTGACCGCTGTGATCTGAAGGGAGATAATTAACGATAGCTTTATCTAAATATCCGCAGCAACAAAATACATTATCAATACATGAAACAGAAGTTGTAGTTGTTCGGGTTGGTTCCAAAAACACATTTAACAAATTGAATGATTTAAACAAGTTCAATAATCTACTGGTATTTGAATTATTTTCTAAAATATTAATGTTAAAGTCTCCACAGATAATAACTGATTTATTACCAGTTGCAAGTTTAGCCAAAACATCTTCCATTACTGACTCAAATATAGAGAAGTTTTGATAATTTGGGGGTCTGTAAACGCACACTATAACATGCTTATCTAGCTCAACACAAGACAGTTCAACGCTATGTTCAACCGATAGTTCAACTATGTCTTTACGAGCTTTTGATTTTATACAACGTTTAATTAGGATTAGTGAACCACCACGCAGCATTGATTTTCGGTTAAAACAACTGGCCACATTATAATTCTCGTAATTAATTAACATTTCAGAATCTTTTAACCAATGCTCAGTTATGCAAATAATGTCAAACATTGTTTTTTCTAAAAACAATTCAATTTCCAATTGTTTGGAGTTAAATCCTTGAATATTTTGATGAAATAATTTCAAGGATTTCTGCTTAGCCCCTTTTCTACAGTTAACTATGGTAGTGCTAGAAAACACCTTTTTGTTTTTAAGTGGAACTATAGTATTATTGGTACCTTCTACTCCGACTAGCAGTCTTTGGCCTTCCACCTCAATAATTCGGCTTCTTGCTGAATCCTGCCGATTCAGTAGGTGTTTCCGAACTCGTGGAAGTGCAAAACGAGAATGTAATTCCATTAACAAATGAAAAAAAAATTACTCAGCTTTAGCTTAGTATTATATATACATGATTTATGTGATCTATTTACTAGTGATCAATAATACTTACTTCGCTGATTATGAATTGGAAGCTCCTGCTCCAGTGCGTCAGTGGACACTGTGGGTTGCTCCTGGGAAAGTGGGTTGGCAGGTGTAGCAGCAGATATTTGTGTGGGTGTGATGACTGCTGGGTCTTGTCTTACAGGTGGACCCTGTACAACAAAAACTGAACATCATTGACGGAAACAAGAAATGTATAATTATGTATCTGTTAAGTATAAATATTTAATTTAAAAGTCACGGGAAAGACTCCATGCAAAATAATTATAAATACATGAATGCTGTTGTTTCCTGTTTTTTTTAACCATCAGAACAAATTTACTACCTATGTTCAATTATAAATTTAATTATTACCGATGGAAAAGATGGCACTCTCTGTGTGCCTATCTGCGGCATCGTAGCTCCCAAACGGAGAACCGATTTTGTTGTTTTTTTTTTTGTTGCCTTAGTTTGCGGCTCTTCTTCCATAATTGACAGCAAGCATCCTCAATTCAACTTGAGAGAAGGCTGGTGCTCCCGATGGGCTTCCACCTGTAGCACACGCTGAACGTCTGGCAGCTCCAGCAGCTTTTTCGGCCAAATGTTTTTTATCAGCCCACACCTAAAGAACAATGCCCACTTCCCATACATTTCAAAACCTGATAATAAAAGTTTATGTATAGTTATAAGGTATAGTAGAAACACTACCTGTAAGATTAGAAAATATTGTCATACGGTAATTTTCACAATTGAAACGCTACGAAGTCCAAAAATATTAATGCTACTTTTTAGGTTAGGATTTGCCGTTATAAAGAAATAAATGTGCTAGAACGAATTATTTAACACTCGAAGTTTAGTCTAAAATAGTAATACTTACTTAATAATACATATATCTATGTTCTAAAACGTCTTTTTACTTTAACTCCTTAAAACCAGCTGCCCTTATGTCACTGCTTAGACTCTCGATGATTGTCAATTTATATTGAGTGTCGAGCATTAAATGTCAAACGTCAAAAAATACGTTCCAATCGTCCTAACTCAGTTACATATTGCATGATTCATTAATTTAATCATTCATTTATTTTTAAATAATCTGTATTATACATTGACTAAAACAGAAATACTTACTGAGTAAATAAAACGTAAAATAATGTATGAAACTCAGAAACAGAGTTGAATAAAGTCAAGTAGCAGTGTTTAAAATGGAACGTTGTAAAAAAATGGTGGTTGAGATGCTTTCAAAACATGCAAATATGTTTACCCTTGAAGTAGAATAAGGATAACAAAAAACAAAATTTAAAAAAAATCCTGCGTTTCTTTTAACGTTGTGATAAGCGTAATTAATATAAAATTTTATTTGCTGTTTTTTAAGATTTATTTCATTTCTATACATAGTCAGGTGAAAAATGGGCATTCCTCTTTAGTTAATTATAAAAAATAATAAAGCCTTTAGACTTCTATTACAAAAACAAATTTAGAGGACGACTGGTTATCATTGTATGCACTTTAATAATGGCAAGACCTTAAAATTATATTAATACGAGTAATGTATTAACACTTTGCCACTGCTCCACGGACTTTGTGCAACTCTCCATTGAATTAAGGGAGTTGCGGATTCTCCCGTCGGCACCCCTCAATAGTCCGCGAGCCAACTCATTATGCTCACTCATAAAATCGAGGAGGGCCTCAATTTGTGCATGAGTTGCTGGAATGGTTGGGGTCATTTTACTAAACTAAACTTCCCGCGTCGTATAAATAATATTATGAAAGTACACTAATGTAAACAAATGTTTTGGAAAAAACTGACATTTTATTTGAAAATTGCCGTCAGAAAGAAAAAGGGCAAAGGTATTAACAGGACAAGGCCACAATACGGACTAAAATGGAAATTAGTTCAATTTTTTTATTATAGACATAATAAAAACTATTGTTAGAAATGTGGTCTTTTTCTAAGAATAACAATATTATTTTTTGTTTAATAAGCTAGAAAACTTCAAAGTAACTAAACCGGTAATCGACCGGTAAAATAGCGCAGCGCTATCGTCATGCGTCATTCGTTCATAAATATTGTCTATGATTCTGTTTGAAACTCATGAATCCGAAATCAATCGGGAGTAGGGTTTAGTGCGTAGTTTCGAACTACCTTCGGACGGACCCGTAGCGTCGTTGACGGAGTTAGAGAGTAGACCCCCTGGTACGAAAACGTACCCGAGCAATTATAGGCCAATTTCTGTGAAATTATATACAACCACATAATAGAATACTTAAATTAGAAAAGCTTCCTATTAGACCCACAATATGGTTTCAGATCAGAATCAAACACTTTGTCAGCAACCATTGACCCAGTTACGAATATAAAAACAAATTTACATATAACAAATACTATAATAATAAAAAAATCTTTATTTCAGAATAAAATTCCATAATAATTATACAAATTTGTTAGCACATGCCCACTTAATAACTGTTCGTACAAATACAAAACAAAAATGTTAGTAATATTTATAGTTAAATGTGACTAATGTTGTAACCATTAACAGCTGTTTATTCTCCGACACATTTCGATTAAATATAGGCTTAGGCATTTTTCTCGATTTGAAAAAGGTTTGATACTGTTTCTCATGCAAAACTATTTACAAAAACTAATTAACTTAGTTATCACTGTAACAGCTTACAACTTATTCGAACCCTATTTATCAAACAGATGTCAAATTGATAACTGTATGAGGGATTTTTTAGGGAATGCCTAAAAAATTACACGTGGAGTTCCACAAGGATACATCTGGGACCACAACAATCAGATAGGGCAAAGGGATCAGGATATTAAAATTTTACGCAGATGTTATTAGTCTATTTTACTTCGGTCAATCCATACATGATATCACTAGTAAGGCGCAAAACGACTTAAATGTAGGAAGTGAGTGGTTTTTACTTACCATTAATACTTCGAAAACATCTGACATAATATTTGCAGCCAAAAACAAAAAGTTCACCCCACGCCCCTTTAATTATTAATAACCAGAAAAGTATCTTGGTCTACTATTAGATGAAAAACTGTCCTGGAAACCCCTTATAGAGCACGTTAGAGCCAAACTTGTCTTTTTCTGGAGCGCTTCGCAGAATGGGAAACTGCTTACCACCTAAGTAAGATATAAAGCACTATCTACAATTCACTAGTAAAACCTAATCTAGAATACCTGATTGAGATTTGGGGATCAGCATCCAAGACTAACCTCACTTACATACAGAGGACCGCCTAACACCCACTAAACAACTATATGAAAAAAACTAAACTTTCAATATCCGTCAACACAACTACAATACTTGCATATTAGTAAAAACTTTAACAACATTATACTTACAAAAAAGACATACACATATAACCTATGAAATAGAAACGAAGTAGTTCTGCGATTTCCTAGAACAGTAAAATATGAAGAAAAAAACTTTTTATATTTCCAATTATATAATAAATTGCCAAATGAAATTAAATAGTGCAAAAGTATTAGTATTTACAAAAGAAAACTAAAGGATTATATTATGCAACATGTAATTTCTACATAAATACCCTGAAAACATCATACAAAATAATTACCTTAATCTACACTAATATTATAAATGATAAATGATTTTTATTTCTGTAAGTGGGTTTGTACAAACACTTTTACACGTCAAACATTTTTTTTAAACTAGATGAGGTCGGCATTTCCTATCTGACTACTCTGAGAAGAAAAGCCGAAACAAACTCAGAGGTCACAGTCTCTTTTAAAGTCCAGACATAATCTTGTTCAGATCATGTTAAGACCATGTGGATTGATGTCTTAAATGGTCTTTTGAGGAAAGACCAACACAGATTGAGTGGGCCTGTCCAGTCAGTGCACGCATTTGTCAGTAATCGTACATGTCAACTCAAAACATAAGGAGCTCAACGATTCGACGAACAATACCAAAGAAAGGACATTGGGTAGGCCGCATAATTACTCAAACCGCCAGACCAAGATTACGATTAAAACTAACTGAGATAATAAATTAAAAAAACAAAATAAAAATAAAAACTGACCCACATAGTCTTAACATTCACAATAATAACAAAAAAAAAAAAACATACAATATAGGTAAGTATTCATGTCATTGTTTACTTTACAGATCATATGAGGAGTTGAGGACCATGTAGGTAGGTGTCTAAAATGGTCTTTTGAGGAAAGAACCATTCAGATTTGAGTGGGCCTATCCAGTCAGTGCACGCATTTGTCGTTAATCGTGCAGCTCAACTCAAAACGTAAGGAGCTCAACGATTCGACGGACAATACCAAAGAAAGGACATTTGGGTAGGCCGCTTTAAGTACTCAAACTACCAGATATAATCTGTCTGATATAAAGAGGAAAGATTTGATTGTTTGTTTGTATTGAATAGGCTCCGAAACTACTGGACCGATTAGAATTTTTTTTTACCATTCGAAGCCGAAATTATGTCTGATGAACGTAGGCTACTTTTTTTTTCGAAATCCACGCGGAAGTCGCGGGGCGAAGTGCTAGTACACAATAAGAACAACACCGTTAGGTACCATAAAATATAAAGTAATGGAAAGAAAACAAACATAAGTAAAACTGATTCTATTGATTATCTGCAAATATATTATACTGTGGCATAGATTTTCCGCGAAATGGTCGGCGGCGCATCGTAAATAAGTACGTCGCGCTGCATTTGGGGGAGGCGGAGTTAGCGTTTCAAAGGCCTACAGGCCCGGAAAACCCCGCCTTAAGTATGTTGTTATTTTCTGTGACCTTTTGCATAACGCCCCTTTAATCGTTGTAAAAATGACGTTTGTCATTATCATCGTCATTATACTATTGGATTTCTCCAATCCACGCTAGGATCTTTACTTCGACCTTCCACTCTGCAAATATTTCATAAGATACCAAGCGAATAATCCTGTTACTAAACGATGAGGATGAGGAAGTTATAGCCCGTTTGTTGGTTTCTTGCTTAAGCGATGGTCATCACCAAGACGTAGTATTATTTAGTGTCTAATCTGGTCCAAATAAAAAGCCATAAACCAAATGTAAAAATCTCCAAAATTGATACAGGCAAGACAACGGAAGTGGATCCGAAGTCGATAAAGTCTGGCGACGCGGCCATCGTGACGCTGGTGCCGACCAAGCCTCTGTGCGTGGAGTCGTTCCAAGAATTTCCGCCGCTCGGACGCTTCGCTGTGCGCGACATGCGCCAGACCGTCGCCGTAGGCGTCATCAAGGTATAGTATAATATAGATACTACACCGGCATGTTATACTTTACCATAGTATACCAGGCTCAACAGGCGGGTGTCCGCAACTCCTCGTCCAAGCGCGTATTTAGCAACACACAAACTAACCACAGATTCCTCCAGACATCAAGATCCTATACAGCAGACCCAGAATTCTTGCAATACATGATTGTTACTGCGTGCCGCTGCTGCTGGCATCACTTATTAAATATTGGATCCCCAAAGTCAATAAACTGCAGACCGTACAAGCGCTCACTACACAGAACTAAATCTATTTGGGCCTCTCATCTCACTATGGACTAAGAGAAGATGTAACTGTAAGAAGACCCAACAACAAAGAGTCCCGGCGGCACATTCTGCTCATATGAGCTTGCTGAGGATATGAGTCTTGTTTTGGTTGGTGGTTAGCCTTCAGATCTTTAGTTCGGTAATATTTTTTGTTTCAGAGTGTAAACTTCAAGGAAGTCACAACGGGCAAAATTACCAAGGCTGCCGAGAAGGCCCAAAAGAAAAAATAACTATGGGGCATCCTAAACAATGTAGTGCAACTGACGAGCATCGTGCGCGTGACGTCAGAGCCGCGGAGCGCGCGCGCGTGCGCGCCCGGTGCTCGCGGCGCGTGCCGCTTCTCGTCGAGTCCTAGCCGCGTACATAGCCCCCTAGCGTCTCCCCGCAATCGGAGCTTCTTCACTGGTGACATCACGCTCGCCCTCTACGTATGCATTTATCATAGCACGATATTATTATTGTTAGTTCGTTTTAGTTACGCTTACGTGTTAAGTTTATATCTTTGTGATTATTTTAGTCGTAAGTTACTCGCCAAGTTTGAGTTTCCGTATCTGAAAGCTCGTTACGTTTTATTTTTCCATCGTAAGGAGTTTAGGAGGAAAAGCAATGGAGTGGTTGTTGAATTTTTAAACCATTTCTGTGCACAGAACACACTGAACTGCTTTGAGAGTGTATACTGACAAATCATGGAACTCTCGTCGATTTCATTAAGTCTGTCCATATTTCAATAATATTTTTAATTGGCTTTTAAAAATACACGTTTTCATATTGTTTTGATTTATTGATGAATAAAATTCATTGTATCTCTATTTTTATTATGCCTAGATACGTAGGTGTAAGTATTATCGTATCTGTTTGTTTCACATATTATGGTCGGATGATTATTGTAAAGTTAACATCAGCGTAGTTTTTGATGGAATTTGATTGTAAATCATTCCTCTGTAGTTAGCAGTATGACTAAAGCGTTATAAACGTAATGATATAAATTTTTGAAAACTTTGTAAGGCGTAGGTAACGAATTTTGGTTCCTAGTATTTAAATAAAATGAATTAATTTGTATTTCTGTGACAGGGTTTAAATATTCAATATTAATCAACCCATTATTACTGTTTCCATAATCTTACTGTTTAGATATTCTTATGTACGGAAAATAAACATGAGACTCATTTTAAGCTAAATGTAACTTTGTAATTTTTTCAATAATTTTGTAAAGTCCTTGATCCTGATAAAACCAATAAAGAAGCTACTGGTATAAAACTGCTTTTACGTTTACTACTAGGGCCTTTAGGCCATAACGCACACCATACGATGTCACATCGTGACAAGTTGCGACGTCGTGTCACGATGCAATGTGTGTGAGTGATTTGGCCCTTTTTCCTGCACCTCGGGTTGGCGACGTATGCCTAAACCCAGCGGCCCCAAAGCCATAAAGGCCAAGGTACATCAGGGGACATAGCACGGGTAGTTCCAGGCGTCGCTGAGCGAGTACTCTGATAGCTCTTGTCGCTGTGACATACTGGTTCTCGCCGGCGGCGGTGTGAACACTGCGATCAACTATTCGACCCGTTGTACACGGCACGGTTTCTTTATACAGTACGGCGCGCTAGCCAGACCGCAGAAGCACAATTTGGTTTCAGAGCCAAAAGATCCACCGCTTACGCTGTGTAAGAGCTAACAAATTATATAGTTAACAGCATAGATTCAAAGAGAAAACCATTGGAATATTCTTAGATTTAGCAAAGGCCTTTGATACAGTCTGTCCCTATTCTGTTAACAAAACTCGAAAGTCTGGGTATCCGGAATCTTTAATTACAACTAAAGATTACCTATCCGACAGAACACAATCCGTCTTATTCCAAAACACGATCTAAATTTAGTACGAGGATTATTGCTAGGTTTAAACCAATACTAATATAACGTTATTATAAAATGAAGTTTATCACTAGTTCATGAACTATCTATGGTACTAAAGTTAAACCGCCGAGACCCCTAGTTTAACTATGGATCTAACTTCGGTACTAATTTATTTGAGGTTAGCGTTGATGATTTTTGTGTGTTTATATTTACAAATAGTTAAAAATGGATATCACTGGGATTGACTTAACGGATTTGGAAGATTTAGATACGTTGGAGATGTCTCTGCGATCTTACAGACATCGTCATCGTGTAAAAATCCCTGTGAATTGAGTGACGAAGATTTTAGATATAATTCTATACTTATATCTAAAATCCCACGGCCCTCGAGAATGCCCATTGAGTCCTGAAGTGGTTTGTGCATTACGCAACTGGGCTCGCCATGAAGTACGTACCCTTGGTCAATGCTATCATAACATTGGACAAAATGCAATTCATAAACTAATATTATTGTTTCGTAGATTCAAGATGATACAGCTGATTTAAATGGTGTGTCTCAACCAGCTGTCAGCAAAACATGCATAAAGGTAGCGGAGATTTTTATTAAAATAGTCATTAACTTCAATGACAAAGTGGTGAGGAGCAATCGCCATTATTTCTAAGTCCTCAGGAGAAGGTGATGGTGGTTTTTCGCCACCGCCTGTCTTTGATTGTTCCCTCCTATGGGTCGATAAGTTGGATTTAGCTGACAACTTCATTCTTTTCCAAGCCAACTTTATCGCCGTCATTCGCCATCTGATCTACATTTACCCGTTATTTCATTAAATCTAAAAATAATAAATATATGCTAATTAATATCACGTAAACCATAACGTACTTGTACCCACATCAAATGCAATAAGTACATACTTAATCTGTATATTCTTCCACTCTTATTTTCTGCATGTTTATTGATGTCTTTGTGGACTTATCTTCTATATATTATGTGCCGATTGGGCAATAAGATGACGTAATATTTCCTATAATAATAAGAACATCTGCGTTAGGTCGTCAAAATAAGAATAAAGTATTGCTGTATATTCATTATTGTATATTCACCCCTATTTTTGCTTTTGTTGTTCCATTTTTTATCGTAGCTCACGATTTAACCGAACAACTCACGAACAAACCTCGTATGAGTATATATTTATATATATATAACAATAAATTAATTTATGTAGTGCATATAGTTATTATGAAGGACGCAGCGTCAACGCTCGTTTCAAATATCGCGCGCTGTCGCCTACCTAATTCAACTTCATATTACTAAATATATAAAAGCGCGTCAAAAGTACAAGTTGTGCTTGGTAAATATATTTTAACCTAAACAAATAACAATTATTGACTTAATTTTGTATTGATACATAATTATTAATTCATTTCAAATGTTAATATAATATCAATAGTTAAAGAAACGGAATGTTGCTTCAAATAAAACCTGTGTGAACGAATGAAAGAATGCCATTTTTGTTTCTTATCTGTGGATATTATTTAAATCATGGACCTTCTTTGGTACTAACTGATCCTCAGAAAGTGTTTGTTTTGTAATAGAAACACATTTTGAACCTGTTACTAACGTTCACTAACGTTATTACCGTAACAATCCTAGACCTTTTAGTCGTGGTTTAAACCAGTACAAAAGCATTTTTTGTAATAAGACTGAATGTGTTAAAAATCTGTAATCGGACATGACGGTTTGTTCCCGTTGAGTAACATCATGTTGTTTCTCTGTTGTGGACATGCTACGCGTGCCGTTTCCGAATTATTATGTCAGACAGAGAGTAGTTAAGATTTTTATTATTATTTTGACCTCATCTACAAAATAAACTTACCTGCTGAACTATTTGTAGCTATTCTGCGGCATCGCAGTTGCGGTGCAATTAAAAACAATATAGGTACGTGTAAGTATATGCTTTGTGAGGAACGGGTTCGATTTCCGGCCGGTTTAGTGCAGATAACAAATTATCAATATTGTCTCAGGTCTGGATTGTTGTGGTTCCGTCGGTTGTTTCTAATATTTATATACATCACGAATGGGTCTTTAGTTATACTTTGGGAAAATCTTTGCCCTACGTCAAGGTGTATTTCAACAATAAACACACATAACATAACATCAGGCCTTGTTTCCCCGAAGGGTTGGGCAGAGGTGTACCTATAGTGGTTAAAGTACACCCATATTTCGCCAGTTATGTTTAAGTCAACAATAATTTTACCCAAAAAGGTATTACTTAACGGGGACATAGCATTCTGTTGAGTTACAGTGATAATTAATGGGAAAAAAAACGTGGCATTGAGTTACAGTGTGACTTGTCGGGATATTTTTTTCCCAATGAGTGTGTGTTACACAAAATGGTGTTACTCAACGGGAACAAACCGACATGACTAGTGAAGAGGTCCCAGTGACAGGAATTCCACAGGTCAGTATTCTTGGACTGACGCTTTTTTATGTACATCAGAACGTTCGGCCAATCGAAGTAGGGAGCTGGCTGCTACTCCAGTTTTTTGTGACGATTTGGTGACTCACAAAGATGCCAGCCAAATAATTTGTGACAGTGCAGTTCGAAAGTTAGAAGCATTTATGTATGGCCGAACGTCCTGATATCAGAACGTTCGGCCAACCTGAATCTCCATAACTGAGGACCTTAGAGAAACTGTTACTGAATAAGGATTTAGTGACGATTTGGTGACAAACAACCACTACTTTACTTTTACTCGTAATGCCACCGATTAAAAGTAAAATGACCTTTAGCTCCCGGAATTTCAGGACGTTCGGCCAACCTGATCTCCATAGCTGAGGACCTGAGAGAAACCGTTAATGAATACAGATTTAGTGACGGCACTGAAACGAATTTATATTGCTTTAGTTTTTTTTGTGACGACCCCATTCAATTGTAAATTGAAAATTAAACATTTAACCTCAAAACATTGGGATTATTGATTCCTTCACAACGAAGAAGCCTAGAAGATGCGTTAATGAATAATAAATTAGTGACTGCCCTGAAACCAATTTGTAATGCTTCAGGTTTTTTTGTGACGACCCCATTTATTAGTAATTGATAATTAAATATTTAACCTCAATACCTACATTGGGATTATCGATTCCTTCACAATGAAGAAGCCTAGAGGAACCGTTATTAAAAAAAGATTTAGTGACTGAACTTAAACCAATTCGTATTGCTTTAGGTTTTTTGTGAGAACCCCATTCAATAGTAAATTGAAAATTAAACATTCAACCTCAAAACATTGGGATTATCGATTCCTCCACAACTAAAAAGCCTAGAAAACTCGTAAAAACCCCTTTGTGTTGCAGTCGTCGCGAATAAGTAACTGCTCTGCAGGTTTTCAGTGCAATGGTGTAACTATTTTTACTGATTTAACATGAATCTCTACAATGGCACAATGGCGGATGACGATTGAAATAGGGTGACCATGTTTTTTAAAGAAACAAGTATTTATCGTGTTTCTAGGTGCTCAATACTTCGAAATAGTTGAAATAAGGTGATCATGTAGATATTCCAACGAAATAAATATTAATCGAGTGGGTTTCAATAAAACAAAACACGTCAAACATTTTGTGCATAAGCAAAAGCAGCGTTGAGCTGATGCCTGCATATCAGTGTCCACTTGCGTAGTTTTTGTTATATTTTGTCGAGTATAATAAACTCTAAAAAAAACAATCATCCACAAAAGCGGTACCTAGTTAGGTAAGCAGGTACATCCTAATTTGTACTTTTTAGAATGATCGTTAAATTGGGAGAGAACATCTAACAAGAATCCGTCATTAAGGTCAGGTGCTTCTCCATCCTTGGGTAATAGTAGAACAGGCAGGACCATTGAAAATTAGTAGCTTACGTTGTGGCATAAAGAAAGCCGTAATTTTGTCGATTAGCATTTTTTTAAAGGTCATTTCGTGTAGTTATTAATTAATACCTAAGTACTGAAATTTCTTAATGAAACTTATTTAATTGTAAAATGTATAATCTAGTTTATCAGACTTGTAATAATATTATAATAATATATTATTAATATGTCGGGCCACCACCAAAGGAAATCTGATTTGACAAGTTTCATGTCAATCTCACGTATCAGTAGACACAAGAATCCGTGGTCACCCTATTTCAATCCCAATGTTTTGAGGTTAAATGCTTAATTTTCAATTTACTATTGAATGGGGTCCTCACAAAAAAAACCTAAAGAAATACAAATTGGTTTCAGTTCAGTCTCTAAAACTTTATTTATTAACGGTTCCTCTAAGCTTCTCCGTTGTGAAGGAATCGATAAACCCAATGTTTTGAGGTTAAATGTTTAATTTTCAATTTACTATTAAATGGAGTCGTCACAAAAAAACCTGAAGCATCACAAATTGGTTTCAGGGCAGTCACTAAATCTTTATTCATTAACGGTTCTTCGAGGCTTCTTCGTTGTGAAGTTTTGAGGTTAAATGTTTAATTTTCAATTGAATGGGGTCGTCACAAAAAAAACGACAGCAATATAAATTCGTTTCAGTGCCGTCACTAAATCTTTATCCATTAATAGTTTCCCTCAGGTCCTCAGTTATGGAGATCAGGTTGGCCGAACGTCCTGATATTCCGGGAGCTAAAGGTCATTTTACTTTTAACCGGTGGCATTACGAGTAAAAGTAAAGTAGTGGTTGTTTGTCACCAAATCGTCACTAAATCCTTATTCAGTAACAGTTTCTCTAAGGTCCTCAGTTATGGAGATTCAGGTTGGCCGAACGTTCTGATATCAGGACGTTCGGCCATACATAAATGCTTCTAACTTTCGAACTGCACTATCACAAATTATTTGGCTGGCATCTTTGTGAGTCACCAAATCTTCACAAAAAAACTGGAGTAGCAGCCAGCTCCCTACCTCGATTGGCCGAACGTTCTGATGTACATATTTTTGTTGTTGTTTTGTTTTTGTTTTTTAGTAAAATTTTCTGTTCTTCCGTGGGGTGGGGACCCTGGTGATTTTTATTACAGGCATTTTACGCCTAACTCAGACACCAGCTCCTCACATTGCTAAAAAGGAAAAAAAAAACCTAGAATATTAGGTATGTGAAACCTAGAATAAGCTTGTCATTGTGAGGAGAAATAAAGAACATATTATTAAGCTGTCAGTTTAATTATTTTTTGAATATTGGCACTGACAGCTCTTGAACGCGTTATTTAATTGCTGCATCGCTGCACGCGTTCAGTTTCATTGGTGAAATCCACTCTACGCATAGGTGCATCATCCAGCAAACATAATACATTTAAAACTAATCATACAAATGTAATTTTAAATTTAGAGCTCTCTTTTTATTGATTAAAATATAAATATTATCCTAAAAAAATCTTCACATTTATTTACTATTAAATCGTCGCCTTGGAGGTCAATGGAGTTAAGTCACAATTTTTGGGAACGTGTTGAGAAAGACCCATAGTTTAGATAAGACATTAAAACCATTATTGTGACGTTAAAACCAGATATTGATAGGTTTTTCTATCTCCAGTACGCCAAAATTGGAGATATATACGTTAGTGGGTTAGCTCATAAAACAACAAAGCCCAAGATCAAAGAGTTGACATTAGTTATAGGATTCTATTGACTTCGTAACATATTTATCTGATGAAAATCATTCATAGACTTTTACACCGCAGAGCTCTACGTAAATCTGCCAAGACACCATAATGCAATCTGGAAGAAGGACTAATTAGTTACAACTCAGAAAGTGAATTCAATTTTAAAAATAAATGAAAAAGTTATTATTTTGTATTTATTTTCTCACCTCTGCTTAAGCTTAAGTAACTACAAACAAGAATATCTAATAAGTCATCAAACTAAAAACTCCTTTATGACAAGAGAGCAATGCGACTACACCCCGTAATATGAATACCTAATTAAATTGTACCTACATAAAATAGTAGTCAACAGGCCTAAGCCACGTAACATAGAAACCATGATATTTAGACGTTTTTAATTAAATTGCAGCATTCAATGGTTTCACGTTTTATTAATTTAGGTATAAAATTTGAGCTCTCTACGGATATGTGACGATCGTTTTACTCGCATCATCAGTAAATTATCCGAGTGATTTTCGACATCATCAACAGTTATTTTTAAAAGTTCATTGCCACGACAAGCTCCATGTACTCCGAAAAATAAAGCCACCTGTAATAAAACCGAATGTGAATAAGACAAGTACCTATCTATCGAAGTACAGGTAAATTGTAACCTTACAATAAAATGCGCATTTTAAAACACTATGGTTATAAAACCTATCTAAGTCTGTGGGTTATACTTTAGTAATCCACCCTAAACATATTTACTTACTTTTACGGAAAAAAAGACTTTGTCGGGCGCCTCATTTAAGGAAAGTTTCCACGTTTTTTATTAGAACACTTTGGATTTTTTAGGTTTAAATCCATCAGACATCCTCTTCAGAACGCTATTAATATCGAATGTGTCCAGTTTTACGTCGTTATTAGAAGTAACTGTTGATTTTAGCGTTGAATAGGGACTCCAAAGAGTGGAAGGTTGTTAAGTTTTTCTAAGTACTGGAAGTAGGCCAAAAACAGATTCTTAAAGTCTTGGCGCCTCTTGCATTTCCCATTCAATAAAATTACCATAGGCTTTCATATATTTCTCCCGGGATTTTGCAGGTAATAGATTATCCATCACATTTCTTGCGTCAGTTCTAATACTTTCAGGAGTTAATTCTATACTTTCACTGTCATTTGAAGAACTCATTTTTCAAAACAGAACCATGAATTTCTAACAATCCGTGAAAAAGTGAATTTGTTTTTTTTTTCACTTTTTCACGCGTCGTTAATTTGATTTCTTTTTTTTTCTATTCAGTCGGAGGCGCGACTATGGGCCGTCGTACCAGCCAGTCTTTATTCAATCAAACAATAAAAGTGCGCGGCAAAGCACCTAAAAAGAAGACTAATATCTCATTACTGCCCACTAAAAGTTTCATAAAGAAAACACTACCTTTGGGTGCACTTATTAAAGGCGAACCAAGTCGTCCTTTTCGAATATATGGGATGAAAACTTGATGGTAGGAGTAAACTTGTGGGTTTGCGTCACAGACATGGTAATGCACAGAATACTTATGTGACCGACAGAAATTTTCGAGCTTCTGTCGGCGGTCAGTCCCCATGACCGGCTTTTTTTTTGTTTTTTGTAACAACAACTGATCCGTATTCAAAAACCTTTTGGCTGTCTGTACGTAAATGAGAATACAAAGTACGGGAAGGTGGGGTAAAATGGGATACTTAAGACAAAAACATTTAAACGAAATCAACAATATTTTTAATGAACCTTTGAATCAGAAACAATAGTTATAGTCTTCTTCATTATTTATATTTTAAGCCTTAATCAAGTAATTTCAATAATTATGAGGAACTAATCAGAAAGGGTCAAATTTCCCATATTGCCCCATAGTCGGGGCAAAACAGTAAACGTTATGGGGCAAAATGAGGATACAAGTTAGTCAGACAAATATTGTGTACAAATGTGTGCTACGTCATCATCAGCGTCCGTTCAGGCTCATGAAATGTGTGCCCATCCCGCACAAGAGCTACACGCAACCCAACCCTCATCTGACTGCATATGCTACCTTTTGATTTTGTTTCTTAGCTTTTTTTAGGGTGTGATTATTTTTCTTTTTTATTGCAGTCTTTTTCTTATTTTCCTTACTCTCCTTTGCAATCCTTTCCTTGGTCAATTCATTTTTGTATACAACTTGTATCCATACCCTAGCATTTTCCCTTCTGAATCTGTTTTTCCAAGCTTCGTACACCCATGGAGGTCGACTGTTTACGAGGTGATCCTCTTAACGGAAAGGTGCAGTGTGCCTGCACAGAAGACCGTGCGTGAGCTTGTATTGGAGTAGACTGCAGTTTGTTTTACAGAAATTGATGCGTTGTTGTGTTCCTAGATACTCCGAAATTGGAGTCCAACATTTCCCGAAAGCCCCTAAAATTAGAAGATTGTGGATAAAGCTATTCGTAGAGAATTTTTGAGTTCGGGTTTATGTCGGAAACATTTTGAACAAAGTGAGATTACAAGGAAATATTCGAGGTTTAAAATTCTGACACTTTCCATGTCAAGTAGTTGATTTAAAATACTGAAATCAACGAAAATAAAGAAATAGTGAAATAAAATCAAACTCATGAATGAACACAAAATGGAATGAATGAACGAAATGTCAAACTTGTTGTAGGCCGTAAGGACATAGCTATGGTCACGCCATCTACAATTAGCTTTGCCCGACCTTCCCCATTAACTCAACAGTATCCATTATATCCGTAAATATTAATAAAATACATTCGAAAACAACCTTTGTAAGGAGTGTTTGTTTTATTTTATTTTAGTTTATTAAGGGATAATAAACAACTACAACATACATAATACAATAATTAACAAACTTTTTAAGGAGCAATGTTGCAGTCCACTACATTATCCGCAAAACGTTTTTTCCCGTTTGTTCGTGGGGAAAAGTACAAAATCTGAGCAGACGAAGTCGCGGGCGAAGTACTAGTTACGCATTAATTAAACTATTGTTATTTTAAAACTACAGCGTTGCTTGCCCTATCTCATGTTCAACCTAAAAAACTTATACTCAAAAAATGTTGTTTACAGATTTGACAGTGACAATTGACTGACAACACTGCATCGTTCTTTTCTGACATTGACAGTGATTTAACTTACGGCAGATTTGTTTGACAGTTCGTGTTAGCAAGTTTCTGTGAGGTGTATGAGTTTTCGCCGCTTTGTATTTACTTACGATACCAGTTAGTTGTTGATAACGAAACACGATGACGTGTGCTTTGCCGCAAGTGAAAGTAACTTATTAGTGGTAGGAGCAATACGTGTAGGCCTTCAATATCTGTTGTGTGTTGTAGCAACTGCAGTCTGCCGCGAGCCGTGGTTTTGTACACTTGGATCCATTAGATCGTTCTGCTTCGTTTACGATGTGTGGAATTTTTGCATATATTAATCACTTAACGCCTAAAACTCGGCGAGAAATATTGGAATTGTTAGTTACTGGATTAAAACGTTTGGAATACCGTGGCTATGATTCGGCAGGCGTTGCTGTGGACTCAGCTGATCAGAAAGACATAGCTGTTCTTAAACGACGCGGCAAAGTAGCCGCTCTCGAGGAACTGCTTCAGGAGAGCAGTGTTGAACTGTCAGTGGAAGATAGTGTGGACTCACACTGCGGCATTGCTCACACGAGATGGGCCACCCATGGAGAGCCCAGCGCTGTCAACTCTCATCCGCAGCGATCTGGAGAGGACAACGCCTTTGTTGTCATCCACAATGGAATCATTACTAACTACAAAGAAGTTAAAACTTTCCTTGAAAACAAAGGCTACATCTTTGAATCCCAAACTGATACAGAAACAATTGCTAAGCTGATTCACCATATATACAACCAGCACAAGGATTTCAGCTTCCAAGAACTGGCAGAGCAGGTAATTCAACAGTTAGAAGGTGCTTTTGCTTTGTGCTTCAAGTCCCGTTATTTCCCAAATGAGTGTGTGGCAACCCGCCGTGGTAGCCCACTGCTTGTGGGCATCAAGACGCGCCGTCGTCTCTCCAGTGATCATGTACCCATTATGTACACCAACAACAAAGCCACCCGTGGTGTTGTGCCGTCTGTCCCGCGAGTGAACAGCCATGCTCACTTCCAGCCTGAAGAAGAAAGGGAAGTTGAATATTTCTTTGCCTCGGATGCTTCTGCAGTTATTGAACATACCAACAGAGTGCTTTACTTTGAAGATGATGATGTTGCTCATATCAAAGATGGTGTCCTGAGTCTTCACCGTCTCTCTGGCAGTAGTACTGACCCTCACCAGAGAGAAATTTTCACTCTGAAACTGGAACTGCAACAAATAATGAAAGGCAATTATGACTACTTCATGCAAAAGGAAATTTTTGAACAGCCAGAGTCCATTGTAAACACAATGAGGGGCCGTCTCAACTTTGCTGACAGCACTGTTACTTTAGGAGGCATTAAAGATTATATCCCAGAGATCAAACGATGCAGAAGGTTGATGTTAATAGGCTGTGGTACCAGCTACCACAGCGCTGTAGCTACTCGTCAGCTTCTGGAAGAGTTAACAGAGCTGCCAGTCATGGTGGAACTGGCTTCAGATTTCCTGGACAGGAACACACCTGTGTTCCGTGATGATGTGTGCTTCTTCATCTCTCAGTCTGGAGAAACTGCAGACACCCTAATGGCACTCCGCTACTGCAAACGCCATGGCGCTCTAATCGTCGGTATCACCAACACAGTGGGCAGTTCTATCTGTCGCGAATCTCACTGCGGCGTGCACATCAACGCTGGCCCTGAAATTGGTGTGGCATCAACAAAAGCCTACACTTCGCAGTTTGTGTCGTTAGTGATGTTTGCTCTCGTAATCAGCGAGGATCGTATCTCTCTGCAAAAAAGGCGCGCCGACATAATAGAAGGACTTCATGAGTTGGACACCAAGATCCGTCAAGTACTAGCTCTTGACAATGAAGTAAAAACTTTAGCTGAAGACCTGTTCCGTCAACGATCTCTACTTATCATGGGCCGCGGATATAACTTCGCCACTTGCCTTGAAGGCGCCTTGAAAGTAAAAGAATTGACGTACATGCACAGCGAGGGCATTATGGCTGGTGAACTGAAGCATGGCCCGCTGGCACTAATCGACGACTCTATGCCGGTTGTGATGATCGTAATGCGCGACCCTGTTTACACGAAATGCATGAATGCACTACAGCAAGTTACTGCCCGTCAAGGTCGCCCCATCCTCATTTGTGAGGAAGGTGACAAAGAAACAATGGCGTTTGCGTCGCGATGCCTTCAAATACCTAAAACTGTAGACTGTCTCCAGGGAGTCCTTACAGTTATCCCCATGCAGCTCCTCGCGTACCACATCGCCGTTTTGCGCGACTGCAACGTCGACTGCCCCCGCAATCTCGCCAAATCGGTTACCGTTGAGTAGGTAACAACATACTATTGTAAGTCTTCGCACAGATATAGTTGATAGCACTGTAACGTTAAGTCATCTACAATTAACTAATGTTAATTATTGACAGAAAAAAGATATTGTTATTCAGTAATGGACCAACAAGTTGTGGATTAATGTTGTAAAATTAATTCGACAATACCTACTTTGGTTATGCTGTAAGCGGTTTGAAATATATGCCTGTTATACTCATTGATTTGATGTAAGTATAAAAAACTACCGCTGTCAAGATTCGGGAAATATATTTTTACGCATGTGTGTGAACATTTTATAAGCTTTTTTTCCTATTAATTTCCGTACATTCCGAAACTTTTTCTATTTTATTACATAGTATACATAGCATAGACATTCCATTGCTTTGTCAATAGGTAAATGTTTTGGGTCTAGCATTTTAATAGCTTTTATGACTACAAGACTTGAGTGGTCGTATCAAGGCCATGCCTCTCGCTTGCATACCGCCTACAACAGACAGGCAGTCCTTAAGTTGTAAATAAATTCAACTCGCCCAATTTTCTTGATTTATAACTGCAGTTTGGGAGTCTTTGTGCGATTTTATAAGAGGCATATCTTGCCTGTTGACTTGTGCTTACTGCCACGTTGATTACAATTTTATTTAGCAGTTAGGTAATGTAGGTAATTAAATTATAGATAGTTCAAGATCCTTCTGTAATATATATTTAGCAGTAATATTAACGAAGCTTTTATATTTTGAGTTATTTTTGCCATCGACATACACATGCTAAGGAGATTGTCACAGATTGTTAAATTTTAATAGACTTGCGAGTTTATTGTTATTTTAACATATCCATTAATATAAAATATGTTCAAGCTATTATGAACGAGGAATTACCTATCATAGATGTGCAATTTCCCGTTAGCTTCGCAAAAATAGTAGGTGGATAGCTACTTGATGCAAATACTAATGTAAATTACTAATGTTAATCAAATGTTGTAACAAAGTTACGATGAAGTTATTGTATTGGAATAATGTGCGACGATAAAGTGTTGGTTATCTTTACTTACTTACATTAACAAAATTTATTTTTCATGTTCTAAAATTTGTTTTTATAGATGTTATGATTTGATAAGTTTTTTAATTATCATTATCAGATTGTCGAAAGTCTAAACGTTTTATTGCGATCAGATTGTTATTAATCTTAAATTTTATAATATTTAATAAATATTTTATGTAGAGGTACTAAACCCGCGGCCTGCTGGGCTTGTCTGTTTATATGGCCGCAAGGTTTTGCTGTATGCTTATACAGCAAAACCTTAACATACGAGAGCGAATATGATTCGTCTAACAAACTTGCACACACTCTTATATAGGGTGGAAAGTTAAAGCAAGCCCTGGATGTAAGAACCCTTAATATGGATGCTACTGGTTTTACTCAAACATTGTTTTTTTTTTAAATACAGTAAAAGTACTAACAGGTATAATTTTTCGCAGAGTTCGTTCTATTCCTGGCTCATTCAAGCACCTTTTCAGAAGTAATAAGTTACAAAAAAAAAAAAGAATATTTACCTAAAATTTATTTTAAGCATCAATATATGGTTCTTTCCTTCTAGGGCTCGCTTCTACTCTCCTACCCTGTATACCGGGTATAAAGGGTTGATTATTGTCATACAAATACATCACATTCGATTGAGATTCTTAGTATGTACTTATAGGTAGGATTTGTAGATACATAATTAGAGTTTGAATGTCCTAGATGTAAAATATCCTATACATAAAAATTACATTGATGTAGGTATAACATGAATCTATCTGATTAGAATAGTATGTAAATCATTTTAAAGTATCAAATTATGTTTTCTAAGCCTATTATTCGACGATGGCAATAATTTTCTAGTATTTAGGGCTCAGTCATTCTTTATATACCTACCTACTAATAATTGGATTTAACTGTGTATCTTCATCATTTTAAATCTGGTTGTCGATAAAGTTTGAAAACAAGGAAATGTTTGATAGTACTGCACTTAATGAATTTGATAACAGGCGATTACTCTAATTGACTTTTCATCGTCGTAAATATTCTCCGAAGTAGGTACATATACCTAAGCAGTTGGAAATGTAAAATATCTTTACACAAGATATTTTTTCGTATTGTAATATTTTATATTATTTTTATTGGTTCTCGCTATTGCTTACTCGGAATGTAGGTAGGTACTAAAGTGCTATCATAATAAAACAAATCTAACTATGAAAAAAATAAACCATAAGTAAAAAATTGTAAATATATTTCATCAATTTACTGTTGTTTATTTTTATATTCTAAATTAATCGCTAGTCAAAATCTTTAGCTTAGATATTTTTGATATTAAATATCTGATTTAAAAAACCTTTGTACATTTATTTATTTACCAAGTCGTCGACATTAAAACACCTCTTTCCAAAATAATATTTTATTTCATCTATTTTTACTTTGTATGTCCATTTATTACGGTATTGGACATGAACACTGTACCAAAATGTGGACTATCCCCGAGTATTTTTTAGCACATTATTACCTACTTCCATTTGAATGCTATCGAAATGCGTACTCACAACAGGATAATTTTATACTTCAAGCGATTAGGCACTGTATCCGACCCGAATTCAAATTCAAGATCAGTGTTCCAATCAAAATAACAGGTAATCTAAATTCGGACGGACAGAATTCGGATCTAATGCGCAGCTCTTTAAACGAATAGTATCTACTACGGCTACTTCGGACGGACTGATAGTTTTTGGATTCGGATCGGATACAGTGCGCAAACGCAATTTGACACCGATATGTCTGAGATGCAGCTGTTCAGAGCATGAACACGTTATAATATTATTAATTTTCGTTATAACGTCCATGAAATTAAAATAACTATGAATAATTATTGTGTTTCTTATTCCATGAAATATATGTACCGGGTAAAATGGGGTGAATAGGGATGCAGGGGTGAATAGAAACGAAACTTTAAAAAGGATTTTAACATTGAAATAATAAAGTTTGTTGCCAGCAAGGGCACTTAATCGTTAATCATAATACAGTCAACACTTATGAGAATTTTTTGGCAACCAACATAATTATTTCAATGTTAAAATCCCCTTTAAAGTTTCGTTTCGATTCACCCCTGCATCCCTATTCACCCCGTTTTACGGTATTTAGAATTACCCTATCTCCTGATTTCGCTGTCTCGTGTGTTGATAGGTTAGATAAATAAGACTTCGTCATTGCAGTCGAAGCCGATCACGCAGCTCACGTTCTAAGGATTCCTTAGCTCAGACACTTATTACTAGAAACCGGTTATTTGGCATGGATAAACATGTTGGTCACACCGACAAAGTAGTAAAATTAAATAATGAAAATGTTTTTATCGTAAAGTGGGGATGTTTCTTTTCCCATCTATCCCAAAGACATAGTTGAATAGTTCTTTCAAAAATATTGCAGGTTTGTGAAAACAGTTTTTCGACTATTGTGTATCGTTTGTGCAATATTAAATTTTTGTCAGAGTCAAGTGTAGTAGCAGTAGAATAGTATTTGTGACGAAGTTAAAAGGAAAAACTATCACAGCCAAGTTGGCTTTACAAGTTAACGAGGAATAGTCTACCAACTTACATTTGCTGTTGTTGCTGTTAGAATGTATGGGAGAACATATGTACTTATAACACATATTTTTCAACTACAATGTTAAGTTTGTTGTTGCGATAAATTTATCCAACTACGGAACCTTTCATTGTGCGCCCTTCATCACTAGGAAGTGGTGAAGGGTGAGCATTTTGGGGTACTGTCATATGTTATTTTGACTTTCAAAAAGTGCTGATTCTCAGCCTAATTTGAATAAATGACTTTTGATTTTTTGATTTGGTTCGACACGCACTGGGCCTGATTTTAATTTTCGTGATTTCGTCCTAATTTAATTCCACAAAAGTACGGTGAAACGATAAAGGCTCGTGAAAACTGGCGCGACGCCACAGCGCGACACAAAGGCACCACTCGTCGCGCGACACGCGGTGCCTTTGTGTCGCGCTGTGGCGTCGCGTCAATGTGCACGAGACTTTAAAGACATGCACTTAACACTTAAAAATACCTAAGTAGGTACTTATGTTTTAATATTTATGTAGCTACAATAAGTAAGTTAGTATTTTTAAGAAAGCACTTTCAAGTTAATAACAGTCCGCGATGTCTAAGCTGAGCTTTGCATTTGTGTGAGTGCACATAGTGTAGGTGTGACGTCGGCCTAGAGCGCGATTGGTTTAAACCGGTTTATACAATCGGAATGAGGCGCTGTGCGTCCCTCGCGTGATCACATCGGTGCGATTGGTAATCACTCACACAAATGCAAAGCTCAGCTTAGGCCTCGCGGACTGTACCTATTTTCACATTCCTAACCAAAAGACTGATAATTTCCCTCAAATCACACTTTGGTGAACTAAAACTAGAACTTACACAACCTTACGCCTGTATACCCCAAGGGTTAGGCAGAGGTGCACATATAGTACCCTCACAATGCGCCAGATATTGCCATCAGCCGGGCACAAATCCAGACTCCGGGCTGCTACTGAGAAACTCTAGATGGAAAAACCCAATGACACTTTTCCCAACCTGGAAATCGAACCCAGGACCTCAGACTCGGCAGTAGCGCTACAACTAGAACTGTACCCTAATAATTTCGATATACCTAGCTACATAGGTACCTACTTAAGTTGAGTGTAGCTTGTATTATTATGTAATAAATTATTCATAATTACGAATACTACCATATAACATTCTGTTGGTCACCGGATTTGACCTTCAGACTGATAAACTTGCTAGATCAACTTAAATCTAAATCAATTTGAATATTTTAAACAACTATGTAGATGTTCTAAAACTCGAATAATAATGTAGTATCAAACACAAAAATGAAAATACCAGTCTTGAATACCTACCTACTTCGAGATACGTTCGATACTTGGACATTTAATAATTTCGAAGATAGTGTGAAACATTACGCAAACTCTAAACTACAAAACTCTAAATGGTTCAGCTAGATAACAACGAGTTATACTTACTTAAAAAGTTAAGTTCTACTTGCCTTCCTTGATCGTTTTCAATGGTAGGTAGCTAAGTAACACCACATCATGATCAGACACAGAACAATGACGACTATGCTCAAAGTCTCATGTCATGTATCATGTCTAGTAAGTAGGCCAAAAGGTAAATAACAGTTCTTAGAATGAAGAAACATTTTTCTGATGATTGTCAACATGTTAGGCCCATTGGCATGTCATGCTCACTTTAATGTGTCGCTGATGGTGGCGCATGTGTTGGATCATTTATTAGCTCCCTTCAAAATGGTTGACTTGAATGATGCTAATCCATACGTCATTTTCGCGAACGGGCGTCGCGCGTCGTCAGTGGGGACTGGTCAACTCTTAGCTGCCACGGCGTATTTAAGTAATATTTTATTTTTAATTGTATTTATCTATAACAGACGCTTTTAACGTTCTGCATGGTTCTCACATGCATTATTTCAACATGAATGATGTAGGTAACCAATTTTTGTAACTATAATTTGATTTAAGTGTGTCCGTGGAGTTTCGTCTCCATACGTACCTACATATTACGCTTTGGAATGGGCAACTAGCTTCATTTTTCTGACCGACCCACCTTGACAACTCAAGAGTGCCTGTAATTGGTTTATTTGAAACAAATGCTTTGAGTTTGAGTATGTCGTAACATGTTCACAATCCGTGTTCACAATCATCATAATCTGCCATAAACTTGGTCTTTTTCCAAGTTTCTCGATGCAGATTATATCAGTAATTTAAAGGAGCGACTGCCTACCTGATAATTAGAGATTGTATATTCGGGCGCATTATTAACCTAAAGATAATTTCTTCTATGAAAGTATGGAACCGGCTTCTTAAAATACTTGATTTGTTAAAAAAATACGAGATGCCAGGAACACCGGTAATGCATAACTAGCCGGGTGTATAGTATAGAAGCGACTTAAAAATAACTAAAAATAAAACGCCGGGATTCTTTACAATATATTTGGTAGGTAGACATGCATCCGATTCAGTAGTAAGAAAAAAAACACAAAATTTGTTGATTCTGGAATCTCGGGATTTTTTCGACACAAAAGCACATTCCATATTAGCCAACATCTCAACTTTAGGTAAATATGCGCCCGAATATCCGATCTCTACTGATAAAATATATGACGCCGACAACCCAGTTACTGGGTATTAAGATACCCCTCGGTAAGGCTGGTTGTCAGACTTTCAGGCTTCTGGCTACTTGACTGACAAAGATCTTCAAATGGCAGCCGGGCCATGTTGAAAATGTGACATAATATATTTGTGTTCTACCGGATGAAGTTGCTGCATCGTAACATAACTCTCACTTACCTAATAGAACTGGCAGCTGTCTCGAACTTTGATTCTGTTTTGTAGACTTACCTAGTGAAACAAAGCAACGTCTCACGGCACTATTTCTCAGAAGCTCGCAATAAAACGTGTTGTAATACTCTGTTCATACCTTTTAATTACTTCAACAAATATTGTGTAGTAGAAAGGGCGAGGATTCGAAAAAGCTTACCGCAGACTCCTGCACACTGCTTAGCGCTGGTGAATGGCTTCGTGGCGCGTCCAGATGTCTTGAGCCTTGCTACACTTCACTACACATGTATTCCATAGGCGCTGTGTTCGTATAATTGTTCGTATCTTGAGGGGGTGGTAATCACGAATACACCGACAACCTTTTTATTTTAGAAAATGTTTATAGTGCTCTGAGCACGTTCGTTTCTCGTTAAGAACAGTTAGTGTCGCGAAAAAACACACAAGGAAGCATGGCGCTACTGTGCTCATGCGTAGACCAATCGGATTGCTCAGCGAATGAACGTGAGAATGCTGACCACTTAATCAAATCAAACCCTTATTCAGTACACATAAAAGCTTAATTACTCGAAGTGGGGTGTGGTAACAAATATACTTAGTGTAACAATTTAAACGTTACATCTTCTTCTATTTCTTCTTCGTGTCAATGGCACGACACTTGTTCAAACACTGTTGGCCCAAAACTTTGCCACTTCCACGGCGTTATCGGTGGCAGCGCAGAGGTCACTTTGGCTGCATGTTTCAGGGCACAGAGGGCAGGATAGGATGTGGACTCTAGTTTGTGACTTAACTCCACATCCACACCCTGCTGCCGTTCCGTCGGAGTAGCCCCACTTTACGAGGTTCGACTTACATCTTCCCACTTGGGTTCGGAGACGGTTCAGGGACTTCCAAAGACCACGGAAGGTTTCACCCTGCCGGGAGATGCTTGTTTGAAGGTAGATAATGAGTAGGTGGAGAAAAGGTATCCTGCCACAGCCTACAACGGGCGTCGACTGAGTTACCTGATAGGGACGCTGTCGATTTCAGAAAACTGACCCTGCTTTTTAGCCGTTTAGTTGGTAGTTGAGCGCCAAATAGGGTGTCTAGTGGTAGTGTCAGACTCCTGTTTATGTTTCTCCACAGCGTATGCAACTTCTCTTCGGATTGGTGGAGGTGCTATGCCAGCTTTGGATACCCCACAGCTGGCATAGCACCTGAGAGTGCGCTGACCGCGGTCGGTTTGAGGCAGCCTGTGATTGTTCGGCATGTTTCGTTCAGGGCAGTATCTACTTCCTTGGCGTGGGCTGAACGATGCCACACTGGACACGCATCTCACCCGCAGAGAAATATAGCGACTTGCTAGTCCAGACGTCCGGAGTACCCGCGGTGAAGCACCCCAGGTAGTTGAGGTTAGGCGCCTAAGTAAGTTGTTACGGGAACCGATTTTTTTCTTAGTTTTCAGACAATGGCTCTTAAATGTCAATGTTCTGTCAAGGGCGATTCCTAGGTAGGTTTATGTAGGGTTATTGCAGTGTTCAATGGCGATCCCTTGCCAGTTGATGTTTAGAGCGCGACTTGATGCGGAGATGGAAAGCACAAGCCTGTGTTTTTGTAGGGTTAGGTCTGAGAGCGTTATCGTTGTAGTATTTGTGTTCAGCTTCGGGTTGGTCATTTGTAAAGCTGTTTAAAAGAATAGGCGGCAAAATACTACCCTGGGGCAAGCCGTCCTTTTGAGATCTTCATCTGCTTTTTCTGAGCAAACGTCTATTATGTAGCATCTCGCCAGGACCCGAATAAAACCCTGGTTGTCGATCATGTCAGTTAGTTTAGCCAATAGTCCATTGACAGTATCGTATGCCGTATCGTATAATATTGACAGTATCGTATGCCGCTGACAAGTCGACATTAGCGACCCCAGTGAAATTTGTGCCTCATAGCCATCCAGATTTTAGGGATCTTCGCGCTTTCAAGGCAAGCATTAAAAAGGGTAAGGAGCCATGACACACCAACCAGACCTAGATCTTTGAAGTGTTCCACAGTAATGACATCCAGTCCAGCCGCTTTACCCTTCTTCAGCGCCTTTATTGCCGGATTATATCCGGCAGTGTGAAGGGCTCACTAATGTCTGTTGAGGGTGTTAAGTTTTTGATGGGTTTTGGTATTTTTGGAAGTTTGTTTGGGTCCTTGCCATTTAGTAAAAGTTGGTGAGCTACCTAAATAGCCGTAACTTTGCCTGGCATTTATGGTTCAGGAGGGTCGCTAGTGAGTTTCCTTAGTATTGCCCATGCCTTCTTACGCAATGAATGTTGTTGAACTGTCAAAATACAACAGATTAGTCGTAATCGTTTACGAAAATGTATTACGCAATTAGGCTGCTGTTCTTCGTCATATTTTTTTTTTCTGTTTTAGCCCCTTTTTTTTGTGGTTTTCACTGACCTAAGACAGTAACTCCCCTCCGGCTGTGACAGTTTCCGCAGAAAAGGCATCGTTAGCATACAAGTTTTCGTAGGCTTCTAGCAATATCGATAATATCGATGAGTCTGAGTCCAGGCCCGGCACGTAAGGGGAACGGCAGCCTCTTGGAATCTGTGGACGTGAAACTTACCAGGACCGTTTTCACAAATTGGCCGTTGTTTTCTGGTATAAGTTCAATTTCACGCAATTCATCATCCAAGTCTTGGGAAAAGCTACTCGTTGTCTTTCGAAAAGTTAAAGCGACGTCTGAAAGGTACCGCTGTTGGTTTTAGCGAGCCATAGACTTGACATGCTTTTGGACTGTGTTGTGTTCTAGGGATTGGCAGGCACACTGTCTTTACGCAGAAACAGCTGATAGTTATACATTGCATACTTCATACATTATTATGTACTTAATTATACCTATCGAAATGTTATGTTTTGTAGATATACATAAATGCAGTGTTTGTTGTCTCCGCGAAATCTCCAAAACCCCCACGCAACGAGGAAATAATATATTTTCTCTTAGCCGTCCGATCCGCATTTTTTGTACCTAGAGCACTGCGTGGCAAGCCGTGACAAGATAAGAAGTGTGTGTTACTCTGCTATTGAATTAACCTCAGTTCAGACAAAGATTAACTATGTATTATTCATCTCATCATCTGCAAAATACACTCATACATTTTTAACTCATATTAAAAAATAATACTTTTGCATAACACGTTTATTTTTACACCGCACACTTTTATTCACGCCACACAACGGCACCGCTCGTTGCGCAACAACCGCGTGTTGCGCTGTCGCGTCGCGCCCGTGTGCACGAGTCTTGAAACGATTTTGAATTCCATATATGGTTGGTACAGTGCGCGAGCCCTAAGCTGAGCTTCGCATTTGTGAGAGTGACTTACAATCGCAACAATGAGATCGCGCGATGATCACGCGCGGGACGCACAGCGCCTCAAGCCGATTGTCCGATTGGCCGATTGGCCGATTGCCAAGCAAAGGACGCGTCGCTATGTGCACTCACACAAATGCAAAGCTCAGCTTAGGCCTCGCGGACTGTACCTACTCATTCCTTTGTTCGGTTCTGTAAGTCTTTAGAAAAGAAGTATTAGCTAATTGACGTTTTATAACTATACCAGTTAATTAGACTTTTACGGCTTATCGCAGCATTCTTTGTTAGGTACTCACAATAAGTTGGTTTTGTAATATTACTAAAGGTACATATTTATTCAGCTGTTACCTACGATATGCAGATGCAAACGAACTATTTGTGCGAAATGAAAAGTTCGTTGTTTCAGCATGCTTGCTGTATTTTATGACGACGCAGTACGTACGATAGTTTTAAAATTTTAACTTACTGCTCAAGGTTACTCGCATTTTCGACAGCTATTCTATGTTCAGTAACTGTTCTTTCAAGTCTGTTTCTATTCTTGTTGTTGTATCAAGTACTCTAACAAAGAAGCTTTACATACCTTTCTTTGTATACGGTATTCCAAATTTATATTGTGACGGTGTCCTGACAAAGAGTTGCGCTTTTAATTTGCCAGTTGCCGCAAATTTTCAAAATTTTACGCGGATTGGGTCGGTAGAGCTACATATGATCAAAAGCTATTCCACCTATTCCGGTAATTCGGTATGATGAGTCGGCGCACTTCTGGTAAATCCCCAGTATTCACATTAAAGTCCTTGTTTAGTAAATCAAGATATCTCAACGCTTATCTAGCACCTTTATCACTTCGATAATTTCTGAAGATCAAAGCTGTTCCTCGTACTAGCGCCAATCTGGACGTCATCGTCATATTTAATGTTATGATACTTACGATTTATGTATATTCATTTGATAAGATATCTAAATAGGTAAAATAGGAAATTAATCGTACCTATTATCTCCCGAAGTTGCATACCTAGATTGTGGCAGAATTACTGGTTATTTCGTATACCAAACCTCAAGGGCGGAACAATTAGGTATGAAATATAAGGTATAATATAAATATTATATTATTATTATATATTAGGTACTTTGGACTGAAACTGCCTAAGCTATATCTATGTTTAATTAGATGACTAATTAAAAACTCATGCTACAATCCCTTAATATTTATATGCCAACAATTGGGAATTTCAATCAGTGCCTTGACTTTGCGTGTGTGAAAAGCGCGGAGTCGCGGACGGCAAGCGTGAGACGGGGCACGAGTGCCGCTGCAGCTGTTGCGCATGCACAGACGTCCGTCGCGGCGTCGGCGTCGTCATCAACCACCTCTCTCTGTTTCACAACACGACCCACTTGTCAGGCAGGCCGCCACACATAGCTGCACCCCCGCCACCGACACCTAACACACGCCAGACAAGCGCATACCAGTTGAACACATTGAAATTGGCATTAAGCAACGCAACGCTTACAACAATCCTTCAATGTGATAGACCGTCCTTGCGACATAATGACTTTCAAAATTAATACCAATAACGTATTACAAAACAATATCATTGAATATTTAGGACTGCTAAAGCACTTATTGAACTGTTTCAACTGCGGTACGACGACAGCATGTGGTAGATACCTTCAGATCGTACGAATGTGAAGGCGGTCGAGTTCTTGGCCTTCAGTTAAGTCAACTAGTTCTCATTCGACGTAGGTTATATCTTTGTTTCTGGGAATCGCACATCTGTTTACAAGATACATCATTAAGTAAAGTAAATTCGTGAGTTAGGTAAATCCAACCCAGATTAAAGTGAAGAAGAATAATTGCCTCTGTGTGCAATAATTCTTACTTTTCTTTTGGCTACTTACGATACCAATATTTACGCAAACGGAGTGAAAATTGTCATAGAAACGGAACATAATAGTACATCGTGATAACAAGTGTGCTCTTTTGGTCATTACCCCCGAGGCGGTTTTATTCGATAAAACGGAGCCGAGTGGGTAATGATCAATGCACACGCGTGTCACACGACGTTTTTAAACACACTTGCGAGGAAAAAAACAGACTCGTAGTGTTATTATCTTTAATTATTGAAACAATTAGTGAAAGTACAATTCTCAAAATGATACCGAACAGTTTTTGTTGGCATTTTACAGTTTGTGTTATGGTATTGAGAGATGAAAGAAAAATAAAGTTATTTATAAAACACGAGTGCGGTGATGTAAAGTAAAAAGCACGCGTGTTTAATACACTGCATTATAAAACTAAAAGCTGTGTAATAAGAGCCACTTTGTGAGCAACTGTGTTGAAAACAATATTATTATTATTCTTTATTATTCTCTCATAATCACAAACACAGTACAAAGTCAAAGTAAACATAATCAGAGACTGGTGTCTGTAGTAGGTAAAACCTGTATTACAGATCACCAGGCTTACCCTCCATCGGATACTCACCAGCGACATATGACTGTTTTAAATGGACATACACGTTAAACATAATAAAGAACGATTACAAATTATTATAACAAGAGTGAAGCAAAATGGAATAGAAAATAAAAAACTAATGTTAAACAATTTTGATGGCAAATTGGAGTGAGTATGTGTGAGTGTGTGTCGATGAGAGTGAGGGTGTGTGTGCGTGTGTGTGTGTGTGTGTTTGATGCGATTGGTTCATGTGTATGAATTGCAAATCGTTCAATACTCGTTAACGTTACCTTAAGGGTTTTAATAAACGTTCTGTTGCATTGTAATCAATACCTTGAAGCCACGAACAGACTTTTTTCTTGCACTCTGCCCCAGAAAGAGGATAGATTAACAGCTGCTTGTTCATGTTATTATATAAAAACGGACCCAGGAAACCGTAAAAATTATGAGCCAGACTGAATTTATATCTGTTTGTCCTGCAAACATCGGTGGTTCTTCTCTTACCGGTGATTGTTTTAGGGTCGTAAAAAAGTTCCAAATGCTTCTTAGTGACTGTTAAGAGAATGAAAAGTTGTCTGACGGTTAGTACCTTACATCGCTGATATAAATCAAATGTAGGGTATCGTAACGGAAGGAAAGAACTTACTTTAAGTATGGCTCTTTGGGCTCTCTCCAGTTTTAATAGGTATGTTTTAGCGGCTCCACCCCAAGATGTTATGCAATAAGACAGTAAGGATTGGCACAATGCGAGATAAACATTTTTAATTATGGAAGTGTCAGCAATATGACGGAGCGATTTAAATATATAAATAAGTTTCCGAATTCTAGGAACCAGGGCCTCAATGTGGTGTTGGAAATTAAGTCGGTTGTCTATTACGACACCCAAATATTTGATGATGTTACTTTTTGACAACCGTGGACAGTTACATGAGTTGTTAGATGGTAGGTTGCAATTGTGTGAGATAATGGGAAGGTTTGGTAAGTCTTGCTTTCTGGGTGTAAAGGTCATGAACTTAGTTTTGTCAACATTTAAGGTGAGAATGTTGTCTTTAAGCCATTTAGACACTTGATTGAACCCATTTTGGGCGTATTTGTAAACTTCTTCCCACGTGTCACCATAAAATAGTAATGCTGTATCATCAGCGAATGTAATTATTTTGCCATTGGTAAATTCTGTGCTACATAGATTTGTTTATGTAAACTAAAAACAAGGTCGGGCCGAGGATACTACCTTGCGGGACGCCATATTCTATCGGTAGTTCATCACTGGTCCAACCATTCAGTCTAACAACCTGTGTTCTACCTTTCATGTAACTTGCAAACAAATGTAGTGCTAACCCTCTAATTCCCAAGTGTACCAGTTTGTTTATTAAGAATTAATAAACAAAAATATTCCAACCGTAACATGTCATTCTAGGACCCAGGGGATAGTTGGACCAGCTGCATAAGTAGCTATTTGAACCATTTGCAAGTAGGTAACCGACTAAACTTGCCAAAGAAGCAAAGAGACGGTAAACAGAAACACTATAATAACGATATTATGGTTATTAAGATATAAATAGATTCCAAGATAGAGTTTTAACAAGATTTCCAAAAATGATACTTATGAGTTCTCAGAATAATAAGAAAATAACTCCACCATAAATAGCAATATCGCAGTTAGTATCTTTCGATAATAATAAGTAGCATTTTCCTTTAGAAACAGATACTGTTAGCATTATCCGCTTCTAAAGATAACACGCTTCTTACAGCTAAAACTAGAGGATAACGAGTAGCAGAAATAAGCGTAGGCACACATAACATAATGTAGGTACAATGGTTTCGTGGTCGTTATGTAATTTGGTAAACATTGGGTCAAGCGCACGGTGGCGGCGGCGCTTGCTGGGTGCTGGGAAGGCCAGGAGTGCGCGGGCGCTGCTCCGGTCACACGCGGTCACTGGCCCACACATTCGAACATTTGCACTGTACTTACAGGTACTTCTCGTTAGGTTTTTGAATGGTTTGCCCAGGCATGTTTTTTTCTTGTTTTTATTTAAGTGCAGTCTACAGTGACAAAATACTATCTATATATAGAAATTTATATAGTTGTCGGTTATTTTTTATTGATAGCATTTCGGACAGCTAAAATATCGCAACGAAACTGTTTATCATACATCCTTGATTAGATTTTAGATACGATAATTGATTAGGTTCATAAAATAGGTACCTTCCTACTTGTTTGTTTAATGCACATGATATTTTTTTATGCTTATTTGTACCCAAATTTCAGTCGAATGCGTTTATAAATGGACACAGAAGACACATAGTAAGAAAAGACTAGTAAAATAAGTGAAAGTACTCAGATAATTAAAAATGTACCTACCTATCCAAAACCGCCGCATTCCAGACGATCGCTTTTTGATTGCACATCCGATATTATGAAACCTAAAATTGTGCACTAAGCGTAAGGGACAATAATGAGAAATTAAAGACCTAACCTGACCGCTGAATCTCATTTACGCGTACCCTGCGCAAGCTGTTGGGATTGCAACACCCACTCAAATGTTAAATTGCGCATTCCTTGCGTCAGAGCGATAGGATCGACTCGAAGGTGTTTTGTTTTCGTTCTCCATGCGTTTACATAGTCTGTTGTTGTTGCTGTATGTATTGAGATAGCCTACAACAATATAGTATACAATTTCTCTAAGTAAACTCGTAAAAAATAACACACACGTATAACATCCAATATTCACGACTGCGCCTGCACATCAATCAATGAATCTGTGTCAATTGCTAAATATTATAATTGTTGTGTTGAAAGCTAAACCACAGGAAAATATAGAAAACGTTATCTAATTTATTTTCCTTGATGTGCAGTCTAGTCTACCTGTGATAATTTTTTATCTGCAAAAACGTTGCTGCCATTATCAAGATAAGAAACTAAAATCTGACCGGTGTGTGCGATTCTAAAATCAGGTTTTTTTTTTCCTTGTTTAGCCTTTAGAACATTGTCACCTTAGAAGGACCGGCTTATAATTTGAAGGCTAACAGGATGCATAAGACTAACTGGGAAATAAAATCCAACAATAATCACACATAATTAACCTTATCAGTTTTGCTGTTTATTACTTTTTTAGAAAGCATAGCAATCATTTAACTGACTGCAGGTTAACTATTTATGCGTCTAGATTAGATTTCAGCCATTAAGGTAGCACGCATTAATTACATATTTAAATCTAAGAAAGATTACAATATCCACCTTCGCATCTGGCTTCCTGTATAATTTAATAACTATTTGACTTATACACTGTCTCATTTTGGAGCGGAACAAAACCCGGTTATAAAATCTCTAAGTACAAGTGTTTTGTGAAAAAAAAGCAATGTAGCCGTGGTGTCAGTGGCCCCAAGCCGACCACAGTAGCGGCGAAATTCCACGCTCCATCTGACGCACACCGCATAGTAAGCAGTTGGATTTGACCTCGAAAAGGATTCTATCGCCCAGTTCCGATAACATTTATAAGTACCATAATTTCACAATTGTGAAAACTTTGTTTTACTTATTAGTACCAAATGGTCGCAGATAACGACGAATTTTGAAGTGGGTTAGATAAACCGCAGGAACTCTCAAGATAGAACAGTTGGTCTAGCAATAGCTAATTCAAAAATTGGTCGAAACTTGCCGCTTAGCAAGCACCTCGTGTGTTAGAGAGTTAATATACTGACTCTCATACAGGCAGTCCAAGAGGTATAGGTATCAATTCCAAACAAACAAAAAAAGTTGGTACTTCTTATAAACTAACATTAAAATAGTAATGATCGAAGAGTAACGGCCGAACCGAATAACGTATCTATCTTCAATTTTGGCGTACTGGACATAGAAAAACCTATCAATCACAGGTTTTAACACACCAATAAAGCCAAAGTATGCGGCCATAACGTGTTTTCGTCTATTTGTTTGACAGGGACAGATAGAATTGTACTGTCTATCATCAGTAGTGATCTGTCATAAATTATTGGGTTTGGCCGTAAGTCTGATCTGACTAGCAGGACGGAAATTTCTGACATGTGCTGTAGCCTAAAACCTGACTTGAGTTGAGTGGGCAGCTCAAGTCTTAGAACTCTGAACTCTGTCTTAGAACGTAAACGCTGAAGGTTGTGAAGTGGACACGAAAGGTCATAAAACCGCGTTTAAGATAGGTAAGGAAAGGAAACCTATAAAGCAAGGTCTGATCGCCGCTATCGAGGTGACGAATTCGGAAGTACTTAGATATTGTGGAGATTGTTGACAATAGCTAGGTATAAAGACCGATATTGAGATAAGACGATATTGATTTCTTTAAAATGATTATTTATGCATTATGAATAAATAAGGGAATGCTGTTCGAGCGTTCGCCTTGGACAGGCTTCCTGCAGATCGGTGCGCCTGCGCCACGCCCGCAGTGAAGGGGCTTGCAACTCTTTGTTCCTAACTAACAGAGAAATGTTGCGAAACTGGTCTTTGACCTTTTATTTATTATGGCACGTACATTGTATGAGTATGTAAGGGGTTGTGGCATATTGTTTCGTAATTTTCTTTGGTTTTGTCTGTTTAAAATATTTTATGTACCTTACCTATATAGGCACTGTAAAAAGAAGAATTAATTTATATAGGTAAGAAAAGGGCTAAGGGTTAGGCTTTTAACCTACATGTAAGGTACACAGGTGTGCATATGAATAATCTTAACCTAACCTCAACCTGGTTTTTGTAGATATTTCCCGAAGTTAACCTCTGGCTAGACGGTATACTAGACGCAGATGAGCAGGTAAGGAACTAGGTAAGTTTCAGACAACATTTTTGTAGTGCAGTCACAACAAAGCGGCCACAATAATTAGGTATCTACGTAAAATTAAGTAAGTATACCTTGTGTGTGGTAAATTTAAGTTGTTTGATGATCCAACCTAACCGGTTTCGGTGTTGTCGACGAGATCGAAAGTTTATTCCATGACATTTTGAAATCGAACAGATTTGTAGTCTTCAAGGAAATATAAAATGGCAATGATAATCGTGGATCCTTTATACATCCTTAATATCACTCAAATGTCAGGTGAACGTGCATGCATTTATAATTTAATTATATTGCAGAAACCTACCTACAAAACATACGTAACCACATCCACATCACGCCTCTATTCCTCTAAGGGCTGGCCAGAGGTGCACCTACCCATATAATTATTTCGCCATGTACGGTCTACTTAACAATATCTGCGCAATTTCGTGAAGCCTGTGCACGATGGGATTTCAAATCGGCAAAAATGACGTAGTTCCATATAAACTTTCATGTTAAATTCCCTTAGGGTTTGTATTTTAAAATATTTCCTACGATTTAGGCTATGCGTTGTCTAACAGTGCATGAATGTTAACAATGATTAAAGTTCGTTCTATAAAACTAGGTAGTGGGGCAAACAGTAAACCATACTGCTCAATATAATGTAATTATTGGTACATTGTGATACTTAATCAGCCTGTAACGTTCTGACTGATGGGTCACAGTAGTGCTGTTCTGAAATCATCTCAGCGTGAAAACATAGGTGAAGTGAGCGTGGAGTGAGCTGTCAGTGCCACTTATGCTAGGGATTGACCAAGACTGGATGGCACTGACAGCTCAATCAATACAAGCCTTCAAGGTGAGATTTTTACAGAATCGACATGCAGTAGTACTATTTTGTAATCATCTCACCGTGAAAACTTAGGTGAAGTGAGCGTGGAGTCAGCTGTCAGTACCACTGATGCTAGGCATTGACCAAGACTGGATGGCACTGACAGCTCAATCCACGCAAGCCTTCAAGGTGAGATTTTTACAGAATGGACATGCAGTGGTGCTATTCTGGAACCATCTCACCATGAAAATTTAGGTGAAGTGAGCGTGGAGTGAGCCGACAGTGCTACTGATGCTAGGGATTGACCGTGACATGATGACACTGACAGCTCCACGCAAGTCTTCATGGTGAAAGTTTTACAGAATCGATATTCTAGTCTGTGAGAGGGGACGGGCTGTAATCCACCACGCAGGCTAGTTCGGGTTGGTGATGTCGGCTGTCTTCGATTTGGCGTGCTGGCCATGACCTTTACACGGTAAGACGGGGCCGATACTTTTTTTTTTAAATATAATTTATTGTACACCACAAAATTACCAAAGAAACAAATCAAACAAAAAACATACAATGAGCCTTATCGCTTTCTGCGATCTCTTCCAGGCAACCATAGAATGGACAGTGATTTGTCTGGAGATAAAATGGGTCTGTCGGTGGTGCATATATAAGAATACATTACACAAAAAAATAGATACACAGATAAATATATATTAACACCACTGGGCCACCACTGCTCTCAAATTTAATTGCCGTGCAGTTAATTGCCGTAGAAAATGAGTACGATAAAAAAAATAATTTCTTCTTATTTATCTATTAATTTTAATTAAAATTGAAAAACTCTTATAAAATCTCATTATTAATAATCAGTGTTGCCACCTTTTACATTAATTACACATCGACATCAATGGTTCATACTTAAAATAAAGTTGTCAATGTCTTGTCTTGCTGCGGTACGAGGCCCCATGTTCTTTGTAAGTGTTCGTAAAGTTGTTGTTCCGGTGTCAAATTTGGCGGGAAATCATTCAAAGCTTTTCGTTGTAACGTGTCCCAGGCATGTTCCATAGGATTTAAGTCGGGCGACTGTGCAGGCCAATCCAAAAGTTGAAAATTTTGGTCTCGGGGAGCGACCGACACCAGCCGCGCCGTATTATGGGAAGGAGCATTATCGTGCATGCGTAGAAATTCCTGGCCCATTTGGATCCTGTGTGGGACAATAACAGGCTCTACTACCTCCTCGTGGTATTTTTGTGCACTCATGTTGCCTTGGATCCAAACGAGCTGGGCTCGTCCGCCAAGACGAATTCCTGCCCACACCATGATTGTCCCGCCTTGGTATGATCGGACCTCCTGAGGGCGCCGTTGACGGCTAACTCTCCATGGAGATCTCCAAACGTGTGTTCTTCGTGAATCCGGATGAAACCCAAACCGGGACTCATCGGTGAAAAGACCATTGTTCGTCACTCAATGGTAAATGCTCCCGAGCCCACGAAAGCCGCCGACCGCGATTGCCAAGTCGCAATGCTGGAACACGGAGCGGTCTTCGAGCATGAAGACCAACTTCATGCAACCTCCTTCGCACGGTTTGGTCGCTTACCAGCAGCTGGTGGTCCTCCTGGAGCCCTTGTAATGGTTGCAACGCTGTGAAATTAGGCTGTCTTCTGGCGGTGATTTGGAGATATCGATCCTGTCTCTGCGTAGTAACACGATATCTACCAGTGTGCCGTTCAGTCACATCCCCAGTACCTACTGCGATAACGTGACCACAACCTTGATATCATGTTTTGGCTGGTGTTTGGTGTATAGGGCCACAGCAACGACGCGTTGAATAGCACCATTTTCTAAAATGCCCACGGCTCGTAACATTTCATCTTGACTCAAAACACTAGGTGGCATGACTCTCAAAACTCACCCGGCACGTTAAATTAAAAAGAAAATTAATCTAATCCCTTTTCTATTAATTAATAATTAATAAAACAATTTTAATTTTCCTTAGCGTAACGAATAACTAACAATTTTGCCGCCGTAATTTGTTGTTTCTTTTGTTTACATTTTTAAATTTAGAGAAAATAATAAATGAGGTTTCAATCTGTATATAAACTTTTTATAGAAACCAAACAGATTTTAATTAAATATTATACATTCGTAAATAATTTAGGATTAAGGTTTCTGTTCAAGTTTCTGTTGATGTGTGTATATGTTCCTCTGGCAATTTTTCGTACAATTCTGAAGAATATATTTATAATACAGTGTTTAAAAAAAAAGTGATCCACTGTTGACCATGTTACCCTACCTATTTTATTTATTGAGAATATTAATATAATAAAATACAATACAAAATAATCTATTACTACAGTACAGGACATCGACGTCTTCTCAGTTCGTCGGCCGTATCCACATCAGTCTTGACTAGGTGGGGTGCCCCATCGTCCAAGCCGAATAAAGTCTCGTACACACTGGCGCGACGCCACAGTGCGACACAAAGGCAGCGCGTGTCGCGCGACGAGCGGTGCCTTTGTGTCGCGCTGTGGCGTCGCGCCGTTTTGCGGGAGCCTTAACTTGGCTATTGGTTAAAGGACATGGATATTCTGTGCCCAGCACGGACAAAGACTTAATAGATTTAAAAAAAAATAGTATAACATTTGAATTTCCATCATGGCATTCATAACTCCGAATAACTCTGTGGGAAAATATAAATTTAAGAGAGTTTTATTTTGTTTGTTTTATTTTGATTTCCATCTGTTTGTTACTAATGTTGCAGTTCTTTGAAATGAAATGGTAATTAGTATATCCATATTTGTTGTTCGAAACGACATGTATTTACTTTTAATTTAGGGGTAATCAGAATAACAACAGTAAAGTGTCTTTACCCACGTTTTTCGGGATTAAAAAAAATTCGTTAGGGGTGTCATCTTCATCGTTTTTGAGAGCGTTAGTGCCGAAAATCAGAAATCTTAGGGTGGATTTCACCAATGAAACTGAACGCGTTCAGCACATCTAAAACGCGTTCAATAGCTGTCAGTGTCAATATTCCATAGAAAATAATGACGCTGACAGCTCTTAAACGGAGTTTATGTACTGATCTGGTTCAATTTAATTGGTGAAATCAGACCTTAAATCCAAAATGGCACCCATAACCAGAGGTGGATCTTAGTAGGTAAATAGGTAGCTTTTCACAAGGACAACTGTATGTGGGAGGTGTGGGTTTCGAGCGGCAAGCAGATGTTGTTTTTATTTATTCGCATTCAAAAGGACTGTGGTAGAGAACCCCACGTAGCTCTTCCCACCAGGCAAAATCGGAAGTCTCTACCTTTTGAATGGAGGAGTAGTACATACATCTTCTCTAAGCGGCACATTATTGTTTACCGACATGCACGCGAACGAAGTCGAGGGCACAACTAGTCTTACATAAAATAATAATCCGATAGAATTGCTTTCCATGTCAGCAGTCTTATTAAGTCAATTATTACAAATCGTAATCTCAAAATACAAAGTACAAAAAAAATAACTAAGAAAATCTACAGAAATGAGGCAGTCAGATTAACATTCCACAGTAGAATAAAAAATATAACAGTAGAAAATGTTATTATTAGGAACACATTTCAGAATATTATCTGAACGTAATATTCTTAAAATGGTTCTCGATTCCTTATTTGAAACATCTCTTTATCAGAAGTACTATCAGACCGATAAAAACCAACAGTGAAGTTGTTGGTATTCGGTTCCCGTATATATCAAGGATTGGTTCTGGAAATTCCCGCTGTGAATGAGTTGGTGTCTTTAAATCAGGTTAAAAAACAAAATCAACAATAAAAAACAGCATTGAACGTCAGTTAAATCAAAAGCGTAAGTGTGTATTTAAAAACATATTAAGGAAAACCAGCAAATCATTACTGTAGAAAGACATCACTTCTTTAGAAAGCAACATCGACAGGAGTGAGTATTAAAGAAGTGAAGTTTTCACATAAAAATACATATCCGATGCATTTATAATTAACCGAATTCACTGGACTTTGACAATTAACCAACTTATTAATGAGGCCGTTGCATAGGCAAATTAGGTTTTGTATTTATTTATTTATTTATTTTATTATTTATGTACACACAGTAAAATACAGAGGGACACGTCATAGTTAGAATTTGAGTACAAAGGTACTGCTTATTTCTTAAGAAATTTCTTCCAGCAGACCTGCGAAAGGAGAATTGAAAAAGAAATGTAGACAATAGTGTGTGAAAACAAGAAGAGAAAAACATGAACAATGTGAAGTCTAAAACTAAAATAACGCAAATATATATATATATAAAACATATGTATTATTTACATATACATAAATAAATACTCACAGTTAAGAGGAAAGGTAATGCTCTTTTAATCGACATTTGAATAGGGAAATAGTTTTTAAATCACGAATGCTAGGCGGAAGTGAGTTCCACAATCTTACAGCATGGACAGAGAAGGAATAAGAATAGTAGCTTGTTTTATGAGGATGAGATTTAAGGAGGGATCTAAGGTGCGATCTACACGGTGCGTCGCTAGAGCGAGCGTAAGAAAAACGCTCACGCAGGTAGGAAGGATAAGACGGGTTGTGTAAGATATTGAAGAGGAGACATAAAATCCGAGTGTTCCTTCGAAGACGGATTGGGAGCCACTTGAGTTCCTTGCGAAGGTGAGAAACATGGTCATACTTTCGAAGACCGAAAACAAAGCGAATGCACAGGTTTTGCAAGCGCTCAAGCTTGTTTAATAGCTCCTCAGTAGCATCCAGGTAGCAGGCGTCTGCATAATCTATAATCGGCTGAATAAGTGTTTGTGCCAAAGTAATTTTAGTTTTCAAGGGTAGGAGACTTTGAAGACATTTCAGCGAATGAAAGGAGAAATGTACCTTTCGGCTGACCTCATTGACCTGAGCACGCCAAGAAAGATTGGAGTCAATAACTACACCCAGATCCTTAGCGGTTTCGGTATAGTCAATGCGAACACCATCGAGATATAAAGGCATCAGGTGTGTAACATCCGCCGCATTGCGAACGAATCTGCTACCTATGATCATGGCCTGGGATTTGGTTGGGTTAATTTGCAAACCAAAAGACTTAGCCCAAACGCTGATGCAAGCCAGGTCATGATTCATTGCAGCAATCGCAGAACCCGCGTCAGCCACAGTAAAATGTCGGTAAAGCTGCAAGTCATCTGCGTAGAGATGAAAACTAGAGGAGATTACTCTGGTAACAAAGTTTATGAAAATTGAAAAAAGAAGAGGAGAAAGAACGCTACCCTGAGGGACACCCTCATTGAGGCTACACCAATCAGAGAAGGACTCCTCTAGGCGAACACACTGAGAGCGTCCACGAAGGTAGGAACTGAACCAGGCTAAAGCGGAAGAAGATAAATTGATAGATTTGAGGATTTCTAGTAAAATGTCGAAATCCACTGAGTTGAAGGCGCTACTAAAGTCAAGCAATACAAGCACAGTAAGAGACTTATTCTCCATTGCCCAGCGGATGTCGTCAGTTACTTTCAAAAGCGCGGTTACAGTACTGTGACCAGGGCGAAAACCAGATTGAAAAGGGGATATTATCGAGTATGACGCCAAGAAAAATGATAATTGTCTATGGACTATGTGCTCAAAAACTTTAGAGAGAAAAGGGAGAATAGAAATAGGTCTAAAATGGGTTAATGAAGTTGGGTTGTTAATTTCGGGTCGGGGTGGGTCAGTTTCAGTTAAAGAGCTTTGTTACACGATAGAACTTTTATAAAAATATTGTACAAGCGCGCCATTTGCTTTCTTAAGAATATTCGGTCAGATAATATTCTGAAATGTGTTCCTAATAATAACATTTTCTAATGTTACCTTTTTATTCTACTGTGGAATGTTAATCTGACTGCCTCATTTCTGTAGATTTGCTTAGTTATTTTGTTTGTACTTTATAATTTGATATTACGATTTGTAATTGACATAATAAGACTGCTGACATGAAAAGCAATTCTATCGGATTAGTGCCCTCGACTTCGTTCGCGTGCATGTCGGTAAACAATAATTTGCCGCTTAGAGATGATGTATGTACCACTTCTCCATTCAAAAGGTTGAGTCTTCCGATTTTGCCTGGTGGGAAGAGCTACCTGGGGTTCTCTACCACAGTCCTTTTGAATGCGAATAAATAAAAACAACATCTGCTTGCCGCTCGAAACCCACACCTCCCACATACAGTTGTCCTTGTGAAAAGCTACTTATTTACCTACTAAGATCCACCTCTGGTTATGGGTGCCATTTTGGATTTAGATTTCTGATTTTCGGCACTAACGCTCTCAAAAACGATGAAGATGACACGCATAACGATTTTTTTTTAATCCCTTAACACGTAGGTAAACGTTTAGGTACTTAAACAGCTACTGTGTTTCATCTTCCGTACGATCCAAAAAACAATAATCCTCAGAGTAAATTGGCTGGGCGGACAGACGGACAGGACGAAAAGTTAAAAATTCCGTTTCTATGTGCCATTTGGCTACGGAACCCTTAAAACAGACGATTTGAGAACTTCTTCCTTTTTAAAGTCGGCTATAAAGATGCTTCAAAGAATTTTCAGTTTTTCTCAAAAAGATTCGGGGGAGAACTGAGTGAGAGCTTTAATGAGATAAGACCTCTAGAGAGAAATCCAGAACCAAATATTCCAAGACCCAAGTCCAGACTACTGAAATCCAGCAACTACTTATGAAACTACTTTATTTCTGACAATTTTATTACAATAAAATGGTATTAGTGTCACTCTTTTGAGGAAAACCTTAACACCGCGATTCAGAAAATGACGACATTTCTCAACGCAAAGCACAAGGCTCAACGCCATCAATGAATTACTTACACCACTTTATGACTCTGCATACAACTAACTTTTCAAATCAAACTGAACCCATATTTTTTTATAGTTGATCTGATTTACACAAATAAATAATTATCTAACATTGCATTCTTTATCACTCAGTTCATAACCAGCATATTAATTATTATTATCTTAACACTACTTTTTATTTGAAATTCTTTTAGCGCCACTTTCATCCACCAAAGTAAAGCGCTTTAAACATTTTTTTTAAATTAAATAACGTAGTTACTTAAAAGACGTGTTATTTAATTGTGCAGGATAGCCGATTCCATAGTATATATAAGCTATAGCGTGTAAATAGTTTTAGCCACATGTAATTTTTTGTCTTTGGGAAAGAAATGGTATATTGTTAAACAAGGTGGGCCAAAAGAAATCACCCTATTGGAACATGCTCTCATTTTTGCAAATGGCCGCCACTGTCAAATCTGTTTTGTTGACTAGACAGATGCAGAATACAAGTGAACAAGCCATAGAGCGATACACTCCCCAAGAACGCGGAATAATCGTGTCTATTTTATTGCGTAACAATTCGTCTGTGGTGTTGGCGCAAAGCGAATTCCGTCGCCGATTCCCCGGCCGTACGACACCGACTGCGCAAACACTGCTCTGTTTGGCCACCAACCTTGAAGAGTATGGGATCACACCAGACGTTGCCAAGAGTGGCCGGCCCCGGAGCGCCCGTTTTGCCGAGAATATCGCCGCTGTTGCCGAGGAGGTCGAGCTGTCGCCGGAAACATCGACCAGACGACGTGCCACTCAATTGGCCATCAGCCGGACGTCCCTAAGGCGAATTTTGGTCAAAGACCTGGCGCATGTTCCCGTACAAAATCCAGTCCGTGCATCAGCTGCTGCCTGCTGTCCGCCAAACGCGCGTAGCCTACGCCCAAGCCATCCTCAATGTCGAGGAAGAAGTGGACGATTTTTCGACCAAAATCATAATGAGCAAAACTATCACTTCTGGGGCACCGAAAATCCACGAGTGATGCACGAGAAGCTATTACACCCGCTCAAAGTGACTGCATGGTGCGCTGTTCACGCTGCAGGAGTCATCGGGCCATTTTTTTTCGAGAATGCCGCTGGCCAAACGACAACAGTGGACGGTGCGCGCTATAGGGCCATGTTGACCGAGTTTTTTCTGCCGTATTCGACGAATTTGGACTGAAGGACACGTGGTTCCAACAGAACGGAGCAACGGCACACACTGCGCGAGCCACAACCGATATTCTAAAGGCAGCGTTCCCGGGTCGCCTCATCTCTCGTTTTGGCGATTTGCACTGGCCCGCAAGATCGCACGATTTAAGCGTTCCAGACTTTTTTTGTGGGTTTTATTGAAATCCCGTGTTTACGTGAACAAGCCCGAGACTCTGGAAGCCCTCAAGGACAACTTTCGACACGAGTGCGAGAATCTGTCGCCCGAAGTTCTCGCCGAAGTGATGAAAAGTACCATAAAACGAGCCCGTATGGCAATCAATTGTGACGGCGCTCATTTGGCCGATATAATCTTCTCGACTTGACCAATAAAATTCTAAAGGTTCAAATAAACATAATCAAAGAACAGAATCGAAGTTTTTCATTTAGAAAAAAAAAAAGAGAGCCAAACAACATCGGATGACTTCTTTAGGCCCACCTTGTAATACTACTCGCTACCTTTGACAGTGTGTAGGAACCACTCATCACAGCACCTTACCACGTTTTGACCATCGGTTAAAGAAACACAGAAGCAAACAGTTCTGAAAAGAACTGACACCTCCACGCTTTGACCATCAGTTAAAGAAACACAGAAGCCAACAGTTCTGAAAAGAACTGACACAACATTTTGACATCCGTTAAAGAAATAGGAGCTGCAGAGGCCACACGCCGCCGACGTGATCTCCAGGACACTCCAGTCTTCGTCACACGAGGCACGTCAGCCATCAATCTACAGCTCCCAACACGAATCTTCATTCGACGGCGGCCGCTCTGCAAAGGAATCGCGAACTTTTTTTTTTTTTGGGAATGGCATCTCGCAGGTCAACCTATGAGGTTGTCGTCTGCTTAAACGGACTTGCCTGTGGTTGCCCTAATAAATTAAGGCCTCCAGCCAGGACTGAAACTTAATACTAACTAAAAACTAAGCGACTACACGCTAAGGGTACCCCCTGTGGGGTACGAACCTCGGCTTAGGGCGTCGCTGGAAGGGGGCAGCAAGGGACTAGCTGGATCAGGATTTGAGTGATTTAGGGACGAATTTAAAGCTACAGGCTCAGCGGCGCGGGCTGGCTCGAGCAAGGGTCGGGGGGGGCGTGGATTTGGGCGTCGCGGCGGGCCTCGGCGGCGAGGACGGTATGACGGCGATCGGGTTTTGCGCTTGTGTAAAGTGCTGGTGGCCTTACTGCTCTCCTGGAGGAGGGTAGTGGCGTCATCGGGGTCGATTAAAGTATGCCTTGGTCGGCGAATACTGCTAATGCGGGAGGGAGTATAGCGGGCGGCCGCTGAGATCAAGGGGTTTGGGTGTTTGATGCCACAGTCGAAGAAACGCTTAGATAAGCGTTTCATGAACTGTTTTATGGTTGGCATTTTAAGGTCTACGTGGAGATCTATATTACGGACATAGAAGGGGGCACCCGTGACCTTTCTAAGGAAACGGTTTTGGAGGGTCTGCATCTTATGGAGATGACGTGGGTGAGTGTGCGCAAATACAACGCAGGCATAGGTCATGATGGGACGGATGTCTGCGGTATAGATACGCAGCTTGCATTTAAGTGACAGTTTACTTGCATTTAAGAGCGAAAGCGGCGCGCGCGCGAACCGCCTTAATGTGCTGTTTAAACGTTAGGTTTTGATCAAGGATCAAGCCTAGGTATTTGGCTTGCTTCTCCCAAAAGATTGGCTTGCCGTACATAGTGATCGGGCTGGGAAGGGGGGGTGGGACTCGACGACGTCTCGAGAAGAGAACCGCCTGACTCTTCGGGGTTGACTTCGATTCTCCATTTCCGGAACCAAGCGCCTAAGACGTTTGCGGAGGTTTGGAGAGTACGAGCTAATAGCATTGGGACAGTGACCGGTATAGTAAACTGCAGTGTCGTCGGCGAAGAGAGCCAACTGAGCCTTTTTACTTTTTGGGATATCGCTGGTGAACAGCGTGAAGACGAGAGGAGATAGTACGGAACCCTGAGGGACACCGGCGCGAATAGGATGAGGGGACGAGAGTGCTCCCTCGATGCGATAGCGAAAGGTGCGATTCGACAAAAAGTCTCGTAAGATGAGCACGAGACGATCTGGCACTCCTAGTTGGTTAAGCTTGTATATCAAGCCGTTGTGCCAGACTTTGTCGAAGGCTTTCGCTATGTCGAAGAATAGCACACCCGTCGTCGCGTTACGCTGCAGACCAGCGCATAAGTGCTTCACGATACGGTGGACCTGTTAGCCCGAGTGTTGGCTTCGGAAACCAAACTCCTCGTTGGGTATGAGGCTCTTTGCTTCGGCATAGACTTTGAGACGCTTATAAATAAGCCTCTCGTAGAGAACATTGAGTAAGCTAATAGGGCGGTAGCTGGAGGGCTCAGACTTTGGCCTGGCTTTGGGATACCGATGACGGTGGCTTCTTTCCATGCTTGTGGGAAGATGTTGTTGCTCAAGGCGCCATTGAAGATGGCGGTCATAAGCATTATTAGCGGGGCAGGACGGGAGGCAGAGGATCATCAGGGTCTTCGACGGGAGGGAGGGAGGCTCTCCGTTCGACTTCAGCGTCGACCTTGTTCAGGTGAGCTTGGTCTACTGGTTGAGAGCTGGGAGAACATTGGGACTCTAGGCTGTCAGCAAGACATTCAGCCTTATCGGGACTGTCGAAAGCGACACTATTGTCGGGGCGGATGAGAGGAGGCATAGAGACCTCTTCTGAGGAACGCAATTTCCTCTGTAATTGCCAGAATGATTGATGAGTGGGCTCGAGTTCACTGAGCATCTTGTTCCAGTCCTCAGAGCGAACCTCCCCTATGCGTTTCTTTACAGCACGCTGTTAATGGCGCATGTGGGCTTTGTTCGCGTCACAAGGGAAGGAGTCGTAGGCACGAATGGCCGCGTTCTTCTCGGATAACAGGTCACGTACGTCAGTAGGTAGTTTCCAGCGATGGTCTTCCATCACCGGAACTTCCCGTGAACAATCCGTCAATACGGATTGTACGTGCTCTGTAAACGAGTCGATTGCGGCCGTCGTGTCGGCGACTGACACTAAGTGATCGGGGATGGTGTCCAAGTGAGGCGACGTGGTGGATTTCAGTCTTTCGCTTACTTTCCTCCAGTCGGTTATCATCTGGGTCTGAGGGGGGCGGTTGGGGTCGATTGGGGCCGAGTAGGGTGCAAGATGCATGACTACTGGGCGGTGGTCAGAGTTAAGCTCGTGGAACGTCTCTATCGATTGCAAACGGAGGTTCACATTCTTGAGCAGCGCTACATCGAGTATATCGGGAAGATGGTTGGGATTTCCGGGGAAATGAGTAGGACTCATTGGAGCGATGACGTCGTAGTTGAGGGATTCGCCTAACTTGAAAATGATCCGACCTCTGGTAGAAGTCGTGCTACTGTTCCACGCCGGGTGTTTGGCATTAAGAACCCCCGCCAAGATGACGGAGTCACTCATACCGAAGAGGGCAGTGAAGTCCTTTTGGAGAGAGATGGGATCCTCCGGACCATTGTCTGGTGGAATGTAAGCAGAGATGATGGTGATCGGTTGATGGAATCGCGAACTACGAGGCACCTATATTTATCCCTTCGGAGAGCCCGCCAAGTCGCAGTCGCGAGCACACAGGCGCCACCTCGCGGATTCATTACGACAACAGTGTGCTGTGATATGATTGGACGTAATAACGCAATCCGATTTGCTATGTTTTTGCAAACGTTTTATTTAATTCAATGTACACATTTTTATTGGTAGATTGTAGTTTGTAAAATAGTATAAAATAATAAAATTCGCATTATTTTCATTATAAATTATTCACATTCATTCATCGACAACGAGTATTTCTTCCACCTTCTACTAAACAAAAGTCTTCCTAAAGTGGTGACTCCTGTCTGAACGCAGTGAAGAAATCCAAGATCATCGAAGCTCAGCCAGCATCGTCGAAGCACCTTTAGCCAATTCAAGATGTCGAATCCCTGCTCAACGGACGAACAATCCAGCTCAACAGTACACCCAGCCCCGAAGACCGAAGCTGCTGCCATATCCCTCACCATGAGAATTCCACCATTCTCGCGCGATCGACCACGGCTCTGGTTCATCAGCTTCGAAGCAGCAACTAACGACCTCAAGAAAGGCCAGGCCCAGCTCGCTCAGACGGTAATTGCACAGTTCGAGCGACAAGACATCGAGCAGATAATGGACCTACTACACATATATTATTTGTTACCATTTAACGGAAACCGATGGCATTACGTGGATGTGCATTACGTAATGAAAAGGAAATACATATTTTGATAGACCGAAGCGGTTACGATGAAAAAAGAACTAATAAGTACTCCAAGCCATACACAATATTTTAATAAAAAATTAACCATATTGGTTTCGTCGTTTTAAATTATACTTGATATAATTAATCTCTCGCATCCAAACAGACAAAAATTCCAAATATTTGGATTTTTTGTCACCCACACATGCCGTTTCTATCATATAATATGATAGAAACGGCATGTGTGTTATCCTTTAACATCCCAACAATTTGTTTGGAAATATTTTCAATGCACAGAAACGCCTCGTCTACAGATCTCGTATCGTCTCTTAGGTATAGAAGAAATAGATATATATTTACAGATTTCATAAATATCCCTAATTCATTCTTATGTAGGCCATACATGCTACAGTCTACCGTAAGGTCTGTTCCAATACCGGTCTACCAGCACGCGTAGCATGATCGGGTTTTGATGAATAAAAATAGTCATTTTGTCTATTCTATCAGTCATTTTCTAAATTTCTATAATCTTCGCGTCGGCAAAACTCGTTTCTATGGTGGCCATGCTACGCGTGCTAGGCAGGCACACCTGTGCTGGTAAACCTCCCTGGTAGACCTCAGCGTGTATGGCCCCCATGATGCTAATACCTATTTTAAATGCAAAAGTCTGTCTGTCTGCCTGTCTTTTACTTACGCTTTAACAATGGAACCGCTCGTTATAAATATATTTGAGGTAAGTAGCCTGGGACCTTCACCCTGCGTAACACTCTTTCAATCACAATCTCCATCATTTTGAAGGATATTTATAACGCATTGCTTCGTAAGTTCAAAAAATTTGTGTGTTCAACAACGTAAATAACGTAATGAGTGTTGTTGAACTGTCAAATGAAAGCCATTGCTTCTGCAGTGTGTTACGCGTGTGTTTCAAAACAAATGAAATACAAAATACACGCAGACGAAGTCGCATGTAACAGCTAGTATTTCATAAAGGATTAGAGATATGATTCTAGATACTTACTCTATAGTGTAATATCTCCCTAATTAAATCACAATGCTAACTGAATCAACACATTTTCGTAAACGATTACGACTAATCTGTTTGATTTTGACAGTTCAACAACATTGATTGCGTTATTTACATTGTTGAGCAGATTTTTTATCGAACTTATGAAGCGATGGATTAGCAATCAGTTTCAAAACGATTCCGATTCCGATTGATTGTGTATTTCGCAATTACGAATCATGTTTTGTTCAACAAACAACCTGACACTGACCTGCAAATTGCAAAAAACTTAAGAAAATTTGAATTTCGCGGGCTACCTGGCTCTTTCCCCGGGCTCAATAAGCCACCTAGGTATATTGTTTAGTGCCATACTTATTGACGTGATTGACATCAATCTATTCTAGGTTTATACTTAGTAGGAGTTTATTTTAGGTACCTATGACCTACGATTTAAAAATACATAACTAGGCAATTATTGAACACGGATATAGGTAACGTACCAAATCAAATACTTAAAAGGAATTCAACATTTAAATTTAGCAAATTAATGTAAAAGTCGAGACTCAAGGTGAACAGGTAGTGTCAGGTAGTGACGGGACTATTCCAGTTGACTTGACTCTACGGCTTTATTGTCATTTTATGTATATTTAGATTGGATAGTGGACACTGCCTGCGGTGTGATTATGTAAAATTTAACATAATTATCAATTTCAAGTCTTAGAAAAAAGTCATAGTTGAAGAACAAAATGCTATAAAACTTTTTGCTAAAAATGCAAAAAATATTTTCGTATCATTGTGTACCTACCGGTTGTCATTTTTATTTATGTGCAGGTTATCAATTCCAAGCTGGGCCACACCAAATAAACCAAATTAGTAGAGATGTGTTTGTGAAAATACACGGCTATTTTCTTACTTCATTTTTTTTTTGGTTCTTCCGATTTTTCTAACATTTTCCCCTTTAACGTTGCGTAGTGATTAACGACAGTTTAGCCATACATTTTGACGGTTAAACGTATTATAACTTTAAGCAACGTTTTTCAATAAACCCCCTAGTTAGCCCATTATGTACAAACATATAAACTGACAAGAAGAAAGGAACGGAAAAATACGTACAAAGGTGATGCTTATTTCTAATGAAAACTCTACCAGCATACCATACCTGCGATAAGAGAGTAGGAAATAAAAAGAGATATAGATAACGTTTGTAAAAGTAGAAGAGAAAACAAAATACGTAAATAAAAAAACAAAACTATTCTACAATTTAAAAACCATACATTGAGATAATCTATGGCTTTCAATAGATCGAATTATGGACATATTCAATATTTATCTTAACGTAGTCAAAAACCGTAGCAATTCCTGCTACGTAGAAAACTACGGTTTAACACCCCCCCCCCCCCACCTCCCCTCTCTCCCTCTGTGCCTTGCACTGTGCTTATTTACTTTAGCTCACTTTCTTAGGACGCGGCTTATTAATCGTGCATAATGATTACCATTACCACATGAATTTTAAGGTGTAAAGATCTTAAAATTCGTAGTGGTTCACCATGAAAAGCGAGTTTAGTTGTATTCGTCACCAGCCAAGTAGCCAAATCCACGTCAACTATTTTAAATTCAACAGCGACATCTGTTATTCAAATCCGAATACTATTTCTCACAAAAGGCTAGTGGTTAAAACAGCGTACACTGCACATACGACGCACGAAAACAAAACCGACGCGACGAGGAAAGCTCTGGTCTTTGATTTTGTTTTTTTTTACTGTCTATTAGCGGTGGGTAATCATTATTCCGGCAAGTGAATTGATTCACTTATTCCGACTCCGGGTCCGGTACCGGTTCACCTTATTTATTCCTTTGGCACCATTTGGCACCGGCACTCACTCGCTCATTTTGGTTCCCCGGTTTCGCAGAACATTTTATTCATTTGCTTCACTGGATCGTTTGGCACATTTTGAATAATCGAACAGTTGGTTATTTTATTGATATTATGATTTAAATTTCGTATAGCGTATTATTTTTATTCCTTCCCCGAAGTATTTCATTTGAATAAATAACAGTTTTTAGTTAAAAACTGTTATTTATTTATTTATTAAAATCTCCCTTACAACTATCATTACAAGTGCATACTTAATGTGATAGTATGGTCTGTTAAAGTTTGCAGAATAATACAAACATTCTCTAAAAATTAATAAAATACATACATAGTTTTGTTAATAAGCGTGGTCTGTCTTTTGAGCGACTCTACAATGACACAAAAATCACGTTTTATGCGTGCCAGTCAATCCATATTTAACTCTAAGTCAATTGAAATAAGAGCGCACCGTACTGTTATTGTGTCCCTACTAATGTCATAGTACCAAGGTACTATAGCGATACGACGTGTTCCGAGTACTTCCGAGTGACTTGAGCGAGTGAACAGTGAACGCGCGCTCCGGAATCATTTGGTACCGCGGTGCCGGTAAGGATAGTGAGGAATAAATAAGGTTTACGTATCCGCGTTCGGAACCGGCTCCTTTGGATCAGTACCTCCGGAGTTACCCACCTCTACTGTCTATTCTATTATTGTCTTTGCAATTGGCGATTTTCAGTCGTCACTATTCTAAAATTTATTGAAATAATTCTTCAGGTCCTAAACCACCATGTCTTCCAAGGGTGGTAATTATAATGGTGACTTATTCGAATATATAAAAGTGAGTGAAGATGAAGATGACTCTAATGCTGTCGAAATTCCGTGTGAATTAGATGGTACGCTGTTGCTATCAACCCTCGTGGCCCAATTTCCCGGAGCTTGTGGACTGAAATACCGGCACCCGGACAGCAAGTCAATCCGAGGTATTCGCCTGAGCGATGGCAAATTGCATCCACCGAGTGAAGTAGGATGGGGTAAACACCTGTATATTTGTGTGTTTCCAAAAGAGAACAAACGTAAGATGGAGGATGTCTCTCCTGAAAACTCGGCCGCGAAAACCAAACGCTTAGAGAAAAAACTTACATGCTCAGATTTAATTTGTCTTGGGTTGCCCTGGAAGTCGACCGAAGAGTCCATTAAGCAGTACTTTGAGCAGTTTGGCGAAGTTGTAATGGTACAGTTAAAGAGAGATAAGAACGGATCTTTCAAAGGTTTTGGTTTCATTCGTTTTGCTACTTATGCATCTCAGATGAGAGCTTTGGCTCAAAGACACAACATTGATGGGCGCTGGGTAGATGTCCGTATTCCTAATTCAAAAGAAGGTGTAGTTCCTCAGATGCCCTGCAAAGTATTTGTTGGAAGGTGCACTGAAGATATGACTGCTGATGATCTTCGTGAATATTTCTCTAAGTTTGGAGAAGTAACTGATGTTTTTGTTCCTCGTCCATTTAGGGCATTTGGATTTGTTACTTTCTTAGACCCAGAAGTGGCACAAAGTCTTTGTGGAGAAGATCATGTCATCAAAGGAGCGTCTGTTTCAGTGTCAAGTGCTGCACCAAAAATCAAAACCAAGTCTCAAAACTGGAAAGATGACTCTTATGGGCCAAATAATTGGGAGGGAAACCGCTCTGGTGGACCATCTGGAGGGTCAAGTAACAACGGAGGAAATAGCAACATTGATTCACTCAATATGCAAAACTTAGGAATCAATCCAAATGGAGGACCGCCTGCCAACTTCAACCTGCCTATAAGTCTAGTGGCAGCAGCACTCAATCAAGCAGGTTGGGGTGGATTTTTAGGAGGGCCTGGTAATTCTGGCCCAAATAATTGGCAGGGTGGCCCACCCCAGGGAGGTAACTCTGGTAAAAATTGGAACGGCAATCAAAACTGGGGTCAAAACGGCCCACCACAATCATGGAATCAAGGCGGCGGCAATCAAGGTTGGAACGGTAGTGGTAAAGGTGGCAATGGAAGTGGTAACTGGAATCAAGGAAGTTGGCCAAATGGCCAGGGCAACTGGAATGGTAATAGCAGTGGTGGTTCCAGTTCTGGTTCTGGTTCTGGTGGGTGGAATAACAACAAGCCCCAGACATGAGGTGAGCAATACGGCAAATGCTTCTATCAGAGATGTCTGTATGGTAACATTAGTTTAAATTCTAGTCTCTAAGCAAATTTATATTTCTATGTAAAGATGTGTAACTGAAGTAAAACTTTGATGTGATAGGATTATCACAGGATGCTTTATGGATGCATTAAGATCCAGATGATGATGTATTAGATGTAAGGTGACATAGAGTATTGTGTGTAATAATGTGATGTGTGATGAGGACTTCTGTTCAATAAAGGTGTATGTCATTCTGAGATGGATGTTTAATTTCGATATGTCTAGGTGTTACATGTACAATAAAATGACTGAGAGCAAATAAAAACAAAAACATCTGAATTGGGTGTGAGTGAACATCTGACTGCATGGGTCATAAAGTCTTAATAAATAATAAGATGGAAATGTTTAGGATGCAAAGTTGTCATTAGGTGTGCACAACTGTGTGTGTATCTTGCGTGATGTGTCTGCTGCTTTCAATCATCTTGGAATGAAGTGAACTGGTTCTACATCCTGTGGAGCTGCGGTAAGTGGAGGGTGTGCATTTGTGCAATCAATGGAATGGTCTGATGTTCAATTATGTATGACATTATGTATTTGTTCTTTCTGTGCAGTAGCTATGGATAAATGGCTTATCAAGAGTGCTAATTACCAGTGTGAGTTTGACCAATAAGTCTGCGGTAACTATTATTTTATTTTTTATGAAAAGGTGGATTAGTGAAATAATTGGTTTGTACTTTTCTTTCATCAAATGTGAATAAGTTATTATGTCGTTATTATTATTATTACAGGTGGTAAACAAAGTTTTGGTGTTTGGAAGATACCTGGCTAAGAAACCTTGTGCTGGCTACTACTAAATAAATTTACTAAGTCTGTTCATCTGTTATGAGGAGGTATGTATGACTCCATGAAGTAAATGGAAGAAGTACCTACATACTGTAATAAACAAATTACTGCAATAACTCTCACAAATTTATACAAACTATGCCTAAACTATTGATGCCCACAACAATAATATTGTAAAGGGGTTACGCATGTTAGGCGCAAAGTTCGCCAGCTTCCAAAACGTTTTCTAAACGCAACTGACCATTCTGCTAGATTTGTATGCAAATCTAGCAGAATGGCCTTAACTGTACTATGGTACAGTTAAGGCATTTCATAATCATAATAATCATTTATTGATTGCATTCCATATTGTAAAAAGATGTTACAAAGGGCTTAAAGCTAGGTACAAAAATATAGACCCTGTAAGGGCACAACAAAAAGATAAAATAAAGTAAGTAGTGAGAGGAAGAATGCTTTAATTTGATTACTTATTTTGTAGGTATTCAAAAGTAATAATACTAAACATTAAAAATATACTATTTTATGAAACATGTCATTTAGAGTTTGTCATTTAGATATTCATTGATATTATAATAGAATTTAGATAATAGTCATTGTTTCAATTTGTTTGTGAATGAATTAAATTTTTGTTAATTTTTTGTATTTCCGGTAATTTATTATATACTTTCATTGACATGACTAGGGTACTTGTTGAGTGCATTTTTAGCTTAGAGCTTGGTAGGTTTAATCTGTTTTTATGGCGTAAAGTGTATCTTGACTGTATATTTTCTCTTGTGGTGTAAAAGTGTTGGTACTTTCGAACAAATTTGCAAATTTCTAGAATGTATAGGCAGGGGAGGGTGAGTATTTTATGTTCTTGAAAATGAGGTTTACAGCTGTTGGTGTCTTCTATATTTACTAATATTCTTATTAGTCGTTTTTGCAGTGTGAAGAGTGTGTGCTGTTTCCCCATAATATCACGCCGTAACTGAGCCATGCATAAGCGTAGGCGTAATAGGTGACTAGTGCAGTTTCAAGGTTAGTAGTCTTTTTGACTTCACGAAGGGCATATGCAAATTTGGATAGTTTAGATCGAGTTTTTTTAATATGTGATTTCCAATTAATGTTAGCGTCTATGGACAGGCCAAGTATAGTAAATTCTTGAACCACTTCTCTTGTAGTGCCGTTGTAGGTAAAGTTTATATCTAGTGGAGTTTTTTGACAAGGGTGGAGGGCCATTATTTTAGTTTTAGAGAAATTGATTTCGTGGTTATGGTTATTCATCCAAGTTATTGTGTTATTTAGTACAATGGTTAGGACCTCGCTTAAGCCAAAATTGTTACGGCATGAAGTAAGAAGCGAAATATCGTCAGCCCTTCTATGGTTTTTGGAAGGTCGTTTATGTAAATAAGAAAAAGAAGGCATTCAATCACACTCCCTTGGGGAATAGAGGCGTTAATTGTTTTACTATCTGATCGAATATTTTGTATTTCTTTGGTATTTTCATTATCAAATTCTATTTCAACCTGGTGTTCTCTATTTGTTAAATGAGATTTGAACCATTCGTGAGTTTTACCGCGGATCCCTATGCCATGTAATTTATTCAGGAGAATGTCTTGCACTTTATCGTAAGCCTTGGTCATATCTAACAGTATACCTACGGCATATTTTTGTCATTTATTATATTTAAAGCTTCCTGTATGTATTTATAAATTGCTAAAAAAGTGTATCGGTTTCTGCGAAAGCCGTTTTGGCATTCATCAAATATTTTGTACTTTTCGTAGAAACTCGTACCTATACACGATTGCACATTGCTTTCTTAAAAAAAATTGAGGCGGTTGGTAAGAGAGTTATTGGACGGTAATTGGTTGGATCCATTGTCGAGTTTTTTTTGTTGATAGGTTTTATTATGTGCTTTATTTAGGTAATCCGGGAAAGTTGCGTCATCAAAAGATTGATTTATTAGCAAGTAGAACGGTAACGTCAGTTCGTTTGCACACTGTCGATGACTTTTTTTGTCGAGGCTTTTTAATAGTGCGTTTATTTCACCGGGGTCTACTGGGCTGAAAAACATAGTGTTTTCAGTGGGGTAAAGCACTGGGGTGCCTGTCGGCTCATTACCTGGTGCCTCATTACCTGGTGCCACCTGGTGCTTTTTTGCTACCCTCGCCGATGGATGCAAAGAATTTATTAAAAAAGTTAGCTATTTGTTTAGGTTCAGTAATAAATAAATTATTTATTTGTAATTTAATGTTATTTTAATTCCTTTTCATTTTCTTATTCGTTCTTTCGTTTATAATACTCCACACAGTTTAAAATTTGTTACATTATTTATTTTATTTTATTTATATATTGCAACTTGTTTGCTGTTATAACTCCTTTCTTCAGTGTTTTTTCATATTTTTATAGTTCTTTTTAATTAGTGGATGATTAGTTTTGAGTGTAAGTATCTTTTCGAGCCTTTTATTTTAACATGAAAGTTTAATGCCTGGGCTTAGCCAATATTTTTTTACAATTTGTTTTTAGCTTTATTTTAATTTTAGGTATACATTGGTTTAATATGTTGGTTAGTGTATTATTAAATGCTGCATAGTTTTCATTTATATTTTTATTTGTATTTATTATTTCATTCCAATTTAATTCGTTTAATTTAGATTTGAATAGCTGGGTGTTTTTGTTATTGTATAACCTTTTTTTGACATACCAGACAGCTTATTTAGTTGGTTGAGGCAAAGCCATGTGTATGATAGTACCACTATGATCTGAGAAACCTAACTCTACTGTTGTATGTTTGCTATTGATATTTGTAAAAATGGGCATGTTGATGAGGTTTGAGTAATTCGTGTTGGTGATTTTATTTGTTGATTTAACTTATAGAATAGCAATCATCATCATGAGATCTAAAAATTGGCTTGTTTTCAAATTATTTTCTACAATTATATTTGATAAAGTAGATCACTTTCTGACCTGTTGGTTTAAATCCTACTTACAAAGCAGAACTCTAGGTAGATAAATTACTTACTTGGTAGATAAGCTAGCTCTAGGATTCCACAAAGGTTGATTCTTGAACCCAACATTTGTGTTACATTTTTACTAGCCTTGGTTGCACTTCAACTCTTAGTATCATCACCTTGTGGGAGGGCTCCACAGGGTGAGGATACTAAGCGTTGGGCCGGAAACTGGCACTCAATCGATCTGTATACTCCGACAGACACTTAATCCACGTAAATCCGGTGCAACGCCGTGACGTCAAACGCGACCCAAAGCTTCTGACGTTTCCTTAAGCATTAACAGTCTTATTCATAAACGTGTCTTAAATTTTAATCAATTGCTAAGCAAATGTTTAGCCAAATTCTTATTCTTATACGTTGTTTAGCGCTAAGAGTTCGCTAACCAATTGATTAGTAGCTGTCAAATTTAAACACCATCGGTAGCTTGTTAAGAGGATGCTAAGAGGCAATATGGCGGTTTTTACTTGAGTCAGCTGATCGATTCAGTAGGATTATTGTTTGCCTCGAGGTTATTTTGTGCCTAATATCGAGCTGTGCCTTAGTAAATATGGAATTCGACAATCTTTTACGACCTTTCAGAACGACGCAGAAAAAAAAAAAAAACATTTTTAAACGCCAGCGGGAAGTAGACCAAGGAAGACCTACGAAGCTCGTTAAAATCCGTTACGAGAATGATTTTCTACATTACATTTTCTTCATTCGAAGTACACATGATGAAAGGATTTATAGGGAAAACTCAAACCTACTCCTGTTTGAGTTTGAGCTCAGTAGGTACCTATTCATGAGGTTTTAAGGGTATGAGTTGGTGAGGAAGCTCATAGGAGATAGTTATTATCCAATGTGATATCCCATGTGCCTTTAATCTTATGACGCCAGTTCTAAGGCCATAAACTATAAGAATAGCCACGTAGCACACAAATAACAAGAGACATTTTGTATAAACTATTTATTTTGATATTTAATAAAGTAACATTTTTGTTATAAATTCCCTATTTTTGATTTCCAATATTCTTCTTACAAAGACATGGACTGTGCCATTCTTTTCTCATGCCACTCTCATTTCTCATCAATTCCACGTAGCCTCAGCCCTAATGGTCTCCTTCCTCCCCCGTCTTTGCGGTTGAATAGTATTGGTGCTAGGTGCTAATAGTGGCTTTCATAGCAGCAGTCAAACTTGTACCTGTAAACAAGTATAATAATTGTTATTAAAAGACACTGAAACCCTGTTGCAACAGCGATAGGAATTAGGAAGTAATAAATAATAGACACAAGTACCTACATACATTTCCAAAAGAGTATATACAAGCTAGGACATGAAAAAAACATAGCTATAATCGGCTACTGATGTTACATCAGTTTTACATAAATTTGGTTAGTTTATATTAGTAAGTGTATATAAATTCAGAGATAAATACCTTTTCCAGTTTACTCCAATTATGGTAGCTAATTATTATCAATGAAATACAATGAAGTAACGTAATAAATAATTATATTAAAATTAAAATTTTCCGATGTAATTTTTGACATACGTCTGTTAAAGTCACGACAGATACAAAAATCGTGGGTTTGACAACTTTATTCTTGAAATTCTGTTTTGTAGTCGACTATTTTGATTATAGTCTGTGCTGAATACATAATTTCACCTCTATACCGTTTCTCTACTAATCACCCGCTAACTAGCGTTTATAAATAAAGAAAAGTTAAGCATTGATTTAGAGCTAACTAATTGGTTAGCTAAGCAGTGGCTAACAAATAGTTAGCGAGATTTTTATAAATAAGCTGTAAAAGCAAACGTTTTTGTTCAGTCATTTCTTGGTCAGTGGGTCGTCATAAGGGGAGTTTTAGGAGTTGAAGTATACGCTCAAGGGGCACTATAATGAGCAGGAAAGAAAACTTATTTTTTTAGTAATTATATTTTTCCAAAAGTTGCAATCAATGAGACTGATAAAAAATAAAGATGTCTTTCATTTAATCGAACTTTCGATATTAATCAGAAAAAGTAATCATGATTACGATTAAAAAATAATCAATTAGTCACCGAATATAATTACATACTTCCATGATTAATTTCGTTAATCTGTCTGTAATTATGATTTAACATTATAATCGTAATCATTAATTTGATTAAATTTTGCCCAAGTCTGTTTTCGACTTAGTATTTTAAATTTATTTCTACCAATTTGATTGCAGTATCGATTTAATCTTGGCCATAGGAAACATTTAGGTTCTCAGAAGCATGGCCCTACGGCCAGTGGCGTGCTTAAGGGTCAAAACTAGGGCAAGCCGACATACTTTATTAGCAAAGCTGTAGGTACCTACCGACAGCCGTTTTAGTACTTACTCATATTCGTATTTCACAATTTATTGTAAGTAATTGCTATTATCTATTAATGGGAATACAGCCATGGCAAAAAAGTCATCTATTAACATTATTGGTACTTACAACAGTTCACTCGCTCGCAACAGTCGGAAGATTACATTCCGGCCACTAGATGGCGCACAAATACGATGTGAACACCCATAACTCTTCATTCTTCGCTTCTTCACCACACACAGATGACAAATATCAAAGCACACCGACGGCATGATAATAATACTAGATAGATTTACAGATACATATCAGCAATGACATACCTCCGCTTGGATAAAAGCCGTTTGTTGTCAATTCGTTAAAGAGCATGATCCTTGCGATTGCTTTGATTCGTACACTAAATTATGCGGACTCTAAATATAAACTTACTTTATGTATCCTGCTACATCAAAACGTCTATCTTTCTGTAAAAATGATTTCATTACATCAGCGTAAAAAGTTGGTGAACGTTTTATTTTCTACAAACAGCTGTTTTTCTATAATTCGGAAAACCGCTCTTGTCCTTGAGTATTTCTTAAATATGGGTGAATACGTTTTAAACATGGAAAAGTACGACGCATCGCGGGGCTCCTTCATGTGAATGGTTTAAAGAAAAAAATACATTTAGGGAGTGGCGGGGTCTTTGTTCGCTCGCTTACTAGACCCTGCCATCCCCTTCGAATCAAGGTTAGATTCGGGGTGCCCAAATTTTCGATAGGATCCCATTGGATGCCGAAGGGATGGGGTGACATCATTTTTACGACAAACCGCCGCGCGGGTCGGAGACAAAAAACACCAAGACAATTTTAGCCGGCTTTTAGTTAGGGTGTTTTATATCAGAAACACGATTTGTCGTTTTTCCTCTCCGTTCGAAAACCTATTTTTCGGAAACGGTACGTCATAGGACCATGCTTCACAAAAGAAGATAAATGGTTTCTATCTATAAACAAGGTTAACCCGATACTGCAAAACAATTGGTAAATTACCGAGAGAAAAAAAAACGAATTTTAAAAGTCCTTGCTTCATTCTTCACACTCCAACACATCTCTCGGTAATTTAGATAGACCATGAATATAATATTACCACAAAATCATTTTAAGAACTTTGTGTATTTAATTTCATCACCACTGCTATCAAAACGGTGAAAGAAAACGAGGAAACCGGCGTGTCCTAGAAACAAAAATTCGAAGACAAGTGAGGAGACCTGTGTCCTAGCTTTGGGAACATTATAGGGTGATTATGATCAGCATGTCGATTCTGTAAAAATCTGGACCGTGAAGACTTGCGTGGAGTGAGCTGTCAGTGTCATCCCGGCTTTGTATTCCCTAGCATCAGTGGCACTGACCGCTCACTTCACCTAAGTTTTCACGGTGAGATGGTTCCAGAATAGCACTACTGGTGTCCAAGTTTCTGAGAAATCGTTATTTTTTTGTTTTTCAGCAGGTGACTTCTGCGAGTTACTGAAAGCGAAGAAGTTGAATAAAATCGGGTGTTATAATGAATATCGTAGATGATTCCATGATAAATATTGCTCATACAGATCATGAGATATACCTATGGCGAAAAAAGAATGATTGACCAACAGTTCTCCAACGATAAATGAAAAAAAACATTACACAGCAGGAACGGTACATGGAGTAGGACATTAGAAACGAGCCGCGGATTGGTATCGCATAATTTTGTCGCCATATTTTAATTATCGCTATTGTTGAATTTGTTGACATTAAAGTAACATTGAAAAAAATAACAGTCGTCTTTTAACGGACCCTCAAGACCCTCTACGTTATCGTTATTTTATTAAGTAGGTACCTACTTTAAAAGATACGAGAAATTTAACCAATAAATGAAGTTGTCATTTAATCGAACTCTTTTTATTAAATCATTACCATACCTACATAGTCTATACAGTGTATTCAGTGCGCATGTGCGTATTCATAAATAATATCAACATATGGGACAGACCATTAAAATAGTGATAATTTGTGCCTAGTTAGCACTTAAATTACTATTACTTAAATTATATTGGTTGATTTACCGACCGAGGCCCACGTAGACTAGATATGAGCGCCGATGGCCAAATCCACGGCGGCGGCGTGCCCTGAAAATTTCCACAGCGGCGGCGGGGTCGCGGCGGTGCGGCGTCGCCGGCCGTGGGCCTTAGATATTTTTATTAGGGAGAGATTTCTTAAAAATAAAACTCGAAAGAAAACCATATTGTTGTTACCGAAAAACGCTTTTTATAATTTTTATTAAAGGAACTTATTACTTATTTAAAATTTAAAGTCTTCTAAATGATTGGATATCATATTTACTGAAAAATAATCATTTTCTGAGCGTTTTTTAATCACAGCACTCTCCCTTTGTAATAAAAACTAAAAAACAGAAAATATTTATAAACCATTGTCAAATATCATCATTGTAAATTCTATAATACTTAAAAAAAAACTAAGAATGTAAAAAAATTAAATAAAATTGCACACTGCACAAAACCCATTTTCACCAAGAACAGTCCGTCGTTTTCCGTTTACTTCTACCGCTAGTTGGCCAAATTATGTCCAGTAAAAACTACGTGTACCTATGTTTTGAGGAAAGATTTTTCATTGGGGTCACATAAATATTCTTTTTGTCGTTTTATAAACTTCTTTACCGAAGACATCCCGGACGTCAGCTTGTACGAGATTAGGATGGCTCTGAAGCAGCTCAAAAACAATAAGGCGCCCGGTGAGGACGGAATTACGGCTGAACTCCTGAAGCCGGCGGAAAACCTGTTCTTAAGGCACTCCAGAAGCTGTTTGATTCCGTCATACTCGAGGGCAAAACGCCGCAGGCATGGAACAGAGGTGTGGTGATACTTTTCCTTAAGAAGGGCGACAATGCCCTTCTTAAGAACTATCGGCCCATCTCACTTCTGAACCATGTCTACAAGCTGCATGCAAGAGTCATCACGAACCGTCTTGCGCGCAGGTTTGACGACATCCAGCCTCCCGAACAAGCCGGATTCCGTAAAGGCTTTAGTCTGTACGGAAACGCCATTATGTCAGTCCGACTCCAGGATCAGACCTCAATACCTATCCTTCTGCAGCGCGGTGTGAGACAGGGAGACGTTATCTCTCCGAAACTGTTCACCGCTGCACTGGAGGATGTCTTCAAGGTTCTGGACTGGAAAGGGGTTGGTATCAACATCAATGGCGAGTACATCACTCACCTTTGGTTTGCTGACGACATAGTAGTCATGGCTGAGACCATGGAGGACTTCAGTGCAATGCTCGATGACCTCAGTAGAGCTTATGAAAGAGTGGGTCTTAAAATGAACATGGAAAAAACAAAGGTCATGTCAAATGCCCATGTAACACCCACTCTCATGAAGATCGGAGACGCTACACTCGAAGTCGTGGACGAATATGTTTACCTAGGACAAATTGTCCAGTTAGGTAGGTCCAACTTCGAGAAAGAGGTCAATTGGCAAACTTAAGTGGCAGTAGATCTGGACTGAGGACCATTTTTTTAAATTCTTTCCAAACAAATTGAGACTTAAAGGGAAATTAGTTAAAAATAGTAAAAGCATAAAGCAAAGGTCCGTTTTATTCCTATACGTGAAGTACTTGTAACTTTTATGAACTGAATGACTTGGGCTCTCAATCCAGACGCTTGCAATATAATGTGGCATAGCATAAAACTCGGTAAGTACTATATCTGTGTTAATAAGTTCAGTTAAGTACGGGGTAGCATGATACCTTTGGTAAGACTAGTTGTCAGAGTTTCGGGCTTCTGATTTTTTTTTGCGGGTGGGAAATCATCAAATGTCTTATCCCGCTCTGAGTGGAGCGGGAGGGCGTGGAATTTAGTTACCAAAATCGTAACTAAATTCTCGTCTGTCTAAATCGTAATTAAATCTTTTAAGAAATTTCTAACTCTAGAAGATGGCGTTACAGATTTAGGTATTGCGGTTTAACTGGGTCCCTGTTACAGTAGGTACTGAAAAATCTACAAAATATGAGTTCTAGAGAGATAAAGGCACTACATGGTTATATGTATCTTCTAAACTAGTTTTCTACTGGTAAGTAAAGTTTTATTTACTAATCTGAGAACCTATCTCTAAACATGTACATAGTTATTTGTATCTGAAGAATAAAGCGACGTAATAAAATTTATGATCATACGAACTTCTTGAAGTGAAGTTCGATCATTATTTAATGAGTCTCTTCTTTATTATTGAGAGAGAGATTCTCAGATTCACCTACCTACTGATATTTCGTGACGATGCTTTTTATATGGTATTTTAACAGTAAACAGATGTAATCATCGAGAGTTTTTGCCGGGCATATCCTTGGCTTTTCTATGAAGTACGGTAAATATAAAATAGGTTGTTCTCGATTTGCTGCGGTCTTTATCAGTTCTGTTATATTTATCTTTATACCAGTGGAGGATCTATTGATATTTTGCAGTCCTATAAGGGAAAAGGTTTGTACTCGGTGGGAAGTCCATAACGCTAATAATATTGTAAATTTGTTGAATTAGTTTAGTCGGTTGGTTGGTGTTGGGGTACCACTAGGAAACGTAGTCCAGTATTACTTTTGGGTCCCAAGTGGTGTTATATTTGGGACGAGGTGGCTTTTGCCTGTAATTACCTTTTCAACCCCCCATCTCGGAAAGACTATTTTTTCTCTTCGATATCTGAGCGTAAAAGCAGTTTTTATCCTCTAGTGGATAAAGTAAATTGAATTTAGAACATCGTGTGCACGAAGTTTTTGAATTCGAAACATTATTAGACCTTTTTACTTCTACCTTTATGGTGCTCTATTGTTCGGAATTTGATTCGGAATTAAAAAAATTGCTTCGCGTGTTTTTCTTTTCACGTTGATCATATTTATTGTTAAAACAAACCAAGAAATAAACTTGAAAACCAGTGTAAAACCAAAAATGAGTGATTCAAGCGACGAGGAAGTTTATTTGACGCCTACAGAATTGATTGAAACTGTTAACAATGCGCAAACGAGTTTTCTCCCTCAATAATCACGTGAGAAGTATTTAAAACAGTACCGGGTAAAACGGGGTGAATAGGGATGCAGGGGTGAATCGAAACGAAACTTTAAAAAGGATTTTAACATTTAAATAATATAGTTTGTTGCCAACAGGAGGGGCAGTTAATAGTTAATTATAATACATTCAATCCATAAGAGAAATTTTTGGCAACAATTATTTTTATTTCAATGCTAAAATCCCTTTTAAAGTTTCGTTTCGATTCACCCCGTTTTACGGTACGATATGTTTAACACGTGGGGACTAGCTAAAGGAGCCAAATCTTTCTCGGAAAACGTTTTGTTGGCATATTTTATTGAATTATCCGAAACCAAGAAGTCAAGCACTCTATGGAGTACATATTCAATGCTTAAAGCAACAATAAAAATGAAAAAAGACGTACCTATCATAAATTAGTGGCATTTTTGAAAAGAGCGTCATCAACCCAAAAAATCGAAGGTTTTCACTGCATCTGAAATTGCAAAGTTTCTAAACGAAGCACCTGATTCCGTATATTTGGCGGCAAAAGAAAGTAACATAATCTAATACGTATACGCATATCAATTTTATTTATTTATCTAATACAATACTTTTTGCGTTACAGGTTGTTCTTATTATTGGTATAAACGGAGCATGTCGAACTAATGAATTAATACAACTTATTTCAACAATATTGAGAAACATTCAGATAACTTACTATTCATTAATTTACATATCACAAAGACAAAAAGAGACCGCAACTTCGTCATTCGCAAGGAATATGTAACAATTGTTGAGAAATATCAAGCCTTACGCCCGCCTAACACTCCAATCAATCGTTTTTTTTTTCTACAATACCGCAACGGAAAGTGTATAAGACAGCCTATGGGTGCCAATAAAATTGGCAGTATCCCACGAGACAGCAACATTTCTTGAACTTCCAGAACCCATGATTTACACGGGTCATTGTTTCCGACGAACTTCAGCCACACTTTTGGCCGATGCAGGAGCTGATCTCCTGCCCCTTAAGCGCCATGGAGGCTGGAAGTCCAATGCGGTTGTAGAGGGATACATAGAAGATTCCATCCAAAATAAGTCTAAAATATGTGAAGGCATCGTAGGAGCCATTACACTGAAAGAGCCTCAGTCAGATCCTTGGGCTGGCCCTTCTACATCAAAAACGATCCGTTACGAAACACCTAGCGATCGCCCTCTTTCGCCAACATTTACGCCAAGGGAATCCAACGAATCAGTACAACTATTAAGTATGACAGATAGTTTACTTAAAAATAGTACAAAAGTCACTAACACCAACATTCACAGACCGACATTCCGACCTCGCCGCCGAGGTTCCTCGCGAAGATCCCGATGTAACTGTCCCCCCCGACCCTTGCTCGACGAAGTGCCAGCTAATAATAATAATAATCAACCAAATCTGATCCAGCCTGCCCCACCTTGCTGGTCTCCCGTCAGCGACGCCCTAAGCCGAGGTCCGTACCCCACATGGGGTGCCCTTAGCGAGCGTCACTTAGTAATGTAGGTAAGTAGTTTTACGCCCCTGGCTGGAGGCTTTGAGTCCGCTTAAGGCAGCCACAGGATAGTCCGGTTAAGTAGTCACGACCTCTCAAGGTCAACTACGAGATGCCATACACAAAAAATAACACCAACATTACAGTACCTAACAAAAATATTACACTAAACTTAAGTAACTGTAGCAACGTTACTTTAAATTTTTCTTAATTATACCTAAGTATTATTTGTTATACATACCTAATTTAAAGATTATTCTGTAATACGTATTAACCTATCATAATGGATTAGTTATTAACTAAACTGAAATAAAAGTATCTCGTAAATGTGTTTTTTTTTTTGCATTTAGTCATTTCCTCGCTGAGGTGGGATGAAAAGTTACGTGTTGCACACGAGTGCAAAGATTTTTCTCCTTGTGCTCTTTTGATTCCGTCGCTGACGCTCAGGATCCTAATTTTAGAATCCTTCGCTTGCTCGGTCATCAAAATTGAGCACGCGGTTAAAAATCAACTTTGCACTCTTGTATAACAAATAACTATTTGGTTCACCTAACGTTTGCACTATCTTTTGGAAGGCCCAATCCGATAGTTCTCATTCTGTGTCTACATTAATTTTCCGAGATTCTTCATCGGCTTCTAAATTGTCATGGTTTTAATATACGACGCAAATAGAATTATATTTAGTTTCTCACACCCTTGCCAAATTTTTATGGTCAGATCATTTAAATGTGGGAACCGAACTCTTCACATACGGTTAATATAGCTGATAGCAGCTGTATTTATTATCCACGCGAAGCAATACGGATCAGTTAGAATGCAAGCTTGCAAAGCACTTCAAACTAGAAAAACCGCTAGCAGTTCGAGGTAATTAATGAGGAAAGAAAATTTCTGGTTTTTCCAGCTGCCGTTTGCTCGGTTACCATTAGAGACTGCCCCCCAGAGGGTCTAAGAAGCATCCATGTAGATTTATTAATCGAAATGTTCATCTCTGTCTCAAGGCGTTGAATGTTAGGTTGATGTTTCGTCTCCACCATTCTAGGTCAGGTAAAATGACTTCCAACAGTCTTATTTTTACTTCAAAGTCATCGTACTTTTGAAGGGTTAAATATTTCTGGCGTTCGAGAGTTTTGGTGTATATCCAACCATACCTAACTTCAGTGCAGGCTGCAGTAAGTACTCCGATCAACTGATCCCTAATAGAACACCTAAGAAGAGAAGAGAACTCAATGACGAATTGCATAATCCCTGTTCTTTTGTCATCTGGCAGGCCTTAAAACATACAAATTTGTCGAGGTTCAAGACAACTTTTTTCGTAATGACAAAACCTAAGCATTTGAGCAATGTTAGTGTTTCATTAACGTTGTCACGACATATATCGAAAGTATCACCGATGCCCCCTGTGTCTTAGATGGTTAACCTCTTTCATTAACTTCGTGAAAACCCTTGGAGCAACAAATCAACCATATGACATTGCGTTGAACTCGTATGTTTGATCAAACTGGAAACGTAAGTATTTACGATGTTCTTTGCAAATAGGAACTAAAAGGTAAGCTTCCTTTTGGCCAATAATTGCCATGAAACCACGTAAAAGTAAAAGTTTTGCTGTAGTCCTATGGTCCTCGATTTTAAAGTGAGGAGTGGAAACAAACTTATTTAAAGCTTTTAAATTTAAATAAACCTTTTGCCTCCGTTAGGATTAGGAGATAAAAATTTATGAGAGGTTTTCATGAATTTTATGGCCATAGTTTGGCGTCTCTTCTATGGTCTAAGGCGGAAAGGATAACAGGATCCAACTCCGGTACTGGGGTTGATTTCTGCTCGCCATCAGGTTTGGTCTCCCCATCGGGTGACATGTTTTTCATGACAGTCTGATCTAATAACCCTCTATGGGGTCTGGATCGGCACCATTATGACGTGTAATGTCTCAAACAATATAAAAAATTGAGGGTAGACGTAATTTTTTTTTTTTCCTTTTATTAATACGCGGTTAATTTCTCAGGAAATATAACAACGCTAAAACGGTGTTATAAAAACCGTCGTGAGGATACACGATCCACCTCCAGGCATTTTATTTGTTTTAACGTAATCGTCCTTTAAACAATTACGAATTATCTTCGTGCTAACACTCGGTTAACCTCTAGGTAGGTATAGTAAGTTACCTTCCTGATGACACACGGTCAACCTCCAGGCATAATAATCGAGATAATATTTCTCTAAAATATATTGTCACCAACACACTTAACAAATAACGATTTACTAACCTGAATTTTCATTGGAGTCCTCCGATGACGAATAAATAATTCTTTTGTTTTTTTTTTCTAAGTAGTTTTTTAATTTTACGTTGATAACATTCAATTCTATCATGATTTCTTTTCGGCATTTTATTGACGATTGTTGAGCACGAAATATTCACTACTGTAAGGCATGTGCGAATGTTACGATGCCTCGCAAGAAAAAGGAATGAACAAAGAGTAAAGTAGTATAGGGAATGAAGTTCACAGCACGAACATCACGCCACGATAATGAAGTTGACAGAAAAAAAAGGTGACAATCGACTGAAAGTCGATTCAGCGCCTTGTAGGATAAAGGCACTTCTACATGGTTATTTGTATATATAGTATAAAAGTTTGTAGGTAGATCACAGAAAACTGAGTAAATTATTTCGATTTCTGTGAGGTAGATGCAATTCGTTACGACTATTCACATATGTGAACGTTGTTGGTTTGTGACAAATGTTTAAATCTGTTTGTGGTTATAATTTCCAAAATGCAAATCAAATTTGAAATACAATAAACAGTAAACAAACTGCCCTACATAATCACTTGTTAAATAAAATCACTTATTTTCGAAATTCATGATCGAAGCTTAACGTTTATGGTGAAATAAATTTACTTATCATTTGTTTTACATCTCACATGTTAAAATAAAACAAATTGCTTCTATGTTCGTTGACATAGTATTGCACATCCTATTTGGCGGAAGAAGTTACTATAAATAATCGCAGCGGTTATCTTTAAGTAAAATATTGTAACAAATAATTGTAGATTATGCACCGAGGGGCTAAAGTTGTGTCTTATGTCACGGGCGTCATATTGAATCTCGAGCACAATGAAGGATTCGGGATTTAACTCACGAGCGAAGCGAGGGAGTTAATACAAGAATCCTGAATGCAGCGAGGGATTCAAGCTAGCCCAAGGCAAATACACCTTTAGCCCAGAGGAGGATACTCTACTTTTTACACCTACTGTGAGAAAATAATAGACATAGTACGAAAAACAAAGTATTTATTAAATAAACAAACAATAAGAATAACATATTTGGAACTAGTTAGTTATATGCACTTACATATTAATTGAAGTTAATGGTAACATTTGAGACATTAGTCCAGTTTTGCAAGGATAAAGTTAAGTTTTTATTTGGTACGTTTATAGATGTTGATGTGGAATTTATTTGAGTATTTCTCGTCAATGCTTCAGAATCTTGTATTTGCAGAGGAGCATTTTGGGTGGTGAAAGTTGGTGAAGGTGGTGCATGAGGCTCAGGGAAAGATGGAATGTGATGGTGTGATGTTGAAGGTTGTGGTGAAAAAGAATCAGATGACGTTTTTAATGTGATGCTGTTACCAATTTGACAGCTTATTTTACTTTTGTTTTGTACAGAATTTTCAATGTAGCCCTCCGCTACTGTATCCGATTTCCAGCCACCATGGCGTTTTATTTGGGTTATATCTGCTCCCGCATCCGCCAACAGTGTAGCCGACGTTCGACGAAAACAATGACCTGTATAGAGCTCGATATTTGGTAATCCTAAGTATTTGGCAATTTCCTTTGGCATGGCACTTATTTTGTTCTTCCCAATCACTTGACGGGTGCATTTTCCACTACTGAACGCTACAAAAAATCGGTTAGTGTTTAACTCAAACTCAAACTCAAATCATTTATTTCAATGAAACCATTTACAGGCACTTTTGAATTGTCAAGGAGTCGGTCAGTCAGAAATATGAAGCTAGTTGCCCATTCCAAAGCGTAGTAGGTACCTATGGAGAAGAACGGGCAAGAAACTCCATGGACACTCTTTTAAATAATAATGTTTTTACATATTTATATATTATAATATAATAATAATGTTTATGTTAGGAGACCGCAGAGCTTGATACTTTTCCAAAACCTTTACGTATGCTCCGCGGATGACAAATGACCTTTCCCTTTTGGTTTTAGTGTCTGGCAACTTAATCAATAACAACTCTTCTGAGTGTTTTTCTATATCTTGGACCTTCATGTTTACCATTTCTTGACAACGACAAGCCCCATTCACTCCGATAATTAAAGCCACCTGTAACAACAATCAAAATAAATTTTACTAACAACATACGTAAATTCAGTAAGTATACTTAAGCGTTCTTGTTGCTATTTGCCACCATGTTGTATTTTATTTAGTTATAAATAAAATGATGTACTTACTTTTTACAGGAGCTTCATTTAAAAAAGTTTCAACATTCATAGGTGTGAAAACTTTCGATTTCTTTGATTGGTGACCTTCCGATTTCCTCTTTAGAAATGCTAATAGCTTAGCGTATGTCTTGATATCTATATTGTTTTTCATGCTTATTGTTGACCTAAGCATTGAATAAGTACACCATAGGCTACTTGACTTCTGAGTACAAGATAAATGCTGAAAATACACTAATAGAACAGGTTCCGAAATGGACTTGACGCCTTTCGTACTTTTCCATTTTTGGAAATTGTCGTAGGCTTTTATATAAGTTTCCTTTGACTTTTCCGGCAGTAAATCATGGGAAATATTATTAGCTTCGGTTGTAATGAATTCAGGAGTACAATCACTTTCATCACTCGACATTTTATAATACTTTGTTGATAAACTTAAAGTTTAAATGCCAAAAGTTCGCGCCTTTATTGAGCCTACCAATAAGTAGCCAAGACACGATCAATTCGATTTTCAAACAAAAAAAGTCTCTTCTACGGTTTTGTCGTGTGCGTCTATGAATATCACTCTCATGGAAGTGGCGTTTAGCGGTGTGACTAATATATTGGTATTAGTTAAGAGATTAGTAATATTCTATGGATTCACATATTAGTAATCCGACGAACTCTCATATGCTAATATTTAATATTCACATAATCTGGGATTCAATCATTTCACTTCACGGATCGGATTCACTCCACAGATTACTAATTCATTAAACTAATATTATATTAGTAGTAGGCATTCACTCTGCTGTCCTGTTCGTGAAGTGAATGAATGATTGAATGCCGAATGGGCCGAATTCGGCACGGAATCGTATCGAACCGTTGTGAATAGCTATGCAGGTTTAGTTAAAAAATATTCCGATAAGATTATGCGGCGGTGTTTATTTTTATTCTTATGTTCTAAACACTTTCAAACATTAAGTGATTCAAACTTGATCCCATTTTGATTGACATTTGTTTGTTTGGGTAATAATTGAGTTGTGTTTACATAAATTCTTTCTACGAATTTACCGACGTTAGCACGGAGCATCATATAATACTGGTAGACGTTAGTTCTATTCTGACTTTTTAAGTGCGGTGTGTGTCCAACTCTTAACAAATAATATAAAGAAAAGCTCTTGTTGATATTTCAGCATCTATTATTAAATTAAATAGGTTATATAACTTAATTCTTTAGAGAAATATGAAGCGCGCTCGGGTAAGTGCAGTGTGGAATTACTTCATAGTTGATTCGGAAGAAAACAAGGTTGCAAAATGTACTGTTTGCCACTCGAAAATAAGTTTTAAGGCAACAGTGTCAAATTTAAATAAACATTTGAAAACGAAACATTTAATAATTATTACGCCGAACCAAACTACAAGATCGGAACAGGAAGTTAGGCCACCAACTTCTACTGCTTCTACAGTGATTGACTCGAACGATGGCGCTTACGTTCCGCAAGCCAGTACATCCGATGACGTGACACCTGCTGCATCTTTACTCATGGTTGAATCTGTAAATGTGCCAAGCACTCAAAGACCACCAGATCCTCGACCACCTATTGCAATACAATCAACTATGAGAATGTTCAGTAATACAAAAAAGTTATCCACAAAACAAAGAAAAGAAATAGACGACGCGCTAATGGACTTATTTTCTAAAAGTTTTCTTCCTTTTTCTATAGTTGAGGATGATTATTTTAAGAAATTTGTGGCAAAGTTAAATCCCGCTTACCAACTGCCGAGTCGAAAACACTTATCTAATACATTATTAGATGCAGAATATTACAGTTGCGTAAACACAGTTAAACAAAATCTCAGTGATGTTGATTCTGCGTGCCTTACCATAGATTGCTGGACATCGCGGGCCCAAGAGGGCTATCTAGCAGCGACGGCGCATTACATCAACGATGATTTTAATTTAGAGACGGCTCTTTTACAATGTCGTATTTTGACTGGGCCACATACAGCTGTTAATTTGAGTAGAGAGTTGAATGAAATAATACATGATTGGAATTTGACGAAAAAAATTAGACTAGTTGTATCTGACAATGCTCCTAACGTTCAAAATTGCATTAAAGAGCTTCAGCTAAAAAATTTCGGTTGCTTTGCTCACACCATCAACCTAATAGCCAAAAATAGCCTAATTTTACCGGAGGTTGAACATTTTTTAGTCAAGTTAAGAGCCATTGTGAGTCACTTCAGGAGGAGTAACACAGCTGTGGAAAAGCTACTAAAATATCAGGTCAACAATAATGAAACCCGACCAAAAAAAATGATAATAGATGTCGCAACTAGGTGGAATTCCACCTTTTATATGTTGGAGAGAGCGTTGTTATTGAAGGAAGCAGTAACAAGTACACTGGCAATTTTAGACTCCTCAAGCAGTGCTTGCCTTGAAACTATAACTGCAGATGAATGGAAATTGTGTCAAGACTTATGCACGGTTTTAAAACCATTAGAACAGGTGACGGTACAGATTAGTGGAGAAAAGTACCTCACAGGCAGTCTTGTCATAATTTTTAATAGATTGCTACTCAATGTTTACTCAGAAAAAATTTCTCATGATGTAACGCTACATTCAAGTTCCATAGACGTGTGTAATAGAATATTAAGAGGTATAGTGACAAGACTGAGTAATATAGAAATGAGCGGCACTTTCAGCGTAGCTACATTCCTTGACCCTCGTTTTAAAACAGCATTTTTTTTGGACAAACTAGCAGCAGAAGCAGCTAAGAAGAAGGTGATTGAAATGGCTGTCTTTGAAATAAATAAACAATGGGCAGCAGTCATACCTTCAACACCAACGTTACTGTCAACAGCACAAACTAATACATCGGATGCTAGTACTTCTGAAAATGGTAGCAAACCGTACAATTATATTGATATTTGGGCAGATATCGACGTTGAAGATGTCCATACACTGGAATCACCAATGGCCATAGCAATTGCTGAGGTTCAAAGATATTTAAGCGACAAAATGTTACCAAGAAACGCGAGCCCGAATGATTGGTGGCGTAAATATTGTTTTTTATATCCGAACCTCAGCAAGTTATTCAAAAAGCACTGTTGCGTACTGGCGACTTCAGTGCCTTGTGAAAGGATTTTTTCCAAATCTGGAGAGCTGATTTCTGATCGACGTACTCGGCTATCATCGGAGAAAGTTAAAAAATTAATGTTTTTAAACACAAATAAAAAGTAATTTTTTTGAGAATTTATTTTATTTATTCCGATCCCACACGACGACACGATGTATTAAATTTGGTATCATTCATTACTTCATAAGTAAGACGTTAACAATCTAACACTCGATAACCGCCTAACAATAATAAATACCGAGATCGATCTACTGATGTTGATTCTAATCTAATACGGCAGTGATACGTAATATTAGATCTTTGTTAAATATCACTGATACTCAAATATTAGTTAAGGTATTATAATATTACTAGACGAATATATTCATATTAGCTAATACTGGCAAATATCGGTATTAACCCATCTTTAGTGGCGTTTGTGTAAACTAAGCTTTATACAGGGCTGGTAAAATGATTTTGGATGATTGGCTGTATGCATTTTGAATTTAGAACGTCATTGGAGACGCTCGTGAAAATAGAGTATTTTTTATAAAATGTGATAAATCGAATGTAGTCTAGATAGGTTTTATTATTTATTTATTTATTCACAAAATCCACAGCAATCTTAGCGCAGTTTACTTAAAAAAAATTAACTAATGTTACAGCCAATTATGTAAGTAATGCAAGTTTTAATGTTATTCCATTCCTTTTAAAAAATGGTTCGTAGTTATCTAGTTATTCTTAGAATATTATGTCTTCGAAAACATGGCAACGATATGAAGAAGCAGTCGTTATGATTTTGTAGGAAATCGAGAATAGCTCTCCTCTTTCTGGCACTAAAGAGTGTTTGTTAGTACTATACTGCCAATTTAGCTGAGCATGTGAGATTCCAAATTCAAATCACATTATTGACCAGCGGGTCATAATGAAATCCAGTACAACATTATTGACCGGCTGTGCCTCCGGCCACTAATGACCTCTCGGTAGAGAGTAGTTATATTCTTTGCTAATGACTCACTTTAGGTTAAGGTTGCTTGACATATAATTTGACATTTTCGAGCAGGTGGTGTGAAAAAATGTTTTCATTTTTGTTATCACTTGTAACACATGTTTTATTCTAAACCCGTAATTGTAATAACAACAATAATAAAAACGCAGCATTTTTGGAATGTTATTTTCATTTCAAACCAAAATAAAAAATTGGCAATAAAACTGCACTGCATCTGCCGCGGCTTCTCAGTCCAACTCTTGGCGCCTTAGCTACCATCTCATATAAGATTCACTCGAATTTTAGCAATGCCCTAAACTGGCCAGGTCACGCGCATGATGCGTGTATTGCGTGTCTAACAAAAGCGTATATATTTTTGTTTCGTGCAAAGCGACGCGAGACGCGAGTACGCGACGATACGTCAGTGTGTGCCGTGCAAAACTGCGATCTTTGTGGTGTGTGGCGTTTAAACACATACAGTCTTACCGCGAGTTCACAGCAATACGAACCTTAACGTGCCTATCCACTTTTGAACGCTTACTGTACCTATGGAGAAGATAGGGCAAGACACTCTTTTAAATAATATTGTTACAGAAAATTAGTTACATCAGTCATGTTGAAATTATACATGTGAGAATGATGTAGAAAGACGAGCACGTTAAAGGCGTCCGTAATGAAAAACATACAAAACAAAAAAAATACAATTCGGAAATTAATTAAAATAAGTCGTGGCAGCCAAGAGATGACCAGTCCCCACTGACGGCGCCCGTTCAAGAAAATGACGTATGATCCAGCACCATTAAGCTCAACCATTTTGTAGGGAACTTAACACACGCCACCACCAGCGAGACTTTTGAGTGAGCATGACATATTCTCAGCCGCCAGGGCACATTCAAGTCAATGAAAGACGTACCCAGTAAATGGTAGCTTGATAGTAGCCATTTGCCTGCCTATCTTTTACTGCTTGATATTTACCGTTCACGGACGGGTTCTCGAGAATGTCGCTAATTTGACTCAATTCTTCTCGACCTAACTTAGATAAAACTAGTTGATATTTATGTAAGTCACCTGCTTTTTGTGAACCGATTATGGCCTCGAACTGGTGAAACAATAGTCGCAGACGCGCTGACCAGCAGCCTAATTGCGTAAAACATTTTCTTTAACGATTACGACTAATGTGTTGTATTTTGACAGTTCAACAACATTCATTGCTTTATTTACATTGTTGAGCAGGTTTTTTTTTCGAACTTATGAAGCAATGTATTAGCAATCTGTTTCAAAATGATTCAGGTTCCGTGTTTCGCGATTAGGGTACATAAGTCGGCGATGCGGGGATTGATGGTGATCGTCCCCGTCTCTAGCGACTGTTGCTGGTCGATGGCGTAACTCGGACCAGCTTGCTGTGGTGCGCAGACGCTTGCAGATGCGGCGCCAGGCATGTCGGATGTGTGCGTAGGATCGCTGGTAACTTCGGTGGCTGTGTTAAGGTTGGCCATCTCGAAAGTTCGTAAAATTGTACACAGTAACTACACTGACGATACTTCCTTAATTTTTAAGGTAAGTAGACGTACCTACTTCAAATCTTGACGACGCAAATAACGCCCTACTGCAGGTACAAAATTGGTTTACTGCTAATAATTTAGTATTCAATGGGAAAAAAACTAAATGCAGAAGTTTTGCTTTGCCGACTGTTAAAAGTATTGATTATGTAACTGTTTTTTGGGGATCACTCTCGACTCAAGGCTGCAATGGGGTCCTCATTTAACATTTCTTGCAGGACGGCTAAGTTCAGCATGCTGTAAGAAAATCCGTCAATTTACTAATGTAGATACCGCGAGGCTTTCACAGTATCATGTCTTAGTCTTACGGTATTTTATTATCGCTGACAAAAATGCTTGGCACAACGCTGGTTCTGCTGCACAAGGGCGCATTAACTAATGATTGATTAGCATTCGAAAATATTGATGGAGCTGCTGAAGATTGTAAAAACTATCTTTGTACTGTATAAATCCAATCGATTAGTGTTGTATAATTGCAAAACACATGTGTGAGCACTATGTACCTACTTTCAAGCTACCATTTACTGGGTACGTCTTTTAGAAATGTATGATATCGTGTTTAATGTGTTTTGACATAACTGTTCGGTTAATTGTTATCTAGTGCCCAAAGTTGTAGTTTCATTATTATCATTTTATTTGTTTAGTCGAGAAGAACTATACGTTGTTATAGGATGTTGAATTTTCAAATGCTTCCCCTGAAATATTACACCATTTGCACAAGTGACGTATGTGCGATATTTTAGACATCATACTATCTGTAACCATACCTATGTTTAACAAATAAATGATTGAAGTATTTACCTTTTTTAACTAATTTCCATAAATGTCTCAATTTGTTTCGATGGAATTAAAAAAATGGGCCCTCAGTCCGATGCACATAACGTAGACGGCGAAGCGCAGCGCTGCGCGGTTTCCTCACAATAAAGTAAAAAAATACTGCACTTATCCAGGACTACGCCGTAATTGTATTAAAATGACAGACATATTTTCGAAGTGTAGTATTCATGGCTAGTGAACCAGACGAGTTAGAGCTCAATAATAGGACAGGTGCAGAGTCATGGCGAGTGAACTTAGAATACCATTTTTTTTTATGGGAATTACTGCGCATTCACACATACAAGAAACAATTATTATTGAGTTAATATGATGTGCTTTTGGCAATGTACCGACTGTAGGTATCAGTTTATTAAAACATTTACTTGTTGCATACCTCGGCGATCGTGTTCCACATGTCTACCTCTAACATTAATACACATTCGATACCTATTTATTAAATTTGCACGTACTCTTCGCAGCGCACTTGTGCACGATTTGAGTGAGTCAAAAGCTTCCAAAATCCGAGCTCTTACTTCGATTTACGAATCACACTCACTTTGATAAACCATTTGTTTAGCATGACCCCATAAATAAAAACCAACGTATTCAAATATTCCTGATTGGAAAACGACATTGTACAAGTAGCGTGCCAGTAGGCAACCAGTCGGCTACATCAAAGGGTCGATCACTCGTTAAAAAGTGCCTACAGCGCGGCTAGTGCAGTGGCCCTAATGTGAGTTTATTTTAACCGTCTCGACTTTACGCATCGACCGCGTGCGGCGCTCCGATTGGCCCTTGGCAATCGGAGCGCAACTTGCGGATGGTGAAGTCTTAGTGTCCATCAGAGCGCCGAACGCGTTCGATGCGTAAAGTCGAAATGGTTAAAAGAAACTCGCACTAGGGCCTAAGGGCGATGCCCTTTGAAATAAAAATAGGTAAAAATGAAAAGATTTCGCCGGCCGGTGTTGTCAACTTATGAAAATTTACTAAATTTAGTGGAAGTCGAAACACTTGTTCACAAAAACTCAAGATTAAAACAGGAGCTAGTAAACTTACATCATCAATACCTCAATGTTGACGATGAACGGGATCAACTAAGGGTGGTCGCAGACGGTTTCAACAACTGCAGTAATTTGTATGAGGAGGCTTTGTGTAAGGTTAGGGACCTAGAGGATGAATTAATACATGCAAATGTTCAAATTCGAAAATTACAAAAGGATAAGGAACGTACTCAGGTCAAAGAAACTGACCATTTGTTTCATGAATTGTTAAACTCAAATTGTAACCCTCATCCCAATGCAACAATAGACCTTTTTTTTTTTTTTTGACACCCTGAGGCGTCGGCCCTAACGGACCCCGTCATTTTGTGCTGACATCTCTTTGAGGCGCGCGTGGAACACGACGCGCCGTCGACCCGGGCCTGGTCCCTGCCGGACGGCGAGCTACCCATTGCTCGCCGTCCGCAAGCCCGCGCCTACGGTGGCCGGGAATCTGCAGGCGACTCCCGACGCCCAGGGCGTCTCCTGCGGCGACTAGGGGCGTGAGGGCGCAAGGCTCTCTCCCTCACGCGCTCCGCCTCCTCCTTCGCAAGCATTACTGCTTCGCAGAAGGAGGTGACGGCTTTCCATTCTCTCTCGCTCCGTACCATGGCCTGGACCAGGGCCAGACGCGAGAGATCGCCGCCGCCGATCGCCTCCGCGAGGACACTGCGGTGCTCCGCCCAAGCTGGGCAGACCTCCACCGTATGCTCCACCGTGTCCTCCAGGCAATCCACACAATGGTGACACCCGGGCGTTTCCTCCCGCCTTATACGAAACAGGAACCTCCCAAAACAACCGTGTCCGGTGAGGACCTGTGTCAGGCGGAAGGTGAGGACGCCGTGGCGCCTCTCCAACCACTCCTCAAAGAGGGGACTAACCGCCGCTATTGTGGCGTGCCCAGCTCTGTGTTGCGACAATCGCACCCTCCATGTCGCAATGAGATCCCGCCGGAGCTCTGTCCGCTGTACCGTGATTTCTCGCGGCAGTGGAGTTACACCCCGGCGTTTTGCCTCCTCGCGCCAGTCCCATACGTGCGCCAGGGCTTTTGCCTCCAGATCCCATGGCGGCAATCCGGCAAGGAGGCTCGCCGCCTCGCAGGAGACCGTGCGGTATCCCCGGACCAGCCGGATGGCCATGACCCTTTGAGACGCGTTCAACCGGCGGGCTGGTCGGAGCCTCAAAGAACGCGCCCACACCGGTGCTCCGTAAAGGGCCATGGACCGCACGACTCCCGCGTAGAGCCTCCGGCAGGAGCCGTTTGGACCCCCTAGATTGGGCAGGAGCCGCCTCAAGGCAGCCCCAGCCCGCTCCAGTCTGGGAGCCAAACGTCGGAAATGCTCCACGAAGTTCCACCGGCTATCGAGGACGAGTCCCAGGTACTTTATCGTCGACTCAACGCCGATGTGAACCCCTCCTGCCGTTATCTGGGAACTCGATTGTGGCGCGTTCCGAGGACCATGGAAACACATGGCCTCGGACTTGTGCAGGGCCACTTCGAGTCCCAACTGCCGGATCCTATCGACGATTGTCGCAACCCCGAGTGTTGCTAGCTCGGCCGCCGCCTGGTGCGACCTCCCCTGTGCCAGGACCAGCGTGTCGTCAGCGTAGCAAACCACGCTGACGCCACTAGGGAGATCGGCGCGCAGCACCCAGTCGTAACCGATATCCCACAGAAGCGGCTCCAGGACCGATCCCTGTGGGACACCGCACGACATCTCTCGCCGGTTCCACTCTCCTTGGTGACCGGGGTAGATGACGGCCCTGTCCGTCAAGTAGGCCTCGACCACGCGACAGAGGTAGGTCGGCATCCGGTGATACCGCAATGCCTCCCTGTTGCAACTCCAGGGCAGGGTATTGAAGGCATTGGCGATGTCTAGAGACACCGCCAAGACGACCCCACCCCGGGCCACAGCATCCCCCGTCGTGAGGGCTCGCACGCGCATGATGGCGTCCACCGTAGAGCGCCCCCTGCGAAAACCGAACTGGCTCTCCGCCAAATCCGGCCCCATCCGCAACAGCCGCCCGACGAGGCGGTTTGCAATTACTCTTTCGAAGAGCTTGCCCACCTCGTCGAGCAGCACGATGGGCCGGTAAGCGGACGGAGAGTCCGCAGGGCGCCCCGGCTTCTTAATGAGGACCAGTTTCCCCGTCTTCCAGCGAAGTGGGAACTGGCCCCCCTCCAAGCATGCGCTTAGGAGCCCCCTTAGTTGAGGCCCGAGAGCCTCCAAGGCCAGAACCCAGGCTTTTCCAGGTAAGCCGTCGGGTCCTGGGGCGGTATTCTTGGCACTAAGCCTATGTACCGCCACTCTCAACTCTACCTCGGTCACCTCCGAAGCATCGTCGTCGTCGTCGGCGGTGTGGTCCGCATCCGGCACCGCAGTAGGCGGAGTCATGGGCGGGGGACGGAGTCATGGGTGTGCTCCCCTCGCGAAGGGAACAGAGCGCTCACCACGTCCTCCACGAGCTGGGGCCGGAGACTCTGCGTCAGTGGGGGAGCCCATGGGCGGAGTTTATCCCGCACCATTTTGTAGGGGCGTCCCCACGGGTCCCTGTTCAGAGTCTCCAGCGACTCCTCGCGGGCCAGTGCTCTGGCCCGCAGGATTTCCGCTTGAAGGGCGGTCTTTGCAGATCTGTACCCTTCGTACAGCTCCGCCTGAATGGTTTCCGTTTCCGGAGGGCGGATACGTAGCCTGCGGTGCCTGGTGTACAGGTGTCGTGCAGCCACGCACGCCTCTCGCAAAGCTGTCAGCTCCGGCGACCACCAGCACACCTGGCGCCAGGCACGTCCGGGCTGGACCCGGGGCATTGCCACGTCACAAATTTCGGACATGGCCTCCCGGAACCACTCCGCCTCGTTGGTGATGTCAGCAGGCCTGTCCGGTGGTGACACCCAGGCCTGCACGATCGAGGCTCCCAGGAGGAGCTCCCGGTCCAGCTGCTTCATCGCCCACCGCGGACCACTCGGGGCCTGTCGGACCGGCGCGCTCGAGGTCTGGGCGGAGACGTCGAACCGGATGTACCAGTGGTCGGAATAGGTCTCCACCCCCTCCATGACGCGCCAGTCAATGACGTGCGGCGACAGAGCGGGGCTGGCGAACGAAATGTCAACCACTGATTCACCCCGCATCCGCACACACGTTGGGACAGAACCCCGGTTCAGGACGACCAGGCCTGTTTCCAGAGCCCAGTCCTCCACCATCCTGCCCCGCGTGTCCGTGTACCGGGAACCCCAAGCCACGTTCTTGGCATTGAAGTCCCCGAGGACGAGCACGGGGAGGGAACGAAACCCGACGACGACGACTCTCAAATCCGCCAGGGAGTTGTGGAACTCGGCGAGAGTTCGGTTCGGAGAGAAGTATGCACCTACCACGACTCTATCCCCGAACCGTGCTGCCACGCAACCCCGTCCCCTCTTGACGGCCTCGAGGGACAGGGTACATGCGGCGGCCGACGAAATTAGGGCCACTGAGCCGCTCAGGTCCTCCACCCAGTCATCCCTGGGCGGGACAAAGTACGGCTCAGCGACCACAGCGATGTTAATCGACCACAGCGCCATGTTCTGGAGCAGCAGATCCTGAGCAGAGGTGCAGTGGTTGATGTTCGCCTGGAGGAGGCGTAATGGGGCCATTAATGACACTCCATTTCAGCTCCCTCCCGAGCCCCCTGTGAAGGACCTGCCACGATAGCGACGACGGGCAACAATAGACCTAACAGATGATTCCTTACTGAAACATAACTACAGTCATAAAATAAGTCAAAATAAAATTAAAAAATATGCAAGGCTGAATAAAATCATAAAAAAATTTAATAAATTCAAGAAACATCACAAATCTAATTGCAAAAATATTCAATTGAGGAAACAACGTGTGACTCTTATCAATGAATTAAAGAACTATCAAATTAAATTAGAAGATAGTATAAATATTTATGAAATAGACACTCAACGCTTACAGTCAGAAATTCAAGTTCTTGATGACTCACTAAAGTCCCTTTATAATAAATATGTATGCTCTCGTCACCAAATTAAGGAACACATCCTTGCTATAAACGAGTTGGTAGACAGAGTTGACCTGCTGACTCTCAGCAACACTCAGTGTACTTGTCAGAGGGGATCCAACATTGATGCCCACCAGCCTGAGGCAACGGTAGTCCCGTCCCAAGTGGTGAGTGCTCTGGACTGTATCCCCAACCTAGATATACCTGATATGGCGCAAGAATTATCTCAAGTGGTACAGTCAGTAGCTAGTAGTGCTTCGTCTTGCAGGGAAGTTTGTTATGAATCAGTTATGTTTTCAGATAGTATAGGAAGAGGTTTAGGGAAATTAGTTCGTAACAACCTGAGTATTTCTACTCAAAACTATTGTTTACCAGGGACATCCTTCAAAGAAATTATAAAATCAATTACAAGAACCCAATAAGATAATAATACCTACTAACATTATTGTATTTGTAGGTAATAGTTCTCAGGTCAGAAAAGAAGATATCACTGACAGTGTTAAAGCTAAATTGTAATAAAATCATTTTGTGTGCTTTCCCATATTTTGAGAGGTTATCAATTAGAAAAAACAATAATATACATATGCTTAATAAGCATATTCAGTTCTGGGTAAGTCAGTTTTTGACACCAACAGTTTTGTTGAAAAGTTAAAATCGACAAAGAATACAGTGTATCTGCCCATTAGGTTTAGACATAAAATAGCGAGGTTATCGAACTCAGCCATAAATAGTATGTCGAAGTCTAATTATATTATTAACACCGCAAATATTAGTAGTAATTCTAATGTACAGGTGGTCACCTCAAGTAACTGAACTGTAGCACTAATGCTATATCTGTTTACAATAATTGTACGAAGGATGATCCATGTGTCACCATGGCAAATTCTTGTCCAAATGTGGGGTCTACAAGTAGTAGGATCTCATTGCCTGGTGATGGCATGGGAGTCTTGGAGCTCACTCTGGATGTTATTTTAAACTAGATAGTAAGACAACAGAAGATACCTACCAGTAACAATACAGTTATACCTAACAATAACAAGGTGTCTTCTTGCTCGCAAATAGTTAAGTGCAAAAAAGGTTCTAAAGAGAATTCCTTGACAATATTTCATCAAAGTTTTCAAGGTTTTTCTTCCAAACAGTTAGAAATAGAACAATTTTTAGAAAATACCATGTTTGAAATTATTTGTTTAACTGAACATTGGTTGAAAGATTATGAAATGCTAATTAATTATGAAAATTATAATGTGGGCAGTTGTTTTAACCGAAAATCTATGCTGCGTGGGCAGCATAGATTTTCTTGATTGTTCACTAATCTTAGTTAAAAAGTCTATTAAATCTAAGACTCGTAAAGATATAGTTGATCTTTCGGTTGAACATAGCATTGAACTGTCCTGTGTTGAGCTAGATAAGCATGTTATAGTGTGCGTTTACAGCACCCAAATTATCAAAACTACTCCGTATTTGAGTCAGTAATGGAAGATGTTCTAGTAAAACTGGCAACTGGTAAAAAATCGCTAATTTTCTGTGTTGACTTCAATACTAATCTTAGAGAATATTTCAAATAGCAGTCGATTACTAAGTCTCTTTAAATAATTCAATTTGTCAAATGTGTTTTCAGAACCCACCCCCATAACTACAAATTCTGCTACATGCATTGATAATATTGTTTGTTGCTGCGACTACTTACATAAAGCAATTGTCTCCCTTCTGATCACAGTGGTCAAACCGTTGCTTTCAAGTCAAACACACCTTTACAAAAAATTCAGACACAATCTAGACAAATAACGCCCAGCAATCTAAATAGATTTAATAATAACTTAATGTGTAAGTTAAGTATACCAGGCCATATTAGAAACAACGTAAACGAATTATATGAGGAACTCTTTTCGGTAGTGAGCACCGAGTTCAATAATACTTTACAGAAAAAAACAAAAACTATATGCCCCAATTTTTTGTTCAGTGACTGGGCAACTAAGGGTATTAGGAAATGTAGGGACAAATTGTTTGAGCTGTATGGCCTTAAGCCTTACATTAATTCTGAAACGTTTAATAAATACGTTGCTAATTACTCTAAAACTTTGAAAAAGCCTTGTACATTAGCAACAAGATCAAAACCGCCGATAATAAAATAAGGACGGTTTGTAAAATTATCAATGACGAAACCAACAGGAATAAAAGACACAATAATGATTTCACACTTCAGACTTCAAGTGGTCTTGTAAGCACTAACAAAGGAGTTGCTCAATAATTTGTTAATTTCTTTACCAGTATCCCACTTAAAACGACTGATACCTTAAACTCCTCGCCCTTGCGTTCTATTGACTTATTAAAAGCAAACATTTCATCTTGCCAGATTGAATTTAAATTCAAGCATATAAACCCCGTAATAGTAGTGAAAGCTTTCAAGCAAATCAATATCAAACTAACAGAAGATCTATGGGGAATGTCTGTTAAAGTTTGTACCTCCATTATTGAGACTATAGTGCCGTACTTGGCTTTAATATTTAATTTGTGTGTGGATCAAGGAGTAATGTATTACCACTTTTCAAATCCGGGGATAGTAAAGATACCAATAATTATAGACCCGTATCCGTGTTGCCGGTTTTCAGCAAGGTGTTTGAAAAGGTAATGCTGAATCAAATGTTAAATCATTTCGACACCAATAATATCTTACACGGTCAACAGTATGGTTTCACAAGGGGACGTGGACGTACTACTGACGCCGGTGTCACCTTATTAAAACACATATTTACGGCGTGGGAAGAGGCTCAAGACGCCATAGGAATCTTTTGTGACCTCTCCAAGGCATTTGATTGCGTCGACCACGAAACCTTGCTCTTAAAACTTGAACATTACGGACTTGGAAAACTTGTGCTCAGTTTAGTAAAATCTTATTTAACGGTGTCAATTCACTCGGTCTAAAAGTAAAAATGGGTGTACCACAGGGCAGGGCCGCGCCGACCCCCCACAGCGCCCGTGTGCGAAACCTATGAAGCGCCTCTTTTTTTCACGAATCTTCATGTTTCAACTTATGTTTTTTTTTTTGTTTGTTAACTTTGACCGAAATAAATGTTCTCCAGTTTTATATACTGTAATAATAAAAATTTAATGGATAATACGGTCCCTAATTGGGAAGCCAAATGTAATATTAAAAATTAAAAGAATAGGTGTGTGTGTGTGTGTGTGTGATCTCCTAAAAAAAAAAGTATGTTATTGTAAGAAATTAAATTTCGGGCGCCGTGGAGCGACACACTATTAATAGATAGCCAGATAAATAAAGTTGGAGAGATTGGACCATTAATCTTAGGATGGGGGCCTGTGGATGTCAATGGTGATTAAAAGACTCACTACCTTGAACGTTCCCAGTTTATTGTACCTTTAGCCTAATGTATACTATTATATTAATATAAAGTTTACTTGCTATATCATCATTGCATCTTTAAATTCGCAGCTGAAGGCTGTTATGTTCTATAGGAGAAAAAAATATAAAAAATATGTAACTTGAAGCTTGACCCCGAGAGCCGGAAGGTGGTACCTCTCAGGTAATCAGCCCCCGTGGAAGGCCAGTAGAAATTTATTTGAAGTAAAGGTGGAATAAGCACCCACAATTGTAGGCGCTTATTCCAGGTATATAAACTCGCGTCTCCCTCGGTGTACCGTGAAGCTATCTGGTATCAAAAGACGTAGGGAGGCGACGAGGAAACCAAAAATCCGATAGAAATATCCACCGGGACCATTCCACGGGTCCTTTGGTTTAGGATAAGGGCATTAAAGCGCCACTATAAACTAGATTAGTTACGATTCCATTCAGGAAAAATCAAGAGACCTGTCACCTTCACCAACAAAGATCGCAAAAGTGACTCGTCAAATTTTGACGTCCAAAATGTCATACGAAATGTATCACAGATAAAAAATACAATTTAGAAATCGTTCCGAAATCGACTAGAACTATAAATACATGTAACGGTGTAAAAAAACTCGTTACATTACATCGCTCCCCGAAAAAAATAAAAGAAAGCAATTTCTTTTATGCCAAAAAAACAACGATCAAGGTAAAACGAACAGATTCCCAAGAAACAGGAAATATAAACAACAACGTGTATACAAACAACACTTACAGGTGCAGACTAGATACTAGCACAACCGACCCACAATATCAAAAGAACCACAAGAGTACAGTTAAGCACCTTCGCCACTGACTAACAAGTTAAATCCAAGAAATATTATAGAATCAGTTAAGTGCAGCAGTCGCTTAACACTGTAAAACAATACAGAACTATACCCAATTGAGTGCGGTTGGGCACCATCGCCACCGACTAACAAGTATAAAATTCTAAAAAGACACAAAAAATACCAATACGAATTCGGTTAGGCACTATAGCCGCCGACTAGCAAGTATAAAGCTTTACAAACAAACAAAAAATACTAATAAGAGTTCGGTTAGGCACCATAGCCGCCGACTAGCAAGTATATGTTTAATGTAACAGGATAAAAAGAATATTAATTCGAGTACAGTTAAGCGCAAAGGCCGCTGTTTAACGAGATTAATCCAAAAAATTATATATGAGTGCAGTTAGGCACCATCGCCACTGACTAGCAGGAACAAATTATAACTGTGAGAAACAGTTAAGAACCTTCACATCTCTAAAGATGCAAAGAAAAAAGATGTTGTGATCGGCTCAACTCCACCAACTTTCCAGGCACAAACAAAAAAAAATGTTGTGATCGGCTCAACTCCACCAACTTTCCGGGCACAAACAAAAAGAAATCACTGTGTTCTTCCTAAGTGCACCGCGAAATATTCCGGGTGACAGAGTCACTAGGAGCACAATGATAAAAAAAAATAGGTAAACCTCTACAAGTGTAAACAAAACGTACAAAGGTAGGCACCAATTCAGGAATTGCATGCAAAAATTTACAAAGGAAAATTGCATACAAGACTGTTTAAAAAATATATATACATGATAATAATAGTATAATAATAAGATCTTTCGATATGGAAAATGTATCTGTGTGGGTTGAAGAAGTTTATAAAAATGTCCTAAGTTGTAATTTAAAATGTTAAATCAAGATTTAATAAATTTTATAAGAAGTTACCTAACATACATCTTCATTCAAATCACCGATAACCTATCATCCATCCCATCGTGCATCACACTATCAAAAGTGACCTTCAAACAAAATCATCAAAATCAAGATTAATAATGGGAAACCTAATTAAAATTTAATTATATCCTTAACATGATAACGACCAGTCGTTCCCTTATTAAGGTCTTTCAGAATATAAACATTATCAGAGATCTTTTCAATAATTTTACATTTAATAAACTTAGGAGCAAGTTTTGCCGAAAAATAAGTAGGTGCATGAGATTGAACGAAACTTCTTCTCCACACGAAATCACCCACATCAAAAGAAATGACTTTGCGACCTTTGTTATAATAGCGAGCATTACGCTGATAAGCTTTTAATAAATGAGTTTGCACTTTAACAAAAATATTACTAAGTGAATTGAGAGAATCGGCATAGTGAACTCTATTGGAAATTTCCAGTTCATCTATGTTATCGATAGAATTACTAAAACGATGTAAAGAAGCATCAAAAATAAGTTCTCTACCAAACATCAAAAAATTAGGTGTGAAATCTGTGGCCAGATTAACACTATTATTCAAAGCTAGTTGAATATTAGGTAAATATTTAGACCAAGTTCTATGATCATCTTTGACAAAACAAGCTATGCAAGTTTCAACAGTTTTATTATATCTCTCAACAGTATTATTTTGAGGCGTGTATAAAGTATTATAAAATATTTTATTAATGTTAAAACCCTTCAAAAACTCTACAAAATGTTTAGAAGTGAATTGTGTACCATTATCACAAACAATTATTTTGGGACAACCAAATTTAAGAAATATTTCTTTTTCAAAAAGTTTATTTATTACTCTAGTAGTAGCATTTATCATAGGAAAAATCCAGCAGTATTTAGTGAAAACATCAACAACTGAAAGAATATATTTATGTCCAGAATAAGATTTAGGCAATATACCTATAATGTCTACTGAAAGCATCAACATAGGATGATCAACTTTTTTAGGGTTAACCATAATACCAAAAGGAGGTTGAGTGGTATGTTTATAAGCTTTACAAGTATCACAAGCAAGAATATATTTTTAAACATCATTAAACATCCCTTTCCAAAAACAGTGTTGTTTTAATTTATTTAAAGTTTTATGAATACCTAAGTGTCCAGAATTAATATCATCATGATTAGAACGAATTGTATCTAATATGTGTTCTTTAGGAATAACTATCTTCCAATTAAGATTACTATTAGGATCAAACTTACTTTTACAAAACCTATATAAGGCTTTATTTTCTACTCTAAAGTTCTTATATCTGCAAGGAGACTTTTGACAATTAATAAATACTTTTTTATACCAAGGATCATAAATATCATCATCGGGTAAGACTAAATTATTTTCAGAGATTCCTATAGCAGCTATTTCAATACGAGACAAAGCGTCTGGGACTAAATGTAAAGAACCTTTTTTATGAACTATATCAAAAGTAAATTGAGAAATTCTAGCAGCCCAACGCGCTAAGCGTCCACTAGGATTGCTAAGACCTAAAAGCCAAATCGAATCTTAACCAAAAAGCAAAATCTAAAATGAAATCAAGTTGAAAAGAAGGGATAATATGAAAATTAAACTTTTTAGTTAAATTATCACAAGTTACAGGTAATTCAGTGATACCAATAATTATAAGCTTTACTAAAAACAGAATTTATTTTATAACCTAACTGTAAAAATTGTCATGACTATTTGAACCCAAAATACAACTATTTCAACCAACCAACAAAATTTCTTCAAAATTTTGTATAAATAAAAATATTCTTCAACTTCAGTAATAAATTCTCCAACACAAGATAACCAAAGCATTCATAGAATTAAAAGAAGGCAGAGCGTGCAAAGCAAAAGCTGAGGAAGAGTGTGCTATCCTTTCATTATGATCAAAAGGGTGTGGTACTTCTGTCAAATTAATCATGTCCGGAGCAGTTTGTGCAACATTAGGATCTGCGCAAGCGCCATCAGATTCTATGTGGTCTTTAGCAATAGGCGGAAAAGACTGGTCTTCATTAGCCATCATGAATAAACTAAACGAAAATTGATGAGCAAAGCAAGATGTAAATTTAAAAAAAAGTGAAATATTTGAGGGTAAGTGTAAAATATTTTCTAAATTTTTTTGTTTTGATGAAACTATCAAGTAAAAAGATGCAATAATAATTTACAGGATAAGTTTAAACTACTTAAAGTAAGGTTACCAAGTTAAACCAAAGTTTACTTAAGATTAAATATGAAACAAAAACTTCCAAAGTTGTAAAATACTTGAGGTTAAAAAGATATGTTCAAAGTTTGTTTTGATGAAAATTTCAAGTTTAAAAAATGCAGTAACAATTTACAAGATCAATTCAAGTTACTAAAAGTAAGATTACTTAGTTAAACTAAAGTTTGCTTTAGATTAAATATGAAACAAAGTTTCACCGCACTTAATTTACACTGTTGAGACACTTAGATAAAACAAACTGTCTTACCATACAAAATGTTGGTTTTGTAAGAGAAAAGAAGAAGTAATGCTGTAACCATAAACATTAAACATACACAATAGTACAAAGTACAATAATGTTAGTAGAAAATACTGTTTACTTAAAAGCAAACATCCAAAGAATTTTAGTTTTAAATTACAACATTGTACAATAATGTGTTACTACAAAATATCAAGATGCAATGAATCAATAACAAAATAAGTAAGCTAAATTCAAGTCCCTGTTCGCTTGAGCGACAAATGTAATAATAAAAATTTAATGGATAATACGGTCCCTAATTGGGAAGCCAAATGTAATATTAAAAATTAAAAGAATAGGTGTGTGTGTGTGTGTGTGTGTGATCTCCTAAAAAAAAAGTATGTTATTGTAAGAAATTAAATTTCGGGCGCCGTGGAGCGACACACTATTAATAGATAGCCAGATAAATAAAGTTGGAGAGATTGGACCATTAATCTTAGGATGGGGGCCTGTGGATGTCAATGGTGATTAAAAGACTCACTACCTTGAACGTTCCCAGTTTATTGTACCTTTAGCCTAATGTATACTATTATATTAATATAAAGTTTACTTGCTATATCATCATTGCATCTTTAAATTCGCAGCTGAAGGCTGTTATGTTCTATAGGAGAAAAAAATATAAAAAATATGTAACTTGAAGCTTGACCCCGAGAGCCGGAAGGTGGTACCTCTCAGGTAATCAGCCCCCGTGGAAGGCCAGTAGAAATTTATTTGAAGTAAAGGTGGAATAAGCACCCACAATTGTAGGCGCTTATTCCAGGTATATAAACTCGCGTCTCCCTCGGTGTACCGTGAAGCTATCTGGTATCAAAAGACGTAGGGAGGCGACGAGGAAACCAAAAATCCGATAGAAATATCCACCGGGACCATTCCACGGGTCCTTTGGTTTAGGATAAGGGCATTAAAGCGCCACTATAAACTAGATTAGTTACGATTCCATTCAGGAAAAATCAAGAGACCTGTCACCTTCACCAACAAAGATCGCAAAAGTGACTCGTCAAATTTTGACGTCCAAAATGTCATACGAAATGTATCACAGATAAAAAATACAATTTAGAAATCGTTCCGAAATCGACTAGAACTATAAATACATGTAACGGTGTAAAAAAACTCGTTACAATACTTAAATAATATTTTCCTAAATAGATAAAACCAGTTCGGTTGCCAATTATTGCGAAAAATAAAACACAAATTTACTATTTACTTACTTTATTTAAGATGTTTTATCTAATTGTATACTTAGATATATTAATAACAAAATAGCTGACTTTTCTAATAATACTGATTTAACTATAACGTATGTTATGTTTAAAAAACAAGAGAGAGTCTAAAATATGTAAGAATATAAACATACTGTATATTAATTCCACTCTTCTCGCTTTTCTGTTTGCGAAATCCTTAGTAATCTCGTGTATGTCTATATGGTCTAATATGGCCACCTCTATGGATGTTGTTGCTAAATTTAAAATCAAAATGGCTCATTGTTGAGCGCAGTTAATTTTGATACGTTTTAATTTAGAAAAGGACCTTTCCGCGCTTGCTACGGTAACAGGCATAGTTAGCAAAATTCGTAATGCTATGGTTATGTTAGGGCAAACAGCTGTCAAATTGTTAAAATATTTAGATTCGAGAATTTTTACCACATCATTGTTTTTTTAAAGAGACTGATACGACACAATTTCTTCACACAAATCATCGGCGTTAATATCCAATGAATCAATTACAGAAACTTTTTTCTGCAAACGATGACAGCTACTTCTCAATCGACTTTGATCTTGGTCATCACTTAATTTAAATAAAAAAATAAACACGTCATTTTGATTGTTCAATAAATTTAATCTCGTAATTCGTCCACGGAGGATAAAGCTTGATCAAATATATAAAAAAATATCTGGTGTAAAATCCAGTATTATTGATTTTTTAAAATTAATTTGACATAAATTTAAAATAAAATGTTGAATTTGGTTACCGAGTATGTATATTATTTCATTTTGGATCTTGTCTCCAAGATAAGTCGGCTTATGTTTGAAATCCGAATCATTCGTTACGCGTCGTATAAGTTCAGTCATTGAAGGATTGAATTTTCCTAACAGTTCAATACATTTTAATAAAAATCTGTTGTTACGGTCGTATAATTGTTGGCTTTGGCCACGAAAAGCCATATTTTGTGTACTTAGAAAAATTGGACAACATAAATTATGCTTTTGGTTACATATTACCAGCGCTGCTTTTCAACCTCTAAAAGTCTTTGTGGAATACTATCAATAGTGTTTTTATTTTTAAGAGCGTGATATAAATCTGTCCATTTTTTTTAATGATTGAAATGAGCAGAACTTTTCTCATGTCTGCTGCAATACAAATCCAGATGTTGCCAATCACTAATTCCCTCGCAGAATTTATTCTTATGTTTTGATTCATATAGCTTGCAACAGAAGCAATAAATGGCATTTTTGGACACGGAATACAGCAGCCACTCTCTGTGATTTTCACCGTTTCCTAAATGCCTTTATTTATTTATTTATACTTCACGCAAATTTTGTACAGCGGCGGACTTAATGCCATAGGCATTTTCTACCAGTCAACCTTTGGGTGCTGCAAAGACAAGCAGTGGTAGGTGCAATTTTTAAAAAACCAAGGAATAAATATTTAATCTAAGACATAGATATACATATATACCTAATTATATATAAATATAAGCACAAATAAATATACATAAATATATAATTATACTAAAACAAATAAAACAACCAATGAGAAAACATTACCCTTAAGATGATACTGCCAGCTTCTTGCGAATGTGCTCACGAACTTTAACTTTAAAGGATAATCGGTTGGTTGCCACCCTGATTTCTTGGGGGAGTGCATTCCACAGAGAGATAGACTGAACGAAGAAGGAAGAGTGAACGAAACGAAGATTTCTGTTGTGGTTGGTGCAAATGTACTGAAAGTGGGGGGCTAGATAACCAGGGGAGGAGGTAGAAACAAGAAATGAAAACAAAGTGGTCAGCGCCCTTTGCTTTCTGCGCTGACATATGGGCAACCACTTTAGAAGTGACCGATGCGCAGAGACATGGTCATATTTACGCAGATTGAAAACGAATCGAATGCAGTTATTGAGAAGACGGTCAAGTTTGTCGAGGAGATCTGCATTCAGGTCATAGTAGCACACATCACCATAATCGATGATAGGGAAAATTAAGGACTGCACAAGCATTGTCTTCGTACTCGATGGCAATATATTTTTCAACCGGTACAGAGCGCGCAACGTTCCGGTAACCTTCTGGCTTACCCGGGCGACTTGAGTACACCAGTTCAGGGTACTATCAATGTGCAAGCCTAAGTCCTTTACGTCAGTGCTAAAAGGAACGATAATACCATTGAAGAATACTGGTGGCAAGGTTTTACCTTCCACTTTGCTAATACTACGAGAACTGCCAATGATGATCGCCTGACACTTCGTAGGGTTTACAGTTACACCAAATCTGTCAGCCCAGGTTTTTATGGCTACCAAGTCCCTATCTAATTTGTCGATAGCGTTAGGTAATTCATCAGCCTTCCCTTGACAGTACAACTGCAGGTCATCTGCATAAAGATGATACGCACACTGAAGTTCGGAAGTTATAAGATTAATAAAAATAGAAAACAGAAGAGGGGAAAGTATACCGCCTTGAGGAACGCCAGTTTCCAAATCTCACGCCTTTCATAATAATACTCGGAAAATTTTCGCCCCGAAGAGTCACGCCGAAAATAATACCGTTTACTCGTAATTTGTTTAATAGGATTTTCTATTAAATACTGGATCAAAGTAGCATTGAAAACTTTTGGCCAGAGTCCAGGATCATATTTGGAATAAGTTGGTATTGGTGACGATAATTGCCTTGGCGGTGATAATATATATGTATAAAATAAATAAATATTTCTCGACAACAAACTCCGCCGTCTAGTCCCAAGCTGAGTAGGGCTTGTAATGAAATTAAAAAAGAAAATGTAGTTTTTTATATTTTGACATTACAAACAGACTAAAGTTATATTTATGTGTAGAGAAAATTACATAAAAAGCACGTACCTGAAGCGTTTTTTGAATCAGATATTATAACACCTTCATCGATAAAATGACTGGTTTCTGTCTCTAATGATTCTTTGGATGTGGATGGTAGAGCCGTAAAATATTTACTTATTTTAGTAGTATTTTTATCACGTTCTTCTTCTTGTTTTCTTTTCCTTATTAAATTCTGATAACCAGATAATTTCTTTTTTTATCTTGACTACTATCACTCATCGTGAAAACACGTTGAAACAATCACTAACCCCTTGACCCCACCCCGCTTGCGTCGCACGCATCGCATCGGGTTACGTTCATAATTCATTCAAACAAACTCACGGCGGCGGTTCTTTTGATTTTAACGCTGATTTCGTAACTTATGTTAACTAAAACCCAAAGTGTAAAATTAAACCACACACGTGAATATTATGTTAGAAGACTTGTACAATAAGCGCATTATAATTATGTTTTGTTATTTACAAGGCATATGTTGCGCCTATTGTACCTACTTACTTATCAATACTCCACTACAAAGAACATGTTGTTGTGTAAGTGTAACAAAAATAATTTCGATGGGCGCCTCTATTGTCTTGGCGCCTGTGTGCGCCGCACACTTCGCACACAGGGGCCGCGCGGCCCTGCCACAGGGCTCGATATTGGGTCCTTTCTTCTTTTTAGTTTATATTAATGATCTCATTTGTCAAAACCCAAACACATATGGTGTTATTTGCTGACGATACTTCGTTTATTTTTGAAAATAGGCGTGCATCAAATCTTGACGACGTGAATAACGCCTTACTGCAGATCCAAAATTGGTTCAAAGCTAATAATTTAGTATTCAATGGAAAAAAAACGAAGTGCATAAGATTTTCTTTACCAAATGTCAAAAGTACTAATTGTGAGATAATATATTGAATCAAAAGAAACTAGAATTCGTCGATAAAACTGTTTTCCTGGGGATCACGCTCGATTCAAAGCTTCAATGGGGTCCTCGTTTAACATCACTTGCAGGACGGCTAAGTTCAGCAGCTTAGGCTGTGAGAAAAATCCGTCAATTTACTGATGTAGATACCGCGAGACTAGTCTATTTTAGTTAATTTCGTAGTATTATGTCATACAGTATTTTACTATGGGGAGGGGCTGCAGACATCGAGTCCATTTTCATTCTGCAGAAAAGAGCCATCAGAGCCATATATGGCCTCCGCAGGCGCGACTCTCTAAGAAATTGTTCAAAGATATTACCATCATGACGGTACCTTGTCAATAAATCTATGAAAACATCATGTACGTAAGGAAAAATCTACATATTTTATTGTAAAAGAGGTGAAAGACACAATAATATCACTAGAAATAGGGACCAATTCGTTCAACCAGGTTTCAGGCTGGCTAAAGTAGACTCATCTTTCATGGGGTACTGTTTAAAATGTTACAATCATATACCTCCCCACATACATCAACTAAATGAAACCAAATTTAAATCTTGTTTAAAACGCACACTATGCAGCCGAGCATATTATAAGTTAGGGGATTGCATTGCTGATAAAAATGCTTGGCTAATCGCTGGTCCTGCTCCTCAAGAACGCATCAACTAATTGATTAGCATTTGATAATACTGTTGGAGCTGCTGAAGATTAAAAACAAGAATCTTTGCATTGTATAAACTCAATATTTTAGTACTGTATGTAACGGGTTTTTTTACACCGTTAGGTACATGTAGTGATAATTCTAGTCGATTTCGGAACGATTTCTTAATTGTATTTTTTATCTGTGATACATTTCGTATGACATTTTGGACGTCAAAATTTGACAAGTCACTTTTGCGATCTTTGTTGCTAAGACAAGTCTCTTGATTTTTCCTGAATGGAATCGTAACTAATCTGGTTTATAGTGGCGCTTTAATGCCCTAATCCTAAACCAAAGGACCCGTGGAATGGTCCCGGTGGATATTTCTATCGGATTTTTGGTTTCCTCGTCGCCTCCCTACGTCTTTTGATACCAGATATCTTCACGGTACACCGAGGGAGACGCGAGTTTAAATACCTGGTATAAGCGCCTACAATTGTGGGTGCTTATTCCACCTTTACTTCAATTCAACCGGGAAATTTCTACTGGCCTTCCACGGGGGCTGATTACCTGAGAGGTACCACCTTCCGGCTCTCGGGGTCACCTTCAAGCTTCAAGTTATATTCTTTTAAATTTTTTATATTACATTTGTCGCTCAAGCGAACAGGGACTTGAATTTAGCTTACTTATTTTGTTATTGATTCATTGCATCTTGATATTTTGTAGTAACACATTATTGTACAATGTTGTAATTTAAAACTTAAATTCTTTGGATGTTTGCTTTTAAGTAAACAGTATTTTCTACTAACATTATTGTACTTTGTACTATTGTGTATGTTTAATGTTTATGGTTACAGCATTACTTCTTTTTCTTACAAAACCAACATTTTGTATAGTAAGACAGTTTGTTTTATCTAAGTGTCTCAACAGTGTAAATTAAGTGCGGTGAAACTTTGTTTCATATTTAATCTAAAGCAAACTTTAGTTTAACTAAGTAATCTTACTTTTAGTAACTTGAATTGATCTTGTAAATTGTTACTGCATTTTTTAAACTTGAAATTTTCATCAAAACAAACTTTGAACATATCTTTTTAACCTCGAGTATTTTACAACTTTGGAAGTTTTGTTTCATATTTAATCTTAAGTAAACTTTGGTTTAACTTGGTAACCTTACTTTAAGTAGTTTAAACTTATCCTGTAAATTATTATTGCATCTTTTTACTTGATAGTTTCATAAAAACAAAAAAACTTAGAAAATATTTTACACTTACCCTCAAATATTTTACTTTTTTTTTTAATTTACATCTTGCTTTGCTCATCAATTTTCGTTTAGTTTATTCATGATGGCTAATGAAAACCAGTCTTTTCCGCCTATTGCTAAAGACCACATAGAATCTGATGGTGCTTGCGCAGATCCTAATGTTGCACAAACTGCTCCGGACATGATTAATTTGACAGAAGTACCACACCCTTTTGATCATAATGAAAGGATTGCACACTCTTCCTCAGCTTTTGCTTTGCACGCTCTGCCTTCTTTTAATTCTATGAATGCTTTGGTTATCTTGTGTTGGAGAATTTATTACTGAAGTTGAAGAATATTTTATACAACATTTTTAGTAATGCTTAGGTATAATTATTGGTATCACTGAATTACCTGTAACTTGTGATAATTTAACTAAAAAGTTTAATTTTCATATTATCCCTTCTTTTCAACTTGATTTCATTTTAGATTTTGCTTTTTGGTTAAGATTCGATTTGGCTTTTAGGTCTTAGCAATCCCAGTGGACGCTTAGCACGTTGGGCTGCTAGAATTTCTCAATTTACTTTTGATATAGTTCATAAAAAAGGTTCTTTACATTTAGTCCCAGACGCTTTGTCTCGTATTGAAATAGCTGCTATAGGAATCTCTGAAAATAATTTAGTCTTACCCGATGATGATATTTATGATCCTTGGTATAAAAAAGTATTTATTAATTGTCAAAAGTCTCCTTGCAGATATAAGAACTTTAGAGTAGAAAATAAAGCCTTATATAAGTTTTGTAAAAGTAAGTTTGATCTTAATAGTAATCTTAATTGGAAGATAGTTATTCCTAAAGAACACATATTAGATACAATTCGTTCTAATCATGATGATATTAATTCTGGACACTTAGGTATTCATAAAACTTTAAATAAATTAAAACAACACTATTTTTGGAAAGGGATGTTTAATGATGTTCAAAAATATATTCTTGCTTGCGATACTTGTAAAGCTTATAAACATACCACTCAACCTCCTTTTGGTATTATGGTTAACCCTAAAAAAGTTGATCGTCCTATGTTGATGCTTTCAGTAGATATTATAGGTATATTGCCTAAATCTTATTCTGGACATAAATATATTCTTTCAGTTGTTGATGTTTTTACTAAATAGGTACTGCTGGATTTTTCCAATGATAATAATTGTTTGTGATAATGGTACACAATTCACTTCTAAACATTTTGTAGAGTTTTTGAAGGGTTTTAACATTAATAAAATATTTTATAATACTTTATACACGCCTCAAAATAATACTGTTGAGAGATATAATAAAACTGTTGAAACTTGCATAGCTTGTTTTGTCAAAGATGATCATAGAACTTGGTCTAAATATTTACCAGATTAACACTAATATTCAACTAGCTTTGAATAATAGTGTTAATCTGGCCACAGATTTCACACCAAATTTTTTGATGTTTGGTAGAGAACTTATTTTTGATGCTTCTTTACATCGTTTTAGTGATTCTATCGATAACATAGATGAACTGGAAATTTCCAATAGAGTTCACTATGCCGATTCTCTCAATTCACTTAGTAATATTTTTGTTAAAGTGCAAACTCATTTATTAAAAGCTTATCAGCGTAATGCTCGCTATGGTCGCAGAGTCATTTCTTTTGATGTGGGTGATGTCGTGTGGAGAAGAAGTTTCGTTCAATCTCATGCACCTACTTATTTTTCGGCAAAACTTGCTCCTAAGTTTATTAAATGTAAAATTATTGAAAAGATCTCTGATAATGTTTATATTCTGAAAGACCTTAATAAGGGAACGACTGGTCGTTATCATGTTAAGGATATAATTAAATTTTAATTTGGTTTCCCATTATTAATCTTGATTTTGATGATTTTGTTTGAAGGTCACTTTTGATAGTGTGATGCACGATGGGATGGATGATAGGTTATCGGTGATTTGAATGAAGATGTATGTTAGGTAACTTCTTATAAAATTTATTAAATCTTGATTTAACATTCAAAATTACAACTTAGGACATTTTTATAAACTTCTTCAACCCACACACATACATTTTCCATATCGAAAGATCTTATTATTATATTTTTTTTAAACAGTCTTGTATGCAATTTTCCTGTGTAAAATTTTGCATGCAATTCCTGAATTGGTGCCTACTACCTTTCTACGTTTTGTTTACACTTGTAGAGGTTTACCAATTTTTTTTATCATTGTTCTCCTATAGTGACTCTGTCACCCGGAATATTTCGCGGTGCACTTAGGAAGAACACAGTGATTTCTTTTTTGTTTGTGCCCGGAAAGTTGGTGGAGTTGAGCCGATCACAACATCTTTTTTTCTTTGCATCTTTAGAGATGTGAAGGTTCTTATACTGTTTCTCACAGTTATAATTTGTTCTTGCTAGTCAGTGGCGATGGTGCCTAACTAACTGCACTCATATAGATTTTTTTTGGATTAATCTGGTTAAACAGCGGCCTTTGCGCTTAACTGTACTCGAATTAATATTATTTTTTATCCTGATAAATTATACATATACTTGCTAGTCGGCGGCTATGGTGCCTAACCGAACTCATATTAGTATTTTTTTTGTTTGTTTGTAAAGCTTTATACTTGCTAGTCGGCGGCTATAGTGCCTAACCGAATTCATAGTGGTATTTTTGTTTGTTTTTAGAATTTTATACTTGTTAGTCGGTGGCGATGGTGCCCAACTGCACTCAATTAGGTATAGTTCTGTTGTATTGTTCTACAACAGATTGCTAATCCATTGCTTCTTAAGTTCGATAAAAATTCTGCTCAACAATCTATAGAACGCAATGAATGTTCTTGAGCCGTCAAAATCAAACAGATTAGTCATAATCGTTTACGAAAATGTGTTACGCAATTAGGGTGCTGGTATCAAAAGACGTAGGGAGGCGACGAGGAAACCAAAAATCCGATAGAAATATCCACCGGGACCATTCCACGGGTCCTTCGGTTTAGGATTAGGGCATTAAAGCGCCACTATAAACCAGATTAGTTACGATTCCATTCAGGAAAAATCAAGAGACTTGTCACCTTCACCAACAAAGATCGCAAAAGTGACTTGTCAAATTTTGACGTCCAAAATGTCATACGAAATGTATCACAGATAAAAAATACAATTAAGAAATCGTTCCGAAATCGACTAGAATTATCAATACATGTAACGGTGTAAAAAAACCCGTTACATGTATAATTGCTATATGCCATAAGTGAGTACTATGTACATGCTTTAAAGCTACCATTTACAGGGTACGTCTTTCATTGACTTGAATGTGTCCTGGCGGCTGAGAGTATGTCACGCTCACTCTAATGTTTCGCTGATGGTGGCGCGTGTGTTGGATCATTTAGCTCCCTTCAAAATAGTTGAGTTGAATGGTGCTAATCCATGCGTCATGTTCGTGAACGGGCGCCGTCAGTTGAGACTGGTCATCTCTTAGCTCCCACGGCGTATTCTAATTTTAAATTTTGTTTTTGAATTGTATTCATATATATAATGGACGCTTTTAACGTTCTGCATCGTTCTCACATGCATAATTTCAACATGAATGATGTAACCAATCTATTGTAAACAAAATTAGATTTAAAAGAGTGTCCGTGGAGTTTCTTGCCCGTTCTTCTCATTCTTTGGCAACGACACTACCAGCCGCACTACCAGTAGTGTCGTTGCCAATTGACGACACTACCAATCCTATTTTGGATTAAATTGTACAGTCAACACAGCAAAGTTCAGAAATATAATTATTTATTTATTACTAGGAAAACAACAATGTGGTTGGTTGGTACATTGGTTTGTTTATATATTGGTATATAAGTACGAAACCAATATGTTTATGTTGGTTTCGTACTTTTTATGTGATACCGGCACAACGGAACGTTGTAGGCCTTGTAGATTGTAAATTTATAGACCATTGTCTGTTTGTTAAACATAATTATGGTACTTGTTGACAGGCCTACCTGACAGGGCTACCTGTCCTCCCATACCTATTAAAACTGTAATTTGAAAACATTGTAAATTTTTAAAAGAGTATGGAATTTCTTGCCGGCTCTTCTCCATAGGAAACGACTAATTGGAACCGTGCACCTAGATTCTGACGTTTCATAAGTGCCAGTAGGTATATGTGAAATAATATATTTAGATTTTTTGACTAAATCACATTCAAACAGATAAAAAAATAGAAAAATGTAGTAATGGCATTTGTTCTTTCAATGTACAGAAAAGCCTCGTCTACAAATTTTAAAATATAAATAGAAGAAGAAATAGTTATGAGAATACTAAATGAAAGCAAACTTATTAAGTTATAAATAAGTTTGTTATTGGGTTTTTTGTGTTTGATAGTTTGTTTGTTATTTTTGTATTTCGATACAAAAATTAAGGCAAATCATATACTACCTTCTTAACTGTAGTACTTACAAATAAAACTAAATTTTGAACCTCAGATTATAAAAAAATAAGAAGCCTATGTTAAAAAAATCTCAATCAAACATGATTGTGGTTTTTTCCACTACCAAAACCACAATCATGTTTGATTGAGATTTTTTTCCAATTAAGTATGCTTTAATTAAATATTCTCATAACTATATCTTCTTCTATATATATAATAAATCAGTAGACGAGGCTTTTCTATACATTGAAAGAACAGATGCAATTTCTACATTTTATTTTTGTTGCTGTTTGACTATGAGAGATTTAGTTGTTGGGTCACGTAAAAAGTACGAAACCAATACACTAACCAACCACATTATTGTTTTCTTAGTAATAAATAAAGTAACATTTCCGAAAATTTGCTAACTTGGCTGTGTTGACTGTACAATTTAATCCAAAATGGGATTGGTAGTGTCGTTAATTGGCAACGACACTACTGGTAGTGCGGCTGGTAGTGTCGTTGCCAAAGAATGGTTCTTCTCCATATGTACCTACTACGCTTTGGAATGGGCAACTAGCTACATTAGCATTTTTCTGACCGAACGACCTTGACAATTCAAAAGTGCCTGTAATTGGTTTATTTGAAATAAATGCTTTGAGTTTGTTAAATTTAGCATGGTTCATAAAAATTAAAAAAATCAACAACTATTGATTTTTATGAGGTTCTTTTTTTTGTTTTTTTCTAGTACGTGTGTTAAACCAGCACCCTAATTGCGTAATACACAATCAATCGGAATGTGAATCGTTTTGAAACAGATTGCTAATCCATTGCTTCTTGAGTTCGATAAAAATTTTGCTCAAAAATATATAGAACGCAATGAATGTTCTTGAACCGTCAAAATCAAACAGATTAGTCGTAATCGTTTACGAAAATGTGTTACGCAATTAGGGTGCAGGAATAGGTACGCCTTTATTGGATCGGACAGTATGTTTATTACATACTGTAGAAAAGGGAGGATACTCCCATCAGACGGGGGTCGTGTCTGGTGGGCCACTGCCCGACGATTGATGTCGGGACGTGTATGCTAGTTGCGTGGTACTCTGCTTGCGCGATGCAGAATTTTGCGTGACGTCTGGGTGCTGCGTAGTGCGCATGTGGCGGTGTAGAAGCCGCCACAATAGTATAACCGTAACTGTCTCAATAACTTCGAAACTAACTGAACTCAGTCATGTCATTCATATTTAAAAGTGGGTTCCTTTGGTCTAAGTATAATTTTTTTAAGCTCAGATTATGATTTCTCAAAATTCTGTTTATTGTGCATTGTCTAAACCAGTCTTTCCCAACGTGGGCGATAACGCCCCCTTGTGGGCGCTGCAGGCCTAAAGGGGGGCGGTAAGAGACCCAGAAAAAAAAGGGGGCATTGTGTAGGGCTTTGGGGTCGATTTATAATTTCATCTACCTAGCTAGGAAGACTCTTAGACACCGACGAGCTCTCGACTCTCGACTACATCTTGTGAACATCAACTAATATTAATTAAGATATAGCTCAAACTCGGTTCGATATAAAAGACCGCGGGCAATCATGTTTTAACAAGTTTTTGTTAAATAATCCGAATTGTACATTCCTATACCAATCGGCTGGTTCTATAATACTTGTTCTTGCTTGTCGAGTACAATTGGGCGTCGAATGAGATAAACGAGTTTATGCACGTTTGTCTTATTCCTGTTGGTACGTGCTGCTTGTGCAATCATATTTAAACAACGTAAATTTATTTTATATATATTCATTTGCGGTTTCGCGCATAATAGATAAGCAGTACTTGATTTCAACACTTACGTATTTCTTAAAACAAAACAATGTCGGAAGTAAAAAAGAAGAGCTGCGGAATATATTAAATTCGGATTTATTGAAAATCCCACAAACCCGTCGTCGCCTTTGTGTCTTCTATGTCTAAAAACATTTTCGAACGAAGCAATGAAGCCTTCAAGACTGCAAGATCATTTGAATAAAATGCATCCAGATAAGACAGAAAAGAATGTAGCATATTTTCAAGACCTAGAGAAGAAGCATAATACTCAGCCAAGTGTATCAAAACTATTTTCGGCGGCTGCTAAGCAAGATGACGACGGACTTCGAGCTTCGTACAATATCTCTTTGTTAATTGCTCAAAAAGGCAAACCACACAACATCGGAGAAGAGTTAATTTTGCCAGCAATAAAGGAAGTAATAACTACTGTGCTTCATAAACCGGCCGCAGATAATATCCGAAAAATTCCTTTGAGTAATAATTCTGTGCAAAGACGAATTGATGAAATGGCTGAAAACATTGAAGAATCATTGTGCAATCATCCGAGGACTAGTCAATTATCAATTCAGCTCGATGAGTCCACTTTACCAACTAATGAAGCGTTGTTGCTATCTTACGTGAGGTTTATTAAAGATGAGAAAATACGTGAAGAACTATTGTTTGCCAGAAATTTGGAGACAGATACAAAAGGCGAAACCATATTCAATACATTGGAAAAGTTTTGTGAAGAGAAAGAGATTCCTTTGAAAAATATTATATCAGTTGCTACGGATGGCGCTCCGGCTATGACAGGGCGCCATAAAATTCCAGATGTCCTTGCTATACATTGCGTTATTCATAGACAACATTTGGTTGCTAGAAACCTAAGTGAACGACTATTTCAATCACTGCAATATGTCATCAAAGCAAGCAGTCAATAAAATCCGTAGCAGCTCTTTGAATGATAGATTTATTTCATCAGCTTTGTGTTACTAATGACGAAGATTTCAACCGTTTGTTGCTTCATACTGAAGTTCGTTGGCTGTCAAGAGGCAATTGTCTGATTCGATTTTACAACCTGTTTGACTCTATGATAGAGTTCTTGGAAACTAAAGATACAGAACTGCGCAACAAGCTCATAACATCAAAGAATGATATAGCTTACATGACAGACCTGTATAAAATGTTCAACGACATGAACCTCCAACTGCAAGGCGATGAACTAAATTTAATTAAAACAAAAAATGTCGTTGCTGCTTTCGCAGCCAAACTGCTTCTGCACAAAAAGAATATGGGCAGACGTGAGTTTCACAATTTTCCGAATTTATCAGTATACTGCAGTAACGACGACTTGTTTGCCTACTGCCAACATTTGGAAAACCTCCACATTGACTTCACCGAACGATACCAGGACATTTTAAACTTGGAAATACCAGACTGGGTGTTGGATCCGTTTTCAAATGTCAACACAGCAATGTCACCTCAGCTGGAAGAAGAACTTATAGAATTGACAACAAACGAAGAAATAAAAATCAAGTTCAAAAATGGATATCAAGAATTTTGGCTACAAAAACCGATCTCGCAATTGTACCCTGGATTGTGGTCAATTGTTCAACGATTTTTGATAGCATTCCCATCGTCATATTTGTGTGAACGTGGATTTAGTGCTGTGGCAACGCTGCTTACTAAAAAGAGAAATCGTTTGCGTGTTACCGAACGTGGCGACTTGCGGCTGTTTTTGAGTAAATTGGAACCTGATATCAACAAACTTATTGAACAGCATCAGATTCAACCTTCACATTAGTTTTTATATAAGAATTGATTCAAAAGTACTTAAGTACTTTAGGTATTATTTGAAAACAATAATATTATTATTATATTCCGAGTTCCGAGTATTTTGCTCAATTATTCATGAACATAAATTGATTGTTGATGTTGATTCAAGTTTCCAAAAAACGAGGTGACTTATGTCTACTGATTTAGTGTAAAGCAACCTTATACGTGAATAAATCAGAACACATAAATAAATCGAACATTTACTTTCCATAGTATATTGTTTGCAAAGTGTGGAAGCTTTCTATTACGATAATTGGATTCAAGAGCACCACATTATAAATACGTACACCTACACATTTTAAACATAAAATTCTTACATCACAAGATAATCACAAGTCATGAGATCCATGGCTACTCGTTTACGAACGAACCATGAGGATTATATCAAATATGACACCTACGCAATGTTTCAGATGGACTTGTAGTAGCTAGTAGAATCTGCATATAAATACTATTTCTTAATTTCTGTCGCTCTAACAGACTACCTGCATTTATGATAGATTTTATCAGTATATAATAGATATTGATATAAAGTGAAAAAAAAAACCTTCATCTTTCATATTGATGCTGCAGCACAAGATTAATAAGGTACACTTTATTATACAAAAGATTTTTATATTTTAAAGCGTATTTCTTACAAAAAATACATGTTTTACAGTCATTGAACAGAACATTTACAATGCGAGTTTGACTCGGACTCTACCCGTTTTATTATAATATTAAAACAAAGCTTACAAATGTTTTCACCTTTTATCAATAGTTGCCAAGCGATAATGGATCTACTTGCTTTACAAACAGCCGGTTGTCGACGATTATTCACATACGAATTACATAATTATTATTTCGAATTTGAGAGCAAAGCTTAGATTAATACTGCAAAATTCAGATAACATTTCGGGATCAAGTTAACGTTTACATTTTGTATCTTGTAGGTGTCAGGGCACGGTAGACACTTACGAATGCGCTCGTTTCAGGAATCCTGCGGTAACTGACGTAATATACTACACCACGAACGAACCAGCTCACGACTCAGTTAAAACAAGGATCTGGTGCCGAGCTGCATGTCGTCACTTTTGCTTTCATTAAACACAATGCATATGCGCATACGTAGATGTTCACACTTGTCCAATGTCCTAGCATAGAGAACAACATAATTATTTTATACGCGTCTCGATTAAACTCATCACACATTACACGAAGTACGTACAAAATAATATTACCTTTTTCACTAGTTTTCTATTGACTCCCTCTTTCTTTAGAATGAATGTAACACTTATATAATCGATTGCTTAAAAAATTCGACACATTAAATTTCAATGTTGCGTTTTTATTATTTTGTTAGTTAAAAGATATATTTTTACAATATTAATTGGAGATTAGACATTTTGATACTACATGCGGTAATAATGTATAGTTTAACTTGGGACAACTAAATACGCTTCATGGCTGTTTTTTTATATCTGTGTATATCGCTCTGTTTGCCAGTCCGTCGAATGCGGGACGCGCATTCGACGGACTGGCAAACTCCCAACCGCCTACCGCACCGATGGATGAGTTGCCCTCTCAGTACCGTAAGCAAGGTTAAACGCTTGTGATTATTATGTATTCTTCACCTCAATATTTTTCAGTTATCTCAATATTTGTTAGTTTACCTGACGGTCAGCGGGGCGAACAAGTTGTACGTCATTATTTTTCCTCCGATAACATATATCGTAAAATGGACAAATCAGTCCTTACTGTCACATTTAAATAACTTGGGCCAACTTTTAAACTCTGCCTAATAAATAAATGTAAGCTCGTCAATATTTCACACCAGTCGGCTCCATTGAACTTATCTAGCGCCGGACACAGTAGAGGTGTGTTTCAATCAAATGGTTGATCAAAATGCTCTTACAATGTGGTAAGTTATACGTTGCTATTAGCTGGATCTTTCTGAACCGAGCAGAATAGTAAAACATAACATCACGCCTTGTTTCCCCGAAGGGTTAGGCAGAGGTGTACCTATAGTACACCCACGTTTCGCCAGCAGAAACAGAATAGTATTCAGCGCTTGACTGTCCACCATCAGCATTATGCACTGATGCATTGTAGTATTACTTTGACGAAATTGATACAATATTAGTAAAACAACATAAATGAGTAGCGAGTAGTGAGTTCAACATAAATGTCTAATCTCTGCATCAAATACCAAATCTAAATTTTGATATCAAGTTCTACTATTAGGTAAGTGATTCATCGAGTGCTATATTGAAATCATATTTTTTTGTTTTTCTTTTTAATACAATTACAATATTAGTAGGTAGTTTAACATCTATCTACTTAAAAATACTACATACAATTTACTTACATTAGAAAAAAATCGGTGAGAAATACAAGCTGCGAAGTTTCTAACAGTTTGGATAAAATAACGTATTAGGAAGCATGAAGGTAAATTTCATAAGGTAAGTATCGTGTTTACGCCGTGTCTTAAAAATAATCAATTGACTAAGTAACACCTGAATCTGAGAGATGAATTACCCATAATCTTATGATAAAAGCTAATCAATCTTCCAGACATACGGCGTGAATAAAATAACAAACAATTAAATTAACAACCACAGAAATGTTCTAAACTACAAATGCTTTCATACGACTACGGAGTTACTTTAGACCTTTAGTTTCTTGGCGGGCCTTAGAGCGTAGTTAAGAGTTACTTGTCGCTTAATGGTTGCCCTTCGGGGATTTCTCCGTCCGTTCCACTCCGCTTCCATCTTTTGAGCCAGTTCAAAATCATTCTTTTCCTGTTCAATCAACTTTTCAATTCTTAGCTGCTCTTGCAGTATTTTCTTAACATCACAATTTTTTAATGGACTAGACAAATTTTTAACAGCTAAATTGACCTTATTGTTATTTATTGTTTCTGAAATTAATGGTGGACTGTTTAATTCCTTTTTGGTACTTGACTTTTTGGAATCACTTCGTAAGTATGGCTTTCTCTCCGATGCCACTTTCCTCTGTTTCATTTTGCCCTTTTTCGGTGTTGTTTCATTTTCATCTTTAGAAATACTTCCCATGGATCTTGTACGTCTTAGATTTGTTCCATGATTTAATTTAGTAATACCATCAATATGTATAGTTTGTTTATTTCTATTGGCGTTTTTCTTGTTTGGTAGAGATGCTACACAAGGGCTAGTAGACGCAGGTTTCTTTCCTTTCGACCTGCTTCGTTCACATTTCCCAGGGGTTTCCTGTGATAATCGGGAATATAAATAGTTAAATAAAATTCTAACATAATACAACAAGTTAGCAAGCTGACGAGTAGTAAGTCTTACCTTCTTAACTTGAAGTATATTTAATGCAATAACAAAGGCAGATGGTAAGTTTTTAGCTAAGGACAAGTTTCTAAGGCGACATAGTCCCTCTAAATATTGCGCACGGGTTGGCGTAGGCTCATTGGGGGTAGATGCTGACTCCTTATCAACACGAAGCCCTGGAACGCGAAGGGGAAGAGTCTTGCCTGTAGTGAAACTGAAAAATATTAACAGACTTAAACATTTCTGAAAAACAAAGAACACTGCTGAGTTGAAACAAGAACTCTTTAAAAAAATGCTGGAATACTTGAATATTTTAGAGCCACATCATATTTTGGATCGACTAATATTAATTAATTAACGTTTCGACATAGCCAAGTTCGCACATACTAAGCTACCCATGGAATGTATACCTTGTTGGAGTAGTTGACTCAATAGGTTTAAAATAACACAACTCCTGTCGCATGGAGTCAACACTTCCAGTCTCAATGTTTCTGTTTTCACCTAAGTTGATTTTGTGTTGGAGTATTCCCGTGTATGGCAGTGGCAATGAGACAAGCAGGGAAGGAACTGAGCTTTTTAGTTTGACCTTATCTTCTGAAGTACCTACTTCTTTGTCACCGGGATCATCTTTCTGTAAAAGTTTCGTAAATGAAATTAGAACAATCATCAATCAAGGTAATACTGGCTGGTGTCAGCTACTCCACGTCAAAGCGCGTGTTTCGCGATCGGTACAACATCAAAATTAAAGGAACAAAATAATTTCTGTTCACGTCAAAGCTGAATTATTTTGTACTATGTTACTTAGCAAAACTGTTTGATCAAATTAAATCCGATTATTATCAGACCTGACACTTTGGAGTACCCAATCAAGCTTCACAGCCCACAACCACAAGCCCAATTTAAAATGCTTTAAGTGTAATAAGCAATCTGGTTATAAAATAAAAACTAACCTTTTCTTTAACACTCTCCCCGTTTTCTTTATTCCATAACCCAGGACCCAGTTTGTTTTTTTTATCTATAAAGCTTTTCATAAATTTTCCATAACTTGGCACCATTTCTGGTGAGGTACGGTTCATGGGCCTGACTGTTGGAACTTTAGGAGTTGACCCATCAGTGCTTGTAATACTATTAGTTTCATTATTTACTTGCGGACTACTGGAAAAAGATAGTGCTGCTGGTTAAGATGAGATGGAGAGATGTATCAAATCTGCTTAGCTTTTCAACACAATGTAACAACATAACTTTCATCTCCAATGTGATGGTAACAGACTAAAATGATTGTCAGTTTGCATTTGTCTCTGAATATGTGCCAAAAACTATCGATATTAGCATGACTTCAACAATTATTTGGGTTTGGGATAATTCCCGGGAATTCTCCGGAAAAAAAGTCGAGAACTAAAGAATTCATTTGTCTGATTGAACTTTGATTGCCTAACTTGCGGCATATCAAAGGTTCGTTTTTCGGTACTATCGACAAACTGACTACCGAAAGAGTAACAAGGAGCCGGCTGTCTGACAATGATATAAATGCTTTGGTTTATCTTAAGGCATAATTTCAGAATTAATTCGAAATTTCAAGTGGTTCCTAGTCCAAACTTAAAGGTTAAATTAACACACAATTGCCAAAAATAGTGCTCATATTCACATAGTTTTAATAATCGAGTTCAGTTCTTATTTAGTTCATAAAAACACTTTTTTATAATTTGATTATTTTTATCAGAGAGAAGAAAGTAGTTTTAGTTTATAATAAGTAATTATATTAACAAAATTTACGAATATGTGAGTACAAACACCAATAGATTACACATACAAAACGGTTACGGTGTAAGTGTGGAGAAAAAAGTTGATTTTGTTAATAGGTATTTGATGAAAAAAGAAAATAACTGAAGTAATTTGTTGCTACGAGTATACAAGAGATTTTGTTGATTTTTGTTTTTAAATTAACATGATGTGGAATAACATTATTCTTTTCATTAAAACAATAAAATTAAACATACAATGCCAATTCTGGGTTACACGGGTAGTCCCGAGAAAAAGAGTTCGAGAATTCTCGACACCCAAAAAATTAAAAACCTCGAGAAGCCTTAGACCCTAGTTTGGGTAAGTACTACAAAACATTGCAGTGAAAGGTATATAATCAGACTAAAAAAAATACTGTATGGTCTAATTGCCGATTTCACCGATAAAACTGAACGCGATCAGCACTGTTAAACCCAGTTCAAGAGCTGTCAGTGTCAATATTCCATAACAATTATGACCGGGGGCGGATCCAGAATTTATTTCTGGGGGGGGGGCACATGGGCCAGACGGATTGAATATTTACTTTTGACTGTACATATTGTATAAAAGTTAGAGAATTCATAAAAAAATACACAAGAGCAAGCTAAGCGAGCTCAATTTCGACTGTTCTTACTGAAATAGTAGTTACTTTGCCGACGTATTTGTAGCACCTTACTATAAACCATATATTTTGCATACGTAACGGACCTCGCAACTCCAAACTGCTCCTTACTGAACATATTATGACCTTGTTTACCAACAGGCGTACTGAGCGAGTGATGGAAGCTTTATAATTTTAGCACCCAACCACTAACCAACTTTTTTGGTTACATTTTCTATTTACCATTTATAGTAGGTACCTACTTATTAACTAAATATTTTTTGAGTTGAGGAAAGCTGCATAAACTTTGAAGGCGCCAGGCCCTTCGAACCGCTATCTTTTTAGCCCGTCTACGAACTGGCTACGACTCTAGGCAGAGTCGTAGATAGATTTTGTTTCGAACTGGTTAACCAGTTCGAAAAAAAATCTGATGATCTTATCCGAATTGAATTGAGTTAAGAAGCTGCTAAGACGTCGAAGTCGATTTCGGGAAATTAAAAGAAGTTCTGTTGTTTTTTTTTTTGTATGGCATCTCGTAGTTGACCTTGAGAGGTCGTGACTTTTAACCGGACTATCCTGTGGCTGCCTTAAGCGAACTCGGCTTCGAGCGTCGCTGGAGGGAGGACAGCAAAATGGGAAAGGCTGGATCTGATTTTGGTGATTATTATAGTAGGGGGAATTTAAAGCTACAGGCGCGGGCTGGCACTTCGTCGAGCAAGGGTCGGGGGGGGGGGGGGGGTGCAGTTACGTCAGAATCTTCCGAGGGACCTCGGCGGCGAGGTCGGAATGTCGGTTTGTGTTTTTGTGAACTGTACTGGTGGCCCTACTGCTCTCCTGGATGACAGTTATGTGGCCATCGGGGTCGGTGAGGACATGCCTGGGACTGGAGAGGGTTGCTGTGATTCGCGGCGGTATCAAAGAAACGCTTTGAGTTGCTTTTCATGACGCGTGACTGCACTGGCATATGTCATGATCGGGCGAATGCTTGCTGTGTAAATACGCAATTTGCACTTTAGTCACAATTTGCTACGTGCATTTAGGACGAAGTGGAGTCTACCTAGAGCGAAGGCGGCTCGTTCCGGCGCGTGAACGAGCCGCCTTAATGTGCTCTGAAAAGGAGAGGTGTTCGTCAAGCACCACACGTAGATATTTCGCTCGCTTCTCCCAAGGGATCGGCTCGCCGAACATGGTTATAGGTCGAGTCTGTTGATTTTCAGTTTGGCGTTCCATTTATTATTTGAACCATCTGATGATGATGATTATGACACTGACAACTCTCTAACGCGAAATGTGAAATTCGCCCTAAATCATTTCATACAAAGACTTGTTGACTAGTATTCAATAGCCATTGATAGAATACCTCCTAATTACTAATAATTTACCAGTAGAGTTATAATGGTCTACAATAGTTCACCAATGTAGATTTTTGTGGTTCAGACACATTTTTAATCATTTTTATCACACATTATCACAGACTCATTTGGAAAGTTGGCTTATATTGAAAGAAGCAGAAGCATAATATTATGGTTACAAAATAACACATGGACACACAAAATAATGGAATTGGCTGAAGAATAGGTCTTGAAAACGTCACTTACTCATTAGTGGTGGGAACTTGTAATTTTGACAGATAATTATCAATTTTTGTAGCTTTAAGTCTTGGTTTTGCAGCTGGTGCTTTAACATTTAGTTTCCTAGGAGTGTTGGGTGGTGCAACATCTTTAATATGCTGCATTTGTTGTGCTAGAATTTCATCTTGTTTTAAGTTATCTAAATACTTCTTGTGCGCTTCTTCTTCTTCACATTGAATTTTCCTGAAGCAAAAACTTACTGATTTTAAATTGTTTATGATATATATGCGAACTTTACTTAGGAACTACTGGCACTTGAAAGTAATAGCAAATATAAACATTACTTACTTGATTAATAACTCAGTCTCCTCTATGTGCTTTTGCTCTAATCTTACTCTCTCAGCTCTCAGACGCCTCAGTTCAGCCTCATATTCTGATCGAATTTCCCCAGGCTCACTTAGCCGGAGTAAGGGTGCCTCTGAAAAAGATTAAGGCTTATGTGAGGGCAAATACAGGTTTAATAGTCACAAATGAGTGTGAGCAATTTCCTTGATACTGTATCAAAAAGGTAAGCATATATGTTGAAGCTTTGCATGTAAATAATGGAAACAGATGAAGTTGACATTGGATTAAAAACATGAGTATTGTAGGCCTTAGTACTGTGGTGTAACTCTTTACAAAATCTAAAGAAAAGGTTAGTCAGAAGTCCATCTTATAACGATACAGATGTACTAAAAAAAAAATACAGATGGTTGGATTTCAAATACACACAAACATATTTTACTTTACAAACAATAACAAATACTGATTACTATCGTTCTTTCCGTATAATTTCAGGTGTTTACCTTCGGGTAAATAGATGTCCTCTCCTTTCGTTTTAATTTCAATTTCTTGTGGAAATTTCGATTGAATAAAATTCCAAAGTTCAATATTCACCAAATTCTTTTGTTTTGTTGCTGTTCTTAGCCAGGATCCAATTCGCAATCGACACAGAGGACAACACAAAGCATTATTTTCTATGCTGCCATTAAAACAGCTCTGACAGAAATCATGAAAACATGGTAAGGTTACGGGTTCTATTAAAATAGATTGACAAATAGAACAAAATACGTCCTTTAATTCTAGTTTTTCTAATTTTAGTAACTTATTTTCAATTTTAGACAGCCGCTTCTTTGACTTGGCCGCCATTTTTCATTATTGTTTTTTTCTAATTTTTTACTTTAGTTTGTGTTTCGTGCTTCAATGTTCTTATATTTAGCATCACTTCCAATTAAGGGAGGGAGACCTTCCACGATCAATCAATCAGGGGTTTATTGCACTTTGCCTCACCAATCTGTATTCTCTATGCTACCAGTAGGGCAACAAAGCGGGGGGGGACACATAGAACATTAAGCACATTGCAAAGAATGTGGGGCCATCTACATTGCTGAACTGGGAAACGTATTCAGAAGTATCAAAAAAGTGCCGATAGGTGTCGCTAGTGTCACAATAAAACATAAGATAAAATGTTTATAAACAATCAAATTTTATGGATTACTCATTAAATAAAGAACATTTTAAATTACACCTACATAAAATAATTATTTACTGTGCTACTTGTTGTTGGTGCTTCGTCTATTGAACACACGGACGGACACGCACACTGAAACACACGTAATATGGCTGCCGGAACGTGCGTCTGCGTTTGTTTTGTGTTCTCATATTTTGTGTAATTTTTGTGGTTTTCCGAGTGTTTTCTCCTTATAGAAGTTGAGTTGAGAGTACTCCTCCGTCCTGATACTAAGACTATTCAGAAAACCAGTGAGAGTACTTCATTTTTTTCAGCAGTGTGATTTTTTAAATAGAAAATAAAATATACTAGTATAACTAGTTTGTTTTATTCCAATTTCCAGAACATTATTTTACCTTGAAAATCACCTACGTAAGTAAGCTATTTTCTTCATACTACATATTTATTCATCCATTTAAAACATATAGAGCTATAAAAATTATAATATCCTTCCAATCTATAGTACATATAGATTGGGAATTAGTTCCTGTTCAGAAATACAGATGGCGTATAAAACTGTCATGTATAAAAGATTCGAGAGAGGGCTCTCTTTTCCTTTATTACTTATATTACTCTTTGGCAACAAAGTGAAAGTGGAATGTTAACAACTTTGACTACATACTGAGGGAAAGTTCCGTATCATTTGATCGGCTAGGGTCTTCCACTAGTTAATTTTGTTCGGTTTAATTACACTCGCATAAACTCTCGAGTTCACTTTTCCCACTAAGGTACTAAGGAATTTTAAAATGTTAAAAAACGTTTTGCATTGAAAAACAAATAGAAACTTTTCTTCCGAGATTAGCATGGCATTGGCCTTGTTGTTTTTATTCTGCTTCAGAGCCTTCTACGATCATTAAGAGAGTTACAATTAAAAAGAATTAAATCAACCGATCACCATAGTTTCGGCCTACCTCCCCCCCATTAATACTTCGGAGAACTTCCAACTCCTTACTGAAGATATTTCTGTCCTTTTTAGCCTGAGTGACTTCGTAATCATAGCGGGTGATCTCAACGCCAAACATCCCTCCTGGAATAGCACCAGGACCTCTTCCAGAGGGAGACACTTATTCAACCTCTCCTCCTCTCAGAATTTCGATGTCATCGCGCCGATAACTCCCACTCATTTTCCCCCCGATCCCAATCACACCGCCGATGTACTCGACGTGGCGCTCCTACAGAACGTCAACCTACGGTTGGACTCTATAGAAGTGGTACAAGAGCTCGCTTCCGATCACCGTCCAGTAGTCATGAAACTGGTCCCCCGCATAGGTCTGCCCGATCCCACCCAACCCCTTCCGAACAAAGTGGTAACGGACTGGAGGAGAGTAAGCGATCGCTTAAAATCCACCACGTCCCCCCACTTGGACCCAATCCCCGATCATTTTGACTCTATCGCTGACACGACGGCCGCGATCGACTCATTCACAGCTCACGTACAATCAGTCCTGAACGATTGTTCAAGGGAAATTCCAGCGACGGATGACCGTCGCTGGAAGTTGCCGGACGATGTACGCGAACTGTTGAATGAGAAGAACGCGGCTGTCCGTGCCTTTTTTTTTTTTTTTTTTTTTTTTTTGTTCCCGGGGTGGAAAATCCTCATGGATGTCCTCCGCCCTGGGGCGGGCGGAGGGGTCTGTCAGACTCTTACTGACTAAAAACCACCCCGGTGTTCCTTCTCACACCTACGCTGGGGTCGCGGGAACACATTATTCTTCCACAACCCCGGCTGGTGCCGGCCCGCTTGCGCGGGCCCCGTCTCGGGCGGGGGGAGTGAGGTGTACTCCCCCCGCAACGTCTGTGGTCGGCGCGCGAGGAACACTACGCGCGCCGCCTTCTCGGGTCCTGATGTTGGGGGGCGACGGATGTCCCCGAATCCGTCACCCCTGGACCCATTTAGGGGGGCTGGAAGAGGGCGTTGTCCGCCCTCCGCCTGCGCCCGGTGCGCCTGCTGCGGATCGGGAGAGTGGACGAGATCTCTCTCTCCCTTTCCGCAGCCTCCTTCTGCGAGATCACTGTTTCGCAGAAGGAAACCACCGCGTCCCAGGACTCGACGCCGCCGACCATCGAACTCACTACGGTCGGCAGCGACAAGTCACTGCCTACTTCTGAGATGAGGGCACGGCGCGGCTCCTCCCAAGCGGCACACTCTGCCAGCGTATGCCACGCCGTGTCCGGCTGTCCGTGCCTACAGCAACTTCCCCTGCGACGCGAACAAAGCCCATATGCGTTACTTACAGCGTACTGTAAGAACACGCATAGAGGAGCTGCGTACCGCCGGCTGGGACAAGATGTTGAGCGAACTAGAGCCCACCCACCTAGCCTTCTGGCAACTCCAGAGGAAGCTCAGATCCGGAGAAATAGTCTCCATGCCCCCCCTGATCCGTCCCGACAAGACCATCGCCTTCGATGATGTCGACAAGGCTGAGCTTCTAGCCGACAGTCTAGAAGTCCAATGCTCGCCTAGCTCTCAACCAGTAGACCAAGCTCACCTCACTGAGGTCGACGCTGAAGTCGAACATAGAGCCTCCCTCCCTCCCGTCGAAGACCCAGAGTATCCACTGCCCCCAGTCACGCCCGACGAAGTGCACGACCTCATCAAAGGTCTTAAGGCTCGTAAAGCCCCCGGCTCAGATGGATTCACCAATAGGGTATTCCAACTTTTCCCTGCCCACCTGATAATGCTACTGACCACCATCTTCAATGGTGCTCTGAGCAACAACATCTTCCCACAGGCATTCAAAGAAGCCACCGTCATCGGTATCCCGAAGCTCGGCAAGCCAAAGTCAGAGCCTAGTAGTTACCGCCCCATCAGTCTGCTCAATGACCTCGGCAAAATCTATGAGAGGCTTATTTATAAGCGCCTCAGAGACTACGCCGAGACAAAGGGCCTCATCCCCAACGAACAGTTTGGTTTTAGAACCCAACACTCGTGCGTACAACAGGTCCACCGTATAGTCGAACACATCAACTTCGGTTTCCAACGAGGTTTGATGACCGGTGCTGTTTTCTTCGAAATAGCGAAAGCGTTCGACAAAGTCTGGCACAACGGCTTATTATATAAGCTGTACCAACTCGGTGTGCCAGATCGTCTCGTGCTCATCTTTTGTCGAATCGCACCTTCCGTTATCGCATCGAAGGAGCGCTATCCTCCCCCCACCCTATTCGCGCAGGAGTCCCTCAGGGCTCTGTGATCTCTCCCCTAGCATTCACGCTATTCACCAGCGATATGCCCAAGTGCAGCAAGGCACAGCTGGCTCTGTTCGCAGACGACACGGCTATTTACTACACCGGCCGCGATCCAGACTCGATATCTCGCATTCTCCAAACCCAAGTCAACAAGCTTGGCGCCTGGTTTAGGAAATGGAGAATTGAAGTAAATCCCGACAAAAGTCAAGCGGTTCTATTCTCGAAGCCGCGTCATACCCCTGCCCCCCTCGACCGATCACCATGTTCGGCAAGCCGATCCCTTGGGAGAAGCGAGCCAAATATCTTGGTGTAGTTCTCGACGAACACCTTTCGTTTTCAGAGCACATTAAGGCGGCTCGTTCGCGCGCCGCCTTCGCTCTAGGTAGACTTCACTTTGTCCTCAATGCACGTAGCAAATTGTCACTTAAGTGCAAAATGCGTATCTACACAGCGTGCATCCGCCCGATCATGACATATGCCAGTGCAGTCTTTGTACACGCCAAGCCCGTTCGCTTCAATAGAATGCAGACCCTCCAGAACAAGTTCCTCCGTAGGATTACAGGCTCCCCCTGGTACGTTCGCAACGAGATCCTTCACGTTGACCTCAAGATTCCCACTATCCGTCAGTTCATGAAACGCATTTCAAAGCGTTTCTTCGAGACCGCCGCGAATCACCGCAACCCTCTGGTTGTCAAGGCCGCTAGCTATATTCCCTCCTCCATTAGTCAAGTCCGCCGTCCCAAGCATGTCCTTACCGATCCCGATGACCACATAACTCTCATTCAGGAGAGCAGTAGGGCCACCAGTACAGTGCACAAACACAGACCGACATTCCGACCTCGCCGCCGAGGTTCCTCGCGAAGATCCCGACGTAATTGTCCCCCCCGACCCTTGCTCGACGAAGTGCCAGCCCGCGCCGTAGCTGAGCCTGTAGCTTTAAATTCCCCGATTAATAATAATCAACAAAACTTGATCCAGCCTATCCCATCTTGCTGTCCTCCCGTCAGCGACGCCCTAAGCCGAGGTCCGTACCCCACAGGGGGTGCCCTTAGCGAGCGTTCGCTTAATAATATAAGTAGTTTTACGCCCCTGGCTGGAGGCTTTGAGTCCGCTTAAGGCAGCCACAGGATAGTCCGGTTAAGTAGTCACGACCTCTCAAGGTCAACTACGAGATGCCATATCCAAAAAAAAAAAAAAAAGGCCTAGTGCCAGACTTTGTCGAACGCTTTCGCTATGTCGAAGAAGACAGCACCGGTCATCAAACCTCGTTGGAAACCGAAGTTGATGTGTTCGACTATACGGTGGACCTGTTGTACGCACGAGTGTTGGGTTCTAAAACCAAACTGTTCGTTGGGGATGAGGCCCTTTGTCTCGGCGTAGTCTCTGAGGCGCTTATAAATAAGCCTCTCATAGATTTTGCCGAGGACATTGAGCAGACTGATGGGGCGGTAACTACTAGGCTCTGACTTTGGCTTGCCGAGCTTCGGGATACCGATGACGGTGGCTTCTTTGAATGCCTGTGGGAAGATGTTGTTGCTCAGAGCACCATTGAAGATGGTGGTCAGTAGCATTATCAGGTGGGCAGGGAAAAGTTGGAATACCCTATTGGTGATTCCATCTGAGCCGGGGGCTTTACGAGCCTTAAGACCTTTGATGAGGTCGTGCACTTCGTCGGGCGTGACTGGGGGCAGTGGATACTCTGGGTCTTCGACGGGAGGGAGGGAGGCTCTATGTTCGACTTCAGCGTCGACCTCAGTGAGGTGAGCTTGGTCTACTGGTTGAGAGCTAGGCGAGCATTGGACTTCTAGACTGTCGGCTAGAAGCTCAGCCTTGTCGACATCATCGAAGGCGATGGTCTTGTCGGGACGGATCAGGGGGGGGGCATGGAGACTATTTCTCCGGATCTGAGCTTCCTCTGGAGTTGCCAGAAGGCTAGGTGGGTGGGCTCTAGTTCGTCAACATCTTGTCCCAGCCGGCGGTACGCAGCTCCTCTATGCGTGTTCTTACAGTACGCTGTAAGTAACGCATATGGGCTTTGTTCGCGTCGCAGGGGAAGTTGCTGAAGGCACGGACAGCCGCGTTCTTCTCATTCAACAGTTCGCGTACATCGTCCGGCAACTTCCAGCGACGGTCATCCGTCGCTGGAATTTCCCTTGAACAATCGTTCAGGACTGATTGTACGTGAGCTGTGAATGAGTCGATCGCGGCCGTCGTGTCAGCGATAGAGTCAAAATGATCGGGGATTGGGTCCAAGTGGGGGGACGTGGTGGATTTTAAGCGATCGCTTACTTTCCTCCAGTCCGTTACCACTTTGTTGGGAAGGGGTTGGGTGGAATCGGGCAGACCTATGCGGGGGACCAGTTTCATGACTACTGGACGGTGATCGGAAGCGATTGACTACATCAATGTGTTTCAGCTTTTAAAAGTTATTTCAGTCCTAAATAGAGGTGTTACTGTAGAACTTTACTCTTCATCAAAGTAATTAGTTCTGTCACTTGCCACGACTAGAACTTACTACTGTAGAACGTTACTCTTCATGAAAGTAATTAGTTCTGTCACTTGCCACGACTATAATGCAATAAGCGAACTCGACCCATCCTGCAATGGGGATCTTGGTTAAAATTTAGTATCGTTTGGCAGGAGGTGGGGGTGGGGAAGTGGTGGGTGGGATGGAGGGGGGTGCTCCGTCCCCTCTGGTACCACTCCTATGAAAAGGTAACGCACCGTTCTTGAGAAAAACTAATTATTGTAACCTAACCTCAAAACACTTAAATGTCGCTTTTCCAACGTCTCCGGCGCTGTCCGAAATCTTTGTTACGGCGGGCGGGGGTTGCCCTCCCTTCGCGCCTCCGGATTTTTATAAACACTCTAGGGGTAGGAGCCAAAAGACTACGTGGAGTCGGGGTGCCCCGATTCGGTTTTGGAACAATGTCGACCTATTTTAACCATGAAGTGGAGGTACACTAACTTCTCACAACTCTGGGAGATACGGAATGAACGTAAACAAATGACACTGACACATGACGCAAATAGCGTTTTTTTTTTTTTTTACGTTCCGTTTCACCGATTTTGCACGACATTTTACACCACAGACAATACACTAGTACAGATTTGGTTGTCAATCGCCGATTTTAACGTTTCGTTACGCTGTAATCTATCCATCTTCAACCCTTTTTACCCCAAAACTCCTGCCAAACGATACTAGACCCAAGCCTACTATTCCCGGTGTACATTTATTTCACAAAGATGCAACGCTAAAAAAAAAGTGGGAAAAGGCGTTCGTCGGAAAAATTTGTAGCGACACAACATAGCAGGTTATGCCGGAATCATTTCCTAGAATCTGATTATGTAGGAGAGTCAGCTTATACAGGTGAGATAATATGTGTTGATTTCAGTCATAAGTATGTTTTACAGACCGAAACTTCTCGGGATCACTGTGGTTAATTTTAATGATAGCTAGCTTGCAGGTACCGTAAAATAATGTTAATGCACATACAACACAAAATATGTTATATGTGGCGAAGGCGTTCCACTAATGTGTTCTAGAGTCTAGTTCACACGTAGCTACACACGCAGTGACACAGGTGATTCGCTGGCGATTTCCCAATCTCATGTCCCGATTTTGACATTGCTAGCGACATACCGTCTGTCATGTGGCGACTGAGTCGCTTCGTGTGTACTTAGCATTAGGTCACCGGCGATCAAAGTGACTTTCTTGTGTACCTAGCATTAATCTTTCAAAATAAATCAACGATCATAAAATATTGTTGAAAAGTTTTAAAAGAACTGTATTATTAAATTAATACGTACGAAAACATTGCCAATATTACCTGTAAAACGGATAAAGTTTTTACGGCTTCCACAAAATAGTTGATTATGTCAGGGGTACCAACATTCTGGGCTGAGAAGCCATGTTGATATTTTCTTTCTTTTTTCGTCATGTACCGACTCACATGTATTTGAGAACGAGGAACGAACACGAAAGAAACCACGAAAAATATGGTGGTTGGAAGAGGATTTTAGATGGTGTTCTTTTGTTCTTGCAGTATTGTTGTGGATTTTTAACAAATGTTTAATTGTGCTCTTGGAAATCTTTATTAAACACAGGATAAGACCTTGGAAAATGTCTTCAATGCATTTTGTGGTTCATCCTTTGCCTGGCACAGAGGATCAATTGATAGACAGGTAAACATATTTTATCGTTTTACTTGACTCCATTTCGTTCACGTTGTAAAATCCAACATTCCATGATCATACAACTGTATTGAGTCACTTATTGATGATATAGCATCAAGGGCCACGTTTCCCGTATCATTTTACGCTCATGGGAGAATTTCCATTGCATGTCATTTCTTTGTAGAAATTAGCTTTAACTGCTTGCAATCCATACCTTTTAATGTTCTTTTGGATCCATCGTTTTGAACGGATGGCGTAATCTTGTTTGGTTAAAAACGATGATGCTATATTTGCAAACCTGCTTTTCGCATTGACAATGCCGATACTGCAGTTGTTAGTTCTCGAACTGTGACATAATTGTTCAATACCCATTACATACTTGTATAAGAGCATAATTAGCTTTCGATAATGATTAGGAGATTCTAAAAATACAGATTGCAGGTGAAAATAATAGCTTTTTGCAAAGTATACATGGTTCGAAAAAAAAAATGATTAGATATAACAACATCCAATTTACTTTTTTGTAGCAAGATATCATAAGAGGTTATTTACTTTTAGCAATAATGATATATGTAAAATAGGTATGTATCTATTTTTCAAACTATATAAAACTAGCTAACCTGGTGAACTTGATACCACTTCAGAATATTACCTTCATTTTTTAGTTTTTCGTGAATGTGGGGAACATTTTTAATAGTTATTCTGCTAATGAGGGCGGAGACATATCCAACAAATCTAAGATCATAATTATTGGTCCAGTTCTTGAGTTATACAAACCCGACTTAGTTTTATATAAATAGATTAGTAGGATTCTTTTTCGACCACTATGATTAAATAGTGGAAGTGCTTAGATTTCCAGTTATTAAAAAAAAATCTGTAACTTTTTTCCATTATATTGCTAAAATTTCAAAGGACTGCAAGTTTAGTTTCTACATATTACAATTTTGCATAAATGATAAATGATTTTTATTTCTGTAAGTGGGTTTGTACAAACACTTTTACACGACAACCATTTTTTTTTTTAACTAGATGAGGTCGGCGTTTCCTATCTGACTACTCTGAGAAGAAAAGCCGAAACAAACTCAGAGTTTAGTGTTCACTAAATAAAACTTTAAAATTAGCTATTATTCTTTAATTAAACTTGATTGTACACCACCAAACAATATGTAACAAAAAAAAAAAACAAACTACAAAATATACAATAGGCAATCTTACAAAGAGAAAGGAATAAGTAAACTTCCTTGTGGTTTATTTTCCTTAAAATATGAATAATTTCAGAAAAGTATTAACAGAACAAACTTTTATAATGCAGATAAGAGAGGGACAAACTACCAATCCTCTTGTACCTTTCAAGACCATTATTTTCATGACTAATGGTAATGCAATGAATACTTTAAGTGTGTAAGGTTTGTTTCAATTTACAATTATAAGAATTGATGTGTTGTGTTCATAACATGTTTAGTGTCATGTGACCAATGACTGTATTTTACACAATTATTTTTAAAAAATATGAATTATTTGAAAATATAATTTTTCTAAGTGTCAACTAGCCTATGTGTGGTAGAATTGTGGATGCACATGCACATTATTTCTGTGTGTATAAAGGATCCTTTGCCAATACTAAGTGCCTCCCCAAGCTTGTGTACATTGAATTAAAGCTTGTGTAAATATGCATATCAAAAACACATAATTAAGAATAACCTGCCCTCATGTTTAAATTACAATAATTTCTAAAACAATAACAAATTGCATCAACTTCAAAGATAACAAAAAACAATCCAGCAAAGTAAGGGTTCACACAACCACAAATTGCATCAAGTTTTTTTTAAATTTGCTGGATTTTTGGTTAACTTGAAAGTTGTAGGAATCTATTATTAATGTAGTAATTATTGTAATTTACATGTAATACGAAAAAAACTATAAGTTACTAAAGTTAACTTGAGCATAATAGTTTTAATATCAAAGTACAGCAGTACAAAAGATTAAAGAGAAAACTGTTACTACAATATAGTAAAAATAATGAAAAAGAATTTTAAAGAAAAACTTGGTTAAAGGCACTGACAAAGAAAAAAAATTGCCTACACTGTACTGTTGAAACACATACCCTACTAATGAGACAGGTACACTAAACATCTGTTCATGCAATTACAAATCCAACAACCCGTTTTGCATATGGAGCTCTTTTGTAAGATTTGTAAATAGAAGAGACAGGTTGAAAACCTGTTACTGGACTGTACCTGTTGGATTGCTTATATATATTATAATGCATTCTGATTAAAGCTGGAGAGGAGCACTGGTGGCCCAGTGGTAATGGCCGCAACTTCCAAGTTGTAGGTTGTAGGGTAGAACCCAGTCAGGTGTCTTATTTATGTATATTATTTCATCACCACTGCTGTCAAAAAGGTGAAGGAAAACATCATGAGGAAACCAGCATGACCTAGAACCAAAAATTTGAAGACACTATGACATCTGCCAACCCGCACTAGGCCCGCGTGGTGAATGACGGCCCCCTCCCCCTTACAGAGAGTAGGCCTGTGTCCCAGTAGTGGGAACATTATAGGCTGGTTGATAATGAGCATAAGCTTTAGAATAGAGATGCAGGATCTTTTGCATATCTTTTACTGCCTACAAGCAAGTTGTTTCTTAATTAATATTTATTTTGCTGATTGGAGCAATAACTTACGAATTATTTTTGTTTACCATTCAAAGCAAGCTTATACTCAAAAATAAATATTTTCACTGACACATTACTTAACGTCATGTGATCCTGATCATACACCACACAGTTAGCCAAGTGTGCAATATTTCAATTCTAACCAATACCATACCAAAACCTATATATACTCTCTTCATAAAAATCCTCTTTTGTTATGCTGGTTATAAACCCACTAAAATGTACATTTACAACATTGACTTTTAATAATCTTGTTGACTGAAAACAAACTGAAATCAATTTGTCATTGTTTTAGGCTAAAAGAAGTAGCTGACCGTTGGAATAGATATGGAACAGGTGCCGGTTCTTCGGCACTCAGCTCTCTGCGGGGCGTGCGAGCAGTGGCCGCCGGCCCTGCTCACATTGCTTGTCTGCTCGAAGATGGCACTATCTGCCGTGCCGCCTTCTCCATCATTCCCGATAGATTGGACTTGAGTAAAACTGACGCTAGTAAGAATGGGGGCAATGGCGGAGGGGGAAGTGGCGGCGGAGGGACGAGCGGCGGCAAGCAAGGTGGCAGCGGCGGGGGCTGCGGCTCGCGTCAGCAGCCGCGTACCAGGGCCCGGATTATGAGGAACTCGATTCGTGCTACACCTAGCTCACAAGGTATTTTTTATGTCGCACTTTCTCGTATTTTGTCAATCTCTATTGATTCTAACATGGCTCATTTATATGTATATATAATACATGGTATACAAATCAAAGGTGTAATGGTTGTTTTACTTAAGGGCTTAATCCATTTGATTTGTACAGGATCAACGAGCCGTGCGACTGGTGTTATTATCGGAGCGTCTGGTTCAGGGCGCGTAGTATCAGTTCCAGCGCCTTTTGTGCCGGAAGATCTGGTCACACAGGCTCAAGTGGTCCTGCAGGGAAAGAGCAGGAGTCTCATTATTAGGGAGTTACAGGTAAAACTTATGGCAACATCTTGGTTCAAGGTGATGGTCTACTTATGAAGCAATGAATTATTTACATGCAATTATTTAAATTAAATATGAACTAAAACTTTTTGAAATGATTTATTAATCTTAAGAAAATGCAACAAATAAAAAATTGCGTTCAAATATTTGTTTTTGTAAACTACTGTAGCGAACAAATTTGGACGTGAATCTGGCGGTGAACAACCTGCTGTCGCGCGACGATGAGGAGGGAGAGGAGCCGGAAGGCGGCGAGGGCGGCGACGGCTACGTGCCCGAGGACCTCATCTCGCTGCTGGACGGCGGCTTCCACGCCGCGCAGCAGGACCACTCCGTCATTATCGACGCGGACACCATGTTTTCCGAGGACATCTTCGGGTACGCGGCTATCAGAAGGTATACCTGTCAAGCTACGCTCCTCTGCCTCTACACACACTCCTGCCTGTAGTAAATATAGCCCTCGACCCAATCTCTGGCACGCTGTCAAGCTTACGCAGTTTCCGTTTATGTTGTGATTGGGTATTTATTTGACGTTAGTACTGTACATAGACTACATACTCTAGAACAGTGCATGTTATTGTTTGGTCCCTGCACCGATCACATCCCCGAGTGTAATATGTACTGTATGTCTGTGTATGGTGTAGTAGTAGTGGAAGGTCCACAGATATAAAGAAATGTGGACAGTTTAATGTGAGTTAATTGTATAGACACCGAGTGTGTTAACAATCAAACAGAACTTTAAGGCTGAACAAACCGAACAAGGAACTTCGACATCAGTCTTTCAGTGAGAGCAAACCTCTTTCTTTATGTCTGTGGATACTTTTATCGTCAAGGCGGTATTAAAATATTGTGTTGTAATAGTCGCAGTGGGGGCGGCGGCGGCAGTAGCGGCGCGCGCGGCGGCGCCAGTCGGGAGAGCAGCAGCTCGACACAGGAGCGGCCGTCCGAGTTCAGTCGCTGGCGCGAGCGGCAGTACTTCGGGCCGCGCAGGTGGCTCGAGTCTGCGCTGCGCGATACTTCTTGGGACAAGGACGGAGGTAACAACGATGGAGGTAAATATTCAATGGTTTTTATTTTCTTATTTTTTAGTTTATGATTTTTACTCTTGTTATTATTTTTGATGTAGAGTATTCTAGTCTAGAAATTTATTATTACATATAATGATGACTACAATTGTTCCTACCATCCACAGTGACCATAATTGGTAAGCAGCTGAAGATTAGTGATTATGCATGTTATTAGTTTAAAGTTGTGTTGGTTCTGAATGTTATTGGGAGAAATAAACTTTTGAAAAAGTTATTAAAGTTGTCCATAACTATTAAGCAATAGCAACTTTGTGTTTACAATATATATTTTAAATGCAACATTTTTGAATATGATTTAGCTGAGAGCAAGAAAAAGGATTCTTCAATTGCGGCGTCACCACTCTGGGTGTCTGAAGAGTTGGAGTACTGGGACAGTAACATTCGTTTCACCCATATCGCGGCCACGTACAGTGAGCTTATCGCGATCTCCTCACAAGGCCAGCTGCACCAGTGGCGCTGGGCTGATGCACATCCTTATCAGCGCAATGACGTAAGTGCTATGTGCCAAAATATGTCTTGTCGTATCTGTTTTGTCAAATCAACTTGTCGAAAATCATCACATAATCGGATTGAGAATTTTGACGGGTGTACGTTAAAATTCTGAATCCGATTGTGATGCTTTCGCAACACTGTCAAATAGACTTTTAGATAATGTTCGATTAAATAGATCATATCAAAAACAAAGAGATCTATAGGAGAACCAAAGTAACTAACGTAGCCCGAAGAATTGCCAAACTTAAGTGGCAGTGGGCAGGGCACATTACTCACTGAACAGATGACCGATGGAGCCGAAAGGTTCTGGAGTAGCGACCGCGCACCAGAAGACTTAGCGTTGGAACGCCTTCCACAAGGTTGGCTGATGACCTTGTGAGGGCCACAGGAATCCGCTGTATGCGAGAAGCCCAGAACCGGTCATTGAGGAAATGGCAGGGGAGGTCTATGTCCAGCAGAATATTTCTTTCGGCTGAAATGATGATGAAATAGAGCTTTTCTGTCACTTACCTAGGGAATGCAATCTCGCTGGCTCTGAAAAATAGCTCGAGCCATTGTTCGAGATGCAATCTCGTGGCAAGACAATCTCCTTACAATCTTGTTCGAAATTTCAACCGTATTGGTAAAGATAACGAACGAGATTTCGAGACTAAGCGCATGCGACTTAGCGCACTATGCTTATTGAAAAGTTTTTTTCAAAATAATAATAAATGTATTTATAGTGAGCGTAATGCGTGTGTGCTAATTACGTATGAGTAACGAACGAATGTTGAATACTAAATTTGTTTCTTCATATAATCCTATTGTCGGATATTTTATGCAATTGTCATTCAATGGGATCTGAACTTACAGGGTATTGATGATTTTAATGATTAAAATTCTGTAAATATATACTTGTTACGTTCGCGAATCATATTTTGTTCAAAATATAACCTGAGACTGAACTGCAAATTGCACAAAAAAAAAACGCGGGCCACCTGGCGCTTCCCACTTAAATAATAGTTACTTTTTTTGTTTCGAATCTAATTAATTTTGTGTTACTGACATTGAATAACACCAATACCCTAATCGCCTTAGGCGCTAAGCAGACGATGGACAATTTGTAACAGAACGTATGGAAATCTATGCTAACGCACACGAAGGACAAAATCTAGACTACTGGGATTTACAGTTCTATCGTCGCGGACAAATTCTCCATCGTCTGCTTAGCGCCTAAAAAGGCGTAGTTTTCATGTTCATTAAGTTTAAGCATTTTTTTTAACACATTTAAAAAGTAGGCGAAATATTCAGTTCGCCGGACGAGATCTCGAATGGGCCAATCTCAACTCCAAACTTAGCACGCGGGATCTGGAGTTGTCAATCTCGACTCGAATTTGCATTCCCTATCCATAGTCCATACCTATGTGGAGTCTCTATCTAACGTTGATGTGTCATATTAACGCCTGGGCACTTCAGTTGCTTGCTGGGTTTGTCTGCTATGTTTTGTTACAAATTGTACTTACATTATTCAATACTAATGTTCCCGATAGGCGTCCGGATCGGTGAGCGCGTACCACCCGCGCTCCACCTGGCTGGGCATGACTCCCGGCGAGCGCGTCATCAACATCAGCGCCGCCGGCATACGCATATCGGTGCTCACTGACACGGGCAGGATTGCTACCTTTCTCGATGAATCTATTGGTAAGCTGTTTATCTATCACATACATATTATAAATTAAAGTCTTTTTTCGTGTCTGTCTGTTTGACCGCATTGTTTTTCTAAACTGCGCAACCGTTTTAGATACGGTTTTCAACACCATTTAGATAATTTATTCTGGAAGGTTTGTGTGTTTTTACAAAACTACATGTTATTATAATTCAGAAATCTTGAAGTTTTATCCAGTCGTAAAAACCGCGGGCGGCGGGTTGCTAGTCACTACGATAAAATAACCTTGAATAATATGTTCTTTGTAAAATACGATCTGCAATATTTCCCAATGTAGAGTTGAAAAAGAAATCGAAACTGAGTGTTTCATTCTATATGCCTGAATCTGTAGCTTAGTAGCGCGATGTTCTGTTCTTTCAGAGCGTATTAAAAGTTCTTAACAGTACCGTTAGTGCTGACTAGATTAACATATTATAATGGGAGCTTATCTATCTAATTTAAATCTATTCTATACTAATGATAAAGCTGAAGAGTTTATTTGAACGCGCTAATATATGGAACTACCAGTCGGATTTGAAAAAATATTTTTGCATTAGATAGCACAATTCTTGAGGAAGGCTATAGGCTAACATACGCTAAACATCACGCTATGACCCTTAAATGCCGAGCAGAAAACGATGTAATATCGCGGGCAGGCGAGATGCGATGCGATGGGGTGGTTCGGAGGAACAAGAAATTTCTCGCTGACGAAGTCGTGGGCTGAAGCTAGTTTTGTTATCTATTAAAAATCATAGCTAAGTTAGAACTGTACATGAAGATTTAAAAAGAAAGTATAGCTACGATCTCTCAAAACGATTAAATAGCCGAAAATACAGTTTCTAGATTTTTTTAGTGTTTTATGTATGGTTTAGCATCACGCAAATACTACCGGGTAGATTCTGTTCAAATGTTGCATAGATATTACCTTCAAGTCCGGTTAGTCTGCAGGCTATAAATTATTACGCTATTTGCTATGGGGGATACTGCATTATGTTCGTAGTCTTCTATAGTTTACCACAAATTGTGAAAAGCCAAAAGGAATATTGCAAATAGTTACAGAATTGGGATGATGACTAATATTAGAAATGTTCATAAAAATAATGTAATTTCAAAGAAGGCATAGTAAAAATGAGATAATCGAAAAAATCAGTTAAATTAAATAAATTAAATAAAAAGGCGTAAATTTGAAGAAGATACACGCTTTAAAAGTTTTTGGAGGGGATTATTGCCGTCCTTGTCGCGCGGTAATGACAATGTACGGCGGTAGTATGAAGTTAAATAATCGTGACGTCACTTCTACGATAGTGTTGTCCTTGTCGTCTAACAATTATCTTATAACGTTTATAACTTGGCAATTTTTAAAGCTTTTACACTTTTTGTAATTTAGTTTGCTCTATTTGGAAACAAACAGTCTTTTGAGACAAAAAAAAAAAAAACATCATCCCAATTAACCTTTAAATTTATTATCATCACGCTATATCTTAATGGAGCTAAGCAGTCAGTTATGACCAGAGATTCGATTTTATGCATATATACCCTAATTAAATTTTGCTATGAAAATATGGAAGCGGCTTGTTAAAATATATTTTAAGTTTAAAAAAAAACCAAGATGCCAGGAACAGCGTAGGTGAATATGTACATCCGATAATCCGATCTCTTATTATGACATATAAGAACGGATATTTTAATTAACTTTTAACAAATCAAATAGCTTAGCGGTTCGACGGCTGCTTTGCAAAACTATGGGAAGCGAAATTTACTAACATTTTTAAAAATGTGACTGTTATTTAAGTTTACTGTAGTAACTTCCACTCAAACGTAGTCGGGAGCAGAAGCTAGTAAATAATAGATACCGTAAATCATTATAATGGACGAAAACAACATTTTGAAGGGGGCTGTTAAAATTTGTAGGGGAATACATACTTGGAATTCTCGCGAAAGAAGTCACGTGCGAAGTGCAAGTCTTTTTTGTATTTTCAATCTGTTTTTTTTTTTTTTGTGTGTAGCCCACGCTCCTGGGGCTTCGCGTCTGGAGCATCCTCTGCAGACGTTTGTGGAGTTTGGATCTGACAAGGCAATCTCTCTACATGTATGCTCTTTGTATACAGTCGCGAGATTGGACTCTGGTGCACTTTATTGGTGGTAAGTTAATTTATAATCATATTAAATAGCTGTTCATAGCTGAACTGAGCTTGAGCATCGACCTCTTTCATACATCCTTTGCCAGGCGCCTTGCTAAGATTGTTGCTTCATCTAGCGTAGCTCCTTTTCGCTGTTAAGTTGATTCGTCCATCATTAACCTTTTCGGAGCCCCGTGAGCCATTTAATGCCCTGATTGTTTGTCAAATAAAAAGGATTAAGTAATTAACGGACTCTGTTGTCATCATACAAAAAAAAACAATTATACTCCTGTTTACTCTAGGGGAGTCCTACCGTTGGGCCAGCGCGCTCGCCTTTGGGAGAAACACCGCGCTCGCTCCCGCAAGCAGCAGCGCGGCCATTCGTCCACAGCGCCGCAAGACTTGCAGGCCGGACAGAGCGTTACTATGAAGAACGCGCCTATGTATCAACCTGGCGCCGTCGGTAAGAAAGTATTACCTTTAAGGCTTTTCAAGCGTTATTGCAGACAAGCCTTAAAGGCTAAAAAACAAGAATTGTTGGTTGGTTCATTATGTCCTGCTATAGTCGCAATGGTAGTTGGAATTGAGTTATAATCGAATCAAGCAAAGTCTACTTTGAATTGATTGGGTGTTTGTTAGATTGTTTTCATTGAGATTACAGACAGTAAACCAATGTTGTATGTCTGTAATCTTTTTTAAATCATATTGATTATTTATCGTTTTTAATTTACCAAATAGGATTCAACATGTCCACGGGAGTGCCAAAAGTGGGAGTTCTGCAGAATGCTGCCTGGAACCTCTCTGACATGTGCCGGTTCAAACTGCTGCCGCCACCACAGCCTGACCGCTCTGTCTCCGATAAAGACAAGAGGGATTTACAGGTAAACTTTACTTGGATCATTCAGCATTTGAGAACCTAATTATATTTCGCCCACCGAGGGAATACGTTCCTGTCACCTGTCAGTTTGCCACGACAGAAACTAATACCGTCTTATTCCAAAACACGATCTAAATTTAGTACGAGGATTATTGCTAGGTTTAAACCAATACTAAATAAAACGTTATTATAAAATAAAGTTTATCACTAGTTCATGAACTATCTATGGTACTAAAGTTAAACCGCCGAGACCCATATTTTAACTATGGATCTAACTTCGGTACTAATTTATTTAAGGTTAGCGTTGATGATTTTTGTGTGTTTATATTTACAAATAGTTAAAAATGGATATCACTGGGATTGACTTGACGGATTTGAAAGATTTAGATACGCTGGAGATGTCTCGGCGATCTTACAGACATCGTCATCGTGTAAATCCCTTTGAGTTGAGTGACGAAGATTTTAGATATAAGTATAGGTTAACAAGATATTTTGGAGAAAAAATTGTGCATGTTCTACTTGAGGATTTATCCCACGACCCTCGAGGATGCCCATTGAGTCCTGAAGTGCAAGTGGTTTGTGCATTACGCAACTGAGCTCGCCATGAAGTACGTACCCATGGTCAAAGCTATCATAACATTGGACAAAATGCAATTCATAAACTAATATTATTGTTTTAATCGTATATTCAAGATGATACAGCTGATTTAAATGGTGTGTCTCAACAAGCTATCAGCAAAACATGCAAAAAGGTAGCGGAGATTATTATTAAAATAGTCATTAACTTCAATGACAAAGTGGTGAGGAGCAATCGCCATTATTTCTAAGTCCTCAGGAGAAGGTGATGGTGGGTTTTCGCCACCGCCTGTCTTTGGTTGTTCCCTCGTATGGTTCGATTGGATTTAGCGGACAACTTCATCCTTTTCCAAGCCAACTTTAACTCGCCATCTGATCTACATTTACCCGTTATTTCATTAGATCTAAAAATAATAAATATATGCTAATTAATATCACGTAAACCATAACGTACTTGTACCCACATCAAATGCAATAAGTACATGCTTAATCTGTATATTCTTCCACTCTTTTATTTTCTGCATGTTTATTGATGTCTTTGTGGACTTATCTTCTATAATATGTGCCGATAGGGCAATAAGTTGTCGTAATATTTCCTGTAATAATAAGAACATCCGCGTTAGGTCGTCAAAATAAGATTAAACGAAGTATTGTTTACCTAATAATAATAAAAATCCATATTTTACTAACTTTTTCTTCAAAACTCCTGTTTTCACCCCTTTTTTTGCTTTTATTGTTCCATTTTTTATCGTAGCTCACGATTTAACCGAACAACTTACGAACAAACCTCGTAAGAGTATATATTTATATATATAACAATAAATGAATATAAGAAGTGCATTTATTTATTATGAAGGACGCAGCGTCAACGCTCGTTTCAAATAACGCGCGCTGTCGCCTACCTAATTCAATCCACTTCACGCTAGAGGTGTTATTAAATATATAAAAGCGCGTCAAAAGTACAAGTTGTGCTTGGTAAATATATTTTAACCTAAACAAATAACAATTATTGACTTTAATTTTGTATTGATACATAATTATTAATTCATTTCAAATGTTAATATAATATCAATAGTTAAAGAAACGGAACGTTGCTTCAATTAAATCCTGTGTGAACGAATGAAAGAATGCAATTTTTGTTTCTTATCTGTGGATATTAATTACATCATGGACCTTCTTTGGTACTAACTTATCCTCAGAAAGTCTTTGTTTTGTAATAGAAACACATTTTGAACCTGTTACTAACGTTATTACCGTAACAATCCTAGACCTTTTAGTCGTGGTTAAAACCAGTACAAAAGCATTTTTTTGTAATAAGACTGATAAAGTTTAAATTCGTAAAGCACGGATTGTTTTAAGCCCACTGCACGACTACAAATACAGGGTTATATTTTACACGCGTGTCTATGTATCTTTATGTGTGGAATTCCTAACAACCTCAAAACAGCTCATCAATCAAGCTCATAAACAAGCTCAATTTTGATGCAGTTGCAGCAAAAAATCTAAGATTGAACTAAAAAAACTGCCACCAACTTTGTTGAAGGTTTAAGTTGTTTTTTATTTTTACAATTTATAAAATTACTAGTCTCTTCTTAGTTCTTAGTTGTTTACTCACAAGTAGGATGCAAATGTTTGTATGGTCTACTGATATATTATTCAAAGCTATGGTAGCAACAAGCACATCTGCTAGAACCGTTTTTCTTTTGTCCCATCTAGAACCAGTCGCCATTGACAGTGTCGTCTGTGAAGGCTTCGTCTTCAAGCGGCAACAGCAAGGACGGCGCTAAAGATAGCAACAAGGACATGGCGGACAGGCTCGACATGCCGCCTCCGCCCAGCCCGGCTTCTTCCACCTGCAGTGACACCAGCACATCGCACAGTGAGTTTAGTTTTACTCGATTCATGAACGGGAGTCGTGAACGTTTAAAGACCGCCGTTCGCCACAAGAATAATAATAAATAAAAAAACATGATATTGCAATTAATAATAAATTTTATAATTGAAGAATAATAATTAAATAATATAGCCAAAACAACAATTCAAAGAAAACAATATAAATTAATTAATAAACAGGATAAAATACATGTACACATAACAAAAAATTATCTAAAATAATGTAGTACATTTTGCAGATAAAGTACAAAATAATGGTAAAGCGAAATGTTATTATCTTATTCGCGATCTCCTGACTTTGTTTATATTATAGTTAAAATTTTCTCTTATAAATACTGCTTGATTAGACAATCAAGTAGTATTTATAAGAGCAAACTGAAACAGGGCTTCATCTCTCCTAAACTTTTGCTGTGCCCTACAGGGTCCATAATGATCTCAATTATATAGTTACCACCTAAGTACATATTATGGTAAAGCAATAAAGATATTGAGTATTGAATTAGAAGGCTAAGCTAAAGATGACGTTTTTTTCCCCAGAACGTGCCAAGCGCGTGACCGTACGCGGTGAGGAAGGTTCATCGAACGACGGTACCAAGCGCGATGAGGAAGAATGGCCGCTGAAAGAAGTCGTATTCCTAGAAGACGTCAAGAGCGTTCCATTAGGCAGAGTGCTCAAAGTTGACGGAGCGTACGCTGCCGTACGATTCCCTACCATTGGTAAAGACGGCAAGGAGGTTGTTCCATCGACACCTGATGATCTTTCGACCCTGCTGCAAGACTGCCGGCTAGTTCGCAAAGATGACTTGGTGGCTGTGAAGTGGGGTGTGGGCGGGGCCGCTGGGCCTCGCGGACCGGATTGCCTGCAACGCTCACCCAGGAAGATTGCATTACCACCTGATGTACAAGTTATTACTATTGCTGTAAGTATATGCTCGTTTAAATTGACTTTGACATTTAAAAAAAGTTAAGAAATGTGTAAGTACCAAAATTTTGTCCTACATTGAGATAGTGTCAAAATTAAAAGCCATGTATTCAAAGTAGGCTGAGTATCTGCCAAAATTACATAAGACAGCCCGCCAAAATGGCCGCCCTTTACCACTACTTAGTGCTTTAGCTGGGAAGAAGTGGCGCAACTTCCCCAGCAGCACAACTGTCTGTTAGGTTAGAAGAACTTGATTCTTTAATATGTAATGCTATGTAATTAATCTTACAAAACAAAAAAAAATGGGATGCATGAATCGAAATTATTTGCCATAATTATGTCAGATAGTGCCACCTACCTGACATAACTATGGCAAATAATTATTGGTGACTGCATGAATATGCCAATAATAAAATTGAAAACTATACATCAAACAGAAACATAATCAGAACATATTACATTTTAGCCTCCAGGCATAACTATTGTCATATCTAAAGTTTCTCTCCTCTCCTAGGTGGACAGTCGCGGCGTGCACGCAGTGGTGCGCAGACCGGGCGGCGCACTGGCGTACGCCGTATACGCCGTGGGTACAACCCGGGCACTCACGGACAGCGCGTTCCCGACAGACAACAGTGCGCTTCTCGGCTATTCCAACGGACAGGCCATACAACTGGCTACGGCTGCTGAGGTAAGTGCGATAACATCGTATTATTAACTAGTTAACTCATCTTTAAAAATCAAATAAAATTCATTTAGTTCAGGCAAATCCATAATACACCAAATAAATTAAATTTTCACAATACTGCAACAGAATAGATCCGTTGAGTATACTGTCAATTCAATATACATAATGTGTTCATAAATGGTTAAATAAATTAATAAAGGCCTATTCAGATCAATTAACGATTCTTTCAAAATCACAGCAATTTAAAAAGCCTAGCCAGATTTATGCGATATCGCTGTTGCACACGGTAGCGACACTGGTCCGCCAGTATCACTTTACAACTTTACATCACTGATTTTGACAGTGGTGTAACAGTCAGAGGTAAGTTTACTGTGAAAGGAAGGTTGGACTGTTGTGTGTAACTTGTGTATGGGTAGTAGTTTGAATTGTATAATATGTGCGTACAGGGCAGCGAACCGGTAGTGATAATGGTAGACGGCAACGGTGCGCTGTACCCGGTGTCGCGCGACTGCGTGGGCATGGTGCGCGAGCCGCCCGCGCTCAACCTGCCGCCCGCGCGCGCCCTCGCCGCGCACGCGCTGCCGCTGCACCCGCACGCGGCCGCCGCGGCCGCCACGCACCCGCACCACACCGCGCTCAAGTCACAGGTACCACAGCCGACACCTCACGCAGGAACACTTACCACTATGTACACAGTGTAAAATAATCCTTATGGTGTATAATGTAAAGTACTATTTAAATTATTTTATCTCAATTTGATGTACTAACAGAATGTAATACTTTCCATTGACCAAGAATTATTAACTGGGAAACAACTTTTATTTTTGGTGTAAAAATCGTTGTTTATGGTAGCGCGCAATGTTACACATGAAAAACATTGTGCTTATAATGGGTGCATGCAAGGGTACAAAAGTTTTGGGGGTATTTAGTTAACTAAAGTAAAGTTGTAAAGAAATAGGTTCCCAGATATGGTCCAGTACAAAAAAAAAACGCAATGTCAAGGAGTAGACTTTTTACACCCGTTATAGCCTTGCAACACCTTCATGCTGCGGACGACAGGCTACTGGACGACAAGTAATGGATTGACTATGAATTCTTGTGTGCAGGTTGCGCTCATTATATTGGTGCCGGAGCCTCAGCTCATGATGCCGCGTGTGTTACGCTGCGACCTTGACGGGGTGCGTCAATTATTGCACCAACTCGAATCTGACACCAGCAGTAAGTTATTTTGCCATCTAAATGTTGAATGATAGTTCTAAATTAAACCATGTGGCGTGTATTACATGTTTGTCATAATTATCCGCAGAGCAACAGATGTTGTCCATCTTACAAGAGCGTTGCGACGGCAACAGAAACATACTACACGTATGCGTACACATGTGCGCGCCTACATCGAACAAGGAACCCGATATCGGTACGTTAAACACCACCGAAAGTAATATCCTATGTAGTGTAGGTGTAATTCTAACTTAACACTATTTACTGATTAGTGGAAAACGCTTCGATGCCCAATTTAGCGGGTGGCACGGGAGGTGGCGGTGCGAGTGCTGAGGAGTCAGTGCCTGCCATCTCGTGGCCGCCGGAGACCTTCGAGGCGTCCGGAGACGAAGACAGCTTGATGGGGCTCACTAACAACGGGTAAGAGCTTCCCTCCATGTACAGTGGAATTATTCAGTAATGGAAAACCGTTTTCGATGCAGCAGAAAGCAATCGTCCACGCAATTACTGTTCATGAGAGCGATTTTCTGCCTGTACTGTATAACTGTGTCTTAATAGTGTGTGTGTGTATTCTGTATTTGTTTCTTATCATCATCACCTTATTTCCAAGAGAGTTAGTCAGTTTCTGCAGTCTAGTATTCTTTCTTTTCTGATTGCGCAGTTATTTAAAACGGTTTCGATCTTTTTTGTATGGTTTAGTTACTACACACCGTGGGTCTCCACTCAATGAAAACACAATTTGGTGAACTCATTGTTGTAATTAATTTATTTCTCTGCCCTTTGACGTAAATAATGGGCAGTTATAATCTTTGATTACGTAACAAAGAACACTAGACTAGTTCTGAAGAGTGTTGTGATGGACGTGATGATTTGAAACACGTACAGTAAACTGTCTGGCGCTGGTAACAGTGGCGGCGCGGTGAGTGCGGACCCGGCGGAGCGTCGCGGCAACGCGCTGGCCAGCCTGCGCGCGCTCTGCGAGAGCCCCGTCCTGCAGCCCTTCCTCATGCAGCTGCTCACTGCCAAGTAAGTCCGCACCTCATAAATAAATTATTTTTGCAGGTGTCGCAGGTCAGCATTTGCATAGCAAGCAAGTGTGGCTAATGCTGACACTAATTTGGACTTGGACATTCTGAACCCATTCAACCTATTGATCTGGACACTACAATACCATTAAGAATGCTTTTGATTGTAAACTGCTTTTTTAATACAGTTGCTCAAAAAGTGGCGTATTGCAGGGACGTATAGCGTTCGGGATGTGGGCTATTACATACTAGTGCTTTTTTTTACCTTTCCCGAACTCGTGCGTTCTCTTTCCCAACTGTCAACATAATGTCTATTAAAAAGAAAAACCAACCATGAAGTTTTTACTAAAGAGTTTTTGTGATTTATTATACAAATACGTATATTTCTAAAAAGAAGCTACTAATTTATTTGAATATCAGATTTAATTATTTAATTGAATGAGTTAGGTTAGGTTTCAGTTCATTTCATCTCATCTCATTAAATTTCATTTTCATTTCATATCAAAAAAAAAAACCACTGAAGGTTAAGCTGTATGGGCAGAGTTCCCTTTGCCTACCAAAATGGGTGAAGAAAAAAAAACTGCTTATATTCTACGGTTGGAGCCATTTTCCAGAAATTTTCTTTGCGAGTTTAGTTGTTTGTTGCACAAAATGAGTAATTTCGACCCTATATTTTTTTTATTAACACCACCGGAACTCAGTATAATTGCAGAAAATGCTTCGGAGAACATTTTACCGGAAAAGTCAAAAAGTCGTTACATATCCATATCTACATACGACGAATTTATTGCGTGGAGAGAAGAGAAAAAAGCAAATAGTTTTTCAGAAAATGTTAGGTTGGCCTACTTCTCCGAACTCTCAGCAAAATTGAAACCGTCTATGTTATGGTCGAGGTTTTCGATGATAAAAAGGATGCTGAAAATAAGGAACAACGTGGATATAAGTGAATACCCAAAATTAAATGCTTTCTTAAAACGACAATCAGACGGTTTTACAAGTAAAAAGTCGAAAATATTAACATACAATGAAGTGGAAAGGTTTTTGAACGAAGCTCCCGATGATCGTTATTTAGCCACAAAGGTAATTTATTAATAAGTACTAATATTTTTCTTTAGTATTTAGTTTACGAAATCGCAAAATACAGTCAATACATTATTTAAAAAATATTAATCAAATCCCTTTTTTTGTAGGTTGTTCTGATTTTTGGCGTTGTTGGAGCTTGCCGCAGAGAGGAGTTAGCCAATATTACTTTAAAAGATATTGAAGCCCATGGAAAAATGCTACTTATCAAGATTCCGAACACAAAAAATAAGATACCGAGAAGCTTTGTTATTGAAGGAGATTTTCTTAGAATAGTGCAAAAATATATGAATCAGCAGTCCCAAAAAGGAAAAACCGACCGTTATTTTCAAAATTACCAAAAAGTGTACAGCTCAAGCAATCGGGATAAACAAATTTGGTAATATGCCAAAAGAAATAGCTACGTTTCTTGGTCTGCCGGATGCTGAGTATTATACTGGGCAAAGCTTCAGGAGGACCTCTGCTACATTATTGGCAGATTCAGGAGCCAATTTGACGTCCTTAAAGCGACTAGGAGGTTGGAAATTAGACAAATTTGCAGAAAGCTATATTGGTGATTCATTAAACAACAAACTACAAACTGGGAAAAAAATCACACAATCCATAAATTTAAGGTCCAGTCCGTCTGCTTCACATGTTGAAGAGAACTTCGTCCATATCTACCTTCGTTGATAATGACAATTCATCAGATCCAATTCCATCAACTAGCAAACGCCATTGTATGACAAATATACATGAACAATCATACGAAATTAATTATAGAAACGGTAAATCTGCAACCTAAAACTTCCCCAGTTAGTATAAAAAGCTGTACCAATTTCAATGTATATGTGTACTATAACTTTTATAAGAAATAAATGATTAGTTAGTTGAGTTTATTGTGTTTTTATTATTTTATTAAATTGCTTCATTTTTTCGCAACTGTATTAAAAATAGTCGTTCAGTACACCTGCGGAACCGTAATTGCAACTTGGCTCGCCTTTGGCTGCGCCTTGGCTCGGGTAGACATTTGTTGGAACTCTTTGCAATGACAGCCTTTCCGCACTTGTAATGAAATAAACTATACCTACACCATATTTTTTTTTACACCATTCTCTACCACAGGGACGGAATGGGCCAGACGCCGCTGATGGCTGCGGTGGCGGAGCGCGCTTACCGTGCGGCGCTAGTAATACTGGACTCGATCCGCGCCTGTCCCGAAGCGGACGAGATACAACGTTCAGCCGCCATCTTCCCACCCAACGCGAGCCCCGACCATTCCCCACTGCTGGTACTCTGCTGCAACGATACTTGCAGCTTCACCTGGACTGGACAGGAGCATATCAATCAGGTTCGTATTCATTATGAATATAGGTAATTATATTACCTATTTATATATTTGGGAAAAATATGCACAACCAAGTGCCTATTTCACCAATGTTACTGAACGCGTTCAGCACACCTAAAACACGTTCAAGAACTGTCAGTGTCTGTGTGAGAATTCACTAGAAAATTATTTGGTGAATCGGCACTAAGACAACAGACAACAAGGAAGGAATAACAATAAAAGATAACACTCAAAAATAACTAACAAAACAAGTATAAATAATAATAAAAAAATATAAAAAAACGATCTGACTATAACTATTCAAACATTCTTTCATCTATTATTTTGCTGGTCATTTTATGACGATGTTCTGATAACATTGTTTGTTTGCAGGATATATTCGAGTGCAAGACATGTGGCCTGACAGGATCGCTTTGCTGCTGCACAGAATGTGCTAAGGTAATGTTCTTGACAAATCCCTTAGTCTCGTTATGGTCGCTTCTTTCTCTTTCAGCAGTTGCGGTTAATTGGCTTAACCGTCCTGATAACTGTGATGTTGCCACTAATTTGTTTTTTGTATGTAGGTATGCCACAAAGGCCACGACTGCAAGCTAAAGCGCACGTCTCCGACGGCATACTGCGATTGCTGGGAGAAGTGCCGCTGCAAGGCACTGGTCGGCGGCAACTGGACCGCGCGATGCGATCTACTGGCAAGGCTCGCTCGAGACACTTCACTTGCCACCCATTTCAACTCAAGGTACGAATATTTCTTAAATCAGAATATCAGTAGTAACCTAAGTACAAAATATTGTATCTCTAGCTAATAACGTTTGTTAAGGCGGGATGACATCGACAAAGTAATCGAGTTGATGCTGCTAATGTTAACCTATCGGCTGTAAAATTGATATGTAACTTGTGTTTTTGTGGGTATTAAATGGACATGAATGTGAGAGCTTATCTTTTTGCACTCTGTATATTCATAGGATTTAAAATTTACAAAGGTCTTAATAAAATAAAAATAGAAGTAAAAATTATAATAAAAGTCGTATGACAATTTTGTTTGTTCACAGAGGTGAATCGATCCTCCTGTTCCTAGTCCAGACGGTTGGTCGTCAAGCGGTGGAGCAGCGTCAGTTCCGCGCGGGCGGCGGTCGCGGGCGCGGGCCTCGCAAGCAGCCGGGCTCCGACGCCGAGGTCGACGCGCCCGACCATGACCTTGAACCGCCCAAGTTCGCCAGAAGGGCACTGTTGCATTTATTGGGTGAGTATTGATGAATACGAATAGATCATATAGTTAATGCATTTCATGAGCGCGCATCGACCATTGCAATTATTTGTCTATGACATTTATTTATTCATAGTTTAAATGAAACGGTACAACACGTATTACATTTATTAACATAGAAACATACAACAAAATGGTATATACATAATGTGCCAACATTGTATTATGTTGTATAATTTAATTAAAAACTAACATGGAATGGTGGACACCTTTGCATAGTTTCTCTCACAGAACACCAAACATGTACGCAAAATTTTACTCCATCCATCTGCAAACACATCACACACAGGGTTTGCATTGAAGGGCGTTGACATAAAAGTCACATGACGTGTGCTTGTTTTGTAGCCAAGACGTCATTGACGAGGTAAGAAAGAGTTCACCACACTCGCCGCATTGATTTGAAGCTAAGCAAATGTGTTTTTAGGTGATTGGCCGGCCGTTGAAGCAGCCGTGATGTGCGGCGCCAGTGGCACTCCGGGTGAGACCGAGAGTCGGCCAAGCAGTCCCGCGCCTTCGCAATCAGGCACTACTTTACTGGACAAGTTTACACATGCGCTTATCGTTAAGTGCACTAACGAGGTTAGTATGAAAGCAGAGTGGCAAATAAATAACTCTCACAGAGTGTAGGAGGTACATTACCCGGGCGAAAATATGACATTGGACAGAGAGTAAGCCGTGAAGCCAAACTTGTTCTAAAATTCGATCATAATCAATTATTTGCATTAAGTATTGGTACAATGTAGCTTTTAGTTATGAGAGTAATTAAATTTCCTGGTACATAATCAGAAATTTGACAAAAAAAATGTATTAAATGCTAGAGTAATTGTAATTATGTCTAACGGTATGCTACTTTCTATCGTTTATCATATTTGTTTTTTGATGAGCCATGTTTACGGCCAGATTCTGTATAGAAATCCTGTAATATAATAAAGCTACTCAAATGTTCTCTTTTCATAGATGCTAGACACTCTGCTACACACATTGATTCGTGAGCAACAAAACGATTCAATCCCGGGACGCGCCGAGCGCGCCCGTGAAGTGGCGCGACGCTTCGTGCGCTCCGTCGCCAGGATATTTGTAATATTCAGCGTTGAGCTCGCTCCAGGCGCCGCTAAAAAGAAAGGGTAAGTAAGAAACTACTTTAGGTTGCATTTACGAAGTGAAATTGTGGACATTCACTTGTTTTCTTTACAACGTCAAACTGTACGATCGGCCAAGAAAGTCGTCAATCTATTTCTTCTTTGGCTTCGGTTTTGGCTGACTGTACGCGCGGTGACATGTTGTCAAGAAATTGATAATTCCATTTGTTCACAGACCTCTTTCAATAACATCATCACTGGTCCGTTGTCGTCGTGTGTTCGCGGCACTCGTCGCCCTTGCCGTAGAAGAACTGGTAGAAGCAGCCGACGCGCTATTGGCCCCAGTTCGACTTGGTGTCGTCCGGCCCACGGCTCCGTTCCCGCTAGCGACCACGTATGTGGACCTCGTGAACGGCAGCGAAGACTTGTTCGGTGTAGAACCTCTTTCTACTGGACATTCAAGACATGCACATGCGCGCAGGTGTGTATTGTATTATTTTAACGTGACATTAGTCATTCTGTAGCCTGCAATCTTCAACTGCTAAACGTAAGAAGGTAAATCCATCTCATCATCGTCATGTCCTCGTATTTTGACGACGCTGCTGTCTGTCATGGACCGGAATCATTCGAACAGCACGCGCAGCTATATATAGCGTATGTTGATGGTTGGGATATCTGGTGACCCCAGGCGTCATTCGAAGGGTATTTAAGAACATTCGCATTCTAATCCCAGTCTAAATCGTTTTTGACATCGATTGTCGCTGAGATGAGTTTGTGACTCGATTTTGTTTTTTTTTTATACGGGAATTGGCTCTCTGTCTATTCTGTTAAAATCTCATCGTGAAAAATTAGGTGAAAATTGCTTTCTTTCCACTTGAGCTATGGGGATAGCGAAGTGAGCTATCCCCATAGCTCACTTCGCTTAAGTTTTCATGGTGAGATTTTACTGAATGAATTGGCTGATGTGTTATATGTTATTCGTGGCGCAGAGAGTCGACGGCGGGCGGCGGGCGAGGCGTGGCGGCGGGCGGCACGTCCATGGGCAGCTCCACGCTGGTGCCGGACCGCTCGTCCACGCCTGTGGCCACCGAGTACGCCGACGACGTGGCGGGCGAGGCGCTGGGCAACGACGACGACGCCTCCGAGACCGACGAGCCCGCGCCGCCCGCGCACAACGCGCAGCCGCAGGACAACCAGCATCATGAAGACGCTATGGCCGACAGGTACACTGACGTGTTTTGTTTTATCTTTTTTAAGCCGATATCAGATGCTTAATTATTTGTTCATTTTTGCCTTTTATTCGGCGCCATCTAACACTCGAAGTGAAACATCTGAACACAAAATAATTCAAAAGTCGAAAACGAGTTCATTATTGAACCTATCCAACGACGTTGGATATGATCGAAGAATAAAAACTAATTTGTTCATCCTTTTCAATAGGGGCCAAGAACAGCACGTTGTAGTAGAGAACGGCACAGAGCGTGCCGAGGGCGGCGAGAGTGAGAGCGAACTCGACTTGTTGGCCGAGGTGGAGACAGAAAGCGACTCTGACGATCAGGACAACGCGGAGTCCGCGCAGCGAAGCGTACAGACCGGGGCCACGCAGGGCTCTGATGCAGGTAAGCATTATAGATTCTGGACTTAACAAATAAGTATAAATTATAAGATGAATTTTACCAAAATAATTTTATTGTCGCCAACTGCTGCATTGCCAACAATGGGAATCGCCAAATTCATCGAACATTTAAATAACATCTAATTTTTAATCTAATTTTCAGTGTACAGTCACGGACTATAATTGATAAAGCCACTTGCCACTGTTCGTATTTTTGCCGTGTAATGAAAATCGGATTTAGTCGGTTCTATTCGTACATAGTACAGGATGAAGTGGCAAGCACATCGACGTTTATGACATTTATAACTACGATAACTGCCGCCATCTTGAAGAAATGATTATGAATTTTGTTTACTGTTTCTGTTTTTGTAGTCATTTATATTTAGCTGTTATAAATGTCATAAATGTGCTAAGCTAAAAAATCGTCTGCCTTAATACCGAGTATATGCTCCTTAGCTGTCTATTACAGCTTGCAGTCGTAATTGCATGGAGTTTGTGGAATGTTTTCCCATACAATATTCTTGGCAATTTTGAGCCAGATCTTCTTTTCTTCTTTAATAACGGTGATCCCATTGCTGCACCATTAAATCCCACAGATTTTCTATGGGATTCAGGTCAGGGTACTTATCTGGCCATGGAATCACCGTTATGTCGGGATGTGCATCAAACCGATTGACGATCCTTGCTTGATGTATGGCACAGTTATCGTGAATAAAATGAATATTTGCCATTTCATGCTCTGGATACACAATCCTTACAGAGGGAAGCATATTATCTTCCAAAATGATGATATAGTTCACGGCATTTGCACGAGGCGGTAGTTGAACAAGCTCGCCTACACCTTCGAGCTCATCCAACCCCAATCTTAACATTTACCCTTCCAGATTCCCTATTTGGTATGACATGATCTACATCATACCGTGTACTATTATATTGCTAGTAATGTAAGCGACCATGGTCGCTTGATTGGAATGACTTCTCATCACTGAAAATACGATTGATGTCCCAATCAAAATTAAAAAATCGGTGTGCAAAATTTACGCGTGCGGTTTTATGAGCGTCTGTCATATCGTAGGTAGGAATCCTATGATGCAAATCCATTGATTGAAGATGCTTTCGGATCGTTCTCGGATCCACATCAAAACGTTGCCTCAGGGTCGCGGGTTATTCCACAGAGAAAACCGTGGCCCTGGCACAGGCAACTGAAGGAACACGGTGGGTTTTAGTCAGTAAAAGTCTGACACGCCCTCCCGCTCCACCCAGAGCGGGAGAAGTCATTTGATGATTTCCCACCCAAAAAAAAAAAAAAAACATCAAAACGTTCCGCGTAATGCTTTGTTGGTATAAATCCATCAACTTCATATTCTCTTCTCTGGGCTTCGCTTAATGTTACGGGGCGATGGTTGTTCCTGCGACGATCACTTATATTTCCTTCTTCGGCGTATTGTCTCACCCTCAAAGCAACAGCGCAAAAAAAATTGACGTTTATGATATTATCCATTTCTTAATATTAAAAAAAAAACAAGAATGAGCTCAACAGCAGATCTCTCGAAATTGCAGATGCATTGTTACAATTCTATGGCGAATGTCATAGGCAGCTGGCCTAATCGCTTAAATGACCAATATTTTTAACCAAAATTGAAGTGTCTCTGATATCGAAATTTCAAGTGTCACTGTCTTCGATTGGTTTTCAGGGATAACGAGTTTAGAAAGAGCTCTAATTCAAAGTAGGCCAGTATCAAATAGATTGGATAAATGTATGCAACATTGTATTGAATTATAAATATTGACAACGTCAACCTTCAACCTGTATGGATAAGACTATTTCCGATTATTTGTAATTTGTCATCTTCTTTACGAGCATGCGGTTTGAGCTTGTGTTTAATCGCGTAATCTCGTGAATGTATAAAACTGCAAAATTGCAAAGTTTGAAAGTGGCTCATCAATTATAGTCCGTGACTGTACATCTCTATGTTGCTACCTACCACAAGGTTCTACGAGGGCTGCACTAAAAGTATCGGGAAAGGAATATTTCCACTGTTCCTGTCATATTAAAATCTTTTTTTTAACAAACTCAAAGCATTTATTTCAAATAAACCAATTACAGGCACTTTTGAATTGTCAAGGGGTCGGTCAGTCAGTAATATGAAGCTAGTTGCCCATTCCAAAGCGAAAGTAGGTACCTATGGAGAAGAACGGGCAAGAAACTCCATGGACATAATTGAAAACTCCTTGGTTTTAAAAATCGAATATCATTTATTTATTTTAAAAAAAGATTCTCGGTCTTGTCACAAGGTTTTGTCAAACTTGTTTAGTCGTTGAGAAAATGGAATTGACTCGAGAAAATTCAAGAGCGATGATTTATTATGACTTTTGAAGTGGTTTAACACAAAAGCAGTGTGTTGACCGGATGATTTCTGCATTTGGTGATGAAGCCCCATCCAAATCCACAATTTATCGCTGGTTTGCTGAATTTCAACGTGGACGTGTCAAGCTCAGTGATGATCCCCGTCAAGGTCGTCCAAAAACTGCAGTCACCCAAGAAAACGTTGATGCTGTGCTTAAGCTGATTGAGGAAGATCGACATGTGACATACCGTGAAATTCAGGCAACTTTAGACATTGGCATGAGTCAAATACAAATAATCTTGCATGAACAATTAGGTGTAAAAAGTTGTTTTCCCGATGGATACCGCATTCGCTCTGTGAAGAGCAAAAAGCGGCTCGCGTTACTTGGTGCATCAGAACTCTCGAAAGATTCCACGCAGGATCCTCAAATGCTGTATACAACATCGTATCAGGTGACGAATCCTGGATATACGCGTACGAACCCGAAACAAAAAACCAGTCACGAGTTTGGGTGATCGAAAATGAGTTAAAGCCAACAAAAATTGTTCGTTCACGGAGTGTTGCAAAAAAAATGGTGGCCACGTTTGTCACCAAAACCGGCCATGTTACGACTATTCCTCTTGAGGGACAAAGAACGGTTAATGCAGAATGGTATGCTAGCATTTGTTTGCCACAGGTCGCTTCTGAACTCCGTAAAGAGAACTGCAACCGCCGCATCATCCTCCATCACGACAATGCGAGTTCTCACACCGCACACAAAACAAAAGAGTTTTTAGAGCAAGAAAACATAGAATTATTAGACCATCCGCCGTACAGCCCCGACCTAAGCCCTAATGGCTTCTATACTTTCCCTAAAATAAAGAATAAATTGCGTGGACTGAGATTTTCATCACCTGAAGAAGCTGTGGACGCCTACAAAACGGCCATTTTTGAGACACCAACTTACGAATGGAATGGTTGCTTCAATGATTGGTTCCATCGTATGGAAAAATGTGTCAAATTTCGCGGAGAATACTTCGAAAAGCAATAAATACATTTTTAAATAGTAATGTTGTGTCACTTCCTTGATTCCCGAAATTTTCAGTGCCGCCCTCGTATCCCGTAGTAATGGTCACTGCCACCCAATCATAAACTCGAAAGCTTTTGCTTTGCGCGTATCCTATGTATAAACGATCACGTACATCGCAACAGGCATAGCATCGCTACTTCTATATCCAGAGGACGAAAGCGGTGACTCGACGCAGCCCGAGGACGAGGACTCTGAGGCCGGCGAGACGGACGAACAGGACGGGGAGGCCGAGGTGCCGCTGCACGACGGCGAGACGCTGGAGCGCCGCGCCGCGCCACCCGCCCGGCCCAACCTCGCGCCGCACTCCATGCAGTGGGCTATACGGTAGGTGCTGCTGTTATGTAGCTTCTGTAAAAACAGGTGATTTTTTAATCACCATGCAATTTTTTCTACATTTCAAACATTCAAAGACTATTCAAAGACACGAAAAAAAGTTGTTAGTTTTTTTTTAACAATAAAATAATTTGCCCGAAAGCATTTAAGCAGTGCAACGTGGTAACTAAGTCAATCGTCTCGAGCTTGCTGCGTATACTATGCTCGAGTAAGAGAAAGGTGCGACTTGTGGGTGTAGCGGGTATGTGTATCCGCGGGTGCTATCCAGTTATTTATTTTTTACATTATAATGTTCTAACTCAATGTTTTAGTGCCTTGGTCAAAATAATAAAATACGTGTTTTAATAACAAGTGATTAAAACACGTATTTTATTATTTTGTCCAAAGATCTCGAATCATTCAAATTTGGATGGTGATTAAAAAACTCTTCCCTGTATAAAACCATGCCCGTTTTCGTTAATACGGGAACCCATTGGGGGGGATGCAAGTGAATACCCGTATCCACCCAGTCACTGAGTACCACTATACTTAGTAAGACTAATGGTTCGGTGATCTTTAAAGAATAATAGCCAATTTATACTGGACAAAAAAAATTGAATAGGTTGCCGAGAGATTTTGGTATTGTCTCACTATTACCAAAATAAAGTACATTCTTAATGTAAAAAAGCAGGAGAAATTACCATAAACAATTACTTTATTTTTTTATTTATATTTTTATTTACCCTGATGATACCTATTGAGTCGGAATAATACGACAAATGTTTTCGTGCCGTACTGAGAACCTGTGTTTTTTGTTTTTTTATTTCATTGCACGACTCTTATTTGTCGTAGGTGTTTATTTTTCGATTTATGAGCTGGTCGCTGGGGGGCTTGGCAATTTATATTAAACCAACTGTCCAATACGTTAAAAAATATTAATTCTGACGCCTTACTTAGTTTGAAACGACATTATGTATCATCAAGTTATAAGAGTTTTCTAGTCCAAGCATATAAGGAGAGATTGGCCATTGTTCTTTGCACTATTCGAAACACTGGTATTTTTTAATGCGAAATTAACATTAGTTTTTAGAAGACTGCGAAGTAGGGTTCTGGTCATGCATGTGGGATTTATAACCTCATTCCAACAGTTGTAGTATCAGTAATAATCATCAGTTTCCTTGAACACTCATACATGAAGCAGGTCGCGCGAGTCGACGCGCGGCGCGAGTGGCGGCGCGGGCGGCGTGCGGCTCACGGGCAGCTCGTCGCTGGTGTTCATCGACCCCGCCTCGCTCAGACGCTCCGCTGCAGCCGCCGCGGGTGCACATGATCCGCATTCTACGTCTACTACGGCTTCCTGCCTGGCTAGGGCTTTTGGTAAGGAGTTTTTACTGTCATTTATACACAGACAATCCGTGCGCCCGATGGGTTTTCCCGTCTGCAAAAGTTACCAATTACCATTCAAACTTTCATATCCTATTTAACCCCTATTTAGGGCATTCATTTTCAAAAAACCTTCACTAGTGGTCACCTTCGTCATACAGAATCAAATTAAATTAGCTAGCATGATTTACAATAAATATAAAATCCTTTTTTTTGTGTAACATTCACATACATTAGTATTAGCGATGAATCCGATACCGATACCGATATATCGGCGATACTTCGGGTATGCCGATATATCGGTATCGGCGATATTTTTATGACCGATTCAACGATAATTTTTAATTTAAATGCAAATTTTGAATACAAAAATTATTGCCTTGAGGTTATGCCATTCGATAGAGCTACGAGTCGCGGGCTTTGGAGCGTTTGTGAAGATATTATTAAAGAGTCCGAGGAAGATGAGCCCCTGTCTACTCTGAGCTGTAATTCTCTAAAAGAAGTCGAGAGATACCTAAGGTCTCCCAATATATCGAGAGATGCAGATCCATTCGTTTTCTGGCGCAATGACGTCTTATACCCAAACTTGAAAAAATTTGAATTCACGATGAGCGTATCGGTATCGCCGAAATTTTTATTAAGAGTATCGGTATCGTATCGGCGAAAAGGCGTATCGATGCATCCCTAATTAATATCGACTGTGTCGATAACAAAAGAAAAACAGATTTTCTCAGCTCATACTTCAAGTACCAACACGACCTACTAACATCGACCCAAAACAAAATCATTAAATCTTTTTACTTTTTATTTATCATGTTATATCGATAACCATCACGTCTGCAGTTTCGCTGGCTACTTTAATTTGACTCTGTTTAAGGAACTCTTGCGAAAAAGTTACAAGCTTCTAACCCAGTATTTTTCAAGGAAGGGTTTATTTTATTGCAGTAGTTCTCATTTTGCAGAAGTATGAAACTTTTGTAGTGTCATGTAGCCAATTAGATGTCACTACAACTGCTTCTGAGATGCCAAAACTATTGTCATATTTAAGTCCTTGGCATAGTCCTCTACTAAATTTTGTATTGGTAGTCCTCTAACTAACAGATTATATGTTTACAGGCATCGTCATCCGCCAAATCGCGGACTTACTGTGGGAGTATGAACGTGTAACTCTACCGTTGCCCCGCATGGTGCCGCTGGCGTACCGCGAGGCGCTGCGCCTGCAGTGCTACCTCGAACGACAACTCAAACCCACCTGGGACTGGCTAGTCACTGTCATGGATGCTACGGAGGCACAACTGAGGTAAAATAACGTGACCATTAGTCATAATAATCCTTCGATTTTCCTATTATTATTGAAAAAGAGGAGGTTCACATTTCGAATTTTCGATTCGGGGTTTTTTTTTGTGGATAATTTTGACGCCGCCCTGTAGTGGGACAGTAGTAGGCTGGCTGGTATTATTATTGTGCCACTAATTGTCTGTCGTCTACGTAAGACCAATAAGAAATAACGTTGCCAGATGTATTGTGCTCGTAAACGCCCTATAGTTTAATATTTTGCACAGATTCGGCGCATCATTGACTTCTAACAACGCGAGCACTTCGACCGGCGACAGCGGACGATCAACTGCGCCGGCGACTCGACGCACTACATCTCTGACGTCACCAGCTACGCGTATTATTGGCTTTTCTGAAGGACCTAGGGCAAGGGATCGTGAACAAGGTCAGACAAAGGTTTATCTTTCTAGCGGCGTTGATTTGTTGATCATTATAACAAAAGACAGTCAGAATGGCTTCGGATGAGCGAGAACGCAGACGACCGCTTTTTCTCGGTGACCGTTTAATTAATGCGGATGTCTTTACTGTAGTTTTTTTTTTCACAATGGAACATAATTATAAAATTGATATAGGTGTGGAAGCAGGCAGTGCTCGTCGTGAGTTCCTAGCGTACTGCCTGTCACTGTTGCGCGCTCATAGCGCCGAGCACGCGGAGCAGCTGCCCGTGCTGGATGTGGCAGCGCTGAAGCACGTGGCCTACGTGCTGGACGCGCTCGTGTACTACATGCGCGCTGCACAGCCGCAGCCGCATCACCACCAACATATCTGGACACCGGTAGGCATACCTAGTCGAGTAGATGAATATTATTGACTTATCGTGGGTTTTATTTCAGTTATAGACAAATTTTTTAATTATGATCCATGTTACAGGAATGTATGTGTGCTTATGTTTGCAGGTCTCACATCTAATAATACTTTATTTATTAGCAAGTGGTATTATTTTGTCGATTTCTTGTTTTCATGATAATAATAGAATATAGAATACAGATGTCGTTTTCCTACACAACATATGTGTAGAAAAACGACATCTTTGGATCTACTTTACAGTAAATTGCACCTGTCTGTTTATCACATGCCAACCGGAATGAATTCTAAAACTTTGTCGTGTGATACAGGACGAGAATGAGAACGAGGAAGGCGACGAGGAGATGGTAGTCGGCGGAGGCGCGGCTGCCGAGTCGGACGGCGAGGGCGAGGGCGCGCGCGGGCGGGCGCACGCCTTCTTCCAGCGCTCCGACTCCACGCTGTGCCTCGGCTGCCCGCCGCCCGACCCCTTCAACAGTCAGTACTCTCATACATTTCTACGATCAGATTGCTTCCTGACAGGTTTTGTGTTATTGTGGTTTCAAGTTTACGTATTTATCTAAAGTTTAAGGCCCATAAAATAGGGATTATCAGATCTAGAGTTAAGAAAACAAAGTAATTGATTAAATTTCAATGCGCCGCGAAAACATCAATTTTGTAGATGTAGGGATTAGGTCGGTTAGAAACATTTTTTTTCCACAGGGTCATAGCAGGTCTTTAACGATTTCGTGCTACTTAATTTTTGTGTAAAACAGTGACTATGCAAGACGCACTACCGCTAGCGGATCAGCCACAACTACTTCAACCGAACGCTCGTCGTGAAGAATTGTTCGGAATGCCTCGCCAGCCCGTTACCGTGCCAGCCTCCGGTGACGCACCGCCCGGTGTGAACAACCCGCTAGAAGGTAACATTGCACGTAAATATTCACTTTTTATGTATTTACTAGATTAAGTAAATAGTGCTTTTTGATTAAAACTAAATTCAAGAACTCATTCACTCAAGATTTTATTTTTGTGTAAATTATTGAAAATTGCCTTGCTTTAGAAAATCAAGAAAGTAATTAAAATTTACTTATCAACTCTATCAGCAGATCCAAACTTATAAAATCATGAATAGAAAAGCACTTTCGAAATATCCTTCTTTATTGTGGCAGCGAGTGCATTGTATGTTTTATTCGGCAGTGGTCCCGCGCCGGCTGGGCTTGTCGACGCGCGGCACGGACCGCGGCTGGTCGCCGCCCGCGCGCCCGGCCTCTGCGCCGCCTGCGCATACTCACACTATGACAAGAGATGAACCACAGGTACGTTATAAGTAATCTTTATTATATCGTCATGTCTTGCAATTGATTTAATAAAAGTGTAGTAAAATCTTCTGCCATGCTTTATTCTTCTATAGAGATCTCGATCCAATGGGACTGAAATCTTTTTCACACTTATTATGTAAATAAACCCAAAGCTCTGCAGACTTCACTAGTGCAATCACTAGCTTAACAATTGTTACTTTACGGTACCGCAATCAGATTGTTGGGTAAAACTTGTTTATTGTTTCTTTCCAGGATTTATCTTGCGCCAAAGATGCATCTACAAAGATGGACATTGACACAGATGGTGAATACCTATCTGACTCTGATTCTAACGAAGCTCGACAAATACCAAGGAAAAAACATCACAGGTATGTTAATATTCTGAATTGGAACACAAATTTTGACATAGTATAAAACGTGTGTTTATGTGACCATTCTAAACTGCTGACGCGATTTTGATGGGGTTTCATCATCATTAGAAATTATAAAGAATGGGCGGGTGGCTAGTTGTATAATGTTTTTTTTAAATGAATTTCTTGTATTTCAGACATCCACATTCAGTAAATATGTCCGCCGGAAGCAGTTCGATGCACGACCCTATGGCCCAGCCGTCTGAGTTCCACACATTAGTTGATACAGCATGCTCTATCATCGATGCGCCTCATCAGCAGAATATATCCTCTTCGCCGTCACCAGGTACGTTTTGATGGCTTACACTATTATTTATGGCATAAAATATTTCGCTTTTATTTGTAACTGCGTTTCTCCACAAAGGAAAGTCGTGCATAGGTCATGATATTTTTAACACAATAATTAAGTACACCAATGTTTGAATTTGTTCTAGGACCAAGCGGCTCGAACACAGTGGTAGCGGATTCCCGCGGCTCATCGTCTCGAAGCCCCGGCAAGACTGTTATTGTACGTGCTGTAAGTCACTCCACTTATTTGGGGGACTTTTTCTTATCAAAATTATACCCTACTCTTCAATTGGACGTAACTTTCTAATAAGATTGACAATATGTATCTAAATTTTGAGGTCAAATTACGAAAAAGGCTTGAGTTTCATCCACTTGCGTACCTTGGATTTGCCCACCTAAGGAACCTGATCTACCTAGTACCTAGTCAGAATCCTTGGTGATAAGTGAATGTGTCAAAGGTATCTGGTTGAAGATCGTTCGTCAATATAACAATTATCTAATATTTATTTGTAACATCAGGGTGAGCTGTTAAGCGCGGCAGATCCTCTCGAGTCTCAAGAGATTTCGGCGCATGTGACGGTGGAGACCACAGGTTTACCACCTCCACCTCTCTTGCCAACTCTCAACGCGCCAGCGCAGCCGTAAGTACTATGCAAAATGAAAATTTTGCTAATCTTTACATACAAATAGGACGTAAAAACGAAAAGATGTCTTTTATACTTTGGAGGTATGAGGAACACTGCCACTAATTATAAACCTCACATGAGGCATTCCTTGTTAAAAATATTGAGTGTAGCAGTAAATTTTTATTTATTTTCCAAACAGTGCACCCCCTTCGCCCGCGTTAGCAGACCTTTGGTAACACACATTTTTATTTTCCAGTCGCGCGTGTCCATCTCTAGGCGCCTCAGTGTCGCATGATCTCCTGCTGGGAAGATGGCGTCTGTCTCTAGATCTCTTCGGACGAGTGTTCACGGAGGACGTTGGCTTGGAGCCTGGATCCGTGGTCGCTGAGCTGGGCGGATTCCCTCTCAAAGAGGTTAAGTTCCGCAGGGATATGGAGAAGCTAAGGAATTCACAACAGAGAGATTTGACGTTACATAAGGTGGGTACTTCACAAGTCTTGGGGATGTATGCTGTGTATACTGTCATGTTAATTAATTCCTAATCGAATTGGTGTAAAGTCTGTTATTTAAAAACACATAAGGACGTTTTTATTACGAAAACTAAACTACTCGTTACTTAAAAATCAAAAGCTGGTGGTGATTTCGTAAATCGTCTAGAAATAACTAGAAAATCAAGCGAGTATTCTCATTCCACAGATGGAACGCGACCGTGCTAAGTTGTTACAGCAGACGTTTGCGGAGTTGAACAGCGCGTTCGCTGGTCAGAACAGGCGCGCGCACAGTGCGCAACCACCGCTCGCAGTCAACAGAGTTAAGGTGACGTTCCGCGACGAGCCGGGAGAGGGCAGCGGTGTAGCGCGCTCCTTCTACACCAGTGTCGCTGAGGTAAGAAAACCAATTTTGTTAATGCAGCAACCCCAGTTGGAGACAATACGTATCAAGTAGGACAATCTGTGTAACTAAACACTTTTTTATTTTTTCTTACAAAATAGTTTGACAATCTCACGATAATTTATGTAAAACACACACCCTTACGTGAAATATGACATTTTCTTAGCTTTAAATATAAATGATTGGTTTGAATGAAAATGATTTACTCGTAGTAGTATTCTGATGTTATCTTTGAAACTCTGTGTTTTAGGAGACTTGTATTATTTTTACTGGGACATAAAAAGGAACACGTATAATCCTTACTATTTCTACTTATTAACTTTTACTTTCCTTATACTTACCTAGTGGTTCTTTCTGCGTGCTCCAATAACTTACTCAACCAAAACCAAGTGCTAGTGTAAGGTGCCCACAACCATTGGCCTTTACACATGTAAACAAAACTAAAATTATTAAGTGAGGTCTCCATATGTACTGATTTTCAATAGTGTTATATTTTTTGTGTAGGCGTTACTAGCAAATGAGAAACTCCCGCCGTTGGAGCCTACGACCGGCAGCGGTACAACGACTAGCAGTACCAACGGAACATCAGGTTCTGCCAACGCGAACGCCGGCGGAGCGAGCAGTAACAGTGGAGCTCGGTAGTTATAATCAATTCATTTGTTAACGCGACTCTTTTCCTTAGAAGCCAGAATCTTAAAAAGTGTCATACACACAAGTCTCAAGTTAACTATGAATATCTGAAAATGGTTCATTGTCCCTTAGCTTTATGCCATTGTAACGTAACTACTTTAAAACACTTTGGAATGCAAATGAATGAATGAGTTCCATAAGCCTTCACGTTTCTCTTGTAACATAAAATTGTAATGTGGTTATAGAAGTGGAGCGGGTCGCGCGCGGTCTAAAGACGCGGCGCGCCGCACGCCCGGCCGGCCCGCGCCTCGCCCACCAGCGTCGCGAGAGCCGCGCAGGGTGCTCAGTGTAGACGCCAGACCGTATTCGCCACAGGTATGAACTAAAAACGACAGCCAGTAGTAGTTCATGATGTGTTTGGCCTAAAAATGGAAACTAAGAAGTGTATTCTCTTGGTCAATGAATCATGTGTATGTACAATGATTTTTCCTTGATTACTGGCCCGATTTATGTCATTGTTTTTCCGTTTGGTAGAGGAAGCACGCGCGGTGGTCCCATATAAATTTTATCAACTTTTTTTGAGTAGGTTTTGTAAGTTCCACTTAGAGCTACTGCGCACGAGTTTCTTTTGTTACCGCGATAAAAGTTTCTGTCACTATCAGTTCACGTCACCAAAATGGATTGCGCTCACGAAGGATGACAGTCAACAAACGTTTTTGAAAACCAGCTGTCATTTGACATCTCAGAATACTAACTAAAGCATAGAAACGTGACTAAAATAGCAACTTGAACTCAATTCATTTGGTTCACTTTGACAAACGGAGGCTGCTGATATTTTAGAGAAGGACACACATACAAAAGATGTTTAGAAATTTAGTAGGTTGTCACATACAAAAATTTTACTATTGATGTGACTGTGAAATTGAATAATTTCAACGTCGATTCTATTGATTACATACATAAATTGGCACAATTAAACAAGAGTGTATTGATGGGCTTAATTAACATTCCTTGAAATATGTGTGACTAATATAGCAATAATCGTGAACAAATGAGCACAGGGAAATTGTTAATCTTGAAATAATCAAACCTTCTCCATAGGAAACAACCAATTTGAACCATGCACCTAGAGTCTGACGTTTCATAAGTGCCCATGTAGGTTTATGTGAAATAAAATTGATTTGATTGATTAAAAAAAGTGGCAGTTACAAAGCAATTTCTGAATGGTCGCTACAACTTACTAAAATAGTTATTACGACTGCTACGAAGCGATTCAGCAAAACTTTTTATATATTTGTATTTGGTTATCAGCTCGCAGTTGACACATAATTTGACAAAAAATTACCAATGGGCAGTCAATAGTTTTTGGCTTTTTTCTTTTCGTGAAGTATGGGACTTGCAGCTCCCAACCACACAATATATTATACCACCGAGTCCACACACTCACTATACAAAGAATTCGTGCAAGCTGACAAAGAAATATTATAAAAATATCATGTATCAACTATATGGGAGTGTACTACAAACTTATGAACAATGTACACAAATTGTTCAATGACCGAACTATCACCCTCTGAAGCAAAGTACTACCGAATTTGGCCGGGTTGAATTATAACCAAATGACAGGTCATCTTGTGACAAGCCAAAAAAGTAAAACAAAGTGTTTTTCATTATGGTCTGATGTTTTATTTTTTTTACTTTACCTTATGCATTAAAACTAGAAATTACCTAACATATCTATTTGTGGATGCAGGCTGCTCCCGGGACAGAAGGCGCCGGTTACAGCGGTGACAGGCCAGGCGGACACAATGAACATCTCACGCTCCATCAGGCACAACTGGGCGAACGACTCTATCCAAGGGTAAGGTTTTATTTTTAAACATTGTGAGCTATATTTTTAGTGATGGAAAATCGAAGTTATCATTAGTTAGTTTGTGTATGTACCGAAAGATCATAATTATTCAGTGACAAGCCGTGCTGATTAGATTCGCAAACTTTAATCCCCTATTTTACCCTAAAAATCCTGGTCACTTTCGGTGTCTAAGTAACTCTTATAAATTTCAAGTTTCTAAACCCAGTGGTCTAGGCTGCGCGTTGTCTGTCTTTTTTTTTTTTACTAAGCAGATGATATCGTGCTACAGTTACTACAAAAAAACTTGTTTTTGTAGGTTCACTCGCTACACCCGACATTCGCGGGCAAGATAACCGGCATGCTGTTGGAACTGACGCCGGCGCAGCTGCTGGTACTGCTGGCGAGCGAGGACGCGCTGCGGCAGAAAGTGCGCGAGGCCATGGATCTCATAGTCATGCATCCCTCCGAGGCGATACTAGGTACGTGCGCAAAGCTAACAAGAGTATTTCTGACAAATAACTCCCACACGCCTAGCTGATTGAAATGTGTGCAACGATTTGGTTTAGATCCTGCACAAATGAGTCGTCCGGAGTCTGGACTTTTGCCTGGTTTATGGCAATCGGCTTGCATATCACATGGGACTAGAACACAACTCGCGAAATGAGGCGAAGGGCGGGCGTTTTGGGGGACTGTCTTATGTAATTTTGACGTTCGAAAAGTGCTGACTCTCAGCCTAGTTTGAATAAATGACTTTTGATTTTGAGCCCCTTTAATTTGTCCAACAGATTTAGACGTATTCTCTTTGTCGGAGCGCGGCGGCGGCGGCGCAAGCGCGGGTGCGGGCGGCGCCGCCGGCACGTCTGGCGGCGCGGCCGCACCCACCGACGACGCCGCGCCGCTGTTCTACTCACCCGGCAAGCGCGGGTACTACTCGCCGCGCCAGGGACGCGCCACGCCCGAGCGGATCAACGCCTTTAGAAACGTCGGCAGGTAATAAAACACGAGACAAAACGACTAAAACTTGACACTACTACTCTCGCAAATCTAATAATGCGTAATTTTCGAATCAGTGTCATCTTGACTAATCGCTTGTTTCTTTTATTTGCAGAATAATCGGTTTATGCCTACTGCAGAACGAACTGTGCCCGATGTTCCTAAATAGACACGTCCTTAAATATATTCTGGGTCGGCCGGTGAGGTTCCACGATCTCGCGTTCTTCGACCCCGTCGTGTACGAGAGTCTTCGGCAACTAGTCGTAGATGCTGAAACCGGAGACTCCCATTCCCTGTTTGCTGCTTTAGATCTCAACTTTAGGTAAGGAGTATTTTGTTTCAGTCTTCTCATTAATTTATTCTTTCCTGGCTGAATATTTTATCACAACAGTGAAGATTAGTGCTGGTGGTGGACACACAAATAGTAAAAATGGATTTTGAACCTTATTTTACTTTTGGCAGTTTGGAAATGTGCGAGGAGGAAGGTGGTGGATGTGTGGAACTGGTGCCGGGCGGACGTGACATCGAAGTGACGGCGCTCAACGTGTATGACTACGTGCGCAAGTACGCACAGCATCGGATGCTGCTCTCACAGGAAAAGGCGCTCGAGGTACCGTAGTCTTGCAATAGCACTCAATAGTTGGTGTATCCATTTTTGTAAGAAGCAGCGGTACGTATTGTAACGTGTAGACGCTCACAAGTGTACTATTAGGGTCTACATTACGACCATATTTAAATATACTTCAGGCTATGCGAGTTGGTGTGCTCGACGTGCTTCCCGAGTCGGCGCTAGAAGGCTTGACCGCGGAAGACTTGCGGCTACTGCTGAATGGTGTGGGCGACATCAACGTGGCCGCGCTGGTGTCCTACACCAGCTTCAACGACGAGAGCGGAGAACCATCCGAGCGACTCGCGCGCTTCAAGCGCTGGCTGTGGGCCATCGTCGATAAGATGACCCATTTGGAACGACAGGACTTGGTAATTCGAGAAATATTAGTATAGACTTATGAATCTGCTTTTGTGGACATTAGGCTTGTATCGAATTTCATAGTTATCTATACTTATATTATAAAGAGGAAAGATTTGATTGTTTGTTCGTATTGAATAAGCTCCGAAACTACGGGACCGATTTGAAAAATTGTTTTACCATTAGAAGCCGAAATTATGTCTGATGAACATAGGCAACTTTTTTGTTTTCGATGTCCACGCGGACGAAATCGCGGGCGAAGTGCTTGTATTTAATCAAATTGTGTGCAGGTGTACTTCTGGACTGGATCGCCCGCGCTGCCGGCGTCCGAGGAAGGCTTCCAGCCGATGCCGTCGGTGACGATCCGGCCGGCGGACGACGCGCACCTGCCCACCGCGAACACGTGCATATCGCGCCTGTACATCCCGCTCTACTCCTCGCGACACGTGCTCAAGCATAAATTACTGCTTGCCATCAAAACCAAGAACTTCGGCTTCGTCTAGACACTCGCCACTATTTGTTATGTATATCCTTAATTTTAAGCCCAGTCATGTAAGACTGCCGCTGTATTCTGTCACTGTAGAGAAAAAACGTGTCTTTATGAAGTACCATCATAGAGCTTACTTTATTATTTTAAAACCATAACTAGTATTATCTACTTCTAGTACGTACATACTGGTGTATATTTATTTATTTGACCTTTTTTTTTACTTGAAAAAATCTTTAACTCTATATGACTGGGTGTATTTGACTGAATAGTAATATTCAATATGCAGTAATTTTTGTTAGTAAAAGGCCCAAGAACGGTCCGCACAAGTACATAGTAATTTTTAAACTTGTAAGCTCATAGGCCATAAGTATTTAACGTTTATTTAAAAGAACCTATAGAAATCGCAATTCTACATACCAATATTATTTGGAAGTTGATTAAAATCAAAGATCAACCATTTTATACTGATTTTCTAAATTATTTTATTTATCTTTTTTTCTGGACTTATTTTGATAAAGGCCTAACATAACATGCATTTGGTTGCTCTCCTCATCTACACTATTGATTGTACTTCTATGGCTCGATGGCAAGCAAAGGCAGCATGAGAAAATATTCAAGAATATTTTAACTGTTTATATAGCTTTGTTATATAGTAAAAATTATATAAGATAATACAGTATGATGGGTATACTGCTATAATACTTTGGGTAAGCTTGGGAAGAGAGGCGTCGGATCCGAGCAATGGTGGTATTGTGATATCAGAGGAAGTATTTTGCGCCTCAATCTCTAAATTTAAGATTATAATTAGATTTCCTTTGATTAGTCGTATTAATACGGTTCATAATAAACAATCTCAAAACGCTTATAATGTTGTTATTATTTCTATGTCCGTCCACAGAACAAGAACATTAGTAATATAGGTACTTGAAGTTTTCATAAAAATATCCTGACTATGGTAGTTGTAAGTAAATTGTTTATTATCACATCACATATCCACAGTAAAACTGGTAGCACTATTACAACAACAATGATCCAAATTAAATTCCTTTTGGTTGTCCATTCATCACAAAAACTGCTATAGATTGAACACACATTTTAGCATGATTTACACAACTCTAATTACAAACTCGCAGGAATTTTTAACATCTGCTTAAAATAGCTTTTGTAATCACATACAAGAAGTATGTAGGTATTACAAGTAATAAGTCTAGGGTTAGCTTAAACTGTCCGCCTTATTAACCCGTTACCAGGCCTCGGACATATCCTGCAGTAATAGTGATATTTCATAGATTTATATGAGTGATAACGTTTGCTATGAGATTTTATCAATTAGATTTAGAAAATTTGCCGAAAACCTTGGGAAAACATAATTCCATTGCCTGTCTAGACGTCGACTTTTGATATATGATAAATTTACTACTACCCACATTTTAAATTTCGAACGTTATTTCTTCTTTATAATGTAAAATGACTGTGAGTAAAACCAAAATAAAACCCGCGGCAAACAGCTAGCAATTTTCGGGCAATGGACGAATAACTCCCACAATAATTAGGTATTCACATGCAAAGGTGATACGGTTCCCCACGTTTTGTTTCGCTACATCATATTTTAGAATGATATTTTTACCTATAATTAATGCACAAATTACTAGAAAAACACAAATTGTACTAGATATAAAAAAAAATAAGACAGCTTTCTCCGATTCGTTATTGTGAATAAAAACGTTGCACTTTTCAAAAAAAAATACCCTTCAGTGGCCGACCCACAGAATACTACTATTTAGGGGCCGACCACAGAAGAAATTGCTGCAAGTGACATTTGCTAGCTACAAATAGGGTTAAAACACCATTGTTTTTTTTATGAATAAGGTGGTGTAGTTTTAGTAGAATCGCTACAACTCCCCTAATGGTTGCTCTTAGACTCTCATAAAAGCATTTTAAAAGTACAGTCAAACAAAATACATGATTTGATGAGCACAACTATAGATAGCCCTTTAGGCAGTGATGCCAGTGAAGCACATCTTTTACTACACTTACAGGTGCCCAGAGACCAGTGAGTGAAGTCATTCCGGAAATGGGAGTCTCAAAGTAGCGGCAAAATTAAAACAAAACTGCAGAGTAAAAAACTTGTACTTAAAATACTCTAACAATATTTACAGTCATAAAATCGAAATTGTACAAAATGAACACATACATTTATTCATGCAGGTAAAGCGTAAAAAGCTGAGTGGAATAAGTACTTAAAAGAACAATAATTAATGAATTTATTATGATGCAATTGAAGAGATATGGGCTGTTGCTTCATTTAATGCCCATAATTAGGTTATTAACTAAAGATCATAATTATGTTCAATAAAAACTTTTAACTAAACCAGTTTTTCATCTTTCTATGCCTTACATACACACATAAAAAAAAAAATTATTCTAATTTAGAAACCATTCTCAATTCAGCTGATATTTTTCTGTAAACTCCATAGAGTACAGTGACATGGCATACATGTAATAAAGCACTTGTTATGTAGGTGCTAGGGTAGGTATTCCAACACATTTCAATGAGAGCTAGAAGCAGGAACCTGACTATAACAGAGAAATTGTTGGTCCATAGCAAATATGGCAGGCTGTGGAAGTACCATGAATAAAACTGATAGTGAAGGCTCCTAGCGCACATTACACCAATGAAGTTTACAATAAACATTGGAAGAATAAACAATTGAGATAAAATATCAAAATTGATATTAAAGTGAGGATCTTGCTCAAGTTCAACAGGTTTCCTAACTGCTTTCTTTCCACCCTTTTGGGAAGACTTCTGCAACACTGTTTCAAATGAATTAATGAAATCCTCCTGTTCTTTGGTCAAGTTTTCTGTTTCATCATTCTTTTTGCCTAACTTTTTCTTAATTTCCTTCTTTAATTTACTTTTCCTCTTATTTTCTAAATTTTTTGCATCTATTTGAGGTTGCACCTGTTTCTGCACATACTTTAGACGACAATAACTCTTAAAATATTTGACACACATTGGAATGAATACAATCAGCAAGAGAACATGTATTGCTAATAGGGACAAATGAAAACATTTATTTTCAAATACATCTATTTCCAGAAACCTATAGTTTACAGTCCATGTATGATTGAAAACACGGCCTATGTCAAAACTTCCTTTTAAATACGCTACTGGACTGCTCAATAAAAATGGTAAACCTAATACTACTTGAATCATACCACAAATAAACAGTTGTATTGTGGTTCCCTTCAAACCTAAATTAGTCAAATAGAAGAAGAATAAGGCAGGGGCATAAAGTAGAATGTTCATTTTGACAGATACTCCTAAACTGTAGAATATGCTACCTAGGTACCATTTAGAGTCCATGAAGAAATTTAAAGCGGCATACAAGAACAGTACAGCAATAGGATCATTGAATAATCTCAATACATAGATTGAATGTATTCTATATGAGGTTAATATCGTTATAACTAGAACATAAGGTGGAACTTTCTTTGTTTTGATGTAAATTCTAAGAACAAGACATATCTGTAGTAAATAGATACCAATAAATATGTACTGCACAAGTTTGATGTTTTCACCTTGGCCTGTAAGGAAATAGAACAAAGAATATATGTATACGAATCCTGCTGGGTACACAAGCGGTCCGGTGTCTCCACGGAGCTGGCTGTAGTCGAGGGTTCCATTCAGGAATCCTTCACATTCTTGCATGTACGCCTTCCAGTCAATTTCAGTATATGGCACACGTTCCACAACCAGCACATTAATAATAAGTTCAGCAACGATAAGGAGTAAGGCAGCGAATGGTAACTGAGCCGGGTTTACAACTAACCCTTTTATAAAAGACCACGTAAACACCTTCATAATGTCGTGGTAAAATTCTTGAAATTTACTCCTACCGCCCATGGTGAAAGCAGTTTATTTAACCGTACCACTTATTAAATTAGCATAGATGTACCGTAGATGCAGTAAGAGCTAGACAGACTTAGTAGGCAGTTTATTATTTCTATTTTAGGATTAGGTCACCGCAACGGTCCCCGGCGGCAGCAGACATTCTGCGACAGCTGATGTGACGTTGGCCGCATTCCGAGTTAGACCATAATCGCTGACAGCGCTCACATCGATAATTAGCATTCCGATTTAGATATCACGATTATGACAGCTGACAATTCGCTCACAGTGATATTTCTGTAAGGCATGGTCGGCGTTATCGCAAGATGGCGCATGTCATGGCGTCACCTATGACGAATCAAGGGACATCGTTATCGCGCTCACGCTAACTCGGAACGGGTGTAAGCGCGCTCAAATCGATTACATCCCAATTCGGAAAGCAGCCGTTGAGAATAATAATTAACAACTGTCAACGATGTTATTGACATTTTTGATGATTCTTAGATTCTATTCTATTTTTATAATATGGCATACAAATGTCGACTATTCTGCCAATGTCTAAAGTGAACTGGAAAACAAGTGTGTATTGTTAAAAAAAAAAACATTTAAAAGAGAACGATTAAGAAGTACGCCCGCGGCAGAAAGACAGTTCAGTGCCTCTAGGGTATATATGTTCTGTGGTTCAGCAGGTTCAGATTTTTGCATGAAAGTCATAGGATGGTTGAGTAAAGATTGTCAAATATTTACATGTACCTTATGTGTAAATATTTGACAATCTTTTGATATTTTAATTGAAATGTGAGAAAGTCGACTCTGTTTTACACTCATACATTTTTGCTGATAAGTCCTAAAAGCGTTGGACACCTTTTGCTATACCTACTCCGACCAGCCCATCCGTTGCTCTCTCTTACGAATGGTCTCACAATAATAAACTGTTCCAGGTCTCAGGAATAGACCTTTGATAGTTTAAATAATAGTAGGAAGTATTTAAAACTCATTCGTTCAACTTCCAAGTACCTGTAAATACCCACCTTCCCATCCATACCGTTTAGGATTCCCCTTGGCTTACTTTTAACTACGCACGTTTTGTTCTTGACATTAATCCAGTAGCTATAAGTAGTAGGTAGTTAATAGGTACCTGCACGAGAACTTGAACTTGATTACAAATTGGTGTACACTTAACAGCACATGTAGCAGTAGGGCAGGCTTATCTTGTAGTCACAACTAAAGGGCCTTGACCGATGATATCTATTATTTGATTCACTGTTTGGATAGTCTAAGTAATTAAGAGGTGTTCTTCATGCAATCCTTTTTTTTTATTGCCACGTTATCAGCGATACCTTTAAGATGAGCAAGGCCAGCCATTAGTAAACGAACTTCAAAATGTAAGGCACACTATAAATGTTGCGCTTCCTTTGCCAGCCGCATAGTTTTAGAGTACTTTTAGAAGCTTAATAATTATGAAGTGTGTAACTAGCTTTGTAGTAATATTTGGACTTGCAGCAGGGTTAGGAACATTCGGGGCAGAAGTCCTTCGTAAGTAGTGAATAGTTTTACCACCTTACCAATAACTAACATGTATTGTAAAGCCCATAATAAGTAGGGTAATAATAACACCCTAAAGACATGTTCAAATAATGGACTGCAGAAGGCATCTAAACATCTAAACATCATGATTATTTCAAAACTAACGGACGGATTCCAGTAGGTAGTACCTATATTTTTGGAATCCACTAATCAACAGTACGCGTTTAAAGCGATATGGATCATAATAATGTGGGTTTGGTTCCCGGGCCGAACACTTATACACTCCCAATAATGGCGATTCTTGAAAATGTTGTCTGAAAAAATGTATCAAAACCTATTATATTAACAGCTAAGAATTGTGTCGAGAGCCAAATTCTGGACTTGTTAACGACATGGCGGAATGGAGATGCTTCTTCACCACTTCCATCGTTAAAAGCGATAAGGATACCATCTGTGGAAGGCGTATATGAAGGCTTTGGCATAAAGTAAGTACCCAACTAGTCACTTAAATCATAATACTTTATAAATAAATAAAACAAAAACACTGATTGTGGTGCTAAAATATAAATTTTCCTATATTTTTGAGAAGCATAGTTTTTTCCCCCGTATTTATTGAAATAAGACAACTGAGACGAATTCCTAAGCAGTTCCGAATATATAATATAATAGAAGTTCGATGAGTGTAATCTGTCGCCGCTGGGGCTGTGGCACAGAACATAAATACCCAAAGCGGGGCTGTGGGCTGGTAGTCCATGGCTGATAATGCCCAGCAAGTCTCCAAGAATAAGTAGGTAGGACACGCCATGTGTCGGTACCATTCCAGTAATTGAATTTATTCGTTTGTATTAGAATTACGTATACGACTGGTGACATGCAACTGGCCGGTGTAAATAACTTCATAGTGGAAGAACTGACTGTGTCGGCAAAAGACTTGGAAGCATCTACGACTCTCCACTTCCCACTGCTGATGTTAACTGCACGTAAGTAGTAGTTTAATTTTTTCATAGATGTTATGTTATTAAGTTTTTGTATTGATTACTAAACAGTGGCCCTCCTCGCAAATCTAGCCCCGAAGACCTCTTACGAACCTACTTCAAAAATAGAAGCGTTTTCATATAGACATACAAAAACCAGTAAAGACGTGGTGACTGGCGATTGAAATGTTACGTTTTGAACGATGATCGTCGTGGGTTTAGTAGTTGCAAGCGCTACTGCTGAGTATGAGGTCTTGGGTTCGATTCCCTGGTCGGGCAATATTGTAATTGGGTTTTTCCATGAGGAATTTCTCAGTAGCAGCCCGTAGTCTTAGTTGTGGCCGGTTGTTTGCAGAAGGCTTTTTAGGCTACTTTTACATGAGACGAACACAACTGTGGAAATGTGGGTGTACCTCTCTGTTTTCCCTTCGGGGACAAACAGGTGTGGTTTTATGAACCCAAAAAATCGCCTTGAGATTTTTTCGGCTTGGATACCTCCTAGATACTTCTGCAAGGCGGATAATGGGTTTCCTGAAGACTGACCTGCACGCGTAGCATGAACATCCTAGAAACGCGTGTCGTCGACGACGGAATAGACAAAATGACTGATGAACAAAAGAAACATGGCTGTTCTGTCTATTCTGTCTGTCATTTTGTCTATACATCAGTCGACCATACCCGTTCATGCTACGCGTGCTGCAGTTCAAACGAGATCAATGACGGTGTATCATGTCGTGTTAAAATTAGACTCCTATTTTCAGTGGATTATAGTTTAAAGGGACGTGCCTACGTGATGTATTCTCTAAAAGGGTCAGGATTGATGAAGTAAGTAAAACAAAAGTCGTCATAAATAATTATACACTGCTACATGGATCTTCTGGCGTGTGGGCAAAATCGGAACTTTCGCCGCAATCTTGTTTTTTCAATACGAAAAATGTATTTCCAAAAAGGTTTAGGTACTGTTTAACAGCGCGCCCTGTCAACGTCATTCGAGCACCAAAATATCCTTGTAGCATTGTTTATCAATCTGTTTATTGAAATTCTAACATTAACGACGTTCCTAATGTTTCAGAACTACTTTCCAAAACGTTAAAATAACGGTTGTAACAAAGACTATTCCTAATGGCACTGTTATACTAGTCGATGACGTTGACCTGAATTTTAGTGTTGCTAGTATCAAGGTAAGACTTTGAGCAGTGGTGCAATGGTGGTGGTCAACATTTTGGGTCACAATAATCACAATTGAAATGAAATGCTTTTCATTCTTTAGACGTGCTTTGATTCTCTTCAAGGCTGAGTCTTTTTAAAACGCTAACACGCCCCTTAGTGGCCGTTTGCAACGCACGCAACAGTTTGCAACACAGTACTTGTTAAGATATTCATGCGGGCGGTACCGGTAGTAAGATGCAGAGATATAGGAAATAAAACAAAGCAAAACAAAATCTTTTGCATGTCGTGCGTGCGTTGGGCTCGCTTCGGGCCTGTCGATGCGGTTGTTACTTACACGCATGACTTTTGATCAAACTCGAAATATGATATTAGTATTTAGACACATTACATAACATCACACCTTGTTTCCCCGAAGGGTTGGGCAGAGGTGTACCTATAGTACAACCCACATTAGTATTTAGGTACCTAGATAATTAAGTATTCAATCAAAGCATTTCATGCTACGGTAAGAAACGTCATACCAGCACCAACCAATGGGTACAACACTACAACTTTCCAATGAAACTGAACTGCACCTTAATTGCGTAACACACTATCAATCATAACCTGTTTTAATTTGAAGAATATTGCTAATCCATTACTCCATATGTTCGAATAAATTGTCTGCCCAACAACGTAAATAACGCAATTAATTTTGTTGAACTGTCAAAATGAAAGCCATTCCTACTGTTAATGTGTTACACAATCACCCCGATGATCGGTACACATAATACCTAGTCCTGAATTTCATGGTTCATTTTATCACAAACGGTGTGGGTGATCACAATATTTGTTAAGTAAAGCACAAATCATAGGCTGGTATAATCATAGGTACTAATTATGATCCCGGAAATATTGTAGTCCACTCTGTTTACTGAGAATCATTTGGCAAAACGATATTTCTTTCAGATTGACTTAGCAGACAGTTCGTGGCCAATCAACAATGTGTTGAACAGTAGCGCTATGAAGATTGTAGAAAGTTATCGCAGCTTGTTGGTGACGGCAGCTAAAGACATGCTGAAGCAAGTTATCAATGACTATCTGGCTACGACGACGACTTCGCAGGTGTTAGACATCGTCGGCAAAGATTATTGTACTACCTCACTACCTACCCTGCCTGTCTTTTCGAATTTAGGAACCATTTAAGACTATTTTTGGTTTGTTATGAAGGAGGAAGATATTCTTAATGTTCACTTGCAGTTGATGTTTAATAAAAAAATTATAACTATAGTTGTTTGTAAAATTTATTTAATTTAACATGACATTATTTTTCATTGTGCTGTGTGATAATACTGATAATAAACTCATACCCGATTAATGACTATCAATTCTTTCGGCACCCTAGAATTTCGTGGCACCTTCGAGATCAAGTAATTCGTAACTTTGTTGGGATCCACCCTAAGCAGCTATTTATTGATTTCCTTGACCACCACTTTGAGAACAGCATCCATAAAGTCTTTTAAGGAGTTATTTAATAATTCCGACAATACTTTTCTTACTTCCTCCAAACCTTGAACCACTTTTAACTCTAATAAAAAATAAAAAAAACTTTGAGGAATATAACAAACATGAGCCTACCTACTCTAGTAGATGCAGGTACATACACAAAAGTACACACACGCTACACGGTACATCTAAACGGCGTGCTGGAATTAACCCAATCAAAGTAAATTATTCTATCAGGGTTCGAACCAATGAACCACATTTCCTCCATTTTATTAGTTTCCATGAAGGTTTTCTTTTTAAATGGCTCAACAGTTAGGCTCTAGGAATTAACATAATATCGTATGGAATGATGGTATATATAGGGTGTCCCGGAAGCCGACGTCAAGCCGGAGTCGGGTGATAGGTCGGGTCATAATATTTACTTAACAGAAAAAAAAAACCGTCACAGTTCTTCTAGATTTTTTAGTTTTTTTTTTTTCTGTTATATTATGACCTGACCCGATTCCAGCTTGACTTCGACTGACGGGACACCCTGTATATTATGCCATATGCTTAGAAAATGATGATTTATTTTAAAAACCGTGAATCACTTCTGACCATCTGATTCATCGGATCGGGCAGTTGCTTAACCTCATGCACACACACATGAACGCACAAATACAGAGAGTTTGTACTTAATTAAGTTATAACGTTCTCACTGCTGGGACACAGGCCTCTTCTCTATGAGAGGAAGTGAGCCGTAATCCACCACGCGGGCTCAGTGCGTTTACCCTTAACCATAGAATAGATCGATCTCTCCAAATTCGAAGTTCAGGATCCTTTGACAGGCAAGCAGTCCCTCGCATGCATTGGAGATTGGTGCACAGTTCCAAAGAGTTTTATTTCGCGACACAGGGATCACCAGCAGATTGTTATACACTTATCACTCCGTTGTCCGAAACTGGGCGCAGGGTTGGCGCACGTGTCGCGCATGCTTCTTGTTTTTGTTTTTTGTTTTTTTGGAGCACAGCCGAGACCCGCTCGCTACGACGACTCACAACCGAATCTGGTTGGATGTCCATCTTTAATTAAAATTAAATCTTTACCTTTAACGGGTCGATATTCGATATGTGAAATGACAAAATGTAAACGATCGTTAGATAAAAGTAATACGTTGTCGTAGAGAAAGTATATTATCTCCCTTTGATGTCACAGATGAGGGGCCTTCACTCCCAAGCCATTTAATTAATCATCGTTTTCTGTTAGTCCCGAGTAGAAAATGGGGCTTAGGTTCCTCTTAATTTGCATGACTATATTGTGCCTAATCAGTAAGTAATTATATAGATTGCTATCTCTAAAACGCCTTAGCGTTAGGGCCTAACACCCAGGCACGGTAATAATATCATACAGTATTCCAACTTCATACAAACGGACGAAGCTATGCCTACGCGCCGCGCTCAAGGCACGCGCGCGGCATGCAGACAGGTAATCTTTATTCCGGCAAGTGAATTGATTCACTTATTCCGACTCCGGGTCCGGTACCGATTCACCTTATTTATTCCTTTGGCACCGTTTGGCACCGGCACTCACTCGCTCATTTTGGTTCCCCGGTTTCGCAGAACATTTTATTCATTTGGTTCACTGGATCATTTGGCACATTTTGAATTGAACAGTTGGTTAGTTAGAGCGATACGACGTGTTCCGAGTACTTCCGAGTGACTTGAGCGAGTGAACGAGAGTGAACAGTGAACGCGCGCTCCGGAATCATTTGGTACCGCGGTGCCGGTAAGGATTGTGAGGAATAAATAAGGTTTACGTATCCGCGTTCGGTACCGGCACCTTTGAATCAGTACCTCCGGAGTTACCCACCGCTAGCAGACAGTGTCGACTGTGTCGTAGTGTCGAACGGCGGTGTGTTGTTTTTTTAACAATAACCACGCGATTTTTTTACTAAAACTAAGTTCAAGTACATATTTAATATGACGAGTATGATTTATTATGCTGTTTATGGTTGCATGAATCCGTCAATAACGCATCCCGAGATAACTTTTATACTAAACTATAAAATAATTTTACTTACTAGTGGGTAGGTACATAAAGTGTCTTTTTAATGGATAAGTATTGCCTTTTATCTCCCGAAAATAAAGATGTCTGGATTAATAAATAAAGTGAATACAGTAAAGGAAAGTGATTGACACTATTGAAATAGGTAGTTATAGGCGGTTCATGAATCAGGAAAGGGTAGGTACGCTTGTGTTAAAACCTCAGGCATGTGTGTTTTGTTTTGTTAGTTTGTATTATTCAAAGTAAAGACTTTATTATTAATAATAGTTGTTTATTGTACAGTGTGTATGAATAATACTAGAAAAGATAATATGACCGTCTGCCTCACACTAGATAGTTGAAATTTTCTCAGATTAAGTATTTCAGCTGCTGCTATATCAACATATACTACTAGAAACCGTTTTTTTCTCGGTATTAATAACAACGACAATAGCTAGAACTCATGAAATATTCACAGGATATTTAGATGTTTGAGAGGGTTGTGATTTTAAAACATTCGTAGCCAGCTGTTCAGCTTGGCATTGGTGACCAAAGAATTTTTGTTTTGAGTTGTTGCGAGTTGTAGGTACCTAATTTATAGAGACGTTCATTAGCTGAGATAAAAAGTTATCAAAATTACTCGTCAGCTGTTTTTTGCATTTTAGTTGAGTAGGTAGGTGTTGTTGTTTGTAAGGATTGGAGTCCATGTTTCCCAAAACAATTTTTAATTAAGCTTTTTATAAGAATGCGGATTTTTTATACTTTAAAATTTAATAATAAAGCATTTCGTACGTCTCAGTCGAGGCGCAAATATTTATCGGTCGCAAATTTATAAGACCGATTTGTTATTCAAAATTATTTAAGATAAAGTTGTACAAGTGGTTGAATGAGTGTAGCTACTATAGTTTAAGAGAATTTATGGATAAAAAATGTTGACGCCCTGTAAGTTCTAACATTTTGAAATACTCTCGAGATTTTGCATGCTATGTTTTATCCTAGCTGAACATGTTTGTGCTATAACAATTATATTTAACAACATTGTATACCATGTTTTATGCAAATAAATGATTTATTATTATTATTATTATAAACATGTTTTTTTAATTAAATCAAACAATCAAAAAACATCACGCATTTTTATTGAACACTTCCTATTATATTCACAAAGTATTTTATTTGTTTATATACAAAAGTATATTTACAATGACAAAACTAAATGGAAACACAAAGTAGGCAAATGTTATTCAGGGGGGGTCAAGTCTCTAAGTAGCCAATGCCAACGACGGGCAGAAAGCACGAAAAGGAGACAACGATATACGATAGACGGAGAAATCGCTATTGTTGCTTAGCTTGACCAGATTAGAACATTCCTACCATTTTGGTACAAAATATTTTTTCATTTAATGGTGATAACCCCGTTTCTAATTAAACCGTTATTTATTTTATCGACAAAATTCATGTGTTGTGAACATATTCTTTTTAATGAAAATAATTCATTATAAATTTTTTTTTTTTTAGAAGAAATGAATAATTTAACTCTGGCAATATAACACCTGAACTATATCTCATCTGTGGAAATAAACAAATATGGTTGTTCATCGGACACTGTATTTCTTTGTTTTTCTTTGGTTTTCCACCGTATAGATAGATACTAAATTTTTCGTTTTTTAATTATTTCGTGCTGCTATTTTTGTTTTGTGGGCCTGGTCATTTTTACGAGATATAGATTCATTTCTTATGTTAGTTCCTTTTTTTTGTTTGTTTCTGTTGTTTGTGTCTGGACTGGTTTTGTTTGAGAATTATTTGTTAAAATGTCACGCCATATGCGCTACGAACTTAGAAGAAAGTGTGCTAAGTGTAACATAACTGCAGCAGAAGATAGAAACTTGAGTTTCCACAGATTTCCTCTACCTGGTAAACGTACGTTAATAAAGTAAGTAATTAAGCCTTTCTCAATTTATATTAGTTTCATCCTCATTATGCACTTAGTAATTCAATTAACAACAAAACAAAATAAAGTTACCCTTGTATGGGTCTCGTACCAACAATGTTTTTTTGCCAATTACATTTATGGTAAGTTATATTTAACATTTTTCAAATATGTAAAGAGTGGTCGCTGAAATACTGAAGCAGCCACAATGACTGAACATCAAATTCCACTATCTATAATATTAGTAGAGTAACTTTTTGGTGGAAATTACTAACAAAGTAGATTTTATAAACTGTTTAGATTAAGAACTAGTTGCAAGTTAAACCATGCGCAATAGTATAGTCAATCAATCTGCCTAGCCTTTGCACAACTATGTTGGGGTGGGCTTCCAGTCTAACTGCCACCACCCAGCAACTGGGTAATACGATACCTGGAATGACTCAAAGCATAGTATTCCATTAAAATCTAATTATTTCAATAATTTCAGGGCACGTATATGGGCTGAATACTGTTACCCTACTGGTGAATGGTCATCTGAGAAATCACTAAGAGACTTGCACTCGCAACACAAGATGCTATGCAGTAAGCACTTTGATGACTCCTCATTTACTAGCAGTGCTAGGATAAGATTAAACAATTATGCCATCCCAATTGGAGCTCAGGACTTATTGGTAAAGTTTCGCCAGGAACAATGTGCAACTACAAGTGGAAGTGAACAAGATACAAATATCTCAGTTGAAAAACCTCAAGTAAGTTAACATGATTTACTACATTGCCCCCGTGCGAACCTGGGTGGGTCGCACGGGGGCAATGTAGAAATCTTTGAGTTTTTTGGCTTTCCTGAATTACAATATGTATGTATTATACATATAAACCTTCGTTATACATATAAAGTTTTAGAGATGTAAGCATACGTAGGAACAGACAGCAGGAAGCGACTTTGTTTTATACTATGTAGCTGTATAGTCAAATCCCCATCAACTTTAAATCTAGAAAATATGTGAATTTATAAGTACAGTCAAACATTTTCCAAGCTAAAACTCAAAGTAAAACTCATTACATCTAGTCTGGGAATGCCTATTTCATCATAGACTTCCTTTCCATCTGGCATAACTGAGGTCAAGAGCAGACTTGTCTCAGTAATAATAAATAACAATATAAATGTAGAAACTGATCTTTATCTATGTTCACAAATCTAATTGTAATTTCAGGTGTGTGTTACAATGAGAACTTCATTACCTGTACAGGTGCCAACAATAGCCAACCCAACTACATCATTACCTGTTCAGGTGCCAACCACATGTGAACTAAATACTGATAGCCCAAAGGTTTGTAGTATGCTAATTTTCACTTACATTTATGTAAACAACAATCAAACCTGTGAAACTGTTGTTCACATTTTCGGTCATAAAATTTGATGATGAAGATTTTTTCCTGGCCAATTTCGAAATTAGCTAAAACTGAAAGTAAAATGATAAGGCATTGTCTTGGTATGCCTATTTCATTTGTTCTGGAGAACTGCAAGCATGCGCATATGTATGTGGGTTTATGATAAAAAAATTAGGACCCATTTGCCATCAGTGCAAAATCAATGCTTGCAGACCAGAACACTGAGGTAAGTCACTTATTCACTAGGTTTAAAGAATATAATTGTATGCGCAATAGTCTTCATTATGTTAATTCTAAATTTACTGAGACAGTGGAGATTGCTGCAACAATTGTTAATAAATTTTTGGATGAGCATGGGTGTAAAATGAAAAAAAAAATAGACAGTTTACCGACGAAGCTTCGAAAAAAGCTATAAAAAGAAAAATAAATATTCTAAAAAACGCTTAAAACTTCGTTTTATTAACCTCTCCATAAACAAATTGTATGTATAATGAAAACAAACCGATGTTCCGTTCATATTGATATTAAATACCGGAATTTCGCTTTGTTTTCACTACACATGAATGAATCATCCATCAAATAAAATAGGTTTTTAAATAAGGCGCGAAAAGTAGTTCCATTGGTCTCATACTGGCGCGCTAGTGTCGCACGCTGTTGGCATTTTATTTCTATGAAGTCTTCATTCTTCCCGTCAGGGTATTTATGTTCTGTGATGTTATTAAAATGCTGGAGGCGGGCAGCCCTATCGCATGTTTACGTACCGCGCGGCTGTAGGCATTTATTTTAAGGATACGGCCGAGTTACAATACTGTATGATATTATTACCGTGACCCAGGTATTTTATTTTTATTAAGGTAAATGCAGTCATTAACGACCAACCGATACCGATCAATTTAATGAATTTGCCATTTTTACGCTACTGGAACGATTTATTCTGAAGACACTTCACGAAACACACAATCGTGTTTGTTCATTTATGATTAGTGTGCTTGGCATTCCAGGAAAAAGACAAAATTCGTTAGAATAAGTGACGACACCGAGCTTGCCGGCCGTACAGGTAAGCACAAACCTTTTCAGAAATATGCGTAACTACACTTGTTCTGTATTATTACATTTTCACTTCGTATAGTATTTCACAAAGCTTAGGTAATTTAATAGGATAAAACTTGAAATTAGCAGCCATTGCCGACCCGTGGGTCGGTAATTACCATGCACATTATTATTTAGTCTAGTAGTAACACTTTCCCGTCGATATGTGACACTAAAACAATTATTTTAATATGACTTGAATCTAAAAATATCAAGCCTTTACACAAAATTAGCGATTTATACTATTTTACTCGTTTTATGTTTACCACGCATTATAAAATTATTCATTCGTTGTTATTGTACAGTAACATTATTAATTTACCTTTGTTTGTATTACAATGTGTGTACAAATTAATATATTATTTGCTACAGCAATTAATTCCTACAATCCCTGTTATAGTTACAAAAATCTAACAAATACATATTAAACCTAGTTTTTTTGAGTCGGTGAAACATTTTCACATTTTAAAAACACACACATCTTAAATACCGACCCGTATGAGTCGGTGATAGCAATTATTATAAACGTGTGTGAATCTTGTTGTTGCCACAATGTTGCGCAAATTTTGTTTATAACACATTTGCTCGTAAAGGGTCTCTTATTTCACCAATTTCAATTTCGTAATGTATCTCATTACGTGCAGCACCCTAATTGCGTAACACATTTTCGTAAACGATTACGACTAATCTGTTTGATTTTGACGGCTCAAGAACATTCATTGCGTTCTATATATTGTTGAGCAGAATTTTTTATCGAATTTAAGAAGCAATGGATTAGCAATCTGTTTCAAAACGATTCAGATTCCGATTATATATTAGATAGTGTATTACGCAATTAGGGTGCTGGTGCGTTATTGTAATGTAAAACGCACGGTTTATCAAGATGCTCCGTCTAAACGAACGGTACTTTTTTAAATCTTAGCAAAGAGTTTTTATGTCAGAAAAGTGGTCAACATTTTATGAATAAAATTAAATAAGATAAAATATGATAAATAAACATTAAATTCTTTAATTAAATTTATTTTGACAATAAATTGCAACCACTTATCTGTAACAAAAACAAAAATATTAATTTACTTTAATAGTAATACTGGCTGTTTATGTGCCTTTGCCATAAAAAAAAGCGCTGATGCGCGCGCATCGCTAATTTGTGAACAAGTAAAAGTTATTCCGCGCGCTTTTTCTTTTCACTGTATTGTTTTTATTTGAAAATGTCGTCAAGTAATGATGAATTTATTAACTCGACACCGCCAGAAGTCTCTGAGGCAGCGAAAAAGAAAGCCCGAAAAATCGACCGATAGAAACTTACAAGCTTAACAAAATTTCATCTGGAAAACAACAAAAGATGCAAATTCATTTTCAGAAAGTGTGTTTTTAGCCTATTTCATGCAACTTTCTCAAAAATATAAATCAAGCTCATTGTGGTGCTACTATTCAATGCTAAAAAGCACTGAGAAAACAAATCATGGTATTGATATCAAGTCATACTCCAACTTTCTGGCATTTCTGAAAAGACGTTCAAGTGGCCATGTGAGTAAAAAGTCGAAAGTATTTTCGGCTCACAATGTTTGGAAGTTCCTAAAAGAAGCTACGGATTTCCGATATTTGGCAACAAAGGTTAGTTGAAACTAAATTATTGATAAAAACTTCTTTCACTTTCGTATTTCTTTACAATATAGGTGGTTTTTACACTGTTTTTAACGCTTTTCAGGTTGTATATTAATACAACCTGATAAGAGATAAAAACAGTTCGGCATAAATGGTGCATGTAGTCAAGAGTTGGCAAACATAACAACTAATGATGTCGAGAATAGCGGTGGGTAACTCCGGAGGTACTGATCCAAAGGAGCCGGTACCGAACGCGGATACGTAAACCTTATTTATTCCTCACAATCCTTACCGGCACCGCGGTACCAAATGATTCCGGAGCGCGCGTTCACTGTTCACTCTCGTTCACTCGCTCAAGTCACTCGGAAGTACTCGGAACACGTCGTATCGCTCTAACTAACCAACTGTTCAATTCAAAATGTGCCAAATGATCCAGTGAACCAAATGAATAAAATGTTCTGCGAAACCGGGGAACTAAAATGAGCGAGTGAGTGCCGGAGCCAAACGGTGCCAAAGGAATAAATAAGGTGAACTGGTACCGGACCCGGAGTCGGAATAAGTAAATCAATTCACTTGCCGGAATAAAGATTACCCACCGCTAGTCGAGAACCATGGGCGGGTTCTTCTTGTCCATGTCAAAAACACAAATAATAAAATTCGAAGATCGTTCACAATACAGGGGCCTTTTCACGACATAGTGAAGAAATACGAAGCGCTTCCTTCAACAAAAGCGATGTCTAACAGATTTTTACAAAACTACCAAAATGGAAAATGCACTAGCCAACCCATTGGCATAAATAAAATTGGAGCAATGCCGAAACAAAGTGCCACTTTCTTAAATTTGGATGATACACATGAATACACAGGGCACAGTTTCAGAAGGTCCTCGTACTCGCCGATTCAGGTGCGAACTTATTGTCACTAAAACGCCACGGAGGGTGGCGGTCGAACAGTGTAGCCGAGGGCTACATAGATAACTCGATGAGAAATTAAGAAGAAATTAGCTCCCGCATTACAAGAAATAACTCTGTGGTCTCGTTTCTCCTACTTTCACTCAAGAGAGTGAGAGAGAAACTGGTGAAATTGTAACTAATAATAATAACTTGACAACATTTAAAATGCCAACTGGCAACGTAATAATAAATTTTACAAATATTTTCTAACTGCTTTAACAAGTGATTAAAGATTTATTCGTTTAAGAAAGTCCGGGTTTTTATTTATTTCCTCGCAAGTATATTATAAAACGTCGTATGACATACGTGCGCTTTGATAATTACCGCACTTAGGTATATCATAATATACTACTCGTATTACCATGAAGACAAGGATAAGGAATTAAATGTGAAAATAGTGCCTTTTTTGATTATTTTAAATGATAAAGTTTTTTGATATGTTTATTATAAAAATCCAATCAATTATCAAGTTAAAATATTATCAAGTTGTTTAATTTCCTTCTAGTCGGAATCATCATCATCATCCTCCTGCTGTCAAACCAATCTATTTGAGATCGACACAGCATTTCATCTCTTTCCCTTAATCTTTGTTAGCCGCTATTTCATTTAAGTACTTACAATCTACTTTTTGAATTGACATTTTTACACAATCCTCTAATGTCTCACTTTCGTTTCGAGTTAATTCGAAAGGAATGTGAGCGAATTGTAATAATTGTTCCCGCAATCCGCTGTCATTTTAAGTAGACCCAAAATAGCGTGCTATCTGTGACTATCTCCGGAACTGTAGAGAACGCTGAATTTGCAGAACATATTTTCTGTTCTAGTTCTAATGATTTCTAAACTAATATTATCCAGAATCTTAGGTTCATATTCATTGACAATAATGTTTTCGTCGAACAGCACACACCAGGGTGGCTAAGTGGCTTTTCCTATGAAGATCTACATGCCTTCCTTCGCGAAACCAAACTTTCTTATTCTCGATAAACAAATACCACACTGTATTCTCCTAGTTTTTTTAAACTCGGTGATAGCTTCATAAAAGTCGTTAATAGCTTCATAGCGGTTCCTATAGGTCGGTAATACAAACCATCGACTTGTTAATTTAATGATTTTAAGAAAATCCTCTGGTTTAGGGTATTTAAGGTAATACTTTTAATCTGGACAAGCGACAGTTTCATATAAAAACAAAGCACTGGTTGTGAAAGCAATAACCACACTTAAAAAAAAAATATCATTGATTTTAAAATTATCTTAACAGGGTCGGGAATAGCTGCGTTTACCTTATTGTTTGTTAACAGCTTGGAAACAAACTAGAAACCTTTATTTTATTCTCCTGATTTCTTGGTCATATTGCAATTGTAACAACTAACCAAAACAAATGATAAAGGAGAGGCATTAAAAATACAACCATCAATAAAAAAATATAATTTGTATATTGATAAGTATTTTTAGTAATGATCGTCTCGATAATTAAAATAATCCGCCTCCGCCGGTGTCGCCGGTTTCTTTGGTGGCACAAGGAAACGAATGATGGAATCTGCTGGAATTTTCACAAGCTGTTCGTTGACCATCCTCAGTGCTGCCCTGGATACAGACTTCACGATGTCGTCTGCAGGTTTGTTCATAAATTCGAAGAATGTCATTTTGAAAGCCACTAGTTCTTCAACTAGTTTAACTTCAATCTAAAACATGAAAGTTATGAGAGTTTACTGCAAAGAATCATCAAAATGCTTACTGTACGTATTTTTATGCTAACCCTTTGGTCAAAGTAAAAGTCTTTAGTTTTCCAACTATCAACCGGGGCTACTGTTGACGGTGCAAGAGGAGCACAGGACAAAGAAAAGATCCCATATACTTACTTTTCCACCTGACCCTGCTATCAAGGCCAGGTGGCCATGTTTGGCTGCAGGCGAAATCTTAAACTTTATACATACATAAACTCACGCCTTCTTTCGAGTAGGTAGAAACCACAGAACACCGCCTGTTACGATCCTTACATACTCTTTTTGCCTCGTTTAAGTTCATATATCTGGTCATACACGAGCGCCGGTTGCGAGTACTACGAACCTGACCTTTCTGAAGAACATCACCAATAAGGTCACTATATGTCTTCCTAAGGCGTCCCCTCCCGGTGTTTCCACTCACATCTGCCTTTTAAATACCTTTTTCAACACACTTGCTCATAAAGTGGCTCTATGGTCACCGATATTAGGCACAGAATGACACCCATAATCAAACTGTGACTTTTTCATTGCTATAACCACGGAATAGTAAAAAAGAGGCTATAACTCACTAGTGAGTTATAGTTTTTTTTTTTAATTTATTGGTGGAGTGGCGTTGTTCTTAAATCATTTTCTTCGTAACTAGTACTTGTAGACATTTTAATTAAAATAAATAACTATAAATTCAATAGTGAAAACGAGTTGTGAAAAATGTTTCGCTATGGCGGGAAAAATTAATCAGTTTTCCTATGCACGCGCATTGCGATCGGCCACAGACTAAAGGGATGAGGTTTTTTTTATTTTCCGCGCATAGGGTTTGCGCCTATTCTGAGACGTACAAAATGGGGAATTAAAAGTTTTCTTCTATTACAGAGAAAACAAAAGTTATATTTGAGTGAAAGTTTTATTTATTAAACACGTACGAGTTAAAATTATCTATTTAGATAAGAAGTTGCATGAAATGAGCAAGCAACATTAATTTATTTGTTCTATTGTACACGATCTTTTTTTGAATAAAATGAGTTTTTATTGATATTTTATTCACAAGAGTGTTGAAAAACTTCGTATGATACACGTGTGTATTGATAATGGTAATCACCAATGTTACACACTAGTACCATAATGTACTATTGTTAGTCTCCTTTCATTCATCCGCTCAACATGACCAAACCATCTAAGCATACTCTTTTAAATTTTTGTCTTCTTTTAAACCACACCGTGTGTTGCCTTATCAGATCATTCCTCAGCCTATCATTCAAAGTCACATCACACATGCTCCGCAGGGAACGCATTTCCACAGCATTTATTCTGCTACACCCAACATTCACTTCCTTACATAAGCGTAGGCACCAGCACACTATTGTGAACAGCCAGTCGTGCCTTCTTGGACATCAACTGGTTGGTCACAATTGCATGAGTAGCACCATTCACTTTATTTCCCGCATTCACTCTCCTTTCCACATCTCCATCAATCTTTCCATCCCTTGTAAACAGACTCCCTAAATATACGAACTCAGTAACTTGCTCCACACTCTTATCATTTATTTTTACATCACACACCGATACATCCTCTTCTCTTTCAAACACCATGACTTTCGTCTTATTTAAATCGGGGGGGCACGGCAGTGCCCCCACCAAGTCGAGGGCGAAGCAAACACTGCCGTACCATCCTTTACTGGAACCATTTCGCTGCATTTTCAGGCCCCTATTTGAGAACCTCTGGATAAGACCAGACCTCAGAAATTTTCGCCATCTAATATGCTATAATCACATACTTAAAATCCAAAATTTCAAGTCTGTAGGTCATTTAGGTCCAAAGTTAAGCGAAAGCAAAGTTTCGCATTTATGACACTCACTCACTCACTCATGATCATCAGAATAGAACTTAGTACTTCCCATAAACTCAGACAGCTGAAATTTGGTACAGAGTTAGGGTTTAATGGCCACATAAAGGGAAAACTATAAAAACTAGGATAATCGAAGATCTGGAGTACCTGGTGACCCTGATTAGAAAACACAAGAGCTCAACCAAACTATTAGAGATCGACATACCGCCTTTACAAAAACTATTCAACTTGGTGGGCCGCTTCATTTGATGTCAAAAATCGAAGGTCTGAAGTATCTGATGAAGAACCCTCAGCTGGTCTCAGCTGTATTAGAGAAATGGTAATGCCCCCTTCTACTATTGGTTCATAAAAAAATCGACTGTCATTGCAAAACCCCAGCGTAGTGGGACACATCTTCTAATTTAATTTAGCCTATAGCGTCCCACTGCTGGGCGAATGCCTCCCCTTCTGCTTTGCCCACGTTTCTACAAAAAGAAGTGAAATCCCACCAAAAACATTCTGTAAAAACTAGCCAAATCTCGATGGAGCTGCTTGTTTAACTCTAAAAAGTAATGAAATCTAGGCCTCTTTCTTCTTCCTCACAACCTCTTTTACTTCACCGTCTACCCAAGAATCATTCGTTCTACTACCACACTTCCTCAGCGCCAGACTACATACATTTGAGGCTACTTGCACCATACTATCTTTAGCTATATCCCATACTTCTTCTAGACTGTAATCAATCTCTTAAACTTCACTTTTTAACAATTTGAAGCCAGTTCTGTGTTTTCTATAATGCTTAGAACATCGCATTAACATATTTGTGTACCTACACCTACAAAGAGATTATATAATAGTTCCGCCAGACCAGATTATTCAGAACACCATGACATATTTACGTACTTAAGTACCTGTGACGGCATCTACACCACCACGTGCGGACTATACACCACAACGACGTCACACAAAATCCTGCATCGCGCAAGCAGAGTTTACCGCGCAACAGACAAGGTCCCGACATCAATCGTCGGGCAGTTGCCAACCAGACACAACACGCGTCTGGTCGAAGGATCTTCCCTATTATATGGAGGATGAGTGAACTTTACACCCTGTTCCTCATACCTCTATATAAATATTTGTGCATTGTAAATAAACCATTATCTCTTATATTAAACGTTGTAGAAACTATTTACCATAATGCCGCTTAAGTCGATTTTGATATCAGCGTCCGTGATTTGTAAGACATACAGCTGTGAAGGTAATTGCAGCTTTCGGATATCGAGTATTCCTGTCATTTTGACGTTATCTGAAAATAAGCTATGGGGAAATACTAAATAGTTTGAAATCGAGGAGATTTGGCCAACATCTTATGAAACTCGATTACGTGGTTGGGCCAGATACAGGAAGTCAATGTAAGGAAAACTCTCACTCGGTAAGGTGGTCAGCGATAAACGCTGACCACCTTACCGAGTTGTAGTTGTTGTAGACTCCTATTTATTTAGAGGTAGAGTAGTGCTATTCTGTAACCATCTTATGGTCATCTTCTGTCATCATCTATCTTGAAAACTTAGGTGAAGTGAGCGTGGAGAGCCACTGATGCTAGGGATTGACCAAGACAGGATGACACTGACAACTCACTTCACCTGCAAGTCTTCACGATGAGATTATTATAGAATCGATATTTTGGTTTTGTACTTGTCGAATATGCACACCTTAAATTACCAACAATAGCAAAGTCGGTATCATCTATCCATTCCATTCACGAAAACGGTACCTGAAAGAATACTACAATATTAGTAAATCTACTAGATGAACTAAAAAAACGTGGCAGTGTCGCTTACGTTTTGAATTATCCCACTGAAAAAGACCAGCATTTCAAGAACATAGATAGGAAATCAACAAAGATGGACGTGTATAAAAAAAGTACCTTAGTAAATACTTACTTAGCTATAAGTTTTAGTAGAAAAACTATTAAGGCCCATAGCAGATAAGATACTTCTAGCTTCGGCGAGTAAAAATATACAGAAGGTCGATACAAACAATGACTGACAAGGACGCAGAGAGTCGCCAGATCGTGATGCAGATATCATGCTAAATCTCCAATGCTGAATGTGTCCGGTCTGAAATGGCATTTAAGGTATCAGCTTACCCCCGGCAGACAAGAAAGGAATGCTGGCGTTAAAGTCAACCCTTGAGTTAGTCATGCGGATAATTAGGTTATCCAGAGTAGCGCGACGAAAACCTTTCAACACGAAATCGTATAAAGTTAGAGTGAATCTGAATTTATTTATTTAATACTTACGCACAAGGATGTACAGAGGCGGACTTAATGCCGTAGGCATTTTCTACCCGTCAACCTTTAGGTGATGCAGAGTCAAACATTGGTAGGTGCAATTTAAAAAAAAAACATTTGGGAATAAATATTTAAATATAAAGATACCTAAACTATAAATATAATACGTATATATATGTACCTAATTATATATAAATATAAACACAAATAAATATACATAAATAAATGAATATACTAAAAACAAATAAGACAAACAATAAGAAAACTATACTGTTATGATGATACTGCCAGCTTCTTGCGAATATGCTCACGAACTTTAACTTTAAAGGCTAATCGGTTGGTTGCCATCCTGATTTCTTGGGGGAGTGCATTCCACAGAGAGATGGACTGAACGAAGAAGGAAGAGTGAATGAAGTCTGTGCGGTGAGTGGGACATTAAAGAAGACGATTGTGTGATGAACGAAGATTTCTATTGGGGTTGGCGCAAATGTACTGAAAGTGGGGGGTCTAGATAACCAGGGGAAGAGGTAGAGTCAAGAAATGAAAACCAGGTGGTCAGCGCCCTTTGCTCTCTGCGCTGACGTATGGGCAACCACTTTAGAAGCGACCGATGCGCAGAGACATGGTCATATTTACGCAGATTGAAAACGAATCGAATGCAATTATTGAGAAGACGGTCAAGTTTGTCGAGGAGATCTGCATTCAGGTCATAGTAGCACACATCACCATAATCGATGATGGGGAAAATTAAGGACTGCACAAGCATTGTCTTCGTACTTGATGGTAATAGATTTTTCAATCGGTACAGAGCCCGCAACGTTCCGGTAACGGTTCGGGCTTTCCCGGGCAACTTGAGTATGCCAGTTCAGGGTAATATCAATGTGCAAGCCTAAGTGCTTCACGTCAGTGCTAAAAGGAACGATCGTACCATTGAAGAGTACTGGTGGCAATATTGTACCATCCACCTTACTAATGCTACGAGAACTGCTAATGATGATCGCCTGACACTTCGTAGGGTTTACTGCTACACCAAATCTGCCAGCCCAGGTTTTTATGGCTACCAAGTCCCTATTTAATCTGTCGATGGTGTCTGGTAATTCATCAACCTTCCCGTGACAGTACAACTGCAAGTGATCGGCATACAGATGATACACACACTGAAATTCGGAAGTTATAAGATTAATAAAATAGAAAACAGAAGAGGAGAAAGTATACCGCCTTGAGGAACGCCAGTCTCCAAATCACACCAGCAAGAAGAAGAGTCCCCAACATGAACGGACTGCTGACGTTCCTTTAGGTAAGAGGAGAACCATTTCAGTGCTTCGGGAGAGACTGGGACTAATTAATTAGACTAATTTACGTTATTGTGATATTCGATATAAGACAGAATGGCTAACAGGATGTCATGACTGACGGTATTAAAGGCATTCGAGAAATCAACCAACACCAGAGCAGTAACTTTGGTGTCTTCCAGTCCTGCCCTTATATCGCCAGTCACTTTAAGAAGGGCGGAAACAGTGCTGTGACCAGGCCTAAACCTAGATTGAAGAGGACTAATAATTGAGATACAATGAACCAAGTTGGAGAATTGTTTGTGGACACAGGCCTCGAGCACTTTGGATAGGAAGGGAAGGATAGAAAATTATTAGTCATAATCCAGATTATTTAGAAAAGGGGGATTATTTACATACCTTTAAATGTCAATAATACAATTTTTTTGCCGGCTATGACATATTAACTTCACTTAAAATCCATAAGCTAAGTTTCTTTTCTCAGCTAAGAACAACCCTGAAAAGATCGGTCAGTTATTGTAGATTGCCAAACTTATGATGAATTTAAGGATTTGTTAGCTAGTAGCTGTACGTGATATTAGGTATCACAGGGTACAGCTCACCAGATATCATTGGTACAGCTCTTCCTTCCTTCTTCTTAAGGTATACTCTGTACTTACGCGGCGTTGAGCTCATGTAGAATGATACTGTTTACACTTTGTTTTATTGTATTGTCCAATGTTGGCAGCAAGTTTTTAAGGAAAGCCTCCGCTGTTCTGGTAGCTTCAACATCTTCCGATTGCAGCGGGGTCTCCTCATGAAGGGGAGCATTGGGCCTCTTGTGGATGTGGATGAGGCCAGTCTCCTGATGTACTAAAAAAAGGTAAGCCTTATTTTGTTTATTTAAGTATTACTATTTAGATAGAAACAGCTTATCTAAAAGACATCAATAAATTCATTCTCATGTCGACGGCAAAGTCAATGGGAAATGTTCCCAAAAGCTTGAAATTCGTGGCCGAGGAATAGGCAAACCCCTCTGGACACGTGAAGAGTCGACCAATCGCTTGGCGGTGTCCCAATTAAGTAAGCGATCGCGATTGAACCGCCATAGCCCCAATGTTTCATCTCCAAGACTTATTAACCATTGCAATTAATGCAATCCCATGCCAAGCCAACCTTTTATGTTCTAATACAGCTGGCACCTGTTGGAGACACCGTGACAAAAAAATTACAACAAACTTACAGACGATGGTTAGTGCCGGATACACAGTGCCGAACACCAGCGCTAGGATGGTCCACATGTTTGCTCCAATAGCTCAATACTGCGTGTCAAATACAGAATTTCCGAACAGACGATCAAATGATTTAATTAACTTTTAATTGTGTTCACATCAGTCACAATATATTCCTATTACACTCATAATTTTAGCATTACATGTCACGATATCCCATATCGAATATTCTCCTGTTTTTTATAATCAGACACAATTTACGTTATTATGATCCAATCGCTATCGGTTTAAAAAAAACAAATTACTGAGGTGATTTCACGCTTCACGCTTCTTATACCAATAGAAAAGTCAATAAAATTGCATTATAATGAATTTCTAAGTCTTATTTACGATTTGTTTCAAATATTTCGTTGCCTTATTAATAGGGCTGTATCCAGGTCATGTAAAGTCCTACTACTACTTGAATAAACGTAGTTTTTTTTAAATCGTATCTATGAATCATCCGAATGAATGTGGAATAATATCGCTGTAAACCATACGTACGGCTATTAGGCACCTTTACGATAAGCAAGAAAAGTACTGGTTTTTAATTGCTAGAATTAAAAACGACTAAGCCAGCAACGTGATCTTGAAAGCTCTTGGAGTATGTACTCTCTAGCTCCGGCGGTGTGCAACTGTCACTGTTAATATTGTGTCTCTTTTACTTACTCGTGACCTACATTCTGCAAGGACCAAAACTCGTTGATAGCTAATTCTCTTCGGCGGTGGTGGGAAAGGTACCTATGCTAATTACACTTACAGACCGATTCAAATTTCATGGCGGCTGTGAAGTGCGCTACTCGCTGCGCAGTACCTCACCCCTCGCCCCCGCTGACACGAGAATTTGTTAATGCCCCGCAACTCGCTTCATTTTCCTTCCCGCCATAAAGTTTGAATGGGACTGTAAGTATATTTATAAAATGTTATCATAATCAGCCTAAACTGTTCCCACAGCTGGGACACTAGCCTCCTCTCTGTGAGTGGGAGTGGGCCGTAATCCATCACGCGGGCCCAGTGCGGGTTGGCAGTTTTCACATGTCTTTGAATTTTTGGTTCTAAGACATGCCGGTTTCCACACAATGTTTTCCTTCACCGTTTAGAGAGCAGTGGTGATGAAATAATTTACACAAATTAAAGCGCCTGTCTGGGATCGGAACCTACAGCTCGTAAGTCGCGGCCGTTACCACTGGGCCACCACTGCGCACTGGGCCACCACTGCTCAATATTAAAATTAATCTACACCATTTACAGTAAACATAATTTAATTTAATTTGCCGATTTCCGACCAGATCTTCTACTGTTATTTGGGCCAAATTGCGTCAGACTTGGTTTCGCAGTACCTAACAAGTATTTTACTATCTTCTTCGCTGGGATTTTTGCAAGTTCTTGGTTGATTGCTTTGAGTATCATGTTCAGCCCATCATTGTCAACAATTAGATCTTCAGAATATTTGATAAACTCATCTAATATTAATTTAACTTCGTCAGCATATATTGTGTCCATCTGGAGCTAGAAAAATGAAATAAAGATTTGGTATATTTTACTTTATTTTATTCTTCATCTTCTTAGCGTGTCGATGGCAATTTATATGAACTTTGCCCAGAATTCGGCTACGTGTTTGGCGTCGTCACTAGCGTCCATCAGTTCCTGTAACGTGCAGCTGACAGGACACGCAGGACATGATATCAAGTTTTCATTTATTTTAGTTTTATACTTTATTAAAAAGAACCGGTTGATGGCAAAAGGCTCGCCCCCTGTTACATGGGTCTTAAGCATAACTGGCGAAATTTGGGTGTACTATATGTATACACCTCTGCCCAACCCTTCGGGGAAACAAGGCGTGATATTATGTAAAAAAGAACCAGCACCGTAATTGCGTAACACACAAATAATCTCAATCTGATCATTTGAAGGAAATTGTTAATCCATTGCTTCATATGTTCGAAAAATTTGTCTGTTCAGCAACGTAAATAACGCAATGAAAGTTGTTGAATTGTCAAAATGAAAGCGATTACTACTGATAGTGTGTTACGCAATTAGCCCGCTGGTTCTTAATAGTTGATTACAATCTAGCTCATAATACTAATGAGCAATTTTAATGTAACTTATTTTTTTAACTTTTTTGTCATAGACTTACTTGAACATCCCTTAGGTCTATGGTAAGATCAGCAGTTTCTAATTGGAATGCATTGTCGGTCTTGAATTTCACAGATTGAGGACCAAGTATTACAGTGACAGCCAAGTCCAGCAACGTAGTCCTGTGGAAGGAAAAAAAGAATCAATGTTTCTACCAAAATGACAGTATCCCAAGAATAGGAACTTAAGTACTTACTTCAAGTGACCACTGTCACGGATAGGTAAATAATTACCGAAAATGGTTTCCAGGTCATAGTCAACTGAAATTATGAAAAAGTTTATTGCACCTGGTTCGTAAATTATGGCAAGTTCCTGAACCTAATAGGCTTTGGCTAGTCACCCATAAATGGGACTTAATTAAACATAGCTGGCGAAGCTTAACCCACTAGGTACCTACACCTCTGCCCGCTTTGTGCTTTACCTTTATAGAAAGGCTTGATGTTATTTAGGAACATCCACAGTGTCATGGACCGTCTGCTCAGCCCCAAAAATTATAAGTACGAATCGTCTTGACGGATGATGGATGTATGTAATGCTAGCAATCTGCACCGTGAGAAGCATCTACTGGTGTGGTGACATGCTACAACCTCGAGATATTTATGCTTTATCTAAGTTAAACATGAATTTACAAAACCGCGTATAAATCCATTGGGGAGTTTAGAAGAACTAAGCACCGGTATCTACCTAATACAGACAGACACGAAAAGTGACTTAATTTTATACTATTTTTAGATTATGGTCAGTCAATAACGATGACCTACTTCAATAAATAACCTTACCTTCTATAGTGATGTCAGGAATACTAGCGTTAATGTCAATTCTAGTGGGTGCCAGTTGCACGTTGACGTTTTGTGAACATAATTCCTTGATTCCAGTTACAATAACATTTTCTAAAGTGAGATTTCCCCTGTAAATAACAACATATAGCAAACCACACACAACTACGACCAGTGCGAGCGTACCGCGGTCGCATGACGCCACGTTTCATACAATAAGTTCTCTCTTTCCCTCGCCTGGCCGTTGCAAGTAATGCGGGAACGCGATGTGCGCCAGTCCGCTGAGTCAGCTGCGGACTGGCGTATGAAATATAAAATATGAAATACGCGTCTACGCACTAAGCGTACCAAAGTACCTACCGCGCATGCATGTCGCCCCGTGCCTTCCTCGGGCCGCCTGTTACGCGAAATCATTATCTTAGGTTCTTCTTTCCCATTGTTTGTGACTGTTTTGTGACCGACTAGGGGGTGGCGTGAGGGCGCAAGGCTCTCCCTCACGCGCTCCGCCTCCTCCTTCGCGAGCATTACTGCTTCGTAGAAGGAAGTTACGGCTTTCCATTCCCTCTCGCTCCGTACCATGGGCTGGACCAGGGCCGGACGCGAGAGATCGCCGCCGCCGATCGCCGTCCGTGCTCCACCCAAGCTGAGCAGACCTCCACCGTATGCTCCACAGTGTCCTCCGGGCGATCCTCACAATGGTGAAACCCGGGCGTTTCTTCCCGCCTTATGCGAAACAGGAACCTCCCTGCGAAACCACCGTATCCGGTGAGGACCTGTGTCAGGCGGAAGGTGAGGACGCCGTGGCGCCTCTCCAACCACTCCTCAAAGAGGGGACTTACCGCCGCTATTGTGGCGTGCCTATTACTGGGTTGCGACAATCGCACCCTCCATGTCGCCATGAGATACCGCCGGAACTCTATCCGCTGTACCGTGATTTCTCGCAGCAGCGGAGTTACACTCCGGCGTTTTGCCTCCTCGCGCCACTCCCATACGTGCGCGAGGAGTTTTGCCTCAAGATCCCATGGCGGCAATCCGAAAGGGAGGCTCGCCGCCTCGCAGGAGACCGTATGGTATCCCTGGACCGGCCGGATGGCCGTGGCCCTTTGAGACGCGTTCAACCGACGGTCTGGTCGGCGCCTCAAAGAACGCGCCCACACCGGTACCCCGTAAAGGGCCAGTTTATGGACCAATTCTGAAGGTCTACACATCTGAAGGCCAATTTCCGTGATAAAAAATGTTCAAAATCAAGTACTTCGCAGTCTCACCTCGGCGACGACCAAATGTCAAAAACTTGGCACAAATGTATGAAAATTGGAGGAATTTTTTACAGATTTGAATGCGAACGTTCTTAAAAATATGGTTATTGCCCTTCTGTTGTCTCCGAGGCCTTGCAGATGTGATACCACTGGATAGGTTGTCCCGGTTCCAGCTCACTTTTTTCAAGCGGTTTGAACCGACTACAAAAAAGGGCATGCGCTGAGCACGTTTCGGCGGTCCATTTTTGCGTAGGATGCACGGTTCGCGAGATACGTAAATGAATTAGCAATAATCTAATTGACATCCGGCCGCCCCGGCGACCCTCATTAGCGTTTCATTGTTCGCCATTACTTATGTTACTCATTCGAGAGCTCTCATTACGACTGCTTTAGGGTTCCTTATCAATGACTCATTGTAAATGGGGACTATGCCTCTATTTTTATTTCATACTACACTCACGCCTTCATCCCGGGTAGGCAGAAAGCACAGAACACCACCTTTTACGATCCTAACATACTCCTTTTGCCTCGTTTACGTTCATACATCTGGTAATAGACGTGCGCCGGTTGTGAGTGCTGCGCACCAGACTTTTCTGAAGAACATCACCATTAAGGTCACTATATGTCCTCCTAGGGCGTCCCCTCCCGGTGTTTCCACTCACATCTGCCTTGTAAATACCTTTTGTTAGTCTCCTTTCATTCATCCCCTCAACATGACCAAACCATCTTTATTTCAAACTATAAAATATGAACGGAACAGCTCATTCACTAAAATATCATTGGATACTGTGTTCCCTGTAAATATTACAGGTTTACAGATTTATCAATACGATCCAGAAACGAAGCGCCTGTCGACAGTTTGGGTGTTTAAAAAACGAATTAACGCCTACCAAAGTGAAGCGATCTAGAAGCGACTGGATACTTGATCAACTCCTTTACGGAACCAAAGAAGCATCAACGCTGAATGGGAAACTACCAAATGTTGTTTTCTATGTTGTGAGCCACAAGCGACCAAACACAGGGCTCCGCGGGCTACTGCTCCACCACGACAACGTGCCTTCGCACACCGCGCTCAAAACGAGGGACTTCCTGAACCAAATTCCTTACAGCCCTGACCTAGCACCGTGTGACTTCTTTTTATTCCCGAAAATAAAGTAACTGCTTAAAGGGATACAATTTTCGTCGCCTGAAGATGCGATGTCAGCGTTCGAGCAGGCTGTAGGTGTCTCATAACGTGTTATTGTGTAAAATATTGCGCGATAGGTACAAGTTTTACATATTTTTATAAAACTACTCGTAGAATAGTTATTTGTAGTGAAGCTAAGAGGAACCCTCGTCAGGGCTTTTGCCGACAAGCCGTCGACGTAGCGGCCAAGGTTGCGGTTTCGCTTGAGCGATATCGCAACTGAGGCCGCAGCGGGAGAGGAGTGCCGGTATTGTGGTGCACCGCTCTCCCTACCTTCTGCAGCCTAACGGGGTTGCCACCGTATGATGGCGGACGTGGTGGGGCCTCAGGGGAAGAGGAGTGTCGGTATGTTGTTGGCCGCTCTCCCTGTCCTCTGCGGCCGAAAAATGGTAAGCTGATAGCTGACTCGTCGCACGGGTTAGTCGTAGACGGAGGGCGGACAGCGCCCTCTTCCAGCCCCCCTAAATGGGTCTAGGGACGGCGGACTCGGGCCGACGACCCGCACACATCAGGACCCGAGGTGGCGGCGCATAGTGTTCCACGCGCGCCCCTCTTAGACGTTAAAATATGTAAATTGTACCTATACCCACTATACATAACATAAAACATGTTAAAGTTGGTGATCTTCGGGGAAACATATCGAAATGAAGTAATTTTTCTTACTTATAGTTCTATTGGAATTGCGGCTGATGAGTGCGTGTTAACAAATGATGGTTTTAATTCTTTAATAAGGCTATGGGTCATGTCAGGTGTTAGCCTATACACAGACTGAAATCGCGGGTTGGCAAATGGATACGTCACGTCCCTTAAGGTTCGATGGAGAGACAGAGTCTCTTGCCTCTGTTGATCTGCGGCACGCCGACGGTCTCTGAATCGCACAAACATGTACTCCATCTACACAAATAATTTAAACTTAAGTCTAGAACGAATTTAAGTGTTAGGTACGTATGTACCCACCTAAAATTATATATTCTTGGATCTATGCAGCGGTCAAAACAATAATAAAACTTTACATAAACTTCAGATATTGGCTAAATTAATTTGTATTTAAACAATATTTGTTAAACGATATATATCACTTCCGACAACAAATACCTGTCGGAAGAATTGATGTCTTCATATCGTATTTGAACTGTCAAAATTGTACGGTTTCGGATTTGTGAATAGCGTTTTTAGGACTTCGTCGATAACATTGACGTTCGATAGGGCACGAAACCGTATCGTACCTTTGTGAATAGGCCTGCTGAAATCAAATCGTTCACTGATTCCAACCAATTACTGTTTTTCCTTTAAAATATTTTCTTCCTTAAGACCATCGTTTAATATGTCTTCGAAAATCGAAAATAAGTCTTCAGATACATGATAATATTCTTTCAAAACTGTTTCAAAATTCCTCAAACGTTTTTCCTCCTTCGGTATAGGGAAGTTTTATTTCACGTTTAGACCATAGGAAAGTATACATTTTAAGAGAGTTAACAAAACACGTAATTATATTGTATACGTAACAATTTAACTTTAGTTTATTCACCACTATTTTGTTATCCTATTTTTCCTATTTCCTAGTTCTACTAATATTAATAACGGCTGAACGGATTTGGATTAAATTTGGCACACAGATCTTTGTGCCAAATTTAATCCAAATCCGTTATATATCCGTTATTGTTGGCAAATTATGACAGGTAGTACGTTTCCGTGGGATAATTTCGGACCTCCACGCAGGCGAAGCCGCGGGCAAAAGCATCCTAAAATTAATTTAGCTAGAAAAAGTGTTAGTGCTTCATCTGCTAGCAATGGTGCCGATTCTCTTGTCACAAATGCCTCTAAACTAGACTAAAAATCACTAAAATTTGGTTTAATTCTGTCAAATGACGATTTTCCATTCTGAAATTGACTATAGTGACACAACTTAACTATATTTTAGTTTGACAGCACTAAGATTGCACTGAGTTATTAATTTAGTGAAAATGGCAATTTTGCTATTCTGAATTTTACGTTTTCTTACAAAAAATTTGAATGTCTAACTAAATCTGAACATGAATCTGACTATTTTTAATCGCGATTAAAAAGGTGTGGAATAAAATTAGGTGGCGTGGACTAAAATTCTCACCAACACCTCGACTTCAGACGTGCAAAAACGGTACTTTAACTTTCTTTTTCTTTTTTTGCTCATATCTCGAAAACAGTGTGTCCTATCACAAAAATAATGAAAATTTCGACCCCCTGTGTAAGCCTGAAACCACCAAATCTCTACATTTAGATATTTTTATTTTATATTTTCCACACAAAAAGTCAAAACTTCCATATAAAACACGTCGAGGCTGCCCCAGGCTGCCTCCGGCTCTAACAAAGACGTTGCGAAACCAAAAGAAAAAAAAAACACGTGCACTCGCGATTGTCAAATTCGATTATAGTTGTGTCAAAATTATTTTTAAATTTAGAGATTTTTTTCGCAGAATAGCTTCAAGATTTTCATAGTAAAAATTAAGGAATTTTAGTGATAGTTTAGTTCGGTGTACAAGAGAATCGGCACCAATGTTCGCCAAATATAAAGTTTGAGCGCATTTCCGTTTTGGAATAAAACGGAAAAAATGCTTCCTGCTGGCGTAACGTAGAACACTAGCAGGAAAATTCTAAACGAATGACCGTAGAGAGAAACAAAGTATAAGGTTAGATAGCTTAATTTTGTGTATGAAATGTGCAAAAAATGAAGTTTGTGCGTCTTATGGTTTTAGAGATTCGTGGGCCACTCAAAAAGTTTTGCGAAAATAAACGTAGGTATTTTTTAATTTATTAAATCTTTTCAAAGTACTCTCCACTAACCTCTATACAAAGTTTCATTCGTCTGATCCAGTTTTCGAAACACTTTTTCCAGCCCGCCGTAGCCACCTCGTTAACAGCCTGCTCGAACGCTGACAGCGCATCTTCCGGCGACGAAAGTTGTATACCCTTTGAGATGTTTTTTATTTTCAGGAACAAAAAAAAGTCACACGGTGCTAGGTCAGGTCTGTAAGGAGGGTAACCCAGGAGTTTGACCGGCGTGCGGTCCAGGAAGTCCCTCGTTTGGAGCGCGGTGTGCGAAGGCGCGTTCTCGTGGTGGAGCAGTAGCCCGCAGAGCCCTGTGTTTGGTCGCTTGTTGCCCACAACAGAGAAAACTTCTGGCAAGCATTTGGGAGCCATTCAGCGTTGATGCTTCATTGGTTTCGTAAAGGAACTGTCACCAAGTAGCCAGTCAAATTGAAAAGCTCGTGATCAAAATCTTCCCTCCATTTCTAGATCGCTTCACTTCAACAACACAAACCCCAACTTCAAACCGCAAACCGTCAACTGGCGCTACGTTTCTGGATCGTATTGATAAATCTAAGACTCATCACCTGTAATGATGTCTTAAAAACGCCGAGACGAGCTTGCTTCAAATTTGTTTATCATATCACGGCACCATTCCACCCGGGCCTGCTTCTGAGCATCGGTGAGGTTGTGCGGCATCCAGCGTGAAACTATCCTCCTCACGCGAAGATGCACGTGTAGAATTTCGTGAAGGCTTTCCGATCCAACCTGCGATATGTGCTGAATCTTATGATACGTAACTCGCCTTCTGTTTTGGATTACATTTTTCACTGCTAGCACGTTTTCTTCCGTGACAGCCGTCAAAGTGCGACCACTTCATTCTTCATACCCCAAAGTTAGTCGACCGCGCTTTAATTCGTTATACCAACGATACACGGTTGCCTTAGAAGGGTCTTCATCCATAGACGCCATTTAAAGTCTATCTTATGATTCGTCCGGTTTCAGGCGACACTTGAAATCGTAAAAATCATAGCGCGAAAATGTTCCCGGCGCAGAAACATCTTTTAATGAGACAGGATAATTTAAATTAGCTCGCAAACAATGTGGATGCAAATTTTGAAAATGAAACTCACCTATTTTTACTTACAAATAATCATATTTTCAAAATAGTCTGCCCAGTCTCTCATACATAACATTTTTCGCAAAACTTTCTGAGTGGCCTGGTATATGAATTCCTGCTGGTTACATTTTGCTGAATCTTGTTCATCGGAAGCTATTCTATCTGGGACTGTAGATAAAATAATAGGAGTAGCTCTTAGTTTGCGCTTAATTTGACCAATAGAATAGATTTTCAAATAACTCTACCGTTTTAAAAGTAATCGAATTTTTCTTTAAAACTGAAAAAAAACTTAGCAATTAAACGAGCTCGCATATAATTTCACTGAAAACGTTTTTCGGTTCTTCTTGCTTTTCTTAACATATACAAAGGAAAAAAAATTACATGCACGCGTTTTGAAATTATACCACTTGAAGTGAACATTAACAATGACGTAACTTTGAGCTCGAAATGCAAGAAACCAATTCATCCCTCCCATGTGTGGCTATAAACTTGAAGTTAGTGTTATTGAAGAATGAATCCTGTAAGTTTCATATTCAAATGTCTCGTATTAAAGAAGACGTAAACAAAAAACCAAAACAACTGCTACGGTTTTGGTTATCCGACCAAATTCGAATGACTACAAAAAAGCTGAATTTTCATACATATGGAAATTAGGGTAGTGGGCATCTTGTTAATAAAAATTTTCATATGCAACGTGAGTGCAATCATGATAAACGCCCTAATTTAATGAATAATGAGCCGCTAATGAATGAATGAAATGCACGGACCCCAACGTGGTTTGACCAGACTCGATTAATCGAATGAACCCCAAGATTTGCACTAGCCCTTGTGGTATTTTGTTACACCAAAAACACATCTTATTATCTATTTATGTATTGAACACCTGAGGAGCTGTTGTGCACAGCAATTCTTTCTATGATTCAGTAGGTACTAAAGTCTTTATGAAAATTGTATGACACTCATTTAACTTACATTTGTTTATCTGATATTGTTGTACTGCTGAAAAGCAAACCTTTAGCTACCTCTGTCTATTTTCCACATCCATTTATCTCATTTCATGTGATCTCATATTATTTTCCTTTTATTGAATGTTGTGACATTTTGTATCTAACATTGTCATCTGTCAGTTTTTCTTTTTCTATGGTATAGAGCTAAGAGGTCGTCTATTTTATTGTAAAGGTATCGTAAAACTAGTGTTAAGCCAGGTTCTCAGTGTAAGCCATCTTTATTGTTCCTGGCCGATAACCAATTAAGAAGTATTTGGATTGAAAACTAAAAAAGTCACTTCTAGAACGATCGGCCAGGGTCTATATAAGGCAACCGTTACTTTTCACCAGGGTCTTTTGATTCCGTCTTTTGACTCGGTCTTTTGGCTTCTTTCGTTTTGCAATTTTTCTTACTCATCAGTTTATGTTTTTCTAAAAGCTATTTAAATATAAACCTTTCTAGAAGTTATTCTCAGTGAATTTATTACAAATATCTTGTGTGCGTAAATGTGTTGGACTCACTCGATCACCTCCGACCCTCCCGCTTGAGTCCGCCAGTTCGAGACGTCTTTGAGAAATACAATAGAAATCAAATAACGTGGCGTGTGACGCCGCCGCTAGTACACTGGGACGAGAAATCCTGACATCAAATAACGTGACGTGCGACGCCGCCGCTAATATACAGGAACGAGAGATACGACGCGAGCTCCCTTGCGACGGAATACAGGCCAGTGGAGCGGCCTGCGCGAGCTCTCTCGCAACGGGCTGCGGGCTGATGGAGAGGCTGCTGCGATCTACCACCCGACGGACTGCAGGACGGGGCAGCGGCCGACGCGAGCTTATTTATTCGTGAGCTGCTTCGCGACTGTGAGCACGGAGAGGCTGCTGCGAGCTTCAACTCGACAGACTGCGGGCAAGAGGATCGTCCTATGCTACTACTAGTCGATTCCTATTCCTTAATATCTTTTTCTACGTAATTTTGTATTTTTATATTCTAAAAATTATATTAACTTGTAACCACGTTTAGCCAGTCGGCTAAACGTTTCGTTACACCCTTGAAGCCTAATGCTTCATGGTGCTACAAAGACCATTGCATATCAAGGAATAGACCGGGGGCGCTTTAATGGTAGGGTGGACGTGCCCTTAGGATAGGAAGGAGAGTGAGAGCCAATCGAGTAATGCACCCTAAAATTTGCATTGGACTAGTGGAGAGACGGGTAATATTTGTCTATGGGATCATAGGGCATCTTTTAACGACGTCGCAGCCGTTCTCTGCTATGCTGTGTTGTCCCAATATCTTCGTCTGAGGTCTCGCTACTATACGTTTCAGGTTTCTTGTATATTTCGCTAGCAGCCTTTTTTTATCTTATCTCGTTCTACAGCCGTGTCCATCCAGAAGTTGATTTCCTTGTTGTCATTCCAAGCGTAAATAGTTCGGCCGACTTATTTGGATTTGGCCTTGTACTGCATTGCAGCATGTAGCAGGTGTGATTTTCGTCGTCTGTGGAAATGTGCGAGATAACACATCCTGTGGTTCTTGATGCGTTTGGTTACGGGTTATCCTTTTAAAATTTCATGCATTTTCTTTTGTCTTAGTTTATTATTAGAAAGTTTATTATTGGTTTATTTAGAACACACGTTTACAAGGTACAATTCTGACGCGGCAATTAGGATGATGAATTCTGACATCTACTTGGATCATTTGTTAGCCGTATTTCCTGGCGACACAGGGCACACTAGCAGTTTCTTAAACACTTATCAGTTATCACTTCGTTGTCCGAATCTGGGCGCAGGGTTGGCGCACGTGTCGCGCACGCTTTTTTTTTAAAATTAATTTTTATGTCGGAACACATCCGAGACAACCGCTCGCTACGATGGCTCACAACCGAATCTAATGAATAATGAGCCGTTAATATTAAAAAAATGCTGTTCGATCAATTTACCATCTAGGAGTCAGTTTTTCTCTGAGAATTGTACTGTCTATCATAAGTAGCGATCTATCTTAGCTTATTTGGTTTGACCGTTAAACGATTAGAATATTTGGTCGCTGTGATTAACTCAAGACAATGTTTATGTTCTTTCTCCAGAATCAGCTTACCTACTGACAGGGTATATGAGTTGATGTAATTGTTTATTTTATTTGACTATGTGAGTCATTTCTTTTTATTTATCTTCACCTATTATTGACATGATCTACTCATTACAATGTTTTTTTTTAAATTGTATTGCAATATACACTTGAGAGCAATAAAATCGCACACCCATTGTAATTTGGTTTATTACTTATTTTTTTCTTAAATCTAATGATATTGAGTACAAATCATTAGGCAATATTAAAGAATACAATGTAAAAAAAACACCAAATTAAAATCATTGACCTTCACGTAACTTACAGAAACCAGCCGTACACCAAATTAGCCAAATTCACCCGTTAGCATTGTCATTACTTGCACCCCTTACCCGCAGGTATAAAAGGGTCGGTTTTTTGGATTTCTACGTGATAACATCTCTACTGAAAGCAAACGGAAAAATATGGATACTACGCCCGCAGAAGCCGCTCAAGTTATTGCCTTGCTCGAAGCAGGCCATAATCAAAGTGAATTTGCTCTACGACTAAATTTGAGCCGCTACTCGGTTCGTCGTGTGTACCAGAGGTTTCAAGAGACCGGTGGCTACATTCGCCGACCAGGATCTGGCCGGCGACGCAGAACATCAGAGCGTGATGACCGCTTTCTGGTGTCGACGTCTTAAAGAAATCGGCAACTGAATGCGGTTCAACTCGGACAAGAGCTTCGAGAAGTTTGCAATGTCAGTATAAGTCGGTGGACAGTCAGAAGAAGACTTGGTGAAGCAGGACTGACTTCACATCGCCCAGCAAAAGGTCCCAAATTGACCACAGCTAACCGATAAGCCCGACTACAATTTGCCAGGGAACATTTAAATTGGACGTATGACCAATGGCGGTCTGTTATGTTCTCTGATGAGTGCAGAATGACATTGCATGGTCATGATCGCTCTAGGGTCTACAGAAGGTCATCAGAGCCATTTTCACAATGCTGCATAAGCGAACGTGTGGCTTTTGGCGGTGGATCGTGTATGTTTTGGGATGGCATAGTGTTGGACACTAAAACTGACATTGTATTCATCAGTGGGGCGAATACCGGCCCGAGATCGAGTTTTAAGTTTGACGGCTGCACGATACGTCGAAGAAGTGCTCGAAGGATATGTGAGGCCGCTTGCGTGGCTTATGGGAGAAGATTTTCTCCTAATGCACGAAAACGCCAGACCACATGTCGCTAGAACAGTTTGCGACTACCTGGAAGACGTTGGAATCACCGCGATGGAGTGGCCAGCGCGTAGTCCTGATCTCAATCCGATTGAGCATGTCTGGGATGAGCTAAAAAGAGAAAAGAAAGAGTTCGAGCAAGAAGCCCTGCTCCTACGCGCCTCCGAGAGCTTCAACTTGCCATTGAAGAGGAGTGGAAGAGGGGCGCGCGTGGAACACTACGTGCAGCCACCTGGGGTCCTGATGTATGGGGGGCGGTGGACGTCCCCGAGTCCGACGTCCCTGGACCCTTTAGAGGGGCTGGAAGAGGGCGTTGTAGTGTACCACGCCCACCCCTCTTAGACGTTGAAGGGGGAATCAAACACCTCACTCCCCCCCTCAGCCCGAGCCACCAGTCACCAGTCGCAGAGCCACCAGTCGGGGTTGCGGAAGAATCGTATGTTCCCGCGACCCCGACGTAGGTGTGAGATGGAACACCGGGGTGGTTTTTAGTCAGTAAGAGTCTGACAGTCCCCTCCGCCCGCCCCAGGGCGGAGGACATCCATGAGGATTTTCCACCCCGGAACAAAAAAAAAACGCAGGTTGGTCGCAGTTAATTGGCTATTTAGTGTGCTTAGGACACGAAATTATGTATATTTTTTTTTATGTATAGTTTAAATTTCACAAAAGGAGACGCAATTTCAAGTATTATTATGCTAATTAATATTTTTACGACCACAAGAAGGGAATTATTTGAGGTCATCGATTAAAAACATAAAGTACACGCAGCAGAAAAGCAATCTCCAATCTGAAACTTACGTAACAAATTGCAGGTCCGGTATGCCAGCATCGTAGGGTCCAAATATCTTCCCATTGAATGGGTTCAGTTCAGGCAGAGCTTTGACAAAGTTAAGGAGGTTGGTCGCTTTTAGCGTAGCATGTCGGTCATCCCACCTCACAGGGTGAGCTTCAGGTGGAAGTTTTGTAGTATTCACGTGGATATGGATAGGGCCGAAGTCTTTAGTAACTATAAATTCGAAATAACACTCAGATAAGAATAAATATATTTCCTACGTAATTAAATAATACCGGCCTAGTGCGTATCGAACCACGCACAATGAAGGATTCCGTAGTTGGATGAATTTATCCAAAGAACAATCTTAATGTTGTTAGTTGAAAAACCTACTCTCTCATACATTCCAACTGCAATTGTCAGGTGGTTAACTATTACTCGTTAACTTGCAAAGCCTACTTAGCTGTGATAGTCTTCCTTTTAACTTCGTTAAATTATTATATCCGACTGTTGTGATGTTTTTTACATATACAAAATCCACCATTTAGCTGGCAGGAGGGACACCTAACTCTTACGGAAGTTAGCATTTTAAAGTTTAATACTTCGCAAACGGATCCCTAAATCAAAAATAGGTGTTGACTCACCCGCAATATTTTTGAGCGAACTTTCCAACGACACCGCACACCATGGGATAAACGAGAAAAAAACAATTCATCCCCAGTTTACGTGTAAAATAAACTAAAAGGTACAGGTAGGTACCGTAAAATAAACCGTTTCTTTTCAAGATTTATTTTACCACTTTGTCGGCGTGACCTATATATACTTGCCAAATTACACCTTTCTTGTGTTAAGAGTCTGTGAGCTAAGCTGTGAACAGACGGACGAACTTAAATGGCGAAACTATAAGGGTTCCTTGTTTGACTACGGAACCCAAAAAAAAGCCATAATTGAAAATAAATAAAAGAAAGCAAATGCAGAAAAAACAAAAAAATACAAAAAGTTTTATTTTATTTTAAGAAAATACTTCACAATTGCTAAGTGCACTATGGTGAGATACTTTTCTAAAATACTTTTTTTTAAAGAAGCAGACTCTATGAATTACAATCTAGCTTAACAGACTATTAAGCACTTTTAATGTCAGTAACTTTTTACGATAATTATTTTAAAACTTAGAGTAGGTTGTGCTGCTTGCAGAGATGAGTTTACGTAGCGCGGCAGTTGAGGACTGACTGAATTGGAATTTTGTGTATATTTTTGTTTTCTACATTATGGCACAATAAATTGTAGGTACTTACAATGTTCCTTAGTGCGATTAGTTCCCTTTAATTGAGCTAAAACGTCAGCGATAATTGACTGAACTAAAAACACAGTGTAAAATGTTATAATACAAGGAGTCCGCATGGTGGCCCTAATATTTATGTATGAACAACTGCGGAACAAATGCCATAATATAAAACATAAAATGTGCAGCCATTTGTGAAGTTTTGTTTGTTGAATGAAATTGGTACACTAGTACATTCACGTATTAACAAATCAGGTAAAACTTGCTTGAGAGCAGTGGTGGCCCAGTGGTAACGGCCACGACTTACGAGTTGTAGGTCGTAGGTTCGAACCTAGACAGGCCCTGGGCTTTGTGTAAATGATTAAATCACTACTGCTAAAAAACGGTGAAGGAAATCATCGTGAGGAAACCGCCATGTATAAGAACCAAACATTGGAAGACATGTGACATCTACCAACAAGCACTGGACCGGCGTGGTGGATTACGGCCCACTCCCTCTCATAGAGAGGAGGCCTGTGTCCCAGCAGTGGGAACATAATAGGCTGATTATGCATTTTATGCAAAACTTGCTTTTATTTTACATAACTGGCGAAATGTGGGTGTACTATAAGTACACCTATGCCCAACTCTCCCCAACTCTTCGGGGAAATAAGGCGTGATCTTATGTTTGTTTTAAATTATTTAAAAAATACCATAGAATCGAATAGAATTAAAACAAGAGAATTCAGTTATAGATATAATAACTTGTAAATAAACAGAATCGTCAATAATAATTTCGAATTGATAAGATAGGACTTGGACAGCACAGGACTAGTCTTGGGAAGTTCATTCGTGGACTGATTGAACTGAAAACAAGTGTCATTATTTTCCTCTTATTGTAAAAAAAGTCAAATTAAGAATGTCATTTAAATAAATACACGTTAACTCATAATGCGTTGATTACACATATTAACTATAGTGGTGAAACAGTGCCAAGACATCATGCTCGGTAGCTAGCTGTACTAACCGAACACGACTAAGCGAATGTCTCGGTAACTCACTCACTCTACTTGGTACGTGTCTTAATTCATTGCGTAAAGATGTTTCGATGTCAAGGTACCTACTCAGTGTAAACTTTAAACCATTGTGTTTCGCAACCGATAGAATTAGTTAGGCGTTCAGATAAAGTTTTATGTGTGGAAATTATCTAATCGGGTCCGTGTTCCATCTACTAAGTAACTAGGGCAGGCGAATTTTATGTTTTGTCCTACTGCTAGCATTAATAATAGATTATCTACGGTTCGTAGGCAAAAGCTTTAGACAGGAGAGTATATTAGTAAGGTTTCTTACGGCGACATACGGTGACATACGGCGTTCCGCAGGGTAGAGTACTGGGCCCGACTCTATTCTTAATATATAAACAATCTCTGCAAAATGATGCTAAATAATGGTCGCGTTTTATAATAGTCAGATGACACTGCTATTCTCTGGTGATACATGAGAATTATCCGTAGATCAATCTGCTGAAGAGGGTCTTTCCAAAATTGCTAACTGGTTGAACACCCATCTTCTTACACTAAATATTTCTAAAACAAAATATATTGCATTAACAATCTACAAAATCACTCAACCAGGATGTCGATTCTGTAAAAATCTCGCCGTGAAGACTTGCGTAGTTTGAGCGTTCAGTGTCATCCCGTCTTGGTCAATGCCTAGAATCAGTGGCAATGACAGCACACTCCACGCTCACTTCACCTAAGTTTTCATGGTGAGATGGTTACTGGAATAGCACTACTGGACCTAACGTAACTCTTAAAATCCACACGTGTCATAATATATCTAGCACAAACTGCTCTTGTAAATATATTGAAAAAGTGACTCGTTTAAAATACCTAGGTATAATTGTTGATCAGCGATTATCTTGGCATACTCATACATATAGGGTCATGGCCCGTATGAGAAAAATAATCTGGATATTTAAGAACCTAAGACATGTGACAATAAAAAAGGTTTATGGAAATCTATGTCTCTCTGGCTCAATCAATTCTTACCTACTGCATACCCGTGTGGGGCGGTGCGACAAAAACCAAGTTTCTTGAGCTAGAGCGAGCAGAGAGATCTCTTATAAAGGTCATGTATACTGTACAGATTCCCAACCAATGAGTTATACTCCTTTAGCGGTTTTCTCACAGTCAGAAAATTATACATACTACATGCTGTCTTAAAAGTACACAAAGTCCTGCCCTATGACCCACACCTTATGGAAAGAAGACGAAAATACAGTGTTGCACCATTAAAACTCGTTAAAACTGCATTATATGTCAAATGACAATTCAATACAAATTCCGCTGTCCTATATAATAAAATAAATAAAATCATTAACATTTATGCCATGTCTACTGAAAAAAGGCAATTGTTCAATGGCTAAAACTGAAGACCTATGATGACATTGAATTATTGCTGCAAGCATCGTCAATATGAGTTAAAAAGATACACTCGTGCACATATATCTCTAATTATCTTTTATCTAATTATAGTTCAAGCCTTGTCTTGTATGGTTTGTTTATTTTTTATTTTTATTCTATTGTTTTGTCTTTTTGTACACTACTTTAACCATTTCTTAGATTGTCATTGAAGAGCGGGGGAATCTCCAAGCACATATATATTTTTTACTTAAAAATAGGTCCCTATGTAAGATTTACTGTAAAATTTGTACTTAGAAGTTTCTGTAATAAACCTTTTAATTTAATTTTTGTTTATTTGCCGCTTCTAAAACTCAAAGGTCGAAGCCACCTACCGCGTAGGTGCTTTGCTTAGCTTGGTGCTTAGAGGTACCCTGCGTGCAAGGTGTCACGCTCTCGCGGACAAACGCAGGGTTTAAAGGCGATGCTCCATAGCGGCCCAGGGCTACGCTATGCACGTGTACTTGGCCTCGCTTTGTATTAAATATAGGCGGGCTCGTCCACAATGACCCGCAGGGCCACGCTATACGCACGAATACGTGGCTTGCAAACAAATTATCCGTACAGAAACGTGGCAAACTTCTCAGTTCTCATTATCCAACGTAGCACCTGCCACTCTGAAGATTGGCACCACACTGCAGTCATGCAGTGTAGTTCAAACGAACTGTACAGTGCGGCAGTGTGGGTTGCTGGTGCTAGACAATCAACAGCATCAACAGCATAAAACATCGTTCGCCAGACACCAATACCACACACTTATCGCATACATTTACAAAAAAAACTCACAAAGGCCTCAACATCCGCGACCTCAATAGATTTCAAGGTAAGTCTAAGGTGACAGAATGGCTACTTCATCAAGACTAATTACAAAAGTAGTCACTACTTACATTTATTGCTTAATTGCTCATAATAACACTCTCCATACACATGGGTGTGCAGTTAAATACATTAACACACACACCCACACACTCTCCTACGTTCTTGAGTTGCACTCCCCTCTTCTAGATTTTTACTATAAATATATATTGTATCAATTTCGAGGTCTAAAAACAGAAAATTCAACTTTTTTCAGCACAAATTTCTCAATAACCTTAACATTTCTATTTTGAGTTTAATGCAGATTTATTCATCACCTATTTATTTAGTATTTTTACGAATTAAAATTTTGATAAATACTCAATATAAATTACGAAAAATAATAATCCAACACATGTTTTTACGTAAATGAAACACCAGGTTTTTCAATTGCTCGTTTAGCTTAGTGGTAGGAAATATGATGAATGTTAAATATCCAAAATACTGGGCACATAGTATATTAGTTGGTGTACGATTTGTTTTTCCAAAGTTTAATGGATAAGTAGTTTAAAAAAATGTGATAGACGCTGAAAAACCCCAATAAAATCATGTGCTAAACCGTCGTGTCCGAGTAAGAATTTACTGAATATAAAAATAAGATTAAAAAAAAATAACTGGAGGGGTTTAACTACCAAAATCAGTTTTTGTATTTTATTTTTGACTACTTATTTAATTGTAATAAAATATCTAAATAATGCCTTATAAACCTATGCGCCCGCTTCGAGCATTCATCAAAATCACACTCGACCAAAGAATATAACTACTCTCTACCGCTCGAGGCTCGACTCTCGCCGCGGACGGATGTGTCTGTGCGCTCTCCCGCTCCTGGCCCAGTGTTGTGTTTCGTGTTTCTACTCGTCGCTACCACGTGACGTCATCGTAGTCGCCCCGACTACACCGATATAAAATCATAATCAAGAAATTGATTTTGATTTTAAATCAATTAAAAAGTGCCTTTTTCGAGGCAAATCGTATTTCTGAATCAGACGTTCGTGAGTAGTTTCATTAGGCCTCTTCTGGGTAAAACCACAGTTTCGTGGTCCTCGGTTGAAACCTTACGGTGCCAACGAAGCCGAGTGGGGTGTTGACCCAATCACACCCGCCGAACCCCTTCAGGGCGAGGCAGTCAATTGGACGGGTCCCAGAGTTAACCGGCCTTGGGGGATCTCCTAGTCGGCTCTGGTGTACAGTCTTCCTTCCACAGCTACTCACCTAGTGTCTCTAGGGTGTGTCTACACGCGCTAGACTGGTCAGGGCCCCGTTCGCACAATAAGACTGGCGACGGGTTACAAGCTTAGGGCTCACCAATAGGTACACACCTCCCTGTCTACACCCGACAGGGAGGGAACTCATCCCCGGGCCAATCCACCCGGGGAGTTAGGTATAGCGTTTAGGTAAGGTGGTAACGTCCAGGAAAAGTCCAAATGGACTGAAATATCTAAAATGTGTGTTGATCGCAAGATCAACTATACTAACGCCCGATCCACCCTTCAGGGGATCAAAGTTACGGTCCCCACGTTTGCGGACTTTAGGGATCTCTGCCGCGCCCTGCATGAAAGGAACTACTCCTTTCACACATACTCCCTTCCGGAGGAAACCCCTACTCGCGTCGTAATAAAGCGCGTACCTCAAGAAATCTCCACCGAGGAGATTAAGAGCGACCTCATCGCTCAAGGCATTCCAGTGTCCGCCGTTCATCGCTTGCATAAAGCGAGGCAGGGCCTTGTCTACGACATGGTCCTAGTCATCTGTGTCCCCACTGAAGGTCACCACCCGATTTTCAAAGTGAAAACGGTATGTTCGCTCTCGGGCATTTCCATTGAGAAGCCCTACAGAGCCCACTTGATTGGTCAGTGTCATCGCTGCCAATTGTACGGACACTCACAGTCCAACTGCTATGCGACCCCTAGATGCGTCAAGTGTCTAGGTGAGCATGGCACCGCTGACTGCTCTCGCCCTAAAGATAGGGAGCTATGTGCAGAGCCGCCGAGCTGCGTCCTCTGCGGCCAATCCAGTCACCCGGAAAATTACCGGGCCGTCCGAAAGCGCCAAAGTCCTCCTCTCCGAAACACGCGAAACGCGCGAGTGACCGCCAGCACAGGGAAAGCCCCTGGGGGAAGCTTCCCTCCGCGCAGATGCCAGAGCGGCTTAGCCCTCAAAGGCCCTCCCTCTCCCTGGGCAAACCTTTCGCACCTTAAAGCTTCCGCAGATTCGGTGCCCTCCAAACCCGCTCAACCCGCTGAAGTTCCAGCGCTGATGGCTACCGCCATCCCAGCGCCTGCGTCAATCACCGCGGCCCCTACGGCTCCACCGGTTGCACCGCAAAGAGCCCCGGGCCGCGACAGCGCCCAAATCATAATCAGTACATACGCGGCTCTCTATTCCATCACCGCGGACAAAATGGCCGACGAAATCGTTGCTGCAAACGGCAACCCTCGTCGCCTTTTAGAAATCCTCAACGCGTATCCCGAGATCGCGTTAGTCCTGAAATCCTTAAAATTCTAAATCTCAATGGATAACACAAGGTTCAATTCCACCAAACCCCGATCCCTCAAACTAGGCTTTTTAAACGCAAATGGCGTTTCCGGTCAACGCGATGAGATCGCCGCTTTCCTCCGCGACCATCAGCTTGACATCCTCCTCATACAGGAAACCTTTTTAAAACCTCACCATCGAAACCAGAACATTGCAAACTATAAACTAGTTCGCAATGACAGGTCCCGACCCTAATCTACTATAGAAAATCCTTATACTGCATCCCTATTGACCCACCTCCCCTCCTCTCTCATCTGGAGATCTCTATCTGTCGGCTCGGCATGACCGGCCACCAACCGATCACCACCATCTCCGCTTATATCCCACCCGACAATGGTTTGGAGAATCCCATCTCGCTCCAAAAGGACTTCACTGCCCTCTTCGGTATGAGTAACTCCGTCATCTTGGCGGGGGATCTTAATGCCAAGCACCCGGCATGGAATAGTAGCACAACTTCAACCAGAGGTAGGATAGTTTTCAAGTTAGGCGAATCCCTTAACTTTGACGTCATCGCTCCAATGAGCCCGACTCATTTCCCAGGAAATCCTAATTACCTTCCCGGTGTTCTCGATGTAGCGCTGCTCAAGAATGTGAACCTCCGTTTGCAATCGATAGAGACGTTCCACGAGCTTAACTCTGACCACCGCCCTGTAGTCATGCATCTGGCACCCTACTCGGGCCCGATCGACTCCAACCGCCCCCCTCAGACCCAGATGATAACCGACTGGAGGAAAGTAAGCGAAAGACTGAAATCCACCACGTCGCCTCACTTGGACACCATCCCCGATCACATAGTGTCAGTCGCCGACACGACGGCCGCAATCGACTCGTTTACAGAGCACGTTCAATCCGTATTGACGGATTGTTCACGGGAAGTTCCGGTGATGGAAGACCATCGCTGGAAACTACCTACTGACGTACGTGACCTGATAACCGAGAAGAATGCGGCCATTCGTGCCTACGACTCCTTCCCTTGTGACGCGAACAAAGCCCACATGCGCAATTTACAGCGTGCTATAAAGAAACGCATAGGGGAGGTTCGCTCTGAGGGCTGGAACAAGATTCTCAGTGAACTCGAGCCCACTCATCAAGCCTTCTGGCAATTACAGAGGAAATTGCGTTCCTCAGAAGAGGTCTCTATGCCTCCTCTCATCCGCCCCGACAAGAGTATCGCTTTCGACAGTCCTGATAAGGCTGAATGTCTTGCTGAGCCCACCCACCTAGCCTTCTGGCAACTCCAGAGGAAAATTAGATCCGGAGAAATAGTCTCCATGCCCCACCTGATCCGTCCCGACAAGACCATCGCCTTCGATGATGTCGACAAGGCTGAGCTTCTAGCCGACAGTCTAGAGTCCCAATGTTCTCCCAGCTCTCAACCAGTAGACCAAGCTCACCTGAACAAGGTCGACGCTGAAGTCGTACGGAGAGGCTCCCTCCCACCCGTCGAAGACCCTGATGATCCTCTGCCTCCCGTCACTCCAGACGAAGTGCACGACATCATAAAGGGCTACACGCTAAGGCCCCCAGTTCGGACGGTATTACCAATAAGGTATACAAACTCCTTCCTGCCCCGCTAATAATGCTTATGACCGTCATCTTCAATGGCGCCTTGAGCAAAAACATCTTCCCACAAGCGTGGAAAGAAGCAACCGTCATCGAAATCCCAAAGCCAGGCAAGCCAAAGTCTAAGCCCTCTAGCTACCGCCCTATTAGCTTACTCAATGTTCTCGGCAAAATCTACGAGAGGCTTATTTATAAGCGTCTCAAAGACTATGCCGAAGCAAAGAGCCTCATACCCAACGAGCAGTTTGGTTTCCGAAGCAAACACTCGGCACCTAACAGGTCCACCGTATCGTAGAGCACTTATGCGCTGGTCTGCAGCGTAACGCGACGACGGGTGTGCTATTCTTCGACATAGCGAAAGCCTTCGACAAAGTCTGGCACCACGGCTTGATATACAAGCTTTACCAACTAGGAGTGCCAGATCGTCTCGTACTCATCTTACGAGACTTTTTGTCGAATCCTTTAAGGAACATATCAAGGCGGTTCGCGCGCGCGCCTCCCTCGCTCTTAGTAGACTCCAGTTTATACTGACAGCCCGAAGCAAACTGTCGTTAAAATGCAAACTGCGCATCTATACCGCAGTCATCCGTCCCATCATGACCTATGCCTGCGTTGTATTTGCGCACGCTCACCCACGTCATCTCCATAAGATGCAGATCCTCCAAAACCGTTTCCTCAGAAGGGTTACGGGTGCCCCTTACTATGCCCGAAACATAGATCTTCACGTCGACCTTAAAATGCCAACCATAAACCAGTTCATGAAACGCTTATCAAAGCGTTTCTTCGATTGTGGCATCAAACATTCAAACCCCCTGATTACAGCGGCCGCCCGCTATACTCCCTCCCGCATTAGTAGTATTCGCCGACCAAGGCATATCTTAATCGCCCCCGATGACGCCACTACCCTCCTCCAGGAGAGTAGTAAGGCCACCAGCACCCTAATTAAGCCCAAAACCCGATCGCCATCCTACCGACCTCGCTGCCGAGGCCCGCCGCGACGCCCAAATCCACGCCCCTCCCGACCCTTGCTCGAGCCAGCCCGCGTCGCTGAGCCTGTAGCTTTAAATTCGTCCCAAAATAATATCAATCCTGATCCAGCTAGTCATTTGCTGCCCTCTTCCAGCGACGCCCTAAGCCGAGGTTCGTACCCCACAGGGGGTGCCCTTAGCGTGTAGTCGCTTAGGTTTAGTTAGTATTTAAGTTTAAGTCCTGGCTGGAGCTGGGAGCAGTGGTGGCCCAGTGGTAACGGGCCACCACTGTAAAACATCGTGAGCAAACCGGCATGTCCTAGAACCAAAAATTCGAAGACATGTGACATCTACCAACCCGCACTGAGCCCGCGTGGTGGATTACGGCTCACTACCTCTCATAGAGAGGAGGCCTGTGTCCCAGCAGTGGGAACGTTATAGGCTGATTATGCCTGGCTGGAGGCCTTAATTTATTAGGGCAACCACAGGCAAGTCCGCTTAAGCAGACGACAACCTCATAGGTTGATCTGCGAGATGCCAAACAAACAAACAATTCGGGCATTCAGTCGCGCCCAAGGGCTTGTAGACGTTGACGATGTTTTCCACCACTGTTTTTTTAGCAGTAGTGATTAAATAATTTACACAAAAGTCAAAGGCTGTCTAGGTACGAACCTACCACCTACAACTCGTATGTCGCGGCCGTTACCACTGGGCCAACACTGGTCTTCTATGAGTTATATGAGCTTGTGAGTATATTTTTCCATATTTATGCACGTTTTGAGTTTTTTGTGATATTATTTATGTTTTGTATTATACTTTAGTAAAATAGCGTTCCACAGACCACAATGGGTCGAAAAAGTGAACTTTGTTGTCACGGAAAAATCAAAAGTAAAAATAAAAAAGTTGAGAAAACTTGAAAGGCATGTGCAGTTCTTAGATAAATAATAATTGTTGCCATCATCTTAATTAAGAAAATTTTTGTAATTTACTGTTATTTCTATAATCTAAAATTGTGATAATTACACTTGTAGAGAATTAAATAGTCAGAAATCTATCGCAGATCAAAAATTACCTGGAACATCATTGATGGGCTAAAAGGATGGGTGCACAAGGTATTTCTTTTTACCTAGTAAGAATTATAGTTACATGACGAAAATTGTGCTAATACATTGTATATTTGTAAAAAATTAATAGTATTTTTATATTGTCCAGGGAGTAAAGCAGAACAAGTCACCAGGGAGTTCAGGAGCAGGCCTTACTTGATGAAGGTATAATCGAAATAAAGTCGACCCGTACTAAACCATAGATACCTGTTATATTAAATAAACAGAAAAGTGTTTTGTATTTATTTTCACGCTGCTGCACCTGACATGAAAAATATTTTAACAATGTAATGAAAAATGTTTTAATGATATTTTAATTTTAATAAGTTTAAAATGGGTAACAGACAAAAAACAATAGATTGTTTCTTTTGAATGAAATCCATAAATAACTCTTGTCTGTATGTAACCTTTTCACGGCATAACCACTGAACAGATTTCAATATTTGGCTAGGAGATATCATACATCCTGGGGAAGGACATAGTAATTTTTTTCCGGTAGTACGTTCCGGTGGGATAATTTCCGACATACACGCGGGCGAAAACGCGGGCAGTAGCTAGTTTGCTATAAATTCAATATTAAAGTACCTACTATTCTTCCACATCCCGCTCGTTTTTACCACCATGTATTTAGATAAATTTATTAGCTGTATATAATACGACAAGTTGGCCTCGCTATACTATACTCTTGTATGCAATCTGCAATCTCATGGCGAGCGCTAAGAGACTCCTGTGTGCCTTTATTTAAAGGCACACAGGAGTCTCTAAGCGCACCGTTATCTACAGACCGTTCTGTGGTAGGTAAATAAGTACAATACAACACGCGAAACCAGTTTCAGACGTATCTTTTAAGCGCTGGCACAGATTATATAATACTTCGTACAGATACCCAATCCCATACAAAGAAATGAAACCTCCCTAAGTCTGGCAATTGAGCTGGCAATTTTTAGTCCTCAAATTCTTCAACAGATCGCAGCATAAGCGACTCACTAATTGCCAGAGACTGTAGTATTACAACGCCATCTAGGAGGCGACCTACTTTTAAAACGTTTCATGCAATCCTTTTTATAAAAGTTTTATAGTTCCGGGTTCAGAAAAACATGTTATTAGATTTCTTTTATATTTCTATGTAAAAAAAAAACCTTGTTTGATTTAAATAAGTAACAAAATTGGAAACTGATGAGACTGGACCAATTGAGTAAAACGCCATCTATTGCAAAAAGCACCAACCAAAATGATTAACAGATGGCTACTTTTATCATTTAGGGTTAAAGACAAAGGCTTCCTTTTTATTTTATGTTTAAAATACGTGTATTATGAGTGGAAATAGATAAATCTGCACTAAACTGGGAAGTTTAGACTTTTACCAATCATAATTCAGTCAAAATTCTGCCGAAATTATGAACTACTATCAATCACAAACAAAGTGAGTGTGTGTGCGTGTCTTTATATAAATTATATAATCAATATATAGAAGAAGGTCGTAAGTGAAACCGAAGCGTCAATCTATTGCTTTATGAGATTGCATAAGGACTTATGAACGCTACTGTACCTACACTACGCTTTGAAATGAGCAACTACCTTCATATTTCTGATTGACCGACTCCTTGACCTGACCCAAAAGTGTAAATGGTTTTGAGTTTTTGAGTAGTAGAGTAGATATTGCACTTTTCTATGAAACAGCAGTTTTTTTTATTAATAACCTACGAGTGTTTTCTACGCCTGGGGGAGTCTACAATCATGTGCACTTCGGACGCTTTTAACGTGTACGGTTTTTGTACATAGTTCTCACCTATAGTGTCAACATTGATGATGTAACTAATATATTTGTAACAACAATATTATTTGAAAGTGTCCATGGAGTTTCTTGCCCGTTCTGCTCCATAGGTACCTAATACGCTTTGGAATGGGCAACTAGCTTCATATTTCTGACTGACCGACTCCTTGACAATTCAAAAGTGCCTGTAAATGGTTTAATTGAAATAAAGGCTTTGAGTTTGAGTTTGTGCTGAATTCAAGGTTACAGTTAGCACGTCGATGTGATGCCACTGGTTATATAAAAGAGGTTGAAAATTCAGGAAAATAAAAATAACACGACTTACAATTTAACTTCATCTACCGTTAAGTTATTTAATGGTAAATATTCGTAGATGACTTTATTACCGTTATATCTGAGCCCTATAGGGATGGTTTTGCGGACCCTAGCAGATACTGAAGGATCTCTTTGGCAGTGACTTGCGTGAGCTCTTTGTTGATACCCTTCAGAACAGCTCGCAGTAAGTCATCCACGATGCTGGAGTACTGGTCGGTATTTTGCAGGAACTGCACTAGAATACCTTTGAAGGCCTCGGAATGTTGGTTCATGTTCATCGAGAGCTGTAACATAGAAATAATCGGGAAAATTAATTTGATATTTTTACATGATTAGGAATGACTGTTCCTCAGTTTTTAATTACAGTCCAGCTGTCGAGAAAATGCGACAATATTAGTAACTAATAAAGATCCAATTAGAAAAACATGTTTTGTTTGTATGAAACTTACGGGTGGCAAGAGCGCATTCTTATCTGTGCAACGGCCGGACATACGATCAATTATAACGGTTTTAACCTATTATTTATAATAATCGGTTATAACAATAAATTAAAATTATTTTATTTGCACAGATAAGTTAGTCGTACTATACTAAGCTGGACTTATTCTCAAAGTAATTAATATCTCGTATTTACGATCAGGAAATGCACTTTTAAGTACACGGAAAATAAATCAGAAAAAAACTAAGTACAACGGTACAAAGATATAAAGAAAATAAAAGAAACGAACATTATAGAAGGTACTGGGTAAAATGTTGGTTAGATCGCCGCTCTGAACACAGCCATGTGAACTTGATTAAAGAGCTATGTCTCCTCGATTACAACAACTATTGAAGGATGCCTGAAGGGATAGAACTATGAAGAATTATTTTCTATGATAACCCCATTAATTAAAAAAAGACGCTCGACCCGAAGGACGCATACATACGCTCGAGTCAAGCTTTGAGTGGGTGCGAAGGAAATTACATTTATACGAGCCATTGTGAATTAGGCGGTCCACATGTTGATTTTTACTTGTACGGAGCTCAAATGTAGCTCGGAACGAACGCCACCATCTCCTTTTTTTTAACACAGTTGATGTGACCTTCAAAAATTTTTACCAACAGCAACACCATGTCAGTGTTGGCGCCAAAAGATCCTTGTAGCTTGTAAGCATAGATTTAGTATTACTAGTGTTAGTACGAGGAAATCTATGCTTGTAAGTATTTTGCATATTTACCTGAAGTTCTCCCAGGTCTATCTCGATGTCAGCAGTGTCCACCTGGTACACCTCGTTGTGATCTAACTGTGCTATCTTGGTACCAATCGCTGCTGAAAGGGTCAGGAAACGGAGCACTGCACTGTGGACAGAGAACAAATACATTTTAGAAACTGTAGACAACTGTGTACGTAGTGTTACAAAGAGATTCGCATCACACTGACGTCACGCAAAATCCTGCATCGCGCAACCAGAGTTTACCGCGCAACTAGCATATTGTATATACAACGTCCCGACATCAATCGTCGGACAGCAGACACAACAACAGTCTGGTCGAAGGATCCTTTACATCCTGTTCTTCATAGTTCATGAATTTTTCATAGACTCAAGTTCTCACCTAATTTGGCCTTTGACGCTCAAGGGCTGGTTGGACAACACTGCATGAAGCTCGAAATTAACTAGAAAAAGGAGATAAATAAACGCTTTTAATACGATTTTATGTCAGGGACCAGGATTAACTAAATTTAAGCATATTAGGAGTAGGACTAGTTCAAAGCATTTTGGCACAATCAACTTCAGATGTTGCTAAAATAATATGTGAGCTAGTTAGTGTACTGCAATGATTTTGTAGTTTATGGTAGATTGGGAAGGCATGATGGGGTTGACATTATCATGTGGATCAAATCCTTGATTTAAATAGAAAAGTAAAAAAAAAAAACAAAAACAAAAAAAGGAATTACTACTTTCAATATTTGATAGGGTACCAAATTTTATTTTAATCTGCTGAAAATTATAGTGTTAATGGTACCGTAATAACGTGTACTTTTAATTACGTAATCTAGAAAATGCCCGACTGATTGCCAAAGGTTACTTGAAAAATCTATATTTTGTTTTATTTATTAGCAGTTTAAGCTTGGGCTAACCGAAAATATCCGTTAGACTTGAAGCCGACCTCACCTTAATTCGAAAAAGGCGAGGCGATTGTTTGCTAACCGAAAATTTATGTTCTTTTTCTTACCATTTACCTTGCATATGCAGTCTATAATGTTACCTCCTCTCTGTGAGAGGGAGCAGACCATACCTAATCCACCACGCGGGCCGCACTGGGCCCTGGTTGGTGGATGTCACATGTCTTAGAGTTTTTGGTTCTAGGACATCCCGGTTATCTCACGATGTTATCCTTCACTGTTTTGAGAACAGTTGTTATGAAATGAAATACATAAAGTAAAGTGACTGCCTGGGTTCGATCTGACCACCTACAACTCGTTAATCGGTCGATAACACTGAGATACTACTGCTCTCTTATAAAGTCGCCTCGTTAATAATGTTAGGTAAATAAATGCTTACCATCAGCACTAACATGTGGAATACTGACGTTGAAATCGTTTCTTGCAGGATCCATTCGCACTTCGAGACCAGATAAGGACAGGCCCTTAATTCCCCGTACTAAAACGTTGTTCAGAGTGAGTTCTCCCCTGAAATAAACAAGGGCAAAAGTAATTTATAAGAACATAAAACAAACTCTTTATCCATGTTGTGTAGATTGGTTGTGCGCATTCCCGTGCGAGTCACAATAAATACTTTTTCTTTCTTTCTTTATTTCAATTTGACCCTATGTTACCATCGAGTCTGTTCTTTATAAAAACCTATTTGTTACAACTGCAGCAAACAGTACGGTTAAATGGGCTGTAAAAATTGCATAATTCTTGAAATCGCGCAATTTATTACCTTTTAGCACATCTTTAGTTACTTCTTTATTCAATACTTACTGGAAGTTGAGATGGGGCAGAACGATATTGTACGGTCCCAAAGTAGTCAATTGAAGTGGGTTGACTTGAGGCACGAGTTTGACAAAGCTTACAAAAGCACCAGCTTTGCGAGTGGCATGCTTGTCATCTGCGGTCAGCGGATAGTACTTCCGTGGCACAATTCCAGTACCTGTTTCGATGTGCAGAGGGCCGAGGGTTTCTCGCCCTTTAAATAAAAAAAAAGCTTTTTAAATTCTAAGTCAATGCATATTTTTTTATTGAATCAATTACAGGCAGCGCCTCAGTTCCTTTTGAGCTCCATACCCAAAAACGACGCCAAAATACCCAAAATATTCCTGCTTGAAAATGAGAATATTTAAAAGCGGTGCTACGAAATATTATCTGCTACGTCGCCGCTGGCGTAACCACGCGTGTGTTCTACAACTCTACGCCGTAGCAACCCATTTTTGTAACTTATCTGTTTTCATGTTTCCAGGGTGAAATGAAAAATTGCATCAACATTCATAGAACTATATTTTAAGGCTATATTTTATATCCTTTTTATGATGTAGGTCAAAGGGGAAATTATTGCGAACGAGCATTTAATTCAGTTAAAACAAATTCTCGGAATCGGGTTTCCCACCAAAATTGCATGAACGCAATATATCAATTGATTCCAACAATAATAATATAGTACTACATTGTGGAACTCCACTTATTGTTTATTTCTCTAATTGAAGACATGCAACAAATTTCAATTTTTGTATTTTGACAAATCCTATTAATGACAGTCACTTGTTTTCTGCCAGTTAAATCGGCTATACGGAATAAGTTACGATGTGGAGAGGTCAGATGGCAGTCGCTCCATTTAAAATATTGGTACTGAGCGGCATCGGGTTAGACTAGAAGCTGACACTGCCGTATCTGCCGTATCAATTATACGGGGCCCCCGACATGAACGCCTGTCAGACTTGTCACTATTGTACATAGAGGCAGAAACTTTAGAAAAACTAAAGTCATCATCAGCTATAAATTATTTAATAAATCATTTTGCCGAAAAAAAGACAATGAGAGTGTATATTTTATTTGAATTGTGTTTGAACATTTTGGAAAAACTGACAGACAATTATGATCCTTAAATATTTCTCTTAATTTTATGCAAACATTTTTTTTTCTTTTGAGAGAAATCTTTATCCTTCTTATGGGGCCCTAAAAAAAAATTATACGGGGCCCCGCCAAGGCACGCTACGCCACTGGCTGACACCAAACCAGTTAGGCAGACGATGACCTTATTAGTTAGAATAATGTTACTCACATGCTTGAACTGAATACACGCCGCAGAGTGCTACGATCAGAAGTCCCCTCATGTTTGCCGAGTGCCGATAGTTCTTAACAACTGCGCTATAGAAGAAATAAGACGGCAATATATATCAGTGTATTCAATCATTTCCTTGTTGTCAGCATTAGTCACAAGAAATTCATTTTACGGCGGTTAGGAATTACAAAACATTACTGAGCCCATAACTAATATTACCTTGTACTCTGGTTATTGTTACATCGATCATGAAGTAACATTTTAGCGTATTTTTTTTTGTACGGTGGATATGTTTTTAAACTGCCTCAACAAGCTATTCTGCTGGTTCCAATATAATCTCTTAACAATTAATACCTTGAAAACCTGCTACGTCATTTTTAAAGCTAAAAACAAAAATATCTCACCCCATATGTCATTACACATAAATAATGTACCCCTACAAAACTGCGAAAAGTATCTTGGCCTACGAATGGATGGCGCCTTGACATGGAAGGCACCTAATCTAAATCTGGGGCAATGCCACCAAAACTAGTCTTGCCGATCTTCAAATTAATCAAAATAAAATTCTAAAAATACTTTTTCGTTATCAATGTTTAACACCTACTTACAAAATATATGAACAAACCAAATTAATGAACATAAAACAACTATATATTTATCATACATGCATGCTTGTCCGAAAAATATTAAATAAATCTCTTCATACTTACTTAACCTTTGTACGGTTAAAACAACAAACACAGCGAAGTTCACGCCGAGCGAGTTTTTTAGTTCTACCCAAGACAAGAACGAAGCTCGGCAAAACAATGTTTACCTATGCAGGCGCAGATATTTATAATAAGCTACCATCGACCATAAAAATGTAAGCTCCTATTGTATTCTAAGTACAACTTGCCGTACAATACTCCAATAGCCGCCAAGTACTAATGAATGCATTATACCTGTTAATAAACAAAAAAAAAAATACAAAAAAAAAACGAAGGACGTAAATCTTAATAATAAGCATCCTAATAATGTATTTCTCATGTAAGTGACTGTAGTCTTTTATGAGAATAAATTTTCTTTAAACATAAACTGCAAAGGTGATGTTCTGGAGTCCTATCTACTCGCAAAGACAAACAGTAAAATGTAGAAAATCTTAAATGAGCCACAATTTTATAAAAGGGTGTAAAAGAAATTCAGGTTCAAATCAAATTATGCTTTGTTTGGACACAAGGATTTACAAAATAATATATGTAGATAATTTAACAGTAAATCACTTTTTTTTTTGCTTTTATCTTAAAGATTGCATGCCTTCACGGTGGTGGTGGTTCCGATAAGTCAAAGAATTGGCCGGTCAAATATATTTTACCGTTATGTTTATATGTACCTAATATACACTAGTACTAATACATAATCACTTAATACGTCAACATAATCACTTGCTTATTTGTATAGAAAATAATGATTTACACAAGTTGGTTATGAAAAAGTTTTAATTTTGTTATTAACCCTTTGACGGTCAAACAGAGCAGACATGTTACTAATTTACTCCCGAGAAATTATTTTCATTGTACGCATTAAGAACCCATAAAGTAACAGTGTTTTATACTGAAATTAGCATAGATTGAGTGATAACTTCGATTCACCGGCCACCAGACCAGCGCAGTGGCGGCGGCGGCGGCGGCGAGAGCACCCCCCACGCACATCTCGAGTAAAAGAGACATCTGCATTTTTTATCTCCTTCGCGCGCACGCACCTACGCATAGCATGCAGTATACTTCCATTTAATATTGTTCGCCTCGCAACCGGACTAATCAAAAATTTGTGATGATGACGCGAAAGGTAATGTCACTTGCCGGAAAAGGAAAGACACGAACTGCACGCAATTACTTTCGTACGGAGATCATCTCAATACTTAAAACAAAACTAACCTGAAACCGATGCGTGATGTCATATCTACAATATAAGATCAAATTAATTATATTAAAAGCAACCAACACATTGTTAGCAGAACAAAAAAACATGAACAACTGCGCCAACCCGAAATCAAAAATATCTACGATTGAAGTTTAAATTGAAAATCAACCACTAAATCTACCACTTCCGAAACAAGCACATCAGATATTTTTGCTGGTGAAAAAAATATTTCTGAACTCCAAGAAAGAAATTACTGAAGTAAAAATGTTGTCCGCTAGGAAGTGAAGCATGACTGAATCAGTCTTCTAGGAATTGGTGGAACAGACTGAATAAGTTTGGTTCGAACATACTGGTAAACCTGCCAGAGACTGTCGGATAACTCTGCACTTCAAACTGCTGATGTGATGTGTGTGCAGGTTATCCTCCAAAATGGAGTTGCGGAAAATGCTAAGGTGTTCAAAGCCATGCGACTTGGTAAGTACGCCATTGGGAAAAATCGACTGCTGAAAATATGCTTTAAAAGCTCTCAGGATGCAAAGGAAATATTACATAATAAAAATAAAGTACCAAGCAACATCAAATTATAATCTTCTGAGTAGGGGTCTGATTTACCCCTAAGATTATAATGGAAGAACTGAGCCAAGAGTTGGCCCGGCGTAAAGAAAACGGGGAAAAGGACCTGGTATAGTACCTACCTACCTACCTATAGAAGCTAGTGGTGAGTACTTTGAAAGATTTAAGAAAAAAATATTTACATATAGAACATTTATTTTTATTTTCGCGAAACTTTCTGAGTGTCCCACGTATGTTAGTGGTACTCCAAATATCGAAGAAATGCCTTCAAAAAACCTCAACCCTCAATCTCGCCTATGTTGCAAAACCAAACCATTGGAACTTTCAGCCGTTTTACACCTACCAGGATCTAACTACATCAAAATCTACCTCAAATTTCTTTTATGCAAATGTGCGAAGTACACGCAGGTGAGGATATTTGACAAACTGAAATGTTCTTTACAATCGATAGAAAACACTACCCATGTTGTCCTACTCACCGAAACATGGTTATGATCTAAAGAGGATGCGGAATCATTTCTACTACCCAACTACACACATTTTTATAATCTTAGAACTGACTCTAGACGCGGAGGCGTGAACGAAGAAACCTACACTAGAGGGATAAACTACACTGAACATAGGTTTAGTCTACAACCTTGGAATTCCAGGTTTGTAGACTAAAACCTAGACTAACTAGACCTAAACCTAGACTACCAACATATTTATTTATTTAACCATTTATGTACACACATATAAACAGACAAGAAGATTAAAGAGAACCGAAATGTACGTACAAAGGTAATGCTTATTTCTAAAGAAATCTCTTCCAGCAGATAAGAGCATACTCGTATAAGAGTTTTTGAAGTGTACTCATTACAATCTATTAGGAAAAAGCGAGCTATTGCCTTTGGTGATTTTAACATTCACCTATTAACAAAAAATAGCAGCAGCAAACGGTATGGAACTGCCGTACAAGAAACTGGCTACGAAATTATTAACAACATCAGCAAAGACCACTGCACACGTGAAACCACTTCCACAAAGACTTTTCTCGACCACGTAACTTGAAACATAAGGGCTTCCACATGGCAATTGTAGACTCGCCCATGTCCGATCATAATCAGATTTACCTTTCAATGAAAAAGTGCATTTCACCAGCTAGAAAACGTATCAAGTATGATGCGATGAACTACGAAAAACTCTTGGAATATATCAAACGTACAAACTATCAGTTAAATGACAACTACTACGACAACTTCTTCTTTGTTACTGATCATTCTTTATTATTCCTAAACCTATCTAAAGTCAAGCTATAAAATAAAATTCAGAAGACAAAAATAAGTACCGATTTCAATATAACTTTCAAAAATCTTTAGTAGACAGAAATCTTGGCGAACTCTTGTTTTCTATCGACCCTGACTTCCGGTTAAAAAATAATTTCGGTTTCTTTGAAAGAAAATACTATCACGACTACTTTCCCCAAAACTAAGCGATCTATAAAACCCTGGGTAACCCCCGGCATTTTAAATGGTTTCAGAAATAGAAATAAATTGCAAAAGAAATTAAAAAATTATCCGCACAATGATTTACTAAAAATTTGCTATAAAAGATATCGAAATTATTGAAATCAATTAATTAAAAAACTAAGCCCTGAGCGGCATGAGAGGGACAATTAGCTAACTCTGCCAAAATAGTAAAAACTTTGGTCAAATATTAAAAATATAACGCATATGAAGCAAACAGACGCAGATAACACTAAACTATTGGCAGAACAGTCGTCGCCAATTGAAGCTGTCAATCATATTAATGATTATTTTGTAGGAATAGGTAAACGACTTGCAGAAAAAATCTTGCCGAATACTAGATCGGATGTTATGACTTACTTAGGAGCAGATAATACTCAACAACCTCACTTGTTCTCTTGGATACAGATATAAACGAAGTACATTACTAACTTATGAATTTAGAATAAAATAACAGCTATAACATCTCTCATTACTGAAAACATTGATCGCGGAAAAAAATGCCTCTCAGTTTTCCTCGATTTAAAAAAGGCTTTTGACACTGTCTCTGTTCCCATTCTTAGGCAAGCTAGAATATATAGGAATAAGAGGCACACTTCTTGAATCATTTAAAAGTTATATAACACATAGAACACAAAAGGTTAGAATTGGCCAGTATACAAGCAGTGACTCAGATATCACATTCGGTGTGCCACAGGGGAGCATCCTTGAGCCCACCTTGTTTCTAATCTACATCAATGACCTATGTGAGTTGGAGGCAGGTGGTGCTCGGGTCTTCTCGTATGCCAATGACACAGCGCTGGTCTTTATTGGCGATAGTTGGGATTCTGTGTGGAAGGACACGGAAGTAGGATTATCTAGGGTTTCTTCCAGCATCCTAATTGCGTAATACACAATCAATCGGAATCTGAATCGTTTTGAAACAGATGGCTAATCCATTGCTTCTTGAGTTCGATAAAAATTCTGCTCAACAATATATAGAACGCAATGAATGTTCTTGAACCGTCAAAATCAAACAGATTAGTCGTAATCGTTTACGAAAATGTGTTACGCAATTAGGGTGCTGGTTAAGAACTAACCTACTTATGTTACTTAGTTATTATACGTTACTTAGTTTTTATTTAGTGACTGGGCAACTAAAGGACTTAGGAAAAGTAGGGAAAAACTTTTCGAGCTGTATGGCCTTAAGCCTTATATTAACACGGAAACTTTTAATAAGTATGTTGCTTCTTACTCAAAATTTTTTAAGAACACTTGTAAGGCAGCTAAAGCCTTATACATTAGCAACAGCCCTCGCTTGCTTTTGATTTAATGAGAGCGAATGTTTCAGCCAGCCCGATTGAATTTTACTTTAAGCATATTAACCCCTTAACAGTAATAAAATCTTTTAAGCAAATCAAGATCAAATTGACCGAAGATCTTTGGGGAATGTCTATTAGAGTCTGTACCTCCATAATTGAAACTATAGCACCTTACTTAGCCTTAATATTTAATTTGTGTGTGGATCAAGGAGTCTTCCCGGATCTAATGAAATACAGTAAGGTAATACCAGTTTTCAAATCCGGGGACAGTAAAGACACTAATAATTATAGACCTGTGTCCGTGTTGCCGGTTTTCAGCAGGGTTTTTGAAAAGATAATACTTAATCAGATGCTCAATCATTTTAATACTAATAAAATCCTCCACGAGCAACAGTATGGTTTCACCAAAGGGCGTTGTACGACCGACGCTGGTGTTACCTTATTAAAACATATTTTTAACGCGTGGGAAGAGGCTCAAGACGCCATAGGAATCTTTTGTGACCTCTCCAAGGCATTTGATTGCGTCGATCACGAAACCCTGCTTTTGAAACTTGAGCATTACGGACTTGGAAAACTTGCGCTCAGTTTAATAAAATCTTATTTAAATGATAGACAACAAGTTCAAATAAATAGTGTCAATTCACTTGGTTTAAGAGTAAAAATGGGTCTTCCACAAGGCTCGATTTTGGGTCCTTTCCTCTTTTTAGTATATATTAATGACCTACTCCATTTATGAATAAATCAACCACAAATGGTGTTATTTGCTGACGATACTTCCTTAATTTTTAAGGTAGAGACGTGCTTCAAATTTTGACGACGTAAATAACGCCCTACTGCTGGACCAAAATTGGTTCACGGCTAATAATTTAGTACTAAATGGAAATAAAACTAAGTGTATAAGATTTTCTTTACCAAACGTCAAGAGTAGTGATTGTGAGATAGTATTGAATCAAGAGAAACTAGAATTCGTCGATAAAACGGTTTTCTTGGGGATCACGCTCGACTCAAGGCTACAATGGGGTCTTCTAAGTTCAGCAGCTTATGTTGTCAGAAAAATCCGTCAATTTACTGATGTAGATACCGCGAGGCTGGTCTATTTTAGTTACTTTCATAGTATCATGTCTTACGGTATTTTACTTTGGGGACGGGCTGCAGACATCGAATCTATTTTTATTCTGCAGAAAAGAGCCATCAGAGCCATATATAATCTCCGCAGGCGCGATTCTCTAAGGGATATTAACATCATGACTGTACCTTGTCAATACATCTATGAAACCATCATGTTCGTGAGAAAAAAATTACACCTTTACAGTAAAAGAGGTGAAAGACATAATTAAAGTACTAGAAATCGGGACCTATTAGTTCAACCAGGTTTCAGACTGGCGCAGTTGAGTTGAAGTACTGAGTTTTTTGTTCATGTTTTTTTGTTCTGCTAACAATGTGTTGGTTGAGCTTTTAATATAATTAATTTAATCTTTCATTGTAGATATGACATCACGCATCGGTTTCAGGTTAGTTTTGTTTTAAAGTATTGAGATCAGCTCCGTACGAAAGTCATTGCGTACAGTTAGCTCGTCGCAGTCTTTCCTTTTCCGGCAAGTGACATTACCTTTCGCGTCATCTTCACAATTTTTTTATCAGTCCGGTTGCGAGGCGAGCAATATTGACCAACTCGTATGTTTCTGGATTGTGACTGGGCGGTGATCACTCATAGTAAAAAAAATGGAAGTATACTGCATGTTATGCGTAAGTGCGAGCGCGCGAAGGAGAAAAAAAATGCAGATGACTCTTTTACTCGAGATGTGCGCGGGGGGTGCTCTCGCCGCCGCCGCCGCCGCCACTGCGCTGGTGACCAGTGAATCGAAGTTACCATATCACTCAATCTATGCTAATTTCAGTATATAACACTGTTACTTTATGGGTTCTTAATGAAAAGAAAGACAACAACATTAAAAACTTTTTCATAACCAACTTGTGTAATCATTATTTTCTATCCAAATAAGCAAGTGATTATGTTGACGTATTAAGTGATTATGTATTAGTACTAGTGTAAATTAAGAAATATTGTATTCTACCACATAAATGATAGTACTTTTATACTGATGAATAAAGAAAGCAATTCGTGCAAAATTATTGATAAATGATAAATGATTTTATTTCTGTAAGTAGGTTTTTGAAAACACTTTTACACATCAAACATATTTTAAAAACTAGATGAGATCGGCGTTTCCTGTCTGACTACTCTGAGAAGAAAGGCCGAAACAAACTCAGAGGTCACAGTCTCTTTTAAAGTCCAGACATAATCTTGGTCAGGTCATGTGAAGACCATGTAGATTGATGTCTGAAATGGTCTTTTGAGCAAAGATCCACACAGAATGATTGGACCTGTCCAGTCAGTGCACGCATTTGTCAGTAATCATGCAGCTCAACACAACACATATGGAGCTCAACGATTCGACGAACATTACCAAAGAAAGGACATTTGGGTAGGCCGCATAAATTACTCAAACTGCCAGCATAATCAGCCTATAATTATGCTGGCAGTTTGAGTAATTTATGCGGCCTACCCAAACTGCCAGACCATGATTAAAAACAACTGAAAGAAAAAAATAAAAAAAGATACAATGACCCACATCGTCCTCACATTCACAAAATTAAAATAATACATAACATAAACATAACATCACGCCTTGTTTCCCCGAAGGGTTGGGCAGAGGTGCACCTATAGTACACCCACATTTCGCCGGTTATGTTTAAGTCCCATGTAATAGGGGGCGAGCCTATTGCCATCTACCGGGCACAAATCCAGACTTCAGGCTGCTACTGAGAAATTCCAGATAGAAAAACCCAATAACACGTTACCCGACCTGGGAATCGAACCCAGGACCTCATGCTCAGCAGTAGCGATTGCGACCACTAGACCAACGAGGCAATTAAAATAATATTATACTTTATACAGTAAATAATATACATATAATTTTGTATGTAAAAAGGAACAAAATATTTAAAAAAATTGCAAAATAATATTAAACATCAAGATTGTCTGTGTAAATTTATTGGAGCAGCTCAATCCCAAGCCTTCCTGTCCTCAATATAGTCTTTGACAGTATAATAGGCTTTCTGGCATAATTTCCGCTTAATAAAAGATTTGAATTTATTAAGGCTTAGTCCTTGAATGTGGCTAGGAAGTTTATTATAAAAACGTATATATTGACATTTAAATGAGCTACCTATTTTCTTGAGCCTGGTAGTGGGAACAACAAATTTGTGTTTGTTCCTAGTATTTATATTATGGATATCACTGTATTTTTTAAACAGATTAATATTTTTATGTGCATACAAAAGATTTTCATAAATATACTGAGAAGGCACAGTAATTATATTAATCTCTTTAAATTTGTCTCTGAGGGAGTGTCTGGCACTTAGTTTATAAATTGAACGAATTGCCCTTTTTTGTAAAACAAAAATTGTCAGAATATCGGCGGCGTTTCCCCACAAAAGAATACCGTACGACATCACACTATGAAAATAACAAAAAAATATTAAACGCGCTGTCTCTAAATCAGTTAAATTACGAATTTTTCTAACGGCGTATGCTGCAGAGCTTAGTTTTTTTTGACAATTTATCTATATGGGGGCCCCATTGAAGCTTGGCATCCAAAGTTATGCCTAAGAATACTGTGGTGTTTTCGGGTTTCAACTCTTCACCCTTAATAAGAACACTAGTTTCTACTTGTCTGACATGAGGTATCGTAAACTTAATGCATTTAGTTTTTTTCTCGTTTAGAAGTAGGTTATTAACATTAAACCAGTTAACTACTTTAGCAAGGGCGCTATTTACATTGTCAGTAACCAGCTGCTGACGTTTGAGTTTAAATAAAAGTGAAGTGTCGTCTGCAAACAACACTATATCATGATTATCCTTTATGAGGTAAGGCAAGTCATTAATATAAATAAGAAACAAAAATGGGCCAAGAATTGAACCCTGCGGGACCCCATTCTTACTACAGTTCCAGGTGATCTTTTTCCGTTAACATCAACACTCTGAATCCTATCACTTATGTAAGAAGTAAGAAGATCCAAAGAGGCGTTCCGGATTCCGTAGTGGTGCAGTTTCCTAATCAATGTTTCATGAAGAACACAATCGAATGCCTTGGACAAATCGCAAAAGATTCCCAAAGCATCGCATTTGTCCTCCCATGCCTTATAAACATGTCCTAAAAGTTCGACTCCGGCATCAGTAGTCGAACGACCCCTTGTAAAACCGAACTGTTTGTTATGCAGTAATTTGTGTTTATTAAAAAATCTTTGCATTTGATCTAAAATAAGTTTTTCAAAAAATTTACTAAAGCTAGGTAGCACTGAAATAGGTCTATAATTAGTAGGGTCTGATGTGCTACCAGATTTAAACAATGGTATTATTTTACTGTTTTTCATAAGATCAGGAAACTCACCACGGTCAATACAAAACATTTGTGTGTGAAAGGTTTTAATTATATCTCTACAAGTGACATATTGGAAATCAAATTCAGAATCACAAACTGGAACGTTTTCTTTAAGTAAAGACTCTGCAGCATTGGGCGATGATTTTAGAGATTTAGTAGTCGAAACGGGAATCTCTGCAAAGAAATTTTCGAAGGTCGCGGCGACTTGAGAATCCGATTGAATTAAATTGCCATCAATTGCAAGGCTGTAGTCGCTACTTCGGTTGCATGATCTTCCCGTTTCGCTATTAATGATATTCCATGTCATTTTAAATACATTACTGCTATTTTTAATCTTTGAACTCAAGTAACGTGACTTGGCTATGCAACAATTTTTTTAAAATAATTTCGAATAATTTCTAACATATAAATTAAATTCAGCAGTGTTTATACAAGTCCGTTCATCATACAACTCATAAAGTCGTTTTCTACATTTATGTATACCTATGGTAGCCCAGTCACTGAAGGAAGCATTACTATTAATCGAAAAATTCCCTAACCATTCCAAAATATCAAAAATGCAGAAAGTTAATTTTCAAGTTTTCACTTCTGCCGGCACTCCCGGAGTGCAACCCGTCGTTTTTTTATCTATATTAAGTGCTCCCATCACTAGTGGCAAAAATAAAGTAGAAGCGGGGATGGTGTAAATTACGTGCGACGACATCACGCGCGCACCGAACTGAACTTGGCTTAAGTTAACTATTCATTCTCATACACATCAATTCCGTAAACGAAGTTTCATTACACGGTCACGTTTCCCTTTATGCTGACGATACCTCTTTTTACTACGGTACTACGATTGATGACATGAATAACCAAGCGCAGCATGGTATAAACATTCTATCTATCTGGTTCCAACAAAACTTACTTACAATAAATTCTGATAAGACTAGTTATGTCACCTTTAAATAAAAAAATAGAAATAAAACCAGCGCATCCCCCTTGACTATTCATAATCTGATAATACAGCAAAACCAGTAGGTACGAAAAATACCTGGGACTAAGAGCAGACTGTCAGTTAAACTGGAAAATGCAAATTGATCACATCAGATCCAAGCTTTCCTAACTTTTGGGCTCATTACGCAATATTGTTTATTGCCTTCCTCATCGAGTGCGCCAGACCATTTACAACTCGTTAGTAATGCCACATCTTATGTACCTAATTTAAATATGGGTCAACGCGCAAAAACCTAACATAAAGGACCTACAGATCGCTCAAAATAAAATTATTGAACTATTATTTCACTATGATTACCGTACTTACAGTTAAAATATACAGGGAAACGAAACTCATGAAGATTAAAAAACTTCATGCATATTGTACTAGAATACTTATAAGGAAAATTCTAACCCATGTGTAGCCATTGACAAACGTCTAAACTGGAAAGCACATACAGAAATATAAAATAAAAAAGTCTGTTCTTCTGCCTACGCACTCTACAAGCTAAAACCCATCATAAGTATCTACCACTGCGCTTATCACTGCTTACCACGGAATTGTCGGCTCAATATTAAGGTTCGGCGTAATTTTTCGGGAAAATTCCACTAATAAGTAAATAGTTTTTATGTCACAAAACCGGTGCATTAAGGCACACCGTATTTAATCAAATATAATACACACATCAAAAAAGTCTAAGCAACACATACAAACAATTTTACAATCTGTTTTCGCATTAAATCCTTAGTATTATTTTTTAATGCTTTTTGAAATTAAACAACAATTGTTTTTTTATTTTTATTTTAATATCCTTAATTAACAATAATTACGAGTAAGTACTGTAGGTACGTACAAAGTAAGGTGCTTAATCAACTAAACTTAAACTAAAATTAAATGGTTGTACAAAAATTGCATAAATTAATACAAAGTGTGTCCTCTGTTACTGAGAACTTGCTGGCACCGATTATTCATAGAATCGATGAAACTGTTAATGTTATCCTGTGGCAATTGCTCCCAATGAAGTTTTAGTATTCGTAAGTCCATCAGTTGTTGGGTGGTTGTCACTCCATCCAAGTCCTTTAAAACACGTCTCTGGAGCATGTCCCATGCATGCTCGATGGGGTTGAGGTCTGGCGATTGTACAGGCCAAGGCAATACCAGGATGTTTTCCCTTGTCAAGTACTCCCGTGTGTACAAAGCTGTATGCGAACGCGCATTGTCATGCATCAACGTGAAATCCTTAATGAGGCCTTAGAACATCCTCAACGTAATTTACAGCGTTCATGTTACCATTTACAAAAAACCAGTTCAGTTCGTCTGTCCTTCTTATTACCCGCCCATACCATAACTGTTGAGCCGTTGTATGGATGCTCTTCCTGAACGCACCTCAGTCTTTCAGTATTTCCAGGACGACGGTACACTCTTACCCTACTAGTATCAGGCTATAATCCAAATCGAGACTCATCGCAAATAAAATTTTATCTCATTGTTCCCGGGTCCATGTAATGTGTTCCCTACACCATTCATTTCGACGAGCGCGATTCCCGTGACGTATCGGTGGGCACCTATTTGGCCGCGTTGCTCGTAGGCCATACTCATTCAGTCGATTTCGTACAGTTTGGCAGCTAACAACAACACCACTTGAATTTTATAGCCTTAAACCTATCTCTCGGGCGGTTAACATTGGCTGGCGTCTTGCAGTCCTTCCTCGACCTGGGTGTTGCTCAGCAGGATCTCCCGTGTTAGCTAGTAACGCTGATGAAGATGGCAAATAACGCTTCTGGTGACACCAAAATACCGAGATACCTGAGGTTGACTTCTTCCCGCTTGCAACATCCCTACAGCTCTTTGCATTTCATCTGCGTTCAAATGACGTCGCTCCAAGACGTAAAAAAAATCTCAAAATCCAAATTTGTTCAAAACTTTTTTTAAATTATTGTTTAATTGATAAAATTGCTACAGAAAGCAAAGAAAACGCTATAAAATTCGAACAAATGCATTCGCTTTTGAATTTGTGAAAAAAAAAACAAATGATACTGGATTTTTTTACAACCAGCCAGTATGTCCTCTAGATCAAAAAAGTTTACATAGGTATTACGAGTACCTACTTGGTAAGAAATTATATAATAATTGATTAATAATTTGAAATAGTATTGTGTGGCTTAGACTTTTTTTATGCGTGTATTTTAAATCTGCCTTCCTTGTTTATTCTTGTAGTGGCTACTTTCGTAAGATACAATCCCAACCGACGGGATAACTTACACGAATTTACAATAAAATCCCTAAACCCATTACGCAAATGCCCACAACTTTATTCAAACTACATTTAAAATAATACCTCATAGCCAAATGTTGTTATAGCCAGAATTTCTAAATGACCGTACTTAGTTCCTATCTTTATGACATTTCTTCGATCTCAAAACTGTAACACCTTTTAGTTTTAATCTGTTTGTATTTTAAGTAGTTTTATCTTTTTGAATGTCTGCGTTTTCAATTCAATTTTGTTAACTTGGGCAATTTTTTTTTGTACGCGATAAATGGCAAAAGATGTAGATCCTGTTCGCGAATGTTATTTTAAGACCATGCAAGTCTCATGTTTAAAAAAAAAAATGTATCTGTTTGGCCAGCTTAGGTTAGAGGTCAGCTTATAGGTATTAGAAATGTGGAGCGAATTTGTGAAAATAAACTTTTGACGTAAAATTGTATTATCTAAAACATACAAAAGATTCGAGTTTTAAGTCAAAGTACTTGAATATTAAGGCATTTATGGCAGCACGTGGCGTGTGCGGTGCGGGGCGCGGTGCAGTAGCTTGCGGCAGCTGTATAAATTAGAATTATTGACATTTGCAAGGACTTTTTTAGTTACAAATGATTGGTTGGGTTTGAAATTAATTTAATCAAAAATCCATAAGTATCCCCTTAAAACAAACAATGCTATAAGAGTCACACTTCAACGACTTACTATTTCTGCTCATAATTTTATTTAGCTTTGGAATAAAACGTTAAATAAAGTAAGGTTAGGTTGGGTTATTTATGGGAGGAGCCGCACCGTGCCCTCATCTCAGTGACCTGTCGCTGCCGGCCGTAGTGAATTCGAGGAGTCCTGGGACGCGGTGAGAGAAGGCGGAAGGAGGCTGCGGAAAGGGAGAGAGAGATCTCGTCCACCCTCCCAATCGGTGGAGCTAAATGGGTCCATGGGCGACGGACTCGGGGACATCCGCCGCCCCCCATACATCAGAACCCGATGAGGCTCGCTGAGGCGGGCCGGCACCAGCCGGGGTTGCGGTAGAATCCTACGTTCCCGCAACTCCCGGCGTAGGCGTGAGATGGATCACCGAGGTCACAAAGAAAAGAAGAAGAAGAAGAGTCTGACAGACCCCTCCGGCCCCAGGGCGGAGGACTTCTATGATATTTCAAACTTTCCCATCCACGCAAACTTTAACACCACGTTCACGTGAGACTCGGAGTCTTGTTTTGTATGTAGTTGGCTATAAACTTCAGAGTTCACGTATAGGTATCTATCCAATCCTTCTGAACCACATGACCCAGACGGATTTGATAGATTTTCTTTTGACCGTACATTTTATAATTGGAGTTACGTTGTCACGGTTTGTAGAAAAGTTTGAGAATTTACCAAAAAAAAAAGAGCGAGCGAAGCGAGCTCAAAAAATATTTACATCCCGCCTCGTAGGTATAGGTTAGGTTTTCTTTCGACTGTTCTTACTGAAATAAGAGTTTGTCGACGTATGTAGTAAAATTGAACCACCTTGAAGGTACAGGTTAGGTGTTTTCGAGTACTTTCAAATAATACTGAAATAAGAGTTTCGTAGATGCTGAAATTTTAGAGGTACTCGTATAAGAGAATGTAAGAGCGAGCGGAACAATTTTAATACCCTACATTTATATTTTACATACGTAAGGGGCCTCCAACTCCAAACTGCTTCTTAATGAACAAATTTCACGCGTACCGAGCGAGTGAAGGGAGCTTAATAATTTTATCAGTTTTTTTTTTGGTCAGTTTTTCCTTACACTAAAATTGTGAAACACTTTATTGTAGAATAGAAGGGGCAAACATAACTTTCAGAAAAAACCGTTTTGCGGTTTTGTCACCTTTTAGGCGATTTCTTACTGGTTCGTTCCACTAAACAGTTGCTTACTTGGTACTGAACCTGGCGGCGGCAGCGCAGTGGTGACATGAGAACTTAAAACTTCGAGTTATATCTCCACCAGATTACAGGGCTTAGTTAGCGACGATTATCTTCATTAGACTTCCAGTACAAAACCGTTAAAATCTTGGGGAAGCGGATGCGGAGGCAGAAGTATGATTTCATGGGGACGTTCCGCATTAACGAAGGTGGGATCCATTACAGTGGGTTGTTAAAATAACGTTAAGTGTAACGTTATTTTATCTACATCTTTAGGTATTCATAAAATAGGATACAAAAACTTTTTTACAAAAAAAAAACAACAGACTTCCAAAAATAACACTACAAAAATAAAATTCGGTGTCTTTGTTTTAGATTTTCGTTTTTTGCCAGCTACTTCCGAAATTAAAGTAATTTTTCACTTTGTAGTGTTTTTTTATGGAACTCGGTTGTTCTAGTGGTATAGGTACCAAAAGAAAAAACAACCAAATTTTTAATACCACTACTTGATATGTATGTAAGAGAGACAGGAAGTTAAAATAGCAACATCAATAAACACTAAGTGGAAAAATACGTAATAATGAAGCTAACTGAAAAACTTACCAAGCAACGTTAATAAAAACTTACATGGGATCTCCCCTGAATCATACCCTATCCATTAAAAAAAGAATCTATCCACAATTGCCGGAGATATCGAGTAACAATAACATTACAATATACAAAACATATACTCAAATTGAGAACCTCCTCTTTTTTGAAGTCGGTTAAAAACAGATATCTCCGCGGGCTTCCTTTACCACTGAAATACATATTGTATGAGCCGCAAGGTCAACATAACATATTAAAACACGTGGGTTAGTAATACGTATAATTATATTTACAACTAAAATTATAACGTTGTAATGACAAGTGAGTACTACCTATTTATGGCAGTTTAAATCGGAACAGTCCTTTGGAAGATATTTTTTTTTAAATTAGCTTTAGATTATCATAATATAATAAATAAGTATATAATAATATTGTTTTCATTGCAAAAAAAATATTTTCTGTCTGACTTGCAACGAAATTTGAGCAAATGTTTTTAGTTTTAGTATCCCTCTCCGAGTGATTCAAAAATAGGCACTTTAAACAAAAACTCCGACCTATCACGATAAATATCTGTATGATCATTGATTAATTTATTTGTTCTATCTGGTTAATAAGTATCACCCAACAGGTACTCCCTAAAGAAATCGACGGAAACCGTAAAAAGTTCTTTGTTGGCCATATCAAGCGCTGTTCGGAGAAGACCATTCAACATGTTGCCATCCGACACACTACCGCTACTTTTACTATTGAACAACTGTGTGGCAGAGCTACCTTGATCTTCATATTCTTCTATTAGTTCTTCGCCGATAACCATATTGGTTAAGTTGAACTGAAACAAAAGAGAACCATAAGGAAACCGTGTGACGCGTCAAAGAAGATCCTGATCTCCTATATTAATGCATAGGTCGGTTACGACGTGGTAATTTTTTTTTAGCCTCACCCTCTGCCGGTACATCTATTTTCATTTTAATTATTCTGTCCATCATATCAACAAACTACCAGACCGTCCAAGTATGAATTAAAAATGACTTTATACTTTTTCTGATTAATACATCACAGACTGCAATATCTAGCGCAAACTGCAGCTCTATGAATTAAGATCCCTACCACAGAGCACGCAGACGCTTCAGCGGACGCTTCCGGCGCACAGTGGGCTGAAACGGGCCGGTAAAGGACTAAAGGACTAAAGCATTTTAAAAAAAAAGTTTTTATTTTGTTTATTTTAAATATTGTGTTGGATTTATCTATCGGTTATATGTAATTATTTCTACTAGGGTAGTTCAGATAACTTAGTATTTTCGGAGTTATTCATATCCAAAGTAATTTTTGTATGAAGCAAAACAAAAAAAAGTGAAAATCTCGAAATTCTCAAATTTTCTCAACGAATTGACTCTACGTATGCATAGTACGTATATTTGTCCTATTTTAGCGCCTTTTCTCGGGTTGCGATTTTTTGTGATTTGTCGCAATTTCAAATTTTGTTCTCTATTCCACACCACCATAGAGGTTTTTTTTTATGTAGTGGCCTAATCCACTAAGGACTAATAAAATAAGTAAAAATCACAATCACTACTGGCCACTGCACTGTTTTAATTTAATCACTGTCAAGGGTATCCACATTAACGAATGCAAGATGTTCGTATTCGTCATCATCAAATGAATATATTTTCTTAACGATGATCGTTTTCCCACCTTCTCTTTAAATTGTAAAATAATTTTGCACAAAACAACTTTAAGGTCTTTTCGTGATCGACAAAAAATTTAGAGACCTTATCTCACTACACAAACTGTCATTATTTTTAATACTGCCACTGTTTTTTAAAATAACGAAAAGATCAAGGTTTGTCACTAAATCTTCAAAAAAAATCACAAATACAGAATAACAAATAAGTAAGTAATGAATGTGTGGCGGTAGTGCGTCTATTATGGTGGGTAATAGAACACTGAAGTACGTTTGAATGCAACCGTACATTCCGTACCCTATCGTGCTATCGTTGCACCAATCACGTTACGACACGTCATAACTTGTTGTTGCGCTCGCGCACTCTTATCCCTTGATTCCCGGAAATAAGTGTCACAACAAATTACGTCATACCTATGGTGCTGGAAAATGTGGAACATTTTTTTAAAGAACTAAGTAGGTAATGAGGTGTTTCAGGCCGTTTAGGCCGGCATTATTTTCAAATTTCAATTTAATTGGAATAAATTGCTTAACTAAAATAACATGACTTCATACAAATTTGATATGGCTATATCTCCGAAAGTACTAATTAAATTTAAAAAAAAGTCAAATAATAAAAACGTTTTAAATTTATGCCTAGATACCAAAAAAAAAACATTTTATCTCTTAAGACCCAACCTTGTAATCCCAGCCCACGCGGCGGTTCCGTGCTCTATGAACCCAACATTAAACATATTTACCACAACATCCTTTATGTCGAGTTTGACTGCTGCACTGTCGAGTTGCAGCACCTGGCCTACTATTGGAGCTTGTGTCTTGAAACCGCCCGACGACACCGCGACACCCACGTCGAACAAGTTAACACTGATGAGAGGAAATTAAACTATAGTTATTTAGCCAATGTTTGTGGTACAATGGGCAAATAGACAGCGGCTTCCTTCTTCCCTTTGGTGCTGGCTACCAGCCAAAGGACCACTGACTTTGACTTATATAACATGAGATGAGACATTATTACATACAAGTTATTCAGTAACAGGTCCACCTGCAAATGAAGTTCAAACCATTATAACCATTCCTGTTAGTAGGTACTAACCTTAGGTGACACCTGAACCTAACAGGCAAGAAGCTGAGAGTAGCCATCAGATGAATATCGCCTGAAACGTAAAACAATAGAAAGTATTTTAACTTCGACTCCTGTGATCAGTCGTTTCCTTAATTGCTGACAACCCGCCGTTATCCCGTCGCAAAAGTTACATAATTACAAACAATAATATGAAAACAAGAAAATGGATGAGTAGTGAATGCTAAGGGTCATCAAAAAGGATTTAAAATATTTCTCGGCCCGTCCTTTCGATGAGTGCCTTAGCTCCCGCTAGCCAAGTTCAATTTATCCGAAGCTGCTTTGTGTTAATTATTCGACTGTTCAAAACTAAGAAGTAATATTTTATACATAGCAAACATTGTTGTTGCAGAAAAAAATGAAATTGTATTTTAAATTTATTTTAGACTGTACTATGTTCCTAAAAATAATTGTCAGGATTATAGCTACATAATTTGGCACCCTATGACAACAAGAAAATGGATGAGTAGTAATTGCTAAGGGTATTTAAAACGGAATTGAAATGCTATTTCAATAGGCCACTCAGAAAGTGTTGCGTTAAAAAGTATTTATGTATAAGAGACTAGCCAGTTAGTCTATTTTAAAAATATGATTATTTGTAAGTAAAAATAGGTACGTTCCAATTTCAAATTTTCCCTCCACATTGTTGGCGAGCTAATTTAAATTAGTGAATCTCATAAAAAAATGGATCTGCGCCGGGAACACAAAGCCAAACATCAACGATGAATGGTATACTACCAAATGCTTGGAAGAAGTTTTCCCTGTTGTGAGCAACAAGCAACCAAAGACAGGGCTCCGCGGACTACTGCTCCACCACGACAATGCGCCTTCGCACACAACTTTCAAAACGAGGGACTTCCTGGACAGCACGCCGGTCATACTCCTGGGTCACCCTCCTTACAGCCGGCGCCTTACCTAGCACCGTGTGACTGGTCTTTATTCCCGAAAATAAAAAATCTGCTCCCATGAGCAGATTTTTGACAGCGCATCTTCCGGCGACGAATATTGTATTCAAGGGAATACAATTTTCGTCCCCGGAAGATGCGCTGTCAGCGTTCGAGCAGGCTGTAAACGAGGTGTCCACCGCGGACTGGAAAAAGTGTTTCGAGAATTGGTTCAGACGCATGAAATTTATATAATGGAGAGTCATTTGAAAGATTTAATAGAAAAATATTTACATAAAGAACATTCATTTTTATTTTCACAATACTTTCTGAGTGTTCCAAGTATTTCTCGTCCCGTCCTGTGACTACTGATGAGTTCCTTAGCTCCTTCTCATCTGTAGCCAGTTGATCTGAACCCCGTACGAGTTTTATTAAAACACACGAAGGCAATTCAGATATATCAAATAGGCGACCTATAAACATGACGATATTCAATGAAACACAGTTGCATTATGGAATCTGATCAGTTTTACCTTCAAAATATAACCGAGGTATGTTGATATTCAAGTCCGACCGAAGGGTAATGAGACGCAATTCGAGATCATGCAGCTCTAACTGCTTGACTCCCGCCAGGACGAAGTTTTTCAGGTAAACTTTACCACTAGAATAAATGATAAGCAGATTTAGTTCTCCTTTAAAGAAAACCTGAATAAGCATTTTATTTCGTCGCTTCCGTAAAATGTAAACCCAAAATCTCAGAAAGTGAAATGACCAGACAACTTTTCAAGTAGAACCTTTGACAATTGTTAATCAGTTCAGAGTTAATAATAGGTGACAAATTGGTCTGCCAAGTTAAGGTATTCTTGGCGCCCAATAGCCATAAAATATACACCAATGGAAAGAGCTTTTCGAAGAGAACCTTTACCACTTAAACGACTTTCGCCATTTGTTAGTCAGTTGAGAGTTAATGACCTAAATAGATGACTACTTGGGCACCAATGTTTAGGAATGTTCTTGTCCCTCCATAGTCTTAATTGATATATTATAAAATGTAGTGCTTTTCAAGAGAAACATTTGTTTCTATAACGAATTTGGATGGGACACATCAATCAGACTTGGAGATCAGGAAAAATAAAATATAATATAAATTATACACTGCGTTGCAAAAAATTCAAGAATTAATCTTCTTCATAAATGGAAAAACTTGCATGTTTAAAGTGGCTTTAGCGATTGATAATTATGTTGCTGTCATCTAGTGGGTTGGGGCATTTGTGTTGCCTGGGATGAAGGACATTACAAATCAATCAATTTAACTTTTTCAAACGCTGTAGTGAATGTTGTATTAGGTACAGGTTAGGTTTCAATGCGTGAATACATTTTGGCTAAAAGAGCAGAACCTCTGTAGCCTCTGTAATTGTACAAAACATGCAGGCGCCTACCCTTTAGGGAATTCAAGCGTGATGTTTTTTTATGTAAATATAACAATGATGACATTTACCAGTTGCTATTTATTAATTACTTTACTTATGACGAGAATTAAGTATTATATTTAGGACGATTTAACGCCGAACCGACTAATTATTCAGACAAGTCGTAGTAGTAACAAACGTTTAGCGTAGTATTATTTTCAATGACATATATCTTGATGGTATTGGGAGTTTCGGCACCTTTAACATTATGTCCAACCTACTCATGGAAACATTGTTCTTAAAACGTCATACGAGTATCTACGAGTATTGGAGGCCATGTTTTAAATTTTAATAGGCTTAAAAGAAGACGTTTGCAAGGCACAGAAATAATGAAAGATACCGGGTAAAACCGGGTGAATAGGGATGCAGGGGTGAATCGAAACGAAACTTAATCGTTAATTATAATACAGTCAATACTTATGAGACATTTTTGGCAACAACCATTAATATGTCAATGTTAAAATTCCTTTTAAAGTTTCGTTTCGATTCACCCCTGCATCCCTATTCACCCCGTTTTACGGTAATAAATTGACGAAATACCTGAATGTCAATAATGCTTAATCACAATCCAGAGAAGTCGTCATTACCTATAAGAAATATTCTCCTTGATCTTTCCATTGGTACGTAACTCAACGCTATTCGGCTTCAGGGCAGATTCAGCCAACCTCCTTCAATGCTGTTTTTACTTTTTTTTTTATATAGACTCGGGAAACTTCCAGTTTATTTCCCTTTATTTGCAAACTCTCTCTTACTTTTGAAAATCATTCATTGTTTTAGTCCTCCATTTCATACCTTAGGAAGAGGAAAGGAACATCAATGCGAAGCGGTTGAAACGCTGGTATGTTCAGGGGATCAATTTTGGGCACGAGTTGAATGAAGTCAATGACATCCGTGGCTTTGTCACTGGCTTTCTGATCCTGTTCAGACAACGTGTTGTACTTCAATGGAAGGTTCCCCACCGCGGCTTGGAAGTGGAGGTCGCCGAGGTCTTCATTTACTGCAATTAAGTTCACAGTTAGGATTCCAGGGGAATTAAGTGGAGGTGAATATCTGAATTTATTATACTTGCACACCTATTTAATGTCAGATTTTTAGACCTAACAGAACAGATGTTTTTTTATCTTCAGTGACAGTAATGCGCTTTTTTAATGTATATTTCTAGAGATACATATTTATTTAGATAACATGAGACGCATGCATTACGTCTTCGTAGGCCTACGATCCCTTGAAGCTCTAAAAATATCAAGCTTTTAAGTCAAGGCAACAAAATATTACGGCGATATAAGCGACAAATTTTGATACTCGCAAATAAATCAAAACCTACTTACTTCCCGTTGACCTAGGAAGCAAGTTCTCACACTTTTTTGCGATAACAAACTTACATTTGCAGTTGGAGAATAGACCGTGACGTATATCGATGTATGAGAGAACATGTTTTTCAAACTACAACAACTACAATGTTATGTTTGTTCTTGGAATAATTTAATCCCAACTACGGACTGAACTACTCCCGGCAAAGTGCGTGTCGGAGCACGCATAATGGGGCGTTCATTGTGGGTGGCTGCGTGGTCCGACACGCACTTGGCCGGTTTTTGTTATTGACAGATTACGGACACATCACTGATAACACTGATTTCAAAGGCGTATACTCACTCTCATGACGGAGTTAGCCGTGGCTAATTCGGTTTAGCCGAGTAATAATAACTTTATCATGACCAACAAAATTACCACAATTATTACGTGTTACTTCATTACTTACTCACTTATATCAATTTGTGCTAATACTACATTCGATACGGTGTACAATGTCATTATCAAAAGGAACCGCATTTTTCACCAAATCCTTTTTTCCGACTGAGTAACAAATACCCCAGTTTCAAATATATACTCATAATTAGCTTCTTAAATAATTTCTGTTGTTGAGGCTTAAGTGCTTGTGCACATTCGTCACAAAAAATTGATTTTCTACCAGCACATTGCATGACATGCCATACAATTTACACAACCATTACCTTATTATTTGAACAAATTCACTGAAAAAATTTACAATATCACACAAGCAGGCAATAATTTTATTTTGAAATAAACGTACAGTCATGTAATTAAATAAAAGAAAACACTGAAGCAACTTTGTCAAGCGTTGGGTCAGTGGAGGAGTGGATGATCACGACTGGCCTGGCCGTCTTGAACCGGGGTTGATATCGGTTCACACGTGCGTGCGGCAGCGGGGTGGATCTATAGTGGACGTGGCGTGTCACCGTGGAGGTGGAGACTAGTGGTCCGCCGAAATCGCGCAGTTACGCGTCGCGTCCGTAGCGGTTAGACGCCAGTACACCCAATACCGGAGGAGATGTCGTCGGGTCCCTGACGAAGAAGCCGCGCTGTATGTGGTGTACCGCGCGGCAAAGGAGTTCTGTGGCTGGCCATCGGCGAGGAGAGAACGAGAGCCAGGGAGGAGATGTTGGAGACTCTAGACGGGGATCCGTGGGGGCGCCCCTATCAAGCGGTTCGAGGGAAACTCAGAGCCGCGGCGCCTCCACTTACGGAGAGTCTCCAACCCGAGCTGCTGGAGGAGGTAGTCGCAGCCCTCTTTCCGGCAAGAACGGAATATACCCCGCAGCCGATGGCTTTGCCCACACCGCAGAGTCTTCAGAGGAGAACGCCATCAGCGTCCCAGAGGTGACACAGGCAGAGATGGGGGCGGCCGAGATGCGGCTCCAGGCCAAGAAAGTGTCTCCGGGGCCCGAGGGGATTCACGGCCTAGGGCCAGCCCTGGCTCTGAAGGAGCTGGAGCCCCAGCTAAGAGGACTCTTCACAGCGTGCCTTAAGTGGGGCCAGTTTCTCACTTTGTGGAAAACAGGTCGCCTGGTCCTGCTCAGGAAGTTGGGGCGCCCTGCGGACTCGCCGTCCGCGTACCGGCCCATAGTGCTGCTAGACGAAGTGGGTAATCTGTTCGAGCGGATAATCGCAGCCCGCCTCGTCGGCCACTTGTGCAGAGAGGGGCCGGCCCTGGACGAGAGCCAGTTTGGCTTTCGGCATGGGCGCTCCACCATCCACGCTATATCGCGGGTGATTGTCCTGGTGGAGGAAACGGTGTTCCGGGGTGGGGTGATGGTGGTGGTGTCCTTGGACATCTCCAACGCCTTCAACACCCTGCCCTGGAGTTGTATTCGGGAGGCACTGCGGTATCACTGGGTGCCTCTCTACCTCCGCCGCATCCTTGGGGCTTATCTGGCGGAGAGGTGTGTCACCTACATGGGACGTGGTGGTGGAAACGCCGCGATGCAGCGCTATATGGAGCAGCGCCGGTCGCAGCTTTGCGAGGTCCTGGTGGCGGAATGGCGGGACAGGCTCTCGCGCCCTACCACCGGCCTCGTCACCATCGAGGCGGTCCGGCCAATGCTCGACCCTTGGCTCGGGAGGAGGGGCATGGGCGCTTCGGAAAGTATCTGTGTCGCATAAACTGGGAACCGGACGCCCGGTGTAACCACTGCGTCAACTGCCGGGAGGGCACGGCGTGGCATACACTGGCAGAGTGTGCCGCTTGGGAGGAGCCGCGCCGTGCCCTCATCTCTGAAGTAGGCAGTGACCTGTCGCTGCCGACCGTAGTGAGTTCGATGGTCGGCAGCGTCGAGTCCTGGGACGCGGTGCTTTCCTTCTGCGAAACAGTAATCTCGCAGAAGGAGGCTGCGGAAAGGGAAAGAGAGATCTCGTCCATTTTCCCAATCCGCAGCAGGCGCACCGGGCGCAGGCGGATGGCGGATAACGCCCTCTTCCAGCCCCCCTTAATGGGTCCAGGGACGGCGGTCTCGGGGACGTCTGCCGCCCCCCACTCATCAGGACCCGAGATGGCGGCGTGTTGTTCCACGCGCGCCCCTCTTAGACGTTGCGGGGGGAGTCATCCACCTCACTCCCCCCCAACACGAGGAGGCCAGCCGAGGCTCGCCGGCACCAGTCGGGGTTGCGGAAGAATGGTATGTTCCCGCGACCCCGACGGCGGTGTGAGATGAGATGGAACACCGGGGTGGTTTTTAGTCAGTAAGAGTCTGACAGACCAATGAGGATTTTCCATATCGGAACAAAAAAAAAGTTACGTAAGTTATACAAAGAGTTGTAAAATTATACGGGTAAAGAGTGCCATCTTACGGCATTTTTATGCCAATAAGCGCCGTGGCGCCGTCTATAATTTGTACCCGAACTTATCCAGGTTTTTGTAGGTAGTTGTAGGTACGGTGAAACGCTTATCAAAGGTAACAATAGTTATTTGTTATACAAGAGTGCAAAGTTGCTTTTTAACCGCGTGCTCAATTTTGATGACCGAGCAAGCGAAGGATTCTAAAATTGAATCACTAGTGCAACGAGTGATTCAAGAATTAGGATCCTGAGCGTTAGCGACGGAATCAAAAGAGCACAAGGTGAAAAATCTTTGCACTCGAGTGCAACACGTAACTTTTCATCCCACCTCAGCGAGGAAATGACTAAATGCAAAAAAAAAACACATTTACAAGATACTTTTATTTCAGTTTAGTTAATTAATAACTAATGCATTATGATAGGTTAATACGTATTACAGAATAATCTTTAAATTAGGTATGTATAACAAATAATACATAGGTATAATAAAGAAAAATTGAAAGTAACGTTGCTACAGTTACTTAAGTTTAGTGTAATATTTTTGCTAGGTACTGTAATGTTGGTGTTAGTGACTTTTGTACTATTTTTATGTAAACTACCTGTCATACTTAATAGTTATACTGATTCATTGGATTCCCTTGGCGTAAATGTTGGCGAAAGAGGGCGATCGCTAGGTGTTTCGTAACGGATCATTTTTGATGTAGAAGGGCCAGTCCAAGGATCTGACTGAGGCTCTTTCAGTGTAATGGCTCCTAAGATGCCTTCACATATTTTAGACTTATTTTGGATGAAATCCTCTATGTATCCCACTACAACCGCGTTGGACTTCCAGCCTCCATGGCGCTTAAGGGACAGGAGATCAGCTCCTGAATCGGCCAAAACTGTGGCTGAAGTTCGCCGGAAACAATGACCCGTGTAAAACATGGGTTCTGAAAGTTCAAGAAATGTTGCTATGTCTCGTGGGATACTGCCAATTTTATTGGCACCCATAGGCTGTCTTATACACTTTCCGTTGCGGTATTGTAGAAAAAATCGATAGATTGGAGTGTTAGGCGGGCGTAAGGCTTGATATTTCTCAACAATTGTTACATATTCCTTGCGAATGACGAAGTTGCGGTCTCTTTTTGTCTTTGTGTTAGGTAAATTAATTAATAGTAAGTTATCTGAATGTTTCTCAATATTGTTGAAACTAAGTTGTGTTAATTCATTAGTTCGACATGCTCCGTTTATACCAATAATAAGAACAACATGTAACGTAAAAAGTATTTTATTAGAAAAAGAAATAAAATTGATATGCGTATACGTATTAGATTATGTTACTTATTTTTGCCGCCAAATATACGGAATCAGGTGCTTCGTTTAGAAACTTTTAAATTTCAGATGCAGTGAAAACCTTCGATTTTTTGGGTTGATGACCAGATGACGCTCTTTTCAAAAATGCCACTAATTTATGATAGGTGTTGATATGTATGTGTTTTTTCATTTTTATTGTTGCTTTAAGCATTGAATATGTACTCCATAGAGTGCTTGACTTCTTGGTCTCGGATAATTCAATAAAATATGCCAACAAAACGTTTTCCGAGAAAGATTTGGCTCCTTTAGCTAGTCGCCACGTGTTAAAAATATCGTACTGTTTTAAATACTTCTCACGTGATTGTTGAGGGAGAAAACTCGTTTGCGCATTGTTAACAGTTTCAATCAATTCTGTAGGCGTCAAATAAACTTCCTCGTCGCTTGAATCACTCATTTTTGGTTTTACACTGGTTTTCAAGTTTATTTTTAACTTGGTTTGTTTTAACAATAAATATGATCAACGTGAAAAGAAAAACGCGCGAAGCAATTGTTTTTTAATTTCCGAATCAAATTCCGAACAATAGAGCACCATAGAGGTAGAAGTAAAAAGGTTTAATAATGTTTCGAATTCACAAACTTCGTGCACACGATGTTCTAAATTCAATTTACTTTATCCACTAGAGGATAAAAACGGCTTTTACGCTCAGCTATCGAAGAGAAAAAATAGTCGTTCCGAGATGGGGGGTTGAAAAACAATTTTAAGCAGAACTGGCTTTGTATATTAGGTTTTACAGAAGACAGGATCTGCTTTTACTAGTTTTGTTACCATTGATATGCCGTTGACATAATCATGTAGGCTTGTCTGTTTCATTAGCACTGATATAAACTGGTACATACTGGGTTTTGGTGAAGTTCTCGAGTTGATCTGGCGTTGCCAACCCTCAGAAACCACCATTCATCATCTGATAAACATCACCATTTGATTTATTATTTTGTTGAACACGTAGCCACCAACCAGTTCACGTCGTCAATGCCGGCTGTCGCTGAAAATCAGCTGAGCGATGTCCGTTTTGCGTGGATGTGACGCATATTTTCCCCCAACTTGTTCTTTTTGGTGTTTGTATTCGATCACTGCGTCCGTCATGTTTACCGCAAGCAAAGGTTTTTTTTTATTTTCTTTCATTTGTTGTTCTGTCTTTCAAGTAAAAATTGTAGGTATATAATGTCAAATAATGATAATATTATGTCAGAGTTATGTAAAAAGTCATTTCTAAAAATACAAATAAAAATTAAACACCAATATTTGGAAGCAGTTATTAGAAATTTACATCGTGATGCCGTTTATGAGGTACCAGGGAAGCTTCCCTGGTACCTCACATGCAGAAGGAATTATTGCCAAACTTTCTTGTCTTCGACGTAGTCTTTAATCTTATAATATGCTTTTTTGATAAGGGCCCTTTTATGTGGGTTTTGGACTTTGGCAACTTGTTATAAAAGCGGATACTGTTTATCAGAAATGATTTGCTTGTTTTAGTTAATCTAAAGGACAATGCCAAAAACTCTATAGAACTTTGCCCCACTCAAATCAATAAGTCATTTACAAGCCTGCAATATGCAGCATCTTAAAGCTTATTTATTACTGTTAACTAAACATTTGTCCAAACGTCTGTAGAACTTGCGGTTTCTGTTAAAATCTTAAAACAATAATGACTTTAATTATAGGTTAGGTGCAGTTTATAATTATTAAAAGCGATTTAAACAACATTTATACGTTACGCATTATCATAATTAATATTATCGCAATATGAGTTTTTGTTTTACAGGTATTTAAAACTTTGTTTTTGTTGTGTATCTTATGCAATAAGTAACGCAGTAGGAAATTCAGGGTGTGAATTCCTTTTATCATTGATTTGTAATCGGCAAGTTCTACTGAAAAACAATGTACTACGAAAAGGTCCTATAATCATTACAACTATTTTCATTAATTGACATTTCCTGTAAATAGCTGGGGCAGGATCTGGCATTGTCATTTGGGTATAACAATTTCATTTTTACTACGTGTAAATTATGGAATTCGCTTCTTATTTTAAAAAGTTTTTTTATAAAGGGAAGGCAGAGTTAATATATCAACTTCTTTGAATTTGTTTCTAAGAGACTCGCGAGGACCCATTTCATAGATCGTGCGGGTTGCCCTCTTTTGTAAAATGAAAATTGAATCTACGTCAGCTGCTGATCCCCACAGCAGAACGGCATCAGACATAATATGGTGGAAATAAGCAAAGTATACTAACCTAGCTGAGGCTATATCGGTCAACTGCCTTATTTTTCTTACTGCATATGCAGCTGAACTTAATTTACCTGAAAGAGCTCTAATGTGAGCGCCCCATTGCAATGTTGAATCTAAAGTAATTCCTAGAAATACAGTTTCCGTAATAGTATTTATTTTTGGGTCATCAAGTTTTAAATTTAAACCCACTTACATACATTTGGTAATGAGAACTTAAGACATTTAGTTTTGTTTGCATTGAGTAAAAGATTATTAGCTGCAAACCATTTCGAAAGAACAGCCAGACTATCATTCACATGTAAGACATTCGTATCTTTTCTATCTATTTTAAAAATAAGAGAGTGTCATCAGCGAATAAAATGATATCTGATAAGTTAGCCATCATGTAAGGAAGGTCATTAATATAAACTAGAAATAAGAAAGGGCCAAGAATTGAACCTTGAGGCACGCCCATCTTAACTAAGGACCCCGAGGACGTCGCCCCGTTAACGTTTACTTTTTGTTGCATGTTAGATAGATAGGAAAGAACAAGATTAGCGGCTTGTCCACGAATTCCGTAGTGGTGTAATTTACAGATCAGTGTATTGTGGTCAACGCAGTCAAACGCTTTTGAGAGGTCACAGAAAATACCAATTGCATCCTGGGACTTCTCCCAGGATAGCAAAATGTGACTGATGAGTTTTACTCCCGCATCAGTCGTCGACCTACCTTTCGTGCAACCAAACTGGCGACGCCTCATTCCCAACGAGCAGTTTGGTTTCCGACCCCAACACTCGAGTATCCACCAGGTCCACCGTATCGTAGAGCACTTGTGCGCTGGTCTGCAGCGTAACGCGACGACGGGTGTACTATTGTTCGACATAGCGAAAGCCTTCGTCAAAGTCTGGCACAAAGGCTTGTTATACTCGTACAAGCTTTACCAACTAGGAGTGCCAGATCGTCTCGTGCTCATCTTACGAGACTTTTGTCGAACCGCACCTTCCGCTATCGCATCGAGGGTGCACTCTCGTCCCCTCACCCTATTTGTGCCGGTGTCCCTCAGGGTTCCGTTATATCTCCTCTAGTCTTCACGCTGTTCACCAGCGATATCCCAAAGAGTAAAAAGGCTCAGTTGGCTCTCTTCGCCGACGACACTGCCGTTTACTATACCGGTCACTGTCCCAATGCTATTGCTCGTACTCTCCAAACCTCCGCAAACGTCTTAGGCGCTTGGCTCCGGAAATGGAGAATCGAGGTCAACCCCGATAAGAGTCAGGCGGTTCTCTTCTCGAGACGTCGTCGATTCCCCCTCCCCCTTCCCAGCCCGATCACACCCAAATCCCCTGATTTCAGCGGCCACCCGCTATACTCCCTCCCGCATAAGCAGTATTCGCCGATCAAGGCATACCCTAATCGCCCCCGACGACGCCACTACTCTCTTCCAGGAGAGCAGTAAGGCCACAAACACTTTACAGAAGCGCAAAACCCGATCGCCGTCCTACCGTCCTCGCCGCCGAGGCCCGCCGCGAAGCCCAAATCCACGCCCCTCCCGACCCTTGCTCGAGCCAGCCCGCGCCGCTGAGCCTGTAGCTTTAAATTCCTCCCAAAATCACTCAAATCCTGATCCAGCTAGTCCCTTGCTGCCCTCTTCCAGTGACACCCTAAGTCGAGGTTCGTACCCCACAGGGGGTGTCCTGAGCGTATAGTCGCTTAGATTTTAGTTAGTATTTGAGTTTAAGTCCTGGCTGGAGGCCTTAATCTATTAGGGCAACTACAGGCAAGGTCCGCTTAAGCATACGACAACCTCATAGGTTGACCTGCGAGATGACATTCCCGACAAGAACCCAAAAAGAAACGAGAGAAGATGTGCTGCAAGGCTGGCAGGTTATTTCCACCAAAGCGGAGAGGAGATGTGTAACGGAGAGGAGATGTGAGCTGTGTGTATAAGAGATGTGAGCTGTGAGTGCTCGAAATCAGTCAAGTGCGCGAGAAGACGACAGCAGGGAGGGCGCCGCGCCGCCCGCCGGCGACACACACATCTCCGCTCTGCCGAGCCGCTTGTTAGAACACGGCACAAAACTCCTCTCCGCTTAATCCATTTCCACTGAAGCTTAGCGGAGAGGAGACGTGGAAATTAAACACAACATGACTACTAAATACACAATAAGTAAATTAGGTATAAAATGTTACTAATTGATTCTGTAATTTGTCTGAAATTGTGAAACACGTATTCCTTATCTCTGTATTAATTTGTTATCTATAAATATGATCTCTTTGTGTAATACGTGTTTGTAAAAATTAAAAAAATATAATTACAAATAATAGAATAACATAAGGTTATTGTAATTGTTTTTTTTTTAATTAATGTATAATTCAGTTTTATTGTAATATTTAATTTGTATAAATCTGTAATTTTGCTGTGCCCTGACAGGGTCTACAATGGCTCTTAGCTCTAAGCCTTTTGTTAATATCTTTTTACCTTGTGGAACGCAAATAAATAAAATATGAAATAACTAAATCTGATTGGTTATTTCGACTGCTCTTTGCTGGTATCCGGGCGTTAGGTAACTCTATGTACTCTAATAACGGTGGTCCGATTAAACCGAGCAATAAAAAGCAGGTATCAAATAGTTTTAACAACATCATCCTCCTGTCCGTCCTTTCCTATAAACTAGGGGTTAGTTAAACAAAAACAATAAGAAAATCTATTTTATTTACTTTATAATATTACACATAAAATATATATTTTACTTTTGTAATATTCAAGACATACTCATTGTACATAATTGGGATGATGACAATTTTTTTTTGTCTCAAAAGGCTGTTTGTTTCCAAATAGCGCAAACTATATTACAAAAAGTGTAAAAGCTTTAAAAACTGCCAATTTATAAACGTTTTAAGATAATTGTTAGACAGGAACAGCACTATCGTAGAGGTGACGTCACGACTATGTAACTTCATATTAGCGCAGTACAGTGTCAGTACGGCGCGACAAGGACGGGAATAATCCCCTGCAAAAACTTTTAAAGCGTGTATCTTCTTCAAATTTACACCGATTCAACAGATTTTTCGATTATCTCATTTTTACCACGCCTTCTTTGAAATTACATTATTTTTATGAACATTTTAAATCCCAATTATTTTCTTTTTATTTTCTTATTCAATCCTAGATAATCTTTTACTATAATACAATTTATTTATTTAATCAAAAGTAAGAAGCTGGTGCAGAGACAAAGCACTGGTTTCTTGCATCGCCCATGTACCACAATATGCCCATAATATGAGAGCAATAGGCCACTGTCCGTGTTCCCACGGGGCAATTTAAATAATATTCTAATATGGCATTTCGACCCTCCAGCCGAGTAGATGTACGTGTAATAAGACTTGCTGCATAATTGCGTAGATTGAATTCAGGCACAGAAAGCCGAAAGAACAAAAACAAACATTACACTACTTTGTTCACGAAGATTTCTTTATTTACGAAGACTTATATCTTGTGTGGGAGCAGTGGTGGCCCAGTGGTAACGGTCCCGACTTACGAGTTGTAGGTCGTGAGTTCGAACCCAAGCAGGCGCTTTACTTTGTGTAAATAATTTCATCACCACTGCTCTCAAAACGGTGAAGGAAAACATCGTGAGGAAACCGGCATGTCCTAGAACCAAAAATTCGAAGACATGTGACATCTACCAACCCGCAGTGAGCCCGCGTGGTGGATTACGGCTCACTACCTCTCATTGAGAGGAGGCCTGTGTCCCAGCAGTGGGAACGTTATAGGCTGATTATGTTATATCTTGTGTTATTGGCCGATTTACAAGACCTTTTGTTAACGATAAATGCAGCGTCCGCGCCATCCACATCGTTGAAAAGTGACTCATTTACAAGTACTAATAATGATCAACTCGTTAGGCTGCCAAGGATACAACTACCGAGTTTTGGAGGGAATTATGAAGATTGATTGGCCTAAGTTCCAGGACCTATTTATTTCATTAGTTCATGAAAACACGGCGATCAGTGATGTTCAGAAGTTGCACTATTTAAAGAGAAGTATCACCGGGGAAGCCGAGACATTATTGAAGCCTATTCAAATTACACAAAGTAATTATAAACAAGCATGGAGTGTTCTCAAAACAAGGTACGGAAATAAAAGAATGATTATCAATTCAGTGTTAAAGAAATTATTTAATCAAAAGAAAATAGGTACTCAATCTGCAAATCAAATAAAGAATTTATTAGACGTCACAACGGATTGTTTGAACAACTTACAACATTTAAGTATAATTAATTACGAGCACATGGGATCCAATCATTATTTTTCTTGTGATACAGAAAATGGACCCTGAGTCTCATAAGGGGCTGCTTCTACGGTGTTAAAGAGTATGCACAAATCGTACAACAACAATTAATCAAGGGTCCTCCCGGTTCTCCGTGTGGCCAAGAAACAAACCTATGGGATGGATCTTGTTTGGAGAAATTAATACCAATTTACAAGAGGAATCTTTTCTGGTCCTTCATCAGAAAATAGAAGTAGAGAACCTGTTAAAATCTCTTTGGGAAATTGACACTGAAAAGAAAAGAAAGTTAACAAGAGAACAAAAGCTATGTGAGACAATATATGAAAATACTCATGCAAGAACAAACGAAGGAAGATACATAGTAAAGTTACCTTTTAAAACCGATAATCCCATAGCGCCTAACGGAAGCACCTACACAAAAAGAAGACTACCAAAAGGCCATGCAAGAATATATAAATTTAAATTACATGGAAGAAATACCTGAAAAAGAAACTAAGAATAAGAATGCGGTGTCATAACCGTACCGGCTCGTGCGGTCTGGTTGTGTTTTTGTCGCAGATTGGTTTTGTTTGTTTGGCATCTCGCAGGTCAACCTATGAGGTTGTCGTCTGCTTAAGCGGACTTGCCTGTGGTTGCCCTAATAAATTAAGCACTCCAGCCAGGACTTAAACTTAAATACTAACTAAAACTAAGCGACAACGCTAAGGGCACCCCCTGTGGGGTACGAACCTCGGCTTAGGGCGTCGCTGGAAGAGGGTAGCAAATGACTAGCTGGATCAGGATTGATATTATTTTGGGACGAATTTAAAGCTACAGGCTCAGCGGCGCGGGCTGGCTCGAGCAAGGGTCGGGAGGGGTGTGGATTTGGGCAACGCGGCGGGCCTCGGCGGCGAGGACGGTAGGACGTCGATCGGGTGTCGCAGATTGGATCGCTAGCCCCACTTATATATCTATCGCGAATTGTTGTTGACGCACTGTCACGCGCTAAAGATGTGCGCTGGCCCTCCCGGCTGCGTGGCCCTACCGAGTGCATTACGTGATCGCGCCATGGCTGATAACGCAAACGTTTCACCGCACTGTGTTACGCCCGTCTTCAAGAATGATATACAGAGTTTGTTGAATGATTCATTGGATATGGATGCTATATAGGATGATGGTAACAATCAAGAGGAGCTGTTAAGAGCGGAAAAGCGAAAAGAAGTTAAAAGTCCTGAAGACGACGAGGGTTGGACAGAAGTTAAGGCGATAAAAAAAAAGATATGTCGTAGTAGAAAGAACTCTTTAAATGAAGAAAAGTATGAGGTCTACGTTTCTTACAAGGAACGTCTTCCGAAACAGTTTGCAATGGCACGTATTCCTAAAAGAAAACAATATCACAAAAATTAGCCAGGTTAAGTATTTAAGTCCTTTTAAAATACGTTTTCAATTTGAATGTGAATCGGCTGCGCAGAATATTACAACATGCGAGAAACTTTTAGAGAAAGGATGGAGGTTCCAGAAGGCCATGCAGCTGTCTGTCTGCTATGGTCTTATCAAGTACGTAGATCTGGATTTTACTGTTAAGGAGATCCTCGAAAATATTTCATGTCCGTCCCCCGCCAAGCTTTTATCATTCAAGAGGCTAGACGGTCGCAACAGGGATGAGGGTGGTTGGTGCCCCAGCGAAACCCTTCGACTTTGTTTTGACGGTGACCATCTACCAGAATCAGTTCGTGTTTGTGATATAAACGTAATGGTTTTGCCTTACATACACCAAGTATCCCAATGTTGCCAATGTTGGAGGTTAGGCCATATGCGGAAAATGTGCCCCTCGAAAAACGTGGTTTGCCCAAAGTGTGGTGGACATCATGAGAATTGCGCGACTTTATTGTTTACCTGTGTCAACTGTAATGGTAACCACATATCTCTAAGTAAGACGTGTCCAGTATATAAGAAGGAAATAAGGTTAAGGGAGATTATGGCTGAGTTTGGTTGCACATACAGAAAAGCCCTAGAATGTTATGTTCCTCCTGAAAATTCCGATCCCCCCGATATTGTCGTTCCCCCTGAAGCTTTGGTAGCCCCTGATAATCGTTTCTCTTCTACACCTCTTGCAAGCGGCCCTTCACAAGTTAGAAAAACGAATTCGGGAGCTTTCTTTCAACCCACCTATGCCGAAATTGTCCACACTAAGGCCACTGTACACAAAGCGCAGACCCCAACTTCGATTAGGAATGACCCTCCTAAACCCAAAGTGCAGTCTCCAAAAAATAAAAATAACCCACCAAAAGAAGACTGGATGTTTTGGAATTCAGATGCAGACGATAAAGACTGTCACCAAGCACCTGATGATGGAAAGGGTAACGATGAATGCCCACCTTTCAACGAGTTGTGGTCACGAATAAAGGAAGTTATTGACCTCAAAAAGACTAGCTTAATTTTTAAGATTAGGTGTGTATTACAATTGTGCCTAGAATGGTTAACATTAGTGTCAGTTAGTTTTGTTTCAGAGTGGCCTTGGATAAAAGCATTGTGTAACTTTTTCATTCCCATCACACTAACAAAGCAACTAAATTAAATATCTTACAGTGGAATGCCCAAAGTATTAGGCCTAAGTTAGCATCGTTTCTTGAAATTTTAAGACAGGATAAAGTGCATATTGCTGCCCTTAGCGAGACTTGGCTCGTACCAGAAAGTAATGTTAAAGTTTATGGATATGATGTTTATCGCGCGGACCGGGATGACTCATACGGCGGTGTAGCTATCATAGTACACAAATCTGTTAAATCGCAGCAGAGGCGCGTCCACGTGAACAATAACGGTATCGAGGTAGTGTGCGTTCAGTTATTTAATTGTGAACCGTTCGTAAATATTGTTGCTGTCTATTGTCCAACTAGAATCGTTACCACTCAGCACGATTGGGATAATCTGTTATCATTATGGCCATCCAAAACTCTATTTCTGGGTGATTTTAACGCCCATCACGTCAGTTGGTCGTATAAAACTGACCACAGAGGCAGTCTAATTCACAATTCGCTTATAGACAGCAACTTTTTTTTTTGAACGATGGGTCGCATACGCGAGTTCGTTTGGTTGACAACAACTTGCAACAGACTTCCCCAGACATATCACTGGTTTCAACAGATATTGCGCTTAACATTAATTGGAGCGTTATAAATGAAAGTCTTGGCAGTGACCATTTAATGATTAAAATCTCAACTTTGTGTACGTCATACTTCCCTCAGTTATTAAAAGGAATTTTAAAAAGCAGACTGGACTTAATATAAAAAATATCTGGAACAAAAGTTTTGCCATCTGCCTGTTTGCCGAATGACCTTCAAAAAGCTTATGATTTGTTTTTGGGTATTTTGAATGACGCTGCTAACAGATTCATTCCGATGTTTAAGTATAACCAAAACCCTACTTCAGATTTTACTCCAAAGCCGTACTGGACTTCAGAACTGTCACACGCTGTGGCTCATCGAAGGCTAGCATTATCCAAATTTAGGCGTAATCCCACTACTCAAAATCTTGATACTCTCAACAATAGGATAAATATATCGCATAAGTTAATCCGGCAGGCTAGGGGAGTGAACTGGCAAAATATTTGTTCAACAGTTGATCACACTACATCGTCTAGTGAAATGTGGCGCAAAATGAGATGGCTGAAAGGTTACCGTTCGCCTAGACATTTTGTGGATGCCCTAAGTGCCACAAATCTTTTAAATGCTTTAACTCCAGATTATGTTTCTCCATCGACCCCTACGGTTCAACATAGTAACCCTTTATTAGAGTGCGAGATCTCTAATCAGGAGCTAGATAAATGTATCAAATCTAAGGATACATCTCCTGGATGCGATGATATATCTTATTATATAATTAAGAATTTGCCTGATGTGGGTAAATCGGTTTTACTAACGTTATATAATATTTTTTTTGATCTTAGTTTTGTTCCTTCTCAGTGGCGCGACATTTGTATCGTACCTATTCCAAAACCAGGTCGAGATCCTCGTAACGTTTCTTCTCTACGGCCTATATCCTTGCTGTCGTGCTTAGGCAAAATATTTCATTACATTTTATTTCGAAGATTGGAATGGTTTCTGGAAAAAAAAAACACTTTTTCTGCGAACACAGTAGGCTTCCGAAGAGGTAGATCGTGTTTAGATGGCTTAAGTTGCTTAATATCTGTAATTCAAACTGGTTTTTCCGAGGGTTGTTCTACTATGAACTACAAGATTTTGGTTGTTTTTTAGATATTAATAATGTAAATAATACTGTTTTAATAAATGTTTTGGATAGCTTTCAGATAGGATCACGCCTTTGTCTATATTTATGGAATTTTCTTCATAAAAGAGTACTCAAGATAAGATCTGGTAATGATTTTATTAGCAGATATTCGAGTAATGGTTTGGCTCAGGGTGATCCATTATCTCCACTATTATTTAATATTATAACGTCGGATATTTGTAACCGTTTGCAGGACAATATTTGCATATCCCAATATGCGGATGATTTCGCTATATATGTGCAATGTTCGTCTGTTAGTGAGGGCGAATACAAGATCCAGTCTGCTCTTGATCTAATCAACAACATGTTAACGCACGTAGGTTTAGAAATTTCTCCCGCTAAAAGTAAAATTTGTTTGTTTAGTAGAGGTTTTCGTAGACCGCTTATAAATGGCCGTTTAAACGGTACTTTGTTAGAGTTAGTAGACCATGTTAAATGTTTAGGATTATGGCTAGATAGGGGTCTCCGATGGAAGAAACATATAAATGAGGTTCGTGAGCGAGTACTTAAACTGATTAACATTTTTAAGGTTTTAGTGGGACCCGGCTGGGGTGTTCACCCCAAACACTTAAGACTGTTATATATGTCACTCATCCGCAGTCGTATTGACTTTGGTAGATTTTTACTGGACAATAGCGCCGACACACATTTAACCAAACTGGATAGACTTCAAAACATTTGCCTGCGGTTAATAGGTGGGTTCATCAAAAGCACCCCCATTCACGCGATGGAATCCGAATTGATATTGCCTCCTCTTTTTATTCGCCGCCGATATTTAGAATAGAATAGAATAGAATACTCTTTATTATGTACACCTTAAAAATTACAGACATTGATGTAGAAATTTTACATTGGGTGACACAATGGGCGGTCTTATCGGTAAAAGCGATCTTTTACAGACAACCTTTGGATGGATTACAGGGAGAAGGAGAGACAATACTGCAGGTAGTCAGTGGTGTACCATATACATTTTAATTAAATACATACATACATTTATCTATACATATATATACAATAATAAACACGAAACAAGACTCAGGAAACTATATGTAATATTTAGCTGGTAAGTTTTACTTATAATCAAAGTGTTACGGTTTTCCTATAATAGGCGTATTGGATAAGCTTCATGGTCTTTGTGGTAATAATCCTTATTGGAGAAATAAGAAAATACCACTGTTAGTTATGTCCCACGATGTCCTAAAACAAGAACATATGTACTGCAGTAGTCAAATTGGCAAATTGTCAGCTATATCGACTTATCACGTATTGTTAAGCCTAATTTAGATTCCATTGATAAACCTAAACATTGTTATTTTATAGATAATTTAAGATCAATATGTGGTAAGTCTCTAAATGCACAATATTCTGACTTTTACTGCGTGTACACAGATGGTTCTAGACGTGAGAACTACTGTGGGGCAGCCTTTTTTGATTCGCAAGTTGGTACCTTTTTCAAGTTCTGTATTTCATCAAAAGTTTCAATAATGCACTTGGAGTTAATTGCTATCGCTGAAGCTCTGGCGTACGTCAAACCTTTGGACGGTGAACGGTTTGTTATTTTCACTGACTCGAAAAGTGCCCTTCTTCATCTGAGGAGATGTACGAGTACTTCACCTTTCAGAGGGCTTCCACTGGCGTATAGTATCATAAGAACCATCACTGAATTTGTAGCCAAACGTAAAACAGTTGTATTGCAATGGATTCCTTCTCACGTTGGCCTGCATGGTAATGAGAGGGTTGATCGTTTGGCAAATGAAGCCGCTTCTGATGGGGAATTTTATGCTTGTCCCCCATGGCATACTGAGCTTTTACCCCTAGTTAGAGACAGATGTATTCAATCTTGGTCAGAATATTTTGATAAAAGATATATCATAGAAGATGTGCATTACATCTTGACGGAATGTAGTCGTATTGGAGTCCAAGACGTTAAGCATTTGACACTAATTTAAATGTAGGTTTCAACAATAGCGTTCTGGCCTCACCATTATCAGCGGAGGCCAGAACGCTTTATCAAATCAAATCAAATCAAAATATTTTATTTCACATAGACCTACATGGGTACTTATGAAACGTCAGATTCTAGGTGCACGGTTCCAATTGGTCGTTTCCCATGGAGAAGAGCCGGCAAGAAACTCCATGGTTACTCTTTTAAAAATATGTCTTTTACAATGTTTTCCAATTACAGTGTTAACAGGTATGGGAGGACAGTGTAGGCCTGTCAACAAGTACCATATGTTAAACAAATAGACAATTGTCTATAAATTTATAATCCACAGGGCCTACGACGTTCTCACATTTACAAAATATGAAATAATCTAATAAAGTAAAATCAAAAACTAATTAAAAATTGTAGGTATATAATGTCAAATAATGAAAGAATTATGTCAGAGATATGTAAAAGTCCATATCTAATAATAAAAAATAAAAATTAAACACCATTATTTGGGAGCAGTTATTAGAAATTTACATAGTGATGCCGTTTATGAGGTACCAGGGAAGCCACATGTGCAGAAGGAATTATTGCCAAACTTTCTTGTCTTCGACGTAGTCGATCTTATAGTACGCTTTTTTGAAAAGGACACGTTTAATGTGGGCTTTGAACTTTCCATCGCTATGTTCTGTAACCGACTTTGGCAACTTATTATAAAAGCGGATACTGTTTATCAGAAATGATTTGTTTGTTTTAGTTAATCTAAATTTGGGTATAACATTTTCATTTTTACTACGTGTATTTATATTATGGAAATCGCTTCTTATTTTAAAAAGTTCTAAGTTTTTGCGAACATACAAAATACTTTCTAAGATATAAAGGGAAGGCAGAGTGAGTATATCAATTTCTTTGAATTTGTTTCTAAGAGACTCGCGAGGACCCATTTCATAGATCGCGCGGATTGCCCTCTTTTGTAAAATGAAAATTGAATCTACGTCAGCTGCTGATCCCCACAGCAGAACGCCATAAGACATAATACTGTGGAAATAAGCAAAGTATACCAACCAAGCTGTGGCTATATCGGTCAACTGCCTTATTTTTCTTACTGCATACGCAGCTGAACATAATTTACCTGAAAGAGCTCTAATGTGAGCGCCCCATTGCAATTTAGAATCTAAAGTAATTCCTAGAAATACAGTTTCCGTAATAGCATCTACTTTCTTGCCATCAAGTTTTAAATTTAAACCGAACGATGAGAACTTAAGACATTTAGTTTTGTTCGCATTGAGTAAAAGATTATTAGCTGCAAACCATTTCGAAAGAATAGCCAGACTATCATTCACTTGTAAGACATCCGTATCTTTTCTATCTATTTTAAAAATAAGAGAAGTATCATCAGCGAATAAAATTATGTCTGATAAGTTAGCCATCATGTAAGGAAGGTCATTAATATAAACTAGAAATAAGAAAGGGCCGAGAATTGAACCTTGAGGCACTCCCATCTTAACTAAGGACCCCGAGGACGTCGCCCCGTTAACGTTCACTTTCTGTTGCCTGTTTGATAGATAGGAAAGAACAAGATTAGCGGCTTGTCCACGAATTCCGTAGTGGTGTAATTTACAGATCAGTGTATTGTGGTCAACGCAGTCAAACGCCTTTGAGAGGTCACAGAAAATGCCAATTGCATCCTGGGACTTCTCCCAGGATTCCAAAATGTGACTGATGAGTAACACTCCCGCATCAGTCGTCGACCTACCTTTCGTGAAACCGACCTGGCGACTATGTAAAATACCATTTGAATTAAAATGTGACAACATCTGGTCTAGCATGATTTTTTCATAGATTTTACTCAATGCTGGTAGCACTGATATAGGTCTATAATTAGAGGGATCACTCTTACTACCCGATTTGAAAATTGGTACTACTTTACTATGTTTCATTAAATCAGGAAACGTACCGCTGTCTAAACATTGATTAAATATGCCTGTTAGGACAGGGGCAATTGTGTCAATAATATCTCCAAGAACTTTAACGGAAATCCCCCATAAGTCTACAGTGTTTTTATGTTAAGACTTTTGAACGCTTTTTTAATTGTGACAATAGAAATAGGCTCGAATTTAAAACTAGGAATGTCCTTACTGAAGTTTTCTTTGAGTAAAGATTCAGCTAACACAGATGATGAGGGAAGAGATTTCGTAACCTCAATTGGGATGTTGGTGAAGAAATTTTCTAGTGACTCAGCAACTTTCAACTTATCTGAAATGGTTTCATTATCAATTTTTAACGACAAGTCATTCTGATCTCGCTGTTTTTTGTTTCCAGTTTCTTTGTTAATTACCTGCCACACAGCTTTTATTTTACTATGGGAAATACCAATTTTGTTACTTATTAATTTAGACTTAGCTTGAGCGCAGACTCTTTTGAATATTTTAGAATAATTTCTTACATAATCATGAAGAGTTAGATCAGACGTCAATGATTTCTCGTGATACAACCTATATAAAATATCTCTGCTTTTTCTAATGCCAGCAGTGGCCCATTCACTAAATTTTGGTTTAGTATTGATAGTAACTTTTTTTACAGGACATGCTTTATTGAATTCTTGGCATACTGTAGAAAATAGGGTACCATAGTTTAAATTGGGGTCTTGTGAATCAAAACTGGCTGTTGAAAGATTGCTATTAAGATTATTATTAAACATTTTCAACTTATTCTTAGTAAGAGGTCTTATTTCAATGGTTTTATTTGAGTTTAACTTTTTATCTAAGTCAAATGATATAAGTTGACCAGTATGGTCTGACCTGATGCGACTAATTAAGGTGGAGTCTTTTATTTTACAGTTGGTAAATACATTGTCTATGCATGAAGCCGAGGTTGCTGTTATTCTAGTTGCTTCATTAAATATACAATTTAAATTGAATGATTTAAACGATGAGATTAACTTAAATTTTTCGGGTGAATTAACTAGCAGATCAACATTTAGATCACCACAAACAAAAACTAATTTATTATCTTTAAAAAGTTTACTTAGTATTCCTTCCATAATGATCAAAAATGATGACAAGTTTGAGGGTGGTGGTCTATAAACACATAAGAAAGTATGGCCTTCAACCTCTGCACATGCTACCTCACATAAGCGATCAACAGAGCAGGCAGTGATATCGTTCCTTTCCCTATATCTAAAACGACTATTACACAATAACAAGGTACCACCCCCTATTGAGGACCTGTTGTATGCACTGGCAACTGAAAAATTATTTACATTAAAAAACATCCTATCCGGTTTTAACCAAGTTTCACAAAAACATAAGATATCCATATGATATTTATCTAATAACATTTCCACGTCTAAGATTTTGCCAGAGAAGCGATTTATATTTTGGTGATATAGTAAAATAATATTATTTTGGTTCTCTTTTGTCGACTCTAAAAGTTTAAAGAATTAATTACAGTATTATTAGTAGTACTATATAATACCGTTTCGTCACTTAACCTATTCTCAGTTAAATTATCAATAACTGCGTGTATATTGAATGCTAACAAAGTAGCTAATATATGTCGACTTTTCTTAGGGAGATACATATGTTCCCGAATTAAAACAAAATCTCTAACAAAATTGTTAGTATCAAAATACAATAAGCGGTCACTATGACGACATGTCAAAATATGCATTAAGTTGTTTAAACTATAAATGTAGTCATTTTCTTGATCATTTAAATTACCCGAATATGGCAATGCACATAATATTAATTTGCCTAATTTTAATTTAAGTAGGGTTTCGATACCATTAACTATGTCCGTTTTAGATATGCTCAGACTGTTTCCTATTAAAAGAACTACAGTAGTCTGCTCATTCATTTGAGTATGTTTTATTTTATGAACAAGCTCATTAAAATGCAGTTTATGGCAACAACAGTTAACTATGGTATGTTTAGAGCGGTTATTTAACAATGATCCAAAACCCGATCCTAACCTATCAGAATAAACCAAAATATTACTTTGAGTGGGATTGGTGGTTTCTAGGGTATGAGTTAAACTGGGTAAAGCGGCAGGGACAACGTGCTGTGACATGAGAGGTGGCAGAGTGGGCGCACAACTACAGGTGAGATTGTTTGTCAGTGACTCATACCTCTCTGCATTGTACTTCACCAGGTCAACCAACTCACAGGCTTCCTGCAAGCGCTCACTTTACATTTGTTGACTGGACTCATACTTACAAGATATTTCCTTAAGTGTATTTTCCCTGCTCAGTAATTCCTTTTGAAGGTTTTGTATGACAACATCATACATTTGCCTGCTAGTTTTCAACTTATTACTACATACATTAAGTTGGTTATGTAAGCTGATACGTTCTTTCCTAAGATTAATATTAAACTTATAAACACTTTGTGTCTTCAAGAGTTTCTTGTACTTTTTAATATTTTTACTAATTTTAATGTATTTCTTAATTTTATTATGACTGGTAAGAATTGGACAACTAGTTAAGGTATCGTCCCCTGTTAGGTCTATGGCAACGGTGGGCTTCTCATACTCCAGTCCGGATATACTACCAACCAGCTCATTGAAAAGGTCATTGGTGTTGGCAACCTGTTCGCTGGCTTTCAGAGAGTTGATGGTGGAGATAGTGTTATGTGCCTTGCATAATTCTGATTCAAGACCTGATATGCGTTTCAGTGCCTGGTCATGAGTGTCACTGCATTGATGAAAGTCTGACACTAGTTGACGGAGATGGTGATGCTGGTCAAGTATGTCCATGTGCTGGGTGTGAAGTTCTACGAGCTGGCTCTTGAGTTGAGTGTTTTTGTCATTGATCCTCTTGACTTCAACCTCACTGTCCTCTCTTTCCTGCAGCAGCTGGTTGCATTCTTTTTTTGATGCCTCCAGTTCCTTCAGTGCTGCTTTCAGTTTGTCACTCATGTCACGAACTGTGGCTCCACGGGTCATCATTTTACAAAAATCCCCAAATGGCACCTAGAATGTGACAAGAAATAGCTGAGTGTATGAGGAATCAAAAAGGTAGGAGGGTAAGACAGTTAGCAAGAAATAAGAAAACTAAAGATAATGTTAAAAAGAAAAGGATTATAAAAATGGGGAGGTATAAGAAAATAAAAAAGCTATTTAATTTAATCTGGGGCTTATCACAATTCTTGCTGTAAGAAAGACTTATATTCCTATTTAATATAGTATAGGGGCTAGCTAATTTCCACTAATAATGTGTGGACACAGGGACATGAGATTTTAAAAGTACTTAATTGTTTTACAATTTCGACAATACAAATATTTTACAAACATTATTATAATTTAACAATAGTAATAGGATAAATATGTGTGTAGTAAAGTTTGTAGTGTATGTTTTATGTCTGGGGCAAGTGTTTTCGTCGTCGATTCTGCTTCCACAATTTGTCAAGCAAAATGAGACATAAACGTAGCCGTTGTGTATTGGACGTTGCTCATAAATCTGAGCAGTGTTTACAGATGTTGTTTAGTGTGTAAATAGAGTTACAATAATGAATAATATAAAACAAAATACTCCCCGGGTTCGATGAATTCAAATCCAACATTCAAAACGTTGACAGCCGGTGGATATTTGTTTAAATATCAATTACTATGAATAATCACGACAGAACACGGCACAAACACTGCGTGGGTCACTATATACAAAGATTCTATGATAAAAAATAGATTTAACACTAATTAAACACAATTATGTATTATTTTATCTCATCATATTATTGTTATGTGTAAAAGGTTGCGGGTAGGCTAGTTTGTTATAACTAGTTATTGTATTCAATAATCGGGGTGACATATTCTTTAAAGAAAAAACCCTGTAAATAAATAATGATAAAAAAAAAATGCGGTGTACTTCACGCCGTTGTCCGCGTCGAAAAGGAAACCTCGAAGACACGCGTCGTGTTTGATGCTTCAGCTAAAGGCTCGAATCACGTCTCTCTCAACGATGAATTGCTTTTTGGTCCTCAACTGCAAGATGACCTTAGAGATATTGTAATGAGTTCGAGATTATATCGCGTTTCCTATCAATTTCAATATAAAGTATTGTCGCGCCAATCGCGTAGCGTCAATTTTTTGGCAGTGAATGACGGCACAAAATGTCCGGGATTTTATCACCGTGTCTGTGTAAACCTTCCTCCCACGGCAACATTCTCAGCGAACTGGATGTGCCCTGGATGTAAGGCGAAGGTGCCTCGCGTAGACAATTCCCAAAACCCTGTGAAGGGAACAGAGGAGTCAAGCTCAACCACCAGTCCAGCAGCGGACAGCCCCACTAATAATCCTGAAATAATCCCTGTTAAAATAAAAAATAACACACCGGATACTCAAGAGATAAGCCTAGAGATGGAAATCCGTGGTCTCCGCATTGAATTTAACGCATTGCGGGATGAAAAACGTCAGTTTCGGGATGAGTTTTCAGGTCTGGATGATAAGGTGAATAAGTGCTATAACCGCATGGACTCCCTGGAACATCGTGTTAAAGAACTCGAAGTGAGTACCGAGCAAACGAATTCCCCTCGTTTAAGTCAACTGCAGGAAACAATCGGGGAACTGCAGCAGCAGCTGAATGAACGTGAGCAAGAGTCCCTATTAAACTTGCTCGTAAAGAAGAAGGAAAGTCGGTGGTGCACATCCGAACGGAGAAGGACATCTCGCGTTTTTTTATCGCTCAGGTAGGTTTGTTCTTGTACAAAGTACACACATAGGATTACACGGTGCTACGTGAGAATCTTCAAATTAGTCCTTTGTTTTGTTTAATATCTTGCTTCTTCTTGTTTCATTGTTGCTTGTCGTTGTTAAATACATGCATTTTGTTTTTCCGAGATAAATTGTACAATACATTATACATGTTCCTGCTAGTGTCATCCTATTTGCATCTTTAGTCATTTAAGTTGCCATGTTTTACGTAGAATCTACGCTGCCCACGGTGCCAGACCATATTTATACGTTTTTTCTAAGCCGTGCATAATAAGCCACCTACACTACACTTTATTTATTTATCCAACAATCCTGTTTACATTTATTTATTACTATTTTTTGAGTTCTTTTATTTAGTTTACTCTGTGATAGTTTTATTTATCATTAGTAAGTTATTTAATCAATGATGTCTACTACATACCTAAAGGTTGGTTTTTGGAACGCGGGTTCTTTAGGCACGAAACACGCCGAGTTTATTGCAGCATTACTGGGTTTGGACGTTGACATTATGGCCATTAATGAGACGTGGCTGCGAACAGGCGAAGAAGGGTGAGTCCCCTCCGTACCCGGATACAGGCTACGGCATATACCGCGCCCATTATCTGTCAAGAAAAGACGTGGTGTCGGTGTTGGTTTTTCTATCAAGCACGGTATTAATGTTCGAAACCATTCGTATACTGCTAGCCTATTATATACCACGGTAGAGCAGATGTGGCTCACAATTAGGGTTCGCGGAATTAAGCTAGCAATAGGTACCGCCTACCGCCCGCCCTGGCAAGATCTTGATCTTTTCCTAGACGCTGTATCTGGTTCATTAAACTCCCCTACGCAATGTGAGTACACAATATTGATGGGTGATTTTAACATAAACATGCTTAGTGACACGGACTCAAAGACGGACAAGTTAGTCTCTTTCTTGAACTGCCTGGGTTTTAAACAATTGGTGCAGTCACCCACGCACTTTACAGTGCATGGCAACTCTCTGATAGACATCATCTGTACAAATGTTAAGCCACGCTCTGTCTCAGTTGATGTAATACCGGATCTAGGCGCGCACGCGTTGATTTCCGGTGAATTTAGTTTTAAGCGCTTGAAAATTCCGTCGCGAACCATTACTTATCGACCACTAAAAGACATAATTGGTGTCAATTCACTTGGTTTAAAGGTAAAAATGGGTGTTCCACAAGGCTCGATATTGGGTCCTTTCCTCTTTTTAGTATATATTAATGACCTACTCCATTTATTAATAAATCAACCACAAATGGTGTTATTTGCTGACGATACTTCCTTAATTTTTAAGGTAGATAGACGTGCTTCAAATTTTGACGACGTAAATAACGCCCTACTGCTGGTCCAAAATTGGTTCACGGCTAATAATTTAGTACTAAATGGAAATAAAACTAAGTGTATAAGATTTTCTTTACCAAACGTCAAGAGTAGTGATTGTGAGATAGTATTGAATCAAGAGAAGCTAGAATTCGTCGATAAAACGGTTTTCTTGGGGATCACGCTCGACTCAAGGCTACAATGGGGTCCTCATTTAACATCTCTAGCAGGACGGCTAAGTTCAGCAGCTTACGCTGTCAGAAAAATCCGTCAATTTACTGATGTAGATACCGCGAGGCTGGTCTATTTTAGTTACTTTCATAGTATCATGTCTTACGGTATTTTGCTTTGGGGACGGGCTGCAGACATCGAGTCTATTTTTATTCTGCAGAAAAGAGCCATCGCATGAGACCGTGCGGTATCCCCGGACCAGCCGGATGGCCATGACCCTTTGGGACGCGTTCAACCTGCGGGCCGGTCGGCGCCTCAAAGAACGCGCCCACACCGGTGCCCCGTAAAGGGCCATGGACCGCACGACTCCCGCGTAGAGCCTCCGGCAGGAGGCGTTTGGACCCCCTAGATTGGGCAGGAGCCGCCTCAAGGCAGCCCCAGCCCGCTCCAGTCTTGGAGCCAAACGTCGGAAGTGCTCCACGAAGTTCCACCGGCTGTCGAGGACGAGTCCCAGGTACTTCATCGTCGACTCGACACCGATGTGAACCCCTCCCGCCGTTATCTGGGAACCCGACAGTGGCGCGTTCCGAGGACCATGAAAACACATGGCCTCGGACTTGTGCAGGGCCACTTCGAGTCCCAACTGCCGGATCCTATCGACGATTGTCGCAACCCCGAGTGTCGCTTGTTCGGCCGCCTCCTGGTGCGACCTCCCCTGTGCCAGGACCAGCGTGTCGTCAGCGTAGCACACCACGCTGACGCCATTCGGGAGGTCCGCGCGCAGCACCCAGTCGTAACCGATATCCCACAGAAGCGGCCCCAGGACCGATCCCTGTGGGACACCGCACGACATCTCTCGCCGGTTCCACTCTCCCCGGTGACCGGGGTAGATGACGGCGCTGTCCGTCAAATAGGCCTCGACCACACGACAGAGGTAGGTCGGCATCCGGTGATACCGCAATGCCTCCCTGATGCAACTCCAGGGCAGGGTGTTGAAGGCATTGGCGATGTCTAGAGACACCGCCAAGACGACCCCACCCCGGGCAACAGCATCCCCCGTCGTGAGGGCTCGCACGCGCATGATGGCGTCCACCGTAGAGCGCCCCCTGCGGAAACCAAACTGGCTCTCCGCCAAATCCGGCCCCACCCGCACCAGCCGCCCGACGAGGCGGTTTGCAATAACTCTTTCAAAGAGCTTGCCCACCTCGTCGAGCAGCACGATGGGCCGGTATAATTTTCGGCTTGGAACCACAATAATGAAACATTGTTTACATCCAGTTGGCGATGTTTAATTATATAACAGTGAATGACGACCATAAATAAACTTAAAGTATGTTCACCACGTATGTCACGTTCGTACTCGACGTACTCGTACGTCGTTGTAAGTACGTCATTTTAAACATAGGTATTTTTACAAAGAGATATACAAGAACAGGTATTTTAGACATAGGTATTCTAACAAATAGATATAGAGTAGGTGCCAGACAAATCACAGATTGATAATTAAGATAGTTCCATTTTATCTACAAATACAAAGATTAGTAGTTAATTACATAAGACGGATGAAGATAATCGTAATTATTAAATAGAAGTGCTAATAACTCAGGTCAAATTTTAAAAACGACAACGTTAGTAACTTGTTCTAATGTTGAATATAATGTTTGTAAAAAATGTATACTTTTAATTTTTAATTTTGTGTATATTTTATTTCAGAAAATGAAAGTATTGTGTCTTGTGATGTTACTTGTGTGCGCGTTTGCGCAAGGCGCTAATGTAGACTATGAAGACATTCCCCTAGGTAAGTTTATAATATGTAGTTAAAGGTTTAACAAAAATAAAAAGCACTTTTAAAAAGCACCATCATATCGTATTAAACATTTTTTCAAATGGGAATGCCATATAGCTCTAATAATAGGACAAAGGGAAATAAATTTGAACCTTGTGGCACTCCCATTGTGATGAGCCATCCAAGATACCTTATTGCGAAAAAATAATGGTTTAGCTTGTTGAAAATATAGCAGTTACTAGTTTTTAATTTATTCATTGAAATTAATGAAACACACGAGTTTAGACATTGCAAGGTAGATGCCAGAACCACGTTCTTAGCTTTGATATTGTTTTCATTTTAGTGGAAGACGCGGAAAATCACCTAGATGACCTCCACTTGGAACTTGACCTCTCATCAGCTGACCTTGCAGTAAGTGAAGATGACAAGCTGCTTATATCAGAGCTCCAGACTTTAGATGCACAAGGCCGCAGCGTGGTTGCTGACGCCATCGCAAAGTGGATCGAAGACTTCAGGGATGTCGTTATTCATGGAAACGATGACGTGCCGCCGCTCGACCCGCTCGATATACCTCTCATCGGACCGTTCGAATATAAAGCTCCTGCGTAGGTTTATTTTTATATTTACTATATTGTCACATTTAACTACAGTAATAGTAGTATTTTTAACCGATGTATTTGTATGTGTAGTACGACAGCCACTGCATCGATCAACGACTTCAAGATGGAAGGTCTCCGCTGGTTCGTGCTGGATACCATCACCTTCAACGCGCTCCGACTGTCTTTCGGCGCCCAAATTACTATTCCCTGGATTACTGTTACTGGTAAACTACAAGTAGTTATTTGCTGAAAACATATGTAGGCACTTGTCACGTATACAACTCACTGAAAATATGTGTAGGTCCTTCACAGTGACCCATATTAATAACTACTTCTGCCCGCGGCTTCTCCTGCTTGGATGTCGGAAACTATCCCACGGGAAGGTGGTACATGGATAAAAAGTCATACTATGTCCTTTGCCAGGATGCCATCTATCTCCTTGCCAAATTTTATCGAAATCCGTTCTGTGGTTTAGGCGTGAAAAGGTAACATGCAGACAGAGTTATAATAATAATAAAAATTAAAATAATAAGATAATTAAAATTCATCGAATACATCGTTAACTCGTTCCCAATCGTCATTATTATCTACCAATGCATTTTTATATTATTGCAAATTTACTTATTTCAAATTAACCAATTACAGGCACTTTTGAATTGTCAAGGTCGGTTAGAAAGATGAAGCTACTTAACCAAACCAAAGCGTAGTAGATACTTAGGGAGAAGAACGGGCAAGAAACTCCACGGACACTCTTTTAAATCAAAATATGGTTACAAAATATCGGTTCCGGTACTAAAAGATTGAGTTTATACAATTCTAAGATACTTTTTTTTAATCTTCAGCGGCTCCAACAGTATTTTCAAATGCGAATCAATTAGTTGATGCGATTTTAAGCAGTAACCCAAGAAAGATGAGTCTTCTTTAGCCAGCCTGAAACCTGGTTCAACTAATTGGTCCCTATTTCTAGTGATATAATTGTGTCTTTCACCTCTTTTCTTCTTAATACTATGATTGTAACTAAAATAGTCTAGTCTCGCGGGCATATGCTGCTGAACATAGCCGTTCTGCAAGAGATGTTAAATGAGGACCCCATTGTAGCATTGAATCGAGCGTGATCCCAGAAAAACAGTTTTATAGGCGAATTCTAATTTCTCTTGATTCATTACTATTCCCACACTACCCATGACATTTGGCAAACAAAATCTTTTGCACTCAGTTATTTTTTTCCATTTGATACTAAATAATTAGCAGCGGACCAATTTACGGCGTTATTTACGTCGTTAGGATTTGATACACGCCTATTAACTTTAGTATAGTCACCAAATAACAAAAGGTGTTATTGGTTGGGTTTTAAGCAAATGGGTTAGATCATTAATATAAACTAAAAAAAGGAAAAGGACCCAATATCGAGCCTTGTGGTACCCATTATTACTTTTAAACCAAGTGAACATTGACATTTGGACTTGCTGTTGTCTACGACTTAAATAACATTTTACTTATGAAAAAATGTTAAAGTCGGTGATTCCTTGAGCCGTCTGTTAGCCATAGAGGATGATACAGCGACTCTACTACTATTATGCCCTCAAATTTACGTCACACACCACAAAATGCAAAATAGAATCATAAATAATAATATAATCACAAATCCGTTAGCTTATGAAATTCTTTCTAATTAAAATATACGATCTAGCCAAGAGAGATATCCATCTGAAATTGCAATGGGTTCCCTCACAAATAGGTATAAAGGCTAATGAGGAGGCAGACCGTATAGCAAAATTGGGTATTTTAGGGGGAATGAAAAAAAACATTGAAACTAATTACATATTTAGAAATATTGCCCTGGAATAAAATTAAATGTCATGAAGTTTGGAAAGATTATATTAGTATGATAAGAAAAAGGAATATGGTATAGGCATATAGTCTAGGAACCTCCTCATGTACCATGGTTTTGTTATAATACGTGGTTTAGCATAAAAATTATATTTACAGCTCACAGACTGAGAGCTGGACACATGCCGCTCAATAATATTGGATTTTTAATTAAAGAAATTGATACACCGAATTGTGAAGTGTGATGAAAACATAAATTCTGAAATACATAACATCTTCCATGACACACTGGAAGATGTTATGCATTTATTGACGGAGTGTGTCAGATTTCAGTCTGAAAGAGAGGATATATTTAAAAGAGAGCTGGAGATAAATATATACGACGTTTCCACCTCGCTCTGGAGCTGCTTACAATTTAATTAAGTTTGTTTGTTACGTTTAAATGAGGTCTGGCCAATGTACACCTGTATAAAAGTCCCTAAAAATAAAAAATGAGATTAAAAAAATGTAGATCAAATAAACAGTTTGCTTGATTACATTACAACATAATCTGCGATAATAAGTTCCTAAGTACGTAAGCTTATTAGCACTATTATCTGCAATTAGGTATTAAACGATGGAACTACTCGTATAATAAGTGATTGTAATTTATCAGGTTCCTACGATGTCCGCGCAAGACTGGGTCTTCTAAGCCACAGAGCTGGCGGGAGATTCAGGTACGTACCGAACTATTTTCTTCACGACACAGTGGTAGGTATACGATGACAATAGTTATATGTATTAATTTTGCATCATCTTCCAGGATCTTTGCCCACCGCATCGAGGTCGGCATGGACATGAGGCTGGGCGCCAGTCTCTTAGGCGGAAACCTGTTTCTTCGTGAACTGAACATCGTCATCGACATCCATGACACGCATGTAAGCCAGAATGTTAAATTATCGTATAGTTGTTTTTTTTTTGTGTCTCCCGTTCTGTATGTCAAATTATGTCTTATTCATGTGGCTGATTCAGTCACTACTAGCTGGTAGCCAACCAAGATTATTGAACCACGAGCTGGAATGTGAGACAAGGGTTTCTCCTTATGGTTTTTTTTTGTACCATTCAAATCTGACAAATACCTATGTTTCAAGACATTTAGTTGCTTACAAATTGGGCGTTTTGTATGATTGATGATAATGTTGTTTATTTTATATTTTGTAGATCCAATTCCACGGTTTGACTGGCTCCAACATTATCAACGCCTTTATCAACAATTATGTCCAGAATCTAACACAGGAGTTGATCCAGGCTGAGCTGAAGAATGTCAGCCAAAAGCTCAGTGAAGAACTCTTCGAAGCCATCAATGACGTCCTCAAGGAATACACCATTAACGACATCTTAGGATTGTAATGAGAACGACAAACATAGGGCACACGAATGTAATATCAATACTCAACATTTTTATTTTTGTGGTCAGGAATAAAATGATTAACTCTTTTATTAAAACTAACGTGTTTCTTATTTTGTATATCTGGAACTACTGGAACTTCCTCTTCGCAAGGCCATGGTCTTGTTAAATTTAAGAAGAAAATCTTGTTACCGCAATATTTGGTATTAGGTATCAACATCCAAAAAAAAATAACATACATACACAACTTCATACATAAACTGTGAGCCTTCTTCTCATGGGTACCATGAGCAGAAGGAGGAAGAAGCAGAAACTACAGACCGCCACCTGCTTAATTAACTAATCTTAAAATAGGGATGATCTCAAAAAAATAGTTGTTTCCGAACAGTGCAAACAAAAATTTTTAAGTTATAAACGTTTTAAAATAACTGTTAGACAAAGTCAGCACTATTATAGAAGTGACGTCCCGACTATGTAATTTCATACTAGCACAAATGGTCTTAGCGTAGGGGTGCTAACATCGCAATATAGTTGCTCTTGTGAATCTGGCACTCTGACCTGTTTCAGGCGCAATGCGGTTACCCCATCTAAGCAGTTGCTTCAGGTCGGGGTCGTCACGTTGAGCTGCAGCGATTTTTTCTATGGGCACTGGTTGTGTAATCTCCTCGACGCGCGAAAGGGTATCTGCGACGACATTGTTCTTCCCATAAATATGCCAGCCGGATGTCTGTTGTAAACTGGGCTATCAGATCCAGGTGACGGTACTGCCGTGGTGAGCAATTCTCCTTACGAGAGTGAAAGGCAAACGTCAGGGGCTTGTGGTCTGTGTAAATCACAAAGTCACGAGCCTCTAGCATGTGCCGGAAATATTTTATACTCTCGTAAATGGAGAGCAATTCACGGTCGTATGGAGAGTACTTGATCTGTGCTGGACTCAACTTGCGCGAAAAGAAAGCAAGCGGCTCCCATGCACTTGCATTCAGCTGTTGCAAAACTGCGCCAATGGCTTTGTCGGAAGCATCTGTGACCAACGCCAACGTAGCGCTGCAGTCTGGATGCGCCAAAAGTGCTGCTTGACAGAGGCTGTTCTTGCAGTTCTGGAATGCCGTATGCTCGTCGGGTGAAAAATTTACCGGGTGGGAACCCTACACGGAGCCGGTAAGAAGAGCGTTCAAGGGTGCCTGGAAGTTTGCTGCGCCTGGGATAAACCTGCGGTAAAAATTTAGCATCCCAAGAAATTTCCGTAGCTCTCTTACGGTTTTGGGAGCGGGAAAATGTTGTATGGCTTCGACCTTTGATGGTAATGGTCTTGTGCCGCTGGCTGAGATGTGATATTCCAAGAAGTTTACCTCCGACACTCCGAAGGTGCACTTGGAACTGTTGATGACCATACCGTAGTCTCTGAGCCTGGTGAAAAGTTGACGCAGAGCCGAACACTCCGGTGTACATCTCCCGCCTGCACTACACTACTAAGGCGTAGGACATCATGGAGTAGGTGCGCCAGAAGACAAGGTACAGTTATCTTTCAAAAGTGCATAGTCACGTTAAGAGTCGTATTGCTTTGAACTCGCTGTAAGACTGTATGTATTTAAACGGCACACACCACAAAGAAGTCGCGTACTCGCATCGCACTGCACGAAACAAAAATATATTTCCGACGCTTTTGTTGGACACGCATCATGCTCCTCCATGACCTGGCCCGTTTATGGCATTGCTAAAATTCGAGTTCATCTAATATGAGCTGGTAGCAGTAGCCGCCAAGCGTTGGTCTGAGAAACAGGCGACTTAGGTTCTGATCTCATAAGATATGAGATCAGAACCTAAGTCCATGTTGCCAATTGGTTTTGGTTTATGGCCAATTTTTTATTTTGGTTTGCAATAATAACACTATTAAAAAAATGCTGCCTTTTTATTCTTTTTTTTATTGCAATACAGGATTTATAATATAAAAAAAGCGTTAAATGGGGATAACATATAGATAAATTGTCAAAAAAACTAAGCTCTGCAGCATACGCCGTTAGAAAAATTCGTAATTTAACTGATTTAGAGACAGCGCGTTTAGTTTACTTTAGTTATTTTCATAGTGTGATGTCGTACGGTATTCTTTTGTGGGGAAATGCCGCCGACATTCAAACAGTTTTTGTTTTACAAAAAAGGGCAATTCGTTCAATTTATAAATTAAGTCCCAGACACTCCCTCAGAGACAAATTTAAAGAGATTAATATAATGACTGTGCCTTCTCAGTACATTTATGAAAATCTTTTATATGCACATAAAAATATTAATCTGTTTAAAAAATACAGTGATATCCATGACAAAAATACTAGGAATAAACACAAATTTGTTGTTCCCACTACCAGGCTCAAGAAAATAGGTGGCTCGTTTAAATGTCAATGTATACGTTTTTATAATAAACTTCCTAGCCACATTCAAGAACTAAGCCTTAATAAATTTAAAACTTTTATAAAGCGGAAATTATGCCAGAAAGCCTATTATACTGTCAAGGAGTATATTGAGGACAAGAAGGCTTGGGATTGAGCTGCTCCAATAAGTTTACACAGACATAATTGATGTGTAATTTGCTATTTTTACTTTTTTTCTTTTTCTTTTACCTTTTATCTAAACAATGACATGTATATATTTACTGTATAAAGTATAATATTGTTTTGATTTTTGTGAATGTGCGGACTGTGTGGGTCTTTGCGTTTTTTTTCTCTTCTTTTAGTGATGATGGTCTGGCTGTTTGAGTACTTTACGCGGCCTCCCCAAGTGTCCTTTCTTTTGTATTGTTCGTCGAATCGTTGAGGTCCTTAGTTCTGAGTTGAGCTGCACGATGATTGACAAATGCGTGCACTGACTGGACAGGTCCACTCAAATCCGTGTGGTTCTTTCCTCAAAAGACCATTTCAGACACAGGTCTACATAGTCCTCATATGATATGACCAAGATTATTTTCATATTTTATTTACACTTTAACATTGATGCACTTTATATATGCAATGCCATTTACTTTGTAAAGGATTATACTATTTTAATTATTGTGAATGTGAAGACATTGTGGATTTGTTGTTTTTTTTAATGCATTTTTTTTTTTTTAATTATTAGTTTTAATCATGGTTTGGCAGTTTGAGTAATTTATGCGGCCTACCCAAATGTCCTTTCTTTGGTAATGTTCGTCGAATCGTTTAGCTCCTTTAGTTCTGTGTTGAGCTGCATGACAACTGACAAATGCGTACACTGACTGGACAGGTCCACTCATTCTGTGTGGTTCTTTCCTCGAAAGACCATTTCAGATATCAATCCACATGGTCTTCACATGACCTGACCAAGATTATGTCTGGACTTTAAAAGAGACTGTGACCTCTGAGTTTGTTTCGGCGTTTCTTCTCAGAGTAGTCAGATAGGAAATGCCGATCTCACCTAGTTTTTAAAATATGATTGACGTGTAAAAGTGTTTGTACAAACCTATTTACAGAAATAAAATCATTTATCATTTATAACAAAACTAAAACGCATTTATTTGTTATAATACTTTTCATAAGGCTACCTAAGGAAAATGAATACTTAATTTTCATTTTCTTTAAGAAAAGACGATTGAAACTAAAGCTCATTTTTTTATAGTTAAATAATCACGGATATAGCGCAATATACAGGATAAGCTATACCGAAACATAAACGTTATTGTATATTAAGTTATTGTTGCTGGGCTTCGGTGATGCAACCTTTATAGCGTGGAGTACACGGCGAACAGTTTTTAATGACGTGTTGAATAATTCAGCAAAATGTCCGGTTGGTATGAAACCATGTGTTTCATATTCATTCACCATGTGAAGTCTTGTTTAAATAAGCTTTCCACTTCATAAACAAGCGCTCCGACTAGCAAAGATTCGATTCGTCCGATGGTGTGGCGCGCACCGGCCGGCGAGCTGCGCACAGCGCATCGAAACAGCCGTTACGCGCGTTGATGCCGATCAGCCAATCACAGTACACGTTTACCTGCGTATTACTTGAGCCCGCGCAAGCCACTCACTCGTCAGCATTCGTCAGTGAGAGAGCGCGTCCCTTACTGTTGTGTGTTACTTTTTACGATTCTGTTTTGATAATCCTGCTGGCGATCCTTCAGATCAATCTATGCAAGAGGACACTACCGAAGAATACTCCGTACCAGTGCAAGTAAATATGTTGCAAATGATACCGTTGCCAGGTTACACGCGAGCGCCTTCTAATACTCACGTACGTATTATCGCAGCATGCAATAATAGAGATTTAAAAAGAATTCACATTGATATCAGAGCCGCAGTTCTACAGGAAAAATGCTGTTATATACCACGTGGCACTCGCGTGTGTGAAGAGCGTATGTTAGATTCAGTGTGGCTAAATATTGAATCAAGTACTCGTCGGATAAAAGACATGATGGACATGTTAATAACTCAGAAGGGTAAACATTTCTGTTTTCCACTACTATATAGGTTTTTCAAAATTCCAATTCCGAGAAATTCTTCAAAGCTGTCCTAGTATTTCTCAGCGCTATAAAAATAAAGCAGGTGGAGCTCTCACCACAGTGATTACCAAAATCCATTACTGAATGAATTTTGGTAATCACTGTGGTGAGTCAAATCAGGGATTATCTCAGATTTTCAACATGTCAAGAAATACTTTAGAAAAAACCATGAGTCTCGTAAGACAAGACTTAATAAGCGAGTTTGTACCACAGCACCTTGGCTATAATCATTTGACTCGTCAAGATGTTATATCGAGAGTTAAACATCACGATATACCATCTCGACGAGTCCCAAATGCATTTTTGCCAATCCTGATGTTTCTTTGAATGAAGGAATGCCATAACCATACTGGATGTCACGTACATTTATTTGCAAAAAAGTAGTTATTATTACTATCAGGGAAAGTCATAAAACTTACACAAGCATTAAAGCCTTTTTTGCTGGTTTGTCCTTATGGCCATCATAGACATTTACGGTTTAAATGAAGCGACTAAATCCGATGCGATCTTTAAGAATCCATGTGATCCCTTTCACGGGTTCTTTCATGAGAACGATGTGCTAATATTAGACAGAGGATTCAGAGAATGCATCGAAGACGTGGAGTCATGTGGATACCGTGCATATATGCCCTTATCTAAAGATGACAATGAATACCAGCTTACCACAACAAACCAACGATTCAAGAAAAGTAACCATGTGCCGTTGAGTGGTCGAAAGCATGAATGGCAGATAAAAAAATCAGTTCCGTCAGCTTTGGTCTTAGAATTCTAATGTAGCTGCAAGTCATCTATTTGAAGAAATAAAAATAGCTGCACCATTACTAAATGCGTTTTGTGTACCACTGACTGATCATAGACTAAAACAGGAAAAAATAAATCTTATACCTCACTATAGTCCTCGGAATCGACGAGGCGAGTATGTCATTGCGAATAATCTGAATAGAAGAAACGCTGATTTTGAAAATATTAATGCTGAAGTTCCTGGGCTGGATGACATTCCTATTTTAAGTGCCGATGATTTATCAAGTATAAAAAGCTCGCAGCTACTACGGAGAACAAGTAAAAAGTGACGGCTCATATGTGATTGAAGTATGCAGAGAACCCAATCTTAATGATATTTCGGCAGAAACCTTAAACTGGATTGATCCTTGGCTTCTTAGAGGCAGGATCCAATCCTGACATTCACCTAGAATGACATATAACGTGTATATTCTTGTAGAAAGAGCTACACAAGGGCTGGTTGGGATTTCCGGGGAAATGAGTCGGACTCATTGGAGCGATGACGTCAAAGTTAAGGGATTCGCCTCCTAACTTGGACAACAACTATAAAACGGTATGTTAAGTACTCTTAATCTTCTTCATTTTCCCTGTCCGAGTCACAACTGTCATGAAATGGCAGTAACATTTCTTTTGCCGAAGAGGAAAAAGGCTTAGTACTTTTCTTAGGTCTAGGCCTAATTGAACTAAGATAAGGGTCTGATGTGAGCAGTAGCCTATACAGAATATCCCTATTACAATCTTCACGGGAAAACTTTCGCGAATAATTTTCCCTATAATCTCGAAAATGCTTGTTCCTAACTTCAGCTGCTTCTTCTGACAAAGTTCCGATTGGGATCAGAGCGTTTTTTACAATGAGTGGCCCGTGCATCAGCACTTTGTGTACAGTGGGTGTCATCGGATGCCAGCTGTATAAGCTAACATAAAGTTCTGCTGTATTGTCACAATATGAAGAAAACTTTTCAAAATTTATATCATATCCACTTGAAATAACTTCTAAAATTGTTGCGAACCTTTTTATCAATTCTTCATTGATGCCAGTTATAGCGGGAGCTTCCGCAGAACATTCAAAAAATCTCCTACTCGTATTTCCGTTATTGGTATTTCCAAAACCAGCTTTTGGAATATCAACCAAAAGACCAAGTTCTTTTCGAAACCTTTCTTGGATTTCTTGCTTTTTAGTTTTTACGATATCTTTTTCCATTTGCGACCTAATTTGCCATTTTCCTACAGGAATCTTATATGCGACATGAAGAAGGCTTTCGAAGAATCTGATTCTTGCATGAAGAATTGAAAGTCCAAATTTAAAATTTTCCTTGGCTACCTCTGAGCTCCTCACTTTATCGAGATTGTTAAAATCTGTTGAAGTTAATTTGCAGATATAACACCTCATTGTAGATTTAGTATTTGTGGCAGCATTACACACCTTACCATCAATCATTGTGAATAATAAGGTGTGTTTGACAGAAACTTCGAGTCCAGCACTTGTTAATTTGGTAATATCCAAATCTTCAATTTGGTCTTCAAAATGCTTAATTTCTTCTTTCGTTATTTCGGGAGTTTCTTTGATAAATCTTATCCTCATGGGCCTGCAAAATCTGTGTGAAGATGGAGAGTTGTTGCGCCAAATGACATTTGCATTTGTCTTGTCAGAACTAGGGTCATTGTTGCGTTTGCAAACCAATTGAACAGGGACCAAACTTGACTGGAATATATTAGCATCTGTACTGCTTGAGTTTTCAAACTTTTGGTTATATTCAGCTTGTTGTGATCCATCACATCCCCACTTATATATAAGTTCAAGTGTTGACAACTCCTCTACTGATGAAGTAGAAATAACTTCCTCTAAATACAGTAACAATCGCTTAGCTGTGTGGTCCAGCAATGCTTGCAGCATAGGTCTCAGATATAGTAATGCTTTCAGGATCTGGATAGCAATGCTTTTTTTCTTTTTGGAGGATGGTATAGCAAGGATAGAACTTTTTATTTGTCTCACGCACTATATCGTACTGTCTCCTTGTTAAATTAGCTTCGACGAACATGGATAACGCTGCAGTTGGTGTTATTTGTGTTGCTGGTAATGATGACGTGTCACTTTTGTGCAAGGCGATGCGGTTCTCATGTCCACGGCCACGTGTCGATGATTCGGTAATTTCCTTCACAACATTTGCTCCATCAGTATCTCCACGCTCTCGAAGTGCCATTTGACCTGCATATAATAGCTCTCGAGCTTCGTGGCTTTCACGAAGATTTTCAGTTTTTCTGCGTTTGCTTCGTTCAGACAAATCGTCGATTTTTTTTTCTGGGCGCCCTGTATTACCGCTAGAGAGTCTTTTCCGAGGTATTTCAAGAGTGCCTTGAAGCCATTGTTCGTTGTTTTTTAAAAATTTCTGTTTAGTCGTTTGCTGCTTGCCATCTTGACTTAAAATCATGCTTGAATGTCGCAAATTTACGACGAAAAGCTTCTTTTTTTTCGACATTAAAAGAAGAGTCATTTATTAACTCTTTTTCAACTTCATCAAGTTTTTTAGTTGTAAATCCATCAGAAAAACTATGGATCATGTTGAAAATATCCATTCGCGTCAACACTCGAGCTCCTGACGTTCCTAGAACAATTAAAATCCAAAAATATAATCACAGCCGCAAAACAAAGTTTGTTTTATGGAGATCTTAAAACATAAAAATAAGAGAAATCCATATAAGGGGTAAAAAGTGGCAATTTTTTTTTCTATATAATATATCACAAATACCTGTCCTACCAAACAATAAACTAGATATTATCCGATAACGCCCGATTATCTTACTTTTACTCTTTTCTAAATTTGATTGAGAAAATGATTAATGAAAAATAATGCAGTTTTAGAAAAACACCACAACTCTAAATAAAAACAAATTATTCTAGAAATAACAATTTATTTGAACAATACATACCTGGTTCTGCAAAATCCATGTTGAAAATCTTCGGTAGAAACTGCATTCATCAATTTTATCAATTAATGAAAACTAGAAACTTTGCAAACACTCACTACAAAAATAAACGTGCAACCAACAGCGCAGTCGAAACACGTCTGACTAAGTGTGTTCTGACAAAAATCAGGTAAAAAATATGGCCGCCCATTGTTCCTTAATCCCTTGAGTATCGGCAGGTAAGGGTAATTTCTAGGAAGCGGGACCTTTTTAAAAATGACTTTTGGCCACGTTTTAGGGTCTAATACCCGTCTGTGCGGCGGTGCCATGCTCACAAAGACACTTGACGCATCTAGGGGTCGCAAAGCAGTTGGACTGCGAGTGTCCGTACAATTGGCAGCGATGATACTGGCCAATCAAGTTGGCCCGGTAGGGCTTCTCAATAGAAATGCCAGAGAGCGAACATACCGTTTTCACTTAAAAAATCGGGTGGTGTTAAAAATCGGGTGGTGACAAGGGGCCGCGCCCTGCCACACGCCTTTATAGTAGTGAGGCGGTAGGCGAGGAAATTAAGAATATATCCTCGCGCCGTGGTACCAGGGAACGTCGCAGAGTGTAGAGATATATGAAATGAGATAGGCTCTTTAAATAGTTATAAGGATGTAATAAATAAAATACCCTAACATTAATAATATTAAGACAAATAATAAATGAGCGGTAGCGGGGGTGAGGAAGGGGCGGAGCCGGTAGAAGGGGAAATTTTCGGGTATAAAAAGGTTGCGGGATTTCGGACCGGCGTGCCGACGCATCGGACCTGACGCACGTCAAGGACATTGCGCACTGGCACGCGCGCCCCCCCGACGCGAGACCCCTACCCCGCGACCTGATAGCGGACCATGACCCCATCCCACCGGATATGACGCTCGGATAAGCTGTTATTCAGGTTACACACAGCTTATCCGTGACAATAAAGACTCCACATACACTATATTCACCCGTTGCGTAACGTGTTCTAGGTTAATATAGGCACGCTACGTTAACGTAAAACAGACATTCACCCACTAATACAGGCGCGTAAACACACACGTGTGGTCGCGGTGCGAGCCGCGACTCACGTTAGACGCTGGGCGGTGTTACACAAAACAATACCGCTCACACACACACAAGACGGTCCCTTAGCCCGGACAGTGAACGGCTAGCTCTGTGAGCTGGGCGGGCGGGGACCAATCAACCACTCTGTAGGCGCGTCGAGTCAGCGTCTCTGTCGCAGGTCGCCGCCGCCGGGCCTTTTTTTTTTTTTTTTTTCCCGGGGTGGAAAATCCTCATGGATGTCCTCCGCCCTGGGGCGGGCGGAGGGGTCTGTCAGACTCTTACTGACTAAAAACTACCCCGGTGTTCCATCTCACACCTACGCCGGGGTCGCGGGAACACATAATTCGTCCGCATCCCCGGCTGGTGCCGGCCCGCTTGCGTGGGCCCCGTCTCGGGCGGGGGGAGTGAGGTGTACTCCCCCCGCAACGTCTGTGGTCGGCGCGCGAGGAACACTACGCGCGCCGCCTTCTCGGGTCCTGATATTGGGGGGGGACGGATGTCCCCGAATCCGTCACCCCTGGACCCATTTAGGGGGGCTGGAAGAGGGCGTTGTCCGCCCTCCGCCTGCGCCCGGTGCGCCTGCTGCGGATCGGGAGAGTGGACGAGATCTCTCTCTCCCTTTCCGCAGCCTCCTTCTGCGAGATGACTGTTTCGCAGAAGGAAACCACCGCGTCCCAGGACTCGGCGCCGCCGACCATCGAACTCACTACGGTCGGCAGCGACAAGTCACTGCCTACTTCTGAGATGAGGGCCCGGCGCGGCTCCTCCCAAGCGCCAGCGCACTCTGCCAGCGTATGCCACGCCGTGTCCTCCCGGCAGTCGACGCAGTGGTGACACCGAGCGTCCGGCTCCCTGTTTATGCGACACAGGTACTTCCCGAAGCAGCCATGCCTCGAGAGCACCTGCGTCGCCCGAAACGACAGGGAGCCGTGCCTCCTCCCGAGCCAGAGGTCGAGCACTGGCCGGACCGCCTCGATGGTGACGAGGCCGGCGGTAGGACGTGAAAGCCTGTCCCGCCATTCCGCCACCAGGACCTCGCGAAGCTGCGACTGACGCTGCTCCATATGGCGCTGCATCGGCCGCTCGCCCCGCGCCCTCACTTCCTCGCGCCACCGATATAGTGACGCGAGCACCTTCGCGTCTAGGTCCCATGGCGGGGATCCGGCCAGTGCACAAGCCGCCTCGTAGGAGATCGTGCGATACCCCCTTATGACTCTGACGGACATTGCTCTCTGCGGCTTTCGCAGCACAGAGATGCTGGCGGCCGTCAGGTCAGCCGCCCAGATCGGGGCCCCGTAAAGGGCCATCGATCTCACGATCCCCACGTAGAGCCGCCTACAAGCGGCGCTCGGGCCCCCCAAATTGGGAAGCAGCGTTGCCAGCGCCCCGGCCGCACCCAACAACTTGGGCGCCAGCCGCCGGAAGTGGGGTCCGAAGTCCCACCGGCTGTCGAGCACCAATCCCAGATATTTCATGGTGGGCTCGACAGCGATCCGGACCCCCCCGACCACAATGTGTGATCCGGCCGGCGGCGCCCGCCGGGGGCCATGAAACACCATGGCCTCCGACTTGTTGAGGGCCACCTCCAGGCCGAGGCGCCGTATGCGGCTCACCGTCAGTGAGACCGCCGCCGTCGCGAGCAACGCTGCCTCCCTGTGCGAACTCCCCCGGGCCGTGACCAGCGTGTCGTCCGCGTAACACGTCAGGTCCGCGCCCGGCGGGAGCTCGCCCCTCAGCACCCAGTCGTACCCGATGCTCCACAGGAGCGGCCCCACGACCGATCCCTGTGGAACACCGCACGACACCTGGCGCTGGTTTCCGCCATCACGTCCCATGTAGGTGACACACCTCCCCGCCAGATAAGCCCCAACGATGCGGCGGAGGTAGAGAGGCACTCGATGATAACGCAGTGCCTCCCGAATACAACTCCAGGGCAGGGTGTTGAAGGCGTTGGAGATGTCCAAGGACACCGCCACCACCACCCCGCCCCGGGACACTGTTTCCTCCGCCAGGACTCTCACCCTCGACACAGCGTGGATGGTAGAGCGCCCATGCCGAATGCTGAACTGGTTCTCGTCCAGGCCGCCGCCGGGCCTCCCCTAGGTTACTAAGGGTCTCACCTGGCGGTGACAGACCGCCGAGACGCCGTGAAGAAAGCGACGCTCACTATAAGCGTCGCGGCGCTCCTACAGATAAATTTATAGCAATCACACACATGGGCGCGCGCACTTTACACGCGGGCTCAAATATCATTGCCAGGGGCAACTAAAATGAGGGGCCCGTATTAACGGGCCAACGTATAGCCTCCGCGGCCGGGGGGCATAGCCCCGGTTCCGCTTGCCGCGCCCCCTTACGGGGACGCAGCGACTTCCAACGGCGACGGACCGAGACACCACGCAAACATTGAACGGTGTACACAGACACAATACCGTTCACACACACATGACGGTTCCTTAGCCCGGACAGTGAACGGCTAGCTCTGTGAGCTGGACGGGCGGGGACCACTCACCTACTCAGTAGGCGCGTCGAGTCAGCATCTTCGTCGCTGGTCGTTGTCGCCGGGCCTCCCCTAGGTAACTAGGGGTCTCACCTGGCGGCGACAGACCACCGAGATGTCGTGAAGAAAGCGACGCTTTACTATAAGCGTCGCGGCGCTCCTACAGAAACAAACAAGAATCCACACACATAGGCGCACGTATCTCGCGTGCGCCCAGTACCACCCGCCAAAAAGCGACCCCAATGAGAGGCCCGTATTTACGGGTCGCCGTACGGCATCTGCGATCGGGGGGCGAAGCCCCGGCATCGCACGCAACGCCCCCTTACGGGGGCGCCGCGATATAGCTCCGACCGAGACACAGTAGGATTGCCTTGTGGTCGACAATGATAAATGATAAATGATTTTTATTTCTGTAAGTGGGTTTGTACAAACACTTTTACACGTCAAACATTTTTTTTTAAACTAGATGAGGTCGGCGTTTCCTATCTGACTACTCTGAGAAGAAAAGCCGAAACAAACTCAGAGGTCACAGTCTCTTTTAAAGTCCAGACATAATCTTGGTCAGATCATGTTAAGACCATGTGGATTGATGTCTGAAATGGTCTTTTGAGGAAAGAACCACACAGATTGAGTGGACCTGTCCAGTCAGTGCACGCATTTGTCAGTTATCGTACAGCTCAAATCAAAACATAAGGAGCTCAACGATTCGACGAACAATACCAAAGAAAGGACATTGGATAGGCCGCATAATTACTCAAACCGCCAGACCAAGTTACGATTAAAATTAACTGAGATAATAAAATATAAAAAAAACAAAAGTAAAAAATAAAATGACCCACATAGTCTTAACATTCACAATAATAACAATAAAATAATACCTAGGTAAGTATTCATGTCATTGTTTATTTTACAGATCATATGAGGACCATGTAGGTAGGTGTCTGAAATGGTCTTTTGAGGAAAGAACCATACAGATTTGAGTGGGCCTGTCCAGTCAGTGCACGCATTTGTCATTAATCATGCAGCTCAACTCAAAACGTAAGGAGCTCAACGATTCGACGAACAATACCAAAGAAAGGACATTTGGGTAGGCCGCTTTAAGTACTCAAACTGCCAGATATAAAAAAACTATGAAATAACTGAGATAGACAAAATATAAAGAAATAATACCCACTAAGTCCTCACACGAAATTAAAATAATAATAATATTATACAAAGTAAATATTCATGTCATAATCATGAAATTTCATAGTGTATATAAAATAAAACAAAATTACGTACCAAACAAAAAAAAAAAAACACACTGGATGCAAAAATTGGAGCAGGTCAGTCCCAAGCCTTTTTGTCCTCAATATAGTCTTTGACTGTATAAAAAGCTTTCTGGCACAACTTACGTTTGATAAATGATTTGAATTTATTAAGGCTTAGATCTTGAACATGGCTTGGAAGTTTATTATAAAAGCGTATACATTGACATCTGAACGAGCCACCTATTTTCTTGAGCCTTGTTGTAGGTACAACAAATTTGTGTTTGTTCCTAGTATTTATATTATGGATATCACTGTATTTTTTAAACAATTTTGTGTTTTTGTGGACACGCAAGCATCTCCTACCAAGTATTATTTTATATTTCTTAGTTAAGTTTGCTCCGCGCGGACCGCATTTTATTTCTTCGCCGCCCGGTACTTAGTACCGACGCGGTCGCGGAGACCACACCCCTGCGATGCCGAAGCCCGGCACGCGCGGCTCGTTGGGCTGCGATGCCGGCTCACCGGAGTCCCGCCCGGCGCTGTATAGGACGTCGTCGATGCCGATCATCGGTGTTGCGTCGTCATGTGCACCGCCGGCCGGCTCCACACGGAGCGAAGAAAAGAAAGACAAGAAGAGGAAGAAGAAGGAAGAGGTAAGAGGAGGGTGATCGAGCGCCGCTGCTGCTGCCGGCCCACCGCCGTCACTGGCGCCTGCGCGCGTTGCACCCACGCCGTCGTCAAGCCGACCGCACGCGGTAGTGATCCGCCCCGCCGCGTTCCGCCCGGTACCCATCCAGGCCCCGGGGCCTGCCGCTAACCCCAGTCGCGAGCCGCGGCACTCCTGTGCCCACACAAGCGAAGACCAAACGACGGTGCGCCAGCTCCGCGCACCGTCGTAACCGGCCCCCGCCTCCCGCTGGCGGGACCGGCAATGGCTGAGCGAAAGCGGCCAGCAAAAAATTCCGCCACCATCATGGCAACAGCAAGGTCAGTGCCAAGTGCTACCCATACGCCCGACTCACCGGCGCCTCCTCGTGCTTCAGCCTACGACTCGCCCGCGGTTATGTCGCCGTGTTCGTCTATAGGATCGAACATGTCGCTGGCATCCGTGGGCTCGACCGCTTCCGGTCGCATAGACGACACGAGCTCGCGACACGACCTCGCGACCCGGATACCGGCCCACCGGGCCTAAGGCTGACGTCATGATGATGTCGCCGGCATCACCGACGCCGCCGCGGGGCCCCGACTTCGAGTCCCGGTTCGAACCCAGAGGCCAACGTCAACGTCGACGCAGAAGCTCGAGCGAGACCGCAGCGGCGGAGGGGAAGCGGCTCTGCTCCGACTCGCCGTGGCCACCGCGCGAAAGCGCGCCGCGGAGTCCGGACCCGCCAGCGTCGCCTACTTTTGCCGACGCGGCGCGCCGCTCACCCCCGCCACCTGCGTCACCATCGCCGCCACCGTCACCGACCGCGGGGGTTAGGCCACCCCCCGCCCCCGCTACCGCTGCCAACACCCCCGATGCACCCCCCGGCGCCGCGACAAGAAGGTGGCAACAAAAGCCGGGACAAAAGGTGGTGGAGTCCGCTTCACCCCAGACAGCGAGGAGGAGTATAGGCTGGTCCAGCGATACCTGACAGGCCTGGAGAAGGATACCGGCGTCAGCTGGTTCGCCTACTCGCTGCCGGCCGAGAAGAGCCTCAAGATCGCCATACGGGGACTACCGGCGGATACGGACCCGAAGGAGATAGAGGAGGAGCTCCAAACGCTGGATACCAGCCGGAGTACGTGCGCCATATTAAGGCCGCACAAGGACGACCCGGTTGCGTATTCCACGCGATCCTAAAAAAGACTCCGGACGTCCGGGCCATATACGACACCACGACTTTCATGTTGATGCGTGGTGTCAAAATAGAGGCCTGGCGCGGAAAAAGAGGACCTGCCCAGTGCCACCGATGCCAGCTGTTCAGACACAGCTCGCATCAGTGCCACCGCCTCGCTTGCGTGCGCTGTGGAGGGGAGCACGCGGCGAGAGACTGCCCGCGCCCGCGGGAAGAGCCGGCCACCTGCGTGAATTGCGGTGGCCCGCACCCGGCGTGCAACATAAGGTGTCCGGTGCTTCAGAAGGAGATCCGGAACAAGCGGGTGGGCACCGCCGCCACATCACGCCGGCCCAAAGTGGCCACTGAGAGGCCACAAGAGATGCCAGAAGAGGCCCAAGGCACGACGCATATGGCGGCGGCCAACGGGCCCCAAGTCAGACCAGCTACCTCCTCTGGGCGGAGGAAAAATAAGAGACGCGGGGGAAAGGGCACGTGAAAGAAACCCGACCCTCCCCAGGCGACCCAAGAAAACCCTACAGCCACCCCTGCCCCAAGCGGAGCACAGGTTGTGAAAAAACAGCAACCTACCGCTAGCGCCGCCACGGCGCCGCGGATGACAAAGGAACCAAAGAAGAAAGAGTTCCAAAGAGAAACCAGTGGCGGCGCCACCGACGCCAAAACGGCCACATAGGAGTCGGATGCCGGATCACCGGAGTCCCGCCCGGCGCTAGACAGGACGTCGTCGATGCCGAACATCGGTGTTGCGTCGTCCTGTGCACCGCCGGTCGGCTCCACAAGGAGTGTAGAAAAGAAGAAGAAGGATAAGAAGAGGAAGAAGAAGGAAGAAGGAAGAGGAAGGGGACCGAGCGCCGCTGCTGCTGCCGGCCCACCGATGTCATTGGCGCCTGCGCGCGTTGCGCCCACGCCGTCGTCGAGCCGACCGCACGCGGTAGTGATCCGCCCCGCCGCTTTCCGCCCGGTACCCATCCAGGCCCCGGGACCTGCCGCTAACTAGCGGTGGGTAATCTTTATTCCGGCAAGTGAATTGATTCACTTATTCCGACTCCGGGTCCGGTACCGGTTCACCTTATTTATTCCTTTGGCACCGTTTGGCACCGGTACTCACTCGCTCATTTTGGTTCCCCGGTTTCGCAGAACATTTTATTACACCGCCCTCGATGAACCCCCGTTCGCCTACTCGCTGCCAGCGGAGAAGAGCATGAAGATCCCCATACGGGGACTACCGGCGGATACGGACCCGAAGGAGATAGAGGAGGAGCTCCAAACGCTGGGATACCAGCCGGAGTATGTGCGCCATATCAAGGCCGCACAAGGACGTCCCGGTTGCGTATTCCACGCGATCCTAAAGAAGACTCTGGAAGTCCAGGCCATTTACGACACCACGACATTCATGATGATGCGTGGTGTCAAGATCTGGCCTGGCGCGGAAAACGAGGACCCGCCCAGTGCCACCGATGCCAGCTGTTCAGACACAGCTCGCATCAGTGTCACCGCCCACTCGCTTGCGTGCGTTGTGGAGGGGAGCACGCGGCGAGAGACTGCCCGCGCCCGCGGGAAGAGCCGGCCACCTGCGTTAACTGCGGTGGCCCACACCCCGCGTGCAACATAAAGTGTCCGGTGTTCCAGAAAGAAATCCGGAACAAGCGGGCGGGCACCGCCGCCATGACGGCCACATCACGCCGGCCCAAAGTGGCCACTGAGAGGCCACAAGAGATGCCAGAAGAGGCCCAGGGCACGACGCTTATGGCGGCGGCCAACGGGCCCACAGACAGACCAGCTACCCCCCCCCCCCCCCCCCGGCGACCCAAGAAAACCCAATAGCCACCCCTGCCACAAACGGGGCACAGGTTGTGAACAAGCTGCAACCTACCGCTAGCGCCGTCACGGCGCCGCGGATAATAAAGGGACTAATGGAAAAAGAGTTCCAAAAAGAATCCAGTGGCGGCGCCACCGACGCCAAAACAGCCACAGAAAAGTCGGAGTTCACAACCTGTGCCATCAAATTACTGATGGACCTAATAAAGGCCATCAGGCAGTGACAGGATGTCGAGTTGGTCATCCTGGATGGCCTGGCCGCACTACTAACGCTGTACCACGGCTAGGTCACCCAGGGCGACCCAAAATGGGACGCCTGCGGCCTTCTGGCACAAGGCCGCCCCCCCCCTCCGCCACCTCCTTCGGGATACAGATGACGTCAAAAGCAAACCCGGACTGACTTCCAGATAAGCCGCAGCCAAGATACACGCGACATATCTGTGACAAAAAGACTCCACACTCACAACACACACACACCCATTGCGTAACGTGTTCTAGGTTACTATAGGCACGTTACGTAAATGCAGACAGACATACATGTCTATACAGGCACCCAAACTCACGCGTGTACGCGCGGCGCGGGCTGCGAGTCACGCAAACATTGAACGGTGTTACACAATTACAATACCGTTCACACCCACATGTCGGCCCCTTAGCCCGGACAGTGAACGGCTACCTCTGTGATCTGGGCGGGCGGGGACCAACCACCCACTCCGTAGGAACGTCGAGTCGGCATCTCTGTCGCAGGTCGCCGCCGCCGGCCTCCCCTAGGTAACTACGGGTCTCACCTGGCGGTGCTTGACCGCCGAGATGCCGTGAAGCAAGCGACGCTTTGTACTAATAGCGTCGCGGCGTGCCTACAGAAACACACATAGCAACCACTCACATGGGCGCGCGTAGCTTGCGTGCGCCCAAGAAAGGACAACCAAGAAACCTATTGCCATGAAGCAACCACAAGGAGAGGCCCGTAGTTACGGGTCGCCGTATGGCATCTGCGGCCGGGGGGCGAAGCCCCGGCACCGCACGCAACGCCCCCTTACGGGGGCGCCGCGATATAGCTACGACCGAGACACAGTCCCGATAAGGCTGAATGTCTTGCTGACAGCCTAGAGTCCCAATGTTCTCCCAGCTCTCAACCAGTAGACCAAGCTCATCTGAACAAGGTTGACGCTGAACTCGAACGGAGAGACTCCCTCCCTCCCGTCGAAGACCCTGATGATCCTCTGCCTCCCGTCACTCCAGACGAAGTGCACGACATCATTAAAGGGCTCCACGTTCGTAAGGCCCCCGGTTCGGATGTTATTACCAATAAGGTATACAAACTCCTTCCTGCCCCGCTAATAATGCTTATGACCGCCATCTTCAATGGCGCCTTGAGCAACAACATTCCCACAAGCATGGAAAGAAGCCACCGTCATCGGTATCGGTGAAGCTTGACGTCGTGGCATCATCGTCTGGATCGGTAATTGCTGTATTCTCCGCGCATACTGCTTTTGAACATTCAGCGTCATTAGAAGATGTTGTTGCAACACGTTTAACGCCTTTAAGCCAAGGTTCCATTCTTCTTTAATAATAATGTTACACGTCAGGATGGTGGGGTCAAAATAATGCACAATCGTTACTGCGTTTATGAGACAAAGTTTAGTCCAAAGAAAGTTTAGCCAGCTTGTAAGTAGGTAGGTAGGAACTTATCGCTCCGAACGCTAACCGTCAACTGACTGACGAGGCGCTCGTAACTATATCGCGGCGCCCCCGTAAGGGGGCGTTGCGTTCGGTGCCGGGGCTTCGCCCCCCGGCCGCAGATGCCATACGGTGGCCCGTAAATACGGGCCCCTCATTTGTTATGCGTCTTTGGCAATTAAATATTTGGCGCGTGCAAGGTACGCACGCCTATGAGTATGAATTCTTGTTTGTTTCTGTAGGAGCGCCGCGACGCTTATAACAAAGCGCCGCTTTCTTCACGACATCTCGGCGGTCTGTCACCGTCAGGTGAGACCCCTAGTTACCTAGGGGAGGCCCGGCGGCGACGACCTGCGACAGAGATGTCGACTCGACACGCCTACAGAGTAGGTGAGTGGTCCCCGCCCGTCCAGATCACAGAGCTGGCCGTTCACTGTCCGGGCTAAGCGGCCGTCATGAGTGTGTGAACGGTATTGTGTATGTGTGACACCGTTCAGTGTCTACGCGAACCGCGGCCCGGTCTATATTCGTTTATATTCAATATAATAAAACTATTAATGCTAAATACAATGTTAAAATGAATATACATAAAATTGATGAAGTGGTACAAACTAAATTTCTAGGCATAGCTTTAGATCAAGACATAAACTGGAAAGCACATTTTGATACCGTCTCCAAACGAATAAATAAGTTCGTATATGCTCTTAAAAGTCAGAAATATAACAAACGTTAAAACGGCAATAACGGCAATAACTCCCTACCATGCATACGTCGAATCGGTGCTCCGCTATGGCTTGATAATGTGGGGTAATAGCACAGAACAAAATAGAGCATTTATTGCACAAAAAAAATGCATTAGAGCAATACGCGGTCTTCGACCTGATGAATCCTGTAGGCCGATATTTAAAAAGCTTGGGTTGTTGCCGCTACCGTCTCTTTACATATATGAAACATGTATGTTTGTAAGGAAGCATAAGGAATTGTTTAATAATGCAGAAGATTTAATAAAAGTTGTTTAGCTATGTGTGTACGTATATATAATAAGATACTAAGTAGTCTCAAGACATTAAATATAAGATTATTCAAAAATAAATTGCATGAATGGTTGTGTAGTCATAGTTTTTATAGTGTAAAAGACTTTTTAATTAACAATAAATGTTAAATATGCTTGTGAAAATTTTTACGCTTATAACTGTTAGGCAGAAACAAGTATGCTCTTGTTATTTTGTATTTTACCATGTTTTTAAGCAAATAAATATTATTCTTATTCTTAATTATTATTGAGTTAGTACTCGTATCATGTGCTTTTGGCAATGTAAGTAGGTACCAACTGTAGGTATAAGTTTATTAAAACATCTGATCGAAAGCTATCTCCACGTGAAACCGGCAAAAAACAAGTAGCGTGCCAGTAGGCAACCAGTCGGCTACATCAAAGGGTCGATGACTCGTCAAAAGAGTGCCTACAGCGCTAGCCGCGCAGCGCGCCGGGCGGTGTTCTTTGAAATAAAATAGGTAAAAATGAAACGATTTCGCCATTCTCGCCACAGTGTGCTTCTGGGTAACACGTGTGTTTGAATTTTGGCTGTTTTTCAGTGTAATTGTGTTTATTGTGACTTGTTATTGTGTTTGTTTGTGTGTGGTTTTGTTGGTACCTGATATCAGGTTTGTTGTGTTTGTTTTTAACTATTTTGGTCACCATTATCCTTATTCAATATGAATATGGATAAAAATAAACCTCCAGACCCTCCTGATGAAATCCCTACTACCCCCATATCCGGCTTTTCTCCGTCTGATCCAAACGCCACCCCTAACCCGTTAAGCCAGTTTGCAGATGTGGTCTGTAATCTGGAGTCCCAAATCCTTCCATCCCAGACCTTTCCACCCCAGACTAACATGCGTAAACGTCACGGTACGAAAGAAGATGTTCCCAATCTCCCTACTAAACAACCGAGAACGACTATAGGCCGCGATAAGTACTTAGTTACAGATAAAGGACCCTTTATTGTTCATGTTTCCCGAAAGGAATCTCAATCTAATTCTGGAACTACCCTACATCCAGTTTCATTCGGGCGCTTTTTGGCCAATCAGAATATATCTAATATTGCTGCAGTCAAGCGAGTAGGTAGAAATCGCGTATCTGTTGAATTTACATCCCCTCAGGATGCTAACGCGTTTTTATCAAATATTGTTTTGTGGACAAATTTATATGAGGCTGTAATCCCGTCTTTTAATATAACCCGTATGGGCGTTGTTAGTGGCATCCCTACTGAATTCTCAGAAGAGGAAGTACTGTCATATTTAAAAGTTCCAGTAGGCTGTGGTCCAATTATAAAAGTTAGACGATTCAACAGAAAGGTTAATAGAGACGGTTTAATTGAATACAGACCCACAGAAACTTGTGTCATCACTTTTGATGGCCAAGTTTTACCAAAACGGATTTTCTGTTTTTATACATCTGTAACTGTAGAACAGTATATTTAACCCACCATTCAATGCCGCAAGTGCTGCCGATTTGGTCATGTAGAATCTCTTTGTCGTTCCAAACCCCGTTGCAGCAAGTGTGGCAATGATCACCCCGGTGATGGTTGTAGCATTGCTGAGAGCGAAGCCTTCTGTGTGTTGTGCTCTGGAAGTCACTTTGCAAATAGCAGAGCCTGTCCGGAGTACAGCAGGCAGAAGTCTATTAAAACAATAATGGCTGAGAAAGTGATTTCCTATTCAGAAGCAAGTAAAACAGTTCCTACTCGTAGTTATGCAGAAATAGCTAAATCACAGACTCAGTCATACCGTAAAACTGTGTTTCTTAAGCCAAAGACCCATGCTCCCCTTTCTCCCTCCTATGATAAAACAGTTCTCTAGCACCCCCCAATCTTCCCAGCCTAATGGCTCTGCTCTCAAGAGTCAACTAGCAGACTCTCCTGAAAACTTGTCTTCCATTATTGAACTTCTTAGTAAACTCCTGTTAACTTTAATTTCTTCATCCAATAAAAATCAGTTACCGTCCAACTTGCTTCTTTACTTATAAACTCACTCTCATTCCTTAATAATGGCTCGGTTAGTGTTCCTTCAATGGAATGTGAGGAGCGTGTGGCATAAGAAACACGACCTCACATTTCTTCTGAACAAATACAAACCTTTAGCTTGTTCTCTTGCTGAGACTTGGCTAGTTCCGAGTCTTAGTTTTCGTTTACCTTCCTTCAATATTCTCAGATGCGACCGATCTGATGGCTATGGTGGGTCGGCCCTCTGCGTGAACAATCGTGTTCCACTTGTGGCTGTATCCTTACCTCCTCTAGGTGATGATATTAGCATTGTTGCCGGTCGGGTAGAGGGTATAACCCTCTTATCTATTTATATTGCTCACCCTCATCAAAGTTTTCTCCCATTAATAAAACGTATGTTAGAAAACATAGAGGGCCCTGTACTTGTTATGGGGGACTTCAACTGCCATCACTTTAGGTGGGGTTCTGAACGTTGTGACTCTTTTGGGGAAGGTTTAGTTGAAGTCTTAGATGACCTTAATCTGTGTATCCTCAACAATGGTTGCCCAACTCGCAGGTCTCTTCCTGGACAGCATAAAAGTTGTGTTGATCTAACATTTTGTACACTGGATATCGCAGCATCATGTCATTGGGAGTGTACCAGTTTGTCACATGGCAGTGACCACTATCCAATTATAATATCCTTAGCTGAAAAAACTTACTTAGAAAAATCCAGTCCTCCACTCTTGAGGTATAACTTGTCTAATCCTGATTGGGCAAAGTATTCCTCTTTATTGGAGGACAAAATTGATTCACTTCATAATTTAGTATCCCTTGATTTTGATTCTCTTAGTCCTCTCCATGTGTCAAACTGCCTATAATCACTTCATTTCTGCCATAACAGCCAGTCACTCATGCTTTCCTGTTAAAATCTCAGCACGTGGGAAGATCCCTCCTCCACCATGGTGGGATCAGGAATGCTCAACAGCCATAAGAGAAAGAGATGAGGCTGAACTGGTGTATAATGGGGCGATGGTTAGCGATAACTTCATAGCATTTAATAGGACCCTCGCCAAATCTAAAAGATTGCTGCGAAGGAAGAAACGTGCCGGTTGGGCTGACTTTTGTGGATCTCTGTCCCCCTCCACTCCTTTATCAGTAGTATGGAAGAAGATCAACCGCTTCCGATCTGGATGTTCCCCTTCAATTTCTTCCCCCATCCCTCGAGAGACTGCCGGGCAGTTCTTTGACAAACTGGCTCCGCCGTATGTACCATCGGAAACAGAACATAATCAGCCGTCTCTCATCTATTCAGAGGATCCCTTTGATGCACCATTCTCTATGCAGGAGCTTAACTCAGTGTTGAAAAATGTTCATGACTCTGCCCCAGGTATTGACGGTATTGTCTATTCCTTTATGTCACATGCAGGTCATAGAGCAAGAAAATATTTTTTTGACATTTTAAATTTTTGTTACACCAATGGCTGGGTCCCTGATCAGTGGAAAACTTAAATTATTATACCTATTTTAAAACCTGGCAAACACGCTGATGACCCTAACAGCTTCAGACCAATCGCTTTGTCATCCGTCCTTGCGAAAATATTGGAACACCTAATTAAGAACCGACTAGAATTTATAGTAGAATCGAGAGACTTACTTCCTAGGTCTCAATTTGGCTTTAGAAAGGGACTCAGTACCATGGACAGTGTTGGGGTTTTGGTCTCAGATTTACGCTCATCGTTTTCGAAAAATGAATCCGTAGTCGCTGCCTTTTTAGACATCTCCTCTGCATATGATAATGTCCTTCTTCCCATTCTCAGGCACAAATTGCAACAGCTGAGAATACCGGTGAGGATGGTACAGTGCATCTGCAGTTTGCTGATGTCTCGGTCTTTGGTTTTGAGAGTCCCAGGTGAAGAATTTGACGCCAGGATGTCATGGAAGGGCCTACCACAAGGCTCAGTTCTTAGTCCTTTACTGTACAACTTATATACAGCTGACATCGGTTCATGCCTCAATAACAATTGTCAAATTCTGCAATATGCTGACGACTTGGCTTTATATGTTACCAACAGCTCCCTGGACTCTCTAAACCAATGGCTAAATTCCCACGGACTGAGTTTGTCTGCCCCCAAAAGTGCTGTAGTAGTGTTTTCCCGCAGGAGGTTGATCCCACAAATTTCACTGAATATCCAAGGACAGTGTATACCGGTTTCTGTAAAAGTAAAATTTTTAGGTGTCTTTTTAGATTCCAAATTGAGTGGTCTTCATCACCTAAATTATTAAGTTAATAAATGCGAGAGGACTATTCCTATTTTAAAAGTGCTTGCCGGGGTCTGGTGGGGTGCACATCCCTACACCATGAAACTGGTATTCAATGCCTTAATTCGGAGTGTTCTGGACTACGGATCATTTCTTTTAATTCCCTGCAACAAGGGTGCTTTGGCAAGGTTAGACAGAATTCAGGCTAAGTGTCTACGGATCACATCGGGATGTATGAAGTCCTCACCAATTAACGCGTTGCAGGTAGAGTGTGCAGAACCACCGTTAGACTTGAGAAGGCAGTACCTAGCATCGAGATTCTGGGCTAGAGCCATCACCAAATCCTCTCACCCTCTTGTTCAAAAAGTCAATGACTTGGATGTTGTATGCCGAAGTTCCAATTATTGGCACCATAAAGAAGTCCCTCTGTTTTTAAAATCCCTCCGTTATTATCAAAATTTAGATTCCCCCATTATTCAATACCCGAAACTTCCTATTTTCAGTTTTGACTATGAAACTATATGTTTTAAACCAGATATCTTTTACAATATTGGCATATCGAAAAAGTCTCCCTCGGCGGACTCTATTTTCAACGCAGCGGTTTGTGAGCGATGGTACAATTTTGAAAGATTCTTTACGGATGCCTCTTAATTATCAGATGCAAGCTGCACTGGTGCAGCGGTATACTACCAAAACTCCAAAACTGTTTTAAAATTTAGATGCCCTGCACAATCATCAGTGTTTACAGGTGAGTGCCATATTAGAAGCGTGTTTATTTATTGAGGCTCATAGCATAAGTTTTGGGGTCGTCTTTACAGACTCACTTAGCTGCTTGCAAGCTTTGGAGCAGAATCCTTTCAAGAGGAAACTGCACAGTACAATACTGCTTCAAATCAAAAAGTCTCTTTTCTCTTGTGCCAAGAATCACAAAACCGTACGCTTGGTTTGGATTCCAAGTCATTGTGGCATAAGAGGAAACGAATATGTTGATTCTCTTGCTAAGGATGCAGTTACGTCTCAAGCTGTCGACCTCAAACATTTTCAATGTCGGGGTTACGATTTGCTGAGCCTCCCAAAAAATAACTTGATAACCTCATGGCAGGTACAGTGGCTAAATTCAAGTAAACGGAAAGGTGCTTTTTATCACGCAATACAGCCTAACGTTACTCCCAAGCCCTGGTTTTGCCTGTACAAAAAAATATCAAAGAAAGTGATTTCTATTCTTTGCCGTCTTCGCATAGGCCATTGTTGTACGCCGGTCTTCCTTAATAAAATTCGGGTCAGCGACACATCGCTCTGTGAATGTGGGTTGGATGAAGGTACTTTGGAGCACATCTTCTTTAACTGCTCCAATAATAAATAACCCAGCCCATGACTTGTATAGCCATCTCCCTAAATTAAAGATCCCTGTCCCAACTAACTTTCCATCCCTACTAACACATTCTTCTCCGAAGCTCTTTGAGGCTTTGATGTTTTTTATTCGTGTCAATGACATTAAATTATGATGTTTTTTGTGTAGTTTATCGACTATTTATGTACATTAATTATATAACTAACAATAATTTTTGTTTGTTTGTTTCAGTGTACCTACTAATAAATTTTTGTCTACAAGTTTCACAGTAAACTCAATTGTCTGTAATCAAATAGTTCTTTTTTTTTACTGTTTTTTTTTTTTAATTTTAATATTTTTCCTCCTTCGCACGTTTTATCAGATCACATTTGACATTGGCAGAATTGGGACATCGGCACAATTGCCATAATATATAAAAATAGAATAGAATAGAACGATTTCGCCGGCCGTTGGAGTGTTGTCAAGTTATGAAAATTTACCATATTTAGTGTAAAATTTCGCATGGTTCATAAAAATAAAAAAACAATAACTTTTGGTTTTTACGAGTTTCATTTTTTCTACTATTTTTTCTAGTAGGTACGTATGTTAAACCAGGAATACGCCTTTATTGGATCGGACAGGGTTTTTGTGACATGCTGTAGATACCAACCTATTGATAGATATTTTTATTCAGATTCAGCATTACCTATTTTTATTCGCCAGGAGAAGACACCCTGATGTCCTTAAAATGACAGATAAGTAGTACCTACTGCAACCCACGTATAAACGTGGACGAAGCAACAGGAGTAGGTGTGTAAGAATCGCAGCAGGTACTACCTTCCCCCACGGGATAAATGTGTTACTCTATGTAAATATGTATAAATAAGTCCATGCCCAAACTACTTTTATATTATTTTCTATACTGATATTATAAAGAGGAAAGATTTGATTGTTAGTCTGTATTGAATAGGCTCCGAAATAACTGGACTGATTTGAAAAAATTGTTTTACCATTAGAAGCCGAAATTACGTCTGATGAACATAGGCAACTTTTTTTTTTTTTTCGAAATCCTCGCAGACGATGTGGGGGGCGAAGAGCTAGTAGGTTATAATCTTCTACCTTTCATATCTTTAAAAGATTTTAGGGTACTTAATCCCAATAGACATAACAGCAGTGTTTTACCTAAAATAAAACATTAAATACCTACTAACCATAATAATTGAAGCTTACATTGAGTGTGGCTTAACTGGATTCCGCTATATTTCCCTCTCTTTTGCTCTTTCCTTTTTTTAAATCTTTCAGTCTCTTTAGCACATCCAGTTTCCTCACCAGGTGGCGCTGCCAAATGTAGGCTTAGCCGAGACAGTGAATCGCCGATCGTTGTGTTGAAAATCTTCACCAGGTAGGAATTAAATGTAAGCTTCAAATAAGGTACCTAAGTATTTAACTTAGTTTTTGCAAATCGGTCCTAACTTATTTAGGTAAACGACTGCTATTAAACAATTGACCGTAATTTGAAGCTGGCTAGACTGAGACGTGATTGATAATAACCTGGTGGGAAATTACACCAATGTGAACGTGGGAATAAGCTACTAATAAAACTAGGTATAGGTATGGGCTTAGAAAAATACACTTTATTATTCCCAGGAATATGAACATCATAGGGAAAAATTTATAATATATCACTGTACTTAAATGATTAACAAAGAACTATTAATTCCATTTAATAACATGAACCAATACAGTGTTTTGACTTATACCTGAGTTATGGATAACATAAAGGTAGTTATGTAATCATTAATACCGCTGTCCAAAAAAAGGACTTATAGTAATCACATTATAGGATAGACGGAATGAAGTTACTATAATTTATATTAATAACATTATGCAAATATAAACATTTCGAACACTTCTAAACAATAAATAAAATAAAAATCTTTATTTCACCAAAAGCCATCACATGACAATATACATAAACTAAGAGCACATAAGGCTTATAACTAGGTCACAATAATTTTAATTTTTATAGACTCCTAAACTAGGTGTACGTGCCTGTCTTAGGAGTCAGAATGACACCTGTAAGTAACTTAATTAATGGGATTGAAGATTCTAGATATATTACAACTAGAACAGTACCCTAATTGCGTAACACACAATCAATCGGAATCTGAATCGTTTTGAAACAGATTGCTAATCCATTGCTACATAAGTTCGATAAAAATTCTGCTCAACAATGTAAATAACCCAATAAATGTAGTTGAACTGTCAAAATCAAACAGATTAGTCGTAATCGTTTACGAAAATGTATTACGCAATTAGGCTGCTGGTTGGCATACATGGCAACACTTCTCTGCAATAATAGCGGGTGACAGTATTCTGCGATCGCCAATTACCCCTAGAGAGCATTTCATCTAGGGAGTAATTGTTAACCCAGTTCCTAGAGGCTACCGCAGACCTAAGACTCAAACTCAAAACTCAAACTCAATTCATTTATTTCAATTAAACCATTTACAGGCACTTTTGAATTGTCAAGGAGTCGGTCAGTCAGAAATATGAAGCTAGTTGCCCATTCCAAAGCGTAGTAGATACCTATGGAGAAGAACGGGCAAGAAACTCCATGGACACTCTTTTAAATAATAATGTTTTTACATATATCTTAGTTACATCGATTAATGTTGACACTATAAGTGAGAACGATGTACAAAAAACCGTACACGTTAAAAGCGTCCAGAGTGCATATTAAAAACAATCCAGCTAATTAATTATTAAAATAAGCCGTGGCAGCTAAGAGACGACCAGTCCCAACTGACGGCGCCCGTTCACGAACATGACGCATGGATCAGCACCATTCAGCTCAACCATTTTGAAGGGAGCTAAATGATCCGACACACGCGCCACCGTCACCGAGACATTCGAGTGAGCATGACATACTATCAGCCGCCAAGGCACACAAGTCATTTACCGGGTAATGTCACATCTATGACATTACCCGGTAAATGGTAGCTCTATAGTACAAAGTACTCACATCTGTGCAATGCATCTATATAATAAAAAGGAGATTGAGTTTATATAATGCAAATAAATTCTTACTATCTTCAGCAGCTTCAACAGTGTTTCAAATGTCAATTAATTAGTTGTGGTGTGGAGCAGGACCGGCATTAAGCCAGGCATTTTTATCAGTTATGTAATCCTCCAACCTATAATATGCCTGCCTGAATAGTGTGCGTTTGACAAAGGATTTGAATTTTGTCTCATTCAGTTGAAGTATGTGGGGAGGTATTTTATTATAACATTTTAGACAGTACCCCATGAAAGATGAGTCTACTTTAGCCAGTCTGAAACCTGGTTGAACTAATAGGTCCCGATTTCTAGTACTATAATAATGTCTTTCACCTCTTTTACTGTAAAGATGTAATTTTTTTCTTACGTACATGATGTTTTCATAGATGTATTGACAAGGTACAGTCATGATGTTAATATCCTTAAACAATTCCTTTAGAGAATCGCGCCTGCGGATATTATATATGGCTCTGATGGCTCTTTTCTGCAGAATAAAAATAGACTCGATGTCTGCAGCCCGTCCCCAAAGTAAAATACCGTAAGACATGATACTATGAAAGTAACTAAAATAGACCAGCCTCGCGGTATCTACATCAGTAAATTGACGGATTTTTCTGACAGCGTAAGCTGCTGAACTTAGCCGTCCTGCTAGAGATGTTAAATGAGGACCCCATTGTAGCCTTGAGTCGAGCGTGATCCCCAAGAAAACCGTTTTATCGACGAATTCTAGCTTCTCTTGATTCAATACTATCTCACAATCACTACTCTTGAAGTTTGGTAAAGAAAATCTTATACACTTAGTTTTATTTCCATTTAGTACTAAATTATTAGCCGTGAACCAATTTTGGACCAGCAGTAGGGCGTTATTTACGTCGTCAAAATTTGAAGCACGTCTATCTACCTTAAAAATTAAGGAAGTATCATCGGCAAATAACACCATTTGTGGTTGATTTATTAATAAATGGAGTAGGTCATTAATATATACTAAAAAGAGGAAAGGACCCAAAATCGAGCCTTGTGGAACACCCATTTTTACCTTTAAAGCAAGTGAATTGACACCATTTATTTGAACTTGCTGTTGTCTATCATTTAAAGAAGATTTTATTAAACTGAGCGCAAGTTTTCCAAGTCGGTAATGCTCAAGTTTCAAAAGCAGGGTTTCGTGATCGACGCAATCAAATCCCTTGGAGAGGTCACAAAAGATCCTATGGCGTCTTGAGCCTCTTCCCACGCGTTAAAAATATGTTTTAATAAGGTAACACCAGCGTCGGTCGTACAACGCCCTTTGGTGAAACCATACTGTTGCTCGTGAAGGATTTTATTAGTATTAAAATGATTGAGCATCTGATTAAGCATTATCTTTTCAAAAACCTTGCTGAAAACCGGCAACACGGACACAGGTCTATAATTATTAGTGTCTTTACTGTCCCCGGATTTGAAAAGAGGTATTACCTTACTGTATTTCATTAGATCCGGGAAGACTCCTTGATCCACACACAAATTAAATATTAAGGCTAAGTAAGGTGCTATAGTTTCAATTATGGAGGTACAGACTTTAATAGACATTCCCCAAAGATCTTCGGTCAATTTGATCTTGTTTTGCTTAAAAGATTTTATTACTGTTAAGGGGTTAATATACTTAAAGTTAAATTCAATCGGGCAGGCAGAAACATTCGCCCTCATTAAATCAAAAGCACGCGAGGGCGAAGAATTTAAGATTTCAGTGGTTTTTAGTGGGACACTGGTAAAGAAATTCACAAATTATCCAAACCGTCTTTATTTCATTGTCTGCTGATTTTACCTTGTTGCTAATGTATAAGGCTTTAGCAGCCTTACAAGTGTTCTTAAAAATTTTGAGTAAGAAGCAACATACTTATTAAAAGTTTCCGTGTTAATATAAGGCTTAAGGCCATACAGCTCGAAAAGTTTTTCCCTACTTTTCCTAAGTCCTTTAGTTGCCCAGTCACTAAATAAAAACTTAGGGCTAATACTTTTAGACTTCTTCTTAAAAATATTATTAAACTCGGTTTGAACTACCGAAAAGAATTATTTATACAAACTATTAACATTATTCATTGTAAGGTCCTGATTAATTTAATTACAAATTAAAGTGCTTTTAAATTTATTTAAATTAACAAATGTTATTGGTCTGGATTGTATCTGCACTTTTTTATCGCTATGTTGGACTCAAATGTTACGGTTTGACCGTTGTGATCTGAAGGGAGATAATTAACGATAGCTTTATCTAAATAGTCGCAGCAACAAAATACATTATCAATACATGAAACAGAAGTCGTAGTTGTTCGGGTTGGTTCCAAAAACACATTTGACAAATTGAATGATTTAAACAAATTCAATAATCTACTGGTATTTGAATTATTTTCTAAAATATTAATGTTAAAGTCTCCACAGATAATAACTGATTTATTACCAGTTGCAAGTTTAGCCAAAACATCTTCCATTACTGACTCAAATATAGAGAAGTTTTGATAATTTGGGGGTCTGTAAACGAGGTCTTTACGAGCTTTTGATTTATACAACGTTTAATAAGGATTAGTGAACCACCACGCAGCATTGATTTTCGGTTAAAACAACTGGCCACATTATAATTCTCGTAATTAATTAACATTTCAGAATCTTTTAACCAATGCTCAGTTATGCAACTAATGTCAAACATTGTTTTTTCAAAAAACAATTCAATTTCCAATTGTTTGGAGTTAAATCTTTGAATATTTTGATGAAATAATTTCAAGGATTTCTACTTAGCCCCTTTTCTACAGTTAACTATTGGAGTGCTAGAAAATACCTTTTTGTTTTTAAGTGGAACTATACTATTAGTGGTACCTTCTGTTGTCTTGCAAACTAGTTAAAATTATCTGAGCTAACCACCTCAAGATTAGTACTACCTATTACTAATTGTGGTGCTAACTAAAGGTGACTTCGACATACTACTTATGTCTGGGTTAATAATAAAAGCTAATAGTCTAGCTATTTGACTTCTAAAACTAATCGGCAGATACACAGTATCTCTAGTCGACTTTAGCTTTTCAACAAAAATGTTGGTGTCAAAAAATACAAACTTGTCACTATGGTGACTAACTAAGTACTGAAGACTGCCAGGCGAAGCACTTACTCCTGCTTCTCCCAACACAAATATAACCCACCCTGCAATGACTGTACGAGAAGCGACCCTTGATTGTCCTCTAAAATTACGGAACAGATAATTAAGACATCCTGACTGGCGTTTATCTTTGAATATAGCTCTAGTTCATTTCACCCACAGTACGGGGTCTTAATTCTCCTACTAGCGAGAATTTAGACCCCGTACTGATTAGGAGATAGTCTCCAACCAGATTTTCTATAATCGGCAGTATCTGTTTTGGATCCAAATATTGGCCCATAGGATAAGACAATATTTATTTTCTGACAGGTGTTTTGAGTCTACACTTGCTAGTAAGAGTTAGAACATGAACTCATCTGCCGGAACAAAGGAGTAACAGAGGGGCCGTATGTCTACAAGTAAGAAATACATTATTCACGTCTACAGATTATCATCGCATAAGTCCTGTTAATTTGTCGACGTTCCAAACTACAGATTTTTGAGCAACTGGGTTTTTTAAAGCAATAGACTTTGTCTGTCAATGGCGGCATCCTTTCCGGCGTAAATTGTGAATTTCCACAAATAACCAGTCTCCGACTCGCAAAGCTCGTATGATTTTATACCTGTTTTTTCCGCTTTCGTCGCTATTTTTTTATTGAAAACCAAGCCACTTAAGCAGTTATTCATCAATAGCAACGTTTTGGCATGGCAGGTATAAATCCTGAAACTTGCGGTTGAGATGGGTTAATCACGGGCTGAATTTTATATATTCTTCGCTCCTTTAAGGAAAGGGAGTCGGACATATTTCCATTATTGGCGAAGTGGAGAAATTTCTTAAGAAGGAACGGTATGTTATACGACATGTACTCTTTGAAGAAGGGCATGGCGGTCATTCGAGAAGCGGGATAAAAATATTCTGATTCTACGGTGGCGGGGATAAGGCTCTGTTGGATCATCAGAGCCAAGAATACATATAACTCACGCACGCTGGTTGGATGCGACCGTCTTATGCGGGAACTCGCCTTTATGCCAGGTTTTTCGAGGCAGTGGACTGCGTAACTGTTCGTTTCGTTTTCGATCAGCGACATGAATCCCTGGTCCCAGAACTTCAAGAAGATATTTACAGAAATCTCGATCTTCGACATTGGAAATGACGGACCCAGAGTTCCTGTAAATTCTTCTCGAACTCCCGTAAAACCATTCAGGTCAATGGGCAAAATTGCGCGTATTGCAGTGTCCTTTTGTCTGTCCATCTGGTCAATGGCGTTGATTATTCTCGGGTCAAAATTGTCGGGAAGCACTGATGGGCTATCTGTTGCCAAAGTTGGCGGTCTAACTAAAGCCGAGCCATCAAAATCCAAGTCGTCAGCTTGTTCGTTTTCTGCGTCTATGTCACTGCCATTATGTTCCTTGCCTTCTGCATCTGAATCGACAGTGGCTTAAATAATAGAGAAAGAAAATAGTTAGAACTTAATTGTAATAATCAAACTTGCTGGACCTGGCAAGCAATTTGAAGGAGATTTATTTACAGATACCTAGATCAGCAGAAAGATCAGACATCGCTGGACTGGATGCGATTGACCTGGTTATATCCATAAATGCAGCTGAAACAACAATTTATGATTAGAGCTTTTATTTTCACAATATTATTATGTTCTATTAATGATTCCATGGTTTTTTTAATTTACCAGGAGACGGAACAGAGTGGCGGTGACGGTTCACATGTCGTGTCCTTGTTCGAATCTAAAACGTTAAGATAAATAATAATTGTACACATTTATTACATGAGGTACACACTAATAAAGTTGGTTTTAAGTTTTCACTTACGAAAATAGCTGCTAGTCGCCGTACGAAATAGTGGGCACCCATCGTATGGAGAGCCCGTATATCGCGGCGGCGGCGGCGTTAAGTATAAGTGTCTTAAAGAAAAATGCCATGTTAAAATAATTCCCTTACATAAATGTGACATAGCCTCTGCATTATTTAAATATGTATAGTTACCTGCAAGATGAAGCCACATATAATTGTGGTGCGTCACCAGCATCATCAGCCCATAATGGGTCAGCTTCCGGCGACCAATTCAGTCGCAACGGAGCAGCCGCGTTCTGATCTTCAGACGTATCCCTAAAATAAACTAAAAAAAATTATGAACATCCTATAAATATGGTGGTTAGACAAGTCGACCTAATGTAAATCGTGGGTTGCGAAATTAATTTCTGCCACATGACCCTTCTTGTGCTTCTATATTACATTATACAATCTATGTCAGGATTATGATCACCATAGTTGGGCGTAATAAAAAAAAACTGTTTGCGTGGCCGAAAATAGATTTAGTTTTTAAATACATGTGAAATACTTAGCTGTTGAAGGGGTAAATTTACACTTGCCTGCTTGGCCCTGCAGTGGTCGATAGCGCTGACCTTGCCCATGGTGAAGGCAAAGGAGCCGGTAATACTGCCGGTGCACCAGGCGCCAAAGGGAGTACAGTACTCTCAAAAGGAAGTGAACTAGCAAAATATAAAAAATTTGGCACACCATGTAGAAATAGTGATTGGAAGGATTTTAAATTATATTTGGTAGTGCTATAATGTGTCAATATCAATTTATAATAAATGACCTCTACAAGGCAGCAATGTAATAAAAGTTGTGCAATTGCGTTAATTACATTAATTACCTCTGCCTCCTTTTTGCGGTGGTTTTCAGTAGTCCTGGCAGGAACCCAACATGTAGCTCCTTTACCGATTTCCGCCATTTATACTCGCTTGGCAGCGCTACCAGCAAAGCGATAATACGTTTGCGGTTCAGCGCCTTATTTGCCTTGTGTTTTTTAGAAGCAAGTCTGTAATAAGTAAAAGTTACACATTAATACACATACATATGTTGACACAACACAAGATCACCATGCGTTCAAAATTACACATTATTAATACACAAACGCTAGCTCACTGCACGCAGGTGCAGACCTGTCATTACAGGGCTGAGCAGGCTCTTGTAGGATTACTGAAAAAAAGCAATATTTAAATTTGATATCATAACAATGTATATTAGGTATTTATAATACCTCTCTTCAAATAGGGAACGCCCTTGTAGGAGCCCTCGACCTCCCCTTGGGCCTCGCGTACCACTTCGTCCTCGCCCTCCTCTGCTACTACCACCCTTTTCCATTTTAAATGTATTGCTAAAATATAAAAAAGTAAAAAACGACAATAAATAAAATTATCAAAAACCACGTTAAATTGTTCTAGTAACGTAAATTAAAGTAGAACACAAAAGTTCAAGAGAGCCCGTTAATTCAAAACAAGTACTAACAATTGGCGGGACGTAGCCGGCTACGTCGCACAGTGGTCTGAAATGAAAATCGAGCTCCATACTCATAGAAACTAAATGTCAGGGATAAAAAAAAGGGAATGTCTCTGGAATAACTCTCTATACATAAATAATATTTATGTATGGAGGGTATGCGCAGCTCCACGCGTGAGAAAAACAAATGTTTTGTGTTTTTTTGTACGGGAGAAAACACTTAAAGTTGATTATTTTCGAACTGAAGGGCTGGTACTCACATGAGTTATTGTACCTCATACAGTGATCAAGATGACATACAATTCATGCACCAATGCATACAATTTTTTTCTCACGCGTGTAGCTGCGCATACCCTCCATACTAGTCCATACATTAATATTATATATAGAGAGTTATTCCAGAGACATTCCCTCCCTGCCCACCTGATAATGCTACTGACCACCATCTTCAATGGTGCTCTGAGCAATAACATCTTCCCACAGGCATTCAAAGAAGCCACCGTCATCGGTATCCCGAAGCTCGGCAAGCCAAAGTCGGAGCCTACTAGTTACCGCCCCATCAGTCTGCTCAATGTCCTCGGCAAGATCTATGAGAGGCTTATTTATAAGCGTCTCAGAGACTACGCCGAGACAAAGGGCCTCATCCCCAACGAACAGTTTGGTTTTAGAACCCAACACTCGTGCGTACAACAGGTCCACCGTATAGTCGAACACATCAACTTCGGTTTCCAACGAGGTTTGATGACCGGTGCTGTCTTCTTCGACATAGCGAAAGCGTTCGACAAAGTCTGGCACAACGGCTTATTATATAAGCTGTACCAACTCGGCGTGCCAGATCGTCTCGTGCTCATCTTACGGGACTTTTTGTCGAACCGCACCTTCCGTTATCGGATCGAAGGAGCGCTATCCTCCCCCCACCCTATTCGCGCAGCAGGCTTAGCATGGCGTTTTCTGTTTCTACTCTACTGTAGAATAGACATCGCTTTCTACGCTCCTCGAAATCTCTTTTTCACGAGCACGAGGACACAATTAGACTCAGGTTGCTTTATAGACAGTGATTTTTCATAGCAACGGGTTAGTTGCTAGTGATGTGTATAACTACCCATTTTTACCGTACAATTGCGTTTCGTTTCTGTGTAGACAGTAGAAAACTTTCTACTGTCTACACAGAAACGCCATTTTTGTCTACTCTTCCGTCGACAATACGCTTCTCTAGGGCGCTCGTGCTAAGCCTGCAGGAGTCCCTCAGGGCTCTGTGATCTCTCCTCTAGCTTTCACGCTATTCACCAGCGATATGCCCAAGTGCAGTAAGGCGCAGTTGGCCCTGTTCGCAGACGACACGGCCATCTACTTCACCGGCCGTGATGAAAATTCGATAGCTCGCATTCTCCAAACCCAAGTGAACAAGCTTGGCGCTTGGTTTAGAAAATGGCGAATCGAAGTCAATCCCGACAAAAGTCAAGCGGTTCTTTTCTCAAAGCCGCGTCGCAACCCCTGCCCCCCTCGACCGATCACCATGTTCGGCAAGCCGATCCCTTGGGAGAAGCGAGCCAAATACCTGGTCGTCGTACTAGACGAACACCTCTCTTTTTCAGAGCACATTAAGGCGGCTCGTTCGCGGGCCGCCTTCGCTCTAGGTAGACTTCACTTTGTCCTCAATGCACGTAGAAAATTGTCACTAAAGTGCAAAATGCGTATCTACACAGCGTGCATCCGCCCGATCATGACATATGCCAGTGCAGTCTTTGCACACGCCAAGCCCCATCGCTTCAATAGAATGCAGACCCTCCAGAACAAGTTCCTCCGTAGGATTACAGGCTCTCCCTGGTACGTTCGCAACGAGATCCTTCACGTTGACCTCAAGATTCCCACTATCCGCCAGTTCATGAAACGCATTTCAAAGCGTTTCTTCGAGACCGCCGCGAATCACCGCAACCCTCTGGTTGTCAAGGCCGCTAGCTATATTCCCTCCTCCATTAGTCATGTCCGCCGTCCCAAGCATGTCCTCACCGATCCCGATGACCACATAACTCTCATTCAGGAGAGCAGTAGGGCCACCAGTACAGTGCACAAACACAGACCGACATTCCGACCTCGCCGCCGAGGTTCCTCGCGAAGATCCCGACGTAATTGTCCCCCCCGACCCTTGCTCGACGAAGTGCCAGCCCGCGCCGTAGCTGAGCCTGTAGCTTTAAATTCTCCGAATAATAATAATCAACAAAACTTGATCCAGCCTGGGACAGGCTGGATCAAGTTTTGTTGATCCAGCCTGTCCCAACAGTATCCAGCATATTGCTGTCCTCCCGTCAGCGACGCCCTAAGCCGAGGTCCGTACCCCACAGGGGGTGCCCTTAGCGAGCGTTCGCTTAGTAATGTAAGTAGTTTTACGCCCCTGGCTGGAGGCTTTGAGTCCGCTTAAGGCAGCCACAGGATAGTCCGGTTAAGTAGTCACGACCTCTCAAGGTCAATTACGAGAGGCCATACACTAAAAAAAAAAAAAAAAAAAAAAAAAGAGACATTCCCTTTCTTTTTTTAATCCCTGACATTTAGTTTCTATGAATATGGAGCTCGATTTTCAGACCACTGTGCGGCGTAAACAAATATTTTCTCAACTTTCAAATGATCAAATCCTAAATGGTATGGTATTGGTACCAAATTGTTCGTAAATTATCATGGTTAATTCACAATCACAGAGTACGCTGTTCACAATGACCTAAGTACAAACTGAAACTATTGGAAACTAGCAATACCTATATTCGTTTTAATCACGTTTTAAAAAAAAAGGTTATTCAGACAGCATATCATATTTTTGATTGTATCATAAAATTTACGATTCGGAACATACATTATCTATCATTTGAAAGGCCTTAAAATCAGGAACAAAATGGTATAAAAATTAAGTATAAAACAAAAAACAAACTTATTAAAATTATGTTAATTAAACTTCACTGTCACACAACACGCACTGACTCCGTTAGGAGTATTAATGTTCTGTGGGCAGTGGTCTGTGGTCTCGAACCCGGTACTTTCCTGTAAATAAGTCTCGAACGTCACAGCGAAATCGGTAGAGCTGCCAACGAAAATCGGTATTTTCGTACCCAAAATCGGTAAATGAAAAAAACAATACTATTCAATGAAATTCGTTCAAATACCAAACAAAAAATAAACTGAGTTACTAATTTACATCAAAGTCATCAAATACACTTAAATAAATTTAATTTTTAAGATCTATTATTTGATATTCATTTCAAAGCCTTAACAATCTGCGATTTCCTATCGCAGATTGTTGTGCAATTATACAACAAAAGAAACATTTGAATGTCATCGTCAAGTCGGTGCCACAAAGAAGTACGGTCAACGGCGGTTTAAGCCGCAGATAGTCTTCTACTATCACAGAGTACATTTAATATAGTCGACTATTACATAGTTCGAGGTTATGTCGGAAACATTTTAAAGAAAGTGATGACTAGGAATTAAACTATAATAAGGTTTTCAATTCGAACATATGCCAAATCGAATAAATAGTTTTATAAAATATTGAAATCAATAAAAATAACGAACTATTAGAATTAAAGCTAACTCATGAATGAACACGAAACGGAATGAATGAACGAAATTTTCAAAATTATTGTAGGCTGTAGGGACCTAGCTATGGTCGCGCCATCTACAATTAGCTTTGACCGACCTTCCCCATTGTAGACTCCAATTTCGGAATATCTAGGAACACAACAACGCCGCTTCAATATTCGCTAAAATAAAATAAAATCACATCAGGCCATGTATTATTGGCTTGTGTTGGGAACAGTTACGACAGCGCCATTTTGACAGCTGCCTTCCCCATTAATGGGAAGCTTCGACAAAAAGAACCAGATGCTGTCAAACTTCCCATTAGAACATACTCTTTGATTAGAACGGTGGAGGAACAGCATCTGGTACAAAAAACTTTTTATGAGGCTGCTCAATATTTCGGTGAAAAAGCATTATGCACGGAAATTTTCGACTCCCAATTCGCTGAAGGCCTCCTAAAAATGTTTTTTCAACATTGCGTCTGCCCCCAAATGCGAACAAGTGTGCTTACCACCCGCCAACTGCCCAGCACAAAGAGGGGTGAAACGCCGAGCCAGGTGTTGGAAAATAACATTTCTCGGTAAAATAACCGAACAACCACTCAAGAAAGTATGTGTGTGGTGTTCGCAGAACGACCAAACAAGACAAACCACCTGGAAGTGTGACGTGTAAGCGGTAGCTTAAGGGTGAGCGCGTTTAGGGTCACGAAATAAGTGCGTGCTCAAGGGCTTTTTTTTCACGTGGTTAATACTAGCCGATACTTGCGACTCCATCCACGTAGAAATTAGATTTGTAGAAACTATTGGTTTTTAGAACCTAATGTAGGTACCTCCATACCAAATTTCATCAAAATCCGTTAAATAGAAGCAAACATTTTCGCATTTATATTTAGTTATATTAACATCCGGCACAATAAATGTACTTGCAAAATCCTGTAGCAGGGCTCGAGATGCTTTCAATTACCTATTTTCTTTTTACATCGAAAATTTATCTGTAAACTCAAACAAAGAAGGAGTACAATCGATGATGCAAAAAAAGGATATTTCCAAATTCCAAGCCTCGTTGAAAGAAAAATACTTGGTTACATTGAACCGTTCATAGAAAGTTTTTGTTTACAAGCCGAGTTTTTGTAAAGGCTCCCACAAACAGGCGCGACACAAAGTCACCACTCGTCGTGCGACATGCGGTGCCTTTGTGTCGCACTGTGGCGTTGCGGCTGTTTGCGGGAGCCTTAACTCGACACCACGCCTCGCGGAAATAAATGTTCAAGGACAGTACACTCCGCGTAAAACGGGGGCCGGACATTTTTGCGGTTATAGATAAGCCTCTCATAGATTTTGCCGAGGACATTGAGCAGACTGATGGGGCGGTAACTTGTGGGCTCCGACTTGGGCTTGCCGAGCTTGGAGAGGCCGATGACGGAGTACCCTATTGGTGATTCCATCTGAGCCGGAGGCTTTGCGAGCCATACAACCCTTGATCAGGTCACGCACTTCCCACGCGTGATGGGGGCAGCGGATACTCAGGGTCTTTGACGGGAGGGAGGGAGGCTCTATGTTCGACTTCAGCGTCAACCTCAGAAAGGTGAGCTTGGTCTCTTGGTTGAGAGCTAGGCGAGCATTGAGCTTCAAGACTGTCGGCTAGAAGTTCAGCCTTGTCGACATCATCGAAAGCGATGGTCTTGTCAGGGAGGATCAAGGGGGGCATGGAGACTATTTCTCCGGATCTGAGTGTCCTCTGGAGTTGCCAGAAGGCAAGGTGATTAGGCTCTAGTTAACTCGTCTTGTCCCAGCCGGCGCGGCGGTACGCAGCTCCTCTATGCGTGTCGTTACAGTACGATGTAAGTAACGCATTTGGGCTTTGTTCGCGTCGCAGGGGAAGTTGCTGTAGGCACGGACAGGCGCATTCTTCTCATTCAACAGTTCACGTGCATCGTCCGGTAACTTCCAGCGAATGTCCTTCCTCGCTGGAATTTCCCTTGAACAATGGTTCAGGACTGATTGTACGTGGTCTGTGAATGAGTCGATCGCGGCCGTCGTGTCAGCGATAGAGTCAAAATGATCGGGGATTGGGTTCAGGTGGGGGGACGTGTTTGATTTCAGGCGATCGCTTACTTTCCTCAAGTCCGTTACCACTTTTGTGGGAGGGGGTTGAGTGAAGTCGGGCAGACCTATGCGGGGAACCAGTTTCATGTGTTTTTTTTTTTTTTTTTTGGGTGGGAAATCATCAAATGACTTCTCCCGCTCTGGGTGGAGCGGGAGGGCGTGTCAGACTTTTACTGACTAAAACCCACCCGTGTTCCTTCAGTTGCCTGTGCCAGGGCCACGGTTTTCTCTGTAGAATAACCCGCGACCCTGAGGCATCGGCCCTATCGGACCCCGTCACTATGTGCTGACATCTCTTTGAGGCGCGCGTGGAACACAACGCGCCGTCGACCCGGGCCTGGTCCTTACCGGACGGCGAGCTACCCATTACTCGCCGTCCGCAAGCCCGCGCCTACGGTGGCCGGGAATCTGCAGGCGACTCCCGACGCCCAGGGCGTCTCCTGCGGCGGTTAGTGGGGGCATGAGGGCGCAAGGCTCTCTCCCTCACCCGCTCCGCCTCCTCCTTCGCGAGCATTACTGCTTCGCAGAAGGAGGTGACGGCTTGCCATTCCCTCTCGCTCCGTACCATCGCCTGGACCAGGGCCGGACGCGAGAGATCGCCGCCGCCAATCGCCTCCGCGAGGACACTGCGGTGCTCCGCCCAAGCTGGGCATACCTCCACCGTATGCTCCACCGTGTCCTCCGGGCGATCCACACAATGGTGACACCCGGGCGTTTCCTCCCGCCTTATGCGAAACAGGAACCTCCCGAAACAACCGTGTCCGGTGAGGACCTGTGTCAGGCGGAAGGTGAGGACGCCGTGGCGCCTCTCCAACCACTCCTCAAAGAGGGGACTTACCGCCGCTATTGTGGCGTGCCCAACCAGTTTCATGTCTACTGGACGGTTATCTGAGGAGAGCTCTTGTACAACTTCTATAGAGTCCAACCGTAGTTTGATATTTTGTAGGAGCGCCACGTCGAGGACATCCGCGGTGTGAAAGTGGGTGGAGTCATTGGCGCGATGACATCAAAATTCTGTGAGGACGAGAGGTTGAACAAATGTCTCCCGCTGGTAGAGGTCTTGGTGCTAGTCCAGGAGGGATGTTTGGCGTTAAGATTGCCCGCTACGATAACGGAGTCACTCAGGCCAAATAGGACAGAGAGATCTTCAGAATGGAGTTGGAAATTCTCCGAAGTATTAATGGGGGGGAGATATGCCGATACTATGGTGATCGGTTGATGACCTGTCATGCCTAACCGACAGCACGACACTTCAAATCTTGAATGTAGGGGAGAGTCAATAGGAATGCAGTATAGCTCCTTTTTGTAGTAGATAAGGGTACCGCCCTCGTGGCAACGAGTCCTGTCATTACGAACTGTATGATAGTTGTCACTTGACGGGTTTCGGGAACTGGGCTTAAGGAAGGTTTCCTGTACAAGGAGGATGTCGATATGGTGGTCACTGAGGAACTCGCCGATATCAGCGCACTTGCGCAGGATGCCATTGGCATTGAAATAACCTAGCTTTAGGGATCGGGGTTTGGTTCTCGCGAGGATTCCTTTATCCATGATTTGGATTAGGCTACTTGGCGAAGGAGGTAAGGGCTTGCTTAATATCCGGATTTGCATTTTGCATTTCGGGCGGCAACAATTTCGTTAGCCATTTTCCTGGCGCGAGGGGTACGGAAGGCCGTGAACGTGTTAGAGATCACGTTGAAGGGGTCCAAACCACACGAATTACATAATTTACGCAATTTTAAAAATGAAATACAATTTTGAATTCATGCAAGCCTAGTACTTTTTGCTAAGTTATTGCTCAGAAGTTGTGCAACGTGTCGTGAACAGAATACCGTCATCAAATGTAAATTGCACCCGTGCGAAGCCGGGTCGGGTCGCTACTCTAGTTAAATAATAAATATTAATGTCGTGGGCTACCTCAGAGCTTTCACCTTAATTTTACACTGTCGGCAACACTGATTTCAATTTGTAATAGCTCAAAAGGTATGATTGTGCAGAACCATCTATGAGGGTAATCCACTGCAGTTTGCGTGGATTTCGGCCCAGGCTGGAATCCATGGCAAATATGGCAATGAAGTGGCTGATACACTCGCCGTTGATGCGGTGCAATGCGGGGACTTAGTTCCTTATACAAATTTTTACTTTGATCTCGAGTCTTCGAGAAACCTGGAAGGAAGCTTGGGAAGCAAATCGAAAGGTCGTTATTTTTCATTAATTCAACCAGACATTCCGGAAAATCCGTGGTTTGGCAGGGTAAAGTTTGGCATGTCTGCTCTCCAGCCCATCTTGACAAACTTCATATCATCGACGACCCCATTTGCCTGTGTGACACAGACGTAGGTGACTTAGATCACATTTTTTTCTCCTGTCCCTTATATGACCGTTCATCCTTTCTCAGTAACCTCTTGTCCCTTTGTACTCCTTTCCCTAACTCAATACTTTCTTTACTTTGTACAAATAGCTTTCCTGTATATAAATGTATAGTATCTTTCAATTATTTAAAAATTAAGTTGTAATTTTAGTTCAGTTTTCATTATGGTATCATTCAGTATGGTATTAAATGTACGATGTTAAGAAAAAAAATACTGCAGATAACATAGAAGCCCAGAGTATTATGTATACATTCCAAGAATGTTTGGAAACGGTGTAATAGTTTGGCTATTAGTTTATTACTAAATTGCATTTATATGTCAATTTATTTGAATGCATTTAAAAAAAAGTTTGAGTAAAAACAAAAAAAAGTGCCTAATTTAGGGTAATTTCTTCGAGCGTTAGGGCAAAAAACAAAAACGGAGGTGGCAACACTGGTTTGACGTTTTGAGTTTGTCAAACTTTGACAGTCTGCTACAGAATATTTATTTAGATTTTTTAAAACTTGCTTTTCCAATTATTATAATGGCAGGTAATTTCTGGCAAAGTTCTCATCACCAGCAGTGGATATTAGATAAACAGGATCTTGTAAGAGATCGTCAACATGATTTGGGAATATTGTCTGAGGAAGAGTACCAAAAGATATTCAACTTCTTCGCTAGCATAATTCAGGTTTTAGGAGAACAGCTAAAGCTTCGTCAGCAAGTTATAGCCACAGCTACAGTATACTTCAAAAGGTTTTACGCAAGGAACTCGTTAAAATGTATTGACCCGTTGCTTTTAGCACCCACATGCGTGTTCCTTGCTTCTAAGGTTGAAGAGTTTGGTGTGATCTCCAACTCTCGTCTAATAACTACTTGCCAGACTGTGATCAAGAATAAATTTAGCTATGCTTACGGACAGCAAGAGTTTCCGTACCGAACTAACCATATACTAGAGTGTGAGTTCTACTTGTTGGAGAATTTAGATTGTTGTTTGATTGTGTACCAGCCATACAGACCATTACTTTTATTTGTACAAGATATTGGACAGGATGATCAGTTATTAACTTATGCATGGAGGATAGTTAACGATTCTTTGAGAACTGATGTCAGTTTGCTGTACCCTCCATATCAGGTAATTATAACAATTCATTGTTTACTTCCTAGAAAATACATTGAAAACATACCTGCAAATAAATACTTTTAGTTTATTAAACTTTGATTATTGATTTCAGATAGCAATAGCTGCTCTTCACATAGCGTGTGTGATGCTTGGGAAGGAAAACCACAAGCCTTGGTTTGCAGAACTCAATGTTGACATGGATAAGGTGAGCCCATTACTAAGTAACTACAGCAGTACATAGTAACGACAATACAACACAATAATAGTGCAATAGTACCTACTAAAGTTTTGTACTGTATTACTCTTCTAATTGAAACATGAATTAATTGCAATTTATTTATTAATATACATTTATTTACACTGTGTAAAATATAATTTCATGTTGACTGAAAAGACTTGTTTGGTTTTTGGTGTTACAAACCAACTCGGTCAGCCTAGGTGACTATATTGTAACTTTAATATTTTCTTTTTCATTTCAGATCCAAGAGATTGTGAGGTCCATAATTAACTTATATGAAATGTGGAAAAGTTATGATGAGAAGAAGGAAATACAGCCATTGTTAGTGAAAATGCCTAAACCAAAGCCTGCCCCCCAAAGATAATAGTTAATAATAACACTTTTTATTATCATAGTGTAGGTACTTATACCATTAGAGACAGTTGACTTTATGAGGGACATGAATCAAGTTATCAGGCAGAGACAAAGTTTATATTAATGTTATGACTGAATTGAGCTAAAAGTAAAAAAGGAAGGTAATACATGTGTTTTCTGAAAGACAGTATCAAATCTCTGATCTGTAATCCAATGCCAAATCCATGTTGTGATTGGTTGGGAAATAATAATGGCCAATAAATCCATTTGAGATAAACTCATGAACAAATCAAATTGAAAAGGCTTTCAAAAAATCAGGAATTAAAGAGAAAATAATGATGAGTACACAATTTTTATATTAAACTGGAGCTTCCAATATTTCAATCAAAACTACTTATCAGTTTTCTGAAATAGTTAATACTTACTAGTATCATAATGTAACATTTTTAAGAAAACATATTTTTAATAAGTACAATAAGTGTATCTATAGAAAGAATGCCTTTGTATTATTACATACCTAATAAAATTAGAAATATGTTGTTATTGTTTCTCACCAGTATTTGTAAAATTTGTAACTGAGTACATTAATAAATCTTGACAATCAATTGATAATACATAATAACATAAATGTGAGCAGAGTTTTGTTTAATTTAATTATAGAAGTTTGACACAGAAGAAATGCTGTATCACAAATATTGCTTGTATGTGGTACAGTTAGCCCCATGTAAATAACAAAACCTATTCTATTGAAACTTCGTACTATGCTAGGCAATCTAAAGGTCAAAGTGATACCACCGACGTGCGGTCTACTGTACATTTAAGATTTAAAAGTGCCTATAGTAATTGAACTAAAATATGCGCGAGAGCACTGATTTATGTTGCCAACGTATTTCTCGCTGGTAGAGTAAGCAATAAAATAATATGACCTAATAAATAAACAATTTGTAAAATTAAAAACTATGAATGCGACCTTACACTATTTCACGTACACGTGTATGAGTTTGCAGAAATATATATATTTTTCAATCTTTAAACAGAATATTTATTTCTATAGATTGATTTGTACAAAGCTATCCTTATACCGCCCCTTCGTTCGATAGCTCTGATCTAATCTTACAGAGCCTGATATTAATAAAGCTACTTTACGAAACAAAACTAAGTAAGTGTTGAAACTATATTTTGCTCATATTTGATCAGTAATGGTACTTAACTTCTAATCAAAATTAAAATGATATGTACTCAAACTTATAACAACGAATACTTAAATAATTAATAAAATACAATATACCTAATTAATAATAACAAAATTATGTATATCCTAAATTCACTTTAAAAAAATAGCTTAAAAAAATTCATCCACATCGCTGTCTACTGGTAATGTTACTCAAGAGACTGTCGGCATTACCATGTTGTATTGCAATGCTTGGCTTCTGGCCAAGGTAAAATCCCACCCCTGGGGTCACTGGAAGTACCAACCAGCCCTCGGGCCTCGCAACTCAAGTAGCTTGAAAATATAATTACCAATAAGGTTAGTTACGCTGCTTCAGGTTTTCCGCAGCCGTAGTAGCAGTGCCAGCACAGCACGCCGAGCCAGAAATATGGGATGGCAAGAGTATCGACACACGTTGCACCCCGTACTAAAGGCCTACCCACCTTCCATGGAAATAAAGCCGTCCGGTCTCTTGCCACAGTCACGTGTCAATCCAATTGGGTTATTATTAAGCTGGGACGTCGACAGTAACATCATCGGATGATGTCGTTAATGTTCGAGTGCCGCACTGACGTCGAACAAAGTAGGTACCTATATTCGACGACGGTAGTGCATGAAACCACAGACCAGACTCCCACTTACCCACAGCCAGCAGGCGCGCACGCTCCGGAGTAGTAGCAGACGTGTTAATTGAATTGTCCTGTACTACTCTGCAGAGCGGCTCATCCTACCGTTTCTGGGAGAATGGATTATCGGGTAGATCTGAGTTCGGGCAAACGAGGATCAGGCATTCTTAGCCCCGGTGAAGCACGGCACATCAAAATAAATCAGTGTGGAGGCTAGGATTTTCCTGATTAATTTCTCAGTGCCATGGACCGAGAAATATGAAATCCGGTAAAATTTTGCGGACGCTGAGGCTTCCCATACGAATGGATCAATGGCCAAGCTCGATCGCCAATGACCACATTTAAAATCGAAGTTCTTGTTCCGGATAATTTGGCCCATTCTGTCTAAGTGGGTCTGTGCTTCCATACATGGAAATATGTTAATCTAAGGGCAAACAGCAGTCACGAATTAAGGTGATGGCCGAATGCATGTATATTTGGAACAATCATTCAAAACTTCGTTGAAATTTTGTATTTTCTCCCTAATAAAAACAGGATAGGATTTTTCAAAGATTGGAGACAACAACAACAATTCAGTCCCTTGTTGCAGGTTCTTGCACAAAGATGCGACCTGGAAAACATGAATAATATAAAAAACACAAACCGCTATAATAATAGGTTTTCTGAGGCACTTTAAAGAATGGAGAGTTCGGTACCGCATCAATACATCTGTATGTAAGTATTCAGATGGTTTACAAAAATTCCATTTGCGATTTTTAACTAATTTCCAGCATCGGAAAACGAAGTTCACCAGCAATCATTTATGTATGTAATACGGATGCATTGTTTAGGTATCTTAACAATGTTTTACATGTAGTGGTGAACAAAGAGGTACTTATACTTCATCACATCAGGAAATACAACTATACCTACAACAGGAAGACAACAGTCATTATTTTCAAGAGTTATGTATGTAGGTGTGAATGTGATTTCGCATTTGGTAGACGCTCGCACAAATAGGCGCGACGCGACATCGCGACACAAAAGCACCACGTGTCTCGCGACACGCGGTGACTTTGAGTCGCGTCGCGCCAGTGTGAACGAGCCTCAATGGTGTCCGCTAGAACTTCTGGTGTCAAATGTTGATACCTGTATGGATAATTACAAATCCGTGAAACCAAGTAACGGCTTATTGTATACGAGTGCAATCAAAACAAATCCGATCTTCACATATCAAAACATAAGTTGGTCATGTTACTGCAGTGTCCACGTTGCCCGCGAATATTTTGGGTCAGTTTCTCAAAAGACGAGTTAGGTGTAGTAAATTAAAATATAGGTACCTACGCAAATTCTTTAGTCGACATGTTAGCTAAAAAGATTAGGTACCTGCCTAATCATAATTGTAAAATCAAAGTTGTTCCTATGAATTTATCACATAGGTACACAAAACACGATCAAAGAACATGTTTAATTAGAACATTTAGATTAATTGTTCCGAATTGAAGTCGCGACCTCCGTACTACAGAACGGCTACCGTGCCAGTCCTCTCAGCTACCGTGCCAATAAATGACAAATGAGTTCTCATAACATTTCATCATGTAAAAAAACCTGTCCCGAAATTTAAGCCAGAAAGCGTGCTCAATGTATAATTCGGTGCATACTTGAAAATTCCTGGGTTTATAAATGGTACGGAATCGTCACCGTCCGTCAGTGAGTCGCCTCCGCTGCAGTCGACATGTCTTCCAGAGTGCTGTTGTGTGACCTCTGCATCATCCTTCTTTGCGGACTCGGCTTCATACTGGCCGAGGAGAAAAGTAACATGTAAGTCACAGATTTTATTTATCATACCAAGTAAGTAGCGACAGTGGTAGATCAGCAAGAATGTGGCGGTCTAGCAAAGACGAGGCGTTCACTAATCCTACAAATTGAGAATGTTACCTAAACCTAAGTACAATTACGTCAATATCTCATTGTGCTCCCAGACTACATGAACTTTTTCTTCTATAATATATTCTTTGCATGGTTAACGTTGCACTTTGTAATAGTATGTGCTAAATAAATGTATTTTATTTCGTTCTTCTTCACAGCACACCAGCAACAGATGATGGACCAAAAGGCAACTGCACGTGCGGCGGGTACCCATCGAACACGATAGAGCTCGGCAGCCTGCCTCTCCTCTCACAGAACCCGGGCCTGATCGTCAAGTGCGACGCCGAGGGCGCTGGCACTTGCAAGAGCCTTTGCAACGCCTTGGCCACTGCAACCAAGGCAAAAGGACCAGAGGTGTTATGCAACAGACTTAAGATCGCGAAGGAATTGAAGGTAAACGTTTATAGGTACGACTGAAGTCGTGTAATTTGTATCATGTTGATCTACGTGCGATGTTTCAGGCAAAATTCTTCAACAATACAGGCCAACGGTTAAAAAGTTTATAGAAGCGTGTTTGCTTCTGTAAACTTTAACTGCTGGTATGTTAGATAATAAAGAAAAATGCGTAGGAACCAAGCATCTCATTCTCTGAAGTAAATAACACAATCAATAAACGACAATCTTGACCAGAGAAAATCCGCGTTAATAACAAAAACATGTTTTGTTGCAGTTGTCAGCATTCTACCAAGTTTGCGATGAGCCGTGGGCGTACGCCGACATCACGGCAGACGAGCCACTTTGCTGCGAAGAGTCCAAGGTGAAGATCTGTCCCTCCGTGGAGGAGAAGAATGCCACTGGCACTGTCGAGGCTAAGATAGCCATGTAATGCACTCCTTTGTGTCAGTTTAGTCTTGCATTTATTATAGTAAATGAATTATATTCATAAGAAGACTGTTATTTTACTTGTATTTTGCCAGATAGGAATTACAAATATTTATTTAATTAAAAAAATGTATACTGTTTAGAAGTTCAGTTTTTTCACTGTATTGGCTCTTAAGACCGATAGGGTTTTAGGCACCTGTCCTATCGCCGACGAGGAGACGACTGGCTATCGACTATTGTCTCGCTCAAGAGCCGTTCAAAAGATCGGTCTCGGATTCGGTCTTGTGTCAGCAAGAGATACATATGTTAAAAGTTGAACGCTAACTGCTGACTAGACCGAGTTCTCAGCACCGGGCGAGAGCAGAGTCCAACAAATAACTCGTTTTTATTCGGGACTACTCGCCTAGCAACAGTAGGTATAGCATTCTTGTTCATTAATTAAATGGTGCGGCTTAAATCATTCGGCGAATGGATAGGTAATAAGGTACATAATACAATATAAACAAGCGTATCAAGGGTAAAACCGTATATTTACAACTAGTTTCTGCTGTATAGTTTTGTACAATGTTCTAATAGAACCTGTAAAGCAGGTCAAATTACAATAGCATACCAGACCGTAATAATCGTGTTGTAAACCTGCCTCCACTTTTGCGGCCAAAGTGACAAATTGGGCTGACCGAGGTAGCGAATTAGTAAAGCGGTTTTAATTGCTACGCTAAAATAAACTGAATAGCAGCGTGTCGAAGCTGAGAAAGGTCTGAACGTCGCATGACACTTGTTAGACAGCATCGGGAGTAAGCAGACATCGGCACAGAAGTATCACTTGGGCCGAGGGGCAATAATAACTTTATTCTGTATTCTAGAAAGATCTATTAAAAAAAGATAAAGCAGATGTGAGTGAAAACGCGGGGAGGAGACGCCCTAGAAAGTTATAATAATAATCTTATTGGTGATGTTCTTCAGAATGTTCAAGAGCGTAACACTCACAAAAAAAAACATTTATGACCAGATGTATGGACGTAAACAGCAGGTGGCGTGCTGTAGTTTCTGCTTACCCCATGGAAAGAAGGTGAGTTTATATATATCTAGAAAGAGAATTTGCACCGGCTGACAGATTTCCATTCCACTAACATAAAACCTTCCCTTCTGCGGTCCAAGCCAACTTACTCAGTGAAAATATAACAAGCGGATGTTTTCGCAAACATTCACTCTGGCCGCGCAGGTGAGGCAAAGTGTAAATACATAACACTCGTACTAATACAGGGTCAAGTTATATTAACTGGCGACAGACCTGATGGATATCCATATCAAATCATGATAAAACAAATGGTTTTCCAAATTTCTAATTTCAAGTAACTAGACTCGAGGTTTAATGCCGCGGGTTTTTGAAGTGAAAAAATCCATAGGCGCACTGCGCTCTTTCTGAACGAAACTGAACCGTCATGCTCGGGTCGGTTACGCTGAATCGCGTATACTCGACGCTGAATCGCATATACTCGGCTCCAGTCGTAAGTTTTCACTTCTATCGTCTGGTCATAAGAACACACCCTTTTTTTTTGTTTTATCATGATAAGATTTCGATCGGGAGAGCAGTGGTGGCCCAGTGGTAACGGCCGCGACTTACGAGTTGTAGGTCGTAGGTTCGAACCCAGACAGGCGCTTTACTTTGTGTAAATTATTTCATCACTACTGCTCTCAAAACGGTGAAGGAAAACATCGTGAGGAAACCGGCAAGTCTTAGAACCAAAAATTCGAAGACATGTGACATCTACCAACCCGCACTGGGCGTGTGGTGGATTACGGCCCACTCCCTCTCACAGAGAGGATGGCCTGATTGTGCAAGATATCGATACAAACGCCAACAAGTCTGTGAAATTTCGCCAGTAAATTTAAATTGATACTGTTTTTGTGTGTACTAATATATTGGACATGACGCAGAGGTAGACAATTCTGTATCCTTAGAACAGTCGTGCTTTAATAGCTACAATGTATGAAATCTACTTGTTTCTAACATACATCATAAAAATACTGACGGCTACCATCATACACATTGCGAACCGATCATTTAACTAAAAGTACATACTTCTTTAAAATCATTGGATTAACTAAAATATGTAGCTTACTATAATTATTTACTTACTTCATTTTTTGCGGGCACCTGCGCTTTATTCTACTCCATTGCTACCGCAACAGTGATTCATACATAATTATTACAGTAATTAAACAATTATTTACGTGTTTTTATTTTACAGTCAAAAATATTTATTATTTCGAGTGGTTGAGTTGAATGTTATAAAATAACTGTACACAGCATATTTTAGGTTGCTATAGTTTGACCGAAACGGCTGTACCGTGCCTTAGTTAAATGCGTGGCGAGGCGTGGGGGCAGTGCAAGCAGCTCATTCGTCAACTGTTACGACGTCCCGCCCCCGCGTCGCCGCGCATCCCTAAATCATGGTACAGTCCGCGAGGCCTAAGGTGAGCTTTGCATTTGTGAATCGTGTGTCGGCATAGAGCGCGATTGGTTTAAACAATCAAAAAATCTGCCTGAGGCGCTGTGCGTCCCTTGCGCGATCACATCGGTGCGATTCGTAATCACTCACACAAATGCAAAGCTCAGCTTAGACCTCGCGGACTGTACCGCGGTATCGGTCAAACTATAGGAAAACTGTTCAGGGGAAATATTTGCTGATTCTACGACTTTTAATAACACACAACGTTTTTATCACACATTCCATATTTCCTTGATCCATCTTACCCATACATTTATTTATGTTTAAACGTCTGTTTACTTTAAGCAACGTTTATAAAATGAAGGGGGGAAATGGGCAAGTTATAGTTACCATAGACTTTCAAAATATACGGTGTATATGCGCACTTGAGTAATAAAGAGCACTATTGCACAAACACAACTAATAAATATTTATTATTTAAAAACGATAAAATCATTCACGAACAGCAAAATAATTATTGGTAGTCAGGAAAATTCATTTAAAAAACTCAACCTTATTATTGTGGGTAACATTTAGTTGATGGGAAAGTGAATGAAAGAAAACATAATTTTGTTCTATCCATCCCGCTCCAAGTAGCACGCCTACTTTTATAACGATAAGTCAACCCAAAATGGATGCTAAAACCAAATTATATTAAGCTTGTGAAGTGGATTCAAGTCAACAGTGCATCGGGAATTCGGGAAGTGTTCAACTTCACGACCTCTCGTTCTCCAGTCGGACGCCCAACCGCTGGGCTATTGCTGCTATACCGCCTACTAGTAAAGATATTAGCAGAAACAAGTGAACATTCTCCCTATACAGAATATTGCGACGTCGTAAATTGTACCATGATAAAATAAGTGCATCACTAATTCTTTTACCTTTACGGTCCAAAATCCCGTGATCGTATGATTTTGCTATACTGCCGCTTAATACATTTATAAAAATTTAGCTTCTCCTCGAGAAAATCTAGAGTCTAATTCTTGGGCTTTCTTGATGATGGATTTCTTCTGCGCTTCGTCGAAACGGTTCACTTGCAGATCCACGTCCCGGCTGAACGGGCGCCGGTCCTTTTTGCCGCCATCTTCTTTTTCATCCTTCTGTTAATAGAAGAAATACATAAAGTTAAAAAAGTACCTCGTTGGTACAGTGGAGGGATAGCGAACCACTATACATACATCTAGCCATTTTTTCCAAATAAATAATTAATTTGGCCATGACGTGCCAACATAGAAACTTGAGTTAGTGACTACCTACTGGAAGAAAAACTATGTACTTTTACAATAATATCTTTATTGTACACAGAAGTGTTAACATTAACAGTTTTGTATTTATTTAAGTGAAATAATAAATTAGTGCGATTCCTGCTGCTGCAAACTAGATGGCATGGGTACCGAACTTCCTGAAAAGTTGTTGTGCCCAAATTATTTCGCCTGCCATTGGTGGCACGCCGTTCACCATACCTTGATACCTACTATAGTGGCATACGTCAAATATAGCGTGTTTCATTGCGTTTTAAGGTCGGACTCAATACATCTGCCACAGTTAATGGCAATAGGGTAGGTCACAAAGGAATTATTTAAATATAGCATAACGGTTTTTGATGCAAAATCGGCGGCTTTGTGATCGGAGTTTCTTCTTAGATAAATAAATCTACTAATTACCTTTTTCTTCTTTTTCAACTTCTTTTGATGCAGATCTAGGAGGCTTTCTTCTCTCTTGTGTTTCTTTTTGTGTTTCCTGTCACAAAGAAATGACACATTAAGCTCTAAGAATAAAACTGGCGTTACAAAAGGACTTCATTGAAAGTAGAAACAAACTAAATTGGCGTCAATCGCGTAAAACTTCGTGGCATACCGGAGTATGGTGCACCAGAAACAATTACGCGTACGTCCAGTCGGTGGCTGCATACCTTGGGTCACAGACCGCACATTATATTTACGTGCAACATTATCAATATCATATAACTCACTTGACTGCCGACTCTTGTTCGTCGTCCCTGTTAGCGATATGTCGCGATCTTGCTTCTTGCTTTAAAGACAGCTCCAAATCTTCCTCTTTCGCGAGTCCAGCTGCTTTCCTTGCTTTGTCCTCTGGAGTATCTGTCCAACTCGTTCTGTAAGTACACGCATTTACATATTATTAACAGATCTGAAAAATACGTTCCCTTTAATCCTACGATGCTTTTATACAATATACTGAAAAGCATGTCTATTGCAAGTCTCCCAGTTTACCCAGAGACATTAAATATTCCCATTAGCTGCATTGCTACTATTAGTTTTTGTTTATATTGTAAACATTTAAAACAGATAAAACAAAATACCGAAACTGAGACTGAAAATGCCTCAGTAGAACACAGACCGAGTCCAGAAGCCCTAATAATAACACAGACAGAAATAATTGACCGCCTGATAACACAGCTAAGCAAAACGATGAATCTTATCGTCAAACTCATCAGTTAACTATCAAAATGACGTCCCTACGAATACCTACCTGGAAAAATACGCCATATACAAACTACTACTATTTGTTAAATGGCTTAGCGACAAAAAAACAAGAACTGAACATACAACTAATGGACAACAAAATTGACATAGTTCTGATTTCAGAAACCCACCTTAATGTCATGTACAAATCACCCTGATAACAACCTCCTATAGTGGTTCTGCGTTGATAATAAAAAATTACATTAAGCATTACATACACAGTCAGTACACACACATTTTGCCAGTTATGCTTAGGTCCCATGTTATAGGGGGCGAGCCTATTGCCCTCAACCCGGCACAAATCCAGACTCCGGGCAGCTACTGAGAAATTCTAGATAGAAAAACCAAATAACACCATAAGCACCTAAGCATAACTGGCGAAATGTGGGTGTACTATAGGTACACCTCTGCCTAACCCTTCTGGGATTACAGGCGTGATGTTATGTTATGTTGCACAGTCAGTTACAGGAAGACTGGATGCAAGCCACAACAGTAACCATAAATTAGAAGATGGGCCCTGTTAGCTCTATTTACTGCCCACCAAAGCATAACCCCAAAACATATTCGACCGCTATTTTCAGAGTCTAAGAAACTGTTTCATAAATGGCGGAGACTGGAACTGAAAACACACCTATTGGGGTTCAAGACTGACAACTGCAAAAGGACGAGATCTGAAAAAGAGCCACGATAACGAACGACCTTACTAGGAACAAACAAGCTTGTGAATTTGTTCGTTGTAAAAGGCCTTTCACACTTAAACTTTAATGTAGAATCTTCACTCGACACTGTTTCTGACAACATACCAATAATAGCAACTTTTAGCGCCACAGCAGTAAGTAAAACAACAAGATCAACCCCATACAATCACAAAATTGGTTGGATTTAATCGCAAGTGTTTTGGAAAGTGAAGTAGATCTAAAACTAAAACTCAAAACAGAAGATGACGAGGCTACTTTCTACATCAAGAACTTAATACAGGCCGTTGCGTGGCGTTCTACACCCGAAGATACAACAAAGCTTCAAAGCTTCCAGAGAGCTTAAAGAACTCGTAAAGGAAAAGAAAATAAAACTTTTCAACAGAAGCTGAAAACTCTCGTTACCCATAAAAATGGCAACTTCTCCCTATAGAAAATAACAAAAGACTTCAAAAGACCACAATATCGTATTCTACCTAGAACAAAAAACACCGGTAAACCTTGGGCCAAAAGCGAAAAAGAGAAAGCAGAATTGCTTGCTGAGCACCTAAGTGAAGTGTTTACTCGAAATGAGTCATCATAAGTAGACAAGATACTTTTGAGTTATCAGCAACTATAAGTTTGACACTCTTAACTCCCAGGGAACTTGGGTGAACGACCTGCAAGCTAGAACACACACACACACACTGGCTTTGATCTGATAACGGGAGAAATTCTTAAGCAACTGCCCAAAAACTGATAGATAAATTATACAATATTATTCAACGCGATCCTCAGAGTGCACCACTATCCAAAGTTATGGAAGATTTCAACAATATGCATGATGTGAAAACTACCAACTGAACCCGAGGTGGGTTCAGTTGGAAGTTTTACTTATACAGATCTATAAGCTTACTCCCAGTTCTTCTAATAAATCTTCTTTTTGAAAAAAATATTGTCGTCCAGATAATCCCATATCATCAATTCGGATTCCGGGAGAAGCATGCTACAGTTGAAGCAAGTGTACAGAGTCAAAAAAAAATTGCCTCCCTCGATAAAAAAGAGTACTGCTCTGCTGTATTCATAGACATCTAGCAAGCATCCAACAAAGGCTGGCATAAGCACGGCATAAGGCACTTCTGTACAAGCTTAAAACTCTGCTTCCAACCTCATTTTACATGATTCTAAAATCATACTTTGAATGAAGATGGTTTCAAGTGAAATATGAAGACGTCACATTCTCACTCAGATAGGGGGATTGTGCACCTGTTTGCTTGGAACCAAGGACCCTGCTAACCAGCACCACAGTGAAATACTTAGGCTTGAACATAGATTGGCATGGGCAAACTACATTAAAGACAATAGAACAGTGCTTTTGTACAAGGCCATCATAAAACCCATTTGGACCTATGGAGTAGAACTCTGGAGATCTGCTAGAAATATCAACCTAGAGATACTGTTTCAAAACATTGCACTAAGAATAGTCTCCAGCAAACACTGGTTTGTATGAAATGCTGAAATACATGAGTACCTAGAAAGGCAGACCTTTTCAGAGCAAAAAGTACCAAGAAAGACTAAGCAACCACAGCAACTCATTAGCTAAAGACCTACTATCAAGACAATCACATAAAACACTTTAAAAGACGGCACATGCAGGAACTTGACCAAAGGAACCTGTTCCCACATGTAGATATTACTATTCACTGAAATGGCAATAAAAAAACCACTCCAGACCACATCTAATTATGGCTAAACAGTTGATTGTAGATAAAAAGGAAAGAAAAAAAAACATTTATGAGTCACAAACATATGTGTTTTCCATGAGGATAACATAGTAATATCATTATTACTAGAATCTAGAATAAATAGTAGAACTTACCTATCTGACATATCCGGGCCGGCCTTAGCTCTGAAGCTCCTTGCTTCTAAGCCAATGATTTTTGCTTTACCTTCTGGCAGCTCCAACATCCACTGCTCTCTGGATTTAATCTTGCTTGTGTCTGAGTGTCCATCTAAATTCTTTATTTTTATGTCTAGAGCTCTTTCCTCAAGCCGTCGGTGCGCGTCAGACCATTTTTCTTCAGAGCCAGGAGGCAAAGGTCCTATGCCCAAGTCTTCGTCTGAACTTTCGTATTTGATAACTTCTCTTTCCTTCTCAGCCAATACTTTGCGCATGTCGTCAGGAATAGATGGTCCTGAAGTAAAAATAGGAGAAAAAGGTTATGGTGTATTTCTTCAGTTATGTATTGACACATAGGGTTGGAAAGCAATGCATACCGACTGCAGCTTTCTTACTACACTTTTAGCTGTTAATCAAATCAAATCAAACAAAAGAAGTGTTCATCAAGTATAATAAATAAGAAAGATGGAATTAATGACATTGATCATAAATATTTTATACTTCACCTATATTTTTTGTATTTCTTTTAAGATGTGCTGGCAGAGCAGGACCCTCAATATCTGGAGCGGCACCTCGCTCGTATCGCTTCTCGAGATGGGGCGGTAGCGCCGGACCGCAAACGTCGGGAGCTGACTTGTCATCACCCCTCGGAGCCGTACGCCTCAACTTGTGTCTCAAGTCTGTGGGATCGATTTCTATCTCACTCTGGGAATCATCACTTGATAACTCACCTTCTTCACAACTTTCTTTTTGAGCATTCTTTTGTGTGGAAGAAACCTCTTCCACAACCTCACCCTCGTTTTTTGAAATATCAGCTTTTACATCAATGTCAGTTGTGCTACTTACTTCTACTGATACTGATGCATCTCTGTCCCTATCTTTACTAGACTTTGAACTTTTCCTTTTATGTTTCTTTTTATGCTTCTTCTTTTTTGTCTTTTGGAGTTCTTTTTCCAAATTCAACAGTTTCGCCCTCAGCCTCTCGTCATCAGAAGAATCAATCTCACTAGATTCATCCGTTTTTTCTTTCACAACAGCTGGTATCATGTTATAGTAAGAGCCGGGTAGCACTTCCTCAGATACATCGCTGTTGACATGTTCTTCAACGATGATTGGACTTTCACTTTTTCTTTTCGGTGCTACCATAGGAGGGGGTATGTATACTTCAGATCTTTTAGATTTAAGATCCGGGGATAGTAATTTTTCTTTAGGATTTTTTATGGGCCTTTCAGGACTTCTAACTCGATCAGTTTTACGCCGTGCATCTAAGGAAGATGCACGAACTTCTTTTTCCTTTCGAATATCATGAGCTACATAGGATCTAGAAGTAGATCCAGAATATTTAGGTATATCTCTACTACTACTCCTTTGTTCTTTAACTTTTGATTTATCACTCGAATCTCTGTGCCTATTCCTCTCAGGTGATTTCCTGCTGGGACTTCTATCCCTTGATTGTCTCCTCCTACTTACAGGTGAATGTCTAGAATACCTGTGTCTATCCCTCTCTCTATCTCGAGAATGTCTATCAGAGCGAGATCTTTCATCTCTTTTTCGCTCATTTTTTTTATTAAATCTATCAGGTCCAGATGGTCTACTTCTTCCTGAATCTCTGACATTGTCAGCTCTTTGATAAGAAGATTTATCTTCTTGAGTTTTTGCTCGACCCTTGAATCTACCTGTTTCTGAATCACTGCTGGACTCATCTGAAATCATAATTGTACCTAAAAACAAAAAAGAGGTTTTTAAAATCAGGAATAATACAAATCTAATTTACTTACTACCTTTATTATATACATTTATATATGCAAAATCTACAGTTACAATTAAAACATTTTTGCTATTTTCTTAGCACTGTAACGAACAGACTTCAGCAGACCAGCAGTAAGAATGCCTTTTAGAGATTGCCTCACACTGGACTGCCAAACTATATCCTTCAGTATTTGTCTCAATATGACAGAACAGTCAATGTCATAGGCAACGGCTCGCAGGACATCTTCCATATCTTGTTGAAGACCACCATGGTTCCAAAATTTCACAATTTTTTGTTGAGGCACCATAGGCAGCTGCATCAAATGATGCAGTTTAGTCTCTGGACTTATATCCTGATGGCACTGAGCATCTCCAGTTGGGATATCAACATAGGCATGGAACTGTTGCAAGATGGGTCGATATAATTCTCGAAAGTATAAAAGCTGTGGTTGTACAATGTTCCTCACTTTGTTTTTATTTTCTCCAAATGTCATTCTAAAGTCCCCAGCATAACTTAAGTTAGATATTGCAAAGTAGAAATCATATTCAGAAAATGTTTCTGGTAAAGTGAGGAGAGCTGCATGGACTGCGGAGCGTAGATTGGACAGAAGAGCACCCTGTAACTGTGAACTATTGGTCTGCTTTATAATTTCTACTGGTTTATGAAGTCTGCCTGCCACATACAGATCATTCCAATCTAGTAGATCAGCAATTAAATCTTTCTGTGACACAACCCCATACTTAATGAGAATGTTTTCTTCTTTCACTTCAACAAGGGTGTTAAAATACACTTTAGCACCCCAGTTCTCCTGAAACCTCGCAACAAACCCTTTGCCTAGAAATCGGAGCGCGGAGTAGTGGGACGGGTTCACTTCGATGTTGGCCGCGTGCCATCGATACGAGTTGTCCACGCAGTATATTAGATCGATCATGTTTTGCTTTTTATTGTTCCCCATCTGTGGTTTCACAGCAGATCCGTAGGCGAAACAAAAAGTAAAGTTCTGTGGAAATTTCGACAATATCCTGTAGTAAATCGGCGATATGTCTTTGGCCACGCCTGTCATAACTTTTAATGCTGCTGCCGATGTCATTTTTATGTTAGTGAAGAGAAAGAGATATCTGCTGACCTGAGAACAGTGAGAACCACAGCAGTCCCCGCTGAAGACACGATGACAGGTGTGAAAAGATGAATGTTATTCTTGTTTCGGATGGTGAAATAGATACAGCTTTTATTTGCAACTAGCTGTTCATTACAAATTACAAGATTTACAAGCAATTACTATTGTTGGCTGAAAATGTTATGTAGCCAGTTGTCGTTCATCATTTCACAAATCTAACCAAATAATCACAAACATAGTCAATCCAATCCAATCATTCGTAGCCAGAAGAGGCCATAGATTATAGAGTTTAGGACTATGTACTAAAATGGATAGTAATTGATAGAATGGCAAAACGGCTCCACTTTGCCCGCGAAATTCAAAGTTTTTTGCAATTTGCAGTTGTATGTTGAACAAAGTATGATTCGCCACCGTAACAAGTATGTATTTACAGAATTATAATCATTAAAATCATCAATACAGCCCTCTTAGTTCTATAATCTTTTGATTGATATTTTATTAAATTGACATTCAATAGGAATAGAGGGTTGTACTGATGACTTTAGACAGACTATAAGTAACGTAATGTTTGTACAAATTTTGAATAAGTTTAATACTAAATAATAAATAATTCTGTAAATACGTACTCGTTACGGTCGTAAATGATATTTTGTTTAACATACAACCTAACACTGACCTGCAATGCTCGAAAACTTTATAAGCTCAACAATGTAAATAACTCAATAATTGGTGTTGAACTGTCACTGCCAAAATGTAAGCCCTTGAACCTGTGTTTCGTAATTCCCTAGTATAGTGTGTACTCTGTGCAATTCCCCCGTTGTTTGTATAGCAAGACTTGTACTCTTGAATACAAGTATTAGCATTCCTTAAAGTAACGGTAAAGGATCTTGTAGTTTTACTTCTTATTTTATAATTACTATTATTTACTATAGTAATGATAGTAATAGACCATTGAAGACCGACAGTGTAAACCATGTAACATGTTAATTTCCTTTTGTTGCTTATTATATGTAGGACAAATGTTATATAAACATGAAAAAAAATCATCACTATAGATGAAAAATGTTCAGGTTTTCTGTTTACTCAAAATTTTGAAGTACTTACGATTGTATAACGTTACACATGCTCTTTGGTGGCACGACAAGCTAACTATAACATTGAGCACTCCTACCTAATGGCATTGGCATGACGTGTGTACTAAAGTACCACATTGTTAGAAATAAGCAAATCATGGTCAAAAATCAACAGCCCGTTGATTTTGTTCCCTGTGATGTGGGTGGAAAAGGTGCCTTTGCCATGCCCTTAGCATGTGTCAACGGTGTTAGTATTTATTCATAAGTAACATGCTTGCATAATGCAATCAAATCTTTGTTGCAAAATTAATGCTTTATAACGTATGAGTGAATACCTACACTCGCAAGCATACTTTTATGAACAAGTGTAACAACTAGGCTGCATTCCGAATTGGGATGTAATCGATTTGAGCGCGCTAACACCCGTTCCGAGTTAGCGTGAGCGCAATAACCATGTCCCTTGAATCGTCATAGATGACGTCATGACATGCGCCATCTTGCGATAACGCCGACCATGCCCTTTAATATTACCACTGTGCGAACTGTTGACAGCTCTAAGCTGTCATAATCGTGATATCTAAATCGGAACGCGAATTATCGATGTGAGCGCTGTCAGCGATTATTGTCCTTCTCGGAATGCGGCTAACAACAGCTTTATTGTTGTGTCTTTGGAAATCGTGCGTGCGAAAAAGGAATGTCAAACTGACGTCAAAAATAAGATTTCAGAACATACCATAGAGGCCGCATTCCGAGTTAGACCATAATCGCTGACAGCGCTCACATCGATAATTAGCGTTCCGATTTAGATATCACGATTATGACAGCTGACAATTCGCTCACAGTGATATTTCTTGATTGATATTTTATTAAATTGACATTCAATAGGAATAGAGGGTTGTACTGATGACTTTAGACAGACTATAAGTAACGTAATGTTTGTACAAATTTTGAATAAGTTTAATACTAAATAATAAATAATTCTGTAAATACGTACTCGTTACGGTCGTAAATGATATTTTGTTTAACATACAACCTAACACTGACCTGCAATGCTCGAAAACTTTATAAGCTCAACAATGTAAATAACTCAATAATTGGTGTTGAACTGTCACTGCCAAAATGTAAGCCCTTGAACCTGTGTTTCGTAATTCCCTAGTATAGTGTGTACTGGTCGGCATTATCGCAAGATGGCGCATGTCATGACGTCACCTATGACGATTCAAGGGACATCGTTATCGCGCTCACGCCAACTCGGAACGGGTGTAAGCGCGCTCAAATCGATTACATCCCAATTCGGAAAGCAGCCAGAGTTTAAGAGTTTAGTTTATCAAATAGCGTAACGTCAAAGTGGAGCAGATTGTTTTTCCATCTTCTATTTATTTATTTGTTGCTGACGCTGTGTGCATTGTTGGCTGCAGTTATTGTAGCCCAAATAGGTTCTGTATATAATTATATTCAATAATGTCAAGTGCTGATAGAATTGACTTTGAAATGGAAGTTGAGGTGGAGAGTGCCTCATCAGGCCCGGCTGCAGATCCTCCTAACCCCACATCACCTGCGCCTCCAGCGCCAGGAGGTGCGAAGAGCGTGGTGGTCACAACAACCACCTCCGGTTCCGTAACAGTATCTTTACATCCTCTTGTAATAATGAATGTGTCTGAACATTGGACAAGATTGCGAGCACAGGAAGGATCCCCTCAGATAGGTAAATAAATACTAAACTTGACATGAAACTTTTCTGTTCGGAGAAATTCATGAATATTTTGTGTCATACACTTTTCTACATTTCAGTTATTGGAGCTCTGATTGGCAAGCAAAAAGGTCGAAACATAGAAGTTATGAATTCATTTGAATTAATGTTCAGTGTCATTGAAGGGGACATAATAATTGATAGAGATTATTACAATTTAAAGGAAGAACAATGTAAGTGTTCTCTGGCTTTTTAGAGCATTTTCATCAGGACAAGCATATCATTTTAGCAAAACTCATGCTAAGCAGTGATTTCATACTGCTACTTATATACTCAGCCTGTGGTTGTTCACACATTGTCAACAATAATAACGGTTTTTATTATTTGTCAGTCAAACAAGTATTCTCTGACATGGACTTCCTCGGCTGGTACACAACTGGGGACACTCCCACGGACAAGGACATTGCCATTCACCGACAGATTTGTGATATCAACGAGTGCCCAGTCATGCTCATGCTAAATCCTGCGGGAAGGAACGGAGAAGTGAGTCGAGTAACTGTATTGTATTCATTGTCTTTTAAGTAGTTTCCTTTATATGTTTTAGCTGAAATGATATCTAGCTAAAATGCCCTTTATTCTTTCATCATCTAATTTGTTAAATGTTGGTAAAAATGAATGGTACACAGGCATTCTAAACATCTTCTCATTTTTATTTTAAATATTTTAGCAACTACCAGTGGTGTTATACGAGTCTGTGATAGACGTAGTAAACGGGAGAGCCACAATGTTGCTGGCACCACTTACATACACACTGGCTGCCGAGGAGGCTGAGAGGATTGGTGTGGACCATGTGGCAAGGGTATCATCTGGTGAAGCTGCACTTAACAGTTTAGGTAAGGAATTTATTAATTTGTCTGTAGAGTGCTCATTCCTATTTTGGAAGATTTTCCTAGTTTAAAAAGAAAAAAAAAACAATAATATTATAAAATACTTTTATTTAATGACACAAAGATTTTACCACACCAAACATCAGTTAGCAACAGATGATATGGAGACACTAGATTATACAGTGACTTTATATCTGATTCAAAGTTGTTTTTATGGTATCCTGCGGTCATTAAGGGGTACAGCTGATATCAAAATATGTTTATTTACAGTGGCAGAACACCTAACAGCTCAACGCTCAGCTATAAAAATGTTAGTGTCCCGCGTGCGCGCGGTGCTAGCGACGGTGCGAGCGATCCGTGACGGTTCCCTGCCGCCGCGGCCAGCGTTGCTGCGGGAGGCGCGCGCGCTCTCCAACAGGCTACCGCTGCTCACCTCGCAACAGTTCCGCACACACTTCTATAATGTACGTATAGTTTGGTGTAATACTTACAGACCCTTCAATTTACCATTAAAATACTATTCAAAAACATAAAATTATGCCTTACCTGTTCATGTTCAAACTCCAATTTCACCAAATAATGTCTCGAAAAGTGTAGGTGTAGTGTAAATCGCTTTGCAAAGCTGGGTTTGTTGAAATTTTTAAAACTACTTTGGGGTTGTTGCCACCCTTCTTTTTTTTCTAATTAAAGACTGAAAATCTTAATATGAATGTTGTTGAGCAAAAAACTTTTCTTAGTGCATTCTTTAAACTGAGTTTTAGTCCTCAAGCTTGAAGAGAGGCTTCAAAAAAAAAACATTGGACCTTTTTTCACATTCCACCCATATTTGTTAACTTTAATTTTAAGAAAGCAACCAATCTTAAATACTAAGTGGCCGCATATCTACATCGCCACAGGCTATCTACGCAAAACACTGACATGACGCAAAATCCTGCATCGCGCAAGCAGAGTTTACCCCGCGAATAGCATTATTTTATACCACGTCCCGACATCAATCGTCGGGCAGTAGCCCACCAGACACCGACACCCTTCTGGTCATTGGATTCTCCCTTATCTATGGAGGATGAGTGAACTTTACACCCGTCACCCGTCTTTACATTCGTATTTTCTAGTCTTTTGCCAGTATCATCGATTATGAACTCTTTTAAGAACAGTTGTGATCCTTTTTTTATTATTTCCAGCAATGCAACGACGTGGCGCTGATGACGTACCTGGGCACAATCACGAAGGGCTGCAACGCCATCAACCAGCTAGTCAACAGATTCAATGTCCTCTACGACAGGCAGGGCATGGGCCGCCGTATGCGAGGCCTTTTCTTTTAGGGCGGTCGTTAATATTACCTATTTTGTACAGCAACAGGAACATATAGAGTGAGTGGAAAAAATGCATTTGTTTTTTTCTTTTTTGTAATCATAGTGGGAGTTTTGTTTTTCCATGAATTCTATACTTAGTACAATTTAAGGAAATTTTGTTTTTTTAAGTGGCAGTTTATTGTGATTCTGCTGCTTAAATTGATTTTCTAAAATATGACTACCGCATCCTAAAAAAAATGTTTAAATGATTTTGGCGAAAAAAAAAAATTAAGATATCATCTGCCTAGCCTTTTTCTCAACTATGTTGGTGTCGGTTTCCAGTCTTACCTGATGCAGCTGAGTACTAGTATTTCACATGGAGCGACTGCCTATCTGACCTCCACAACCCAGTTACTGGGTAATACAATACCCCTTGACTGGTTAAGATAGTCAAATAAGATTTAAAAGTGGATCTCAACGAATACACTTTATTTTGATTAGGGGAAAACCAAAAAAAAATTTCGCCTTTGCAAATTAATAGACTGTACATTGAACCTTATTACCATTTAGTAGCGTTAGAAATTGCAATGGCTATGCACAGTTTATGAGCTTACTGATTGCGAAAGTTTATGTGTGTATAGGTCCTTAATAACCGGTGTTATTTTTCTCTGTGCATGATACTGCTTCATATCCATTCACAAATATGTAAAGTTGATTGTGAATTTCGCGTCCTACATTTGACATAGGGACTGATTTTAAAATATGTACCTTAAATACTAAAATCGTTTCATTAAAAAATAACCAAAATAATACACAAATATGTGACGCATTATTTTATTTTCGCATCCCGTTTGAAAATTATATAGTTTCACTTCAAAATGAACAACTTTGGACACATTGAGATTCATGCTATGGAAGACTTTGTCGTCACATCAAGTCTTTACATTGTAAGACACCGTAATGTGGGAGCCGGTAGTGACGTCAATTATATGACTTGAACAGGATAAGTATATTGTCAAGCTACATAAGTGTATGTGATGGTTTTAGAAATAAGCCGTTATCCAATATTTACAAATATATGGTAACTAACTTCGTTACGATGGTTACTTATCGCGTATTAGTAAAAAACTTGAAGTTGGTAAACTTTGGAAACCTTTTATAAACAGTACACAGTCTTAATATTAGCACTGCCCTATAAATTATGTAAATTTTATTAAAATTTGTAATAATTTAAAATCACCTTTACATATTTTTTTTATTCAAGTTTATTAACAATGACTTGATAAAACTTACATTAGGTTAACTTTATAATTGTACTTTAATCGATAGTTTTGTATAAAAATACTTCTTTTAAAGTTGTTATTTTAAATCGAATCAAACGCTAATATTGCTTTTATGTAACTATTTCGTAAAAAATATCTAAAAGTTCACAAACATTATTTAAAATAAGACACAGTTGAACCACCTTACTATTGAGTATGATGACGGAATAACTTAAATGCATTAATGAGTTATAGTGGAGTGACCGAACGAAGCTAAAATATTGTGTCACGGAGTAGTGAGCAAACAGAATGTTATCAAACGCCCACTGTTGGAGGATCACGAGTGGTGCGTGAAACGGCTTTATATCGACTGGCGACCGTCTCGCACTCTGTCACTCCATTGGTTTACTACTCCATGATAAGACGCTGTTACATTACAATCAAAGTCTTTTGATAAAAAAATGTATGGCAGCACCGGGTGTCGCCGGCTATCTCCTAGCCTTTCGTTGGGCGATTGTTAGCTATGTGTCGTTAGGTATCTTGTCGATGCCTATGAGTTCGTCGAACAGTGAGTGGTGATCCGGGATGACGTGCGGCTCGTTGAGCGTCTGTCGCGCGAACTTGAGCACGGCGCGCGCTAGTTGACCCACCGTCCATTTTCTGTCAACTAGTACTCGGACGAGCGTGTCCAACTGTGGAGGAAAGTTATCATTGTTATAACGTTAGAACTGAAATAATTTTATTACCACTGAATGAGTCGTATTCTTTCCTAAAAAATAATGGTAGACACCAGGCGGCGAAATGGTAGGTAGGCATACTCTCATAATAATTTTGAGCCTGATTTGTCCTAAAAGTAATAATTTATTAGAAATCCGATGCCTGTTTTGCTTACATATTTTAATCTAGCTACGATCGTCTCTACGTACCTTAAACAATTTCTCGTTCCCGAACGTATAATAAATGAGCGCGGGTACTCCGGCCACGCTCGACGCCAGCCACTGCAGCAGCAGCTTGAGCTGCGGATGTCCCCGCAGCCGCTGGCCGCAGCCCCAGTTGCCGCTCGCCACCGGCCGGCAGCTCCCGCCCGACACGATCTTGTGCGCCAACTGCGACAGCTGCGGACCGTGTAGCGATCAACTTCATTCATCTTTCTTATTTTTACATAGGCAGAGCAGAGGATAATTTGTGGCATTGAATATTGATCCTTGGTATCAGTGTCTTAAAGTGCAAACGAGCCTACGACGTCGAGTTTGAGGGGACTTTTGATGCTTGTACCACTTGGTACTTTATGGCACTCTTCAAAATCCTCTGCTCTGTGCTCGTCATTGATAAGGTTTCTGAAATCTTATTAATCTGTGGTCAAATCTCATATTTGACGAGTTGATTGGTTCCTGTTATGACGGACAACCACAACACTGTTTTAGTCCTTTTTGAGTTATTTTACCTCTAACAGAAGCAACCCAACAGCTGCCTTATTAAAACGATAGTAAAGATCATTGTGATTCGACAGACTTATCAATGGCGGCAACCCAATACCAACCTTAGTACAACGAGAATAATGATGACTATGATTTTGACAGTGATGCTAAATCAGAGGTAAAATTTGAGAGCAGGTTTACAGATCGGAAACTTGAGTCAGTGCATGACTAAAGGTTTAATATTATTATCGTTAATATAGGGTTTCCAGCACCGCAGGACAAGGAACGACGAAATAAATATCAATCACACTGAAAAATACACACCTACACCAGGTAATTTCAAGCGATTAGCAGTACTGTACAGTGTCAAAATTGGAGAGTATTATCTACCAAATTTTTATACATAAGTATTTTTTACTCGCTTTATTAAGCTGGTCAGTTTGGACGGGCATTGAACACATTGGAAAGAAGTGAACATAAAAAATTAGCGTTTATAGATGAGATTTTTAACAACTTTTAAAGGAGAGTGCGTTTTAAAACACAGTGAGCATCTAGTTTGCGTCCATGCGTCTTACGTCCATGTTTTTGATTGGCTGAGCGCTTGTCAATTAAAACGTACAACGTCACATGGACGCACAAATAAATCCCCACCCTAGCATCTATTATTTATTACATGCAACACCACAGAAGTATATGTTTCGACAGAAAGCAAAGACGATTATAATCAGTGATGATAAGTTAGTATACAAGTTAGCGACAGCCGGGTGCACGCCTGCGGTCTGACCTTCGGTTTCTTTAGTTTTACTGTGACCGGTTCGCATTCCACGGTCTCCTCGATAGTCTCTACGATCATGTTTATCATCCAATTCAACTTTTTCTTCCTTAGACCGGGGTTGGATTGGTTGGACACTACTGTGTCGGTCTCACTCGACGTGTCCGTACTTTTGCTTGCGCCGCCGTGTCTCTTGTCGGCAGTTGCTCGCGTGCCTTCTACAAACTCCTCCGGTATAGATTCTTTTACTTTACGTTTCTGTCAAAACATATAACAGTTTAAATCACCGGTTGGTTTATTTTGTTATGTACTTTTCTTAGTGTTTTGTTTGTCGCTGATTTGTTAAATTAGATTATCTTTTTTAGTCGATCAAGAGTTGATTCGCAGTCTTGTAGTGCGCGCTATGAATATTCGGTGCAAGCTAGATGTGTTTCATAATCGTGACAAAATCAGTAAGCTGAATTCTGTATCTATGTCATCTGTATCTGGATTTGTTATTGAATTAATATTGATAGTCCTATTCGTAAGGACTGCGTTACACCAAAAACCAGAAAACGCGTTAGAAGACTGTGCTACCCGTCTCCTTTTAGTCCTAAATACATTGTAAAGCACAGTTCAGAGTTATTATAAACACGACTCGATCGTATATAGGCTAGCCCAGAAAAAAAAAACATTTAGAAAATAAATCATTGTCGCTCGACCGCGTTCGCGCGGTTTCTATGGCTTGCTGGATCCAAAGCCTTGAGAACGCGGCGGAGCGACTGCCCCCGGTTCCTGAACGCCTAATACGCGGAATAGGTCTCTGACCATTAGACCTGTAGTTAAATATTCTCTGTAGGTACAGTACTGACAACATTCAATCAAAAAGCTTTCAGGAATGTAGAGCCAGCAGGACAATGTACACGGCTACAATGATGTTTTGGAGCTCGAATGGCGTTGACAGCGGTTGATAAGTATTCAAAAAACAACATGTTAGTTCCGATCTTGACACATGCCAAAATAACCTTGGAGCGCTGTGTGATTTCGCAATACGTACGAGATGTGCGGCCAGCCTGTGTTTGTGCCGCGCGAGCTCGAGGGACAGCGAGCGGGCGGCGAGGGCGAGGGGGCGCGGCGGCAGAGGGCGCGGCTCGCGGCCGTACAGCTCGGCCGCGTCCGAGCCCGAGCCCGCGCCCACCGCCAGTGACTCCGATAGCGTGCGCTTGAGTAGCGAGCCCGCGAACCTGGACAAGTTAATATGTCATGCAAAGGGCCGAAATCTACGATTACTATGTAAGACTCCAATTTTAAAAAGATTTTGTTCAAATTAGGCTGAGAATCAGCACTTTTAAGTAGCACATTCACGGTTACATTTGAATGACGTTAATTATTGCAACTGTCATGAGTTTGATAAAACTCTCGGCAATCATTTTAATTTATACCTTACCGTAAGGTAGGTACTTAAAAGTTACATACTTAGCAATGATTTACTAATGGGTTTACGTCGATCGTGAACGTCCTACCTTAGAACGTCAAAAATTATAAAAGACAGCCTCAAAACGCTCTCCCTTAGCCTAGTGTTTTTGTAGCTGGTAAAAAAGGTGGCACAACACGTGGTGTAATAGTCACTTGCATACATACATTTCGAAGGTAAAACTTAAAACCTTATTGGTAGATATCAAAGACGGACATTCGGTCACTGCGCCGTATTTTGTCCAAGATCGAAAAGGAAGCCATTGCCCAGACACAGATCACAAAGTTATGGCGAACGAAAGAGAACATTACAATAAGCTACATAAATGATGACATTATCTAGTAGGTGCGCGGGGTAAGAATAGTCCAGAAAATTCCAGATCTCGAAAAATTGTTGGTAATTCGAAAAGTGGAGTGGAGTGGTTCTTTCTACCTGGACATGGGGTTTCAACTCGAACAAATTATAATTAGTCTTGAAAAGAAATCGTAGATGGCAGCATAGGTAGCTATTATGAAATTAACAAACATTAGAAAGCGCTAAACGGCAGAATTTTGGCTGAAGTAAGATTAATAAATATCAAAACTTCCTTGTTTAATGCAGATTTATTTAGTTACACTCATAATGCACGTATTTTCAACAAAATACATAAATGAAACCTTTATTATCTTAAATTTGAATCATAATAATGTTAATAGTAGCCAGCTGTTACACATTTTGTTCAGAGCTACAATAGATAGCGTTGTACTCAATTTGTCCTGTCATCACAGTAACCTCTTTATCGTTACTAATTTAAATGAAACAACTTTTTTGTATTTATTACTTTTAGCAAGAAATATAAAAGAAATCTATTTACTTGTTTTTCTGAATCCGGAACTATTAAACTTTATAAAAAAAAGTATTGCACGAAACGTTTTAAAAGTAGGTCGACTCCTAGATGGCGTTGTAAAACTACAGTCTCTGACAATAAGCGAGTCGCTGATGCTGCCATCTGTTGAAAATTTGGGCGAAATAAAATAGCCAGCTTAATAGCCAGACTTAGGGAGGTGCCATTTCGTTGTATGGGATTGGGTATCTGTACGTAGTATTATATTATCTGTGAACTGGAGAAGTTTCGTTCATCAAGGGCCTGCTGTGGCAAGACTGAAGTGTCATCCCAATTCGGTCCTGCCGCAGCGGATACTTTTCCTTCACCAAGTGGCAGCACGGAACCGCCTGAACTCTACGGAAGAGGATTCTTCTACAACCTAACCTTTTGACTGGAAGTTGTCTTCATCACAACTGATTTTTAAGTCACAGCTTAATTTAAATAAATTGTCAAGAATGGTGTTTAATTCCAGATAAAATCACATCGAAATCGCGCCGAATTTACCTACACAAAATGATGAAAATGCAGAGGTACGGACATAAAACTAGTTTGACCGTTCGCACAAACGTAAAGATAACGTGGCGGGATTTTATCGCGCACTGGATTTTCGACACTCTGCTTAGCGCCGACAGGTGAGAATCCAACATTATGTTTTTTCGACGCGTGGAAGGCATTCTGTAAGATTCTCAACGCTCGGCTCAACAACGAGGATTGAAAATCCAGTGCGCATAAAATCCCGCCTCATATAAGAACTTTGTCAATCTGGGTTTAAGATCAACAGAGCTAAACCCAGATTAGCTGGCTCTCTTGATAAAAGGTACTGTACCTTATCACAGCCAAGTCTCGTGAGTCTAACTCTCGATTTTTATGTTCGCCTGATTCTGAATCGACGATGGGGTCGTTGAGCCACTGGTTGAACTGCTCGTACACTTCCTCTAACTCCGAACTAAAATGTAGAAATAAATAAATAAGAATACTGAAGTAGGTATAATCATAGCCTAAGAGTGGATTTCACCAATAAAACTGAACGCGATCAGCACATAAACTAGGTTTAAGGGCTGTCAGTGTCATTATTTTCTGTGGAATATTGACACTGACAGCTCTTGGACGCGTTTTAGATGTGCTGAACACGTTTAGTTTTGTCGGTGAAATCGGCGCTTACTCAAGGGTAGTGAGACAAAATCTGGAATGGAAATCGAGGCCTTTGGAAATTATTCAAATTGACTTCAAGTTGATGACGATTCACTAACCCGCACTGGACCCGCGTGGTGTGTGATTATGTCCCACTCCCTCTCATAGAGATCGAGGAGGCCTGCGTCCCAGCAGTGGAAACGTTATTAGGCTATGCTATGTTGGCAATAGAGGTAAGCCTTTTGTTCATTGAATTAAAAAGAAAGCTACAGACAACAGTGTTATTAATATTACACCTACAGTGGATGGTAAACTTACGTATATTCAGTGCTGAAGCTGTACTTGGAACTGTTGCCGGTCTCCTTCCTGCCGAGTGGTCGGTGTCTCGGTGAAGGCTCGCCGTTGCTTACAGTCTCCTTTTCCGTTAACACGAAGCCTACTGAACCGCCGCGTTTCACCCTGACATATAAAACAAAAGTGATGTGTGTCAGTTTGTATTAGGCTGCACCGACATGTGAATGTAGAGGCAATCTAGCTGTTAGACAAGACAACATGGACATAGTGCGTAGGCTAGGAACTAAACCATTTGAGTTAGGTTACTGGGCATTGACGAGGCGGGCGGGTTCAGTAACCGTGGCTTGATTGTTTGTTATTACCAATGAAAATTTTTTAAGATGAAAAATAAATACTTCGCATATTGATGGAAGCGAGACAGGTCTACGGCCTGTCATAACAAACACTAATTATTTGGCATGCATAGATTTGAAAATAATTCGCATAAACTACACAAAAAAAAAATCGTCCGTCATCGAATGTTTCGATTTATCCAATGATATGAATAATTGCTATACCTGATATCATTGTCCTGTACCTCCGCCCCAGATATGCTGATACCCACAGCGTAGCTCGAACTGTCCGTAGACCAGTCCCCTGTGCTGGTGGTGGTAGAATGTTCGGCCTCTCTCCTCAGCGCCTCTCGCAGTCGCTCCGCGAAGCTGTGCCGCCTCTCCTCTGTCGATAGCTCCTTCAGGTACTGGAATGAATTGGGACGAGCGCTCTCACCGCGTCCTTCGTCTTCGCTACCTGGAAAGGTTGAACGAATTGGTGTTTAGGCTTGCGAAGTGGTTCTTGCTTTCTTCGTCACCAAAACTAATCACACACGCCTTTGTTCCTTGAAGGACTTGGTTTTTACATACACCCACATTTAAAAGTTCTATTATAATTAGGGGTAAATCTATTGCCATTAACCGGTCTCAAATACAACCTCCAGGCTGCTATTGAAAAAGAGAGCTTCCCAACAGGAAAATCCGGCCTGGACCTAACGCTCAGCAGTCTCATCGAGCATAAAGTATGAGCTCATAAATGTAATATGATTCAATCAAGTTACCATAGTCAAAGCTATCGTTAGCGCTGTGGTACTCGTCATCACTCGAGTTACAGCTGGAGTACAGACTGTCTTCCTGCCCGTCCTGCAACCCCCCTGTAGACCGCGTCACCGGCAAGCATTCCCCGGAAGAGCCCAGCACTATGAACCTTCCTCGGCGGTTGTTCAACATGCCCCCGTCCGGAGACAGCCAGCATTTCTTCTTTGTGAACTCGGCACCTGGAAACAAAAAAAGGGTTGATTAGATCGAGGATTTTTATGAAATTACTTGTCGCGGCACACGTACACGTCACGTACACGTCACGCAAGCAGAGTTTACCGCGCTACTAGCATATTTACAACGTCCCGACATCAATCGTCGGGCAATTGCCCACCGGACACAACCTCTTGTCCAAGAATCCTCCCTTTTCTATGGAGGATGAGTGAACTTCAACACCCTGGTCCTCACACCTCTATAGAATTGTTTGGAACCCTCCAAACTATCGTCATACCTATTTATTTACGCAAGCATTATTGTACTTCAGTTTGGAAATGAGGGATAGGTGCTGATGAAGTTACAGGTACTGCGCCATTTGAACTTGGTCTCTAAGGTAGCAATGCATGAGGAAATCCTGGGCTGTTCAGACATTAAGTGGCAGTGACAACTCTTGTATAGGCTGTTTACCAGCAGCCTGGTTGAGTAACATACTATCAATCACAATCTTAGTCATTATATAGGACATTCCTAATCCACTGATTCTAAGTTAGAAAAAAAAAACTGCTCAACAACGTAATTATATATCGCAATGAATGTAGTTGAACTGTCAAAATGAATGCTATTGCTACTGTTATTGTTATACGCAATTATCTACCCCCGCTGTTTGCTTACCGACTAAATAAGGACAGTTCATTTTAGTTGATTGAAGTATGGTCTACTTTTAAAAGGTAGAGTACTAACTAGGATCGTTGAGGTTGAGCGTGGCAGCGCAGTAGTTCTGCGGCGAGGGACTGCGACTGTTGTAGCTGTTCAGTGTACTGCACGAGGAGGCTTGCTTTATCACGACGGTTGCTTCCACCTCAGGCGGCGTGTGGCTGAAGGACTCTCCTGAAAGTAATCGTGAAGGAAGAACTATTGACAGAATTTTGGGTTTGGATAGGCAGCCACATTTCAGCCAAAATTTCAGTTCTATAGTTACAATTAGAACAATGTCAAGGCAAATGTTTCAAGTGTTTTAGCCAATCTTGCAACTCCACTCACAATATCTTGTCATGTAGGTCAATTTAAGTTATCGGTGGCGAATGGCGATACCGTCACAGATCGTATTGTGAAGTTATATTCGTCTCTTAAGATGTTTCTTGAGTGGAATAGGGTACCTACACTCACTTCCGATAAATCACCTAACAATAATTAAACAAATAATTGCATGGAACAAGTGGATATAAGCAGGTGTCCATTCGATTATTTGATTTTATTTTATGGACGTTTTCAGTTTTGTTGCCGGTTTAGAAATTGACAATCATTCGACAGGCTTCCGAGTCAAAAATAACAAATTTTCGGTTACCTGAGGGCCTAGACAAAGTCAGACATTCTATCAGCAGTAACGATGATGAAGAAGTCTTATCAAAGTCAAAGTCAAAGCATTTATTTCAAATAGGCCCATAAAATGGCACTTTTGAACGTCAAAAATTACAATAAAAATATAACTGATTCTAGGCGCCACTTCCAAAAAGTAGTTTCGTATGGAGAAGAAGTGGCAAGAAACTCCACCGTTACTCTTTTAAAATATTTTACAATATTTGTATACATTAATTATATTTTTATATGTGAAAACGATGCACCAAGAATAAAAATACTATACCACAAGTGGTAAGAAGAACTAAAAATATAGCAAAGGCAGATAAATGAATGACGCGATAGGTACATTGTGCTCACATATTTACAAACACTGTAAAAATATATGACTTTCCTAAAATATTAACTAGGAATAATTCACAAGGTATTTTGTTATAACATTTAACACAGTACCCCATAAATGATGTATGTACTTTAGCTAATCTGAAAAATGGTTGATCTATTTTATCTTTATTTCTGGTATTCAAATTATGTCTATCACTTATTTTATTAAAAAGATGTAGATTTTTTCTTACATACATAATATTTTCATAAATGAATTGGCAAGGTACTGTCATAATATTAATCCCTTTAAATAGTTCCCTGAGAGATTCGCGACGAGGAAGATTGTATATGGCTCTGACAGCTCTCTTTTGCAAAATAATAATGGATTCAATGTCAGAAGCCCGACCCCACAGTAAAACGCCATATGACATAATGCTGTGGAAGTAGCTAAAATAGACCAAACGCGCGGTTTCTACATCTGTTAACTGTCTTATCTTTCTAACAGCATAAGCGGCAGAGCTTAGCCGCCCCGCAAGAGATGTTATATGTGGTCCCCATTGTAATTTCTCGTCCAGCGTGATTCCTAGGAAAACCGTCTGATTAATAAATTCCAGTTTTTCTCCATTCAATATGATGTCACATTCGCTACTTCTAACATTAGGTAATTTAAATCTAATGCATTTGGTTTTTTTTTCATTTAGTACCAAATTATTTACCGTAAACCAATCTTGGACTTGAAGAATCGAGTTATTCACGTCGTCCAGATTTTGTGACCGTCGGTCTATTTTAAAGATTAATGATGTGTCATCTGCAAATAACACCATCTTCGGTTGATTTTGAAGTACTTGAGGTAAATCATTAATGTAAACTAAGAAGAGGAATGGACCCAATATCGAACCTTGAGGAACGCCCATTTCCATTTCATACCCTAATGAGTTTATGCCGTTTACTTGAACTTTAACCTTTCTATCTTTCAGGTATGATCTAAGTAGATCAAGAGCTGTATTCCTAACCCCATAGTGCTCCAGTTTCAAAAGAAGGGTCTCATGGTTTACGCAATCAAATGCTTTAGAGAGGTCGCAAAAAATTCCAATGGCATCTTTTGCTTCCTCCCAGGCGTTAAAAATGTTCTTTATTAGAGAAACACCAGCGTCAGTGGTACATCGCCCTTTGGTGAAACCGTACTGTTGTTCATGAAAGATGGAGTTTTTATTAAAGTGACGTACCATTTGATTGAGCATCAACTTTTCAAACACCTTACTGAGAACTGGTAGAATTGATACAGGCCTATAATTGTTGAGTTCTTTACTATCACCGGATTTGAACAAAGAAACTACTTTACTGTGTTTCATGAGATCCGGAAAGACACCTTGGTCTACACTGGTGTTAAATATGACAGCTAAATAGGGCGCAATGGTTTCGATGAAAGTTCTACAGACTTTTACAGACATTCCCCAGAGATCTTCTGTTGATTTAATTTTAAGATCTTTAAAAGCTTTTATTACAGCCTGGGGGTTTGTATGTTGAAACCTAAACTCCAAAGGGCATGCATTTACATTCTTTCTAAGTAAGGCAGCAGAGAACCCGGGTGAGGAATTTAAAGCTTCAGTAGTTTTTAGGGGAATACTAGCAAAAAAGTTTTCAAATGACTGAGCTACTTCTAGATCTGAGTTGATAGCGCCATGTGCAGTTTCTAGATTAAATTCAGTATTACGCTGTTTTTTCCTACCTGTTTCGTTATTTATTATTTGCCAGGTAGTTTTTATTTTATCATCGGCTGATTTTATTTTATTGCTAATATAAAGAGCTTTAGCAACTTTGCACACATTTTTAAAAATTTTGGAATATTTTGCAACATACTTATTAAAGCTTATATTATTCATATGTTGCTTTAGACCATAAAGTTCAAAAAGTTTTCCCCTGCTTTTACGAATACCTGGAGTCGCCCAATCACTAAATAAGAACTTTGTGTAAATACTTTTGGTTTTAAGTGGAATAATTTCATTAAATTGTGTGTTTAATAGTGAAAAGAACTCGGCATAGAACTCATTTGGGTCACATAAATTATAAAAACTTTGAACAAATAATTTACTGGCCAAAGAGTTATTTTTTAATTTATCTAAATTTTTACATGTAATTGGCCTAAACCTTATTTGAATTTTTTGTATAGGCATGTATGAGCAAAATGTTACTGTTTGTCCACTGTGATCAGATGACAGCTTATTTACAATTTGTTTGTGTAAGTAATCGCAGTTACAAAAAATATTATCTATGCAAGTGGCAGAAGAAGCTGTCACTCGGGTTGGTTCAATAAAAACATTTGATAAATCAAATGACCCAAAAAGACTTAATAATCTGACAGTATTCAAGTTATTTTCTAATAAATTAATATTGAAATCACCACATACGATTATTGACTTACTACTAGCACTAAGTTTCTTCAGCACATCTTCCATTACTGATTCAAACACACATAGATTCTGGTAACCTGGAGGTCTGTATACGCATACTATCACATGCTTATCAAGCTCAACACAGGACAATTCAATGATGTGTTCAACAGACATACCAGTGATGTCTTTTCGTTCTTTAGATTTAATTGTGTTTTTAACTAAAATTAATGACCCGCCATGTATCATACGTTTTCGGCTGAAATGGCTAACTACACAATAATTTTCATAGTTAATTGACCGTACTTGATAATCTTTTAACCAACTTTATCTACGGCCAAACCCAATAAACGAAGACATATCGCTACTGATGATAGACAGTTCAATTCTATCTGTACCTGTCAAACAAATAGTTGTCAACACGTTATAGGGACGCATATTTTGACTTATTGGGACGCTAAAACCAGAGATTGATAGGTTTTTCCATCTCCAGAAATTTGAGATAGATACGTTATTGACTTCGGCTGTAAATGTGTGGGAGTGACAAAAGCTACCAAAAAGCTTATGTCAATCTTGTTGAAAGTCGTTGTAAAAGTACGAAACGCTATGACAGCGATTGACACTTGTCTAGGCCCATTGAATTGCCTAAACCCCGACCGCAAATAGCCTTCGGAAGACGATAGTGGTCATCCATTTGGTTTGAACTGTCAATATTTTCGGGTTTTGGATTTCTGAACAGAGTTTCAACAGTGCTCTAGATATCATTGATTGATGTTCGATTCGGCACGGAAGCCCGAATGGTTGTGAATAGCTATGCAGGTGTGATTTTGCCATGACTATCTGATTCTGTCGAAAACTTCAATCGATGGGAAAATGGAGGTTGTCCCTTTGAAAATTCACTGCTCAAGTATCGATAAACCTCATACCTATTGGCGAGAGTCTCCTCTCATGCCGCGTGCCTTCTCTACTCTTCATGGGCGTCTGCTGGAAGGCGAGCAAGCACTTGTTCAGCTCTCGCAACACGTTGTCTTCCTCCCACTGGCTTAGAGGAAGCTTGCTGTAGTCCTCAGCATCCATTAGACATACGGTTACCTGTAGAAAAAGTATATTTAACGATAAATTACACAAAATCGAAGATCCTTGGAGCTAGGCTCAGGAGGTCAATCAAAGAACAATGCCAGAAACTCTATAGAACTTTGCCCCACTCAAATCAAACAGTCATTTACAAGCCTGCAAAATGCAGCATCTGAAAGCTCATTTATTACTGTTAACTAAACATTTGTCCTAATGCCTGTAGAACTTGCGGTTTCTATTAAAATCTTAAAACAATAATGACATTGATAATAGGTTAGGTGCAGTTTATAATTGTTAAAAAGCGATTTAAACAACATAAACGTTTCGCATTATCATAATTATTACAATCGTAATATAAGTTTTTGTTTTACAGGTATTTAAACCTTTTTTTTTGTTGTGTATGCATGCGCAATAAGTCACGCAATAGGAAATTAAGGGGTTGAACTCCTAATCATTGATTTGTAATCGGCAAGTTCTACTAAAAAACAATGTATTATGAAAAGGTCTTATAATCATTACAATTATTTTCATTAATTGACATTTCCTGTAAATACCTGGGGCAGGATCTGGCATTGTCATTTAGCAGTATTTAGGGATCGAGTCGAGCGGTGAAAATTTCTGAGATTTTTACGGGATTTGCTACCTTTTCATTTCAAATTCCATTAAAACGCCTGACTAAATAGTGTTAACATTTAACTAAACTGAGGGTCAGTAACGATACTGAGGGCGATATTTTACTTTGGTTATTGTATCTATCAGAACATCAATATACTATGCCTCTCCCGACTCCAGACAGGCACACAAACTCTCACCGTTTTAGGTTCATCCAGCAAATCCACTTTGGTCTTCTGTCTCTTGTCGCAGATCCTGCTGAATAGCCTGACACCTTCCACCTTGAGCACCTCGTTATCTTCTAGCGCTTCTACCGATAACATCGCTGGCAGAAGTTCTGGCATCATGAACATTGATAGGGACTCCTGGGAAACGACAGACATAATTTCTAAGGGAAAAGTTGCAAGTTTCGTTGATTCAAGTAGAGTTCTCTTCTTTGTTTAAAGAATTTTAGATGACATTCTAGTAGCCCAAGCAGTTTTCTAGAAAAGATAGCGTACCTCCTACGTATTTTTCTAAGAGGTTTGACAAAAGGATTGAATCAATATTCTGAGTAGTCTTACAGCATTCGTTTTGTTTTTGTTTCGTTTCATTCCATGTCTAAATAAACTTTATTTCTTCTGTTATATACCTGTGACTCTCCATCGATAAGCGTATCCCCGCCGACCCGACTGGACGCGAAGCATACTCGGATGGCCTCGTCATTCTCGCACCTCTCCGGGCGCCCTTCGTGCCGCACTAGCAGCTTGCACAGGGGAAGTGTGCATTCTAACCAGTCCTCTATTGTCAACCACTGTTTTGAGGTCATCACCTAAAACGTAACAAGGATTAGGGAAAGCCTTCGATGTGCAGAAAACGTGAAGTCAAAAATTGCCTTATCTTAAAGGTGCATGCCCTTTTTCTCCGAGATCCCATTTTTGTGCTGCAGAACCTTTGAGGCAAAAGTAAGAAGTTTACCTGTGACTCCGTACGTGTTGTCCTATGAATGGACAGTCATCATTCGGGTTAGTAGTCTACCTTCTTAATCTAAAACAGCTGTTCAAGACCAATTTCATTGGATTCTTAAGGCAGTAGCAGTTGTGGCAATGGTACCTATGTAAATAGGTGTGTTACTTTATGCGCTGTCAACGATCAGCTGGGCAACACCTACACCTTTCACAGGTGTCGTGTAACCGTTTTATGAATGGAAGTCATAAGGTACTATGCATTTAGGCAGTCTAGTATAAACGTGCGTGCTGTTCGGTCATAGAGCCGTGTAGTCGGTGAAGTTTACCTGTCTGCTTAATTTTATGGATCCCTCGTTGCTATTCTTATCTAACCATTCGAAGTAGTGGAGCAAGCTTTTTAATTTGTTTCTTTGCGATTTTCTGGAACAGATGAGAGTCGATTAATCAAAACTCCGTTCGGCCGTGATTGGAGCAGTTCCACCAATCAATTTGAACTACTTTTCCTGATTGTTCTGTCAGCGACTATTTATTAATAATAATTTGTATAATTTGTAAGTACTCAAAGTAGGAATATACTTTCTGCTGAATTGCTGATTTATTATCAAATCGGTCATGCTTTACATAATATTCACTTTTTGTACATTTTGAAATCATGATTCGATGATTAAATACCTCGTTAAAAACATCTCGGTACCTTTAATTTATGGCCTCGGTCCCATCTTATTGTATTGCGCGAGGCCTAAGCTGAGCTTTGCATTTGTGTGAGTGCACATAGCGACGCGGCCTTTGCTTGGCAATCGGACAATCGGAAAATCTCCATCACATTGGTGCGATTGGTAATCACTCACACAAATGCAAAGCTCAGCTTAGGCTTCGTGAAAATCGTGGACTGTGCCTACTTACTATTAAGTAATATTTACTAACCTCCGTAATTTGATAAAGTTACGTACCTGTGTAAATTCTTAAAAAAATGTGTAAAGTTGAAGTCTTGCAAGGTGGGGTGTGTCTTGAGCGTGCGCTTGGGGTTGGTGGAGAAGAAGGCGTGCGCGACCAGCGCCGACACGAAGTTGTACTCTAACTCGGTGACGTCACCTATAAAGATGAATCGTTTTGTACATCGGGTTACCAATCTCGTCGACATTGTCCTCTTACCTTGAGCCCATTTTATTTGTGGTCGGCGCACTTGGCGATATACGTATTTTTGTTCCATAGACGTACGTTAAGCTAGTAGCACACGTAGGTACCTACAAGAACTGCACCGGATTGCCACCCCCTCACCTAATTTTTACTTGCTGATCCCGATCTGAGGCGACGCCTTTACGATGCTTATAAGTTTTCGGTATGGAGTCTCATAAAAAAAATGGTGAATGGTTCGAGTTGAGACGATGCTGATCCGATGCAGTGCTTTTACGCGTTCGTTTTGCTTTAGCCGTCTTTTACACGTCCTGTTCACTTCTTACCTTAAAATATCTTTCACACAATCCATCCAACTTTTCTTTCGTTTGCCTCTTTTCCTTTAGCCATAACTACCTACAAATTTAGCACTTTTCTTATCACATGCACCTCATTCATCCGCATCACATGTCCGTATCATGTGATGCGGATGAATGAGGACTCTGACAATCTCGACAATCTGACACTTCTCAGATGTTCGGTCACCGGGCACCATATACTTCTGTTCTCCCTCTTCAATCATTTCTATTCGTATTCAACTTCGTCAAACCACACATACTGACACACACACACGCGTACATCTGTCCAATCTATTCTCAGCTGCATGAAAGTATTCTCATGATTATGAATATGATATTATTAAACATCTTCATTAACGTTAGTCAGATCCGCGATGGTATGAGTGAGTAGGTAAGTTAAAAAGTTTTCGCCGACATTAGACAAGAACAAGCGGGACTTAAATTAAGTATAGAAATAAGAGCTCTACTTTCCCCACCATTATTAAAATCCAATTAGAAAGTCTTGAAACAAAAGTTGTTTTAGTTTAACTCGCGCGCGCCCTCCGCTCGAAAACCGAATTTGCGATTTTACCTAGCAATAAATCATGCTTGAATCAGAAGATGTCATCGATCGGGACCCAATACTTGCATAATTACAATAATAGTTTGCCACTAATGCTTGAAAATCCATCACCCATCGTTCTACGTAGGAGGAACTGAACAAAACCTTTTTTTTTTGGTATGGCATCTCGTAGTTGACCTTGAGAGGTCGTGACTACTTAAACCGGACTTTAATTTGCGCATTTTTTTATATCTTCGAATGTTGTTTATGATAACTGCGCGAGTCTATGGTTAGGTCCTTTAAAATTAAGCCTTGAGACAAGAAGTGTTACGTACTTTGCTGCTGTAAGCTGAACATGAGTCCCTTGGCTGGCTTCCAACGCTTTAGGTGCAGCGCCTTATTCACCATGATCCTGATAGTATTGTCGAGGAAATGCCTTCGCTCGTCTTCCGTCATCTCTTCTTCGAGAAACGTCTCCAGCCCTTTCATTAACTCCGGGTCTTTGATATCGTCGTCTGGATCTATACCTATGCTGTTAAGATACAGAAATCCCGCTACAGGAGTGTTTGCAAGGGATATTTAGCAAATACTCTAAGAACTTTTGCTTAAAGTTAAGTTATTCCGGCAAAAAAGAGAAAAAGATATGGTTCTCGAAGGCCAAATGAAGATTGAAATTTAAATCAACATTGCTGAAATAACATAATATTATTAATCAGATAAAGTTAATCATGTTCATTAATTAAAATAGTGTTGTGTAATTAAAATATAATCTCACTTGCACATGTCATGTATTTTCAACATGCTGGCTGTAAGTTTCGCCGGCGAAGACGCCAGCAGCAGGTGCTTCAAGTGACGCTGCACCGACGTCCACCAGGGAAGATCACAAGGTAACATTACAAGCGCCATGCTGAAATATGATATTCTTAGTAGTTTCGATGAAGAAAAATATTTTCGAATGGCATATTCTTTCAGAGATTCAAAGTTCGCGGTCTTCGTATTCGGTAAAGTTCGGTCTTCGTAATGACTGCGTTCATGCTTAAGTTAATTCTTATCTTAGTGTTTTGCTCAAATAAGTAAATTGCTTCATAGAAATTGTCATTATCATTAGAACCAGTTATTAAATTAACTGCTAAATGAAACCAGTTGGCAACAAAATCGATATCGTAACGGCGTCAAGTTAGACACATTTATTTATGTCGCACATAGCTGCAGCTGTGCCTGTGCCTGTGATATCACGAACGCTCCCGTTACGTTTGACGTTTGACATTTGAAATTTCGATTGCGCGCAGTGGACTGGTTCAGTGTGGTGTAAAGATCTATTCCTATTATTTTTATTTTACGATTATTAGAAGAGTGAAACAATGTACAAAGTTATTTAAGCCACGATTATTATATACAAACTGTTATTTAGTTTAGTTTCATACATGAAAGTAATGAGAATATATTACGAAACAAGTAATGTTGCGTGTTTATCTGTAACTAGTTTTTATTATCTAACAAATGCAGATATCCTCCGTTATTGTATTAATCAATAAATTCGGCATTAACAAATGAGGTCTGCGATTCAATACGGCTGTACGTAAGTTAAATGAAAAAATCGTAGAGATACGGAACACACGATATCAATATCAAAGTACAAAGGTCAGTATGACTGCGAAGAAATTATTAAAAACTTTAATCCTTGGTGCTCCTGCGTCGGGAAAGGGCACTATATCTTCTCGAATAGTCAAAAAATACAATGTAGCTCATGTTTCTAGTGGGGACAAGTTAAGGGACCACATTGAAAAACAAACTGACCTTGGAAAAGAAGTCAAAAACTATTTAAATGAAGGAAAACTAGTACCAGATGATGTGATGATAAAATTTATGATCACAGAACTGAAAAAAGTTGAGGGCCAGCCCTGGTTGCTGGATGGATTCCCTAGAACAGTGGATCAAGCGAATGCTTTATGGAAGGTGCAGCCTGTTGATATTGTAGTAAACCTAGTAGTGCCATTTGAAGTGATCATTGATAGAGTGAAGAACCGCTGGCTCCATCTGGCTTCAGGAAGGGTATACAATATTGGTTTTAACACACCTAAAGTGGAAGGTAAAGATGATGTGACTGGAGAGGATTTGGTTCAAAGGCCTGACGACAAACCTGAAGCTGTACGCAAGCGGTTAGAGATCTATGACAGCATAACCAGACCTGTCATAGATTTTTACAAACAGAAAGGTATTCTCAAAGAGTTTGAGGGACGCACTTCTGATGAAATTTGGCCTAAAGTTACTGCTTATTTAGACCCAATTTATAAAAAGTAAACATAAGCAAGTTATCAATGGAAGGTTGACTTTCTGTGGAAGATTTAGTTTAGTTTCTTTGATAAGATTTTACTGGTGCTTGGAATAATAGAATTAAGAGTAACATATATGTTAATGGGAAATCTAATCAATTTTTATAGAATTTTAATTTTTGTTAATTATTTGCAAAGCAGAGCCATTTTATTCATGTTTACCTGTTGGTATGTTGTTTTGAACAACTTTATTATAATATACTTTATTTACTAATCATGTATTACTAATTTAATTTAAGCTTTGTAGACATTTTTGTTGATTGTATAAAACAAACCATATGTTCTAGACCATACCTTTTATGTACTAAGAGTACCTAATATATTTATACTTATGCCAAAAGTTTTGTTGTGTGTGCAATATAGAAATAGTGATAGAATTTATATAAAAAGACATGTGTAGTGAAAACGATGTAGAGTGTATGATTTTTGTGTAGCAAATTCATTATTTTCCTAGTCTACCTTGTTGATATGTACTTATTTATTAGTAGTGTAGTACTTACGGAGTAGTTATTCAATATTATGTATCATAGAAAAACAGTGCCTTAAAAAGGCTCACAAGATATACATATTAATATTAAGGAATGTAAACTAAAATCAAGTTCCTGACTTATATAAATCACAAAATGCCATATGAGCTCAAATTAAATCATAAAGTTTTTCTTATTGTTTTAAATTAAATATAAAATTTTATTCAAAAGATTTTACACTTTTTGTTGTTTCTTTGTTTAATGGAATTAAACGTTATTATAATTTTACGTAACTTGTTTAATTTAACACTTCCGTAAAAGAAGGCAAATGGGTCGATCTCGAAACAATTTTCGTATGCTATCTACTTATGTACGCCTGCAGCTTTTGTTTTTGTCGTTTCAGTGACGGCAGAATAATAAATATTGCAAGACTAAAAATAATCGTAAACAGTTTTAGTCAACAACTATAAACCACTCATAGTAAAGACGATTTCCAGCTGTTGGAAGTACCTGCACTATAACACTACCTATAACCCACTGCGTAACCACGTTGTCTACTTTAGTTGTTTGGTAGTGCTATTGTTTGTTTACGTTAATATAAGTCAGTGTGATTACATCCATCTGCTTTGGCCTGGACAAGGATTGATAATAACACGATTCAATAACTACCAGCCGCGAAGGACGATAGGGTCATTAATTTCCGAGTTTATCGCTGTAGTTACGTCGAAAGGAAATATGGAATACATATAAACTCATCAATTTACATAAAATGACAAAAAAGCTAAGTAAACACGAACATATCTCCAGCAATAAAGTTCAGCAGGCCTAAACAGATTCGGCATTGCATGACGCAGGCAATAAATTCGATGAATCTGAACGCTTTCGGAAACTTATAAATGCTTCGCACGTAACTACACATTTGGTAATAAGTATACACATAGATACTTAAACTCTAGTAATAGGATGTATTTAGTTACCTTATAGCGAATGCGTTGCAATTGAGGCACAATAATTAAGTATTTCGTAAACACTATAATAACACCATCAGTCACTGTCGCCTCGCGACAACCGGCTTCTTTTTACGCACTTTTCTCATTATCTACAAAGGAACCATCCACTGATATTCTGTAGCATTTAGAATATCTTATTGCTTTTCTATAAGACAGAAATAGTGTAGGGAGAAACGCGGGCCGGCTGCGGGCAGACACGAGCGCGCAAACCCCGACTATTTTTAGCTGCTTTCGTGCATCGGCGCTGAAATTAGATTGTAAATAAAAAGTTTAGGTTAACAGGAGTCGAAGGCCTCATTATTAGTTCTTGTAGGTCATCACTTAAACTAGCACCTGAAGGGTTTCCGCTTAATTTGTAATTAATGTTTCCACGGCTGTTGTATTGTTTCGTGTCGCGCTTGAGAAAAGTTAAATAGCTTCAATATTCCGCTTCATGGTCACTATAAGTAGGTTATACCAACGCTTATTTATAGTATTTTGCGATTTTACATTGTCACGAAAAGCGCTTATTGTAACTTCTACACAGGAAACAAAGAGTTTTAACAAAATCTGGGAAAACATACCTAACTACTATTTCAGCTGCTGGCCGGTCGCTTATTTAATTAAATATAGGTGTACTAGAACGAAATCCTAGTGCCAAATTAGTTTTCAGATATTGTCACAACAATCTAGCGCGAAACCACTACACTCAAAACTTTAATAACTTTTCACTCACTGTACCGGATTTAAAACATTGATGTCTCATTTACTGTACTTACAAAAAAAAAAAAAACTGGCGTTAATATTAATATCAGATCCCGATGCCTAAGCTTATAGGTTAACCGATCGCTGTAAATAGAGGAGCGAGGAGCTAAGTGTACGAGCCCATCGACGATCCAGGCTGTACTGACTCCGTCGTCGGTCCGACTTTCACTGGGGGGTGACTACCCTTGCCCTGCCGGCTGTCGCACCCTCCACCCTCGCCAGTGACGTCACTCGGGCGCGTCACGACCTACGACGCCGTACGACGCCGCCACCCGATGCTCGATACGATACCCCGCTCCCTAATAGCACGCCTCGTGAAATTTCGCTGCTGCTCCCGAAACGTTACGTAAAATTAAATATGAAAGTACCCACAGCCTGCGTCACCACACTGCCTACATCATTTTCATACGGTTAAGGTCGCTCCTTACGAAAATTAAAGGGCATAAGGACGGAAATCTTGATGTTGGTGCCTAATGTGCCCTTGTAGACGGTAGGTATGACATGTTTCTCAAGATAAATATTGCAAATGACATTCTCGTCTGGTAAAACTGATACCTAGTTTCAATAATACGAACCGATGCTCCCTAATTGCGAGACTTCGATACATTGATCGGTATCCATTAAAATACATATATTCTGTTTAAAACTAGGCTAGAGATTTTTGTTATATATGAGTCATCAAAACTAGAAAATACTAAGGACATCTGTGCAATAGAACTAAGTATTTCTTTTGTTTTTATTTATAGGCGCTATAACTTCCTAAAAACTACGGGCCTTTGTTTATGTGCAGAAAGACTTTGCTTTAACGTGGGTTTACACAATACCTTACTTAATTATGTGTATTAGCGTCGTAATACTTAAGATTGAAGTTATCGAAACTTACACTTTCTTAAGAATTTTGAGATTTTGTTTGTAGCAGATGCCAACCTAAATCTGGGAATCCAGTGTTTTCCTAGCTAGTTGGCAAGTTCCTTATATAAAACGAGTATAGAGGTATGTATGAGGAACAGGGTGGTGGTGGAATACGGTAGATAGACAATCAGGAACGTGGGAAGAATTCTTAGGGTTTGTGGTTTGACTATAGATATAGGAGATAGATAGAGTAGTTTTTTGTCGCAAATTGTCTATGCGTAAATCGTGGTGGTGCACGGTTTCAAATAAGTAGTCGTTTCCTATGGCGAAGACCTGGCAAGAAACCCCACGTTACTCTTTAACACTTATTTGGCTTTTACAATATTTCCAAATTACAGTGTTATAATAGGTATCTATAGGAGGTACTTGTTGACAGGCCTACACAGTGTAGGCCTGTCAACAAGTAAATTGAAAATGACCAACCAATCTACAGTCTACCAGACCTATGTCGGTACTTACTTAGATCGTGGGCTACGTAACCTTTAGATGAATCAATTGAAACATAGATGTTTCAAATGATTAAGTATCAGAATGTTTGGAGTCGTACCATAAGGCCCACTTCCTACCTCAAATCATTAAATGCATTTTACGCTAAACGTATTTAAAACATCGTTCTGTCTCTACTAGCACTCTAAAATTATCGAACAATTGACAGAAACAGAGCGATGTTTTATGGGTCCCCTAAACCATAATTGCCACTAACTTCTATCGTAGTAATACTTATTGTCAATCGCTTTAATTGCATTTGGTAGACGATAAATTTGCGCAACAATGTGTATCAATCACGTAAATATTGACAATTGCAATTTATCGTTTTGGAGACTTATTTAAAGGAAACGTATTAAAGAGGAGCCTTTAAATAAGTTTCCTTCAAATAAGTTCCTTTATATAAGTTTAGCGTAAATGGTCCCCGAAACGATCAATTGCGTTTAATACCCTTAAACGTATTTAGCGCTACGTGGTGCAAATAAGGTAAATGTACGACTTTAAGTTATAGCCTCAAAATTGACTCTAACCTTTCTATGAGACACTATATTTCAATCTAGGCTGCAATTATGATCTCTTCCTTCACGAAGAAAAACGTTTACTAAAAGTATATGTTTTTCCTTCAATACTTCTGCCCACTTTTACAATAGCACACCTGCTGTTTTCAGGTTTTATTGGTTCACACTTATATTCCACGTTAAAAAACAAGTATTTATAAATAATGTACGAAAGGCAACGTTTCTCCGTAGGTAGGGACTTTTATAAACAATGTAGGAATTTCCTCTTCATTCTGAGAACTTGTAGTAGTTGTATTTATTATGTAAAGCATTTATAAAGTGTTTTATAAAGTTGCGAGAAATGTCCAGCGAGTTTTAAGCATAACAAACGTGACGTCAATATCTATGTCTTGTCGTATCAGTCCGTAGCCGACTACGATCTCTGAGGATAATAAGAAGCACCTGGCCATTTGGATCTTCTGCGCATGCGTGAATTCTCGATAATGCTGTCTCCTTCGGATTTCTCATACAGATGTCTAGCCTAAGTGTAAGCTCTTCTATCCTCTGCCAGCCTGGTATAGTAGCCGCCCGTGGAAAGTTGTCGCCGCCCTACGCTGGCCATACTGGGCGGTCTAGGGCGGAGCGGCTATTTCCGCCTTCAATAGTTAACCTTGCCTACGTACTTTAGTAACCTACTTGAGATTTAAAGAACAGTGCAAATTTAAGTTACCTATTAATTGTGGTTTTAACTGAGAATATTATTTTGATAGCATTATTATTTGTTTAGTTATCAGTATTGCGTTCCGCGTTCCGTCAGACAGCTAGAGGCAAAAAGTTTTCTTGGCACGATGCAACATGATTAAAAGCATAACATCTAAATTATCTGAACATGTATTAGAAGCATGAGTAACTTCACTAAAATATTGGTTAAAGGTCGTCCATTTTAAGAACATCTTAATTAGAAGATTCTGATCAAAGACGCCTTACTGTGATAGAAGCCCAGTTAATGCTATAAAGTCCCCAAAACAGCCCGAGATACCTTTTATAGCTATGATGCCCTAGTAATGTAGCCACGTGACATCGACTCAGCACCGCCCTCCGGGACAGCTGGTGGGCGGAGAGATTTTCCTAGCTTTCCCACGGACTTACGTGGAAAACATTATTGGACTACAGGAGTCAATTAGGACGACGTGGTTTTAGAAGATGGTGGTTTTATAAAGAAACGATGGGGGGCGACGGTCTTAAAAACGTAAACTAAAATGAATAAAAGATTCATTTTAGTTTACATTGTTAAGACCGTCTCTTAGAACTTACTTAAGTAACCGTATAAATATTAGGTATATTTATTAAGTATAGTTTATAAACTTAGCGTAATCAAGTTATTTTACACAAGCACATTAACTTCAAAATTTGTAATCTATTGTTAGACGAGAACAACTGCGGACAAACTGTTATGCAGTTTGACAGAATTCATGTAACGTAATGTTTTCTACAGATTTTGAATAAATATTTAATAATAAACAGACCATGAATGTAGGCCAAATTGCTTGGCTTTTTATTTTCATTGTGAAACGCTTTCAGTTTATTATAAACAATAGGTCAGACTTTCTTAAACGTAGGAACGTATAAGCTTTGTGTTATTACAACCGGTAAATTCGTGTTGTCAAAGGGTTCAAAATAATGAAAGAACCTAACTCGTATACCTTTTTATTTCTGCATGGAAAACATCAGAGGCGAATCGTTAAAAATGTGTAGTAAGGTGTTCAGTGTTTTGTTTGCAGTACCTACCTACGTCATTATTTTGTTTTTTTAATAGTTTTATTTTAATATAATTAAGTGTAGCTATTTGAAATTCAGGCAAAGGTTTCCATCTTTCCACTACACTGCCAATTTTATTTTATCGTGTGCGTAATATATTTTAAGCTAATTCAATACTTAAATAAAAGAATTGAATAAAGAGCACACTCACAAGATTCTTTAAAGTAGGCAGTTGCATGTTAGCTGCGTGTATACTTACAATTTATGTATTATGGCTTGTTCGACTGTTAACTTAAAGACTTAAAAGTGCTTCAAGCTATTATACAGCATGTAAGAAAAACCGTCCGATCCTGAAGGGTATTATTTGGTATCGTACTGCGTACACAAATACATAATCATTTAATTGATACGAGAATATCATTTTGAAAAATTATCATAACAAAGGCAACACTGATTGCTCTACAAAGTTCACCTACAGTTTCGTGTCAAAGAAGCCGGTACTTTGTCGTGTGCCGCCAAACAAACTTACGACCAAAGAAACCTACGTTATGCCTACACGTAGGGATAAGCTGATATTGTATTGTAGGCATAGACCCTGATTGACCCTGATTTCTGACCTGATTCTGTTCATCAAGAAACAATTATTATTGAGTTAGTACTCGTACTATGTGCTTTTGGCAATGTTGGTACCAACTGTAGGTATAAGTTTATTAAAACATTTACCTGTTACATACCTCCGCGATCGTGTTTTACATGTCTACCTCCAAAATTAATACACATTCGACAACTTTTTATTAAATATTCATGTACTATTCGCAGCGCACTTATGTACGAAGTGAGTGAGCCGAAATCTTCCTCAATCCGAGCTCTTACTTCGATTTCCTAATAACTCTCACTTTTAAAAACCATTTGTTTAGCATGACGCCATAAATAAAAATCAACGTATTAAAATATTCCTGATTGGAATACGACATTGTTCGCGATACGATAGCGGCACGTGATGTGTACGGACATCCGATCGAAAACTGGCAACAAACAAGTAGCGTGCCAGTAGGCAACCAACCAGTCGGCTACATCAAAGGGTCGATGACTGTGCCTACAGCGCGGCTAGTGCAGGGCGGTGGTGTGCTTTGAAATAAAAATTGGTTTAAATTAAAAGATATCGCCGGCCGGTGGAGTTTTGTTGTTGATTTCGCATGGTTCATAAAAATAAAAAATCAATAACTATTGGTTTTTATGAGTTTCATTTTTTTACAATTTTTTCTAGTACGTATGTTAAACAGGAATACGCCTTTATTGGATCGGACAGGGTTTTTGTTACATGCTGTATATTATATTATGTAATACCTAGGTGTATTATAGAAGAGACTCTGAACAGGGACCCGTGGGGACGCCCCTACAAAATGGTGCGGGATAAACTCCGCCCATGGGCTCCCCCACTGACGCAGAGTCTCCGGCCCCAGCTCATGGAGGAGGTGGTGAGCACTTTGTTCCCTTCGCGGGGGGAGCATACTCCCCCGGCCATGACTCCGCCTACTGCGGTGCCGGATGCGGACCACACTGCCGACGACGACGACGATGCTTCGGAGGTGACCGGGGTAGAGCTGAGAGTGGCGGTAAATAGGCTTAGTGCCAAAAATACCGCCCCAGGACCCGACGGCTTACCTGGAAGAGCCTGGGTTCTGGCCATGGAGGCTCTCGGGCCTCGACTTATGGGGCTCCTAAGCGCATGCTTGGAGGAGGGCCAGTTCCCACTTCGCTGGAAGACGGGGAAACTGGTCCTCATTAAGAAGCCGGGGCGCCCTGCGGACTCTCCGTCCGCTTACCGGCCCATCGTGCTGCTCGACGAGGTGGGCAAGCTCTTTGAAAGAGTTATTGCAAACCGCCTCGTCGGGCGGCTGGTGCGGGTGGGGCCGGATTTGGCGGAGAGCCAGTTTGGTTTCCGCAGGGGGCGCTCTACGGTGGACGCCATCATGCGCGTGCGAGCCCTCACGACGGGGGATGCTGTTGCCCGGGGTGGGGTCGTCTTGGCGGTGTCTCTAGACATCGCCAATGCCTTCAACACCCTGCCCTGGAGTTGCATCAGGGAGGCATTGCGGTATCACCGGATGCCGACCTACCTCTGTCGTGTGGTCGAGGCCTATTTGACGGACAGGGCCGTCATCTACCCCGGTCACCGGGGAGAGTGGAACCGGCGAGAGATGTCGTGCGGTGTCCCACAGGGATCGGTCCTGGGGCCGCTTCTGTGGGATATCGGTTACGACTGGGTGCTGCGCGCGGACCTCCCGAATGGCGTCAGCGTGGTGTGCTACGCTGACGACACGCTGGTCCTGGCACAGGGGAGGTCGCACCAGGAGGCGGCCGAACAAGCGACACTCGGGGTTGCGACAATCGTCGATAGGATCCGGCAGTTGGGACTCGAAGTGGCCCTGCACAAGTCCGAGGCCATGTGTTTTCATGGTCCTCGGAACGCGCCACTGTCGGGTTCCCAGATAACGGCGGGAGGGGTTCACATCATTGTCGAGTCGACGATGAAGTACCTGGGACTCGTCCTCGACAGCCGGTGGAACTTCGTGGAGCACTTCCGACGTTTGGCTCCCAGACTGGAGCGGGCTGGGGCTGCCTTGAGGCGGCTCCTGCCCAATCTAGGGGGTCCAAACGCCTCCTGCCGGAGGCTCTACGCGGGAGTCGTGCGGTCCATGGCCCTTTACGGGGCACCGGTGTGGGCGCGTTCTTTGAGGCGCCGACCGGCCCGCCGGTTGAACGCGTCCCAAAGGGTCATGGCCATCCGGCTGGTCCGGGGATACCGCACGGTCTCATGCGAGGCGGCGAGCCTCCTTGTCGGATTGCCGCCATGGGATCTGGAGGCAAAAGCCCTCGCGCACGTATGGGAGTGGCGCGAGGAGGCAAAACGCCGGGGTGTAACTCCGCTGCCGCGACAAATCACGGTACAGCGGACAGAGCTCCGGCGGGATCTCATGGCGACATGTAGGGTGCGATTGTCGCAACCCAGTGCTGGGCACGCCACAATAGCGGCGGTAAGTCCTCTCTTTGAGGAGTGGTTGGAGAGGCGCCACGGCGTCCTCACCTTCCGCCTGACACAGGTCCTCACCGGACACGGTTGTTTCGGGAGGTTCCTGTTTCGCATAAGGCGGGAGGAAACGGCCGGGTGTCACCATTGTGTGGATCGCCCGGAGGACACGGTGGAGCATACGGTGGAGGTATGCCCAGCTTGGGCGGAGCACCGCAGTGTCCTCAGGGAGGCTATTGGCGGCGGCGATCTCTCGCGTCCGGCCCTGGTCCAGGCCATGGTACGGAGCGAGAGGGAATGGAAAGCCGTCACCTCCTTCTGCGAAGCAGTAATGCTCGCAAAGGAGGAGGCGGAGCGCGTGAGGGAGAGCGCCTTGCGCCCTCACGCCCCTAGTCGCCGCAGGAGACGCCCTGGGCGTCGGGAATCGCAAGCAGATTCCCGGCCACCGTAGGCGCGGGCTTGCGGACGGCGAGCCATGGGTAGCTCGCCGTCCGGTAAGGACCAGGCCCGGGTCGACGGCGCGTTGTGTTCCACGCGCGCCTCAAAGAGATGTCAGCACAAAATGACGGGGTCCGATAGGGCCGACGCCTCAGGGTCGCGGGTTATTCCACAGAGAAAACCGTGGCCCTGGCACAGGCAACTGAAGGAACACGGTGGGTTTTAGTCAGTAAAAGTCTGACACGCCCTCCCGCTCCACCCAGAGCGGGAGCAGTCATTTGATGATTTCCCACCCAAAAAAAAAAAAAAAAAGGTATATTATAGAACCACCTACCAATAAGAAGGAACTTTATTACTTATATGAATTTATTGAACAGTTGCTGTAAAGTAAAACCTTTAAAATTACCATAAAACTTTAAATAAATGAGTTTGGAAGCGCGAAATGATCTTAATTATTACTTACCTATTATGTGTTCACTTTTTACAAAAATAGAAGTTGTTACATTGGCGAAGCGGACAAATACATTGGTATACAAAATCTTATCTAGGTTGATAAAATTAGATAGTAATGATAAATTATAGATGGTGCGATAACTGTTCTTTTTGCCAAAAATACAAAGTATTGCGCACGTAGTGACCTTATGATGAGTAAAATTTTTTAACTTTAAATTCATAGAGAACATTTTGTGCAATTAATTTGATTTGACAAAGAAAAACTGAAAATTCGATTCATAAAAGCGAATAAATGTGTGAAATAACAATATATAAAAATTTGCTTCGCTCTTGACAATCAACCAATGCATCATACAATTGACTGGCTTCACTTAATCACGGGCCTTTTTATTATTAAATCAAGATTAAATTAATAGATTACATCCAAATTGTCTGGGTAGATGGCGTCGCAGAAACATCTTCCATTATTCTGTTTTCCTGGTAGAATCGACCTCTGGTGCGGACAGAGCTCCCCCAAAGAACGGCGTCACCCTTGGGGTAAAGGTCACACGAAATGCCAAAGATACACAGTTTTGGCACGTACTGGCAATTTGCAAGGTCTACGTTCTGAAAATTATAAAGGTAACGAACATCGCTGTTCCTGGAATATCGAGATAACGTATGTCAAAGTATTAAATCAATGATTTACCAGTCAGTAGGTAGTAGCAATTGTTTAAAAACAAAAGGCTTTTGCTTGATTTTGGTTAATTTACTTAATTTAATGGTAGTGTTAATTTACTTTCAGTCAATTCATTTACTTAGTCAAATCACATGTTACACATGAGGGCTTAATAATTTTATTCAACCCCAGCACGCGTCACCTAAAAGTGACGTCACAATTATGTAGCCTTTTACCCGTGTCACCCCCAGTGAGTCACCCCTCGCGATCTGCCGACGTCAGCGCCGACTCGTGACCCTTTGTACCAGGGCTTTATAGAATAATGGAGATAAACCACCCCTATAGATGCCGCGGACGTCTTTTATCCAGCAACGTATGTCTAGCAACAAATGCGTAATAGTGCAGCAGACTGGATCAGCTTATAAGTTTGTAAGTTGGAATAAGGTTGGTTTAAGTAGCTACAGACAACAATGATTGGGCACATTTTGTATGCATTCAATTGTATAACTGAATTACAGTGTAGCTTACCTTACCGTACCTGTAACTTTCAGTTTACTCTGAAGTTCAGTGCAACTATATTAATAATAATTTACCTATACATATTTAATTCCTTTAAAGAATACGCTACTCAATGAGTTTTTAAAACCATGTAAATTAGCAACTTAAGTATTATCCATTAGTTACATTTATTACAAGTACACTCTCACAAACAATCTTCTAAGCTTATAAATAACACACAATAATAATAAAAAAATAAAAACCCACATCTGTTTGAGGACTAATAAGTATTAATTTATCTGTACCAAAAGTTCTTTGGTGAAGTTCTTTATCACAATTTCTCCGTTTATAGGTTTCTAAAATTACCTAGTTACATGTACTTAGGTAAATTTTTGATTAATGAGTTATTTTTTTTTAGTAAATTTGAGTTACATGTTCTTTGATTATTGAGTTAGAAATACAAAGTCATACAAAAGTAATTAAAAACCGTTCCATAATACATTTAAAAATCTAAGGTGTCTTGATAAAGACCCTAACATAATTTTGTGTAGGTAATGAGTTATTTTTGTTGTTTTTAGACAAAAATTCTAGGAAAAAAGTAATTTGCATGGTCCTAACAAAAGCACTTTATCATTGATGTCCTCTATCTAGTAAACATGGTGCCCTTTTTGATAATATATTTGCATAGCTCCAATATAGTCCCATATCTCAATATTGTTATCGTTTATTATCAATCATCAGTCACTTGTCCTTCCCGAATCCCTCCCCAGTGGTTATCATGCATGACGTCATCACCCCTCGCGATCCACCCGCCACCACCCGATAGTTAGACGAAACTATTTTCACCTTCTCACTATCATGTTGCCCTATTGTGTTACACTAGCAAGCGCGGGGCGCCCGCGTTAGTTGTCAACTTGTGGAGCATACAAACTGTACAAGTTGTACAACCCTCCTCACCGGTCATGCTACCCTGGTATATTCGTAGTCAGGGGGTTACGTCACTACGGAAAATGTGAGAGGGCGAGTTTTAGCGACTACGCGAATAGCCTCGCAGCTGAGTGAGCGCTACGAAAATGTCGACGCTATAATTTTCGTAGTTTAGTTGCGCTACGAATACGATTATAGTTTTCACGGATTAAAACTTATTATTCTCAATTTATTTCATTAATAACGAATTTTTCTAATATCTCTAGTTATTTTAACAAATTTAAATTACTTACTGTTTATTTTGAAATTATTAATTTGCTAGATTCTGCATCAGTAACTTTTATTCTAATATGGTAAAAGATCATCTGATCTTGCACTGCCTGATGCAGAAAACTTTAATCGACGTGACAGTTATTTTAGTTCGACGTTTTATTCTTTAATCTCTGCAAAATATGCGCATTCGCTCAGCCGTTCAGCCGGTTTAATTTTGCTAGTGTTTTTAAATCGGAAAAAATACTTGAACACTCTTCAAAAATAATTTAAAAAACCCAAGGGATCGAACATTGGTCCTTCGAGCCACTAACATAATTTGATATGTTGTATTACATTACATTACAACAAAGAAATAAAAATTAAATGCTGTTCGTTGATAAGCGCGCATCACTTGAAACGGCTGAACCGATGAGGTTATTTTTGTTTTTTACTGTTCGTAATAGTCTGAATTACTAGGTTTTTATGGAAATAAAAATTGGATTAGTTTCACGAAAAACGGAACGTCCTTTCTTATGGGTTTTGTATGAATGACTGATGTTTGGACATAACAACGTCCGTCGGGTCACCTAGTATAGTTTACTAACCTACATTTCACTTATGGATATTTTACTGGGTACTGTACCTATTTATTAACTTACGATTTTACGTCTTATTATATCTGCACATGATACGAGTATAAGTATTTGCTTAAGTACTACAGAAGTAAACACGTTATAAGTAGGTAAACATCACTATGAATTACAAAAGTATTGAGTGTACACAATCGTAATAGTTTTGTTTTCATAGCAAGTATGTTCTATATAAAGTTTGATAGACGGAGTGGCACGATCACTGACAATCTTATCTTCCTGTTCCTGTTCTCCTGGTAGAAATAACCCCTGAAACGCCGACGCCGCGTTCGGCCCCGTATTTTCTGCTGAAAGTTTTTAACGAGGTCCGAACTTACGCACGTGGTAAATAATTTCTTTTATTTTGTTTGTTTTACCTGTTTGCAAACTACGAAAAAAATGTATATTAAACAGTTATATTTATGTGTGTATATGTATATTTATTATTAAACACAGTTAAAAACATAATTCTCGTGGTACATTAACAATCTGAAAAAAAAAAATACGGAAAGCTTACAAAACTCATTAATTACCTATTTTTTTTTTATTTTACAACAATTAGAATAACTTTTACTGAAGCCGAAACCTACGCAACAAAAATGCTACGAGCAATTCGTAACTATGACACACTACGACGAAAGCGTAGCGTAGAGCGCTGTAGGCGTTTTCGTAGCACTCGTAGAGGCTCTACGCTCTACGCTCCGAGCCTGAAATATCGACCCCATCGTGACGTAGCATTCGCGATACTACGCGCTTATGTGGTCTTAGTAGAGAAAACCACAAAGCCTTTGGGGTGGTATTATCCGAATTCAATGCAATGGTTATGACGATGATACCATTCTTCAAATGCTTTTGGTGTGGTAGTGGGAAATAAATTCGTCCAGTACTTTTATGTGTAGGTAGTAACCGAATGTAATTTAAAACAAAATACGATTGACGTTTATGATTTTCGTTATTCATAAAAGTGATTTATTGAATTACTTTTTCTTCCAAATATGCTTTAATTTCATCACAATCACACAAAAAACTCAGTACAAAGCGAGTCTTTAATGCTCTAGAACAATAAAAATTTATGAAATTTCATTATTGCACAGTTTTTTTTTAATCGCACCAAAAGGTGCCAATCTCAATGGATTAGCTCTATTCAGCCAGCCGATATCAATAGTTTTTTTTACGTACGTATCATTCGTTTATATCCTACTTGTTCCAAATTTAAATATAAATTTGCCCAACAAAACTCTTAACCTTACCTTTAATAATTGCTCAAGTATAACTTTTAATTTCAATAATTAAACTTCTATTTTAACTGTTTGAGTTTCTTTTATCTACTATTCCTATAGGTAATAGTTGAAAGAAAAGCAGATTATGCACCTCGCCTTAAGTAATTTATATATACGCCTTAATAAATTACTTTGTGCTCGATGCAATAATCTACTATTATTGTTATTTTTTTAGAGCCGTACCTTTATTGCTTAAAACGTTTCCACTGCTGGGACGTAGGCCTCTTCTCTGTGGGTGGGGAGAGGCACATTTCTTCGAAATTTTGGTAAGACATGCTGGTTTCCTCACGATGTTTTCCTTCACCATTTTGAGAGCAATGGCGATGTAATTTTTACACAAAGTAAAGCAACTGTGTTCGAACCTACGACCTACAACTCGTAAGTCGGGGCTGTTGCCGCTGCCGCTGGGCCACTGCTGCTCTAGATTGGTAGTCTATAATTATGTTCACTATAATTACAATCAACTAATAAATAAAATCATAATTATAATCACACTAGTTCATTTACTCACATATACAAGTTTACGTCGCTCGCAACTACTCGCAAAGCCGAGGAACCAATCCACCAAACTATCGCGGTTTATCTCAAATTCGCGATTCGATTCCTCTGTGCCAAAATACCAAGACACCAGATGCTGTAAGAAACATGTTTAGCTTAGATTTTGCCTGAAATTTCCTAACATACATATGTGGTCCCAGTATTTAGGTACATGAAGTACTGGCGCGTTTCTAATGGCTACAAGCATGAAAGGACACAGTGAGTTGTACACAAACCGTTTTAGGGTAAAGCAAGGGCGTTTCAAGTACTGTTCGCTCTCCGAGTTGAGTTAAACCCTGTGAGTTGAACTTTCAAAATTTCTTTCGAATCGAAAATAATAGTTGCATTCCCCAAATAAAAAGTAGCTGAGTATTTATATAGATTCCCAAACTTTAACCCGCTTTAACTTTCCGAAATCCTAGCATAGCATCGTAGGACGTTGGCGAACTATTTTTTAATAAGAAACTTATTTTTATGATGACTAACGTGCAGCCATGCACGCTTCACTTTTTGAAGTTGCACAACCTTCGAGTCTTGAATCCTTAGTACACACGATCTCGTGTTTAGTCAGTGCGAAGTACGTCACGAATTGCGCATCAGTTTTCGTCTACGTCATCAAATTCTAGGTACATAGCATTTTCAGTAGATGTGAATATATTTATGTACGAGAACGCAGATGTCTTTCCAGAAAGGTCTTTTGGAAAAGTTTCTGAATGAATAAAAACTAGATTACTTCATGTTTTGAATGGGTTTTTAATCATTTTATGGTTTTTGTAATATGAGTAAATTATAAAATCAAAGTCACACACTCACACATTACAACTTCGCAAAAGCGTCTACAAAATCAATATTAACTCACACTGCTACGGTCTACCCGTCGTATCGTGAGCGTGATCCGCTCGATAACCACCCTTCGTGACGTCAGAGCGCTCTATTGATTTTCTCTACCCCATGTTCTAATACTTCTGCTGTCCTGGCATCTAAGTATGCCGAGGAAAACGTCCGTCTGCGGAAAACTTGAGAAGGCACTGTAAAATCTTAAGGAAATCTTCTTTTCTTCAGTACTATTTTCATGTACTCATTAATGGCCTTGGTTTCAGTAGTTCGATCATTGTTACCGGCTACCGTTACCCATAAACAGATAGGAAAATTATTGTGCATGATAATGTGTACAGATGCATACGTGCCTGACTTACATGAGAGGGGGACTGTCAACGTGTTGATAAAGTTTATTAAGGAAGTATTCTCGCATAAGTAGTAAATTACAACGACTGGTACAACGCCAGTCGAGTGCTGTTCATTTGGGAGCCCGCCCACGTGTTCTCGCCACTTCGTCTTCACTCTATCCGCCGGGCTAATCTGTAAAACATCTCCTTTCGCGCATTGTCTCCTGGTACTGCCGGTTCGGTTTATCCGAAACTTTATCCGTTATTATCCGGGTTATCCAGAGCGGTTAATCCAATGGCGTGCAGTAGTATAATTTTGATTTCGTTGTTTTTTGGTTTGGTGCAATGTTACAGTCAGTACAGTTTCGAGAGTCACAAATATTGTGACGACCTGTCACCTTTTTATGGAGATATCAATTTGGATCAAATATCTGGTGTTTGGTATGGTGTAGAAAAAATCCCACACAAGCGAGGTGAATATAAAATAGAACACACACAGGAGTGTTTTTATATCGACATCAAGGAGCTTAATATCGAGGTTTGTTGTTTTGATTTGTTTTTTTTGTACCTACGCTATTTGTTGCAGTAGGTACCGGTAACACTACTCTAATACTGGATCGCTTCTTCCTTCAGCGGATATTCATGATTAGCTGTGCAGATAATTTTAATATTTAAAAAAAATTTAAATAAAGAAGGAAATGTGGAAAATGGTACTTAATGTGGTTTTAATTTAGACAGGACCAACTTAGTACAATGAGAAGCATACAATAATATATTATTTAAATTGGTTTTTCGAATAATTTAACTTGTGCAGAATTTTAGATAATTGCATGACCTATAGGAGCAAGTAGTTGAGATGACTGTGTAGTTGTTTATTCATCCATACATATTGTAATACAAATAAAAATCGTACGTGTAGTTTCAAGCCATGTTTATTAATAAGATTGGCCTATGACTTATAGCAAGGTAAAGCTCTAAATGGCCTACTCATAACAGGATACAGGGTGGTCATGTCAATTAATAGGTTAATTGTAATTACTGTCCACGTGAGTACATAACAAGACGTAATACCCAAGTGGGACTGGGATGTTAATTAGGAGTCCCGGTGTCGTGAAACAGATCGCTCAAAAGTACATGACATACCATACATTTTAATGATGGGCTTCAGTGTGTTAGTCCTATTATGTTTCTTATCAAGTACCTTCGCAGCCAACGTAAATTTTTGCCAGAACTTAAGTCCAACGAACGATTTCGATGAGGAGGCAGTTTTAGGCATGTGGTATGTTCACGAGTACGTGTACCACAAAGAAAATGCTACGAGAACTGAAGTTAACCCTTACTGTCCTATTGTACAAATTAGAAAGTTTGAAGATTACGTTGAAGGTGGCCTGTTGAACCATAACTTAGTGAGTGACGGTGTCTGTGTGTATTTTAATTAAGAGTTAAATAATACATATTATTGTAGATCCTATTTACAATCCCGCTTCTACGCAATGGTGTCATGTCAAACTGTCAATATCACGACGCGCATAATTTTATCCAACAACAACGATTGAAAAAATATCTTGTTTTTTTATTCACTTTAATTGTAATGTTTTTTTTTTATATTCCAGCCAACTCCACCGACTCCGTACCCTCAGCAGACAAACTCACCGTACGTGAACCGTCAGTACAACATGCAGGAACAGTACCGCATCAGACACTTTGTGCTGGAGTGGCACGAGGGCCTGTGGCAGGATGACTACCACATCAAGGTCAATACCTCGCACAAAGGATTCTGGGCCACCGATGTGCCTAATAAATGTAAGGACAATGCGGAACAAACGACCAATTTCAAAATAAGAAGTTATAGGATCGCTTCTTCTTACTACTAGATACTAATCAGCAGACATAACGATGCCTTACCTTTTGAACATATTCTTTGAAGCATTTTTGTTCAAAGCACATTCTAGATTGATTGTTTATTTAAATGAAAACCATTTTTTTTTCAGCCGTGGGCGACATGTATCGTTTCTTCGGAGGCGTGATCCAGGTCCTGAAGGTAGCAAACAACCACTTGGTGCTGAACTTCTGCATGAGGCTGCCAAACTCTCAGCTCTTCAGCGTCGTGCTCTCCAGGAACGAGAACCAGCTGACTCCTGAGGACCTGGCCAGCATCCACAACGTCTTCACAATGAAACACCTTTCCACGTCTGCGCTGCAGAGAGTCTGTGAAAATTCAGCCCCAAAAATGACTGGTTCGACAATATTACTCTTCATAATTTCGTACACAATTTGGGGATCCCGAATTTAAATTGTGCTTCATTTTATAATATTGTGATTATGTTGTTTAGAATGTATGCATTATTTTTGGAACAACTTCTTAAATCCTGTGCTATCTGTAGACCACGGTTTTGTCCTTATACTCGACCTGCAAAGATAGAAAATCTCATCTGTTACCTCAATGAGCATAATTTTTATTAATAAATAGGTAATTAATAAGCAACGTACGTTTCACGCACATAGGCAAAGTGTTCAAACCATCATTAATTCACAGCATAACACATGGTTGTATAAGTTATGCGCTCTGACTCTGTATTGATCACTTATTGATCCAGGTAGGTCACGATTTACATTGTTGGTGTATTCAAATAAAAGTTCTACGAATAAAGACGTTTTTTATTCACCAAACGAATAGAAATAGACCTTAGCGCCTTCAACAAGGAGTAAAGTTAGTCATGTATAAGATATAGATCTTGGTTCTTTTGTTATAGGCAACAATACGCTTGTAGCAAACAATTTGTTATTATATATCCAGGTATTTGTTCAGAAAGAAAAAGTTTTCAGGACAGCGAAAACAACTAAGAAACATTCGATTAGTTTCATTGGCAGACTGATTGACTTGTATGTAGTTATTAATTTTGGAACAATTGGAGTTGACTGTGTCGTTGGTGTAGTGATCGCAAGCGCTTCTGCTGAGACTCATTCTCTCAGTCCTGGGTTCAATTCCTGACTGACCGACTCCTTGACAATTCAAAAGTGCCTGTAAATGGTTTAATTGAAATAAATGATTTGAGTTTGAGTTTGAGTTTGAGTTTGAGTTTGAGTTTGAGTTTGAGTTTGGTAGCAGCCCGTAGTCTGGATTTGTGCCCGATTGATGGCAATAAGCTTGCCCTCTATTTAGCTTAAACATAACTGACGAAATAACCCTTCGGGGAACACGGGCGTGATGTTATGTTATGCGTTGAGAAAGTAAGCTGCAGAATTCAGATTGTCTCCCTTTTCATCCACTTTTTCGTATCAAATTAGCTACATGAGGACCATGTGATAAGAAAAGTATCAAGTATTAATGTGTGAATAGATTCATGAAAAGAGGCGGATCCAATCCAAGAATAGATGAATGTGGATTGTGTGAAAGTTGATTTAGCAAAGAATAAGAAAAATAATACTGCATATTTTATGGAAGAGAATTACAATAAGTAAGAGGTAAATTTTAAGCGACGTATGCATTTGTTATTCTACATTGCTCACGAGTGTTTTTTTTCCGTTTTAAGAAGTATCTTTTGCGCGAGTGTTACTCCTTTTTATATCAAATACCTATAGTATTTTCGAATCTATTATACTACTAGTGTGTATATTTACACTTTTTTTAAAAGGTCTGTTCAACAACGTAAATAACGCAATTAATGTTGTTGAACTGTCAATTATTTACATGATGGCGATTACTACACATAGTGTGTTACGCAATTACTCCGCTGGTTGGGGAGTTCGTTGCACCACTTCGTCTTCCCAGCTAAAGCACTAGGAAGTGGTGAAGGGCAGGCGTGCCAGGGGACTGTCTTACGTAATTTTGACGTTCAAAAAGTGCTGTAACTAATATATTTGTAACAGTTTTATTTAATAGAGTGTCCATGGAGTTTCTTCTCCATAGGTACCTACTACGCTTTGGAATGGGCAACTAGCTTCTTAGTTCTGACTGACCGACTCCTTGACAATTCAAAAGTGCCTGTAAATGGTTTAATTGAAATAAATTCTTTGAGTTTGAGTTTGCTGGTTCTGAGCTTAAAATAAATTACTTTTGATTTTTGATAATAGAATTAGAATTTTTTATATTTTTAGATAGTCGACAAAGTAACTCCTATTTCAGTGATAGAAACAACCTGTAAATGCTGCAAAAATACTGCAAATTCAGGTTTTCGTTACTCAAATTTATTTCAAATAGGCACTTAAAAGGCACGTATGAACGTCAAAACTTGAATACTTTAATAGTTATTGCGCGCTGTGACTTTACTTATTGAACTTAATCTCCTCATAAACCACGCAAATCAAATGTACTTCGTTCATAATCATACGTGTCACTAGATAAACGTAAACGTTTTTTTCTTTTATAACTTAACATGGGCTGAATTAACTAGGCATCTATAAACAATCAGGGCACATATTCCGTTCAGAATCATTCCACTGAGTCACAGTGCACTTGCGCCAGAGAGCATCACCTGCACCAATTCGCTAATTGGCAGCGCGGGCGACGCGACGCTTTGTCCCATATTACTTGTGTATCTACTCCAAACATGTTCACTGTGCCTGTGAGTCTCCTCCTCAACTTGGTCTTCTTCTCCGTCAACGTCCATGGATTCTGTGGTGACAGTGTACGTTGGGCCCATCACTTCAACATAGAGGATGTGTACGGGATGTGGTACGGCGTGGGGTACGCTCAGCACACCCCGGATATGACGAACAAGCCGAACACGATTGGCTGCGTTACTCTTCACATCACCGACGTCACTACTGAACCACAGGATGATTGGCTTGATTGGTCTGTAAGTACTAATTAATACAGTTAGTTTTTCTTAGTGGTGTTGCCTACTCTTGTTTCCTGTAGGCTAAAATAGGAAGCTTGAAAGAAAGCCTCGGGTGATAGTTTAAAAATTGTACGACATTATCACTTTGTGAAAAAGTTCAGGTCGGTATCTTGTGCATAGTACAGATAATGTAAGTAGGTAGGTACATTAATGTACACTAACATAGTAGGTATTATTGTTTCTTACTATTTTTACCCGGCTACGGCGAAGAAAAAGAAAGGTTATAATTTTGACCGGTATGTATGTATATATGTATGTTCATCTGTTCCCTCATAACTTCTAAACTACTTAACATAATTTGACAAATGAGGTATTGTTGGAAGCGTCTTGATCGTCCGCTAGTTTTTAGGCTACATTAAATTGAATATGGCCTCTAGAGGACGTAAAGTCATGAACTAAATAAAATCAGTAGTCGGGTTTTAGGTTTTTTATTAATGTATTATATATATTTGGATTATATTCACATTTTCAGCACTTTTTAGTAAGTCATCACAGTGACAAGCTTGTGTTTTTCGACACCAACAGTTTTATTGAAATTTAAAATCGACTACGGATACTGTGTTTAATACACTACTGCGGATAAGCTTTTTATATAAACTCAGACATAAGTAGTATGTCGAAGTCTTGTGATATTAACACCACAATGTTAGTTAGTAATTATACTAAAAATAAGGTGGCGAGGTGGCGAGAAAAGAAGGTCAGCAGAATGTCTTGAAGTTATTTCATCAAAATATTCAAGGGATTTCATCCAAATTATTAGAACTTGAAATGTTTTTAGAGAAAACAAAGTTTGCCATTGTTTGTTTTACTGAACATTGGTTAAAGGATTACCAAATGCAAATTGATTATGAGAACTATAGTGTGGGCAGTTGTTTTACCCGTAAATCTATGCTGCGTGGAGGGTCTCTAATCTTGATTAAAAATTGTTTAAAATCTTAGCAACGTAATGACATAGTTGGTTTATCAGTTGAAGATTGCATCGAGCTGTCCTGTGTTGAGCTAGATAAGCATGTTGTGGTGTGCGTGTACAGACCCCCTAATTACAGACCTTTTGTTTATTTGAGTCAATCATGGAAGATGTCCTAACGAAACTTGCATCCAGTAACAAAGCCGCAATTATTTGTGGTGAATTTAATATTAATATTTTGGAAAAGAATTCAAATAGCAGAAGATTACAAAGCCTTTTTAAATCGTTCAGTTTATTTAATGTTTTTACAGAACCGACTAGAGTAACTCCAACTTCTGCTACTTGTATTGATAATGTATTCTGCGATTTTTATTACTTAGAGAAAGCCATCGTGAATTATCTGCCATCTGATCACAGTGGAGAACGGTAACTCTTAGGTTTAAAACACCATTACAAAAATTGCAAATACAATTTAGACCAATAACGACGGGCAAATTAAATAGATTCAATAGTACCATAAATAATAAGTTATAAATAATGTTCTGGGCCATAGTTTGGACGATGCAAATAAATTGTGTATGAGGATTTCTTTTCAATAATGCACACTGAATTCAATAAAACTTTTGAAAAGAAAACAAAAAATATTTGCCCTAATTTTATATTCAGTGACTGGGCAACTAGAGGTATTAGGATTAGTAGGGAAAGACTGTTCGAGCTGTGTGGCCTTAAGCTTTACATTAACACTGAAACATTCAATAAGTATGTTGCTACATATTCCAAAAAAAATTAAATACTCGTACCTGCAAAATAGCTAAAGCAACATTAGCAACAAGATCAAATCAGCAGAAAATAAAATAAAAACAGTTTGGAAAGTTATAAATAACGAAACTAGTAGGAAAAAATACGAAATACTGAATATGCATTGGACACTTCACGTGGTGCCATTTGCTATAATATAGAAGTAGCTAAAGAATTTGTAAATTTCTTTACTAATATACCATCTAAAACTACGGAAGCTTTAAATTCCTCACCCAAAGTCTCAATTGATTTATTAAGAACGAACGTTCCAGGCTGCCCGGTTGAATTAATATATAGTATAAAAAAAAAAATTTAGACTCTCTAGATTTAAATTTTTCTATGATAGTTATAAAAGCTTTTCGGCAAATACAAATCAAGTTGACCGAAGGTCTTTGGGGAATGTCCATCAAAGCTTGTACATCCATTATCGAGACTATGGCACCATACTAATTCGTATTTAATTTGTGTGTAGATGGTTTATGGAATAGGTTTCACCAAAGGTCGTTGCACGACTGACGCTGGTGTCACTTTACTATAACACATATTTACAGCGTGGGAGGAGGCCCAAGATGCCATAGGAATTGTCTGCGACCTCTCCAAGTCATATCATTGCGTTAATCACGAAACCTTGCTCCTGAAACTTGAGCATTACGGACTAGGTAAACTTGCGCTAAGTTTAGTTCTTCTATAGAAGATATTATAGAAGATAGACAGCAAAAAGTTCAAAATAATGGTATCAATTCACTTGGTTTAAAAATAAAAATGGATGGCTCGATATTAGGTCCTCTCCTCTTTTTAGTATATAATAATGATCTACCACATTTATTAAAAAACCAACCACAAATGGTGTTATTTGCTGACGATACTTCCTTAATTTTTAAGATAAGTAGACGTACAGTAAGCGTTCAAAAGTGCATAGGTACGTTAAGAGTCGTATTGCTGTGAATTCGCGGTACGACTGTATGTGTTTAAACGACACACCACAAAGGCCGCAGTTTTGCACGGCACACACTGATGTAAAGTCGCACATTCGCTTCGCACTACACGAAAAATATACTTCCGTCGCTTTCGTTAGACACGCATCATGCTAGTGACCTGGCCGATTTATGGCATTGCTAAAATTCGAGATAATCTAATATGAGCTGGTAGCAGTAGGCGCCAAGCGTTGGACTGAGAAGCAGTGGGCTTAAGTTCTGATCTCATAAGATGCAGCGCAGTTTTAATGGCATTATTAGGGTTCCGTACCCCGGAAGGAAAAAACGGAACCCTTATAGGATCACTTTGTTGTCCGTCCGTCCGTATGTCTGTCTGTCAAGACCCTTTTTCTCAGGAATGCATGGAGGTATCAAGCTGGATTTATATAAAATACTCAGGTCTACTGTCCCTTGGAGCTGTGAAAAAATCAAACTTCTAAGCCAACGCAATCAAAAGATACAGCCGTTTATGCCGCAAATTTCTGCAAATTTTCGACACTCGCAAGGGAATCAAAACCTACAGGGTACTTCCCTTGAACTCAGTATCTTGAAATTTGGTACGAAGCCACATCTTATAGCACAGATAAAGGAAAAATTGCGAAATCCGTAAATTTTAGTAACAATATATTATAAAAATATTTTTATTTATTTTAAACTTACTACCCCTTTCCTCATGAACGCGTAGAGGTATTAAATTGAAATTGATATCAAATACTCAGGTCTTATATACCTACAGGTTTGTATGGAACCCTCGGAGCGCGAGTCCGACTCGTACTTGGCCGGTTTTTTATTATTTTGGTTTGCAATAATAACAATCTAAAAAAAAAATTACTGCCTTTTTATTATTTTTGCAATAAAGGGTTTAGAATATAAAAAGGCGTTACAAGTTAAGGATATCAAACCGATACGATTAATTGTAATAACTTATTCAGCCAAACAGGATGTGCAAGGACCTTAGAAACAATTTTTTTTTAGTTTGACATGTGTAATGTAAAAAAAAAATGATAATTGTATTTATTTTACCATAAACATTAAGCTGCTATAATTAATTTCCAAAATAAATGATTTTAATAAGTGGTTATGTAGGGCAGTTTGTTTACATTAAGTATTTTACATTTTATTTGGCTTTAGTGAATATATATTGAGGATTGAGGATAGCTTAAGTATTCATTTTCTTTAAGAAATGATGATTGAAAACAAACTTCATTTTTTATAATTAAAATAAAATATACAGGATAAACTATTGCGGAACTTAAACGTTTTTGTTTATTACGTTATTGTTTGCTGGGCTTCGGTGATGCAACCTTTATAGCGTGGAGTACACGGCGACCAGTTTTTTATGACGTGTTGAATAATTCAGCAAAATGTCCGGTTGGTATGAAACCATTTGTTTCATATTCATTCACTAAGTCTTGTTTAAATAAGCTTTCCACTTCATAAACAACGCTCGACTAGCAAGGATTCCCTCTTCCTCACATCTCTTAACCCACATACTCACAGTACTTCTCTAGAACAAAGAATGTTATGCTATTAGACATCTGTAAGCAAAATACTATAAACTATAATAATTAATAAAAAATATTATAAATAACATTATATTTATAACACTTTACTCATCATTCACTGTTTTAAACAAATAATAATTTATATTTAGTAAAATATGAAATATTCAAATGACACTCACACTTAGTCCATTAGTGTCATCACATCATTTACGTCCACTTTTACGCAGCACAATATTATTGCCAACGCTTCAATATTTATATTTCATTGCATTTTGAAATTTATAACCACAATACTGCTTATTAACAAAGAACAATGCCCACTTCCCATACATTTAAAATCCTGAAAATGAAAGTGTATGGATAGTTATAAGGTATAGTAGAAAGAATACCTGTAAGTTTACAAAATTATGTCTTATAGTAATTTTTATGATTTAAACGCTACGAAGTCCAAAAATAATTCATGATTCTTTTTAGGTTAGGATTTGCCGTAACCAAATATAAATTATTACTGAGGAGCAGTGGTGGCCCAGTGGTAATGGGCCCCGACTTACGAGTTGTAGGTCGTGAGTTCGAACCCAGGCAGGCGCTTTACTTTGTGTAGGTAATTATTTTCATCACCACTGCTCTTAAAACGGTGAACGAAAACATGGTGAGGAAACCGGCATGTCTTAGAACCGAAAATTCGAAGACATGTGACATCTACCAATCCGCACTGTGCCCGCGTGGTAAATTACGGCTCACTCCCTCTCATAGAGAGGAGGCCTGTATACCAGCAGTGGGAACGTTATAGGCTGATTATGTATGTATGTATGTAAATATGAATGTATAAATGTGCTAGAACGAATTGATTAGCATTCGAAAATATTGTTGGAGCTGCTGAAGATTCTAAAAACTACCTTTGCACTGTATAATTCAATATTTTAATATTGTATAATTGCAAAGCACACGTGTGAGCACTATGTACCTACTATAAAGCTACCAGGCACGTCTGACTTGAATGTGCCCTGGCGGCTGAGAGTGTGTCACGCTCACTCAAATGTCTCGTTGGTGGTGGCGTGTGCGTTGGATCGTTAATTTCCCTTCAAAATGATTGAAAGGCTGAGAGGTGCTGATCTACACTTGGGAGCAAATAAATCGAGCCACTTCCTTTTTCACGCATTATGGTTATTATTTTTGGTATTATGGAACGCATCGATTCGAAACATATATCGCCTAAAAGGGTATTTAATAACCTTTACAATGAGGGTAGTTAGTTGTCAAAATTTCATTTTAATTAAAGTTTAAAGGGTAGAATAAAATTATCGCATTTAATTTGCTTATGACATTTTTATTGTACTCTGTTAAGAAAAGATTAAATTTGAGGTTTTTGTTAATCATACCCATATTACTTGTTATTGTTGTCTTTATCTGTGTCTGTGTAATCAAAATAACCTGATTAAATGGATACTACACCGACGGAAGCTGCCCAAGTTGTAGCTTTACTTGAGGTTGGACACGGGCAACGTGAAGTGGCACGCAGACTTCATTTGAGTCGTTCAAAGGTACAGCGGGTATACCGCAGGTATCTGGAGACTGGTGCTTTTGTTCGGCGACCTGGAACTGGCCGACCACGGGCAACAACAGAACGTGACGACCGCTTTATTGCAACCAATTCGTTGCGCGACCGTGGACTTAATGCTGTTCAGCTACAGCAAGCGTTACGTGACGTTCGAGGTGTCGCAATCAGTAGGTGGACAGTGAGACGAAGACTAAAGGAACGAAATTTAACATCACACAAACCAGCAACTGGCCCAAAATTGACTGTAGCTCATCGCCGATCTCGCTTGGAGTTTGCTCGAGAACACATTAATTGGACGTTAGAAGACTGGAGGTCAGTTTTGTTTTCTGACGAGTCAAGAATCTGTCTTTTTAGCAATGACGGGAGAAACCGAGTGTATAGACGTCCTGGTGAAAGATTTGCCCAATGTTGCATTCGAGAAACTGTGAGTTTTGGTGGTGGTTCTTGTATGGTGTGGGGTGGAATTTCTCTAGACGGAAAAACGGAACTTGTCTTCGTCGACCCCGCCAACGATGGCAGTGGTAGACGTGGATTAACAGCTGACCGATACATAACTGACATTCTTGAAGACCACGTAATGCCGTATGCTGGTTTTGTCGGAGAAAATTTCTTGTTTATGCATGACAATGCGAGACCTCATACCGCGCAGATCGTTACGGAATACTTGTCTGCGATCGGGATTCAACAAATGGTATGGCCAGCACGAAGTCCCGATTTGAACCCGATCGAACACCTATGGGACGAGCTAAAACGGAGAGTCTGAGCCAGGGTTCCCGCTGTTTCATCCATTCCCGAGCTTAAAGTCGCTGTGCTTGAAGAGTGGGAGAACATACCACAATATGTCATCGTAACTCTGATCAGATCGATGACTAATAGGCTACAAGAATGCATCAGGGCACGGGGGGGTAATACCAGTTATTAAGAATATTTTTTTTGCAATAATTTTGTTTTTTATTGTTTTTATGGACTGTTTTAGCCCTACTAAATTTTCTATCAAAATTACCATTTTTCTTGCAGAGCCAATAATTTATCATTCAATAAGGTTATTATTCAATAATTTACCCTCATTGTTAAGGTTATTAACTTAACTTTTAGGCGATATATAGTTCGAATTGATACGTTCCATATTCCCAAAAATATTTACCATTTTACGTGAAAAAAGGTAGTGGCTCGATTTATTTGCTCCCAAGTGTATATGTCATGCTTGTGAACGGACGCCGTCAGTGGGGACTGGTCATCTCGTGGCTGCCACGGCTTTATTTTTTTTTATTAATTTCCGTTTTTTTGTTTTGTATGTTTTTCATTACGGACGCCTTTCACGTGCACGTCTTTCTACATCGTTCTCACATGTACAATTTCAAAAAGACTGATGTAACAAATCTGTAACAATATTATTTAAAAGAGTGTCCATAGAATTTCATGCTCGATCTTCTCCATAGGTACCTACTTCGCTTTGGAATGGGCAACTAGCTTCATATTTCTAACTGACCGACCCCTTGACAATTCAAAAATGCCTGTAATTGGTTTATTTGAAATAAATGCTTTGAGTTTGAGTTGAGATTAGGTTTGAATATACCTACTCCTGTATGGTAATCGGTTGGCCTCCGGAGACCTCTCGATCATCAATTCACCTACGATGAACATTGGGTCATTGGCATCACTCTTCAGATTACATAGTGAAATAAATTTGTACATTTTTTCCTTAATTTTCTCGCAGATCCAAAAACACAACTATTCAGACGAAAAATGGCGTTCATACAAGAGCAACCCGTGGTCTGATGAGGTCTTGGCGGGCTCCTGGCTGGACATACGAGTGAAGAGAGACATATACAACGAGAGGCGGCTGCGGGTGGTGTGGGATGAGGACGGGCAGTCCGTGGAGCAGATCTACCTCTACACTCCTGAGGCACCGGGGCTGTGGACAGCCGACCAACGAAGGCCTTTGGAGAGGGAGATGATGGCTAGAGGCATAGGTATTTGTTTATAATTTTTTTGTTGTTTAGAAGGCTGTTGATGATACATTCTCTCTCACCGAATGGAGGCCTGCGTCCTAGGAGTGGGAACAGGAAAGTCTGAACTTGTTTGACATAACAAGTATCTACAACAGTCAACTAAATCAGTCTTGATTTGCCTGCCTTTAGAAGTTGCGAGACTCCAGTGAACTTAGAAATTTTGAGGATCCCCACGGATCCTATAAATCACTGTCGATAAAGTAATTGACAGAGAAATGACAAGAGAAACGACAAAGACTGATGGACACATACATATGTATGTATCCATCAGGAATTTCTCTGTAGCTGCCCGGAGTCTGCCCGGTTGATGACAAAAGGCTTGGCCTTATTAAAAATTAAAAATGTATTTATTTCAGGTCCTTGACTCCTATAAAATACAAAATAGAATACACAGTTACGTACATTTTTAAGTGTTACTATTTGTGCAACTAAATAAATAATAAATAGATGATTGATTTCTAAGTATATAATGTTAATTAATTAAAACAGGCGTGATGTTATGCAGGCATATTATAAGTATGCCCTGGAGACAAAATTACAAACGACTTTTTAAAAAAAAACTCAGAAATTATTTTTCCTGTTTTACTACTTTTTGGTCAAAATGTACTTTATTTGATTTCCTCAAACAAATACTAAGTTCAGCCAAGTTGTGTTCTATTTTATACGCTAGGCTACATTTAATTAAAAATTGATTATTGTTATTAGTTATCATTAATATGTAAGTAGAGTTCCATATTTTGGTTCTGACGGACAGTTACAGTGATTGAACTAGGCATAACCCTTTTCAAAGTCATCTTTACAAGTAACTTGCTGACCCCGCAAACGTTGTTTTGCTTCTTTTTAATACAAAGTACAATGTACCTACAAAATATATGTTGGCCGATACACAAAATTTCATACAAATCGGTCCAGCCGTTTCAGAGGACTTTGGTAACAAACATTGCGACACGAGAATTTTATATATTAGTAGATCATTCAATTGACTTTATAAATACTTGTTGAACCTAATTGTTGTGGTCGTGAATCGTATTTATATCAACATACAAATAAGTACTGATTAGCAAATGGCAAAAAACGTAAGAAAATATGAATTTACCGGGTTACCCTTGGCGCCTTAAATTTCATACCGAAAATTTCTTCATTCTAATTTTGATTTTCACAGAGGTATGGAACCCGGACGAACCGCCAAGGCATCCTCAAGTCATACGAATACTGAAGGTGTCACCACACGTCATGATCATCAACCACTGCTCAGAGATCAGTGGGGGCGTGTTCTCGCTCATCCTCCGAAGGTCACCCTCCAGGGTGGACCACTGGCAGTGGTTCGACTACAAGAGACAGTTCTTCAACTTCGATTTACCAAATGTTGTTCGATATTCAGCAGTTTGTGCGGGCTGTATTGAAACTAGCTCGGTAATTTTTATTTTTATGTGTATTTCTGTTATTGTGATTTTATGAGATTTTTGATGTTGTTAAGTAAATTGCTGAAAGTTAAGAAATGTGGTACCAATAAAAATGTTTTTAGGTACCTCTTCCGTTTTTTCGTCGGCTAATAAATATTATTACATTTATATAAAACAATTGAAAGCCTTTTTTTATTTCACATTAATAACATAACCTACATTAAACAAGAAAAGGGTGTATCGGTGTGTGATGTGAAAATAAATTTATATTAAATAAATAAAATGATAAGAGTGTGGAGCAAGTAAGTGAGTTTGTATATTTGGCGAGTCTGTTTACGAGTGCAAGGGATGGATTGATGGTGATATGGAAAGGAGAGTGAATGTGGGAAATATAGTGAATGGTGCTACTCATGCAATTGTGACCAACCAGTTGATGTTCAAAAAGGCATGACTGGCTGTTCACAATGGTGTGCTGGTGCCTACGCTTATGTATGGAAGTGAATATTGGGTGTGGCAAAAGAATCATGAAAGCAGATTAAATGCTTTGGAAATGCGTTCCTTGCGGAGCATGTGTGGTGTGACTATTAATTATAGGCTGAAGAATGATGTGGTAAGGCAACGATGAGGTTTAAAACAAGATGTAGTGACAAAAACTGAAAAGAGTATGCTGAGATGGTTTGGTCATGTTGAGAAGCTGAATGAAAGGAGACTGACAAAATGTATTTACAAGGCAGATGTTAGTGGAAACGCTGGGAGGGGACGCCCTAGGAGGACATATAGTGACCTAATTGGTGATGATCTTCAGAAAGGTCAGGTGCGTAGTACTCGCAATCGGCGCGCATGAACGTAAACGAGGCAAAGTATATAAGGATCGTAGCAAGTGGCGTTCTGTGGGCGGAGTTTATGTGTGTATAACATTAAAAGTCTTTTTTTTTATTTGACATTAATAACATAACATAACAGCACGCCATGTTTCCCAGAAGGATTGGGCAGAGGTGTATCTATAGTACAACAACATTTCGCCAGTTATGTTTAAAGTCCCATTTAATAGGGGCCATGTAGGGTTTCCAACCCTTCTATATAATAAAATATCCTACTATATTAGAGTCCTAAATACGACTATATTCCTACAAAATACATATACAGTAAACGAAACGACTTTATTTTCAATGAAAATTTAAACAACATATTTAAAATAAATATGTCAAACGAAACGCTGCCGCAATCTATTTTTGAAATTTGTTTTTAGAATAAATCATTTTAATAAAATTCTGGCTATTGCTCTTTCTGACCAAAAATGTTTTGCTAAAACTTCTGTTGTATATTATCATAATACGTACTCGTAGCATCATTTTCACTTTCTCTATCAGTTACTTCAACTTTCACTGAGCGCATATTTTCAGTGATGTATACAAAATGTCGAGATGAACGCAATAGGGCCAGTATAAATCTCGTAAAAGGTGAACTTTTTTTTTATTGAGTTTTGTAATAGGTTGAATGAGACATAAAAAAATGGGCAACCCTTGTTATCAGTACCTACACAAATGAATTAAGTCTATGTTAGAATGCTCAACACATATTTTTATCACCCACTCTTTCATCCATCATTTTGTTTGTTTGTTTTAGTTAATGTCATTATGTAGGTGATAGTATTCTTCTTAGCGTGTCGATGGCAATCTAAATAGACAATACTGTGTCTGCACTCGGCCTTGAGTTCGGCTACGTGTCTGGAGCCATCACTAGCGTCCATCAGTTCGTGTAACGTGAAGCTGACAGGACACGCAGGTCATGATATCAAGGGGCCCATCGTTTGTGAAACTGCACCACATTTGAATTCCAGACGGAGACGTCTTGGGCACGCCACAATAGCGGCGGTAAGTCCCCTCTTTGAGGAGTGGTTGGAGAGGCGCCACGGCGTCCTCACCTTCCGCCTGACACAGGTCCTCACCGGACACGGTTGTTTCGGGAGGTTCCTGTTTCGCATAAGGCGGGAGGAAACGCCCGGGTGTCACCATTGTGTGGATCGCCCGGGATGCTCGCAAAGGAGGAGGCGGAGCGCGTGAGGGAGAGAGCTTTGCGCCGTCACGCCCCTAGTCGCCGCAGGAGACGCCCCGGGCGTCGGGAATCGCAAGCAGATTCCCGGTCACCGTAGGCGTGGGCTTGCGGACGGCGAGCCATGGGTAGCTTGCCGTCCGGTAAGGACCAGGCCCGGGTCGACGGCGCGTTGTGTTCCACGCGCGCTTCAAAGAGATGTCAGCACAAAATGACGGGGTCTGATAGGGCCGACGCCTCAGGGCCACGGGTTATTCTAAAGAGAAAACCGTGGCCCTGGCACAGGCAACTGAAGGAACACGGGTGGGTTTTAGTCAGTAAAAGTCTGACACGCCCTCCCGCTCCACCCTGAGCGGGAGAAGTCATCAGATGATTTCCCACCCAAAAAAAAAAAAAAAGGCGGAGACGTCTATGAATCCCCGGCCTTGCTCTGGCCAACCTGGGTCCGGAGTCTGTTTAAAGATTTCTACTATTAAACTCATGTCACTCATGTTTATTTTTACGCAATATTATTTAGCAAATTATTCATAGTTTACAGCTCACGTTAGCTGTTCGGGAAGGTCACCAAACAATGAACAATCAGTATGAATCTTTTTTTTATTCGTAAAGGTCATACGAAAAAAGTTGATTCATACCTACTGATTATTCTCACCTACTAATTTATTACAAATTTTTATGCAACAGGGTTTTCTAACACACATATTTTAAAACGTTGGAAAACACAAACTCCTGTTCCTGAATAGAATTAAAAAAATAGGTACTTACCTACCTACGTACTTGGACACAATTTTCTTACGTGCTTTATGTTATTATCTAGTAGGCTATAAATAGGTTTTTCCGTTGCAAGTGTGTTTACATTTGTTAGAATAGCAGACAAAAATATTAAGTCATGTTTTGCAACAAAAAAATTGCTTATATTTGTAGCAGCTTTTAAGTACAATTTAGGTGACTTTCTACATATACACTCTATAGGACAACATTGTAATCAGGTGTATCGAAGTCTTACAGCGTCGGGCGCTTACCACGAGCTTTTGCACCGGCTTGCGCCATATTTTTTACCGACGGACACAAGCGAGATAAGTAGATAAAGATCAAACACAACGTTTTTTTTTGCATAAACATAGGTAAATAGTACGCGAGAATTCATTCTTTGACTAGGTAGTCAGCCTAAAAAAGACTTAGATAATACATTTAATTGTCCACATTTTGGGTTCCATAACACAAAATCAACGTGATGTAACTTTGACAACCCAATGTTTTGTGACTTCACATTCAACCGTAAGTCAGAGGCAACACTTTGAGGCTATCTTGAAGTAGCCTAGAGTTGTATAAAGTTCCTAGACATAGCATACGAGGCCAGTAAATACTGGTATTGTATGTGCGGTCGATTGTACTTAGTCGCTACGCAAAAGGAGGAGTAATTTTTGTTTTCAATCTATAAGAAAAATAGTATTTTCTCGCAAAGCAATGAAAAGGGGAATAAGGTTTAAAAAAACACGTGATCCAGGGTTTTCGAAAATTCTATCCTAAAAAGGCTAAAATAGGGAATGAAAGTTTGTAGAAGGTGCTACATATACCTACCTACTAATACATATAGGTAGGTCTCGATTGATTGTAATCGACAGTCGACGGTAATTTATTTTCTTCTTTAATAAATTGTTTCAATTCATTCATTGACCATTTACATTGCTTGAAAACGAGCATTCGAATCAATGAGTAGAGGTAGGTAACTAAATCTTAGGTAATCAAAAACAACGACTTTTCCCACACTGTTTTTCATATATTAGTCATCAGTAAAAGGAAGGTAATTGCTACATATTAACACGTACTCTATTTATTAATGAGTCGTGAAACTTAACTACTGCTCCTTAAAAGCAATGGACTTGTTTGTGCGCGAGGATGTACCAGTGGCCTCTGATCTGTGAACCAGCGCAGGAGACAGGGTCACGTAGCCGTCGTGGCGACAGGACATTAACGAATTATATCAATTAACCGTATGCTACACCGGATTTTATGAATCAGCTTTGCATAAGTAGGTACTTACCTATTTGAGAAGTTATGCGGGGGATTCAGCAGTTGGTTTAACCACGTATAGACTATTCTTTGAAAGTGATGGGATATTAAGATGCAATATCGAATTAGTTCAGCTTCTCGTCACTGTGGATTCAGAATGGTGGTCTCATGCGTGTCAAGAGGAGAGTTTTTTTTGTGATTTGGTGTCCGTGAAAACTGACATTTTGCACCCCAAACATGCAGAAACCAGACAGTAGTACAGAGTTTTGGATGTATTTGTTATCATGGTGGGTAAATTCCAGTCGACAAAAAGGTGCATTGTGTATGCGAAGCGCTAGATTGGGAACCTACAATTTAGGCACAGCTAACTCATGTGTACCTGTTCTTTAGATGATCAGGTATAAAACTATCCTTAACAGCGTTATATCATTAGCAACAAGCACTTGTGCATTAGATATACTAGAATAACAATTAGGTAGCAACTTTGTTTTTTAAACTCCGTTCATAATAATAATATACAGACCACAGACTATGGGACACTTGATATCATGTCCTGCGTGTCCTGTCAGCTGCACGTTACAGGATCACTTGTTTAGCGTCATCACTAGCGTCCATCAGCTAGTGATGACGCCAAACACGCAGCCGAATTCTGGCCAGAGTCCATTAAGATTACCATCGACACGCTAAGAAGAAGAAGAACCAGACAACACATGGATTAGTTGATTCTAATTACCTATTTGAACGCCTCTGCGCTGGAATTTTTCGCGTAAGCGTAGAATTTGTAAGTCGGTCGAAAAAAAAAGCTTTTATTTTTTCGACCGACTTACAAATTCTACGCTTGGGGGTCTAGAATCATGTACTGCATCATAGTTGCTCGTACATACTGCCACCCTGTATTTAGAACAAGTATCGCCTCTCAAAGAAATGGAACCAAGAAAAGTCAAGAGTAGTCAGCTCGTTTTATGTAAGTATATGGGGACGTGGAGCCTCAACCCACCTATTTACTTACCTAGAACGATTTTGATTGAAATTCTATGCTCAATTTCTTCAGCTTCCCTATTTTTGAAACCATTAACCAATCTCTTCAAATCTTAAAGGACGACGTAACCTTGAATTATGAGACAGAAATGTAATACATATGTATACTTCCACGTTTAGGTTTTTATTTTATAAGTGCCCTGAATGAATAAGAAGGGACGTTATGCTATGAAAGTGCAATAAGTCTATTTTTCTATGCATCGCTCCAGGATGCAAGCTGCAACGGATTTCAACGGAGGGCATGAGTCAGTCAAAGTTTTGTTTCCCAAAAAGTTTTATATACTTAATATCTACGCCACTTCTGAATAGCATGGTACAGCCCCCCGAGGCTAATCTGAGCGTTGTATTTGTGTGAGTGATTACCAATCGCACCAATGCGATCGCGCGAGGGACGCACAGTGCCTCAGGCCGATTGGCCGGTTGCCAAGCAAAGGACGTGTCGCAGTGTGCAGTCACACCAATGCACAGCTCAGCTTAGGTGTACATAATTTATTTACAATACACCAAAATAAATGAACGCGGATACTTTTATTTACCTATAGCCGCTCTGTTTTGTTACCTATTGAAAACAAACCTATTTTCAAGACTACAAGTGGAAGTATTTTTTTATCAGCGTATTTTGGAAACAATCAGAAGCATTAAACAATAACTTAACACATATCTTACAAAATACCAACCCGTCATTTAATCTCTCAAACAGTATTATCTAATTAACTGGACACAAGAAATTATAAATGTGACTTAGACGTGTTGTCATCTCCGGGACCAGTGGTCGTGAATTAGTCGTAATTAGTTTACTTCCCACTCCTATCGCGAGCCCGCACCAGTCACACATTGTGGCCACAACCTTACTATCACGCAGCGACACACATCGAATACCAAAAAACACCTAGAAATGTACCGAAACGTGGTCGTTTTAATGGTTTTGTGGGCCGCAGCTGAGTGCGCGAACTACCAACGATACGCCGAACCTGGTGATGCAAGATACTCTACATCCTCCAGTTGGAGCAGCAGCTATACGACCGCAGCCAACCCATACAGTCAAAATCAATACCCATACAAATCCGCCAGCTACGGGAGCGACATATCCAACTTCCCTGAAGTGACCAGGTACCCTAACTACAGCCCTGGGGTCTCGACGAGCAAGTACAACTCCTACACTACTCAAAGATCGAACCAGTTCTACCCCCCGGGCGGAGACAACACCCAGGGATATGGAGATGCCTACAACAGGCAAGGGTACGGCCAAGGATATGGGCAGGCTGGGCAAGGATATAGTACTGGCTACAGTTCTTACGAGATACCGTTCATGAAGAATATAAGGGACTACTGCGTGAACCGCTCGCCGCAGCAGGGCATCTGGGTGGACAGCCTGATGGGCATGTGGTATGGTGTGGAGTTCGTCCAGCATTTAGCCGGTGATTCCAGAATCGACTACGCAAGAACATGTATCGTGATTCACATTTCTGAGCCTATAGATCAGGTAAGTTTTGTTTCCAAATGTTTAACACGAATAATGTAATGATCGCTTGAGAAAGACAAAATCTATGCAAACATTTATAATTTTCTTAACTTGTCACAGGATTCAAAGTATTACATAACATAGATCTAATCGGTAGGAATCACAGTAGCGTGCAGTTAGCAGTGAGTCTCTACCAACAATTTTCTGGACTGCAGACCGGTTTTTATATCAAAAAAGCTCGTAGGATACTGAAAAATCCGCAACTCACAGATATTGCAAATCAATGGCAGCGTTGTTGTTAGCACACTACATTTAAGTGTCCCGCATATTTTCCGTAAAAGTCAGAATAATTCAATTACAAAACAGAAACAAAGTTCGTAATTGAAGCATTCTATTGAGAAAGCATAAACGCTACTCACTGCTGGACCAATTGGCGGTCCGTCAATTAGTGACGTGCCCGCACATTTAAGCGATTGTTGTGACAAATACCACCCAACTCTATTACTCCTTGCCACAGACCTACAAATACCGTACACTAGCACTTTTTATTGGCCCTCAAACGCCTACTGCTGGACATACGACGTAAATCCTGATGGCCACTATCATCATGCATGGCAAATTGGAATTTGTGATTCTACCTAGATAGTATAGTCCTGCCCTTTTCCAAATTGGTTTAGGGTTGGTCCAACCAGTATGTTTTCTTCTTCCTTAAGTATATGATCTCCATCAGCCGTTATCCAAGCATTAAGCTCCTTTCTAGCCATATGTCAACAATATGTCAATACCGCAAAAGAGAATACTTCTTTCTGCCAGATGATGCTGATCTGCCTTACGGCACCATCGCGGCATCCGATAGATAGTGAGGTTTAACTTATAAATATATATACATAGAAGGGTATACCTACAAATAAATGAAATTGAAGTGCCTGTTTTTACAAACATGACATTACTGTCAAAATAACAGCATTTTACTAAATGCTGAAAGTATATAGGTCCGGTACTTGTAATAAAATATCATTTTTTTTAATTTTTATGTCTGTCGGATTGTTCCGGCTAATCTACGAAACGGCTGGACCGATCTAATATATCTATACCTTTTCACGCCTAACCACTGAACAGATTTCGATAAAATTTGGCAAGGAGATAGATGGCATCCTGTGGAAAGACATAGGCTACTTCTTGTCCCGGTAGCACATTCCCGTGGGGCAATTTTCTACATCCACGCCGGCGAAGCCGCGGGCAGAATACAGTACTAGATAAATAAAGATATGTCAAATTACAAATAAAATGGTAATGCGATAACTCCGAAGCTTAGATAACTCCTCTTTACTCAAAGTTCACGGGTTCATTGAGATAGCTTTATTCGGACTACTAACTGGAATTTCATTATCAGTATACTTAGTCGGTACGCGATTCACACATATTTCGGAAAATCCAGGAGCCCAGGTCAATGTGGGTGCGTTGTACTGATACATTTATTCTGTAGATGACATCACTTTCTTTAAAAGGAATAAAATGTGTAGAGTTATTGAAGATCTAAGATGCCTTTGATTTTATGTAATACAATATCAAATCTCCACATAGGCTAGAGCCTAGTATTTGGAGAAAAGCTTGAAAATTAGAAAAGCCCTTCGTAATACGTAGGTATTAAGCATCTTTTTCTTTCTGTTCTGTCAGCTTTTCTGCTCTATAAAAGTACCATATGAGAACTAAGGTACATATCTATTATAGGTATATCTATTTTATCATTTGAGTTCCAAAATTATTATTTCTATCTAGGGAACACACCTTAATTAATGTTACGCAATCGTTTTCCCAAAATGTCTGAACGTTTCACAATATTTCCCTAAAGGCAGCGATATGTCACGCTTTTTCTTTTGCCAAGTACCTACTCAGTAGGCACACGTGTACAGCTACACTTTTATTAATAATATTGTGAAACTTTCATTCACGCCGAGGAAAATCTTGTTGATGTTTTTTACTTCGTGGGATTACCTATCGACACGGCAGGCCAACTCTATACGTATAAAAGCGTCGGTACAACTTTGATAACATCAAGCCGAGTGAGTCAGGCGCGCGCGCCTCTTCGCCTCAGTCGGCTACGATCTTTTAGAAGCGCAATATTTATTCGCGAGCGCAATACCTGGAATTATAGTCTCGTTCGAGATATTCGAATTTTAAATTAATCAGACGGAAATTTGATGTCAGATAAGTGGAGTGAGTGTTATGTGAATACAAGAAACATAAACTTAAAAAAATGGAGTTATTTTATCGAGTTTTACCTTGGATGCTTCTTCTGTTGACATCGCTAGCTGCTGAAGAATTCTTAATTTATGACATCGACCTTGACTCGAACCACACTGAAAAGAGTTCGAGTGGAGCTTACAATGCAAGTAGTGTGATATGTGTTCGTGAACACTTGTACGACAAGCTGGACATCAAGGAAGTGTTGGGCAAGTGGAAGGTCCGCGAGCTGTATTTGCACCTGAGCAAAGAAGGGGTCAACGAGTATAACAGCTGTCCTGAAGTCACCATCTGGGAAGAAGACCATTTCCCCACTACCACGTTTGGGGTAGGTTTATTGATTTTCAATATGCAATTTGGCAATTTGAGACGCCGAAATTAGATTGTGACTAACAAAATTGTGGCAGCTGAAAAAGACTGGTACTTTGCATGAAGTATTATTTTCTCAATAGATGCTCATTAAAATTAGAAATATTGAGATAATCTCGGGTATTCCCTGTGCTACACAGCGCCCTCATAATGATAAGGCTATAAAGTTAAACAAGTACTTACAAGTGAATAGTTAGGACTGGAACTATTAACTCTATAATTTCTACTTAAGTTTGTGTGCATGTTGTTCTTGCACTTGTTCATAGAACACTTGATGATTGAATTGTGTAACTCCTTCAATTGAGCAAATTTCATTGTGTAATGGTTGTCGGACAGTCAGAATTCCTTAATGATTTTCTAACATTTGTCTGTTTATTCTGATCTCTATGTTGCTACAGTAATAAGACTGAAAATAGAATCTTATAATATTAAGTAAGCATATTAGAAGGCTGAATATTTTTTGTTAGGTAGAGTATAGTGATAGACGTAAATAGACATAAGTACATTATGTACTCGTGCGTATGTTATTTTAGAAGACAGGATTATTGACTGCCTATATGCCTAGCATTTTTTGTACTTATTTACTATAGGATAGTGTTACGAATTACGACATCATCTGGTCATATTTGAACACATTTTTTTGAAAAAAAATCTTTTCCCAATGTTAAATATAGGAAAGGCACGTTTTATTAAATCATGTAATGTACTTATTTCTTCCCAATGCAACTTATTTATTGTACATTTCATAAAAATAAAACAATTATTTTTCCACTCAAAGTTTGTATAAATGAAAAACCTCTACATCCAATTGAATCAGAAGCACCTTGAATCAATATTAGTCCATCGTGCGTACGAACCGATTCATCATTATTTTAAAGCCAGTTATGACTGGAAGAATGACAGTTTTTTTCTAAAATTGGCTGCGCACACTTGTACCTTCATAATTTATTTAAGGTATATGTGTACCTTCCTAATTTACTTAAGGTACATGTGTACCTTCCTAATTTACTTAAGGTACATGTGTACCTTCCTAATTTACTTAAGGTACATGTGTACCTTCCTAATTTACTTAAGGTTAGGTTAGGTTAGGTTTAAAGTGGCGCTGTTTTTTGTAAAAAACTAGTAGACTAATAAATAGATAGAAATAATTATTGTTTTATACAAAGTAAAACATTATTGTTTGTGAAACTTGCACTTCCTTATCTACGCGGCTGTATAGGACTACCTAGGATTTTATGTTGCAAACAATTATTGAGTTATTTATGCAATCTTTGCAATCGATTTCGACCAAGTACATTCCTAGATAATACAAATTCCAAAGTAGATATACGTATTGGTAATAAAATCAAAAACCTACACACTTAGGTACATTGAATGAACATAATTAGGTGCAAAAAGGTAACATGACCAATCTGATTTTCTTCTAAGTTTAGAATGGTACTATAAAAAAGCTATGCAATTATAGTAGATTATTGCATCGAGCACAAAGTAATTTATTATTGCACCGAGTGCCTGATTCTCTCTAATCTAACAGGCACGAGGGCAATATAAATTACTTAAGGCGAGGTGCATAATCAGCTTTTCTTTCAACTATTACCTATAGGAATAGTAGATAAAAGAAACTCATATCAAACAGTTAAAATAGAAGTTTAATTATTGAAATTAAAAGTTATACTTGAGCAATTATTAAAGGTAAGGTTAAGAGTTTTGTTGGGCAAATTTATATTTAAATTTGGAACAAGTAGGATAGAAACGAATAATACGTACGTAAAAAAAAGTATTGATATCGGCTGGCTGAATAGAGCTAATCCATTGAGATTGGCACCTTTTGGTGCGATAAAAAAAAAACTGTGCAATAATGAAATTTCATACATTTTGATTGCTCTAGAGCATTAAAGACTCGCTTTGTACTGAGTTTTTAGTGTGATTGTGATGAAATTAAAGCATAGTTGGAAGAAAATAGTACATTATGGTACTAGTGTGTAACATTGGTGATTACCGCCGAGGCGCCATTGAGACCCGAGCCGTAGCTGCGTAGGCGAGGGTCTTAAGAGAGCCGAGGACGGTAATTATCAATACACACGTGTATCATACGACGTTTTTCAACACTCTTGTGAATAAAATATCAATAAAAACTCATTTTATTCAAAAAAAGATCGTGTTCAATAGAACACCTAAATTAATGTTCCTATTGCTTGCTCATTTCATGCAACTTCTTATTTAAATAGATAATTTTAACTCGTACGTGTTTAATAAATAAAACTTTCACTCAAATATAACTTTTGTTTTCTCTGTAATAGAAGAAAACTTTTAATTCCCCATTTTGTACGTGGCAGAATCGGCGCAAACCCTATGCGCGGAAAATAAAAAAAAAACCTCATCCCTTTAGTCTGTGGCCGATCGCAATGCGCGCGCATAGGAAAACTAATTTATTTCCTTTTCTTTTATTTTAAATTAATTTGTCCCGCCATAGCGAAACATTTTTCACAACTCGTTTTTACTATTGAATTTATAGTTATTTATTAATTAAAATGTCTACAAGTACTAGTTACGAAGAAAATGATTTAAGAACAACGCCACTCCACCAATAAATAAAAAAAAAAATCTATAACTCACTAGTGAGTTATCGCAATGAAAAAGTCACAGTTTGATTATGGGTGTCATTCTGTGCCTAATTGCGGTGACCATAGAGCCACTTCATGAGCAAGTGTGTTGAAAAATACTTTATTAACTACACTTAGATGACGAATCATCATGTTCATAATAGGTAACCACAGAGTAAGTTGTAAGAAGAAGCTACGCAATACTGACAGTCTTGTCTGACACTTTGATGTAAACAAGACTGCATTCCTAGAAGAAGTAGGTAAGCAGAGGTGGACATTATCTGCCTGCATTCGTGTCTCCCTCTGGTCGTAATTTTAAACTACTTTACAATAATTAAACTAAGAAATTCTGATATTTTTCTGTTAGAAAATCAAATAAGGCAAAAATTACTAAACACAAATACTACTGCTCTATTCTTTTAACCAATGAGATTACTTTGCTATATTAATGGGAAATCCATACTAACACCATTTGCCATAGGGATCAAATGAATGACAATTAACTAATTCTAACTAACGCACTAACAAACATCAGGCATGCATAACTTCTCCGTAGGTAACCATATTTGGCTAAATTATGACCTATCTTTAAATGGCAAAAAAATAAAATGCATATGTTTTTATTAGGTGAGAGTTTCACAATATTAGCATGTATTTAAAAAGCCCAAAAAAAATACGAAAAACAAAAATGAAATGCCGTTTGTTGATGACACACTTGAGAACGGCTTTAAAAAAAAAACGTAATGTTCCGAATCTGGTATACACAAAAGAATAAATTTGAAAAGTTTCCCGGAAAATTTTCGAATTCGGGAAAAATTTAACGTCCCTTCTCCTATGGGATTTTTTTAAAATGATCTATTGAAATTTGAACAAGACATCGTCTGTCGGCTCAGCCTGTAATAGATAAAATGAAACAAATTGCATAATTCCTAGAAAACTAAGAATCGCTTTACTTACATGCGCGTTTCTTCCTTGTGTAAAAATTATTATTGCATAACCTGTCACAAAGTATTATGAATCATTAATCAGTTATCATAATATCACTATAACGATACAACATAAAACATGAACGAGCTCAATAAACAATAGACAATTCACTCCTCAGAATAAACTCATCTCAGTTCAAGTTTTTACTGTTGTTACTGTTTTATACTTATGGATATCCTTCGATCCTGATGCTTAGGTTCTTGGTAGGTAGAAATTCCTCGATCCGTGATAGGTTCTGCTAGACAGAATATGATCTCAGGATCCAAAATTTGTGTTGTAGCTTTGGAAAAGTAGAAGAAATGGACATGTTGCGTCGACCCTAAAATAAATGGCGAATTTCATCAATGAAACTGAACGCGATCAACTCATAAACTACATTTAAGAGCTGTCAGTGTCATAATTTTCTATAAAATTTTGTCACTGACAGTGTTCTTGAACGCGGCTTAGATGTGCTTACAGTGTTTAGTTTCACTGGTGAAATTGTCACTTAGGGCAGGAGAAGGAGAGGTGAGTTGATGAGCTATGAAAAAGTAAATAGCTGTATGATGACATTGAAACAACAACACGAGAGAATTTAGGTTGATTTAGGTAATATAGTGCTTAAATTATTAGTTTTATTTTTAATTTCGTTTTAAAGGAAAAAAGTGAGGGAAAACGTTTTAAGTAAAACTAAATTTTAGGTACCTACTTAATGATTTTCCGAAATTACCCAACGCGTCATTTTTAACAAAATAAATAAATGGTTAAACTGTCAGTGAATGAGTTTAGCTTATTACTTAAATGTTCAACGATTTAAGCACAGCTAACTCGTCCTGAAAACTGTTTTCAATTTCAATAATTTATACAAAAACCCATAGGAAAATGACATTCAGTTGTTCTCAATTGGAACATTTCCCGGGAAGCTTTAACTTTTTTTTTCTTCATAAAATCTAATTCGGACTATTGCTTACATAAAAAAAAAAAAAATATAATAGCCAAATCGGTCCCACCGTTCTCAAGTACTGCGTTTACCAACGAACAGCATTTCATTTTTATTTATTTATAAACCAACCTGTCCTAGAATGAAAATTCAAAGACATGTAACATCTACCAACCCGCACTGGGCCCACGTGGTGGATTACGGCCCATTCCCTCTCACTGAGAGGAGGTGTGTGTCCCAGCAGTGGGAACAGTAAAGGCTGATAATGCTTATGTAGAAGATGAATGAAGACTTGGTTTTCTAAAAGTGCGTGCAGTCTAGACCCTCGAGTTCACTGACACTTGTGGATCAGTTCGCATGCTGTAGGGAGCCGGTTCCGACCTCAATGCTCCATCCGGCAGATTGAACTGAACCCGCTTCCGATCCCAGTATTCATGATCACGGTTGCAAATTACATAGTTATCGCATAGAAAACATGGCTAATCCGTAGAAATTACGAAAATTCGTTTAACAAAAGTACGGAAGTGAGACTGTGGTTTAAGTTTTCTTCTTACGTTGACTTACGTGGTTTACGTTTGAATATAATTCAATTTTTTTTTTGTAAAATGCAAATTGGGTCCGTTCTAGATCTTTTTGTCCCGGGCTGTCGTTACCATGTTTTGTAGTAAGAATGTGCCTTAGAGTGATCTTAAGCGGTCCCTGCAGATATTCCTCAGCACCATGGATGCTCCATGCTGAGGAATATCTTTAGGGATGCTACATCTCCTGGGTTGGTCTAGTGGTCGCAAGCCCTTCTACTCCCAAGGTTGAGTAAGTGTTATTGAGTTTCCCCATCAGGAATTTCTAGCTATTCTTTAACCATCTCACCGTGAAAACTTAAGTTAAGTGAGCGTGGAGTGAGCTGTCACTGCCACTGAAGCAAGGGATTGACCAAGACAGGATGACACTGACAGCTCACTCCACGCAAGTCTTCAGGGTGAGATTTTTAACATTTTAATTTACAAATTATTAAATTGTAGTTCTTGTTTCTAGACAATTTAAAAAAAAACACCGTTGTTTCATAGGCATGCCTCCCCCCCCTGATTTGAGCTGTTTTCTTCCTGAACATGCACGGGTGTATTTCGGAAATTCGCCCTTGGAGAGATTCGACGCTTCATGAAAATTATTAGTTGCGCAATTTTAAACGAGCCTCTCTGTAAGTACCTATGAACTAAAGGTTAAATTGGTTTAGTATTGTTTCTGACTCAAGAGATTGAAATTTCATTTTGTCTTAGGGACTAAGTTGGTATAAGGTTAACTTGCTTGTAAAAAAGGCCCGCGCTCCCAATTAACCTTTACCAAGATCACTGGTTTTCGAAGGTCTCTTCTTACAAGAGTAATTAAGTAGTTAAGTAGTTAACGTACGAACGTACTTAAGCAAATAAAAATTAACATTCTATAGAACATTGTTATGATCAACTCCTCTGTATTTTCCGACAATAATTTCCCGATCGTGTCAACACTCTCAGCCTTACATACTTAAACACATTGATAATACATTACTGTTACATAATACCATATACCTTAGGTACTTATATATACAAGTGTCCATGCAATGTTTGTTTAACAAACTATTTGCACCTTCAATTATTTTTCAAATGAAACTGTAGAAACGAATATGATGCGTTTTCGCTCGAGTGCCTCTAAAAACGAGACTCATATCATTTGGTCATTCTAACTGACTCATACATAAATACTTACATACGACAATGGGGCAATTAACTGCTCCTACTTTATACCTACCTACTTTATATACATCAACATTACTAAGGTACTCAGTATTTGTCAAATTTCGAGATGTATACTACAATTAATGTGACCTGTATGCGTACACCCACGGTGACGCATCCTGACCCAGCGCAGGGGTCAATCTGACTGACCGACTTAATCTCCAAGCAGTCTCTAGAACACGATGACTAACTCCAGGTTCAATTGGATGAACGGGAAATTGTTTACAACTTCTTGGAATCATTTGGAGAGAATGTTTGCATGTTCTGTATCCACACGTGTGTTCTGGACACCATTGTGCTTGAGAACTGTGTCCTGTGTATATAGATTTTGCAATACCGAGAAAAAGAATTAGGTACTCATAGCGACCTACATTGATTTATGTCGTGTTCCTCTTCCATTCTACTTATAGCATAGATTACTCTAATGCCAGCCTTGGCGATAAGAGTCTCATCAACGCCTTCGTATCTAGGGACTATTATATTTATAAAAGTAGGCGAAAATAGGTGTATTCTATTGCGATCAATTTTTGTCTTTTGGTACGGCTAAGTGTGATTGTTGTCAGACTGCTATCAGTAATTGACATGATGGTTTAATTTCTGTATTGGCTTCTATGTATGTTCTAGATTAATTATTAATAGGTGTCATTATTTTGTATTAAAAACGAGTGTCTATGCGAGTTCCTTGAAGCTCTTGATCATAGCGATCATTAAAGAAAAAGGAATAAGTGCTCGTACGTACTAAGATATTCTTGAGGACTACATAAAACGAAGGAATCTAGTCCTTTGTTTAGTACCTATACCTACACCCACAAAACACCGTTAAAACAAATTGTCTTTTATCACTTTACAGCCCTCGACGGAGAACCAGCTGTTCCACGTGCAGCACATCAACGCGAAGTTCCGACAGGAGTACAGACACCTGCGCTTGCTGTGGGACGAGGCGGGGCAGACTATCGAGTACTCGCTGTACTTTAAGAACGACTCCGCCGGCTACTGGCAAGTTTTCGACGGTCAGAACGGTAAGGGCTTCTTATCATATCAAAATATTATGCGACTGCGACAATTTGTGTGACAGCATCACACAAATTGTCGCAGTCGCATAATATTTGCGTGGTGATGCCTGAAGAAAGATAAAAGTTTCCACTCTATGTTTTGATGTTGTTACTCAGCCAACTTTTACGACACCTAGTACCTAATACTATACAAACTCTTTGGAATCACATGATCAACTTTCGCAGAAATCGCAAATGTCTAAGTAATTATAATTTTTAACATTTCAGGAACTTTACCAGCTCTTCCCAAATATCAACAGTTCAGCGGTACCATTCAAGTGCTTAAAGCGGTTAATGATCATCTTCTATTGAACTTCTGTCAAGACCAAGTGAACGGCAAGTCTCCGCAGCTGTACTCCGTCCTGTTCTCCCGTGAGCCTGGCTTCATGGAGCGATGGGAGCTAGACTCAGTACACGCTCTCCTACAAAACAAGAAACTTTCCGTCGCTTCAAGAAGAATGGTTTGCGGAAACAGCGCAGTCAGACCTATTTTTAGCCTAGCTTCGTCCTTCATCCTACTAATACTAGCCTATATGATAAGGTCCTATTAAGGCCGTCTTATCTAGGGATAATTAAGATTAAAAATTCGACAATATATTTAATCGGACAAGATGAGATCACCGACAGTCTGTTTTAACGCCCACACAGTAACTACATATAACTATCGAAGATGACATAACGCTAACTGAACTTGAAAGTAGATTATATGCGCTGCGCAAAACGAGGCACGGAAGTTCTGGAACATTGAGAGTTCCATGCAGTTAGCGTCCGTACTAAAACAATTGTCACGAACGATTTCAAAGTCACCAAGCACGTAACCGCATTCTGCGGTTAAATGTTAAATGCCCTCCCAGAATGTTTTAAGACTGCATTTTGGAACACAAAGTTTATGGCAAACAAAGCTGCATAACGTCCGTGACGTGAAATGTGGCAGTAAAGATGTTATATGCTTCATTGTGTATGCCTGAGAACCTTAACGTGCTTATTTGACTCTTCAAAATACGAAACCGGTTCCATCTCGTGTGTCCTTGTCTGCACTTGAAAGATCTCTTTCGACTTTCGAGAAGAACAATAGTCCCAGAACTATACCTACTTATATCGTTGTTAAATATCCGTCCTTATGTAATGTGAAAATGATTGATGATCGCGCTAAAATTGTAAACCTAAAGTTTGATCACAATGTTAGCGGTTTAATTCGACGCAAGAAGGTGGCTAGACCACAAATTGCTGCGGATGAATCGGCAAATTATAATAAGTAGGTATTATAGTCAAACAATGTTAAATTGCCACTCTATAACTAGTAATATAAAAACAATTAGATGTCTATTACAATGATGCTTCTGTAACAAACGACCGTTTGTTTCAATGTTGAATTCATGTAACTAATGGTTATATCTGTTTCGAAGTGAACTCGTAACTGGGGTGCTACTGTTGCCAACATTGCAATCGCATTTGGTAGTCTGCCTCTGATATTTGAGGGTTACCCATTACACAACCGACGTCATGGTGCTTCGCTAGACTCTAATTTATTGAACAAACTTCTTGGTATCTACTTTATGTGCTTACTTTTTAATAGCATCTGTTATGTATTTAACTTATTACTATCTATAGTAACAAGTACTAGATATAACAGTGAATTTAGTTAGGTAACAATGTATAAGTCCAGAAATGGCAATACATTGATTCGAATAGCCATATAAAACTGTTGTATTTTTTATCATGAAACCTCACTTAAGTTCTTAGTATATTTCTTATTTATTTAACTACCAAAGATTTATAAATGCAATTATAATTTTAAGTTCATTTACCTATTCTTTTGAAGAATAAAATCTTAAAATCGATTCTTCTAATTTTATTAAACCCAATCATACTAATGGCTAAACTGATATTCGGAACTGATGAAGCCGTGAGTGCATTGAAAATTACAGGAACATTCAAGTATTATAAATAAGGTCAGATTCGCCGTGAGCCCACGTAACTTACGTTACTTTAATTAGAGCCAAATAATACCTACACGTCCCTGGAATCGTATTTAAGCCCGTACAAGGCTTCCTTCACGTGAGTTACCAAAAATAAATCTCATTTATTTATATTGGTTTGTCAAGTGTAAATCAGTACAAGGTGAAAAATGAAACTAGTCGTTTTTCACCTTGCACTGATTAAAATAATCCCTATAATGTAGCACTGTCATTTTCTTTATTTATAATATGTGGATCGATAATGACCTATCTGAAACTTGGATTTGGTAGTTAACTAAGATTTACATAAAATGCTATCGCTAACTTGGTATAATATCAAGTGAATTCAGTTTGCTTAACTTAATACTTATTAACGCATTGAAGGATCAGTGATTCCACGGTGGGTACATGAGAAGAATGATACCCTAATTGCGTAACGCACTTTTAATTGCAAACTGAAAGCCATAACAATGGCTTTGTGTGCGTGTTCAAAGTTGGTGTGTTACGCAATTGCCCCGCAGTTTGCTTGTATTATTTTCTGCCTTTATCTATGATCAGAAGAATGACTGTCATATCTCCATAACACCATTGCAGAAATATAGATAACAGAGAAACATTCATACTTACGGACGTATCTACCCTTTAGAAAAAAAGTAGGAACCTAAAATTTCACTACTAATAAGTTCAAGCAGATAAATATTACACCCACCTGCAAAGGGTGACGTCAAAATGTATTTAGGTAATATGTCGTAATACTATTTTGAGAGCCAGCTCCAAGGTCGACTTTCAAATCCAAAAAAAAAATACAGTTGTAAATGTCGTTGATCCAATTAAACCGGCTGCCGTCTACAAGCTGAATTCAACATTTTCACAACTTTATTTTGATAAGAATAAAATTGAATTTTCTTTGAGAATAGGATAACACATTTTTGTTCAGTGGATCAACGATGACGTCACTCAGCCGCCCGTTATGAAGCATGCCTGAGGGTGAGGGTGGCTCACACTCAACATTTATTTTACAGTCTAGAATTCGTTTTAACAATCCTTCAGGATCAATCGTAATTCCCCAGATTAAATGGAGTTGAATTCTATTTTAACTTAAAAGAGTGTTAGAAAAAAATATTGAGAAAAATAGATAAAACAAAACGAAATAGGTAGGTAACATATCCTCGCGGCAAAAAAAAAACGGGTCAGTAAGAAATACCAAAAATTACTCCACATTACAACTCCAAGCTCGTCCTAAGCGTGGTCAATTGATTCAGGTCCGAGCAGGCCAGTCCATGCGATTGATGCCAACGTCCTAAAAGTACTCATTTACAATTTCAGCTGTATGTGGCCAGCATGTCGATTCTGTAAAAATCTCAACGTGAAGACTTGCGTGAAGTGAGTCAGTGTCATCACGTCTTGGTCAATCTCACTGACAGCTCACTTTACCTAAGTTTTCACTTAGCACTTCTGGGAGTTGTCATGCATGATTATTGAACTTTCCTCCATATTAATTAAGTATGGGGCCAACATGTTCATTAAGAATTTTTGTCACATATCTTGCCCTGGTTAGCGTCCCATTTTGCTACTCCGGGCCTCTGAAGAAATTCCAGCCCAAACCATAACAGATCCACCGCCGAACGGCACTTTTCCATAAAATAAGCTGGAATAAAACGTTCCCCTGGCCGTTGGTAGACTCTTCGCGGCCCATCATGTATTCTTCGTCTCCTCATTGTGCGTGTTCGCGGGCGTAACTTGTTCTTGCTACTCGATGTTCCCTTTCAAGTATTGGACCATTTGCAGCTATGTGGGGTCAAATAAGCTTACAGTTCGCTCGCTAACGTCGTCTCTAAGGGTGGGAGACCCTTGTCGATGTTGATTTGTTACTTCAACTGTCGTGAGGTACCGATTTCGGAGCATGGTCGTAACAATAAATCAATTCCTCTCGAGCTGTAGTACATCTCGGTCTGGCGTTTCCTGATCTTCTTATGTTTTGCCCAGTTTCTCGGAAACGTTGGACGACTCGCTGAACTTTAGAAAGTGACACGCCTATTGTTCTTGCTGTACTTCGCTGTCTTATGCCTTCTTCTAACTAAACTACTAACTAAAAAAGACGGCCATTGTACACGTATCGACGAGACGTGTACAATGTCTTTTTAAAGCGACCTCAAAAAAAGGAGGACGTTCTCAGTTAGGTTGTATTTTTATTTCCAAACCGATTTGAAAAAGTCTTCTTTTGTTTGAAGGGGCCCGCCCCTTACCCAAGTGGTCCCATATAAATTTGGTCAAGTTCTGATGAGTAGTTTTTGAGTTAGCTTCAATAATACGTATTTCCCACTTAGTGTATGTTGATGATGTTCTAATAATTTCCTGTCACTGTTCTTTACTTAGCAAATGTAGGTATCCGAATTGGTGTGGGGTAGGTAGCATAATCAGCGTATAATGTTCCCACTGCTGAGACACAGGCTTCGTCTCTGTGAGAGGGAGTTGGCCGGAATCTACCTCGCGGGCCCAGTGCGGGTTGGTAGACGTCACATGTCTTCGAATGTTTGGTTCTAGGACATGCCAGTTTCCTCACGACGTTTTCTTTCACCGTTTTGAGAGCATTGGTGATGAAATAATTTACACAAAGTATAGCGCCTGTCTGGGTTCGAAACTACGACCTCCAACTCGTAAGTCGCGGCCGTTACCACTGGGCCACCACTGCTCTCCAGATTTTTCTTAATTTTTTCCAAATATTTATAAACCACGTTCTTTCACCATTTTGAGAGCAGTGGTGATGAAAAAATGTACACAAAGTAAAACGCCTGTCTGGGTTCGAACCTACAACTCGTAAGTTGCGGCGGCCACTTAGCCACCACTGCTCCGCTAAAACGTGATTAACAAAAAAACTTAATTTAAAAAAAAAACAATCGTCTTCCGAAATTAAAGTTATTTTTCACTTTGTAGTGTTTTTTATATTTTTGATTTGACAGATTAAAAACAAAAGTTGGAAAACAAGCAAAAGAAAAACAATCTCGAGTTGAGTTTAGTTCCAAATTCGTGGATTTATAAATTTTAACTTTTATAAATTACGTTGTATATCATTTAATGTTTTATTTCATACGATATTAAAATTATCTGTAATATAAAGTTAGTTTCATGCATGTACCATTATCTATTAATTTGCAAGTTACAGGGATTTTCGTCATTGACCCGTATTATTTGTACCTTTTATCCGCGATTGTAGGTATAGGTTAATCGCTATATGGTTAGTTTTCAATGATGATTGCTTTATGTCACTAATATTACAAATTATCAGGACATATACAATTTCATTGATTGCAGCCATTATTGAATGTATTCAGCAACGTGAAAGTCGTCTCTGTTATTGTTTTTTACGGAAATCATGAAGTTAATATTTGTGTTAGTTTGTGTGGTAATCAGCGTATTCGGTAAAACAACGCATAAACCACACAGTAATACCAAAAAACCATGCGAAGGCGTCCACGTCCACGAGAAACTGCACAAAAGACATGTCATAATGAACGGAATCAATCGGCCCTACCAACTAGCCATGTACAACCACGAACATAAAATATTTTTCAGTTACAACGTCGGAGAAGATACCGAGGACACCTTTGGGATTGCCTTCGTGAAGATAAACGACACAATGCCGACGCCAATAAATGGAATTAAAAACGGATTCGCCGTCGCCGTCGACGAACACAATAAAACAGCGTTTTTCGGAGGCAACGACGGAATCTTCGCAGATAATCTCGAGAAATCCCACGGCTTGGAGCACGTTGTTAAGGACCGTGACATCTGGGACTTACAGATGTTCAACCACCACTTGTATTTCATACAGTACCCGTCGCAGCGGCTACATAAATACGATGTGAAGGAAAAACATATCACACTACAACAACATATTCAGGAAAAAATATACCAGTTCGCTATTGATGGAGATGGTGACACATTTATAACGACTAGGGATGGCTTGTTCGAGGTGAAGAAAGGGGCGAATCATCGCATCCCATACGACGGGCCCAAAGTGTTCAGGGCCATTGAAGTAAATCACAAGGGCGTCGCACACTTCTGTGCTAAAAGTTCCATCTACGTGGCGCACAAGGAGAACCACACGCTCATAGAAATAGCTAGCATCAAGAACATCTTTGGGCTAACCTTCGATAGTTCGGACAATATAATTTATTCTAATCCCCATGAAATAGTGAAACTTTTGCCTCATGATTGTGAGTAAAACTTTTTCAACCGTTTAATAGTACCTAATTTACAAATTTTTATATTCCATGCTGTTAGATTTTAATTTAATAGGTACTTATGATGCATTTTTATCATCTTGCTATTAGTAATTTCAGCGTGTACTTTTAGAATCAATGTCGTTTTAAAATCATATGCTAAGTTCAGAAATTATTGTTACCTCAGCAAAATGCATGAGGTACCAGGATAGTAGCACTCTGGGAGATATGATATGAATGAATAAGATATTCGGTATCTATCTCGCTTCCTCACTGGTGGCTCGCACCCTATTTGATTTTCCCCCAACCCTCTATTTCCCGACCAATCTTCACTCCACATATGCAAATACAAAGCCGTTCAAATACTTGGGGGCAAAACTTTTATTTTAATACACTAGTTACGTCGAAAACAATAATTAAAACAAAATATTCATGTAAAAGTTCAATTTTCATTGTAGATACAAGAGGAATGAAAATGGAAGTTTCCCAAAAAAAAACACTTTTTAAACTTTATCTATGGCTAGTGACAGATGTTAACCAGTAATTCATATCTTGTAACCTTATGCTAGCCTGGTGTTGTGGACGCCGTATCTATTGAACAGTCAACGATATTAATATCGACGTTGAGTTTACGCCTCTTGAGGATATCGATGCTCGATAAATGTACACAAAAGCGTCCAGCGTTGTAATACTTTTTCAAAAGTTGAATGAGTCTTTGAATAAAGTTTAAACAAACAAATGTGTTCCTTAATAATTTAATTGCTATAGGTGCCTACTGTCTGTAACTTTATTTTCAAACTTTTTACTAAATAGTTTATCCAAACTCTTCTCGGTGGAAAAACAAGAACAAAGAACACTGTCAATTTATTTATTCTAATAATATAAAATAGCACTTAACACGATAAAAAGTGTTAGGCGTTTACAGCACAAAAAACGAAAAATTTGATAAACGATAATTTCCGAAGTTTTCACAAACTTCCACAAGAATGTTCTATTCTCTTATCAACTTATGTTATCCGGATACAAGTGTATTCCGGACCGGTCGTGAAAAACCAACGTTGGCGGTTGACGTCGTTACGTGTCGTTACTGTGCGTTGCATGCAAAGGAAGATTGGACAGATTTTTCAACCGACCTGTAAAATAGTTTCCGATTTTCCAAATGGACAGTGGTCAAGCTGACTTGCAAAATCTCCATGACAACGTCGCGAAATCGTCAGCAGAGGTCGTTTGTACCAGGAAAGCATAAACTGTCTGCAGTCGATTTCGATGGGAAATGCGAATACCAATGCCAGAATTTGGCGGAAGGGAAGCTTTGCAACGTTATGCTACCCTAGTGAGCGGCGCAATTCGTGAAATATTTCTGCTATTGTCTTCCAACAGGGGAAGGTTGTAGAGGATCGTATAATAAAAGATAATATTTTATTTCACTTGAAGTTGCGTTCTTTATTTGATTGAATTTGCATGAATTAAAACTAAAAAATCTTACTTGAATATGTTTAGAACGCAACGAGATCTTACACTTCGCAAGCGCCCGTTGAGGACACAGTTACCGTTCCTCTGACGTAGGTAACACCGTCTCTGCAGGCGCAGCTGTCCTGTGAAACGAAAAATTATTAGAATATCTAATAACACAACAATTCTATTTTCTTTTTAGGTGTGTCAAAGGTATGGATGGGTACGCATCGGATACATTTGGCACTGTGTCACCTTGAGATGATTGGTTTTTACAACACACTTACATAAACTAACAAAAACTAACATAATTAATTAGGTACTTACAAATATATCTTGAAACGACGGGCACTCATCCTGTTCATAAAACTGAACCTTCTCAAGATTATGTCGAATAATTTCGTACGTGGTTCTTCGCTCTTCATCGCAACGCTTTTCTGTAGAAACCAGTCCTGTGTTATATCTCTTAACCCTCAAGTGCTCAGCAGTAACATTGTTCATGATTTCGGGACTTCCGAATATCGCATCTTCTAGGAATGTGCAGTACTTATCGTTTTTCTTCGTCATATTTATGTAGCCATTAGAATTGACGCGAAGCTTAACTTTCGACTCGTCGTTTTCCTTGTCGAGGTAATTCTGGTAAAGTTGTTCGTTGAGCACTGGTGTGGGGGCTGGCGCAGCGAGGGCCTTTCTTCTAAATCTTCTGATTTTGATGTAAAAGCTGGTGACGAACTGAAACTTGAGGATGTATGCGGCTATTTCGGCAATGCTCGCGTACCCACTTTTATTGCCTCTATTGTGCAGCAAGCAGAAGTGCTTGGGTGGCGATGTGCCGTATGAGAAACCTGGTGAAATTTATTTTGTAAATTATTTAGAAGAAATCTCAACCAACCAATAAGATTTGGTCTAGTACATCAATAAGAACTAAAGTTGGAGCGGGTTCATTACTAAGATACATCTTTTCGTAGGTAGGCAAAATATATTGTTTATTTAGAAGTGCCTCGGCATGCTGAAGCTAGCGTCGACTGCTTCTATGCAACGATGCGTGAGTGGACCGCGCCATAAGCGTGCTGATTGATGATGATTGCTGACAGGCTCGACTGTCCATACATAGGACGCTGCAGTGACTGGACCTGCAGTCCTGTGTATGGACCTGCAGTCCAGTTTTAAGTACGGTGGTGTTTGTTTTGTATTGTACCTAATGTAAATGTATTTTTGTTGTAGATGTAATGTATCGTCTATGAGTCAATGTTACTTGAATTAATCAATTAATTTAATTGTTTTGGGCACCAAGTTAGCATTTCACGCGAGCTCTTGTGGTGAAGAAAAGTAGAAATACAACAAGTTTTAGCAGATTTTGGTTTTTCTACTTTAACTTTAATACTTACTATGACTTTTGTAGCAAGAACATGGAGTAAGCAGCGGCGAGTGCTCGGCCAAGGTCTGCGGAGCACTGCGCGTGCGACAGAAATTGTTGCTGTTCCACGTGGAGTCAGTGTACGGGATGGAATCACACGCGCTACCTGATGGCGACTGCGCACACTTGCGGGACTCGCGCAGGGAGAAGAATGTCAGGGTTACCACGGCCTGTAAAGAAATCCAAGTAAAAAGTACTTTTAGACGGATCTACACATTTGATGGTTGTTGTGTCTGTTTCTGTTTCTGAAGTCGCGACCTTTTAACTTTTGAAGTTTGCTCAAAAGCATAGCATACGAAGGAAGGCCGTAGCTCGTCGCCCACTGACGACACTCATAGTGAATTGGTGATGCCTGCACTAGCAGTTTGCTACATAAACGAAGCCACAGTTTTACAATCCAAGCTATGGCTTAGCACACAGAATAAACCCACAGCGCACAGAACAATCCCGTTGCACTGAATTCATAACTTTCTTCTACAGTCGTAGTCTGCTACGCAAATTTTGCGTACATAGTAGCTACACATAGACCAAAACCATAGCGCACAGAAGAATCCCGTAGCCCTGAGTTTCCAATCTTCTTCTACGCTCGAAGACCGCTACACAAACGTGGCGTAGCACACAGATGGATATCGTCGTAGCGCAAAGTAGAGTCCTGTAGCACTGCATTCGCGACCTTCTAACTCGTAGTCCGCTACGCAAACTTGGCGTAGCCCACAGAAGAATCCCGTAGCACTGAGTTCCCGACCTTCTTCTACTTTCGTAGTTCGCTACAGTTTCCATGACGTTGATTTTACTTACCATAGTAAAGCAGGCAGCAGCACAAAGCGTAGCGCAAAGCGGGAACCCGTAACGCTCGGTCAGTGCCCCGCCCAGCGCAGGCCCTAGGACTTCCCCCAGCGAGTAACAGCACGACCACACGCCCGCCACCGCGCTGTATGTCGCCAGGGCTTCGGGGCAGCCGCCCTCGTAGCTTTACATAAAACGAAAAATTTAAACTCTTGAATCCTGTTTACTCATTGTATTTTTTCTTACTTTGAGTATTAATATATGAAAATGTAATGCTGTTTTACTTGTGTCCGTGTGTGTCTGTGTTAGCGCTTCGTTTGAAGACAGCTAGACTGATTTGTTTTTTTTAATGTTCTTAACAGTCGGACTATTAAAGTAATTAAAGTGTTTTTGTCTGGATTGTTTGGACGGGACAATGACATTGGTCGGGTCAGCTAGTACGATAGATAATAATTTTAAAATCAAAATGATTTTAAATAGATTTGTATTATTCCTAATTTATAATAACTCACATAGAGCTCGTAAGCACTCCTTGGAAGGTGGGCAGAAGTGTCAACGCGACGGACATGCCAAGAATAGACAGCGCCACTAGATCCAGCCACAGGTCCCTGAAAATATACTTAACCTTTTCACAAAATATCCATACGACTGTTAGTATCACATTACAAAACGATATACAGGGTGGCAGGGACATCGATTAAGGGTCGACGTCCCTACCACCCTGAAACCATAAATTCAGCACTTGATTCTAGACTTTTAACAGCTAGGTATTTTTTTTAAATAACCGACGAAGGGGGTTTTCAGAATCATGTTCTGAATCCCTGCTGGCCGGTTGCGTGTCGATATCCCTGCCACCTTTATAAAAAATAATATAAATAACTATAGCTGTAGGTACAAGGATCTATTGGCACGCGGTCAAAATCGGAACTTACACCGCCATCTTGTTTTTGCAATACATTTAACAAACAAAAAAAACACACGTGTTTACCAGCAGCGCCTCCCTGTCAACGTCATTCTAGCCCCAAAAGATATCCTTGTAGGACTGTACACATCATTTCTGTAGGGTTTTTATATCATGACTACTGTAGCTGTTGCTCGCGACTTCTTCTACGATCCATGATGATCTGTGTGCCAAATTTCATCCGAATCCGTTCAGTCGTTTTAGCGTAAAAGCGTTACAAACAAACAAACTCACTTTCACATTTATAATAATTAGGATTAGAAGTATGGATTACATACCTTGGCAGACCCGGAATGAAAGGACACGGGCCGAGCAGTAACAGTCCGGCACTGGACAGGAACAGACCCCACACCATCATACACCAGTGATTGTGAACCCTGCAAATAAGTTAAATTTATAAGATAAATAAGTGAATACACTTTAATAACTCATCGCTCACTAACCCATTTTTCCGGTTTTTTTTTACTTTTACTAATCTCTCTTCTCATTGCAGTACTTAATATAAAATTAAACTAGACTCCTGTGTTTTTTCCCTTTCACGAAGGTTATTTTTTTACTATGTGTGTGTAGACTTAATGTCCAACAATGGACAGTAGTGGGCTAGCTGATATAACGGTAAAAAGAAAACCAACCGGTCTGCAACCCATCCCCATATAGGGCTAAATATTCCATACAGACTAGAGAATAGGAGGAATATTAGCCCGATCTGTTCTGTGGACAGTCCGAACTGGCGCAGATGTGGTTCCAGGGTTGGGTCGAGGAAGGCCCATGTGTTGGACACGATGACTATCACCAGGCCCGTTATTATTATCGAAGGGATCTTGAACAGCCCGAAGATGGATGCTGTCTTGGATCCGGACACGTATTCTGCAAAGGAAAATATGTTTAGGATTATTACACATCATTTCTTACAGTCATTGCAATATTTCCATGTATCAAACTACGTGAGGAAACCTTTTTTATCGCCTTTGTATTGATTTTTGCCTATAAAGCAATAACAACGTAGTTTTAAAACGTCTAAAACTTCATGTAGATGTAGGTAAATGCAGAAAGCTAAAGCTATATCTATTGCAGTGGATACAGTTTTCGCTTTCTGCATTTTAACTGCACGTTTCTTTATTTCTCATAGAATGTAATAGCATTTCTGCTAGGTATCGAACCCGAAACTTCCGGCAACCATGTTTGCAGCCACTATACAAATGTGACATTACACCGAAAACCTGAAATCTATTAGATAAGTCCATTACCTTCGCAATCAGTGAGCAAGAAGAAGTTGATCGGCACAGTTAACACCATGATAACGCCAAGAGTGTAAAATGGTAGCCCGAAGCCCCCGATCTACCTGAAACATTCATAGTAATTATACATTCAAAAGGTAACGTGTCACGTTCGACGATCGTTAAGTACGAACTTTTTCTTCAATTTTTGTAATTAGTGTGTCGTTGTTGCCATTGCAAAAAAAATACACAACTATAGGAAGCTATGGGGAAGGCAACTGTCAAAATGGCGCTGTCGTAGCTAGCTCCCAAAACAAGCTAATAATGCAAGGCGTATGTGTCCTAGCTATGGTTACGCCATCTACTTTAGCTTTGACCGACCTTCCCCATTGATATGCCTTAGTTGGAACATAACTACAGCAGAACAATTTCGTCGTGTGTCGTTTTGGTTTATGAAATGATTAACGAAAATTATGTATAGATGCGTTTTATTTCTCATCTTGAAGAAATAATATGGATTGTCCAATATTTTTCACGCAAAAATATTCTGACCCACGTGCAGGTACCTATGACGCCCTAATTTTCATATCGGCATCATGAAGTGAAGGTTATTTGTTTTGTCGATGTAGAGTGGGAGTGTTAATTAAACCCGATAACATTACGATAGTGATTATTATGTTCGTTCTTGTTTTACAGAGATTAATTAAAATCACTACCCACTCCACTCGGTACATGATATTAATAATTAGGTAGGTGTAAAAATTCAAACTTGAACAGCAGCCTAATTGCCTAACACTTTTGAAAGCATTTTTTCAATGAAAACATTAGCAGGCACTTTTGAATTGTCAAGGAGTCGGTCAGCCAAAAATATAATTCCAAAGCGTATTAGGTACCTACGTATGGAGAAGAACGGCCAGAAACTCCATGGACACTCTGATAAATAATATTGATCTTACAAATATATTAGTTACATCATTAATGTTGATTTGTTGTACCCCTATAGGTGAGAACGATGTACAAAAACCGTACCTACACATTAAGCGTTTCAGTGTAAATAAATAAAAACAATAAATTATTAAAATAAGCCGTGGCACCTAAGAGGTGACCAGTCCCAACTGACGGTTCATATGTTCGAAAAACCTATCTACTCAACAACGTAAATGCGTTATTTACGTTGTTGAGCAGATACATTTTTGAATATTGTTGAACTGTCCAAATTAAAGCGATTGCTACTGATAGTGTGTCACATTCATAAATAATTCAAAATAAACTGTATTTTCGGAAGTTTTGGTAACAGAATACTGTAAACAATAACCTATTTCGTGTTACATGGAAGTAATCGCGGTTTTTCGTAGAAAACAGAAAATAAAACATCAACAAAAGAGGTTGGGATAATGCGGCGCCATGCCTACGAGAAAAAAAAAAATGTTTTAGTCTGTCGCTCATAAAATAAATACAATTACCGAGTACAGGAGGCCTCCGATGGCCGGTCCCACGGACATGCCGAGACCAATGAAAGTCTCCAGAATACCGAGGACCGAGCCAATGCTGTCAGGAAACGTATTCACGACGAAAACATAACTGGCCGTGGAGTATGCGCTCGCGCCGAGAGCCTCCATCCCTCGCACCACGAAGCATAGCGTCGTGAACGTCGTTGTGTCTTCAATTAAAGCTAGTGTGCTAGAAATAAAATGGGCAAGAATGCAGGTGCACAGCTTACGTAACCAAATGAAAATAAAAAATAAAAATTAATTTATGTTTGGGAATTATTCTTCGCTTTCGAAACACAGTACGCATTATGCATGGACAAATTGGTAGTCAAGTAGCAAAGTGTCTAAGGATCAAACACGTTTTTGCTAGATCCGAAAAAAAAAGGTTTTTGAATTTTTATATATTTTTTGTTTTTGAATTAAATTTATGTAACTCCTATGTTTTTTTTTTGTAAAATTTCGTCATTTGAAATGGGAATAGGTTTTGAATTTCTGGCAAAAGATGAATGTCTTTTGCCAGAATATAAGGGTTTGAAACCAAATCAGTAAAATTTCTAACATACAAATGGAATCAGTACAAAATAACGTCTTATTGGAGAGAAGACGTTGTTTGAGCCGAGTAGAAACTATCAGAGCCGTGGGAATGTTGGAAGCTGGTTCTCGGCAACGTGCTGTGGCAATCGCTCTGGACACTACGCACTACGCAGAGTGTTATAAGTCTACTTAGGATAGGTTACCGCATCACTGGCATCGTGGCAGAGCAACATGGAGGACAAGGTCGAGCGACGAGCAGTAATTTGTATATAACGAACATACAAATTACTGCTCGAGGAAATCGTACAACGACCGCGATGATGTTGAAAACCACCTATAGAGCGCCGTAATCGCCGAGCCCGTTTATAATAGGCTCGTGAACACAGAAAATGGGCAGAAGAAGAGTGGCGTTTTTTGTGTTTCTCTGACGAAACTCGCTTTAATAAGAGGCCAGACACTAGACGTACCTACAAGGTATTGGAGGACCCCTGGACGCCAAGAACGTTTAAAATCACGCGAGGAAGTCCATGCACACGGTGGTGGTACAATCATGCTATGTGGCGGCATTTGGATTGACGGAAGTTCCGAACTGATTTGGATAAGAGGCAATCTCAATGCACACATTTACGCTGAAACGATTGCTTCAGATGTCGTTTCAGCATAAATGTGTGCATTGAGATTGCCTCTGACGTGATTAACGTCAGCGCAGCCTTCGTGCAACTACTTCAGCGTGACGTCACCATCATCACGTCGGGGTCACCATTGAAGGGATATGAGGAACAGGTAAAGTTTACTCATACTCTTTGGAAAAGGGTGGATCCTTCGACCAGATGGATGTCGTATCTGGTGGGCAACTGCCCGATGCGCCGGCAATCGCTGCGATTGTTTTATAAGCGTTGCGGCGGAAATACAGACTGCAAATTGTTAATTTTACGCAATAAAAACATGTTGTTTTTATCTTTTTATCACATTGGAATGCGTAAAGCAAAAATCGCGAAAAGGCTTTATTACTGCCAAAGAGCGTGTGTAGATCGCAAAAGAACTCTCTGTTCTTTTGCGATCTACACACGAAAACATTTTATTTAATCAATCTAAGTAGACATTTTTATTTAAAGGCAATAACAGTTATTTTCACCACACTACCTATTATTTGCAATTTTTACCCATCGATTTCCGAGGGTCAAAGCCTTTTTTGTTATCTAGAGTGTAAACGTGTTTTAAAATTCGAAGGCTTCCGATTCAACATTTACTCGAAGTTTTAAATAAAACCAAAGAGTTAGGATTAGGAACAAAAACGTTTTTAAGACAAAAGTTAGGAACGTTCAAAACCTGTCAACCGAAAATACCTGGTTATTCAGATCCAAAAATATACATATATAACAAATAGATTTTACAATATCACAAAGGCAAATGTGTTCGGCAACCTATGGGAATTAATAAAATTGCAAGTTTCCCACGAATAGTTGCTACTTTCCTAGGGCTACAGGCCCCAGAACAGTATACTGGGCATTGTTTCAGAAGAACATCTGCCACCCTTTTGGCGGACTCAGGTGCTGGTCTATCCACCATTAAGCGTCACGGAGGGTGGAAGTGTAGCACTGTGGCTGAGGCCTACATAGACAATTCAATAGAGAACAAAGCTAAAATATGTAAAAGTATTGTTGGAGATATTAAACTAAAGCAACATAATTTTCAACCATCCACACTTCCGTCTACGTCAAAAGATATGCCCGTATTTATAGACTCCGAACCGTCTGCTAATCTTTCTCTCTACCCAACATATACCCCAATCGAATTTAACAATGTACAATTAATTACATCACAATTAACAAACAATAATACATGTATATCGGTTCCTAATAAAAATGTAATATTTAATATAAATAATTGCCAAAACTTTACATTTAAATTTGATAAAAATCTAAAATAGATTATTAGTTATTGTAAGTATGATGTGATTTACATTTAATAAACAGATTCTATACGTATTTTACTGGTTTTCTTTGTTTTTTGCAAGTTTCTCGTAGTGTGGTGAAAATTGTTGTGTTTCACTTATGGGTAAAAGTTTTTAGCGTTTCGTGATTTGAAACCTTCGCGACGCTCAGGTTCAAAGAATATAACTACTCTCTCTCAGGTTTCAATCCAAGCACTCACGGCAAAAAAAACACTTTTACCCATATGTAAAACAAATAGTTTTTGTTGTGTAGAATAGTTGCTTTTTAATTTTAAAAAAAGTGAACTCGCTAACAAAATACTAGCTGATTTTGATGAAAGAAGCTATTTAGGTATGAAAAAGAAAAAATATTAATGGCTTCCATCATTTTCTAAAAACGACCGATTAGCATTTGTTACAAATAATGTATCAAAACAGTCTTCTTTATGCGACACATGTTTTTAACGTTCCACGCTTCATCGGAGAAGCTATTAGTTCGATTAAGTTATACAAGAATTGTTTTGTATAGTTTTACGAGAATCTTTTATCGAAAATCGTTTATAATGATTACGTAACATAACCGTTTTGATTTAATAATGCTAATCCCGAAACCGTAATTTCAATATCTTGAAGCAGAACATGTTCAAAACTAGGTATTATTTGTGGTGGAAACGCACTATGTGACGTCCTTCATATCGAGATAATATTATGAACCCAACATAGGATTATATTTTATGCACTAACGGCCGAACTCAATAACGTATCTATCTCCAATTTTGGCGTACTAGAGATAGACAAATCTATCAATCTCTGGTTTAAACGTCGCAATAAAGCCAAAGTATACGATCCAGCTATTTGTTTGACAGGGACAGATAGAACTGTATTGTCTATCATCAGTTGCTATCTGTTATGTTATTGGGTTTGGCCGTAAGAAAGCAGGTACCTACATAGATATGCACATTGAATTTGAACTATCGCTACGTAGAAACATTTGCGATCATTATACTTACAAGTTCTCTTTCCCGAATAGTCATAAGTTTCCTATGACCTTGTCACAACTGGATGTTTACAAACAGCGCTACATATTATGTGTAAACAAGACAAGATTCCATACAATCGTGGGTCAATCATCAAACAAATCGTTTATGTTTACACTAAAACTCACCCAAATAATACATTGCAGGCACCGGCGACAAACATGCCCGCTGTAAATAGGAACTTTGCGCCGACCATCGGCAACTGCGAAAAGTAAACATCACACATGATCATCAAACTATTTAAGTATGTACCTAGGTATCTACGTCTATGAGATAGTGCTAAGTAGACTGTACACTTTCTAGTGTTTAATCTCGATCAACAATGGGTTTATAATTGTTTAAGCATGCACTCATTTGTTTTCATAGAGCGTGAAGGCGATAAAACTAAAAACACCCTTTCTAACCTGAGGTTTCATTAGCAATGATATTAAAATCAAATTTTATTAGTGATCGATGTCAAATACCCAAAAAACATTTATGAAAAAAATTGGCTAAATATCACCAACTTTTGAAAGTCAAAAGTAGACAAGATAGCCCCCAAAAACGTCCACCCGTCACCACTTTCATATTATAATTCCAAGTGTTTTTTGCTCTGGGAAAAATTATGTCACAATAAACTCCCCAGCAACACTAGAAGTTAAGGTTTAGTTATAAGGACTTTTGATTCTATACTATACTAACAAAAAAAATACCAGTCTGGTGCGCAAACTGTAACCATCCACATGTGAACTAGGATAGCAGCTACATAGTACGTACGCATAGGCAATGGGCATTTAACTTCTGAAAGAAACTGAAATGACGTAAAAGGGACTGTAAGATCCCCTTAAGTTTCCTTTTACGTGGTGTAGGTATCCACCTACACGGTTATAAATACATGTCTTACGTACGTTGGCTCTTAGAATAGTCTATAGAAAGTCTATTTGAAGATTGTAACCTTTCATTTAATGCGTTCTTGGATTCAAGCTTTACGTAATGTTCTCCCGACTTTTTTGTAACGAAATAAACTGGATACCTACCCTTCTAGTGAGGAGTGAACAAATGATGCAAGGGTATAAAAAATGCTGTGTGTCCCATATCAATCTTATGCCAACTGTAAATCACCTATCTTCATCATCATTCAGCCGAAAAACGTTAATTGCTGGATGTAGGTCTTCCTCAAGTATCGCCACGCGACCGGCCATGCGCTTCCCGTATCCAGCAACTTCCCACGACCTTCATTGGGTCTTCCACCGTTTCTACCCATCAACATTTGCCTGTATAATCGTTTGATGATCCAAAAAGCTTCTCTCGATATCCATTAAACTCATTCTGTTAGTCAGAATCACTCAGCAGCAGCGTCATAAAAGTTCAAGAGGATAGTTAAATCAAAGATAATAGGTACTTACGAATTTGCCGAACCAGGGCGATGTGAGAAACATGACGACTGCGTAGAAACTGAAAACGATTCCACACATGGTCTCCGAGAGGCCCTTGGCAGCTGCCTCCCGGGGGAAGAACGGTGCCATCACACTCATGGAGCAGAAGCTCATGAAGTCTACTAGGGCCAGGGAAGCCAGGGTCAGCCTCTGACGACTGGACAGGTGACGAACCGCCCCCGGCTGCAGGCGCGTCTGCGTTCGCACCAACCTACGAATTGTGGATAAGTATATGCAATAATGTCGTTAAAGATACGTGCAATATGGTCTGTTGGTAGGGTTACGGTCGGTATGTGAAGGCAGTTAGTACACTTGAAAATCAATGTAGGGGTATATATGGATTGTTTTTAGTAGCGGATTTCGTTGTAGTTTAGTGTTAACGAGTCATGATGACCATTGGCGTATCTAGATTTTTTTTCTAGGGGGCATAGCCCCTAACCTGAGATGCGATGCTCCTATATGCAGTCGATGAGCATGATTACTATCATAATTCATTCAATCAAAATAGCTTTACACTTCTTAAGTACGTTGTCGCTGTAACGTAACTACATGAATTGCTACATGAATATAAAAGCGTTCCAGCCAGAAAGTATATTATGTATATGACTTACGACGCCGACCGTAAGCATTAAAAGTAATTTGAACTTGATTTCTTGAGCGTCAATTCAAACTAAACATAATGAATAATTACCCACAAAATGCTTTCCACTTTCGAGATCAAATTTCAAAAACACATCAGTAGATTGGGCTAAATGTAGACTTCCTAACCTGTTATTCATATTGACAATTACTTATATTTAATTACTGGAAAATATATATATTAATTTTCCAATATTCACTGACCCGTGCGCCCATGTGTTACTTAACCAAAATATGTGATCTGCAATTCAATCCTATTTTCTTTACCAAGCGTGGCTTCAATATAAGTCTCTGTCTGTGCCTTCCTCCACCGGCTCGATTATGTTTTCTTTTGCTCACTCGTGTGGGTTCCAGACAAAGGTCATGCTTTTCTGCAAACTCTTCATCTCCTTCCAACGTTCATGAAAATTGTTCCGATATTGTTCGAAACTAGTAATAATGCCAGCTTGTCCGAGAGTTGCATTTTTCTTTGATAGCATTTGGGTGCTCATCAGACCATTCTGGGGTGGGCACTGCATAACTTTTATTTCTTCCCTCTTCTATAAGTTTTTATGCAGGAATAATCTTCTTCTTCAAAACGAACGTGTCCCTGGAGTTTTTTTTAATGTATTTGAAGAAGAGTTCCACTACGTTTCCCAATAGCGAAAAACTACGGAATTTTATGGTAATTCTAATTTTAGCACCTTAAAAGTAATGCAAACCACGCGTGTCGCGTTTGCATTACTTTTAAGGTGCTAAACCTTAAAAGTAATGCAAACGCGACACGCACCGTTCCGCGGCTTATGACACAATCTCACAAATCTTCGAAGACCCAGCGCTCTCGCCCTTCCACTCCCACACAGAACAAACTTTTGCAAAACCGCGTCCTTTTACCCCGAATGACTTTATTGGGTTACTTGTGCTAGATATACCTACCTAAGTAGTTTCTTAACATTGATGATTATTATTACAGATAAATAACAACGACTGTTATCTTACATTTACAATAGACTGATAATAGGAACAAACTGCAACACGTGTGGTTATAATAATTACCGAGCTAGGTGCACTTACTCATTAACAAATAACAGGTAGGTTGCTGCAAATTGTATAGTTGATTTGTAATGGAGATGTTACTTACCGTTCTCTTAATATAATGATCTCGGAGCTGATGTCGTCTGGCGGTCCCCCGGACCAGGAGTGCACGCGCCGCAGTCGGCCCGAGTCCTGCAGCGAGCGGCGCCCGCCCCATGTCGCCGCCAGGTCCTCCGTGTGCGTGGAAGTCTTCATCAGCTTGCTATCAAACACTATGGTATCCTGTGAACCTGTTCTGCGAATGGCAGCACTGTTCAAATTCGAGTCACTAGTAGTCCGTTCACGATTGGAATCACTTAGTAGCTGCGTGTTATCGTCAGCATCGTCACCCTCTCGGTCCATATTGGAGGGCCACACTGCTCACGGTCCGTTGGAGCTGCTCAATACGAATATGTTAGATTGCACCGCACCGCCGCCGTCGCCGTCGCAATAATAACCGATCGTAAACAAACCGAGTTATCGGCGTGTCAACACACTGAGCGCACCGACTACTACTGTTAGCTATTAAAAACCAACCTCGCTTATATCAATTTATAATCGATATCTTATCGTGTTCAAATAAAAAAAACCTGGATAGAGGACGCTTTCCAACCACTGATGGCGCGTTGACTCGGCTGAGTCGCTCCTGCGATGGGAAGTGCGGCGTGGTTTTCATTTATTTATTAGATGTAGGTAGGTGGGTGCCTGATATGTAGGTACTCTTACATCCTGTTTGCTTGCGATAATCCATGTCAGAAAGTAGTTTATCGCAACTTGTCCACCAAAGGAAGTTTTAGAAGGATTCCGAATTGTTCCATTCCTGGGTATCTCGCGTTCATGCCAAATTTCAATTGCTTTTCAGTGGGAAACCTATATTTTAACTTCTTTGCGTTTTTTTCTGAAACGAAAGCAATCGTCATAAAAATTCTAAGTACGAGATTTCATTTTACTGCCTTTTTTATTGGCACTGTTATAAGTTAAGTCTAGTGTATTTTGGAGAACTAGATATCCTCCCAAACTTTGCAATGGGTTGGACAGAGGTAGTAACTAGTGGAGAAAAAGATAATCCTCTCTGTTAAGGCAAACATAATATCGCATCGGGCACCTGTCTGAAGCTAAGTAACGACTTGTTCCAACAAAAACCGGCCAAGTACGTGGCGGACCACGCACAATGAAGGGTTCCGTAGTTGGATGAATTTATCCCAAGAACAAACTTAATATTGTAGTTGTAAAACATGTTCTCCCATACCTACGTTCCAACTGAAAATGTGAGTTGGTCTACTATTACTCGTCAACTTGCAAAGCCTACTTAGCTGAGATAATTTTTCTTTTATTTGTACTACTGCTGTGAATTTTTAACATATTCAAAAGCAACCATTTAGCTGGCAGTTGGCCATTCAGCACACATGATTATCGAAAATTTGCACTACCTACTTCGCAAACGGATCTCTGTATCTAAAAAGGGTTTTACGACCTTTCCAACGACACCCCATGCCATGGGTGCCTGTCTTACCCTAAAAAAAACTTTTTTTTTAGATTTTTCAAGATTTTATTTTTCACTTTGTCGGCTAGACTAATATGTTTATCCATGCCAAATTACAGCTTTCCTTTACTAAAGTCTCTGAACTAAGCTGCGGACAGACGGACGGACGGAGGACGAGGATAAGGGTTCCTTGCTGTCTACAGAACCCTAAAAAGCTTCCTGGCACTAACTTTATTTATTTGAAAATCCCTAAACCTAACCCTCATTGAGTAACACACTATCAATCACAATTTGAATAATTTTAAGGACACTGCTGATCCATTGCTTCATGTTCGAAAAATATGTCTGCTCAGCAACGTAAATGTTTTTACACAGTCAAAATGAAAGCCATTCCTACTGTTAGTGTGTTACGCAATTACAGTCCGCGAGGCCTAAGCGGAGCTTTGCATTTGTGTGAGTGCACATAGCGACACGTTCTTTGCTTAGCAATCGGCCAATCAGACAATCGGCCTGAGGCGCTGCGCGATCACATTGGTGCGATTGGTAATCACTCACACAAATGCAAAGCTCAGCTTAGGCTTCGCAGACTGTACCCCGCAGTATTCTAGTTCCTTAAGATAAGGATGTAGTAATTTTTGCAATACGTACCAAACTATAGCTATCCCTGCGCCAGGCAAACGGATGACCGCAGTGTTGTCACACGCACCAGTCACTTAATACTTTATAATTCTTTTTTCATGATTACCGCACAACACTGTTACTTTTTAGCTACTTTAATTAAAACAAACACGGCAAAGATTCGACTGTTCCTCTGTCTATCCATGGGGCTAGTAGAAGCGACTGCTTCCATCTATAAACTATGTTTTTTTATTGCCAAATCGAGAACTGCATTCCAGAGCGCAAAATTATCACAACGCAAATGAAATCATTTTTAACTACTTTTTAATCATGGTTATCTATTAAGCACCTTTTGTTTTGTTTTATAGTTAATAGACGTTTTTTTTTAATATTGTAAGTACCTAATTAGTGCGTTTGTTCCCACTAGTTCGACTCATTAGTTCGATCGTCGAACTAGTGAGAATTTTTTTCTCAACTTTTCGACCGTCACGTGATCTATTCAAATATATTTACCGCAATTAAAAAAGTACTAACACCAACTTTTCCGCATGTTAATTGTATTTGAGCATCAATATCGGCTGGTAAGTTTATTTTCTGAATGTTAATAAAAAACATTAAATAATATAATAAATAAAAAATCTTATCAAAGTAAATTAATTTTAAATAAACAAAACAAAAAGATTTCACAAATCATCGTCATATCACCCGGAAGTCATCCACTGTACATTTCCTTTTATGCATCCTACCCATAGCACCTAGGTATATACATCGTATATTAAACATTTCACTGAAGGCCCCACCACAAGGAGTGAGGTAGTAAATAGTTTTTTCTCTCTTAATTTGAGGGTACATGTTTTTTGGGTAGTTGTTTCGCAAAATGGATGTATTACGCAGTCCATTGCAGTAGCAATGTTTTAGTTCGTGATTAGAATAATTGATTATTAGATAAAAATAAATGAATATCTTATTCAATAAGTCTAAATGTTTCATGGAATGAACTATGAACATAATATATTCATAGTTCTTATTTAAGTAGAACTTAATAATACATGTACTTTATAATAATATAATACGTAGAAGTGCGTAGCTGCGAGCTCCCACTACCCAACTTTACGTTGCGTTGCGTTTTAACTACTTAGGTCATTTTTAATTAATAGGTTAGAGCAAAAAATGTGTTTAATATTTTTTTTATAATCTGACTGACTGACTAAATGTATATATTTTTTTACGCAGAAAACATCCCTGATAGATATTTGGTCAAGGATGTGGAACATACTACAGATGTGCATAATTATTTAAGTGTAGATGAACATAAACCTTTTATTAAACGAAACAAGCGTTTTTTTTTTTTTTAAATCTCAGTAGTTCGACGGTCGAACAAATGAGAAAAAAATTCTCACTAGTTCGACGATCGAACTAATGAGTCGAACTAGTGGGAACAAACGACTAGTTCGACGATCGAACTAATGAGTCGAACTAGTGGGAACAAACGAATTAGTGCACCTTCATTTGAAGGTTTTAGGCGATTACACTATTTATTTTTTAATGTTTCTTTCGTCCGCCTCGTTGTCGTTGGTGTTATTGCGTTATTAACATCGCAAGCTTGCGACTATATAATAAATGTAGATACTGAGTGTAGTGTACGGTCCTTTTTTTCGGTCGGAAATCATCAATGACTTCTCCCGCTCTGGGCGGGCCAGGAGAAGTCACGTGGCAAGTTTAAGTATGTTTGTATGATCTGAATCTAGTCTCCCTCTGGGAAGAGAGTAGTTTTATGACCAGCAATAAGCCCTGAAAGGCTCTCATTTCGATGATTTGACTAGCAGTTATGATGGGAATTAAAAACAACACAAGATTGTGGTTCATTCGTGTGGGATGGTTAGCATGACCCCAATATACTCACATAACAATAAGATAAATAAAACTACCATTTACAAATATAGTAACCAGATTTGTATTGATGTTTTTATAACAAACCAACAATCACTTTATGCATTCATTACAAAAGAAAATCAGCGATAGTACACTTACGATATAATTATCAACAAATTTTAAATAACGTTTTTAATTCTTCTCATATTTAACAGATTTATGTGAAAAAATATAGCATTTATATGAATGACTGCACTGGCGAGCAATCCAACCAGTAATAATTAGCAAGTCGGTTCATCGGTTCACTTCAGTCCGGTTTTCACACTTATGTAAATAGATAAACTTTCAACCTTATATTATGCAAACCATTACGTTAGCGACAAACTCTTTGATACAAAAATAGTAAAACAAAACACATATTAATAGTTTCTCATAAGTCTTTTCATTAAATTAACTGTTTAACGAATATTGATCCATCCCCGTGGAACAGGTTCATAGAATTGTGATAAATAATGAATGCTAAGTAAAAATAATGTTAAAATAATAACTTCAAGTAGACAAAACATGTATTTAGGCAACGTGTTCCACTGGAGTGGTTCAAGAATAAAGCTGTCCTTAACACTAGATTCACGCTAAGCGGTTTGTCAACGAAGCATATGTCTTGAGCTAGTACGATCATAACCTAAGCAGGGCGAGTTCTTGAAGCAGCGCCGGCTCCTGGTCGATCTTGGCGCGTTGGTTCAGCTCCAACTGCTTGCCAGATGCTTTCTGTTGCTTCAGCTTGTCAATGTCGCTCAGTTTCTGTAAAATACAAATATACTTGTTGAAGAAACTACTGCATCGTTTATCCAGAGGCCGCCCGGCCGCAACCGTGACGAGTTCTTACTACTTCAAGCTTAAACCTTTCAGCCAGTTATTGTTCGAACCGTATTCCCACTTGGCAAAAATACTAAATACAAAATTGACAAGTTATACTCAGGTTTTTTATCAGTATTAGAACTATAAAATTGAAATTCACTAAAGTCTAAAGATAGATCTTGTTTTGTGATAGGGTTCTCAGCTCGACAGTCCGTAGTTTGGGTAATACTTTACCTGACTGCCATTAGACATTTCTCAGTGGCAGTCAGGTTGGATTTGAGCCAGACTAATGGCAATAAGGTAGCCCCCTATTACACCGGACTTAAAGTGTACTGGCAAAAGGTGGGTGTACTGCCTAACCCTTCGGAGAATCCAAGCGTGATGTTAAATTATATTCAGTATACCTACGTCATGTAATTAATATTATGCTAAGATAAGACGTCAGTGTAGTTGGTCATAAAACGCATTAAAACAAATTAATTTTTTTGTTGTTGATATTTTAAGAATTGCCGTGAATTCAGGTTTATTAATTGTGTATGAGAGAAGGTTGATTGAAATTTTTTATACTGTTCAAGAATGTGTACAATACAACATACCATAGACAAATGATTGGTCTCGCTGCGCTAGACTAGATACCGCGCTCTATACAAAAAATAGCTCCGTGAATGCGGCAACTCACTATTGTAGTGTGTGTAAGACATCGTCACTTTACATTTGTCAGTTGACATTGAGAACTAGTGTGCGTGAAGAATTGTGTTACCAGCTGCTCAACTGTTACACAACTTAATGGAAAAATATTTTATGCTGTGGTCTAATTACTTAAGTTTTAAATATAGCTCAGAAAATACTTAAAAATGAACAATAAATTAAAAGTGAACGTATAAATATATTTGTGTATAGGTTAGGCGTAGGTTCCTTTTTAAGAAAAAAGGAAGGTATGTATATCATTGATTAGGCTAAATGTTATTCTATATAATTCATGTTATTTTGTGTTGAAATTTCGAAATTATACGATACATTTTGATGGTATGTGATCCCACTGTCGTTCTTATTCCTTGTAGTTTATTTTTACCCAGTTTTACTACGCAAACTGGCATTTTACTTCGGATAATGACCAAATTTTAATACAAAAATTGGCACGTGCTCGTGTCAGACAGCTTACAATGTGACTGGCTCGGGTACGCCTACTTTGGCGTGGTATTTGTTGCCTCATTTGACAAGTACGCCAGCGGTATCTAGTCTAGCGCCGCGAGACCTATCATTTATCTAAGACAACATACATTATATTTTATGGTATATCGACTGCAAACCAACAACTTTTACAACTAGTAGCTCCTGTATTTTCTACAAATAAATTTATCTTATACTTTAATCGATTCAGAACATTACCTTATTGAGATTTTTTATCTTCTTGTCTTTCTCGGGGTCTCCGGTGGACATGAAGGGCACGCGGGAGGAGGCGACGGGGGGCGGGGGGGAAGCGTCTCCGCGAGCCTTCTCTTCAGCCTTGCGGGCCTTTGCCTTTTCGCGCTTTTCTTTCTGTTTGAGCGCTTGCTTCGATGGTGCCGCTAACGAAGGGAATGTTTTATGTTAACTTGCTGAGAAAATCGTCAATAAGGAACCACAAAGCGAATAATGTACACTTATGGCTAACTTCTAAGCGAACCTAGACTTTAATAAGATTCATATTCGTATGAAACGCTTACTGTACTTAGCTTGAATTAAATCGCATTATATATCTCAGTCATAGACTTTTAGTTTAAGATCAATTTTTTAAATAAAATATTTAAATAAATCTTACCACTAGGTGTTTCCCCAGGTTTATGCGGTTTCTCCTGCTCATGTAGCGTGAAGGTCGAAGGCCTATTCTTAGCCCCAGGAGGTCTGTAGGCCGCCGCGGGCTTCGGTGTGGAGTCCTCAATGCCTTTGGGCGCAGTTCGGGACAGCTCACTCTTGGGAAAATTGCCTGGTTGCCAGCAGATAGCAAGGAGGTTCTCCTTCTCAGCGCATACACGCTTGTGCATCAGTGCGCATGTGTAGTGCCAGATTTTGTAGCTGAAATGAGAGTAAGGATTGAACTACCGAAACTTATGTGTGATTGATATCCGACATAGAACCCCAGATCACAAATTATTTTTTGAACCGTGACCTATGGGTTAGTGGCATAAATCATTTAAAAAAAAACATTTTTTTTAAATGTAGCACTAATTAATATTCATTTATAGGTAAATGGCTGCAATCAGGGGATTGGGACGCTTTATGCCACAGTTGACGAAACGTTTTAAAGGCGTATCATGAACTGGCTTATGGTGGTCATTTTAAGGTCTAAAAGAAGATCTATATTACGTACATAACCCGGCACCCGGTACCCGGCCCGGGTATTTCGGCTCCCGTGACCTATCTGACGAAACGATTCTGGATTCTTTTTATGAAATCGTGGGTTAGCGTGTGCGAGTCGACGCGGACTCCAGAAAAGAAGCGCCTGACTCTTGTCGGGGTTGACCTCAATTCATTTACATTTCCGGAACCTAGCGCCTAAGACGTTTGCGGAGATTTAGAGAGTGCGAGCGGTAGCGATGGGATAGTTACCCGTCTAGTAAAAAGCAGTGTTTTCGGCGAAGAGAACCTACAGATTTTTACTTTTAGGGATATCGCAGATCGTGAACAGTGTGAAGATGAGGGGAGATATCATGGATCCCTGAGGGATACCCTCTCGAATAGGGTGAGGGGACGAGAGTGCACCCTCGATGAGAAAGCGTAAGGTGCGATTTGAGAAAAAAGTCTCGTAAGATGAGCACGAGACGATCAGGCACTCCAAATTGGTGAAGCTTGTATAACAAGCACTTGTGCCAGACCTTGTCAATGCTTTCGCTATGTCGAATTGCACGCTCGTCGTCGCGTTACGCTGGAGACCCGCGCATAAGTGATCTAAGATACGGTGGACCTGTTGGATAAAAGAGTGTAGGGTTCGGAAACCAAACTGCTCTTTGGGCTCTTTGCTTCGGCATAGTCTTTGAGTCGCTTATAAATAAGCCTCTCGAAAATTTAGAGAGTAGTGGGCTAAGACTTGGGCTTACCTGGCTTGGGGACATCGACGGTTACTTCTTTTCACGCTTGTGGGAAGATGTTGTTGCTCAAGGCGCCATCGAAGATGGCGGTCATAATCATTATTCGAGGGGCAGGAAGGAGTTTGTACACCTTATTGGTGGTACTGAATGATCCTTGTCACGCAAGGACAGAAGAATAATTTCAAAAGCTTGTACCTTCTCCATTTTTCACCAATATTGTTTACTTTTCACAAATCGTCTTTTTTAGTAACCTCATTAAAACAAGTATTAAAATTCATTTATATTTTGGATAGTAGTCAAAAACCCCATTAAAGGTTCACCCTGCCAAGCATCCTTGTAGTAAAAATAATAGTTGATATGATACATACCCATTACCAACAGTGAGTCTGGGGTACGTAGTGGCCGTAACGAAGGTCTCAGCACGAGGGTCCCACATCAGACTGGTAGTGTCGGGGGCCGCGCAGGACCCCACCTTCTTGTACCCGCGGAGCTCCCACACTTCGATGTGTCCCGACGCTATGTTACCGAAGCCGCCCAGCAGCATACGTGTGCACGAGTTAAGGATTAATTTTGTAGAAAAGCATGAGAAAAATTATCACTGATATTTGAGATTCAGGGTGACTGGGACATCGACACATGGATGTCGGTTCAGAATCATGTACTGAATCCACGGTGACAGGTTGCGAGTCGATATCTCAGTCACCTTGTATTGTTAACCGGAGTAGAAAACTTTGCATGGTGCAATGCAATTGCCTGAGGCATACCATAAGTTCAAGTAAAATAAAACTCAAATTACAATTAATTTGTTGATTCAATTTTTCTGTTGGCAAGAAAATTGCAGCGTGTATATGGGGGGCTTATATAATTTATTTTAATATAATATGGATTCGAATTATGAAATGCAAAATATCACCAACAATATTTTGGTTAGGTATTTTGCGCAAAAACGCAGCTAGAACTGCTAGATAAGACATTTGAAACATCCAGCAAAATCTTTATTTAACGAGATATCAAATGAAAAGGATATGGTTGCCTTCAGGCGGGAAGTATATGGAGTTCCATGCCCCAGTTCCGAATTCAAACAGCGGTTCGCACTTGACGTTGAAGAGCGTTGCTTTAGCCGGCGCGTGTCCGTACACCGCCACCCACTCGTTGGAGTTGCCGGGGTTCCAGGAGATCGCGTGCACTGGGCCCTCCTTACCTGAGGAAGGTACTGGTTTAAAGGTATATTTTGTAAGAAAGGTTAATTTTGTAGTTTCTTGTTTCTCCTTGTGTGGATCAAGGCGAAAGCGCTAGGGTAGCTGGCGAAATTAAAATATTTATTCCTTTGATGCGAACTAAAAACTATTCTGTGTCCATTCTTTTAAAGTCTAAATCAACTTGCTTGCTCTGTCTTGAATATCATCGCATACATTCTAGAAAATTCGACGCTACTCGTTTAGGATAGGACACATCAATGTAAATAGTTCGGTATCTATAAAATAATAAAATGTATATTTTTACACGAACTTTGTTTTAAATAAATAAAAGTACGTGAAATTAATATCAATTTATGCTTAAAAATGATAGTTTATAAAGTATACATATGTCAGCCGAAAGAGGTCAAAGTCGAATTGAGTGAAACCATAACTTCATTACATACCATAACCATAGTAATAAAAATCAATTGTACTGAAATATTTCAAAGTTTTATACTTTCCGGTGATAGGATACTTCTCCGTGAGATACATTTTTTGTCCTGCTATCATTTTTGCATGTAAAAATTGCACAATTGGGCATGTTTATAATATTTTTCGGTTTGTTCGAGACGTCGTAAAACAGCGAGTAGCATAACAACATTCAGAAGTTGTAGTATGAATTAATGTTGAATCGCAATAAATTAACTATTCGGCCAAAGTTGGATTTATAATTTCTAGCCAATTATATCATCGTTATCTGTGTGAGTTTGGCGACAGTGGTTCCCGTACTAGGGAAGTTTAATGGCACTTCCACTCTTTTTTGTTATTCCGTGTTTTTGGCAATGACGTGTAAATTGCAAAAAACTTAAGAAACTTTTAATAGCTTTCTGATTGCTCATATAAGAGCGGCACGCATCAACGGCATAGGCAACTGCAGGCGTAGACGTTTGTCAACGACAGCCGCCGACACGCCCATACCCGTCGGCGTCAGCTGTAGACGCGTCGACGGCTGCAGTTGCCTATGCCGTTGACGCTCGTGTAAACACTTAGCGCAACCCGCTTAAAACACCATATGTTTTGTTCAGGTACTAGCACTTTAATTGCACTCTAACAATTTATTAGTATCTAAAACATACTGAATGTCACATTTTCTGAGCTGCCTTTCACATCACCATAAGAGAGTGATTGCTTTCCATAGTATGAGCCACCAGTTTTGTCCACCTAGAAACAGAAAAATATAAATACCTGATGATTTCTATTGAATTACAGCCAGTCTACGACAAAGCAAGAGGGGTTATAATAAATAAAATCACACTTTTTAATGTTGAATTAATTTGAGAATAAAGATGGGATTTTAAGAATCGTTTTAATGAATATCCCAAACTAGTAGTATGAAATGGCTACTAATATTGTCACTAACATCGGTCTGCGTCATGGCGAACACGTTGGTGCCGCGTCGGTTCCAGTAGAAGGTTGCCTTATCCGCCTGGAACGAGGAGCGCGCCACGACTGCCTGGGTCTGTTCGAACTCAGGGTACTTGAACACGCGCCAGAATGAAGGCTGGCCGGCCTTACCTGTCGATCATCAAGACATGTGAAAAAAGATTTATTAAATAGGTACAAAAATGGGTAGTGACGCCAGAGTAGCCCGCAAATTTTTTTTTTTTTTTTATCTATTTGCATTTCGCCGGTCAGGATTAGTTTGTATACATAACATCACGCCTTGTTTCCCCGAAGGTGTACCTATAGCACACCCACATTTCACCAGTCATGTTTAAGTCCCATGTATTAAGGCGGCGAGCCTATTGCCATCTACCGGGCACAAATCCAGACTTCGGGCTGCTACTGATTAATTACAGATAGATAAACCCAATAACACGTTGCCCGACCTGGGAATCGAACCCAGGACCTCATGCTCAGCAGTAGCGATTGCGACCACTAGACCAACGAGGCAGTATTAAATAAAATTAGTTTGTATGTAAATAAAAATTAGATTCGGGACCGTAACAATACGTATTTACAGAACTATAATCATTAAAACGTTATACACTCTCTAACCTATTGAATGACTATATAGTGATATTCAGACATTTGAGGCCAATTATAACTGAAAGAGTAATATTGATGATTCTAATGAGTATAACATATAGAGTATAAGCATAACACATGACACTGAGCTAAAATTTGAATTTCGAGGGCTTCCTTAGCGCATCCCTCATAGTAATCTTTTTTTATTTAAAACACATGGCAGAGAAGAAACATTTTGAGGAAACCTTGAGCAAATTGCCTAAAATTAACCCCTGTTCTTCTGTGATACAAGAAGCTATTACATGATTAAATTATTACAGCCTTGCTTATTACAACTTAGCCTTTTCTACAAAACGTATGTAGCACATTGGATTTTAGGCTGAAGGTACTGCGTGCAATCCGCGAGGCCTAAGCTGAGATTTGCATTTGTGTGAGTGCACATAGAGATAGTGTAGGGGTGACGTCGGCCTAGAGCGCGATTGGTTTAAACCGATCGGCCTAAGGCATTGGGCGTCCCTGTTGCGATCACATTGGTGCGATTAGTAATCATATAATTTTCATATTTTACAGATCCAAAACTAACAGGATTGGTGGAGGCCTTTCCTCAGAAGGACAGTGTAGGTTGACTTAAAAAAAACACTCATAATTTCAAATATTTGTAGGTGCTCACCTAAAGTAAATGCAGCAAAATAGTATGTAGGTGCAGGGCTGGGCGAGACACTGAAAGACTTCAGTTTCTCCGCATGCATCTGTTGCACAAATCTGTCAAGGACGCCATCCTCATAGATCAACACCCTGTTGTTCATATGTAGAGCAACCAGCTTCTCATCTGATGTCCACTTTGGTTCCCTTGAAATTAAAAGTTATGAATGTGAATGAAAACATTGTTTTTGTGTTTTTGTTAGAATTAGTTAGAATTCCTAGCAAAAAATCACTTAGCTATGTAAATCCTGAAATGTGAGCAAAATGTAATGCTTATTCCTAGTCTTTACGAGATATTTTTAGTCTTGTGCAGCGTGCTTAGCAAAACCACCATAGAAACGAGTTTTGTTGACGGAACAATAGACAAAATGACGAATGAGATGAATAAAATAAATATGTCATTGTCTATTTTACCATTGACACTACCTTGTCGTGCTATGAGTGCAAGCCAATGACAAGCTTCATAACCATTATTTTTATTAAACTTTCATTTTATATTTAAATTGTGACTTACCATCCAGTCTGATTCTTTTGTATAAAACTGCCTGCAAGTTGCCCATCAGCTGATTTATAAATGTGCAGATTAGGCTTGCCCTGGAACAGTCAATTTGTTTGTTCAATTCCTTTAGTAGCCCCTAACCAACCTGAAATCTACTCTTTCATAAAAAATTATTGTGACAATTATATTAATTACCTGAGGGTTTTCTTTTGTCATAAAAAACATTTCCCAGACAGTAAAATAGTTGTCCAGGGGTGAAAAAAACATGTCTTTGATATTTCCATTTATAGTTGCTGTTACAGACCAATCAGAACATCTCACTATCTCAGCTCTGAAAATCAGACAAAATCACAATTTCTTACAGATGCAGTTTATATTATTAATGTACATAGTTTAAGGGCTGATACCAATAATGTATCTATAACCAATGTTGGTGTACTGAAGACTTATCAATCTCTGGTTTTAAAGTCCCAATAAAGCCAAAGTAAGGGTCCCTATGACATGATTACAGCTATTTGTTTGACAGGGACGGATAGAATTATACTGTCTATCATCAATAGCGATCTGTCTTAGGTTATAGGGTTCGGTCATAAATCATCATATTAGGTTTTTGTTCCCTGGTTGGAGAGGCGCCATGGCGTCCTCACCTTCCGCCTGACACAGGTCCTCACCGGACACGGTTGTTTCGGGAGGTTCCTGTTTCGAATAAGGCGGGAGGAAACGCCCGGGTGTCACCATTGTGTGGATCGCCCGGAGGACATGGTGGAGCATACGGTGAAGGTCTGCCCAGCTTGGGCGGAGCACCGCAGTGTCCTCGCGGAGGAGATCGGCGGCGGCGATCTCTCGCGTCCGGCTCTGGTCCAGGCCATGGTACGGAGCGAGAGAGAATGGAAAGCCGTCACCTCCTTCTGCGAAGCAGTAATGCTCGCGAAGGAGGAGGCGGAGTGCGTGAGAGACAGAGCCTTGCGCCCTCACGCCCCCAATAGCCGCCGCAGGAGACGCCCTGGGCGTTGGGAGTCGCCTGCAGATTCCCGGCCACCGTAGGCGCGGGCTTGCGGACGGCGAGCAATGGGTAGCTCGCCGTCCGGTAAGGACCAGGCCCGGGTCAAAGAGATGTCAGCACAAAGGGACGAGGTGCGATAGGGCCGACGCCTCAGGGTCGCGGGTAATTCTAAAGAGAAAACCGTGGCCCTGGCACAGGCAACTGAAGGAACACGGGTGGGTTTTAGTCAGCAAAAGTCTGACACGCCCTCCCGCTCCACCCAGAGCGTGAGAAGTCATTTGATGATTTCCCACCCAAAAAAAAAAAAAAAGTTGTTGTTCCCGGCTGTCATTTGTAGATTTTTGACAGTAGTTACGGGTGGTCAGATGCCCAAAAGTCTGACAACCAGTGTTACCAAGGGGTATCTGATTACCCAGTAACTGGGTTTTGGAGGTCAGATAGGTACTCTCTTTATGTAAAATATTGGTATTTAGTCGGTTAGACTGGAAGTTGACCTCAACACTTATTATATATATTTTGTTTTTAATTCATCATTGTTGCTTTCAACCTAAGCACCTGCTATCTAATCCCTTCACCAACCTAACCAAGGTTGGTGAAGGGACTGGTAGAGAATGCCTAAGGCATTAAGTCCGCCTATGTATCTTTTTGTGTTCGAAAAGTTTAAATAAATAAATAAACATAGATAAGAAAAGGTTAGGCAGATTGATATTATTTTAAATAATCATGTTTTACTTTGTATAATTGAAAAAAATCTGAATAACTGTATATAAAAATTCTTGATCTAAAATCTAATACAACAATCACTAAAAATGATTTAAAAGATGTTTTGTTGAAGCATTCTTAAATGATACTTACTTCTTATCAGTCCTATATGCTAAGTAGGTGCCTTTTGGACTAAATATAATGCTACGTATATTCGTAGTCGTTTCATCCCTCAGATTTGTCTCTCCGTATGGCTCTTTGAAGTCAATTAGAAATATATTTTTGTTGGTCAAACCTGTAAAAATTGTGTTATGGTTCAGATAATTATAACCTCTGAAACATGCTGTTTGTCAGAAACTTTACGGATGTACTATAAACATTTACCAGCAAGATACGGTGTACTCATGTTCACAGCAAAATAATATAGAATATAATGTCTAAAAGCTCAACATCTTCAAGAAAATAAGTCTTGTTGGGATTTTACGACTTGCCGAACGACATTTACAACACCATAGACTAGAATAAATATTTAAAAAATGTCTGAGTCGGATCGGAGTAATCGGAGTTCTACACTTCTACAATATGATAGTTTATTACCTATGGTTCTACATGGTCTAAGACAGCCTTTCCCAAAGTCGGCGATTACGCCCCCGGCCCCTTGTGGGCGCTGCAGCCCTACAGGGGTGCAGTAAGAGACCCAGAAAAAAATCGGGGCATTGTGTAGAGGCTTGGGGGGCGATTTATAATTTCATCTACTAGGACAGGGATGGCGAACCTCTATACATCTGCGTACCATTTTTTCCAAATAAATATTGAATGTGGCCATGACGTGACATCAAACATTGTGTTTTTATGGCGGCAATAGAAATACACACTCTGTGAAAATTTCAACTATCTACCTATTATGGTTTTTAGGATACATACCGCTGACAGACAGAAGGACGGTCAAACAGCAGAGGTTTAGTAAAAGAGTTCCGTAGTAATATAACAAATAAGTGCAACTCTGCTGTTACAAACTAGATGACTTAGTTAACTAAATTCCTGAAACGATGCCGTGGCCAAGTCATTTCGTAACGTGCACAGAGTACACTATAGCATACTGAGTAACGTGCCACCAATGGCACGCGTGCCATTGGTTCGCCTTCCCTGTACTAGGAGGACTCTTAGGATGGATTTCACCAATGAAACTAAACGCGATAAGCACATAAACTAATATTGACACTTACAGCTCTTGAACGCGTTTTAGATGCGCTAAACGCGTTCAGTTTCATTGGTGAAATCGGGCACTTAGACACCGACTGAGCTCTCGACTCTCGACTACAACTTGTGAACATCAACTAATATTAATTTAGAGATTGCCCAAACTAATTCGGTTCGATACTTCTCTCCTCGTGGTTCATCTAACTGTCCCTGTTGTAATGATTATTATAAGATAAAAATCATGTCAATCGGTCGCACCGTTTCGAAATGAGAGTAGACACAAATAAAAGGCAACAGACACATTTTCGCATTTTAATAGTCCTAGATAGGTAATTTACGCAGAATAGACCGCGGGCAATCATGTTTTATCAAGTTTTTGTTAAATAACCTGATTTGTGCATCCCTGTATAAATCGGCTGGTTCATAGAATACTTGTTTGAGTACGATTGAGCGTCGAATGAGATATACGAGTTTATGCATGTTTGTTTTATTCCTGTCGGTGCGTGCTGCTTACGCAATTCTATATAAACAACGTAATAGTTATTTTATTTTCATTTGCGGTATCGCTCGTAATAGATAAGCAGTACAGTTCAACACTTACTTACGTATTTCTTAAAACAAAACAATGTCGGAAGTAAAAAAGAAGAGACGACCATACTGTGCGCAATATATTAAATTCGGATTCATTGAAAACCCCACAAACCCATCGTCGCGTTTGTGCCTTCTATGTCTTAAAACATTTTCGAATGAAGCAATGAAGCCTTCAAGGCTGCATCATCATTTGAATAAAATGCACCCAGTTATGAAAGACAAGAATGTAGCATATTTTCAAGACCTAGAGAAGAAGCATAAAACTCAGCCAAGTAAGCATAACTATTTTCAGCGGCTGCCAAGCAAGATGACGACGGACTTCAAGCCCTTTATTAATTGCTCAAATAGGCAAACCACACAACATCGGAGAAGAGTTAATTTTGCCAGCAATAAAGGAAGTAAATAACTACTGTGACTCATAAACCGGCCGCAGATATTTTCCGAAAAATTCCGTTGAGTTAAATTCTGTGCAAAGACGCACTGTGAAATGGCTGAAAACATTGAAGAATCACTGTGCAATCATCTGAGGACTAGTCAATTCTCAATTCAGCTCGATGTTTCCACTTTACCAACGAATGAAGCATTGTTGCTGCCATATGTGAGGTTTATAAAATATGAGAGAGTATTTGAAGGACTGTTGTTTGCTAGAAATTTAGAGACCATTTAATACATTGGAAAAGTTTTGTGATGAGAAAGAGATTCCCTTGAAAAATATTATTACATCAGTTGATACGGATGGCACTCCGGCTATGACAGGGTGTCATAAAGGCTTCATAGCGTACTTAAAAAATAAAATTCCAGATGTCCTTGCTGTATATTGCGTTATTCATAGACATTTTGGTCGCTAGAAATTTATGTGAATGACTATCTCAATCACTGCAATATGTCATCAAAGCAGTCTATAAAATCCGTAACAGCTCTTTGAATGATAGATTATTTCATCAGCTTTGTGTTACTAATGACGAAGATTTCAACCGTTTGGTGTTTCATACTGAAGTTCGTTGGCTATCAAGACGCAATTGTCTGACTCGATTTTACAACCTGTTTGACTCTGTGATAGATTTCTTGTGTAGTTCTCTTTCGGAAAATAAAGATACAGAATTGCGCAACAAGCTCATTACATCAAAGAATAATATGGCTTACATGACAGACCTGTATTAAATGTTCATCATCATCATCATCATTCTTCGGGCTATGTCGGATAAATTGTTCAACGACATGAATCTCCAACTGCAAGGCAAAAAATTTCGTTGCTGCTTTCGCAGCCAAACTGCTTCTACATAAAAGCATATGGGCAGACGTGAGTTTCACAATTTTTCACAAAAAATATCAGTATCCTGCAGTAACGACGACTTGTTTGCCTCCACATTGATTTCACCGAACGATACAAGGACATTTTGAACTTGGAAATACCAGACTGGACGTTGTTGTGTCAACACAGCAATACCACGTCAGCTGGAAGAAGAACTTATGGAATTGACAACAAACGAGGAAATAAAAATCAAGTTCAAAAATGGCTACCAAGAATACCCGCAATTGTACAATAGGTGGTGGTCAATCGTTCAACGATTTATGATAGCATTCCCATCGTCATATTTGTGTGAACGGGGGTTTACTGCTGTGGCAACGCTGCTTACGAAAAGAGAAATCGTTTGCATGTTACCACACATGTTACCAAACGTGGCGACTTGCGGCTGTTCTTGAGTAAATTAGAACCTGATATCAACAAACTTATTAAATAGCATCAGATTCATCCTTCATCAAAACAAATATAATCGATTCTAATATGAAAACTAATATTTTTCATATTAGAATAGATTATATTTGTTTTATTTTGAAGAAAAGATACTCTGTCTGAATACTATAAAGTTCCGTTTCAATAATCATTCTCATTGGCCGATGTAGCCCGTAATAGTTAGCTTGAGACCTACTGCGCTCAGGGTCTCAAGTTACCTCTTGCGGGTTATAGTAAAAGTCTCGTTCAGAAGGAATGTTTAATCACCGCTATTAAAGCTCACAATAATTAATTTAATCTGAAGTGGTTTTTAAGTAGGTGAAAAAATAGGGGCGCAAAAAATAGTTGATTCTCAAAGTGGGCAGTAGACAAAATAAGTTTGGGAACCCCTTTTTTTTGGGTGTGAAGTCATGAAATGACATCTACCGCTCTGGGTGGAGCGGGAGGGCGTGTCAGACTTTAACTGGCTAAAACCCACCCGTGTTCCTTCAGTTGCCTGTGCCAGGGCCACGGTTTTTCTTTCGAATTTCCCGCGAACCTGAGGTGTCGGCCCTGTAGGACCCAGTAATTTTGTGCTGATATTTCTTTGAGGCGCGCGTGGAACACGACCGGGCCTGGTCCTTACCGGCCCGGCGAATTACCCATTGCTCGCCGTCCGCAAGCACACGCCTGCGGTGGCCGGAAAACTGCAGGCGACTCCCGACGCCCAGGGCGTCTCCTGCGGCGACAAGGGGGGGCGTGAGGGCGCAAGGCTCTTTCCCTCTCGCGCTCCGCATCCTCCTTCGCGAGCATTACTGCTTCGCAGAAGGAGGTTACGGCTTTCCATTCCCTATCGCTCAGTACCATGGCCTGGACCAGGGCCGGACGTGAGAGATCGACGCCGCAGATCGCCTCCGCGAGGACACGGCGGTCTTCCTTCAGACCTCCACCGTGTCTTCCGGGAGATCCACTCAATGGTGACACTCGGACGTTTCTTCCCGCCTTATGCGAAACAGGAACTTCCCGAAACAACCGTGTCCGGTGAGGACCTGTGTCAGGCGGAAGGTGAGGATGCCGTGGCGCCTCTCCAACCACTCCTCAAAGAGGTGACTTATCGCCGCTATTGTGGCGTGCCCAGCACTGGGTTGCGACAATCGCACCCTCCATGTCACCAAGAGATCCTCATATCATACGTGCGCGCGGGCTTTTGCCTCCAGATCCCATGGTGGCAATCCGGCCCGGTCTCCTGCGCGGCTCGCTGCCGCGCAGGAGACCGGGCGGTATCCCCGGACCAGCCGGATGGTCATGACCCTTTGGGTCGCGTTCAACCGGCGGGCTGGTGGTCGCCTCAAGGAACCCGCCCACACCGGTGACCCGTAAAGGGCCATGGACCCCCACGTAGAGCCTCCGGCAGGAGGCGTTTGGACCCCCCAGATTGGGCAGCAGCCGCTTCAAAGCAGCCCCAGCCCGCTCCAGTCTGGGAGCCAAACGTTGGAAATACTCCACGAAGTTCCACCGGCTGTCGAGGACGAGTCCCAGGTACTTCATCGTCGACTCGACCCCGATGTGAACCCCTCCTGCCGTTATCTGGGAACCCGACTGTGGCGCGTTCCGAGGACCATGAAAACACATGGCCTCGGAGTTGTGCAGGGCCACTTCGAGTCCCAACTGCCGGATCCTCTTGACGATTGTCGCAACCCCGAGTGTCACTTGTTCGGCCGCCGACTGGTGTGTCGTCAATGTAGCAAACCACGCTGACGGCACTAGAGGTCGGCGCGCAGCACCCATTCGTAACCGACCATTTATATCAAAGTATTCTGTGGCAACCGATTTCGAATCACTGGACTAAGCTAATATCCTTCGGAGTGTGACCAAGACTGCATAAATATTTTTAGCGAATAAAGAAAGTAAATTATGTGCCGCCGCAGACTGCCACCTTCCCGCTCAAATTTCTTTCCAAATTAACTTTGAAAGAATGACGTCACAATAATCGTGAAAATATACATCCAGAAACAGAGTCAGACTTAGAAAACCGATAATTTTCTGTGAAATAAATAAATATTATTATTGATTTTTTTACTGCGGGCAACTTAAGCCAACTGCCAAAGTCAATTTAATTGAAAGAAAAGAAAAGAGTTCAAGATGGTGGAATTTACTTTTGCAGAATTGCGCGTGAAAATTTAGCCTGTTTACATATTTTAGATGTTTGTGCATTGAAAGTTATCTTATGAATTAACTCTTCAATGTTTAGTAACAAGGCTCAGCTTCAGAAACGTACTCCTGAAAATGGGACAGATCGAGAGTCCTTTTTATCGCTTCTAGTGGATGAATTTTTGCATTCTACTTCGTTTGGTAAATATCTTCTAATTTCTGCAACAAAATGTTAATGATTAGTTCTAAAATTGTATATCTAAAAATGCTTCTGTTCTTATTTGCAAATCTTTTCCAATTCAATTTGAAGGCATTGTAAGAACGACTCGCGTAACAATCAAAATTCTTTTTGCAGATGCCAAATGCCAAGTTCTAGCTAATTTGGCAAATTTTGCATACGATCCCATAAACTATCAGTTTATCAGAGATGTTGGCGTGCTAGACATTTTCCTTCATGTTATAAAGAATGAAAGCAGCCATCAACTGCTACATTTTGCTGTTTCTGGTGTCTGCAATTTGAGCTGTGGTAAGAAACGTTCACTTACCTACTTCTGTTATTTATTTGCTGCAGTGATGTAGTTGAAGTAGGCACACAGGAGCGAAAAAATGCTGGGAAACTAGCTTTACATATTCTGAGATGACTCAAGTAAAAACTTGCTCTCCTAATATGTAGGGGTATTATAAATCTAGCTGTGAGTGTGGGATATTTTCCAGTTTTATTCATTATATTCCAGCCTAAAAAATATATTTCATTTTATTAAAACTACATTAATCAATTACAGATCCATTGAATGCTGAATATATAATAACACAGTCTGGACTGAAGCCACTCATTGATTTACTGAAGTTGGACCACATTGAAATCTTAGCTGACACAATCACAACTTTGTTCTATCTCTATATCAATCAAAGCAAATCTGTAATCTCCACAGCAGAGATTGTTCAGCGGTTTCATGAAATACAAAAATCGAATGACAAAAGATTAGCTAACTTAGCCACTATTTACTTACAAGATGTATGCAGTACAAATTAATAAATAAAGTGAGACTCATAACAATGAACAAAATGCTATCAAACCGATTCCCCTACATTGTAGTGAATAACAAAAATTATCAGAAGATATGCAAAATTCATACAACTACATTCAGTAGTACAGCTTTCAAAGCAGGAGATAAGATACGCATACAAAAAACATTGACTCAGAAAGATTTGGATGCTTTCTCAAACCTTACAAGTGATCATAACTACTTGCACCAGAATAATGGAAACAAGAGGCCCATAGTGCATGGAGCACTTCTCAATGGATTAGTGGCGGGACTGATAGGCACACATCTGCCTGGCCCAGGTACAGTTCTTGTATCACAAACTATGAAGTTCCCCAACAAATGCTTTGTTGGAGAGAAGCTAACTATAAGTGTAGAACTTGTTGATGTGAGGAAGATTCTCAAAGTGAAGTTTTATTGCATTGTCGAGGAAGAAAAGAAGGTTGTGTTTGAGGGTGAGGCTAAACTTGTGTTAGCCAAAGACTGTTAGAGATTTAAGTTCATTTTCATATTAACTTATTTCTTAGATTTATGTATTATATAAATAAGTAAACCTTGTAATGCTTTATGGCATTTTACATTCATATAGTAATTTATGAAATCTCTAAAAAATTTGAGTAGATTATAGGAAAACTATTGGAAAGTCTAAAGTTTTATGATAGTCTGTCTTATGTGCCAATAAATTCATGAAATCAAATAATATAAACTGTAAAGTACAATTATTTAGTTTTAAAAATAATATAAAAGATAACTCATTACCTACAAGGTAATTTAACATTTAGTAATTTAACACCAAGCATGCTGCAGTTGTATCTCCAAATCTGTCCATTTAATGTCCATTATTATACAATTTACATAGTCTATAATTAATTAAGACTGATAGCAACTAGATCATTACTTACCTATGCAAGGGATGCACATTACTTACATTTTATAACAACTGTCAGGTACAATTTCTTGTCCAATAATTTTGTGAATTAAGTATTGACACTCATTACCTAATCAATTTACTAACTGCATAATATTCATCAGCAATGTGATAACTTCTTGCCAATGTCATATCACAGTCACAATTACCCATGGCCATTTGTCATCTTTTTCTTGGGCAAAAGTCACAACATACATGAATCCAATCAATACTCAGGAATTGTAACCAAAATGGAGCTATTGCATAGAACTTCGTAAAACTAAAGAGTTTGGATGTAATCAAAATGTCCAGTTGTTGTATCTATATTGGATTGCTGATGTGTTACATAAGGTAGCTTCAGTCACGCAGTTTTAATGTTAAATGCATGCAAAATGGTTTTTAATACCATTATTTTGCCAATGTTGATAGGTGCTGGCACAAATAAAAGTAGTAAGTAGGAGCAGTGGTATTGGCCCCGACTTACAGAGTTGTAGGTCGTGAGTTTGAACCCAGGCATCACTTTATTTTGTGTATTTAATTTCATCACCATCACCAATCTCAAAAACGGTGAAGGAAAACAACGTGAGGAAACCGGCATGTCGAAGAACCAAAAATTCGAAGAAATGTGATCCACCAACAACTGAATTTTCTTAAGAAACACTTCAGGTGACATCAACGATTTTTATCTTTTGGTTCAAAACAAAGTACACTTAGCATTTTTTGAAGTTTCTATGATTTAAGATTTGGTTTGTGCCTTCTGCTGACTCGTGATAGTTGCGTAATGTTGTATGTAATGTTCTAATATTTATTTGTCATCATAATCACAATTAGTGTGGCAGACAATTAATGAACAATTTAAAATTATTGTTTGATTATGTATTGTTTCTATAAAGGTTACATTAAAACGACATTTCTAGAATTTATATTGCAATTAGTACATGTAAATACTGATTAATGCTGGTTATGTCACTGTTCCTTCTTTTATTACTTTCGAACTTGATATTTACCGCCAAAAAGTCGCTGGAAGAGATGCAATCTGCGGAGATACGATGATTGTTTTATTTTACTTTTCTGTTAGTTATTGGTAAGATATTTGTTAATTATTGTCCTTGTTTTCTTTTGTACCACCACATCGCATCAAATGTGATCATGAAATGCCACCTTTACTTTTTATATTGACCTTTTACATTATGATTTCGTGTAATCAACCCTTTTTTGTTTTACATAAATTCTTGATCTGTTACAGACTTGTTAGTTTTGTTTTAATAATTAAACTTTTGCCTGTTTATGTGTTTTTTTGTTCCATTGACTTGTACAAAGTACATTTCGGTTGCTTTTATTATTTGAACGGTTTTTCTTACATTTCGTAGGTAATCATTTTATAATGTGTATGTATTACTTCATACTATTTATGTAGCGTTAGGATTTTCAAATTTTATTATGAGTATTGCTAGTTGCTAGATGAACTTGCTTCCGTATTTTGTAGACAAAAATATGTTATATTGGGAAGGCTGTGATATATTTTTTTTATTAATTTGGCTAACATTGTGCATAGCGATTCAAATATCGTTATGATCGTGGTTATGATAGAATCAAGGTACTGTGTAATCTTTTATTGTCAATTTTCTCGTCTGATAGTTTTTCTAACATTAATTTAGAAAATAAAACTACATGCTAATATGGCTTTTTAATTCAAATACGGATTTTTACCCATTTTTGATAAATTGTTAGTAGGTACATCACTGTTGTATTTAGGAATGTCTAGGATTTTAGACTCATAAAGACGAGTGGCATTTTGCGATGATAGAGGTAAGTGCAGTCGCAGGCGCGCAGTCGACTGCAGTGGCCGCTTGTCTGTAAGTCAAGTCCACGTTCGCCCGGACGTATATATACCGCTGCAGGATTTAAACGCACACTGGATTTTCAACACTGTTACCGAGCATTGAGAATCCAACAGAGTGCATCCCAGCGCGTCGAAAAAATACTCGTAGGGTTTTCAACTCTCGGCGCTAAGCAAAGCGTTGAAGATCCAGAGCGCGACAAAATCCCGCCGCAATATTTTCACATGCGAACGTGGACTAAGGGCAGGGTTCACAGATCACATTTTGTCTTTAACGGCCAAACCCAATAACGTATCTATCTCCAATTTTGGCGTACTGAAGGTAGAAAAACCTATCAATCTCTGGTTTTAACGTCTCACTAGAGAAAGTATGCGGCCTTAGAACGTGTTGACAGCTAATTGTTTGACAGGGACAGATATCATTGTACTGTCTATCATCAGCAGCGATCAGTCTTAGTTTATTGGGTTTGGCCGTTAGTAAAGTACCTACATGAAGGGGTTTTATTGAATGTGAGGTTGCTGTAGGGTCCGTAGCCACATGGCAAAATTGGAACCCCTTAGAATTTCGTCATGTACGTCCAAAGAGAGTGGTTATATAGTCATTGTGTACGTCCATCGGGATAACACATAGCTATTTTACTCGGAGACTATTTGCACTATCGATGACATTTGGAAAGGTGTATTCTGTACACTGTTTCGAAAAAGTAATTACCTAGCGATAGCTTTCCCTTAAGTTTATGTAACCGACAAAAAAAAAACATGAACAATTATAAGATATTGATGTCTCAAAGTGATTTTTATAAAGAGGCTGACAAGAGCTAAAGCGCGGTCACTGTCAGACTGCTTCGAAAAGAAAGTGAAGCGCGATGATAATTCAACTATCATTATTTGCAAAAAGATAAGCAATTATGTATTTACAAAAAAACTATTGATTGGACTAAAAAAATAAAACACTATTACGTTACCAAGTTGCTTGTGGAATTAACTGACAAAAAATGAGAATATGAAATTTGTATGTGTATGAAAAACAAGGATGCCATAATTTATTAAAAGCTAGAGCAAGTGGTATCAATCAAGTAATGATTCTAAGCTTTGGAAGTTTGCGTTTCAGCAATCGGCACCTAGAATACAACATTCATCCTTCAAAGTTAGGTACATAGGGACTTTCTATTCCGCCGACTCAATTACGGTAATATGACTTACTTATATGAATATAAGTGTTTTCTTACAGGAAGACAACAAGGCGGCTATATTTGTGGCTCTGGACCGCTCAGACAAGACATACTAGGCCTGTGATGCGGGGTGCTTGGACACCCCTGTGACAAACAAAAATAACTTACAGAAATAAACCTGTAATGAAGTCTGCAAACTATGCATGCTAATAACTTCGTTCGCTAAATAAATAGGCAGTGATATCTTTAAACAATACAAGCAAGTATTAAATTATGTTTTTGGTCGGTTAGGCATAAAAGCGCACATATCTGTCAAGCAATAGACAATGATAGAGCACCCATCTTACTATAAGGCTAACTTCAAGGTTTGTTGTAAAGCCTATAAATACTTCCATTATCGCAAACTTCATTCATGATTATTCTGCACAATAATAAATGGAAGACTACAATAATAACTATAATCGATATCCAGAACAGGGGATTAAGGCCTCCTAAACTGTGCCCATGTTTAAGCAATGATATTACATGATGATCAGGAGCGGGGGCCTCTACTACTTCTTTCACATGGACTGCATGTCTCAGATCTTTCTTGTGCTGCTTGACAGCTGTTACGTATAGCTGTTAATGGCTATGTTAATTTGAAAGGGAAGTATTTTCTGTAAGGTCCTAATTGCACAGGGGTTCCCACGTATTAAAAATAAGACGGTTACATGCGTTTGTGTGCTGATGTTTCCATAGATATCATTAAATATCGTTAAAAGAAATTTTTAGAGCATCTTCGTGATTTTTTCTATCGTATCAAATTCGTTGTTATATTATGTTTTATTCAGCACACTATCTAACTAACATAAATCCTGAAGAATATCATAAATTGTTCTGTTTTATTTAGCAGTGGTTCATTACTTTGAGGCATTATACAACTTGCGTTTATGTCCTGTAGTCCCCTTAAGTTAATAGTTTGTGTGCTATGGGATGTTTTAGGTTACAACCGCAGAGATAACTTTGTTTTTCCAGGAGTTTTCTAGAACTAACATGAAACAGAAACTTATTTTTGAGGTCGAAAAAATTAATACTGTGCATTCGTAAATATTCATCCTAACTACGGAACCCTTCATTGTGCGTTCGCTCACGTTACTTACTAAAGTCAAAATGCGGTCTGTGAATCGTGTCCAAAGTGTCAAGCACATTTTTTTCATACCCTATGAATTATATTGCGCACCTGATTAAAGCTTATAGTTTTGGACATTGAAGAAAATGCTTAGGCTGTGCGCCATAATTGTACCTTACTTAGGTACTTACATGATTTTACATGATTTTAACACTTTATTTCAAAGCTCATCTCAATCTTACACCACTGCCTCCAGGTTTACACCATTCCAGCTGTAAATCCAATCCAATACCTATCTAGAAACATCCAACATTGAACGATAGGCACTGTAATAGGTAATACGGGCTGGTGTCCGCAACTCCACGACAGTTGCGGACACCAGCCCGTGCGCGTATTGCGCGTATTTTGCGTATAACGGTGGGAAAATCGATCACTCGATCCACCCCAGCTCCTCGAGGAAGGCCAGCAACGCCTTGGTGTTACTGACAGCCTCGCGTAGGGTACCTGGGTTACCGAAGTGCTTTGGCCTGTATGTGGCGACCACCGGGCAGTGTAGAAGCACATGAGCTGCTGTCTCGTCCTCCACCATGCAGGCCCTGCACAGCGGACTGTCTGTGACTCCTCTGACAAAGAGGTGTTTATTAAATGACCGTGGCCAGTTAAAGCTGCTGTAACTATACGCAGCTGTTGTTTGGTTAGTCGGAGAACCTGATTCGCCGTCAATAGTAGGGAGTACTTCCCTAGCCTGCCTGCACTCACCTTGTTCCAACCACAGTTTGTGATGTTGTTCCCTGGTGCGTTTCCTTACCAGAGTGCCTAAGTACCCGAAGGGGGGTGGCAAGATTGGTTCAGGTCCCACTGGTGCCTCACTTGCCTGCATCGTTGCCCAGCGAACCGCTGTGTCCCTTGATCCATTGAATGGTTATGTTATTTAGGCTACCCACCTGTTAAGGCGCTGGTGACACTCGTATATTAGCCCAGATTCAACTGTGTGTCTGAGAGTATACGGATCGAGTGGTCCTTAACTTCCCTGGCCATGATGGCCGATGCAGCCAGAGAAATACGCATGCATTCGGCCTGGAACAATGTGTTATGGACCCAATGGTGTGGCTATGCGTATGTTGAGGTCCTCCGAGAACACTCCAGCACCTGTGCCATTACCTTTTTTCGATTCGTCTGTGAAGATGCGCCGTTCTGCAGGGCACAAACCCTAGCACCTGCGGTCCTCGTGAAGCTGGATCTTGAATTTTTTATAGAACATAAATTGTTTGGGTAAACGATAGGCACTTACTATAATATTAGATAACTATATACCTTTAAGGCTCCCGCAAAAAGGCGCGACGCCACAGCGCGACATAAAGGCGCCGTTGGTTAAGCGGTGCCTTTGTGTCGCGCTGTGGCGTCGCGCCAGCGTGCACAAGACTTTATACACAACATCTTACCTATGTATATGTATAAAGTCCTGGGTTCGATTCCCGGGTCGGGCAGAGTGTTATTGGCTAACATCAAAGAAGAATGCCCATTTTTCACCTGACTGTAGAAATGAAATAAATCTTAAAATACTGCTTATTGATTCGTATTTTAATTACGCTAATCACAATGTTAAAAGAAATACAGGGATAAAATATTTTTTAATATTTCACAATGCTTATTCTACGTCAAGAGTAAACATATTAGCATGTTTTGAACGCATCTCCCCTTTTTTACGACGACGTTCCATTATACATACTGCTACTTGACTTTATTCAACTCTGTTTCTGAGTTTCATCCATTATTTTACGTTTTAATTAATCAGTAATCATGTTTTATTAGTCTTTGTATAATAAAGTATATTAAAAATAACATCATAATTAAATTAAATAATCATGCAATATGTAATTGAGTTCGAACGATTGAAACGTTTTTTTTTTGACGTTTGACAGTTAATGCTTGACACGCAATTTATAGTGACAATTATCGAGAGTCTAAGCACTAACATAAGGGCAGTTGGTTTCAAGGAATTCACAAAGTAAAAAGTCGCTTAAGACCTTAGATTTATATTATTAGGTAAGTATTCGTATTTTAGACTAAACTTCGGGCGTTATTTAATTCGTTCTTGCACATTTATTTCTTTATATTTGGTAACGGGAAATCCTTACCTAAAAGTAACATTAATATTTTTGGACTTCGTAGCGTTTAAATCGTAAAAATTACTATATGACATTATTTTCTAAATATACAGGTAGTCTTTATACTATACCTTATATCTATACATAAACTTTCACTATCAGGTTTTTAAATGTGTGGGAAGTGGGCACTGTTCTTTAGTCCTAATCGATTTCCTTACGAATTATCAACAACATTAGCATAGCGATAAAGGCGTAGGACATGCTATCGAGTGGTTGTAGGTTCGAAATCCAGTTTATTTTTTTTGTCGCAAAGCAAAATATGCATATATGTATATATAAATACATATGTACATGCTTCTCAGTAGAAGGATAAGAAACGTTTTTTTTAGGAACAGGTTGATGGACAGTTGTATTGAGCTATGAGGTACCTACTCCGGCCAGGTGGGATGACGATCTGCGAAAGACTGCAGGCAGATGCTGGATGCGTCAAGCTGAAGACAGGGCGCTATGGTGCTCATTAGGGGAGGCCTATGTCCAGCAGTGGACTAAAATAGGCTGATGATGATGATGATGATGATGAGGTACTCCGCATCCAGATCCTCATTTAGTTTCCCCAATAAAATTAGTATAGTATTAATTAGGTAGTATTAGTTAGGTTTTGATAGACAGTTACAAGTTTGATGACCGCGACCACGACCGCGACCCAGGAACTTCTTCCAGTTTTAGCGCTCTTGGATTGTCAGCCAGGTTATGCAACTTTGAACGAAAGAGTCACTTACCAGGCCACTCAGAAAGTATTGCGAAAACAAGTTTTTATGTATGAGAGACTGGCCAGATAAGTCTATTTGGAAAATATGATTATGTTTAAGTAAAAATAGGTACGTCCCGATTTAAAAACTTCCCTCCACATTGTTTGCGAGCTAATTTAAATTGTCGTGTCTCATAAAAAAATGGATCTGCGCCGGGAACATTTTCGCGCTATGATTTTTACGATTTCAAGTGTCGCCTGAAACCGGACGAATCGTACGATAGACTTCAAATGACATTCATGGATGAAGGCCCTTCTAAGGCAACCGTGTATCGTTGGGTACATAACGAATTTAAGCGCGGTCGACTAACTTTGGGGAATGAAGAAAGAAGTGGTTGCCCTTTGACGGCTGTTACGGAAGAAAACGTGCTAGCAGTGGAAAATTGAATCCAAGACAATAGGCGAAATACGTAGGTACCTTTCAAGAGATTCAGCACATAAGTACTGCAGGTTGGATAGGGAAGCCTTCACGAAATTCTACACGTGCATCTTCACATAAGAAGGAAAATTTCAAGCTGGTGGAATGGTGCCGTGATATGATAAACAAATATGAATCAGGCTCGTCTCGGTGTCTTTACGACATCATTACTATTGGACATTAGTTTTGGATTTATCAATACGATCCAGAAACGAAGCGCCAGTCGACGGTATGGGTGTTTCAAAACGAATCAACGCCTACCAAAATAAAGCGATCTAGAAGCGGGGAAGATTTTGATCTCGAGCTATTTCAATTTGACTGGCTATTTGGTGTCAATTCCTTTACGGAACCAAAGAAGCATTAACGCTGAATGGTATGCTACCAAATGCTTGGCAGAAGTTTTCTCTGTTGTGAGCAAAAAGCGACCAAACACAGGCACAGGGCTCCGCGGGCGACTGCTCCACCACGACAACGCGCTTTCGCACACCGCGCTCAAAACGAGGGACATCCTGGACAGCACGCCGCCCGGTCAAAATCCTGGGTCAAACTCCTTACAGCCCTGACCTATCACCGTGTGACTTCTTTTTATTCCCGAAAATAAAAAATCTGCTCAAGGTATACTATTTACGTCGCCGGACAATGGTCTGTCAGCGTTCGAACAGGCTGTAAACGAGGTGTCTACGACGAGGCAACGAGGCGATCTAAAAAAACTTCAGACGCATGAAAATTTGTAAAGAGGCTAGTGGAGAGTACTTTGATAAGATTTAATCAAAAAAATATTTACTTATAGAACATTTATTTTTATTTTCGCAAAACTTTCTGAGTGTCCCGCGTATTAACGTGTTCTTTAACCCCTTAAATTGACTGAGATGTATATCTATACCTACTTAGTATGAACAGCATTCCTGCCATACCTTCATACGGCTTGGAATTTCGTCTACATGTTGTTTAGTTAAACTGAAACTTATCTAAAATCAATTCTCAATCACGTTTCTTACGCAGAAAGATTACTAGATATATTCACGTAAAATATATCGACTAGCAATAAGGACACGTATCGCTGTGCGGTATAATGCTGAGTTAACAATTTTTACATGGATATGAACTGGGGATAGTGTTTATATGCCAGATAATCATGGCGGGTGACACTATACATTCATTGTGGTGGTTCAGTGATGTGATTGTCTGAAAAGCGCGGAGGTGCCTGGAACTAACTGGAAGCCTGAATAATATTGTAAAGTGAGTAGTCTTTCAATGTGATTTTGATCCCTTGTAAACTATTTTTTGTCGGGGTTTACTGTCATTGAGTCCTTGGGTAGCGGGACCAACTAAACTAACAAATTATATAGGAGATTTAGGTATCTCCTGGTGCTGATTCTCCTTAGCTACTACCCATTGGCGTAGCTAGGGATTTTGTCTAGGGGGGGGGTAGCCGTCCAGCTGAACTTACCACAGTCATCTATTGAGAGATCATAAATGACGCCTAGTAAATTCTTATGAAGTCCTAGTAATTACTTACCTCTCCTAATAAATATTTTGTTTCAAGAATCTTTACCGATCGTTCAGCATGCGTGGGGTCCAGTGCTGGTTGCTTTTCGTCGTGTGCCTGTACCTGGCGGTGTCAACTCAGGGCAAACGGAAGGCCAAACGAGAGAACTACGAAGTCAGCGCTCCTTCGGAAGAAGAGATCAACTACGATGACGATTATAATGAAGAGGTAATTAAGGATTTTTGACATTCGGTTTTTCAAATGAGTTTCAAACAAACTCCTCGTTCGTGTTGTGGTAGCAAGCGCTAAGTACTGCTCAGCATGCAAGTTCTGAGTTCATGCAGGTTCGATAACCAGGTCGGGCACAATGTTATTGGGGTTTTCCATCAGAAATCTCGTAGTAGAAATCCGGAGTCAGGATTTTTGCTCGGTGATTTCATGTATGTATTTGGAAAACACTACGTCTTTGTTCTGAATTTCGACCAACAGTTTACGTAGCTAGGTAGACCATTTTTTTTTCTATCTCTATCAGCCTATATATCAGCCTTTCTAAACATTAATTTACTATGCGACATGGATGGCGCAGTAACGAGGTCGCTCCACGGTGCGGGTCCGAATCTCGAAAGCCTCCTTCAAACAGGAGCGACAAGCGACGCTAATCGCGCGCGACACATAGGCACCAGCTGCAGTCTGCATGAACCTTAAAGCTCTCGGTGTATAGAACTGTAGGTTTAGTCTCGTAGACTTTAATGACGAGGTAGGTACCTATACTCACATGAATCTTTCATCGTTGTCATCATTCTACTGGTTTTTATCATAATTTTGCTTCTATGCACAAACCTAACCTTGCCATGTGGTCAAGGTTACTTCATCACTGCGTCAGGATTGTCCACTGTAACTACCTATGTTTAAGGCATGCCTATAAATAAGGCATTTGCTACATCCAGTAATGCGTCAGGCGACACGCATGGCAATTTATAAGAGCAACATTTTATCTAAAAGGTAGTATTAAGTAGCTTTAGTTTTATATATATAGTTCTTTCATACACGTTATCTCTAATTCCTGCTGTCATAATGAACGTCGTACACCATCGTAGCCAGGAAAATTATTGTTTTTCAACTTAAATTGTCCCTTCTTTAATCAAATCACAACTGTCATACTTTGAGTTGTATGAAATGGCTTAACACTGGAAAATTGACGTAGCGTGTCCATTTTATAAACAACTAGCAGTACCACGCCCGCGACTTCGTCCGAGTGGATAAAAAAAAAGTTGTCCATGTTCATTAGACATAATGTCTGCTTCTAATGGTAAAACTATTTTTCAAATCGGTCCAGTAGTTTCGGAGCCTATTCAATACAAACAATCAAATCTTTCCTCTATAGAATAATACTATACATTATTAATAACTGACTGTACAATAACGTTTATACAAGTTGATGTTGCAGGTACTTTCGTAGAAGCTGCCGCCAGCCTCTATCATTTCTAAAATCCAAAGATTTAACCAGATTTATTCTTAATTTCCAGGTAGAGCCATGCCAGTGCGGGGTCTTCCTGTCGCAGCAGGTAGGCATCAAGGAGAACAACCGGCGCAGTAGGCCGCGCGGGCCTCCGCAGGGAGAGCCTGTGGTCACCTACGACACCGACTCCCCCAGCCTGCCCTGCGGCATGGGGGGCTTCAAGAACTGCGTCAGCAGGTGTCTTGATGTGGTCGGTCTATTTAAATGAGTATTTTAAACATTGTATATCTAGCTTAGAAAGGCTTTTATTACATCAAAGTCTGGGATATACTTAGGTTATCCTTGCTTTAAATTAAATGCAGCTTATGGTCCAAGGTAAGAAAAGATTTTGGGCAAGTGGATTGAATTGGTGCTGGTGTTTTGTGGCATATAACATAGAGCTTGCGCGGATCTACCGTTGTGGACTCGATGGGCATGCCCACAACCCCGAATTGAGGTCGATAGGCTGATGTACACTGGACACACTCACATTGTGAGCAAGCATATTTAACCATACCAAAAGAGAGTGGCCAAAGTGAACTAAAGCAATATGGTTTTGATATGTGTGTAAAGAATATTTTTCCCAAAACTCAGATTTTGATGCCCCTTTGCACAAGGGTTTAAGTGAGGTACATAAATCAAAACTACATACTACATATATCGCTTTTAGTTTATATACTACGTCTTTGTTAACTTAACGCCAATCTATACCAACCAACCAACGTTAGCACAACCTTTTTTGAGAGCTCGATCCGCTCCTGACTTACAGAAATTTATCTCTAGTCGGACGATAATAATTTATTCCTCATAGGTAGTTAACCAAAAACACACATAACACATAGATCACCCCTGTATTCCCATAAGGATCTGGTAATGAAAAACAAATCTCCAACAAAAACGTATTCATTCAAATAAGCAAATCGAGTTCAAAGCTATGCAATGTCAAAGCCACAAAGTTCGATCAAGGAAAATTGAAGCATTTCTAGACAGTTTCAGAATCAACACCTAGGTAAATACTTAATTGTTTATTTGTTTAGTGTGCTGATTAATTTCGCACAAGTGAGCACGATTTCATGCGCGTAACCTCACGGCCCTTTATTGTAATTAGCTGCCATAACATAACAGAGGTCGCGTCGCGTTCTGTCGTAAGTAATCATAACAATAGCAATCAAATGGTTAAATGAAGGTTGACCATAAACACTTATAGGTACATATGTATCAACGATATCCAACGTGTAACTGCATAAACGCAAGTCCTGTAGAAATAACCTAGAAATTTAAGGACGTTTAGGGTTATCATTATTTTCATCCACCAAACCATTATTGATGTGTTCAGAGACTAAACCAGCTGCATTTTCAACATACTTTTAAGATTATTTTGTTGCAATCGCATGCAGGACATACTTTTAAGATTAATTTTGTTGCAATTATTTTAAAGGGGGTTAATTAATGGAAATTATGTTTAGATACTGAAATACCTGCCACGAGCCGGCCCTGTCATCTGTGGGGCGGTGGAACGTGACGTGCACAGGGAAAAGGCGTTCCTCTTCATAAGGAACTGCGGCGGTGAGTGGACGCCCACCAGCTTCTCGGCAGGCAAGGAGTTCTGTTGTACCGACGGAGAGCACCATAAGTGCTGATGCGCTCACAACCAGCACGCTTCTCGACGGAAGAATAGACAAAATGACAGATAGAATAGACAAAATTATAGATTTCTTTTGTGCCACTGTCATTTTGTCGATTTTCTATGGTGGTCATTCTAAGCGTGCAGACAGACGACAAATGAGGACGGCGAATTATAAGGAATTGACGGACGATGAAAACTTCTGCTGTTTTCAAGTAAGTTTTTCGGAACAAATGGAATTATTAATTCTAATGGCTACTGAAGAAGTCACTTGTTTCAGCATTGAGTGGTAATGAAGTCAGCTTCGGTTCAAATGGCGTCAATTTTTTTTTTGTCAATAGTTATTATATATTTGCTCAAGTGTTTCACGGGCTTCACCCCAAGTGCTTAGTGAGTATTGCGTCTGGTTCCCAGAATAGTCGTTCACTCTACACTATGTACGCAAGTTCACAGTAAAATATGTAGTGAATATTAGCAATTGTCGGGACCGTAGTGATAATAACGATGTGACGGCGGAGTCAATCACGAAGTCAATTTGTCAAAACCTGAACACGAGCATTATTTGTTGAGGACCAAAGTCGAACGCGTACTTCCTTGTCATGTACGTTTTATATTATGTAAGCTTGTATTTTAGTCTTGTAGGTTACATTGTAACATAAATAAATCACTGCTATCATCGGTCCATTTGCGAAGCGATATCTATTAGGACCATAGATTTAGTATTTAACTAGGCTAAAACTATATTATACTAAATCTATGGTTAGGATCGAAGATTCAACATTGCAAGTGGGTGATGATATGAGCAACAAAAAAGTATCAGTAAAATTATCTAATGTAAACCTACAATACTTACCTACTTATTTGGTAATTTAGCTATATCATAGTAAGATCAATAAGATATTTTATACCGATAAAATTAAGTAAAGCCTAGCTATAATCTAAACAACACGATTCTAAGTTCGACATAATCTTGATAGCGGTAGGAAAAGCGCGCTCATCACATTAGTTAACGTCCAATTAATTATTATAATGAATTCCAATAAACTATATTAAGTTAGTGTCATAGTTTCTTGTTATTGCACCTATTTATAAACTGCTTTCATTAATTACCTATACCTACGCATGTAAATACAATTCGCAGTTAATTGATTTCTATTAAATGAATTCAATGAAATGGAATTTTAAGTACAGACAGGTAGATTGTATAATTTATTTATATTATTTGTTATTTATTAAGCTTGTAGTTAATTTATTGTTTTATATGTATTTTTCAATAAAGCCGTAGCTGTCTATTTATTCTTATTTTTTTCTTAAAGCGTGTTCACTGTACTTGATGTAGGTAATTAATTCAGTTTGCCACGTTTTATTTTAACGTAAAGATTGTATTTACGCGCCTCTGGCATGTGTTAGCATAATATTATCTATTTTTGCGCACGCACGCGGTTCTGCGCTTCTCGCCGGCGGCGCGGCGTGGTCCTGCGCCCGCGCCGGTGGCCGCGCCTAGGAGTGCCTTATCCGCTGACCCGGTTCTGGATTATGGTGTCAATGAAGTTCCCTTATCAAGGACTAGTAGGTACGTACTCTCATCAAGTAAAGTACGTTCTGTGGCTAGACGTAATGTGCGGGCGCGGGAGGGGGCGCGCAGCGCGGGGCGCGGGGTGTGCGGGGGGCGCGGCGCCTGACCCGGATCGCGTAGGGTGAACAACCCCGACACGTGCCACTTTCTAAAAGAAACGCGCGTCGCCCGCGCATCCTTGCGTGGACAGTAGACATGGGTAGCTCGTGAGCTAGTGATAGAAAAGAGCTAGCTCTTTTCGATTTACGTCGCTCTCGATCACTCACTCGCTCGCTAACTAGCTCACTAGCTCAGTAGCTCAGTACTTCAGTAGGTTCGTTCCGAGCGAGACACCGATGACCGAAGTCACCGACTAAACGGCTCATCGGCTCGCTTCGGAATGCTTCGGATGAATTCGAATCGCATTTGTTCGCTCTTTCAACAAGGCTCTCTGCTTGTCCGGCGCAATACGTCATTGCAATCTACTCATACGACATACGTCACTGTAAATCTATCTTTATTTTCATTGTGTTACAGTAGAAAACACTTTGGCACGTTATTCAAAGAAACCGCGGCATTGTATTTTGCCGGTTGTTTACGTAAAATCAAACAATAAAACTTATAACTTTTTCGGTTGTTTCGACGAAATGACATGCATGCCGCTGCATAAAAATTACCAATAGTGTATTCCTATTAATAAATGAGATTTTGTGAGTAGTAAGCTGTGACAATGGTACAATTTTGTGAACTTTTTAAATATTTCTGTGAACTAAATTGAAACTACATGTGAAATTATTTCACAAAAATCAATCCTAATAAGATACTCGACCGTTCCTATAACCACAGCCACAAAAAAAAACAACGTATTATCAATATCCGTAGTAATTCGCGTAGCGTGTTTATGATCTAAAGAACCGTAATACACAGTCCAAACTTCCAAAGAGCTATTGATATTGAGCGAGCCGAGCCGTCTCATTCGACGAATCGACGCGTGTGCGGCGTGAGATAAAAGAGCTAACAGTCGATGTCTGAGCGACTGAGTTACTGAGCTATAGAAGAGCTAGTGAGCTAGAAGAGTGATATAGCTCTTTAGAGTGAAAGAGCTAGTCGCTCTTTTTCTTTTCAGTGAGCTGTTTCGCCCATGTCTAGTGGACAGCTGGGACACTGGCTGCTTCTCTATTACATGACTCAAACGTTTTGGCACCTAACGACCGACTAAAAATAGCACACGCGTCTCAATCGTACGTAAATTATTCCTTATTCAAACAACCTGTCTCGACCGAAATAAGATGTTATGTTACTGTCTGACTCTCGCTCTACTTTAATAGGTAAGTAATTCTTCGCGGCTAGACAAACCCTGTCGTAAGTTTTCACTACGTTCATGTAGGTACATGTAGCTACCGAAGCACATCTCGGTAAATAATGTGGAATAAGTAGGATACTTGCTTAATTGATTAATGCATATACATTAGTTTTAATTGAATTCTCATAACATAAACTCGTGTTCAAACGGCGACTGCCCTCAGGTAAAGCATGTTGATTTTATACACAATTATGTTTTCGTTTGTCCATTCTCTGAAATTCTCATTATTATTCTGAATGGTATAGGTACCTAAAAACGCACCTTAAAAGGGTAACCCTGTCTCGTCAGTTCTGCCAAAACTGAATGATGGAACAGGCCAACCTGAAAAATCGCCAATCAAGAGTCATACAATTTTGGGACACACCTATTATTTTTTCCAAAATTATTAAGTTACTATATAAATAAACAACTTGACTCACTTAGACATGACATACTTACGTCATGTACTAATTTCATTTCACTCGAAATTCTTATATAAAATTCGAAATGCGAATCCAATCCTCCATAGATAAAATAGATAAATCTGAGGTCATGCGTACGTACACATGACTCCCGGATCCTGATTCACGCGTGCGTATTACTGATAAGGACTCACAGCTCGGTACCTATTATGACGAGATCTACTCTTACTTGATGAATGCTGTGCAATCCGAACATAATATTACATAGGGCTACAATGACGCACGAATTAAGGACAATGTCAGAGTGTTATTACAATGTAGTTATGGATCGCAGTGATTTGTTTACCTACGATTTTGACTCTATGAGTAACATTGTCTAATGTGAATGCCAATATTGAAGCAGGTGCAGTCAAACTTAGTTGGTAGTAATGAAAGGTATTCGTCTAACTGTCGATGCAAGGTGTGAAGTTTAGATAAAGTCACGTCAATGTACAAAGTTTGAACTCTATTTCACGAATCGTAAAAACTGCCAGAGCGCTTCAATTACAATGTACAGCTATGCAGTGATCGTCCGCTAGTCTGCCACTCTTGTTGCGTGATCACATCCATTTCGATTAGCAACCCTAGCGAGGTGTAAGTTGGAGCGCGAGCGTTCCCCGAATCGTCGTGTGACCCCGGCTGCGCGGGCGCAGCGGCACGTAGCGTCTCGTTATTGTAATGCGTTGCGCAACATCCCCACCCCCCTTCCCCCCTCGTGCTTCCAATGCCCAGCACTGCCCTCCGTCGCTCGGGGTATTAATTCCAATGAACTCTAACTGTGACTTATTGGTTGAAATTGTAAGTACAGGCTTTTAAAGGTATGTGTACTACTGAGCTTTAAGTATTGCATTCGCTTGGAAGCTACTTATATCGGAGGAATGTTACCTATATTTTATGTATTATTGACTGGTTGTGTAAGTTTCTTTACAAGAAAATGTCTCCAGTGTGTACCAATAGCATTCGGTAGTGGCGAGTCTGTAAACCCTTATCTATTTAAATTCTTTTTTCATAAATTCAACCATGAATCAAGCATATAAGAATGTTTTGCGGAACATCATCCATCCTGTATCCATGGACTTGTGCTCGCTTCCTATACCTTAACAAAAACGAATCGTTTTGCTTACCAATGGTAGCTTTTTTTTTGCCAAACTCAGCATTTAAAGAGATTCGTAAGCTTATTTTACCTGTAATAGCTACTTCCATACCCATTCCTACTATGCTAAGCTATGAATTCTTCGCTTCATTATTGGTAAAGATATAATAATAGTTATTTTAACCAATAACAGTCCGTAAATTATAGGAATCGGCCATTAGAAACCATTAAATTTAACGAGAGCGCATACCTGGACATCATCCTCAGCCTCATCAGCAACCTTGGCACAGCACACTGCACTTTCGGCCGGTACACTGCCGCTCAACGTTTTCAATAAAAACATATTTCCTCTCTCATCTAATAAATTACATAATATAAATTACATTATGTGAACACAAGTAACATAATTGCTTTTGTTGCAGTAAATATGCAAGAACACATATTTTGTCAAGTAGGTAACGTATAGAAAACAATATCTGTTATTCATAATGTAATGACCACTGCAAAAGGTGCTTCGTGGTGCTGCGAGAGTACCTATATGAGCTCCATGAAAACACGGACTCATTTTCATATTCATTTGTTTAAATGTTTGTTTGTTTGTAACACAATACGGTACGCCCCCAATCATTTATCAATAGTCGACGTCACCCACAGACTGGATGTCTGTGTGAAAATATGAATATACCCTTGCAGAAATTACAGATGTTGTTCTTCCTGTGTTTTAACCAAAAGAACCTATTTTAATTAGGCATGAAGTTTAACTGTAGGTTTGGTTATGCAAATGCAAATAAGAATAGAATTCCTGAAACTAATGACCTAGTTATCAATAAATGCATCCGTCTTAAAAATTCAGGCATAATACATGTTCCGTGGAAACTGTAGATGCTGGTTTATAAAAAGAAAATCAATAAGGCGGAACCAAAGGCTACACTAAAATGCAGCACTTATTATCAATATATCATATACGTACATTATAGAAACATACGACGTTTAAGTTTTTAGCTGTGTGAGTGTTTACGACACCTTCCTACAGTTTGGTACCTGCGCAATAATGACGTGCACAGTTCAACGGAAAACTATAAAATGCATACATGGACGTTTTCCAGCGAGGCTCGGGGGAAGAGCGGGGTGCGGGGCCGTGGGGGGACCCGCCCCGTCGACACACTTTCTGAAGGGCTCTAAAACTCGGGCTTTTGTGGCCACCTTTATGACCATCTATTCGTAGACCTTTTGATTTATTTAGCTGTTAAGCGTAGCGTTTGAAGAGAACTAGAGAGCGCTTTAAAAGCCAAATTAGAAATATTCTTTGCTATCAAAAAGTATCAAACATGCTTCACGATGTCGTTTGATGGGTATCCTTTTCGCGGTCAGCTCGAGCTCGGCGAGGTTGACCATAATAGATATAAACTGCACAATGTCGCTAGCACATTGTCATAAAACGGTGCACATTGCCAAACCAGGGATTTTCCGTTTGGCCGCAGTCCATCCTTCCTAATCGCTTGCGGTACTGTGAGCACCGACATGCCGCGGAGGATACATAAGATACATTACCAGGCGGGTATACTGACTCGCGTTATAAACTTTATAGGAAACCGACTCCTGCAGTCTGTACAGTTACCGACCACACTCATCACAAGGATAATCTACGCTCGTTTGGAAGAGATTATTAAAAAACGTTACCTATTGAGATTTAGCGACAAGTGCCCACCCCATGATGATGATAAACCCAGGAAAAGCTAAACAGTAGCGTCGTTGATTTTCTTTTCAGATGCAGCGTGTGTTTGGCACTAAAAGCCCTGTTAGCGGTCGCAACTAGGTCGCTTGCATGCCTAGGCTAGGATCGACAGATTGGTACCTAGTTAATGCTTCATTAATCCTTTTATTGCGGGTTTACATGAATAGTACGTGGTAGAAGAACTTTCTATAGTTCCTGGTCGTTTGGGTCCATACTCAGAGCTGCTGTGATTTCCTTTGTCTGATGAACTTAAAGCTTATATTAAAGCCAGCCTGGACACAAGTATTGTTCTGTATTTAACGTGGCCCATGTGTAAAGTAGGTAGAAACGATCTCAAGATATCGAAGTAGGTACTTTTACGAATACCAGTTACAAAGATTATCAGTACTTATGCGGAGCGATACCCCAATTCATAATCTTTATCTTAAAGCAAAAAAGTTATCTTCATGTACTCAGTAGGTACCTACTTGGCAGCGACTTGTCGACTGCGAATCCTTGGTGAACAATTTTTCAGCTTATTGGATACTTTTGCCTGCATCCGGAAGTCGGAAAATTACACGGTGGCCGTTTTCAAATTCCAGAAATCAGGTTGGTCAAGAAGTGTAGGAGAACATTAGTATTATTCGTATTGTATAGCCAACTGTTGTAGTTTTTAGGTTGACATTATCGACGATTCTGAGAGAAACTGTATCAAAGAACTGAAATAAAGTGAAAACGGAGAATAGGGTGCCTGTAATAAAATATAACTTCTCAGTTTATTGGACCGACCGGCCTGAGATAGCCTGCGGTGTAGCGGATGTGGACTTGAAGGGCGAAGGATCGAGTGTAGTCGTGCAATTTGGGATTGGTCTCTGTCGAATAGTGAATTTATAATCGGTAAACTTCTATTGCTTACACATGTGAGTTAAAGCTTTGTTTTTATTTCATTTTACCTTTTTTTTGTTTTTAAGAGTGTGTTCAGTTTGTGGTACTGAGTATAACATTACATACTGCGTATTCCTGTGTGAGTCAAAATAAATACTTTTTCTTTCTTTCTTTCCTTTCTTTAATAAGGAAAGCCTAGCAGAAGTCATCTTAATTGTAAGATGACTTTGATGATGATTTTTACTGCCATTGGGCAGGGTAGTAAAAATCAGTAATTTATTCATATAAATCCAACAAAATGTATAATAGCTACGCATTTTAACATAAAATGCAATGCAGTTACGTTTTAACACCGCTTCTTTGACGAACTACCGTAAACCGTAGCGATAGTTACTTACTGCCAATCACAATGCGTTGAACATAAAGGAGGGAGAGGAAATAGGATAACGGTGTGCGCAGGCGCAGTGCGTCGACATAGTCAACGCGCAAGAACTTCTTAATATCGCGAACCGTTCCCCTGTCTGCGACCAACAATGTATCATTAAAACCTTACCGCTAGCAGAGACCTGCCCACCCCTGCGCGCACACACCGTGCCCGGCGCGCGCGGCGCTGCGCCGGCGCCGCCGCAGTGCCTGCGCGCGCTGGCTGCCCATAATGGTACTCGATGTCGCCCCGCCCGACGACGCTCCACCGTTCACAACTTTTTGCTACTGCAAATGGAAACTACGGAGACAGTGGGGTGAATCGAGGCCGATACACCGACGTTACACTACGATCTCAGAAATGATGTCGATTGTCAGGCGCGATTAGAGAAACCGTCATCAACTTGATGAACTACCAAATGTACGGTCATTACTGCCTAGGCTCCGAAAGGAACTGCAGACATGCAGTTTTAGCTTTACGTAACGTCTCTTCATAAATACACTTACAGTTAATATCTAATCTCTATTTTAATTAATACATGCATAAAACTTTAAGCTTTAACACCAACGTAACAAATAAATACTTTGAAGAGAATTTACCAAGCGTCAGTTTTCCTAACTGTTGAAGCAGTTGAAAGTAAATATTACGTTACAAAAGCTTAGATAACTTTATAGCTTGCAGCATTGCCGTTTTTGTAATGTCAACCAGTTTTATCTCTCAAAGTTTTTCCTTTTAGTAGAATTTTGGATAAAGTACTGTTACAAGGAAGAAAATATCGTTCGAGGCACGTGTAGAACTTCCCAGTTAGTCTCCTGAATATTTCAATTGGGCCCAATGAAAGTAGCTCAAAAATATACAAAACCAATCAACACAGCACTGTAATATTGATTATGGCCAGCACGTGCAACTCTGTTCTCTACTGTAGAGCCAAAAAAGACTAGATAATAATTTAGATCTAACAGGTACATTATTGGAAAGACCACCCAACAACCTGTCTTTGGAAACTCAATTTAAAAAAGTAATCGAGCTTCAAATATAAAAGTACCAGATGATCATGGAATTAATGAAGTTTGCATCAAGTTAATAATACACGGAAATTGGGTTTTGACACTGAATAGTCCGCAATTCGATCATTCAATTCGGTTTCTCCTTGTTATCACATTCTCCTTGGTATCCAATCAGACACGCGGCAAGGTCATCAGCTCGTTCGTGAACGAACGAACGTATCATATCAAGAATTTGCCAGTGGTTAATCAGGGAAATGTTTCTGTTCAGAAAGGGTTACAGGTCTTGCATCGAAAGAGCAAGAAAGCCTCCGAAGAAAAATCCACGTAATAGAAATAAGGCGTTAGTCTCTTCGAAAAATATAGGTCTATGTACTGACTACTTACCCACAGTTTATCATGTGTACCTCGGAAAGTACTAGGTAGGTTGAGAGAAAAGCAGACTCCTTACAAAACCCGAGTCTGGACAACAGAATAATCTAACAACAGAGAATGGGTCTCCATGGCAGCCAGTATAGGGTCTAGAGCAGTGCTTGACGTTAGTCTCGTGAGCTGAAGGTCGATGTAAAGGTGATGATTGCACACTTGCGCAGGCTAGTGCAGCGTGCACAGGATGTTACGGATTACATTAATGGGTGTGTTTTTCCACAGGATGAGCTGACGATCAACGGGACTGAGATCGGGACCCTATATTTTATTCTCATGTGGAAACTTTCCATGGCAAGGCAGAGCCGAGTTTAGGGACTTACCTATGTATTTGGACTACGTAGGTACAAGTCCACTTCATCCTACTGTCACCCTCTGGGCGTTTCGTGTCGTTTTCGACTGTTTGGGATGCACTCAGTGGTGATTTCTGCATAAAACTTCTCTGTCTTGCGGAAGTTAGATTTATATTAATATAATATAACACAGCAATACATTACGATAAAAAGGCTTGCCTCCGTAAATATGACAAAATGTGGTTTTAGTTTTCTAGCTGCCATCGAGTCAATGTTCAAGTCTTTTCAAAAACGTAGGGTGGGTTCCAAGATCTAAAAGAACAGAACCAATCATGGACATACTGATCGGTCATATTACTATAATACACGGAGCCTAAAACTCATACTTTTTAATAAGTTAACCATCGCCTTTCTAATTGTTTGGTACGAAGGAACACTTGTGCAGGCTTTGTCAACAAACCGTTCAAATGTAGGAGAAAGGAGTCAGTGCAGGCTGCAGACAAATTGAACTAAGCCAGTAGGCAGTTATCGCACTAACTACTACGTCAGACATAAATTATGTCGTTATCAAATGACAAGACATAAAGGCTGGCCTTGAACTAGACTGCTAGGCAGCAAACCGCCTAATACTAGAGTATCTAATAAGTAAGTTGTTATAAAGTGTATATTGACAGGTTTTGGTGCGGTGACCGGCGCAGTGGACACAGCCACGGAAACACGGAATGCACCGTCGCTTGCGCAACCGAGCCTGCCCACAAACGTGTTGTTGGTCGGGGAAGACATAAAAAAATATATTTTATTAGTGAGCCACACCGGTATCACTAAAAGTCTTGGGACTTACGTACATTAGGGCGGCGTCGGCACAAATGAAATCCATCATTTAAATGCTGCCGCATCGTAAAGCGCAAAACGGGACGTACACAAGTTTACTAATCGAATCTTTAGTATTGTGTTATTAATTTACTTCATACGGTACATCTGTGTTTTAGAAAGAGGTACTCTGTGCATAATATATTCTCATTCTTCCACGGTAGGATATTTCCCAGCTGCGTGACGTAACTCCTGTAAAGATGGAAAATATTACGCTGTTGTGGGTCCGAACGGGATGAAAGAGTGCAAACCTTTTACGGTTTGCCTACTGTTTTTGTGTAGGTTAAAGAGCTATGAAAGATCCATGGAACACAATACAATAAGAATTGTATGATGTGTGTACTACTTATTTGTACTCCTAGATTTCATGCTGAATTCGACAAGGTAGAGAAACAGAAATAAGTTTAAAGGTAGAAAGATAGAAACGCGCCCGTAGTAACTGGCGTGTTTCTACAACGCAGTTTTCCACAAACGAAATCAAATCAGAACTGTGACGGAGGCGTGTAATCCCTGCACGTCGTAGTCAGGGCCACGGCCCGTTGCCGCTGTGCACTCCTGCGCAGCACACGTGTCCCGTGTCGACGCAGTACCTAGGGCTAGACTGACATTTTAATCAAAACGGATAGTTTCTTTTTAAATATTTCAGGTAAAAGGTATTGTCATGTAAATACTTAATAATGCACGTCTATTTTCCACAATAGTCATATAATCACATCAGTATTGTGACGGAGGCGTGCCCCGTCGTCAGGGCCACGGCCCGCTGCCGCCGCGCTCCTGCGCACGGGCACCGCGTGTCACACCGTGTTTAGAACCTTGGTGTGCCGACTACTTCTGCAACAATTATAGATAAATATGGTAGAGCTTTAAATATGTATTTAATCATTTATTCAGGTTTTACGAGAACGCAGGTATGCTTTCAACTCATCAGAAACACAGTCGTCACGCCTGTGAATCACGGAGGGTTAAGTTACAAAGGGGTTCCACCATTTTCTCACACTTCCTTATGCCCCATGAACCATATCTTAGCTCTTTGACCGCATGCCACATCACCCCGATGTGGCCTCCAATCTAAGAGTTTAAATATTTCCTACGTCGAGTCAAGTTAGGGGAGGTCCATTCACAGAATTATTTACTGGTGCGCAATATTCGTAAACTGTCGATAACCTCGACATGAACTTTGGTAAAATTTGATAAATGGCAAGGATAACGTCCGTCAATAAAATAAAAAAATGTTTTTGTTTAATGAGCACTTCTCAAATATTTAAACATTATTCTTTGCTATTATAAGTTATTGTCACAATACCCGTTCTCCCCAAGGTCGTGAATGAGCGACTTCATCGAGGCTACAGATTCCTAGCGCGGGTAGGTGCTGCAACGATTATCGTGAGACATCAATCATTGCTAGTCGGCCGACTTGTAGGTACATTATTCTGTGTACAAAACTGTATAGTAAAACAATCTGTAAGTACATAATAATTCAAGTAGATACCTATATCCTCAAATATTCGCAGAGACTAAATTAAAGAATCGTCATGCGTGTAAAATACACTTTACAGTTTTCACCCGAAATTGTAACGAAATAGACCAGACTTTTAAAATAACTCTAAAAGATTCAAATGAGACAGCACTCAAGCCTTCTATGAATGAAGTTTAGGAACATGAATAAAATAAATTAAAGATTCGTAGGCGTTCGTAGGTATATGGAATAGATACGCACAAAGGAATATTTAAAGGCTGTGTGAATCCACCTCCATCTTGTGGTAGAATTTGGTATGCTTGCGGACGTATTAGCGGAGACATCAAAATTTCGTAGATGACTCTATATTTAGTAGGTACACGAATTGTGAAGGCATGTGTGAAACAAGAAACGAACCTTAACTATTCTATGTAGGTAAGACCATGTACTACTAAATCTCGAAATTTCCAAATACCTACATACTTATTTTAGCTACACGGGGCCAATTGCACTTTTGTCATTAGATGTCTGAATTCGTAACGATTACGTCAAGAAAAATGACGGTGGTGGAGCAACCCTAGCAGTCAAACACGCCAAAAAATCGTGAAGAGAGAGTCTTTAGAATGAAATGAAACATGCTTTTTTGTAGAACCTCTACACAAAGATAAGAATTTCGTATTATTAAAGGTGAATTAGAAGTTGTGTAGATTAGTCCACAGTTGCCGATTGATTGTGTTGACACTGCGGGCAGTTGGAAAACAGCATAGTTCGCAGGATACGTGAAGGCCGACACCGCCCACGTCGTCGCCTCTCCGATGACTATGCGATCGCTACCTGTGTTTACTACTAGCCATCTTTATTATACTAATTACGACTTCATCAACGCAAGGTTCACTTATTATTTCCTGAACGTAATTGTCCCTTTGCAAATGCGAAGTCATGGCGCAGTTCCGCTGTTCGAAGGGGAAGAATTTTACAGTGATTGCTGATTTTAACTGTTTTGTAAAAGGCAGCATTGCAGCTCGATATTTTCGTAAAAATAACTAGTTTGTATTTTTGGGTTGGTTCATTACTTAGTTATGAGTTCGTTTACCTAGTTAGTTATCTATGGCTTGATGTCCTGTGCGCCTTGTACCCAATTACCTACCTACATTTCATATTTTAGACTAAGTCAATTCACACAATCCTGCGGTTTGTTTTAAATTCCACATTAAAACAGGAAAAACTGATATTTCGATCTTTCAACTTTTATATTTCGACAACATAGCTTTTATCTCCTAGTTTGAAAGACATTTTACATATTAAGGAGATAAAGACGAATTTATTTATGTAATAGGCAAAATTTTAGGTACAATAACAGCCGTGACAAGTTAGTACGCTTTTTACAACCATCCAAGTTTTTTGGTATCTGTAAATTTTAGTTACCGAATAGCAGAAGCAATGATGGACACAGTTTTCGATACTATGTACTTTTGTGTCCATAAGACATTTAATGACTTAAAATTTTTGTAATACTTCTATAATATCCGCCGAGCCGTCCATCGCGATAATAACCATGATGATTGTTTAACGCAAAAAAACGACCTATAACCTCATTTTTTCCTAAAAATCTATAGATAGTGGTAAATTGTTCGATGGCTGGCAGCTATTGCGAGAATATTATACGTTTGTACCTATTGATGGCAAGAGGAAAACAGGTTCATATTCAAATCTTGTTTAATATATTCTTTTTTTATGAAATTTTATTCTGTTAAAGACATAATTTGAAAAATATTTAATTGAAAGACAGACAGTGTCTGTAAGAAAATTCATAACGCTTGACATAATGTCACAATATGGGAATATTAGAAACTATACGCATAACCATCGATGTATTAATAGTGTGGTCGACCACCCGGTCATTAATACAAATTGTGTCTGTTCTCAGTGCACCTAATTGTCGCGCATTAACAAGATCGTGTCCTCAATAGACGCGAGCGGCGCGCCACCCCTAAGGATGCCCATTTCCTTGTAGCTGATTACGGCTCACGGACTAAAAAAGTACAATCATAGTGCTCTCCGGCGCGGAACGCACTGTCCTCATTTGAATACAAACGCAATGCGCGTGCGCACACACCCTTAACTGTACACAGACCCAACCCGACGTACCATTGACGACTCTAAAGTCAACGACCATCAGTTCCAAATCGCGCAGCGGCCACACCATCGTGCCCTCTTTTCAAAGTCGAAAGAAGAGGGACTCTCGCACGCCAGAACGAGAGGGCGCTATGCTCGAAGAGGACGGAGGACGTTAAGGGCATTCACCCCGTACCCCGTGGGTTGCGACTAGCGGCTCTACAAATGATGTACAAGCACATAGATGCCTTTCTCTATTTAGGTGCGCACGAGTTTCGAAATAGTGGCCGTGGAACTTTTTGTTGGGAGGTGGATCCTGTTTGGGTTGCGTCAGCGCATGGCGATAAGTTCGGCTATTGCTGCGGCTAGAATGTCCGCGGCACAGGTGTGCGCCCGCGCCGAGCCGCCGTCACCCACCCATTACTGGCACAACCTTTCAAAATGACCATCTCCGCGACGTTACACACATATCACTCCACTCTCCTTTACATATTGTGGAGGGGTTTGACCGCTTACCAAGCTATCAATGCACGGTATTTTTTTTATTAATTAACTTCAAATGAATTCCATTCATCAGATTTTAATGAATCATTCGCTTAATCGATGCATATTGAGGTTGCAAACTACGGTGTCTGAAAATCGAACAGTAACTGAATACTTTTTCCATTCGGGATTATTTTACAAGCTGCATCCTATACTAGATATCAAAAGATATCACCATTAATGTTATTGCAATATTGATTGGCTCCATAGCGCCGATGGACAACATTGAGGTTAATGAAGACTCCGAATGCTGGGTGAGGCCCTTACGAACGAACGAACGGGATCACTTCTATGAGAACAAGCCACTGGAATATTATTATGTTATTATGTTAATATTGCCTACTTTCTACAATTTGACAAATTATAGGCAAGAGCCGCAGGGAACCTTTCCAACGCTTTGAAATAAAATAAAAGTTAGTTCAAGAACTAAAACCCGACTATTAAAAAATCACGCTATAAAATGTTCGAAAAAAGAAAATATTTCAGATAGAAATCAAGACATATGCACAAAAAAGGTCAGGCTAAAGCCGTGGTCGCATGCCATTATAAATTTAAATAAAATTTACCTTGTCTTGATTACTGTCCGAAATATTTTCTTGTTACGTACTTTTTAGAGCGTGCGTTTTCAGCTTCGGATTTTAGTTTTAGAACTTACTTTTTATTTTAAATTATTTTGGGGTTATATAACAACATATATATATGAAATGTGCTATAAGCCCTTTCATTTAATTTTTTTTTAACATAATAACATAACATCACGCCTTGTTTCCCCGAAGTGTTGGGCAGAGGTGTAGTTTAGTTCACCCACATTTTGCCAGTTATTTTTTAAGTCCCATGTAATAGGTTGCGAGCCTATTGCCATCTACCGGGCACAAATCCAGACTCCGGGCAGCAACTGAGAAATTCCAGATAGAAAAACCCAATAACACGTTGCCCGACCTGTGAATCGAACCCAGGACCTCATGATCAGCAGTAGCGATTGCGACCACTAGACCAACGAGGCAGTCAATTATGTTTTTTAGTTAATGACTTAACGTCCTGAGGGCGCCATAATAAATTTAATGTGATGTAAAATAGCTTTTAACCAGCGAACGATCAAGACTCTTCCAACAATACCTCATTTGTCAAATTATGATAAGTAGTTTAAAAATTATGTGGGAACAGATGAACATACATAGGACTTACATACGGGTCAAAATCATAACCATCCTTTTTAACCGCTAGGTCTAGATTTTAGATTAAAAATGTCATGCTTCTAGTCTCTTAAAGACGCATGAAATTAGAGACACAAGAGTTCCCTATAAAGTCAGCAAGGTTTTTGAAAAAAACCGTAAGAGTATCGTATAGAGAGAGATAAATAGGGGATGAAAGTTTGTATGGATGTTCATAATTTTAGCCGATGGGAAAGCCCATCGGGTACATGGCTATTAGCTATAACTGCTTAGGTACTTCTTATAAATTGTAAAAGAGGGCAGAGGAAGGGCAATAAATAAGTGACTTCCTATTTCGCATTTGTAACTTTGTCAATCATCATCATCATCATCATCATCATCAGCCTATAGTAGTCCACTGCTGGACATAGGCCTCCCCTAATGAGCGCCATAGCGCCCTGTCTTCAGCTCGACGCATCCAGCATCTGCCTGCAGTCTTTCGCAGATCGTTAATTTACTATTATTATTTTTTTACTTTGTCAATGAATAAGCTAAATGTTTTCAATAGTTGCCAAACATATCAAGATTATACCTAAGTTACGCTTGCCATATATGGTAGGTAAGATAAATCTGGCAATCTTCGCACTGTACAGCTCTACGAGGTTTTTCTTGCAAAGCTTTGTCAGATTAGGTTCAACCCTCACCTTTTCCATGTTAAGCATCTTATATAAGTGGTGATTGTAGTGTGACATTACAAAAGTATGTATTTTTATTTTATTTAATTCACAAAACTGATGTACAATCTCAAATGCAATGAAAAAGTCACAACACAATATTCTGATTGACATCTACTATTTGCGCATGCATATTTATGTTAAACACTTACTACTCGTATTAAACAAACAACTGAAACAAAACTTACAAATTTTGAACTTTTCCTTATATGTATAATGAAAAAGTTTCGGGAAACAAAATAATTATACCAACAAATGGTAATTATAAAATTAAGGTTCTAAGTTCGGTCCTAACTGAGGCTACTGAACCAGCAAAGACATCAATTTCACCACGAATGGAATTGGCAAGAGAAAGCATGCGGCAAATGGGTGAAAAATTACCTATGTTAGTTCGATTATGAGGCAGGATGAAAGTCCTTCGGTTAATTAACCAGCTACTGCTACGTCCGATACTAAATTTCACTTTTTCTAAAAGTCAAACTAATAAATGGCATAATAGATTCTCCTGAGAGAATCTATTATGCCATTTATTAGTTTGAACAAAAATATGAAATCCAAACATTTCCTACGTGCGCTTAAATATTTCATTTTATAATAACTTAGTCTAGCATTATACGAGTTCAGACTACGATATTCGATATCCTACTCGGATGTGACACACAAGTGATATAAAAAATATAATTTGGACGCGCTGTATCGGATCAGAGTGCGCCTGATAAAACGGGTTCCATACGGTACTACAATACTCCAAAATACTTCGAATAACATTGTAAATGGAAATAGTCAGATCTGGTTCTTTAAAAATTTCATTTCCCTGACGATGAAACCTGACAATTTAGATGCCCGACTAATCATTTGGTCGTAATTACTTCTAAAACTTAAACTACTATCTACTAAAACTTCAAGGTCGCTATTAGTATCAACTTCATGGAGTGAGCTGTTATTAATCGAGTAAGAATCTTTACACGTTTTCCTTTTCCTGCTAAATTTAATGAAGTAACATTTGTCTTGATTTAATGACATTTTATGTTTTATGCACCAATTGTGTACGTTATTTAAATCCCGCTGTAGCTGAATAATATCAGAATCACTGTACATAGTTCGATATATTTTTAAATCATCAGCAAGAAGTTTATATTCCGAATCAATTTTGAAGCCTAAATCATTTATAAAAACTAAGAAAAATAGAGGCCCCAAGTGTGACCCCTGTGGCACCCCTGATGGTATGTAACATTGTTTGGATTTAAAACCCTTGAGATACACCAGTTGAGAGCGTTTTTAAAGTACGATTCGCATCAACGCAGCAGCAACCAACGAATACCCATGCTTTCTAGTTCAGCAATTAGTAAGCCGTGATCTACGATATCGAAGGCCTGTGTGTATCTAGTGTTATATTGTAGGTATTGTATCGTTTACAAGACTTCAATTAAGAAAATCTTTTGTTGTGTTAGTCCCAACACACCAAAAGATTTTCTTAATTGACCGTTTAAAACTTCTTAGGGCTTCCTTTTCTTATACACACATCAACAGAATCTAGGGATACCTTAATCCTAAATTATTTACGAATCTGTAGTTTAAAATCTCTGTAGTTTCTATATAAAGTTTATATACAGATTGAAACCTCATTTAATATATTCTCTAAATAAAAAAATGGAAATAAAAAAAAACAAAAGAAACAACAAATTACGGCGGAAAATTTGTTAGTAATTCGTAACGCTAAGAAAAGTTAAAATTGTTTTATTAATATTAATTTATGAAAAGGGATTAGATTGATTTTCTTTTTTAATTTAACGTGTCGTGTGAGCTTTAAGAGTCATATCACGTCGTCATTTGAGTCGAGATGAAATGTTACGAGCAGTGGGCATGTTAGAAAACGCAACTCAACGCATCGTTGCTGAGGCCCTATACACCAGCCAAAACGTGATATCAAGGTTGTGGTCACGTTATCGCAGTTCTGGGGATGTGACTGAACGGCACACGGGTAGATATCGTGTTACTACGCAGAGACAGGATCGATATCTCCAAATGACCGCCAGAAGACAACCCAATATCACAGCGATGCAACTAGTACAAAGAGGACCATCAGCTGCTGGTAAGCGACCAAACCTCGAAGACCGCTCCGTTTTCCAGCATTGCGACGTGGCAATCGCGGTCGGCGGCTTTCGTGGGCTCGGGAGCATTTACCATGGAGTGACGAACAATGGTGTTTGGTGTTGTTCACCAATGAGTCCCCGTTTGGGTTTCATCCGGATTCACGAAGAACACACGTTTGGAGATCTCCAGGGAGAGTTAGCCGTCTACGGCACCCTCAGGAGGTCCACTCATACCAAGGCGGGACAATCATGTTGTGGGCAGGAATTCATTTTGGCGGACGAACCCAGCTCGTTTGGATCCAAGGCAACATGACTGCACAAAAATATCATGAGGAGGTAGTAGAGCCTGTTATTGTCCCACACAGAATCCAAATGGGCCAGGAATTTCTACTCATGCACGATAATGCTCCTTCCCATACGGCGCGTCTCGTGTCGGCCGGTTTCCGAGACCACAATATTCAAGATTTGGATTGGCCTGCACAGTCGCCCGACTTAAATCCTATCGAGCATGCCTGGGACATGTTACAACGAAATGCTTTGAGAGATTTCCCGCCAAATTTGACGACGGAACAACAACTTTACGAACACTTGCAAAGAACATGGGACCTCATAACGCAGCAAGACATTGACAATTTAATTTTAAGTATGGACAATCGACGTCGATGTGTAATTAATGTAAGAGATGGCAACACTGATTATTAATAATTAGATTTTATAAGAGTTTTTCAATTTTAATTAAAATTAATAGTTTTATAAGAAGAAAAGAAGTTTTTTATCATACAAATTTTCTACGGCGATTTTTAAAATATTTTTTTTTATTTAAAACAAAAGAATCACGAAATAGTTTTTTTTTATTATTACTGAAGACCTTAAAATAACCTATCATTCTTCCATTAACTATATCAGAAAATTCTTCATAGATTAATAGATATTTGATTAAATATAAAATATCCCTAGATTTTGTTGATGTGTGTATATTATAGACTGTATTAAATAATTATAACCGTTTTTTACCTATGTTCTTGTTTATCAAACAACAAAATCTGGATTATTTTGTATATAATTAGCGAGCCCCGACCCTGCTTCGCACAGGTGAAAAACATTGAGGTTTTTGTACTATATTCAAGTTGAATATTAATGTATTACAAACATAAACCTTCCGGAATAAACCTTCTCCCCTTCCCTTCCTCTTTCCTATCGGTTCTAAATGATGGTGTAAACCGCATCAAAATATGTTGTGAAGTTTTAGTTTATAGATCTAAGCGGTCACACAGACAGACAGAAAAGCGACTTTGTTTTATAATATGAAAGAGAGAAAAAATGAAAACACGCTCAGAAAATACAAACAATAAAAAAAACCTAAATCTATCAAAATCAGAAAAATATTGCATTCTAACTTAGACCTAGTTTTACCTATTCAGGACTGATTTCAGCAATGAAACTGAACGCGATCAGCACATATACCAGGCCACTCAGAAACTATTGCGAAAAATAGTTTTTATGTATGAGGGACTGGCCAGTCATAGTCTTTTTGAAAAAAAAAATTAAGTAAAAAAGAGTACGTTCCAATTTAAAAATTTCCCTCCACATTGTTCACGAGATAATTTAAATGATCGTGTCTCATTAAAAAATTGATCTGCGCCGGGAACATTTTCGCGCTTTGATTTTTACGATTACAAGTGTCGCCTGAAACCGGACGAATCGTACGATAGACTTCAAATGGCATTCATGGATGAAGGCATCGGCCCCGATACAATTTTCGTCGCTGGAAGATGCGTTGTCAGCGTTCGAGCAGGCTGTAAACGAGGTGTCTACGGCGGACTGGAAAAGTGTCCGAAAAGTAGTTCAGACGCATGAAACCTTGTATAGAGAGAGTACTTTGAAAAGATTTAATACAAATATTTACATAAAGTACGATTATTTTTATTTTCGCAAAACTTTCCGAGTGTCCCACGTTTATTCAAGAGCAGAAACGTGTCCCCATAGTGCCACGAAAGTTGCAATGACATTATTCTTAACCCAATTTGTTGTTTGACCCCATCCTCAAAATTCTGCAGAATCCTGCAGCCTAGTTTTCAACATAGGTACATGATAGGTACTTCTGCAGTCTACGTTGGTATACTACTGGAGGGTAGGTTATAGGTAGGAGTGACTCACGTTGTTCATCCTTCTATAAATAATTTCCATGATTGAATTCGCAGACTAATTTACTATTCCCAAGTCAGACGGGCTAACCACTCAGTTAATTAGAAAATACCTACTCGTAACTGTTTTGTAATAGGAACACTGAGTTTCCCAGTTTCCTACCTAGGAGGTACCAAATGAAAAATAATTACATTAGAAGGATTTTTTTGAGAGTTTTGGTAACTGTTGCGTAGTGACGAGGCTTTCCTTAACGCAATGCATGTATCTACTAAAAAATACCTAACCAATAACATGCAGTCAAAAATCTGCAACTTTATTCCCATATTTCCGTTAGCAAGTACCACCTATCTACATAGGTGCTATATCTATGTATGGATTTTCATGTAGGTAGTTTTCCATGGCTATTATCGATCGGCGCAGATAACTAGCTGGTGTCCTGGCCGGGGGTGGGCCGCATCCACCCAACCCCCCCGCGCCGATGTGTCGATAGAGCCCGCATAATGCACCGACGGCTAATTGTTGGGGGACTACACTGCGCTCAATATGTATATATGTAGTTGTTTGGAGTTGAATCAATAAGAGTTCACGTTCTGAAACTGTACGGATGTTTTTTTGTAGTTTATTAACTACCCTTCCGGTTTTCAGTAGTTATATGCTACAAATGTTTGTCTTGTGGAAATCTTTCGTAAAACCATTAAGCTTTCCGACATTAAAATGATAAGTTGACAGTTTATTTTGAAAACAGTGGTATTCAAATATCAACCTACCTACTTGGTTATTTCTCGTAATGACGCTAGAAACCAGCCCAAAAAAACTAAGGTTGTTCAGTTGAAACAAAAAACAAATGAACATAATAAGCTATTGCGCTGTGGACTGACCAGCGTTCCTCCGAAGTCCGAATAAGAGAAATAAAAGTCGAACAAAAAAGTGAGCCGGTCATCCCCCTCTGCACGGCGGCAAAAAGTACAAAAGTGGGCCACCTCCCGCCGTTCCCAGGAATGCTTTACGTCCCCTTCCCTCTGAGGGACGGGCTCGACTTCATCTCGTGGGAGAGTTTTCATGATCATCCATGCCTTTTAAACTTTTTGTCTTTGGTACTTTGTTTTCTTAGAAATGTAAAGATGATTTTTGAGGGTGGTATTTTGCGCCGTAGACATTTTTCAGTGGCTGCGTGTAGACTTAGGTATAACAGTCGTTGAATTGGTTGGATAAATATGTATATTTTATTAATCATATCGTCAACCTTCTGAACATCTGTCCTTTCAGTAGGTCGTTAGAATCAAATTTCTTTCAAATAGATAGCAGGTGCAGATGTAGGTACCTGTATAATTAGTTTGTAAATTGATCGGTTGATCCTTTGGGTAACCATTTTTATTTATTTAATTTCTCATTTCTGAGTGAACCATGTGAAAACAGAAGCGGTTGATATAAAGTCTTAAATTCTGCTGCTGCTCCTGCTGGTCCTGCTCCACACCACAACTAATTAATTGACATTTGGGACACTGTTGAAGCTGCTGAAGATTGTAAGAATATATTTGCATTATTTAAACTCAATCTCCTTTTTATTATATAGATGCATTGCACAGATGTGAGTACTTTGTACTATAGAGCTACCATTTACCGGGTAATGTCATAGATTGACTTGAATGTGCCTTGGCGGCTGATAGTATGTCATGCTCACTCAAATGTCTCGCTGACGGTGGCGCGTGTGTCGGATCATTTAGCTCCCTTCAAAATAATTGAGCTGAATGGTGCTGATCCATGCGTCATGTTCGTGAACGGGCGCCGTCAGTTGGGACTGGTCATCTCTTAGCTGCCACGGCTTATTTTAATAATTAGTTTGCTGGATTGTTTTAAATTATGTTTTGCTGCACTCTGGACGCTTTTAACGTGTACGGTTTTTGTACATCGTTCTCACTTATAGTGTCAACATTAATCGATGTAACAACAATATTATTTAAAAGAGTGTCCATGGAGTTTCTTGCCCGTTCATCTCCATAGTGACCTACTGCGCTTTGGAATGGGCAACTAGCTTCATATTTCTGACTGACCGATTCCTTGACAATTCAAAAGTGCCCGTAAATGGTTTAATTGAAATAAATGATTTGAGTTTTTGAGTTTTTTTTTATTCATAAAAAACACTTTTATGCATTAGTATTTTCCTCAAATCGGATATGCACGTGACTTCAGGCGTTGCGGCGAGCAGACTTAGGTAGGTACTAAATCAATATTCTATGTGAATTGCAAGGATGGATACCATCCTTTGTTTAGTCCGATCCAATAGGTACTTTAAGTTTAGTGAGATTCTAAGACTTAGAAGGTACCAGATACTCGTAGTGGGTGATTTGAAGAAACTGTAACCAATTTCACACACGTTTGACAGATCCGCTTAAAATTATAATTACAATGATATAGTTGAAGTTCCAGGAAGTGGCTTACTATGATAACATAGGTACTGGATTCGTGCCTTTTGCCACGTAAAAATTTCCATCATAAAAAAACGTAATTTATAGTTCCTGCACAGAGTTCATGATTTATTCAGCAGTATTTAACCAATGTTTAGAATTAGTGTCATTGTTATGTCGGGCATTAGAGCAAATAAAATTTATGAATGAGCGCACTCCCCATGCCAGTGACATGTCGTGGCCGAACTCGCGGGAAACAACTTTACAAGAACGAGCTAGCTGGAAGGGACATGATGGAGGGACGTTTTAGAACAGGGCTTTAGATTTTATTTCAGAAAGATTAATTTCTCATGAATAGGTAAGCTTTTTTTCCGGCTTTAGTAAATTAGGGCAAGGTAATCCATGCCCTAATTTACTAAAGCCGGAAATCATTTGAGGTTTACAAATTAAGGAGATTCTAAATTTATTTTATTCAGATATCAGACTATCAATAGTGTCATTTGTAGGTATACTGAGTGGCTAGGATTTAAAATATTCCAAGAAAAAACAATGTCGTGGGAAATGCTACAAAAACTCATATCGTGAAAATCGCTATGAAAATTTATTTTTGCTATTTAATGGGACACAGTAAATTCATACTGACTAGTTTTGCAACCTACTGGTTTCAACTGTCATATCCAGCAAACTTTACAGTACTGGCAAAGTGCGGAAACCACGAGCACTTGTCGTTTGACACGGAGCCCCGTGATAAGTGGCGAGGGCCGAGGGGCTCTAGCCACAGGTTATTAAACCGGCCCCGCGGGGGAGTGTTTGTTTTATTTTAATATTAATAGCGATAAACAATCAGGCTCATATCGCGCGCTGTGTAATGAAAGGGAGGTTTGTGAGCCTGAAGCAGAATGAAAAGCCGCTCCGGAAAATGGGTCAGAATGATCAAGATAAAGAAGCAAAGTTTATTTCGGTGTATAAATGTTTGGGGGTTTTGGCCATCATATATATTTTTTTACCTTCGTTGTACAACGAAACTTGAAAATGTTAATTGAATTTGACACACTCTCATAGCTCTACCAAAACATGCAAGATGTTTGTTGGGGCATCTGGAGTCTCGACACCTGTAAGGTACCGTTAACGGCTAACATTTTGATTTTGAAATAATTTTCGTATTACAGTTTTTTTTTTTTTTTTGGGAATGGCATCTCGCAGGTCAACCTATGAGGTTGTTGTCTGCTTAGACGGGCTTGCCAGTGGTTGCCCTAATAAATTAAGGCCTCCAGCCAGAACTTAAACTTAAAAGCTAAGCGACAACGCTAAGGGCACCCCCTGTGGGGTACGGACCTCGGCTCAGGGCGTCGCTGGAAGAGGGCAGCAAGGGACTAGCTGGATCAGGATTTGAGTGATTTAGGGACGAATTTAAAGCTACAGGCTCAGCGGCGCGGGCTGGCTCGAGCAAGGGTCGGGAGGGGCGTGGATTTGGGCGTCGCGGCGGGCCTCGGCGGCGAGGACGGTAGGACGGCGATCGGGTTTTGCGCTTGTGTAAGGTGCTGGTGGCCTTACTCCTCTCTTGGAGGAGGGTAGTGGCGTCGTCGGGGGCGGCGTATTATAGTAAGTCCACGACGTTATATATAGTCCGGAATACGGATTAAAAATGACTAAGGCTCTACGTTATTATTTTAAGCTTCCTTACGTGGGTGTTTTAATAATGCAGACAAAACTGAAGTCATTGCCAAATGTTTTTGAGATTTCTGCCAACACAATCTTTCGAAGTTTTCCAACTATGTTCTGGAGTGATAAAACTTCTAGTTTGAAATATTGAAAGGTAGTGGCCCAGATTTAATCCTATTTGATCAGATGGCGAACAGTGTCTAAATCGGAGGTAAATATAGCATAGAAAATATGTAATGTAATAAAAATACTTAAGTATTCTACCTTCATATAATTTCAGGTACCAACTTACTTACCAACTATCTATTTATGCACGATTTGTCAAAATCGTGCAACGAACAAAAATGAATTGAATGTACGATACTTTTTTTCCGATACGATGGACGACCCCCGCAGACTTATCCATTTACACGAGTTTTCTAGAAACATTTATTCTATTTCTAGAAACAGTTCCTATAAACGAGCCGTAACTGCGACTAAGATCACATTTTCACAATTTGATTTCAGGGTTAAACGTGGTGAAGCGAGCGTTCGAACTGAAATCAGTAATCGTTACGCAAGTTAACACTACAAGTTAGTAACTAACTACAAAAAAAACTACCTTATATACCTTTCCAAATTTCCAATATGATTTACCAATCAATCTGCCTAGCGTTTTTCCAACTACAAATGTTGGGGTCGAGTTCCAGTCATTTTGGTACATGGTTACAAAGTTATGTAGTCAATAACAAAGTAAAAACAATCATTCATTTTCTTAGTTGGTTTTCCACATTCATTGTGAAGAAATGGTTGAATTGTACTTATTTTCCAAGGTGCTTAAGTTATTGCGGGTTTATCTATCCAGAATTTCTCAGTAGCCGCCCGGTGTCTGGATTTGTGCCCGGTTGATGGCAATAGGCTCGTACATGGGACTTAAGCGAAATGTGGGTGTATATGTACACCTCTGCCTAACCCTTCTGGGATTACAGGCATGATGCTATTTTAAGTTATAGCTGCGTTATTAAAATATTTGCGGAGGCTTTTCAAAAGTTAAAAGTTGGTCAAATACTCTTTCTTATTTCCTGTACACGTATCTATACAAAGCATGTCAGCGCAGACTAATTAAATGAATAAAAACAATTTTCTGCATCGACGATTGCGTTTTTAAATTGTTACGATTGAAATAATAAAACCATTGATAGAAACAAACTACCCTCATGGTTCACCCTCGCACGACATATTTTCACGCTTTCAGTTATTGAATAGCGACGTAATTGTAGATAGCGTAAGGTTGATTATTGCTTGTGTGGTGTATATGCTATTGGTAAGTGTTAGGATTGTATTGCAGTAAATTCAGTTCAATTTGACACGACGAAATGGGTGCAGCGTCCTGGCATGCGGGTGGGGTGAGTGTGTTTTGTTTTTTATTTGTCCATCTATCCGACGATTCGGTCGTAGGGTGCATTTTTATTTTTTGTCCGTCTATTAGTAAGTATTTAAGTACTTTTGGTCTGGATTAAGTGATTTTGTTGGGGAGAGCTTGTAGTTTATGAACCGGCCTTTCTAAATTAGTTTTCTCGAAATGATGTGCCATTATTAAAGGTGTAGTTAACAGGTGCTAAAATAAGTACATTCTCGTATATTAAGGTTTATTCCGACGAATAGGATCCACGTGCATTTTTTTTTTGTATTCCGTGAGTACACCCATTTTCTAAATGATTATCAACGCCGATTGCTAGCGTTCTTTAAACTTACCCAAGTGGTCTTTATAATTTAATATCAAATATCCACCCCATTTACATAATGATGCACTTGTCGTTCTGAATCATGCGGTTACAACGTTTACCATGTATAATATCGAAGGGTGCCTCCATGGGAGAATGACTCGAACCATACGCTCTAGTACCCTCACAGGAATCAGTTTGAGGGAAGCGAGGGTGCTTTGCTTCATGATTTAATTAAGGAAATGAAAGTAATTTGAACAATTGTTGGCGTTACATCGTGCAGGACGAAACCACGTGTGTCCATGCTAAATTCTACCAACGCGGCAACGCCGCATACTTTTAAAAGGAGACTAACGATAATTCGTTTAAAAGTACTTAGTAATCAGAGGATAGATAACATTTTCTTATTCAATCAACGATGTTTTAAGAGGAATGCTTAAACTGCTGTCAGTTTCTAGATTGTGCGTCTGCGCACTCGTTTGAAACCTACTTCTACCTACCAAGTTAACGTTTTTAATTATTTATCGAACAAGTTTTTAAAGTAACAGGAGGCTTGAGGCGTTCTGTTTAATATTCAGACCTTATTTTCCATCACGTATACCGAGACTACTATTTCAATTTATGACTAATATAAATGAGCAAGTTTACGACATATTTCATGTTTAAATTTCTTTTCAATGAGTTTCAACTAGGTTAACTTCACAGCTTGCTTTGATATTTAAAAACATGCTTTAAAATTAGCATGCTTTGGGCACAAACCTATTTGACACATTGAAATGTAGATAGTTACGATATTTTACCAGATAAAGCTTTATTAAAATGGATTTCTAAATATCTATGTACATGATCTTTTCTGATTTGAAAATGGTGAGGTAACATTTTTGAATAAACAGTTAGGATGTCTTTTCTTCGGGTGACCCTTTAACATTTGCGCGCCTTACATAAATCCATTAATCTAATTTTGGTACTAAGTTAATTCGTGACAACGAATTCTACAAGTTCGTTACATTTTATTGGCCAAAACATAATAAAATAATCAGTTACATAGGCAATAATAAGGGATGCATATTCAATGTCATTGACCTAAGCTTTCTTAAGAACCAAATCTCATTTCTTCGTTAAAAACAAGTTGTGTCCGAGTCAGTAAGTACATACATACCTACCTGCGAGCGAGCCCTCTTAAAGTTAGAAGGCATTTCAAAACAAAGAAATGGAGTCCTTGCCCTCACCGAGTAGCCCTCAGCGAGTCTCACAAAGGGCTGTGATTGAGGGCGCGGGAGGGGGACGCGGGTGAACGACCGCGCGTCGGGGTGGCCGCCCCCTGCGTATGCGCACGGTTGGCCGACGGTCTGTAACGTCCCTCATTCTTACAGTATTTATTAAAATCTAGAGTTCCGGTCGCATAAATCGCAGCTTTACAATATCCTTTTCGGACGCATAGTATTTTCTTGCTCAACGAAACTGAAAAGGCAAATGAAAAGTGTTTTTAACCAGTTAGTCTTTATCTATAATTTCTTTTGAGAAATGGAGATGGAATCCCTACAAAGGTTTTTTTAAATCCACAATACAGTTCATAAACTGTTATTTCTTCAGACATTCAAATCAAATTACCTAACTATTGAACGGTTCTGATCCGAATAACCACTGAAAATTCAACGTAAAGTTTAATTTACAAAAAAAAAGCTTTATTTATCTACTTACATAATATCTACAACATCATCATACATTTTCCACACAAGAATATGTTATTGAGATATTTATATATTTGTATTATTGATGAATTTGCTTGCATTGAGTGAGTAGATATACAACTACTGACCACCAATCAATTCATCGTAAAATTTCTATACACAACAGTTCAAACAGTGGTCACTTACATAACAACAAATAACAACATTTTCTCACGAATTTCCACGAACAGCAACAAAGTAATTGCCTACATAGTGACTCTATTTCCATTAACGAGAGTTACAGCTTGCAACTGAGATAAGAAAACTGTAATCCAATACAATTTTTTCAATTTATGTCCGGTGTAGAAGGAAAATAATCTCAGCTTATGTAGGTAAATGTTATTTATGAAACAAATCTTCATTTTCAAAGAGTTTTATTTCTTCTTAATATTTTGGTTTTGTTTATAGAGATTTATTATTTGTTTTATGCTAATGTAAAGAATGAGGTGATATCTAGTGGAACAAAGTTTTTACGGTTACAGATGTAATTTCACGCTGCAGGCGAATTTTGTATTAATTACTCTACTTCGTCATGTTCAAAGTTTAAATATTGTAATAAATTACGGCCGCCTTCTTGTTTTAGCGTGCTTACAGTAAAAGATAATAGAAACTTAGGTACCTACCAAAAAGGTCGCCCACTGTATATTTTGAAGTGATCGTTTTAATTCTTTGTTATGTATTTTTGTGGTATACAATAAAGTATATATAAATAAATAAATAAGGTATTTTTAAAACATTATACATTTAAAACTAAAAATAATAAAGATGCGTGTTGGATTTTCCTATTCACAGAACTTTGTCTGAAAAGTGTAATTTTCATTTGGTAGATAAATATAAATATCTATCCTAAAACTCATTGGACATATTTCGATAGAACTGAAACTTGAATTTTCTTATCTTTAGGATGTAGATAATGAAAGTTAGTCATGAAATAATCCCGAAACTGCTACACAACCCTACGAATAGACTGATTTCTGCGGCTTTGTTCTTAGCAAGTAGATAGGTAAATGGACTTACTTAACATTATGAGAGCATCTAAACATCATCAGCAGTGATTGCGCGCTGACAGTCGGTAGGTTCGACCCCCACCTGTTGCGAGCCCCCCTCGCCGGAAGCAGGGAATTTGCATCACAATCAAACGTACCCTCGCTCGTCCCCTGACGTCGCATCGCAGCGTGACTGACCCCAATCGTAATCTTTCTACCGTGAATGTTCATTTCCGGTCATATTTTCAGGGATGTATAGAGGAAAATTCGTAAAGATTGCCTGTTTCTGTGAGATGCTTCCACCCGGAAAATGGGTTTCCATGGAACAAATTATAGCTGCTGGTTACATCAAAAATTTCGAAAACTTATCATGTTACGTTGATGACAAAACGTAGGTTCTATAAAAGAAATTGAAAAAAAATACTGTAGGTAAGTACAAACGACAAATTCGGACAAGAATTGACAGAGACATTGAACGTTTAACAACTCGCGTGTGGAGCAAAAATAAGCGATTTCTGTTACTAGTTTTGGTCGCTCGATTAGGAACATCGATGGATCTCCCTTTACCCGTATTAGACTGACCACTTCCCGATTCACCACTGTAATGAAATTCCTAAACAAAAGTGGAAAATGTTGTTATGTGCACGTAGACCCCTCTCACGTAGCTATGTGTTAAGAGTTAAACTACTTATACAATTTCATAATTGATAATATGCAAGTTTTACATAAGTAGGTAGGTAATGTATCTTTTAACTCAGGTACTTGTATAGCGCTCCATGAGGTTAGTAGAGTGGACGGGCGCTTATCGTGGCGTGCGCGGAGTGGCGGAGACCCTGCCATGACCTTCTGATTATTGTAGGACACGCTCGCCCCTCGCGTCCTGCGTGATCTTTGTTCTACGACTTCTATACTCTAATGCCAAACGATTGGCCCCAACGTTGGTTTAAATGATGGCGCCATCTTTAATGAATCGCACACTCGCTGAGCCCACGTGAGAGACGCTACGACGCGCAACGCACAGTCACCCATTAAATGTTACTTGAAATTATGGTCGTTCTTCGTATTTATTTCCCTCTTCAGGCATAGAGAACCACCAAAGTCTCTATAATTTAATGATAAATTTAAGATGATCACACGGTAATTCACTGAGAAGAAATGTTAATTCACGTTTTAAACGGAAATCACTGAGCAATGTGAAGACTTTTCTTAGCTCATTTTTCTGAGAGATGTCTTGCCGCTATAAGTACCTTCCCTTTGCAGGTATACTTGTAGATTTTTCCTGCAGCTTGCAGCATCTCTGCAGTTATTCATTTGCCTTAAGGGCGCGAAAACAAGAGAATAATTTTTAATAGAGTGAATTTTAGTTTGAATTCAGTCATTGCCTTATAGAAACACATTTTTTGTAGCATGGGTAGGTATGTTTACGTCTAGATTTGCAAATTCACGTATGGTTATTTATAAAAAGAGCAAATACCAGAATTTGTAAGTAGGTTTGGTACCCACCTATCTAGGTAGATACATCGCTTTAAAAATGTTGTTTTATTATCTTATTATTATCTAGATACTTATTGGATAGGAAGTCTCCCCAATGCCTTTTTACGTTCTGATAAGTTATTATAATTTATGAAATATAGATTCCATAATAAGGAAATAATTAAATAATTAAAATTTAGACTGGAACAGACGACTAACGTAAGCCGTGCCTGGCTCTACGGCACAAAGTAGACACAGTGTCTAGATTTATTGCAACGACCAATAATAATTTTGTTCTTGGCCACGTCCACGTCTTATGTCGACGGTGTCATCAACAGTACCTATTATAAAATTTTCCTGCGCGCTCGTGTGTGAGGGAGGCGACGCGGCGGGGCGGGGGTGGTGCGCGGTGCTGGGGGGTGCGGGGCGCACGGCTCAAGGCGCAGAGGGCGCGGCGGGCGGTGCGCACCCGCCGGGGCCTCTCGATCACCGCCTGCGCAGCCGCCGATTCGCCTGCAACGCCGTCGCGAGGGCAACTCTCCGGGGGACTATTCGTTGATCGCTTGACGTCACCCCGATCGAAGTCTATTGAGTATTGCTAAGGTAGGTACCATTAACGAACTCATTACATCTATCTGATCAATCGCATCGATCCATTCATCTGCGGCCCTTAGCTCCCTTCGAATCATCTCGAACAGTCCGAGTACCTACCGTGAAGCCCTTTCTCTAATTAAACATTCCTACTTTTACGATATGCGCATCGCTATAATATACCTGCTGTGAAGTAGGAAAAACTAACGGTGCAAAGAATGATGAGTGCGCCTTTCGGATGCACACGTGTGGGACGCGTTTGCGCAAGGCGACTCCCAAACCGCGGCCGCAGGCGGCCATCGGGGCCACGAGCGGACACCAGAGAAAGGTGGAATTCACGCAAGTCATACGATACAATATAACACGGAATTTTCGGCATTTTATCTTGTCAAAATGCCACTATGGTAAACATAGAGCCATTCCGATGACTTATTATTTACATAAGTTGGTTTGGCTGTATGTGGTTTAATAATATTAGGTAACAAAATTACGTGGGTCTTGTCACTTTACGAATGTAACCAACCATGCATACTGTCAAGGTTCCACTGAATTATGAAATAAAAAGGAACTTAACAGAATCATGTTGGTTCCTAGTTAGTTCCCAAATTCCCTATTCGATTCATTTGCTCTTTCTTACGTGTCTAACACACAAATCTTTCAGTGATGACGTGGTGTACAGCGTAGTTGGGATATATCACGGATGGCTCGTTCACCGCACCCGCGAGCCGGAGCCGTGGAGCCCGCCAACTGTTTACACGTGGTGAAGGCTTGCGCAACGCTTGCCTGCCTCCGCGCAACGCTACTTTTCTTACGGTCACTACCCTTCACGGAGGGACATTCAAAACTTCTTTCAATGCCGACTAACCTCTAATATTAGAACCAATTTTTATGTAGATATCTAGTTAATCAAAAGCATTGTTTGCAATTAAGAAATTATTTAATAACAGCGATTGACTGTACGTAGTTTATAGGACAGAAGTTTTGCATAATCAGCAACGATAACAAGCAATTATAAAAAGACATTCTAGATCGTCAAATAGATATTTCTTTGAATATTAGGGGTGATAATAAACACACGCCCATAAAGTGAAGGTCACGATTATCATACAATGGCAACGAACCGATCTATACGTCGCGGCGTCGGTGCGACGTCGTACGGTGACAGAATCGTTGTTATGCAACTTATTCAAATAAGTGTTGAGCTTCTCGTTTGTTTCGCTTTTTGGACGACTTTACAGTTATTTGTTTAAACGGCAAAAGACTATCGCTTTTAGGAGTTGTTTTTAAATCTTCACTTTGGAATTGAATTTTGTTTTGTTTTGTTGTAGGATACGGTCACGGGGAAAATTCACTACGATTTAGCTAAAAATCTATGAAGAAAATTGTGCACAGTGTGCTTGTGCGCCTGCTGAGAATTAGATGTGTTCACTGTTCGTGTATCGGAGATGGAGACACGCTATAGAATTAAAAGCTATAGAGAAAAATAGTATTGATCACAGACATGCGACAGAAATCGCTCCACAATTCCACATAGACTTACACAATTCACTATAAATACGTTCAGTAATACAATAATGTAGAGTGCGGCTATTGCTGAACAATTTCCTGCTGATTTAGAAGTCAAAGTGGCAAGAGTTAACATAAATAAATACACCTTATCTTCTTGTAACCTAACATCATCATTACATTTAAATATCTACGTAGCACGTAATTAATTGAATACCTATTCGAAAAACAACATGCAAATTGATTACCGTACTTTCAATTGATAGTAAATGTATTGTAATATTAATAAATAGCAAACAGTCAATGTCACTAGGTACCTACTATATTACAGAACAAAAGGGAACCGACAAATAATTAGTATTTATGTTACATGGCTAAGGTATGTTGTTGATAAAACAGAACTTATAGTGAACGGTTTTATTACGTAGGTACCTGAGAGGTGAATCTCTTCCGGTTATTAAGACGGATATTTTGTCCCAAAATCCAAATTATAAAAATCACAGATACGCGTGTCGCGTGTGGGTCGTTGACCCCATGTGGAACCACCCTGATTTCACATTGCTTGTCTCTTTCTAACGTACGTATGATTAGTATTGCTACACTGCTTTTGCCGCTCATTCTCACGTGCGCGCACGCTGCACTATGACGCACGCGGCGCCTATCAAAAAGTTCTAGTTCGTGTCTAGGATAGATTTCAGAAAAAAAAGTTTTACTAATAAAAAATACAACGAACTTTAAAAAAAATCACTACATAGTGATAAACGATTTTAACTTCGGAAGTAGGTGTCTTTGGCGTTGTATTTTCGTTTTTGCCACCGACCGAATTTAAGTTATTGAAGCTGCCTGAAAAACTACACAAGCTAATTTATTTGGGATAACCCCTGAGGCATGCATACCCATCTATTAAGAAAAAGTATATATTGCGTAACATTAATACAAAAAATAAAGACTAATTGAGAACCTCCTACATTTTAAAGAAGTCGGTTAATAATACAATCGATAGAGAGAATATGTTACAAAAATCTGTTTAGTCTCTTACTGTATATCTATATCTATGTACATGTCTTACGGATAGCCCATCGTATAGTAAAGAATAGAAACAACTACCCGCCAGTCCTTCCCTTGCACTGTTGGGTCTTCACACAAGGGCCCACAGCGCCAACGTAGGCTTTGGCGTAGCGTGTCTACGCTACGCCAAAGCCGCAGCGTAGAAGCCGCGTATCAGTGGTGAAGCCACGTAGTAGCGTAGAATAGCGTAGCAGCGTAGAAGCCGCCTAGCAGTGTAGAAGACGCTTAGTAACGTAGAAACTGCGTAGAAACGTAAAAGCCGCGTAGCGGCGTATAAGCCACGTAGCAGCGTGGTAGTAACTTAGAAATCGCGTAGCCGCGTAGAAGCCGCGTAGCAGCGTAGGAGCCGCGTAGTAGCGTAGACGCAGCGTAGAAACCGCGAGGACTCGATTCAATCAATATAAAAATGAATAAACTATTGTTGCCATTGCTCAGAAGAAAATAACATACGCTTACATAATTCAAACTTTTCTTGAAAACTATTATTATCCATGCCAGGTAACCAGCAAGTAGGTTTGGTGCTACAAATCTTACATTTTTCACGAGTAGGTACGATAGCTTTATACTTCCCCACGGAACTAGATTCAGTCTGTCAGCTTAACATTTGATAGCCTTCTGTAAAAGTAGGTAGGTATTTAGGTGATGAGAAAATTAGTTAGATACTTTTTATAACGTTTACTTGTCTGTCTCATGCATTTAATTTATTTGGCCGCCTGGGGCTCTGTGAACGCATTTTATACCGCTACGCAGTCCCGGTTCAATTCGCCAGAGCTTAGCTTAGAATTAAATTTTCTGCGTTAAAGTTTAAGATGAGAACAATCAAAACAAAAGTAATTATAAAGATAACATCAATCTTACATTGTTCTGTATAAATATTAACGTAGCAATCTGCCTTTGCGTTTAATTATGTATTTTTTTTAAATATTATTTGCCAAGAAACAGCAATTTCGAGGCAATTTTGAAAGGTTTTTCGGAAGCAAGATGTAACAAAAGCTACTCGGTAATGTCACTGTCGACCATCTGGCAATCTGAACTGTGTTGGTATTCACCCAAAAAGAAACCATGGAGGACATCGGCTGTTCAAAATGATTGATTTTGAGCCTTTATTCAAACTCAAACTCAAACTCAAAGCATTTATTTCAAATAAACCCATTACAGGCACTTTTGAATTGTCAAGGGGTCGGTCAGTCATAAATATGAAGCTAGTTGCCCATTCCAAAGCGAAGTAGGTACCTATGGAGAAGAACGGGCAAGAAACTCCATGGACACTCTTTTCAGTTACGTCATTGTTTATTTTTATCTAATCCTAGTTTTCCTACACGTTTTCGATCCATTTTTTGGAAGGAATTGGTTCTACTCACATAATAGAACTACTTAGGTAGACATGTGGGTACATGATTTGCAAACATAATGTTCACAGCAAGCAGAAATCTGTATCTTTGATTAACGAGTCTTTACAAATGATGCGCAAATTTTGCGCTACATGGGTAGTGTAGTCTCGTAACAAATGAGGTAGGTAGGCGTCGTCGCCTCTCAAGGTCTCACGATGCCACGGTGGTGGCGGAGATTATCTCTATTTACATGTTCGTACCCACACGCCAACAGCTACGAGTTCAGCTGCATCACTCGCTTCGTGCAACTGTGATTTAGCAGCCCATTGATAGAAACGCCGAATGAAATTGCGCGCTCACCTCGCTATACCTACTCGGCTATTTACAAGAGAAATTAAGGTTTCGTACGCTTACAGAGCTTTTAAAGACACTAAGAAAATTCATATGTGCGCGAAAGTCTGGTTTTACAACATCATGAAACATTGTGAAAAGCAATGGTTAGATAAATGGTGAGGTACTCTGCCACAAGTTTATTTCGATGTAGGAACTTACAGATTCCAAACCTGATTAACGAAACGTTTTCATGTTGTTTATTAGATACCGACCTGTGCCTTTAATGATACTGATGTTTTATAATGAAGTTACCGAAAATATACCTTATTTGAGGCAGTTGTACAATAATAAGTTCCTATACCTACAGCTAAGGCAGGCAACGTAAAAACTCAAACTCAAAGCATTTATTTCAAATAAACCAGTTACAGGCACTTTTGAATTGTCAAGGGGTCGGTCAGTCAGTAATATGAAGCTAGTTGCCCATTCCAAAGCGAAGTAGGTACCTATGGAGAAGAAAGGGCAAGAAACTCCATGGACACTCTTTTAAATAATATGGATACAGAAAAATTTGTTACATCCGTCTTGTTGAAATTATACATGTGAGAACGATGTAGAAAGACCCGTAATAAAAACATAAAAAATCGGAAATAAAAATAAGCCGTGGCTGCCAAGAGATGGCCAGTCCCCACTGACGGCGCCCGTTCACGAACATGACGTATGGATCAGCACCATTCAGCTCAACCATTTTGAAGGGAACTTAATGATCCAACACACACGCCACCACCAGCGAGACATTTGAGTGAGCATGACATACTCTCAGCCGCCAGGGCACATTCAAGTCAATGACAGACGTGCCCAGTATAGGGTAGCTTTATAGTAGGTACTACATAGTGCTCACACGTGTGCTTTGCAATTATAATAACTGTAGACTCCAAGATGTAGATTAAATAAATCAAAATAAGCAATGATCTCGATGAGTGTCATGACCGTGAAGGGTTTTCATTCGTCTAATGGCCGAGTTTTCATTCTATTGTAGGTACTTATAGAAAATAATTCGGTAAATGGAAAACATAAGTATTTATTTAGCATTGCCATATAGGGGATGTAGTGTCTTTCTCGAAAATATCCTGCTACCCCTTTTAATTATAGTCAAGTTTGCAATAACAGTAGTTCTGCGATTTGCAATTATTACACATAGGCTACATTACTACTCTATATCTACAATACACATAGAAAAAGTCGTATTGGTCTCATAATAGACTGTCGTAAGCCAAGGAGCACCGGTCGCGGTCGTAATCAACAAGGGTACCTTTGCATAATGTTCAATATTGATGTGTTCGCTCGGTAATATTTTTACATTGATGGCGGCGGCAAGTGGGAGCAATCCTCCGAAGCGCTGACCTTGCCGCGTGGGAGCCGCGCTAGAAATCGGCCCCGTGCGCTTACGCAATCTCAACCACTCGGGCGCGCGCGCGCCTCCGCGTTCACACCACTGCGCAGCGCGACACGCTCGGTGCGCGCCCAACCTCAACGCGCCCGATTATCACTCCACGTTATCCTCCAAACGTATATACCTAATACATGAAGAGATTTTTATGACATTTGTTTAATCATGTACTTTAACCTCGTTCTTTACTGCCAGAATGCGAAAACACGAGTATACTAGCTTGTCGTATTTTTTGGTTAAGTAGGTATAATGAATCACCTAATCAATTGATCATCATGATTATGATCATCTTAAACATCGAAGACACCTTTTACGATACTGTAAAAGTTTTTCTTATTTGAAAATTTGATAAGTTTAAGACCACCGTTGATAAGGGTATTCAGAAGTACCAGTTGTAGTTACCCACCAACTTGATGATTGAACATTATTTACCCGTGTATAAACTTGCTCATAGGCATATCTCGAGAATAACTTACTATTATTTGGAGTTTGGCACTAACACGAAACGAAAAAATAACTAACCCTTTTACTGAAACCTTTAAAAATGTAGCAAAGGCGGCTGCGTGTACCGGTTATCATTTAGGGTTAATTGATTCACCGCCAAAATTTTAGCTTTCGTGAGATGGAATTAGTGATGAGTCGCGTCGTAACGGTACATCGCTAGCTAACGGCTGCTGTTGATGCTTTGCACCGCTTGCCTACTCTGATACACTCGAATAGATCATTCGAGTTAACTGAGATGTCGTCTTGCTCACACTCGTTGTAACTATGAAAGGAAAAGCGTAAAAAAAACGAATCGAAATGCTCCTAAGCACAGAATAACAGATTGGACCCGGACCGTCGTATTGAGCACGGACAGGTGTCCCTGATTGTGCGACTGCGGCCCGATAAACTGTGAGAAGACATGGCTTATCACGATAATGTCGGAATTCACGTTACTAACAATCGATAAAATTGGGAAATACAATCGACAAGTAGGTTGATTTGACAAAATTAACAAATTAACCCATGATTGAACAAAATTAAGGCTTACTAATGCAAGTGCCACTATAATGTTCACTAGTAATTTAGAATTATGTAAGTAGGTACTCATTAAAACATGAAATAGTTTATATTTTAATATTTCAACTCATTACAATAATTACGACTTATTGTTTCGCGTTCCGTACATTAACCAGTACCGGTATAATTACTAAAGTAAAATGATGTCTTAATGGACTCTAATAAGTATTTTCATTTGCCATAATCGTTGACAAGACGAAGAAGACGTTTTATCTAAAAAGCTGAAGTTAAAATAAGTTGTACTTATTAGGAATAAGAAGGTCAAGCAAGATGGTTGTCATCTCACCCACTACCTAGCCCTTCTTGGAAAAGGGACTTGGTTCGGTAGGAATCAGCCGCTCCCTTTACTTAATGCCGTTGACACATATGGCAGGAATTCATCGATATCAAATGATGAATAACAACAGTGGTATTCCATCGAAGAATTTGTTTTGTAAGCCCTTGGAAATTCGCGTACCTATTCAAAATAGCCTAGTTACATTTTAAGAATAACTCATATTATTTCACTACAGGAAAATAAACACATTGAATTAATTACTTATGTAGGTACCAATTCTACTCGTTTGTATCCAACGTGAACAACTGAACAAGTGGCGTTTAAAAAAAAGTAAAATGACAAAAATAGAGGACATATTACATAACAAACGTTTTCTACTTCTAAGTATTAAAAAATATCCTAGGTGAAATGTATGTAGCTTACGCACACAAGCAAGTTACACAATTTAATCATTAATAAAAATCAAGACACATGAGTCACGGCCTCTTTCTTCTGCTGGAGCTTTAGGAATTCGGAAAAGCTTTCTCGAAAATTGACGGAATCTCTCACTGTAGAAAACCATATTTACTTGTAGCGTTTATGAAAAGTTTTCAAATTCGGAACTAAATCTTGATCCTAAATTGACATTAACTTCCAACAAGTTGAGTTAATGAAATTGTGTAAACTGAACATGCAAGGGCTACATCCACATCACCGCCTCGGGACAGATTCATCTGGTCGCTGCAGTGTTGCTGCCGTGAGATATCTAACAGTACTCGGCGAAAATTGAGCGTCCGAATCGAGTCATTGAACCGAAACCCGACCGTTAGACGCACCGATTCTACCAGGACGGGCCCTTCTACCCACACCTACTCATATTGGGAAACCAAAATGCATTGGCTTGGACCATCATACGACGACACACAGGTCCCAAATTATAACAGCTTGAAAATCTAAACGTTGCAATGTTTAGTAGAAAATGCAAGCTCACCAACTAAGCATTTTGGGAAGCATCTATTGTGTATAAGTGGTTTGTAGTTCATTATGTTTTTGATAAATGAAAAGTTATTTTTGTTTGTGTAAGTTGGTTTATACCTTTTTTATATAAACCCATTTACAAAGCAATACCTTCTCATTTCATATTCAACTTATGTTGAGATAAGGTTTGCTGAAAAAAGTACCGTAGTCTACGATGACGAGATTTTCTTTTTAGAAATTTAGTACCGAATGACAATAATCGCCGATAGGGATGAATTTTAAAATCATTAGCATTTAATTTTGTTATTCTATCAATACAAACTAAAAGGAGAACTACTCCTCGTTTTCGTAGAAAAATAGACATTAATTACTAAATCTTGGGGAAATTTAGGTTAGGAACCTACTACCAAGAAATAGATAGTTGTCATATTTGCTTCTATGCATTTGAATAGCTCATGAAAGACGATATCCCATCCCATAGTCAATGAGATTGTCGGTGTCCACGATGTGCACACACGTCTCTGTTAGAAAGCCGAAGGATTTCTTTTTGTGCGCAGCTTTTACCACTCGTAGTTTTAACAGTTAACGTCGACCGTTCTTCGTGGGCCGTTACAGCCAAATCTGCTTATTCATTGGACACTCGAAGACTCAAAGTTGAGAAAAGAGACTTACATATTTTGAAATTTAACATACTATTATTATTTTACCGTTATCGACAGTGCCCGACCAGCGGCGGTAAACATGCAATAATTAAGTTTCATCATACGAAAAGTTTTCATGGTGAGATATTACAGCATTCATGTACCTATTCATGTTTCGCAGCCTAAAGGCTTCTTACTCAAATGGCAAATCTCAGAGTGAACTCTCTTTAAGAACCGTACAATAACGCAAAACGCAAAATATGTAGGTTGTACCTATGAACTTAATGGGGCACAAAACTGTGACTACCGTAACCTAAATTATTAAAAATAAGAACTTACGAGTACCTACCTATAACTGCTTAATTGCATAATCAAAAACGACAGTCCAAATTCTTTACTTTACAAAGTTACATTGAAACCTCGTCCTACTGCGGTAATTCAAGCGCATCTACCCTTATAGGATTGACAAAAAATGTGATGATTTATCAAACAAAGCATCTCGAAACATCTAAATAACTTCATTGCGGTTCATAAAACAACAATACATTTATATAATGTACATCAAAGCTTAGTTATTCATCATAAAGCAGTATAGTTGTGAATACATAACTAATATTTGTGACTTCCTGAGAACGCTTGACTGGCAAAACGTGCCACCTTTATTCCAGGGTGTGTTTGTTATTAGAGGGAAAGTGTGTTGGCAAGCTTTTATGCATCAGCCTCGCCGCCTGAAAACTGGGTCAGCTGGCTGTAAGGACTTCAGCTAACACGGGCACGGTGACCTAGGTCAGGTCACTGCTGAATTATAGCTCTCGCTCCGTACAATCGATACGACCAAGTTTACAGCGGCAAGTGCGCTAATTCAGTGATAATATTCACGTGTGAATCGAAATGTTATTATAATAAGTCGATGATTCAAGGTATATTCTTGTGGATGTTAATGATAACATGATGCGTGCAGGAGTTAAATTGATTATTTTCGTAAAAAAACACAGCTTAGGTTTTATCATAAATCGTGTAGGTATACGAGGTATCATAGAAACATTGATTTCTTTCATCTACAATCTTAAAACATCCATTGATATTATTCCGAATATGAATCAAGTATGTTTTTTCAGATCACTATGTTTCAGATATCTATACTAATATTATAAAGAGGAAAGATTTGCATGTTTGTTTGTATTGAATAGGCTCCGAAACAACTGGACCGATTTGAAAAATTGTTTTACCATTAGAAGCCGAAATTATGTCTGATGAACCTACTTTTTTTTTTCGAAATCCACGCGGACGAAGTCGCGGGCGAAGTGCTAGTTATTAATATAGTTAAGACGTAAGCCTCGAAAATCTGCCATTTTACTGCGTAAACGAACAACATTGTTTAGACATGATCTTATAACAGAAATGTCATTGAACTGAGTGATAATATCAGCTCGTAAACATCCATTGCTGAAATTGAGCCTCCCTGTTAACCAATGTGAGAACGCTACAGTGAACAGACATAATAGAGAGATATGGTTGGTCAAGTAAAACTAAATAAACCCAAATTACATTGAAGTTTTCACAACCAGCATGTCAACAACTAATTTAAAAATTAGATCATTATTTTTAACTAGTAGGCCGTCTAGGTTTGCAAAGGAAACAACTAAGAATGCACAACACAGGAGCTGTGGAGATAAAACTGCCATAATAAACTTTAAAAAAACCTACGACAGGACTTTTTTTTATTTTTATTTGTTGCACCTGAAGCCCTTTTACTATTTATTTATTAATTTTAGGCTTTTCAACAATGAGTACACTATTACAAACAACTTGTACATTGCGAACTTAAGTCTAAGCGCCGCATTACATAAAGAAAAACACAAAATGCACTACGTTATGCGCAAATAATAACAAAATAAATAAATTAAAACAGGTAATATTAGGTCATATTCGTTCAAAAAAAATGATAAAAAGCAAAATTTATTAAAATAAGTTTGAATGAAATAAAATAACATAGATTAAGTTAAATGAAATTAGATTAGATTAGGTTTGTTTTGATAGTTTTACATAAGATTAGGTTAATATTAGACTACTCTATACTTACTAGGCAGTTTAAGCTGCAAACGCAAAGCGAGCATCTTCACGCGATATAGAGACGGCTTTCACCCTGATTCAAACCTGAAAGCACTAGCACGTAGTAACATTGCTAAGAACAATTCACGTAACAAACATGAAGACCCCACCCCATTCAATAAAAACCAACCTGGGAAAAGAGTACTTAAACTACATTGTTTTCAAAAAAATTGGATCGAATGTTTGCATTTGCACCCTAGCTATGGCGGAAAGGACTTCATGAAACGACTACGTCACTAGTTTGTATTGTAGAAAGTATGGAAACTTAAAAAAAATCACACAGAGTACAAAAAGTAAAAACGATGAAAGCTGCAAAAGTATAAATTGTAGCGCTGCTAACAACGCCCTTCTCCAGATACGGCCTGGAATGATGTTCCATGCAAAATCTGCTTTATAGTAAAAAGTTAATTCAGACTAACATCGTAGGTTTAAAGGTTTTGTTGGTTTATTTGTTAAACAGAAAAATAAAACTTGTAGTCGGTATAAAGGCTATTATAAAATAAAGCTGCCATGTCTTTTGGAATAGGGTATCTATACTAGATTTGACTTTTTTATCATTCACTCAGTTTAAAAATAAAATGCTAGTAAAAACACCGTAAATACAACAATAATGATTACTAAATCAATTGAACCATTCGTTTAAGCAGTCGTTTATTTGTTTAAAAAGTCACATCAAGATTGTTTACCATTATTTAACTACCTAAACCATTCTATTAAAGGTATAATTGTAGATACAGAACATTCTGTCTAAGATTGTAATCTCATTTAATTAAGATAGAAAAAATATTATCTATGTAAAATTATAAATCAAAGGAACTGATTCAAAAATAAAAGGAATAAGTCAAGTTATTTGTAAATAACATAAATACAATTTTTGAAGTTACATGCTCTGACAAATAAAACAAAAATATATCACTGGTAAGGGTGCACAGGAAACCACTTGCGTTCGTATTTTTATACTAAAGCTTCTGGGTTCGCGCCAAAAATCATAGAATCAAAATGTTCAGCGCTACGTGGCAGCGATGGAACTACGCGATGTGAAATAAATAATACATTGCTTTTTGGCTATCCTGTTTTAGGTCAGTTGATATGCCAGTCATAGAAATAGGATATTAGGTAATTTGAAATGTCAGTAATGATTGATATACAACAGTTCTGGGCGTATTAACTCTGTGTCGCATCTGTCCACATCAAGGGGATGGGCGTCGATAACTATAATGATAATGCAATAACAGAAGAGGGTTTATCTTCTTGATTCGTTTCAGTGGTATGTGGGTACTTTTTTACTGGAAATGTTTTAGGGATACATTATAATTTACTTTTGTTTACCCTACATCCAACAGTTTCCTTTACATGAAAATAATTCAGAGCTTGACGATTATTCCTTCGTTCCTGTTATCCTTTGGTGGCTGGTAATATATAGCATTCAGGAATCGGTGTTCGTGTTTTCCACGATTCACTTTTGAAACTTTCTAACCCTGTGCCGGAGTGTAGCGGCAGGGAGGGGCGCGCGCGGGTGCCAGAGAGAGGGTACCGACCTCATTGCCCATTGCCACTCCTCCCGCCGAGGCGGCAGGCCATTTTTATTAAAAATACTTCCGAGTAACATCGTGCGCGGATTTTTTTTTTCGTGTCCTGAAATTCTTCCTATTTTTGTTCAAAAACTACGAAAAATAAATAAAGTGGTAGGTTGCTCAACATAATCATACAGTATATTTTCTGGACCTATTGGAAATAAATCCAAAACATTGGTGTTTGTTCAAGTGAATTTGAAACTTAAAAAATACAAGTGCGCCCTGCGATCTATTTTCCGTGCGGACTCGGGTTGGTTCGGTTGCGAAAAGTGGCGGCACTCGGCCATCATCGGCGGCGCTCGCCGCTTAGAGGGCGTCCATCCAACCCCGCCCGGGCGGGACAGAGACAGAGAACACTGCTGACATGGCGACAACACGAATGGATTGATGTTTTTCACGTGGAAAACTCATCCCTTGAATGTATCTATGTAAAGGTAGGTGACAATGATGATTCATATAACCAAATCGATCGTAGTATAATATCCTTAACAGAAAAGTTGCTTTGACAATGCTTGCTAGAATCCAGTAGGTTTAGGTCTAATGATTTTACGCTGTAAAGTTTATTCCTGTATGTTCCGAAGTAAGAACATTTTTGCTGCATTATTATGTTCTACCTTCTCACAATAATAAAGATTGAAATACCTACTTATAGAGGAAATTGTTAAGTGTTACTGCTAAGTTCAACTTGCCTAATGAATAAGTATATTATAACAAATTGGTCTTGTTTTGCTGCATTGACCTGCCGAGGAACCGCCGTCGCCCCTATTTTCGTCTACAGCTCGAAGGTTTAGTTGATACCTTGATACTGATTAATGCTTAGAAATAATGAGAAAATCATACTCTGAACTAAAGTCAAAACCACTACAGTAAACGATCTAATAACGTAGCAGCCTGACGGGGCTGATGTTCCACTCGAAAGAGGAAATCTATAAATTTCAATAAATCAATATTTTACTGTGCACCCTGCGCTGAATATATCCGCTGCCGCCATTTCGATGATGACGGCGTATTTTTTGTGAGAGATATTCGAGTCGCGGAGCGAGTCGGTGTTCGTCGCGCGGGGTTGCGGGCTGCGGCCGTCAGTCGTCGGGTGAGCGGGGTGCGACGTTAACGCGGACTCGGACTATGGCGGAAGGGCTGATCCTCATTCCCATAAAAGGGTCGAGTTGATTGTGGTGCAGATACGTGTGGTACGTTCCCTTATGTTAGTGCAGTGATATAATTATTCTCAAACGGTGCTTATCTCGACGTATCGGTTGAATTAATGTGGATATCGGAGGTAATAATGCCATTGTGATGACGTAATGTAACGCGCTCGACTGGGTGCGTAGTAATAATTCGAGCGCCCGTTTATGCCGCGATAACGTTTGTGGTCAGCACCTGTGGATGTGGAGCAAATGTTCGTGTTTTTGTAGCTTTTAAATAAATTCGAGACCGTTCCAGTTGGATTCTGATTAGAGTGCACGCCAATCTGGATTATTTTAAAAGGCAAATATGTATGATTGGCGTTGTACAAAACATTATTAGTTACGGACAAGATGATTATTTGGTGTTTGTCATGGCTGCAGTGGTAGCTTACAATTCAGTTTTCTACTGCAGTGCGCTCGCCGACGCGATGCACAGGCTCCCCACGTCCCCACGCCGCTAGACTATAGACGCCCTCGATTTTTTTAACCTTGATTGAATTGTGTAGCTGTTGGACTCGTTCACAACCCAGTAATAAATAATATAATGAATGTGGTATCTGATATCCCTATGATGAACGATATTTTATCACTTTAGAATTATTTAGGTGCTAAGCTATAATAAATAAGTAGGTACTCACTTCCGGTACTAAATAACCAAACTCTGGAAGCCCTTTTTCAACATCCTAACAACTTTTTATTCATATGCAATGGTGTTTTACCTTTTTTCAAGCGACGACGACTTGATGATAGGTTGTTATTATTATTATTATTAGGTTATTATTATTATTATTAGGTCGTTATTATATTATGTATTTTTCCACCCTCAGGAAGTGAACAACACTATTAACCATTAATTACTTTTATTAAGCGTTTGAAAATGTTAGATTTGCATATTGTTTTTAGCTACAATGAATGTTCGGTCGACGGCTTCGACCGCTACTATTGTGATTTAACTCATCAACTGTCAATTTATAGAACAAATACATAACTAACATCATGATAAGTTAGTAAGAAAATGTTATATATAAATATTTATTAACAATGCAAACCACAGAGGTTATAATTGCATGCTTGCGAATGCAATTAGTAGAAATACTAATAAAAAGAAATGAGGATCATTAACTAGTCTAGTTATTAAAAAAAGGATGCAGTTATTTAGATTTAGGTTAGTTAGTATCAATCTGTACCTAAGTAGTCTATATAAATTCAGATAGAAACTTACTCTACGAAGTCTACATAATGTAGACGGGCAAGTAGATACATATTGCGTGAATAACTTAGGAGGATAATAGCGTGATACAAGCAAGTGCGCTCAAATGTGCACAAATAATAATCTGTAATCACATATGCAATGTACCTAATTACTTCATTAAGACACGAGAGCAGAGAAATCAAGGCGATCCTCGACTTTCTGTTATACTTATACAGAAGTTTATGTGTGACTTTGCATAGATAATACAATTAAAGATCATTTAAGAGTGATAATTATAATTCTAAAACTGAGTGTTATCCCGTTACAGGTCCCCCTGCGCCCGGCACACAAACTGAACTAAGCACTATGAAACATACAAATTGAAAATGGCTTTTAAAAAGTAAACATTATCTATTGTTGACGTTTTGTTGTATTGTTCATGGAACAAGAGAGAATACTTATGTATACATGATTGAATAGTTGTTGGTAAAATTAGATTTTAAGCCTCGACTGGCAAAAATCATATCTTCCAAAGAAGAATAATATACAAAAGCGAAAATGGCTACGCAAAGGTTTTGCTTGCGGTGGAACAACCACCAATCTAACATGTTATCTGTGTTTGATCAGCTACTACATGCGGAGACGTTCACAGATGTCACGCTCGCTGTTGATGGCCAGTTGCTGAAAGCACATAAGATGGTCTTGTCGGCTTGTAGCCCTTACTTTCAAGCCCTCTTCGTCAATCACCAAGAAAAACATCCCATTGTAATATTGAAGGATGTTCCGTATTCGGACATGAAGAGTTTACTAGACTTCATGTACAGAGGGGAAGTAAGTGTGGACCAGGAACGATTGACAGCTTTCTTAAAAGTAGCTGAGAGCTTGAGGATAAAAGGACTTACAGAAGTAAACGAGGAGAAGTGTGATATTCCAGCCTTAACTAATTCGTTAATACAGCAGCAGACGAATGCGCACACACCTCCCCCTCAGCTTCACAGAATACATCCATACATGCATCAGAAACGGCCGGCATCCGGGATGCCCAGCGGAGGGGCGCCTCCCAATTTATTAATGCCTTTATTGGGTAACGCATTGATGCAACCGAAAAGAAAACGAGGTCGGCCGAGAAAACTTAGTGGAAGTTCAAGTGACGCTCTAAACACAGCGGCGAGTCCCCCCGGAGAGTTTATTCCTGACCCTGCCTCTCATGGATCATCGAACAGACCTGGTGACCAACTGATAAGAGGCTCACCAGAAATGCTGGAAGTGAAGATGTCCATGGACAGCTTCAACGCTGAGGATGGCGCAACGTCAGGGGGCGAGGAGGCTGGCGAGGCCCTCCTCATCGACGAAGGTGATGACGCTCAATCGGCTGAAGCCCCGATGACTGGCAAAGACTCCGAGTCGGCAGGTATGTGGCCATCCCCATTAGACTTTTCTAATATTACAGCTACGTCGGTAGAAACTATTCACTTGTTAATAAAATAATATTCTCATTTTATGAAATATTGTTGGTACCTGATCTGCAATATGCCTGTTGTATTGATGTATAGAATGTTCAACTGTAAGAAAATAAAAAGTCGCGCTATAAGTTAATAAATGAAGATATTGTTGTTTATACTCGCTTACTATTTGTAAATACCTGTATTAATCTTCCTTTCCAAACATCTAACATTGTTTAGAACAGTACAATTTTAATTAAAAAGGGAAAAGCTAATGGGATATAAGCTTTGATGTTAGGATACGTTAAGTGAAAAGTGAAGTGTATTACGAATGCCTACTTTATATTTAATAATATTTAAACTTTATTGAAAAGGGGTAAGTGATTATCTATGAAATTTTTTGACGTATACGAGTAACAGATGCTTATTTTTCTTCTATAAATCGACAATTTTAACTATTGCTTGCTTTTCTGCTTTTGGGGAGAGCTATTAGAGGAATGGCCAGGGGCAAACTCGGTGTGGTACTAAATGGTTTGATTGATAATTTCTTTCTTTTTAAACTTCTTTAAAACAAAAACATTTTCATCATTACGAATAAGAAAAGGGAACACAAACAAGGCTTATTCCCAATAGCTTTCCTTGGTAATAAAGCAATTGGAAATATTCTGGTGGCTTGCCACTCACAATAAACTTTTTAAATACATAGGTTCGTAGTTTCTAAGACTTATTTTAAATAATAAGACCTAAGTAAATATTTTTGCGTCTCACTGAAATATTTCCATTGACGATGTCGAGTGAAATGAATAATTTGTTTATTTCATCAATTTCGTATAAATTGAGACCTGAGACAAACTTTTCAGATCCTGATAAACCGACAAAAGAAGAAATACAACAAAACTTATCTACAAACGGGCCTGTACTTTCTATAGAAAATGGATCTATTAAACAAGAACCAGCCGCTGAGCTTAACGACGGTTACAATGAACCAATCGAATATAAATACAATCCTGACAGAAGCCGCGAGAACTCTAATTCGCAAGATGGTCCTATTAAAGACACAGAAGACAAACACAGACTAGGTCGTAACTTAAAGCCAAAGAATAGTAAAAAATTGCTACCCCAAATGTCCAAAATTAGAGCTCGAAACTTGTTCAATCAGCTATCCGGGCTATCAAGTTTGAATCCCGCGCTGAATACGTTTGATAAATTCTCCCCAGACCCGGTTCTGATGCCAGCTCTCGCCACACAGCTGTTCGCCGCTGAATTAGAGCAAAATAACCTCAACTTGGCTAATAACGAGATAGCCGATTTAGCGCAGACCAATTGGGAACATCGTATATTTCCCTCGCCTATAAGAAAGGCCAATATGGGTAGTGTGGGCAACTACCACGAGGAGACGAACGAGTCGGTGAGAGATTATTGCATCAAGGAAGGAGAAAATGTATTCAGATGTAAAATATGCGCGAGAGTCTACACGCATATAAGTAATTTCTGTAGGCACTACGTCACTTCTCACAAGAAAGATGTAAAAGTTTTCCCATGTCCCATTTGTTTCAAAGAGTTCACTCGAAAAGATAACATGATCGCTCACTTAAAGATCATTCACAAAAATCAACCGAATGCCAACGAGCAAATGGCGAAGCAAGAGTCTTAATGTACTTATTCAGAAGTTTTAGATTGTCGGCAACACTCAGTAGGTCCTCTTTGTCGGTACAGATGTATTAAGATCTGATTAGCCAGAGTAGAATTTATTCATGTTATACGTTATTTAACTTAAAATTTGGATTTTCAATAGTTTATAAAGCGTAGATTGCGTATTGAATAAGCGTTCGAGCTCTAAGTTTCATGCATATGTCAATAAGTTTGTTGATATTAGACGACGCCAGTCGTTTGTTGTTAATATTTATCTATTTATTTATATTGTTCCATTTGTTTCGCAGAGTGCTGACTTCAAAGAGATTTATAAAATTTTCTATGATTTACTTGTTATTTTGCACTTAACTTGTTACTTAATTTTATTAGTTACAACATTTTCAGGGTACAAAATAACTACTCATGGTGATCGTAAATTCAAAAGTAGTGTAATTTTTTTATGTGCTGAATATTAAATGCAATTCTCATTGAACTGAATTAGTTAGTTTAAGTTTAGTTAATATATTTATGAATTATAGCAATGGCATAGTCTTTTTGTAAATCGAGTGTAGGTAGTGCTAGATGACATGTTGGCATGTCGGTATCTGTTCAGATAAGTATCATGAGAGGCTAAAGTGCTAAACGAACTCTTTATAAAAAGACTTGAACGAAATGCCATTGCGTAAGTAGTAGCGGAAAAATGCATTTTCATTTAACTTGCCTTAATAGTGATCTTAGTTGTAGATGACGATTTGACTTCTCCGAAGTAAAACTCAACACAGGCTATGATTTTATTTTCTAGAATTTGTTAAGAATAATTTTAAAATAGTTTATCAATGTTGAAATATTTGGTTGTAAATGTTATTATACTATTCAAATATCTACTTAATTAAATCGCTTAAATTATTACAATAGATATATACAATAAAATCTATACAGTAGTTAGCGAAACAGTATCAAGGGCGATCGTTGTAGTATGCCTACAAATTACACATAATTAAACGTTCAGTTCCTGAATAATCAACAGAGCCCCAAATCATTTAGATATTTTAATAAAAGTTTTAAATTCCTAACATTATAATATAATGGGATTATATTACTTTGTTAAATTATTAAATTATTTACGCATGTGAAATATCTATTTGTCAAAGACAATACAACAAATACTGTGGCTAATAATGATATTAAAGGTAATTAGATCGCGTATCATATCTATTGTTCGGCATGCCTCCAATGCAGCCGGGCTGAGTTAAGTTGAATGTGCACTGTGCTTATTTAAACTTAATCATCAAAGCCAATGGGTGCAGACGCGGTATAATAGTCGTATCACAAACACATCTACCTTATTCATATTTGAGTTACTATCTAAAACTTTATAGCAAATGTAACATATTATATATTTTAAAAGTTGACGTTAAATTGTATATATTGAAAAGATACAACAAGGCGTTGTTTTTAAAGTGATCTTAGCAAGGTGCTTTGAATGAAGTTTATATGTAACTGGAATCATGAGATGATTTGTAAATTCTATTTTAGTAGAAAACAAAATGCCTTAAACATAAAGTAAGGAATGGTACTTATACATTATTTACTTAGTTAAATTTAGAGGCAAAAGTAGTCTTCCATGTAATGATAGCGACACGTTTTCATATTTCAATAATAACGACAAAACATAAAATTGTTTTAATCACTATTATATAAAAAAAAGAGTTAAGTTGTATAGGTAGTATCTACTTTAATAGGTACCTACGTAATTACGTTGTCGACCCAAAAACAAAAAAAAACTCCAATATATAAACGTAGGTCCAGGGAACGCTTGCCTATTAGTGTGCCTTTACTTGTATATTAATAAGTTTAATATTTATCAACTACTAGAATACTAAGAAATTTCAAAAATGTTATGTATTATTTATTTTCATTATTCAGAGTTTACAATGAATACTTTAAGAAGCTTCCTTAGGAGTTTAGAAACCTATTAGGCCCAAGTAGTTAATTAAACGATGTAATTAAAATTAAGAATATATCATCTCATGTTTTCCATTTTGTTTGGAAATTGGAACAACTCTTGAATGTTATTTACAAAATGAATATAAAAATTCGTGTAATTTTCGAGGCGTCGGGTCTTGATAATCAATATTAAGACTGTTAAAATTCATAAAAAACGAATTTATTGTACCTACCTTTCATAAATCTTTATACGAAATTTACCTTGGACATTGATAGGTACTTAAAGAGGAAATTTAGACTTAAAACGGTGAGGCTATTATTGAACGATTAAACAAATCACTTACATTATGATAGTCAATTTAGCCAGTGCCTAAGCTTAACCCGTTCATTTGTCTGTACCGAATTACTACTTGAACATCTTCTCTGTAATGTTACGTCTAATATATAGCATTGTTTTGTTTTAATATTATATTATATTTCAGCTGTATGTCAAAATTCAGATAAAATTCATGTTCTTTGAACTCCGTATATTTATTATAATAGTTATCATCTCACTAATAAATAATTTTATTATTTGTTAACGTTATATCATAATTGGTGCTAAATTATACTTAAGAAAATGTCACATGTGATGTGACATAAAATGGATTGTCCCTAAAATATACATATTATATATTGTTTGTTGATATTGTTTTTTTAAGAAACATGTATGCAAGTACATTGTAGTCAGTCGTTACATTTATCCGTTGACAAAGTTATCATGGGACTTCAAACATTCGCAATTATGTAGTTCAATTCAAATGTTAATAATTATTATTCGTGATTGAAACAAAATAATAAGGATGTCTATATACTTACAGTTTATTATAAAATTTCAAAGCAATATTTACAAAAATAATTATTACAAGGAATTATTGAAAGATAGTTTAACATTAATAGCTTAGAACTGGGTTCAAATTAATAATTAATTTTCATCTTATATAAATTACTTACGCATATAGGTTCTCTAAAAGTATGTACTTAGGTTGGGTTTTTGAGGGATTGGTCAAGTGGTTTCAAATAATAGAGAAGTATTGATAATTTGTAAACTACAGGGATGTATAATACACCTACGGTGTGATTATAAAACTTTATCGTTCTCGTTTATGATCAAATTAATTTTATTTTTTATTTCGTGAAAAGCGTAAGCTTAAGTAGTTGCCTATGCCAATTCCTCAAACATTACCAAAATCGTTAAGTTGTTAACTTTCTCTCACAAAAGTTGTATTAAAACCTGCAGATAAATACATATTTAAATTATATACTATAATTAAAATTCACACGACAAATATAATAATTGTAATTCTAGAACTTAGCCAAATGTTAAGCAAATCCATATTTTTTTTGTTATTTGCACTTAGACAATAGAAAATGCAAAGAGTAATGTTTAGATAAATTTAGAATTGAAAGTTACGCGACATAGAAGTATTTGTTATGAAACAAAATACAATGGTATACAATAAGGTGTTAATTACTATTTTTAGAAACTTTAAAGAAAATAATAAAAGTTACAGCAAAACAGCCAATATTTTTAATGATTCTTACTTATTATTTTGTTTTGATTCGCTTTTTATGTTATTTTAAGTTTTACCTCTTTGATTTTATTTATTGTGACATTGTTTATGCCTGTCTGATTGTCTGTTAAACTTTATTTTATTTATCGTTATTACGTTCAGCATGTCGATTCTGTAAAAATCTCACCGTGAAGACTTGCGTGGAGTGAGCTGTCAGTGCCATCCCGTCTTGGTCAATCCCCAGCATCAGTGGCACTGACAGCTCACTTCACCTAAGATTTCACGGTGAGATGCTTACAGAATAGCACTACTGGTACCTGTACCGTGCCCACAGCCCCGCGTGTACTGATATTGAATGTCTTCTCTTGCCTTTGATTTTATACTAAAGTTGGTGACACGATTTAATTACGTTTAGGTACATTGGCTGTCACCCGTGATTTATGCAGCAACGATGACGAACACTAACGATTTCAACAATATTTTATTTTTTATATTTAAATAGTAGCAAAGTAACAACACGGGTTATTAGTAAAGAGTAGATTAAAAGTTAAGTTATTTATAATATTATAGACATAAATAGTGTTGTTGACGATGGAGTGACATTGGAACACTGTACTTATAGAATGTCACATGAGTCACGAAGAGAGGACTGATCAGGTACGTTATCCTATGACGCTACTCTCACGATTCGTAGATGGTGTGGTTAGAGCTAGATTACGTTTAATGCTTACTATGTTGCTCAAATTGATGCTCTGCAATGAACAAAGTATTGATTTGTTGGTCCAGTACAAATTGTTGCTTTTTTATTTTTTATTTATACCATACTCTTAGACAATTCTGATGCAATATTATCCAGATATTGATTAATGAGGCTAATTACATGTTCCTGATAATTTTATCCAAACATGATTGTACCTTTTGGCTTATTTTTCTGTATGTCCACATACAATACCTATATTGGCAACTATTTTTCTAAATAAGTTTTCGTGTGTAACGAACGACACACACAACTCTCTAAGTTTAATGTTACTTTTCAACTATCAACCCACCTTATGTGATCTTAAGAGTTTAAGTTAACTGAAGTGTTATTTTTATAATTATGTACCTACTACTGAACTTGCCGAAATAGTTCCAAACGCAAACACTTGAGTCCTATTATATCATAGTGAAATCTATTCTTTTTTGTTATTATTTTTTAATTTATTAATTTATATGGTTATTTTTAAATAGTTTAAGCAGTTTGAGTTCGCAGTTCATGTTTTAAATAAAACATCAGATTTTCATTGAACACAATTTCTATTATCTATTGAAATTTATTTGCTTAGTGAGTTTTAATTTATAGGACTGATGATTTAAATTTTGGTTAATATATATACACTTAGTACATATATTCCAAAATTGATACTATTTCACATTTTTCTAGATTTTAAATGTATTATTTTGAATGCATCTCATGAACAAGTTTATATTCGTAAACAGTTTTGTGGATCATTGTGAATTGTTCTAATACTGGTGCTTTAATTATTATCATATCAATGAATTTTCTAAACGGCAGCTACTTCAAATTATATCGTAAACTTGTTCATGGAATGATTCCTTAAATCGTGGTTTTTCATTTTAATCATGGTGTAATAAAATTTCGTCATAAAATTTGAACAAATAAAGTTAATATATTTTCAGTTTGTTTTTTTCTTTTATTTTTATTGTTGTCCTTCTCTTTATTCACCTGGTAGCACACGATTTTCATTATTTTGCAAATATTAGTGCCTATAATCACTGCAGTAAGTTGAGCAACCTAGGTAGGTATATAAAGGACAATTCCTAAGGACTCTAAATTATATAAAAAAACTAAAATGTATAAAAACTGTCACACCAACTAACCATAAATTTATTATAGCTATGGTGTTGTCCTTTTATACAAAAAGTTTTGAAATATTAATCATAAATGTTACAATCTAGTTATCTAAAAGGATTCGTACTCATAATTTTTTACCTTATATTCCAGGACGTGGTAGCCCTGATTCAGAAAATAAGGAAATGAAATATGCTCGATCGTCGCCCTCAAATGATGGAAAAATTCGCGTAAATCCGGCAACGCAGGCTTCTACTTCAAATGAGTATCAAAATGACTCCTTAAATAATAACACGCTACAGACCGGCAGTCAAATGCAGAGGCCAGCTGTCAGAAGACGGATAAGGAGAAGAGCTAATTCAGCATCGAATGACCCCGCCGAGCAGCTAACGGAGATGTCAGTGAGAGGTCTCAACCTCTTTAGATACGCGTCTGTAAGCGAGGGGGTGTACCAATGCACGGAGTGCGCTAAAGAGAACATTCAAAAAACCTTTAAAAACAAATATTCATTCCAGAGGCACGCTTTCCTGTACCACGAGGGTCATCAAAGGAAAGTATTTCCGTGTCCAGTTTGTTGCAAAGAATTTTCTAGGCCTGACAAAATGAAGAACCACATGAAAACGACGCACGACTGTTACGTACCAAAAGATTGCGTATATCCACCGAACGCATTCTTCTTGATACCTGGGATGGAGGGCCAGCTTCCTCCCGGCATCAAGCTGGAGGCGATGGGCTCCGGCTCGCCACGCGGCTCCACGCCCTCGCACTCCTCGCCTGACCCTGCGCAAGTCTGAGTGTTGGGTTTGCGCTGGATTGTTATTGATTCCACGTAAAAATATAAACGTTTCCTTTGGCTAGTTTGTAGGTCAAGATATCGAGGTTTCGATTATAGTATTCGTTCTATTTTTGGAGTTAAATTTTCATGTACATTTTTACATTGTACGTATTACAATATTTCCAGGAATACTGTTATGCATTTAATAACGAATGTTTGTTACATAAAATAAAGCTCATTATGTTATCTTGTTTAAAAGTATGGTTGTGCAAATAATAGACAATAATATACAATGTAATATTTGAGGCCAGTTACTGCGTGTTGAATTTAACTTGTTTTTGAAATTATAGCATTTGTAGGTGCTACAAAAGTCTGAAATGTGCCTTCCATTTACGCAGTTAAATTAACTATAATAATTGAATGAGTTGTCGCCTAAAGTGCCTAAAAATACTTATTAAAGTTATTCGAGATACCGCAAGACACCAACCAAAGACTGTATTACAAATAAAACTTATTTTTATGTTGTCTATGTTCGCAAAATTGCAACATTACCGATATGTGATCGGAACTAGCGGACCGGGCACTGGCACGTGTCTGGGCGGTGGCAAGGAGCCCGTGACATAAGTATATTGCGACAATATCATATCACTCGCAAGCATTAATAAAAATAGATATATTTAATAATATTAAAATCTTTTCTATCTTACTAAAGACTTTTATAAAATAGATTATATTAAAAATATTTGTCTACCAATTAGTGAGCCAACTGTTATGTACGGTATGTACCTATTTGATTGAATCTATTTTCACAAGAGAAGTATAGTGGGAAAATATCAATATGTTAACATTTAACTTGATAGTGCCATAGCGCAATTTTTATTCATTTTGTATAATTTTTAATATTACTAAAGTTTCCAACTCTTATTATTTCACTTTTTAGATTATATTTAGTGGATAGCGATAAAGTTCTAGGTATACTGGGAACTAAAACAAAATCAGCAGTTCTTCCATTGATAAGGGAAATAATATTTGTTAGGTAATGTTAGTGTAACGCCTAATGTTCATGTATATCGTTAAGTTCGATTTCAGAATGGTTTATACAAAATCTACGTTATTATAAGTTCACGTTTTTGGAAGAGTAGGTACGTTTATGAGGTCGATTAATGTTTTACAGATTAGATACTAAAACAGAGTAGTATTAATTTTATGTCTATCTAAAGCATTAATCGTTTATAAATTGAGTTTCTGTATTTTAAATTTTAGCGCACAACTTGGATATAGTTTCATCTATGTATGTTAAGTTTACATAAATAAGATTTTGTTAGATCACGCTCTTGTATATAGTTAAACTGTGTATTAAATAAACATTTAGGATATATATTATAGTCGCCGACAAGGTATTAACAATTTGCAGTGTGATTTTTATTTAAGTAGGTACCGTCAGCGCCAGTCAATCGCACAAACTAACTCAACGTCACGAAACGTTGATATTTTCTTGACAAGGATTAGGTTTTTTGTTTGTATTTTCTTTTATCTTTCATTTTGACCACTTCCTTTTCTATTATCTTATGCTTGTTTGCTTTCTCAAGTTGGAGGAGAATTGTTTCATACATATTTTTATCTTTATTATTTGAAGTGGTGAAGTGTTATACCTAACTTTTATATTTTTTGTAGTATTTTATTTTGTGATATTAGTGCTAACTAAGTTGGCGATCATGTTCATTGTTGAGTTATTGTAATTCTTACTTTCTCATTTCTAAACACATGCTGCAAGGCAGCGTAATTTTAATACCTTTAAAAAGCATTGCAAAACATATTTTACTTTATGAATAAAGTATTACGACAGTTAGAATGGGTTTTTTGCTAAATTTAATTATCAGCGATTATATATTTTGTTATTTTACTTGTAACTAGAAAATTACGAAAATTTTACCTGCACAAAAAACATAAATAAAGGTTGCTTGGTAATTTTGTGAAACATAATTTCTTATGATTATATCTCTGTCTGGCTTAATTTCTGTTGGAATTTTCTTTTGGAGAAGTTTAACTGTACCTACCTTCTAATATATTATTATATACCTCCATGATAGGTCCTACAGAAGGGTAATTATTACGACTAATTTCTAATAGCAATAATATGCTAAATGTAAACTATGTTATATGAAAAAATCGTCTAGAAGTTTAAAAATGTTTATTATTAACTAATATTGCAAGAAAAGTTTTTACTATTTAGGTTCGTGTCAAGTGCAATGATTATATGCAAGTGTTGTTTTTTTTTTCTATATTCTATTGATTCTTACTCGATGCCAGTAGATCAGCTTATTTAATATCAGACTGATGAAGGTTTAACAATTTAGCTATTAGAATCCTTCTTTCCGGAATTGTCCCTGTTTGATAAGTTCTTGGTATCGAGTATTATTAGTTTACTATCGTTCACATATAAAGTCCTGTACCATCAATTTTTTCATCGAATATTATTAATATTTACTTGTCTTATTCTATCAAATTCCTGTTTCAATATATTGAGAGATTCCTACCAATTAGTCGTTCAAAAGTATCATTTATTTTTATTTACACCGATGCAAGGTAGCTCTGAATACTTTGTAGAAACCGTCAGTAAATACATCTTTTGTTTTTAAGATGGGCCATACTAAAATATGTTTTTTTTTTCGACTACCCTACAATATTGTAATGATATAGTGATATAAGAACGTTAGATATTCGATAGTCTATATTAACAATAGCTATTAACAAAATTACTACCACAGTCTAACTGATAATTTTAATAGATTACTTTAGTAGGTATGTAATTATCGTTGCAAACATCAAAGCTTTAACAATAAATTGATGAGAACGAGACAAAAGTTTATTTTTATTGTAACAAAAATATAGTAGTTATATTATAAAGAAAGGATCTTACCAACACGTATTGAGTAATTATTGTGAAAAACATTTACCTACACTACGAAATAAACGATAAAAAAATATTTGAGTGTCTTTAATTACGACTACCTGCCCCCATTAAATTGTACCTTTATCTGTTTTAGTGTTACTTTAATTTGCGGAATAGCTATAATTAATAAATTCATTAATTTGTCATTAGAACTTCCAGAATACCACTACACATTTGATGATGATGGCGACAACGGCAGGTTTCCTATAATAACACTAGAGGTAATGTCGGATTGTTCTAATCCTGATCCGATTATAGCGAACTATGTAGCTTCAACAACGAATTGCGACCCCTTTGATGATGCACTTAGAAAGGATACTGGAATTCATTTCCTAACAGAGCAGATGCCTGCACTGGCTCCTAAACCCATGGAGAAGGTAAATAGAGAAGGAAAAGACGGAACCAGAGGGAAATACGAATTATTGGAATATTTGCTGAAGAATGACGGCAGCGTCATCTGTAAGATGTGTGGGGAAGTGCTGCAAAGCCGTACGCACTGGTACAGGCACAAGTATAAGAGGCACGCAGCGCAACCGACCAATCCCGCGCCACTTTTCCAGTGCGAACAATGTTTTGGCTATTTCAAAAGTAGAAAAGGTAAGAATCTTCAAACCATATTAAAGTATGGCTGTCATATATAAGTAACTTAATAATTAACTCTGCTTGCCTGAGCTTTTGCCCTGGTTCTGTCCGCACCTACCGAAAGAAGGAAATAAGAAACCTACAAAGATTTTATTTAGGTACCTATAAATAAGAAATAGCTTAGCCGGAGCAGCTTACATTTAAAACTATACTTTCTTTAGAACTAAAGCAGTACAAATAGGACCGAAGAATAAGTAGAAGTCCTCTCGAGACGTCGTCGATTCCCTCCCCCTCTTCCCAGCCCGATCACTAGGTACGGTAAGCCGATCCCTTGGGAGAAGAAAGCCAAATACCTAAGCGTGATCCTCGATCAAAACCTTACCTTTATGGCTCATATTAAGGCGGGCGCACCGCCCGTAGCAGGCTCCACTTTGTACTGACAGCCCGTAGTAAACTGTCACTTAAATGCAAGCTGCGCATCTATACCGCGGTCATCCGTGCCATAATGACCTATGCCTGCGTTGTATTTGCGCACGCTCACCCACTCATCTCCATAAGATGCAGACCCTCCAGAACCGTTTCCTCAGAAAGGTCACGGGTGCCCCCTTCTATGTCCGTAATATAAATCTACACGTCGACCTTAAAATGCCTACCATAAACCAGTTCATGAAACGCTTCTCCAAGCGTTTCTTCGACTGTGGCATAAAACACCCAAATTCCCTGATTTCAGCGGCCGCCCGCTATACTCCCTCCCGCATAAGCAGTATTCGCCGACCAAGGCATACTCTAATCGCCCCCGACGACGCCACTACCCTCCTCCAGGAGAGCAGTAAGGCCATCAGCACTTTACACAAGCGCAAAACCCGATCGGCGTCCTACCGTCCTCGCCGCCGAGGCCCGCCCCACCCCACAGGAGGTGCCCTTAGCGTGTAGTCGCTTAGTTTTTAGTTAGTATTTAAGTTTAAGTCTTGGCTGGAGGGCTTAATTTATTAGGGCAACCACAGGCAAGTCCGCTTAAGCAGACGAAAACCTCATAGGTTGACCTGCGAGACGACATACACAAAAAAAAAGTAGAAGTCCTGAAATTGTCTCATCACCCTGCTACCAGCGGCCCAAAGTCATAACAGAGCGCGGGTGGTTCCAGGGATTAGTTCTAGATTTGTTTCATCGTTAGGTACTCTCCTGAAATTTAATTCGTTTCGCGTCATTCTTTGCAGCAAATGATTTTATCGATCTCCAGCCAGCGGACTACTTCTTTAAGGCTGATAGTTCTTAGATTAGGTAGTCTCAAACTCTATTTCAAGTTGTGTACTTCTTTTCGCGTAGACTTGATTAGTAGACTTGGTAGCCATGTTGATTGCTTTCTTTTTTTTTTCATTTTCATTTTTTTATCAGTGGCATTATTTAGGTGATCAAAGGTGCAACTGAACGGGCACTTAGAACACTCTATCAAGCACGGGGTGATGCATCAGACGAAGTGGGAAATTACTGACCCTTCCGTGGATGGGTCAGTAATTTCCCACTTCGTCATAGTATGTTTGCAGCGGCCTACTTGGGTACGCAATTGAGCTCTCCATAATATAGGCCACTGGAGATCACGCCTGGTGGGCAAATGTTCCTGGGGTTTGACGAAGTCGAATGTGGTGGATGTTTGTCTACCCACAATTTGCTTCTATTTGGGTGGCTTGTCTTAGGTAGCCCGCCTAGAGCGTAAGAAGCTCTTCCTACTTTAAGCCGACCCGGGGTTGTTGTGTAATCATAGAGTGGATGTCGGGAATCGATTTTCTATTACGCTTAATTTCTTAAATAATGGAGCAAAACGAAACCTCTCCAGCCAGAGGGCTCATTTTATTCTAAAACGCTTAGGTGCGGTACGGTCAGTTTCTCGAACAATGAAAGTGATCGTTTGAATTACCAACAGCCAATCGCAACATTTTACGCGCGCTTTACGTTCCTATAGATAGGTAAAGTTCCCACTGCTGGGTAAAGGCCCCCTCTTTTCGAGAGTGGCCTGTTATCTAACACGCGGCCCAGTGCGGTTTGGTAGATGTCAATGTCTTCGAAGTTTTGGACCTAGAACATGTCGGTTTCCCCACGATGTTTCTTCACCGTTTGAGAGCAGTGGTGATGACATTATTAACGCAAAGTAAAGCGCCTGCCTGGGTTCGAATCCAGGGCCGATACCACTGGGTCACCACTGCTGCTGTAGTATATAATATTTAGTATAATTATTATAGTATATTTAGTATAGTACAATATAGTGTAGTATAAATTTAGTATCAATTCAGTCATACTCAACACTAGTTAATTACTTTCCCCAGTACATTTTTTTTTTTAATTTTATTTTTTTATTTTTTTTTTTTTTTTTGTTGCCCCACACTAGGAATTACTCCTGTATCGTGGGTGCGTTCACAAACATGAAAACTCACATACACAAGACACCCAGACCCGGAACAACTATTTGTAGGTCATACAAATATTTGTTCCGTGCGGGAATCGAACCTGCGACACGGAGCGCAGCAGCCGATCGCTCAACCACTGCGCCAACCGTGCCGTCATTGAATGTGTATGTGTTGATGGGGTTCCAAAACCTAAGATGAAGGAACAGAAACGAGTGTATACCTACACTAGGTGCTAGTCATTTTCTAACTTTCTTTATAATCTCAGTCTAAGGACATCATTTAACTACTTACACTAGGTACATCTAATCAAAACTTTCAGGGTACATCGGACACGTAGCAAGTAGACACAGCGAATTGTTATCAGACACAAGTCCAGTATTAAACAACACACAAGCAGAAGCTATTATTACGGAAAATCTGCAGCCTGTTGCACCGGAAGCGAAGGACGAACCCGATCCAGAATTAGCAATACCTAAATCGAGTGTACTGAACTATCAAACATCCGTCGTAAAACAAGCGACGAAAGCGACAGAAACAAAAAAGACATACCATCGTAACAAAGGTACGTAACTTCCAGCTGATGCTTATTTTACAGTGGGATACACTGATTACTAGAGACTGGATATTCGGATACATATTCAGTTAGGAGAGAGACAGACACTACCGCCCTGCTGAGCTTACTGCAAAGCAGGTGGAGTCGGTGCGTAAACTTCGCAGCCTTACAACCACCGTGTAACGGCCACACCGCACATTTCCGTGTTACAAGGCAATAACTTACAGATTACTAACCTCCGGTATAGCGGCCGTCTTAAAGCGTACGAGAGACTCAGATACGAACGCTATCTCTCTCTATTGCGACTGGATCATGGACAGTCGGCATCCAAAAAGTTGAGATGTTGGCTATGCGCTTTTGTATAAAAAATCTCGCGGTTCCGGAATCAAGAAATTTCGTGTCTATTGAATCGGATGCATATCTTTTGGCCTATTATTAGTCGCTTCCATACTAACACCCGACTAGTTATGCATGCGGCGTTCTTGGCTTAACGGTTTACGTAAAATATATTCTAAGAAGCCGCTTCCATACATTCAAAGCCAAAAATTAACTTTAGGTTTTATAATATGCTTCCAAATATCCTATCTCTACTGATAACGAAGGATGAAACTTGTAAATCAGTCTCAATATAACTTAAAATGACGCTGTCCAACCATGGACCTTTTTACAGTTTCCTCCAATCTGCTGGCTCTGATTTACAAGATACTGGATCAGCAAACTGCGTATTAATATTTGAAGTGTTTTTGGTTACAGAACCAGCGGTGAACAAAGCAGACTGGGAAGAAAAACGTTCCAAAGAAGAGAAGTTAGTGGCTGACATCATAGACCGGGTGCGTCGTGAGTGTGAGGCTCAGCCCACTCCTCCAGCATCCGCGCGACGGGTCTATGCGCGCCGCGCTGCCACAGTTATGCACCCAATGCGACAAACAGACGCATTGACATAAGCACGACACACGTGAAGTTCCTCTAGGATAGCTTTAATATTAAGACAAACGGCGTCTGTTGTAACATTGTGGGTATACGTACAATCCTAGGATTAAAGCTCTGACCAAACTGGCCGATTGTGTCAACTAACTTGGAGATGTTCCAACTGGCGCGAATAGTCGCGAACCGAGTCCCACTCGGGATTTGCCTCAGGGTGGCCAAATTTAATAGGTCCATTATGAACTGGTTTATAAAAACTTTTGTTAAACTCGTATCGTATCGTAAAAAGTGAAATCGCTACAGTACTCTTAATACATATAGCTATGCAGATTGAGGTGACAAAAGTATTAGTTGACATACAAGACCTATATTGCACATGCTCATGAATTCATGATAATTATTAGCAGTAAACTTGTGTCAAAGCAACATTTTTGATAAGATCAAAGACTTCCTCGGTTTTAATATTCAATTAAACCCAGGGTAAGCGCACTCAAGCAAGCAAAACATGAAACGAAGCATAGGTTTGTCCGTTTTTCGTGTTATCTTTAAGCATACGCAAGCTACGGTCACCTGGGGGACCGTAAAAATAACGCAACTACCATATGGGAGCAGCATTGAGTATAAGCTTTTATAAGAAGTGATTTAAGCATAGCGGAACCATTTGAGCAAAAGTAAGCCTTGAGCAACCTCTGTAGTCAGAAGTTTTGAACAAACTCGATAAAAGACATGTTGCCCTGGTCGTACTGCATTTGTGATCCAGAACTTTGTGTATTTCCTTAACTTTTCAGAATTCGGAATGTTGTTAATGGCGTTTATGTGTGAAAATAAACTTTTTCATGCCAAGATTAGAAATTTACAACAATTTAAACCCCACTAGAATATAAAATATTGCTCATGTAATTTAACATCTTGTTTTCTTAGTAAATGACAACAATTGAATAACTCATTGTTTAGATATGACCATTAACTACCTACTGGTAATAGATTATATTAGCACAAAAAGAAAACTACTATAGATTGCCATAAAATGTAGTATATTTTACAAAAGGTGGTTCTTTTTAATAGCTCGCGCTGTCCCACTCCTGGGCAAAACTTATAACAGTATATTACCTCTTTTCAATATATCAAGCAATCCTGCCCTCACAATGTAGGATACGATGTTTTTAAAACGAGATACGGCCTATGAAAAATTTGCTCAGTTTTTGTGACAATCAATCAGTACTCAAAGGCTCAATATTATCCAACTTCTTTTTTCGTGCCAAATTTTGTAAATACGTGCCACTAGTTATATTTATTAAACTTATGTGCCAAATATTTCCCAGATCATGTAAATACTTATTATAAACTTATACAATATTAAATCAGTGTCTACTCCATTTTAAATATTAACTAAGAATTTTTGTGAAGTCTTTTAATTAAATAGCGAAGTTAGGTTTAGGAGAAATTATTTCGAAATTCTTCATTATGTTCCTACTAAGTAGTTAGTCCTCGTGCCATCAAAAAATCATATCATTAAATACAAATAAATGGAATTAAGAATACGACATTGAATTCAACGTTAAAAAATGAACTTAAGTAGGTACGTAACATCATAAATGAGGAAGCTCTCACAAGAGTTTTTATTTTTCCAACACCTAACGATTTAATATTATATTGTACCATAGAGAGCTAAAGTAGTTTCTCTTATAATTGGATATTATTATCTACCGAATATTGTCGATCAATAAATACCTACCTATTTATTTCCCTTGTATCATCTAGGCCTTTCGTTTAAAAGTACTCAAATGTAACAAATTCTGTCCCGTATTCGTCTATGTTGTTTTTTTATTATAATCGGCTTAATTAAATAGGAATGAAATGTGAGACTGAAAATTAAATAAAACGTTAGAATCTCCTGGCATGCCTACGTTAATAATAATGTTTGTGACCCATGGGTGCATGGGTCATCTACCCATGCTTTTGCGATATTTGTATTGCCTAACTACTTACCTATTCATAATTATTTACGTAGTAGGTACCGTCTAGCTAGGTAGGTATTTAAAAAAATGAAAATTGAAACCCTGCATCAGGGTTGCAATTTTTGTTAATTTCTACAGTATTTTACTGACTTAGGTAGGTAAGTACCTACCTACTTATTTTGTTGATCTATGTTTTTATTGTTAATGTTTGTATTTTAATTATTATTAATCTTATTAGGTACTTATGTAATTTACCCATTCACTAAATGTGTCAAACTTGTAAGTATTAGTATAATATCTTACAATATACAAAAACTGTGATGAATGTAGCTCTGAAATATACGTATTTCGAAACATAATTAGGTTTTATACTTATCCTCATGATTTAAATCCAGGAATCACCACCTTACTACACTGACAATTCCCAACATCCCCTCTACGACAATACAACGACCCAGGGTAGGCATAAAAGTCGTAAGAACTTCTTAGGCTCTAAGCAGGCCATCCATAACAAATCACCCAATGAGAGCAACAAATTGTGGGAAGATAAACATGCACTCCTGAATTCGTTAACACCCAAGAACATTTACCTCCCGGGCGTGATCTACAGTGGGCTATATGGAAAGGTTGTAATCGATGGCATGCCCAAGTAGGCCGCTGCAAACACAATTTGTTGATGTGGTGGATTACTGACCCATCCAACATCTAGTGCGAGTGCGGTGCTTCTGATCAGACTATGCCCCACTTGCTGGAGTGTCCAAAGTACCCGTTCACCTGTACCTAGGAAGACCTAAATACTGCCACTGATCCCGCAATCATCGTGGCCTACGGTGGCACGCGTAGCAGGACAAACTTTTGTGGAAGACTTGAATAGACAAAATGAAAGATTTATTTTATTTATCTATCATTTTGACTATTCTTCCGTCGACAAATCTTGTTTCTATAGTGGTCATGCTGCGCGTGCAGGGCTAAAACTATTAAAAAAATATTAAAAACAACGAGGAAGAGAACCATGAACCACCCAGAAAGAAAAATCCTAGTTTATGTCTTTTCGAAGCTAAACGTCTCAACTGAATAGAACAAAAGGTTTCATGCAGGTACTTTAATCTACATGATAACAAGACCTAAAGCCACGGAGTAGAAAAAAGTAGTGGAAGTGCACACGCAGCTATCAAGCGCGTGTCACAGTTACGCGGACAATATGTAAAATAATAACAACCTTCGAACGTTATGATAAGACTTAATTTTGTATGAACAACAAATTCAACTTTGACGAAAAGCTTTTTTTTTTGTTGACACAAAATTAAGACGTATTACAACTGACGATGGTAGTTATCAATTTACATATTTTTCCGCATAATTGTGATACACGCTGGTAAACTGACGAGCACTTCCACTTGTTTTTTCTATTCCGTGCCTAAAGCGATCCATCAATCTACCTTGCCTATTCCTTATTATGTTGGGGTAGAGATATTGCACGTAAGGGTGGATTACATCAGTAATCGTGACTTTGTTGAATTATTTTGTATGAAAAATTAAAAAAAAAGGATGACTCTAGAGTTGTGGGATATCAAAAAAAAAACCTTGGATAGCGTACGATGATACCCGGTCCGCGTTTTTATTTACGGTATAAAACGCTGAGAGTAATGCCCATTTAAAACAAAAATAGTCTTTGTTTTTTATATTTACACACAAACAGCTTTTTTTAATGTTATATCACGGAAATATTTAAAGGAAACCAGCGTTCAATGATATTAATGTGATTGAGCTGTTCCGTTCATATTTACAGTTTGAAATAAAGATGGTTTGGTCATGTTGAGAGGATGAATGAAAGGAGACTAACAAAATGTATTTACAAGGCAGATGTGAGTGGAAACGCCGTGACGCCCTAGGAGGACATAATAGGGACCTTATTGGTGATGTTCTTCAGAAAGGTCAGGTGCGTAGCACTCGCAACTGGCGCGCGTGTATGAACGTAAACGAGGCAAAAGTAGTATGTAAGGATCGTAGCAGGTGTCGTTCAGTGGTTTCTCCCAGCGGAAGATGGCGTGAGTGTAGCATGAAATAAAAATAGAGGCAATGAACAGAAGTACCTGTTTACAATGAATTATTGATAAGGGACGCTAAAGCAGTCGCAATGAGGGCTCTCAATGAAGAATGGATAAGAAATGGCGAACAATGAAACGCTAATGAGGGTGACGGGGCGGCCGGATGTCAATTAGATTATTGCTAATTGATTTACGTATCTCGCGAACCGTGCATCCTACGCAAAAATGGAGAATCGTAGAAAACGTGCAACGTAAACGCTCAGCGCATGCAAAATTTTTTTTTTTTTTTGGATTGAGGACCGCTTAGTAGTCGGTTCAAACCGCTTGAAAAAAGTGATGGGGAACCGGCACAACCTATCTACTTGGGGTCTGTTTCAAGACTCACTGGATGCAGCTGAACACCAGTGTATGACATGGAGCGACAGCCTAGCTGACCTCCACAGCCCTGTAACTAGGTAAAACAATACCCCTTTGTAAGATTTTAGACCAGTGGTCAGACTATCGGGCTTCTCGTTACGACTGTCAAAGATCTGTGAATGACAGCCGGGACTAACTGCTTTAAAGTGCTTTCCGAGGCACAGAGGAGTTTCGGTATGTAAAGGATGTTCACCAATCCACGGATCGACCTCGGCAAGCGTTGCTTAACCTTCAAGGTCGAGTCGTGCGGCTGTTGTTAATTAGCTACGAGCCCCATGACCTAAGCGATCATTGGATTTATTTACCAACTAATATGAGGACTGCCAAAGAAAAATAGGTAACTCTGTCGCTTAGGAATTAATGTACGGTCTCTATCCACATAACAACTACCTAATAGCTACCGATCCATGCCAGTTAATTTTCATACCAAAAACTATAGAATAAAAGTCAACAATTAGTTAGTGGGCATTAGTTAAAGTACAAGTTTTTGCTAGCCAAATGATAGAATATGTAATTACCTGGAACAAAATATTTTTTGTAGCAATTCCCATGTATACCTACATTCTATGCAAATACACATTTTCTAAATCATTTAACTAAGGAAATATCATTAGTTACGTTCAAAAATCAACCTACGTATACTCCTCTTACCACATTATTAAATTATTGCATAAATATCCAGGGGGATTTTGGATAAGCTTATGACATTATAAAATACGGAAACTTTTACGGACGAGATTGTAGTTTTAGGCCGGCTGCACATAATATGAAATTGCAAATATAAAAATTAATAGGCTCACCAGAAGGTACTAGATCCTTATTTCCGAATTTCTTACGGTGTGCGGTAATCTAGAACAAAATGTATGCACGGAGTGCCTTTCGGCTCCAGTTAGATGTTCTATTAAAAATGTCTTATTGTGCGGCCGGTCCTATGAAATAACACAAAAACTGCTAAACTAGGTACTTATTTAAGGCTTTCTATCTTTTTATTAATAAATGTCGATTTCATGTTCATTCAAAATTTTCTGCTGCTATTACACTCAAAAATTTCAAGAATGCTTGATGAAAAGCTACGATTGCGAGTAAAATTGCGAGTACAAACTTTACACGTCCTTATAATCTAAAGAAATAAATAGTCGAAGAAAATACGCGGCTGTAAATAACGAATTTGTTGACCACATAGATTTTAATGACTGTGACTCTCTCTATACTACTTTACTCTTTGGTGACCACAGATCAGATATTTGTAGCACAGACTACAGAGATTTAAAGATACTCAGAACCTGTGACCATAAATAATTATGCCGACTTCTGACATCTGTAATATGACATCTTATTAGGAGGCCTGCAGCAGGCTTGTTGCGTACGGAAACCGTTCACTTTTTTATAGACTTTATACAATTACGCGCTAATTGACAGCAGTAAAACTACTGCTATGGTGGATTTCACCGATGAAACTGAACGCGATCAGGCACATCTAATAGGTTTATGGGCTGTCAGTGTCATTATTCTCTATGGAATATTGACACGGGCAGCTCTTGAACGCGTATGTGTTGAAAAAGGCTCCCGCAAACAGGCGCGACGCCACAGCGCGACACAAAGGCACCGCTCGTCGCGGGACACGCGGTGAAATCCGTACGACTGTTGAACGTCGGTCACGCCAAAATAAACCATCTTGAAAAAGTTACTGATAAAGAAGCTTCTTCAACGTTGTTTTGTAATCCGAGGTACGAGATTCTTTCGATGAGGCTGTGAAGTCGTTGGTATTAAAAAGATAACATGAGTATTTAGGTATACAATACACTTTTTTATTATTCCTATAGTTTTGTAGATGTGTCACGAGTAAGAAATATTGAATATTTGGAGTGTCGGCAACGAGACTCATAAGTTAGTAATGAGAATTCAGAGAGTGATTATGATTGAGTGTCTATTTATGTAAGTTTTGTTCCAAGCCTTATTAATAATGTCAAGGCATCGAACTAAAAAAATGAATGAAATGAATTCCCATAAATTTGGGAATTCATTTTTATTATCGGTGTGAGAATTATCAAGTCTGGTGACGAGCTCTACAGGGCCGTACGGGGTGGAGTACGGCCTTTTCCCCTTAGGGGGAATTCGTCTTCATATTTGAATCTAACAAGACTGAAAAAAGTAGTTTTGCATTAGACATTTCTAATTTAATTTAAGGATTGTCGTACTTATACCAAATTAGTACGTACCTACCTAATTTGAAAATGTGTTTTTTTTTTGTTTTTGCTAATATTTTGATTATTTTAGTTTCAAATGATAGAATTATGTGTTATACTAATATTCCAGCTGGATTCATGTAAAGTATTAAGAACGTATATAATTTTTTTAAGGTTTGTTTTTTTTTTCTACAAAAATTTTACTATGTTTCATCATATCATATTGCAACATTTAACATATCTACATGTTAAGTGTTCATATATAATACGATTATGCATACCTATAAGAAAGGTCATGTAACAAAAATGTAAGGATTAAAGGTAAACATATTTACAATAAACGCTCCAAAAATTTCGGCGTAGTGAAAATCGCTAGTTAAATGGTTGCAAAAGACGTATAATAAGGCGTGCTATTTCCAGGTACTTGGTTCCGGCCGACCATTACTCGAGCCATCTTGCGCCGCTGGCGCTGAAGCTTTAATTTCGTCTCCAAAAACGGGTGTGGATATGTCGTGGACACGATAGTGTTTTACGTGAATACGTGAACGTTACGAGTAATATTGTTTGAGGTGAGTAGAGGTCGTGCTACTACCGCTAGTTTTTAGTGTTTATCCTTTGGTGGCTTCATTTAGCGCAGAAACCATTAACGGTCACACACATCGCACCTTTTTTATGTCCGAAGGGATGGTTGATAAACGTAGTAGTGTACTAGCTGCTACCCTATGTGTCTTCATAATCGGCGATCGCTCACGATCGATGTCAATATAGTACGGCGTTGATAAAGAAGCAAGGTAATCTCATCCACTTGCATAGTCTCGGCCGCCCGAGCTGTAGATGCACTGGCGTAGTCGTTGATCCGTTCGGTCGCTTTCATGCTTCACTCTGTCTTAAAGTGTTTTACGGGTAGATATCACTGGATTGCTCTTGAGAAGTCCTTTCCAACCATATACGATCACTATAGGGTGAGTGGGGGGAAGAACGAACGGTTTTTTTATGAGATGCAGCGTCGTATTCGAAGTCTTGTAGAACAGAACATTATGGCCTTTTTTTTTTTTTTTTTGGGTGGGAAATCATCAAATGACTTCTCCCGCTCTGGGTGGAGCGGGAGGGCGTGTCAGACTTTTACTGACTAAAACCCACCCGTGTTCCTTCAGTTGCCTGTGCCAGGGCCACGGTTTTCTCTGTGGAATAACCCGCGACCCTGAGGCGTCGGCCCTATCGGACCCCGTCATTTTGCTGACATCTCTTTGAGGCGCGCGTGGAACACAACGCGCCGTCGACCCGGGCCTGGTCCTTACCGGACGGCGAGCTACCCATGGCTCGCCGACCGCAAGCCCGCGCCTACGGTGGCCGGGAATCTGCTTGCGATTCCCGACGCCCAGGGCGTCTCCTGCGGCGACTAGGGGCGTGAGGGAGCAAGGCTCTCTCCCTCACGCGCTCCGCCTCCTCCTTTGCGAGCATTACTGCTTCGCAGAAGGAGGTGAAGAACATTATGGCCTATGCTCAAATTTTATTTGTAGTGAGTAACGAGCAAATAATTTATTTTTGTATCTTAATGATAACATCCTGTTTAATCTGTTCCAAAGCAGAAAAAAAACATTAAATAAAATGTTTTTATCACTAGAATGAAACAGGGGGAAGATGAAATGGTGATGGGAAAAGATCGAAACATTTTCCAAAATCGTTCAAATGAATATCAGATGTTGTATAAGGTCACTTGTCTATAGTTTGAAGTGCCATGAAAACTCACAACTGACTGTAGTGTCAAAATACCTTTAGTCACCAAAGATAAAACGAATAATATTTTTTATATATTTCATTCTTACCCCACCGGCGGAAGATTGAAGTAGAGGTTCTCAAACTTTTCACTGTATTGAAAATAAAACATCACTATCAATCAAATTAATCTTTTTTTTTCTAATATCGAGATATTAGAAAACAACATTTGCATCTTTCTTACATCTTAATCATTGATATATGACCTTAGTCAATAAATGTGCATAACACGTAACAAATCAGTGACATAAAGATAAAAATTAAATAGTTATCACTCTCGAGAAAAAAAAGGCTTCGTGCCCATATCAGAAACAAATAATAAAAATAAAAGACTATTCAAAGGCAAGAAACACTAATAACAATAATAAATCACTTAATTTTTTTTGGCATATTAGGAACTCAATGTTCTTTAAAGATTCTATTTGAATCATTAGGTATTATATTTAAAACTTAACTTATTGTATCTTTCACACTACGACGTAGAAAATATAGGCCTACCTTTAGAAGATAAATCGATCGGAGACTGTTACAGAGATCAAATTATTGAGCATGATTGAATTATGACAGTACGTAAATAGTTTTTTTTTTTTTTTTTTTAAAGTTACAAGAAGTAAAGTAGGTACTCTAAACAATTATTAAAAGTATAAACTTCCAAACAATCAAAATAACACCAAATACCTCACTGAATATTGTATTTTTTGAGATCCACTACAAACTTGATTTGGCCACGAGGAGAAATTACAGGTTCGGGTAGTATATAAACAATATCTTCCAAGTGTTTTAAGGCAATTGCGTTCCTCAGAAGAGGTCTCTATGCCTCGTCTCATCCGCCCCGACAATAGTGTCGCTTTCGACAGTCCCGATAAGGCTGAATGTCTTGCTGACAGCCTAGAGTCCCAATGTTCTCCCAGCTCCCAACCAGTAGACCAAGCTCACCTGAACAAGGTCGACGCTGAAGTCGAACGAAGAGCCTCCCTCCCTCCCGTCGAAGACCCTGATGATCCTCTGCCTCCCGTCGCTCCAACGAAATGCACGACATCATTAAAGGGCTCCACGCTCGTAAGGCCCCCCGTTTGGATGGTATTACCAATAAGGTATACAAACTCCTTCCTGCCCCGCTAATAATGCTTATGACCGCCATCTTCAATGGCGCCTTGAGCAACAACATCTTCCCACAAGCATGGAAAGAAGCCACCGTCATCGGTATCCCAAAGCCAGGCAAGCCAAAGTCTGAGCCCTCTAGCTACCGCCCTATTAGCTTACTCAATGTTCTCGGCAAAATCTACGAGAGGCTTATTTATAAGCGTCTCAAAGACTACGCCGAAGCAAAGAGCCTCATACCCAACGAGCAGTTTGGTTTCCGTAGGCAACACTCGGGCACCCAACAGGTCCACCGTATCGTAGAGCACTTATGCGCTGGTTTGCAGCGTAACGCGACGACGGGTGTGCTATTCTTCGACATAGCGAAAGCCTTCGACAAAGTCTGGCACAACGGCTTGATATACAAGCTCTACCAACTAGGAGTTCCAGATCGTCTCGTGCTCATCTTACGAGACTTTTTGTCGAATCGCATCTTTCGCTATCGCATCGAGGGAGCACTCTCGTCCCCTCATCCTATTCGCGCCGGTGTCCCTCAGGGTTCCGTACTATCTCCTCTCGCCTTCACGCTGTTCACTAGCGATATCCCAAAAAGTAAAAAGGCTCAGTTGGCTCTCTTCGCCGACGACACTGCCGTTTACTATACCGGTCATTGTCCCAATGCTATAGCTCGTACTCTCCAAACCTCCGCAAACGTCTTAGGCGCTTGGTTCCGGAAATGGAGAATCGAGGTAAACCCCGATAAGAGTCAGGCGGTTCTCTTCTCGAGACGTCGTCGATTCCCTCCCCCACTTCCCAGCCCGATCACTATGTACGGTAAGCCGATCCCCTGGGAGAAGCAAGCCAAATACCTAGGCGTGATAATCAATGAAAACCTTACCTTTAAGGCTCATATTAAGGCGGTTCGCGCGCGCGCCTCCTTCGCTCTTAGCAGGCTCCAATTTGTGCTGACAGCCCGTAGTAAACTGTCCCTTAAATGCAAGCTCAGCATTTATACCGCAGTCATCCGTCCCATCATGACCTATGCCTGCGCTGTATTTGCGCACGCTCACCCACGTCATCTCCATAAGATGCAGACCCTCCAAAACCGTTTCCTCAGAAGGGTTACGGGTGCCCCTTACTACGTCCGAAACATAGATCTTCACGTCGACCTCAAAATGCCAACCATAAAACAGTTCATGAAACGCCTATCAAAGCGTTTCTTCGACTGTGGCATCAAACATTCAAACCCCCTGATTACAGCGGCCGCCCGCTACACTCCCTCTCGCATTAGCAGTATTCGCCGACCAAGGCATACTTTAATCGACCCCGACGACGCCACTACCCTCCTCCAGGAGAGTAGTAAGGCAACCAGCACGCTACATAAGCCCAAAACCCGATCGCCGTCGTACCGTCCTCGCCGCCGAGGCCCGCCGCGACGCCCAAATCCACGCCCCTCCCGACCCTTGCTCGAGCCAGTTCGCGCCGCTGAGCCTGTAGCTTTAAATTCGTCCCTAAATCACTCAAATCCTGATCCAGCTAGTCATTTGCTGCCCTCTTCCAGCGACGCCCTAAGCCGAGGTTCGTACCCCACAGGCCCTTAGCGTTGTCGCTTAGTTTTAGTTAGTATTTGAGTTTAAGTCCTGGCTGGAGGCCTTAATTTATTAGGGCAACCACAGGCAAGTCCGCTTAAGCAGACGACAACCGCATAGGTTGACCTGCGAGATGCCAAACAAACAAACAAAAAAGTGTTTTATGGCTCACACTCGACGCTCGACCTTCGCCGCGGACGGACGTGTTTGTGCGCTCTCCCGCTCCACTGTTGTGTTTCGTGTTATTATTCGTCGCTGCCACGTGACGTCATCGTAGTCGCCCCGACTACTCCGATTTGGGTAGTCGGGGCGACTACGATGACGTCCTTCTGGGTAAAACCACAGTTTCGTGGTCCTCGGTTGAAAACAACACCCCACTCGGCTTCGTTGGCACCGTAAGCCAACGAAGCCGAGTGGGGTGTTGACCCAATCACACCCGCCGAACCCCTTCCGGGCGAGGCAGTTAGTTGGAAGGGTCCCAGATAAACGGCCTTGGGGGATCGCCTAGTCGGCTCTGGTGACAGTTTTGCTTTCCAGCTACTCACCTAGTGTCTTTAGGGTGTGTCTACATCCTTCGCGCTAGACTGGTCAGGGTCCCGTTCGCACAATAAGACTGGCGACGGGTTACAAGCTTAGGGCTCACCAATAGGTACTCACCTCTCTGTCTACACCCGACAGAGAGGGTCACACATCCCCGGGCCCATCCACCCGGGGAGATAGGTATAGGGTTAGGTTATCGTGGAAATTTCTTTTCCACCATTCCGTCCCCGAAGTAGCCCCCCCTCCTCCGACCATGGAGGACGCCATCCTTTTGGCGTTCCTCAAAGAGGTCCTATTAAAGGACCCCGAGTTTTTGGCGAAATATGGCGCCAAAATAAGCCAATGTTCCAGTCCCACTTCATCTCAAGGCGCACTCGCTAACTTCAGTGACGCGCTTGAAAGCCCGCTATCGCCACCTGCATGCGAACAAGGCATTCCGCCTTTTGTTCCGGCAAAACAATGTTCCGGCCGCTAATTCGGCCCCCATTGTTACACCCGCCTTTGTCCCGGTAGATAATACTCCGGCCGCTAATCCAGCCCCTATTGTCTCGCCCGCCTTTGGGTCTGCCGCCATTGTCACGGCCTCTATTGTTCCGGCCGCCATTGTCTCAGAGACAACGCAGCTGCGCGCCGCAGTAACAAATACGACGGAGAGCAAGGACACGTCAGTCCCACGCTCCGAGGACGAAGCCCGCACCTCCTCCTCCAGCGACGACGACTTCCAAGTCGTCGTAAAAGGAGGCAAGAGGAAGGCTAAATCCTCCGCCCCCGCCGGCCCGGCCACAAAGAAACAGGTCACGACTACATCGTCCAGCCCTACTTCCACCCCTAGTCCGCGGGCCAGTCGCCCCGCCAGCCCTATGGCTTGCCCACCCGCTCCCACCGCGAGGAAGTAGAAGCCCCCTCCCCCGATATACGTCCAGGAAAAGTCCAAATGGACTGAAATATCAAAAATGTGTGTTGATCGCAAGATCAACTATACTAACGCCCGATCCACCCTCCAGGGGATCAAAGTTACGGTCCCCAAGTCTGCGGACTTTAGGGATCTCTCCCGCGCCCTGCGTGAAAGGAACTACTCCTTTCACACATACTCCCTTCCGGAGGAAACCCCTACTCGCGTCGTAATATGGCGCGTTCCACAAGAAATCTCCACCGAGGAGATAAAGTGCGACCTTGTTGCACAGGGTATCCCAGTATCCGCCGTCCATCGCTTACATAAAGCGAGACAGGGCCTAGTCTATGTCATGGTCCTGGTCATCTGCGACCCCACGGAAGGTCACCACCCGATCTTCAAGGTGAAGTCGGTGTGCTCGCTCTCGGGCATTTCAATCGAGAAGCCTTACAGAGCTCAATTAATTGGACAGTGTCATCGCTGCCAATTATATGGTCACTCGCAGTCCAACTGCTATGCCACCCCTAGATGCGTCAAGTGTCTAGGAGAGCATGGCACCGTCGACTGTACCCGCCCTAAAGATAGGGAACTATGTTCAGAGCCTCCCAGCGGCGTAATCTGCGGCCAATCGGGACAACCGGCAAATTACCTGGGCTGTCCCAAGGCCCCGAAGTCCTCCTCTCCCAAACTCGCGAAACGCGCGAGCAACCGCCAGCACATGGAAAGCCCCTGGGTAAAGCCTCCTTCCGCGCTGATGCCGGAGCGGCTTAGTCCGCAGAGGCCGTCTCCCTGGGCTAACCTCAATCACCTGAAGGCTCCCAGGCAGCTTCGGTGCCATCTAAACCCGCGCAACCCGCGCAACCCACGCAACTTCCAGCGCTGATGGCTTCCGCCATCCCAGCGCCTTTGGTAGCCCCCGCGGCCCCTACCGCCTCTCTACCAAAACCTCAGGGAACCCAGGGCCGAAACAGCGCCCAAATCATATTAAGTACATACGCGGCTCTCTTCACCCCCGCCGCGGATAAAATGGCGGAAGAAATCGTTGCTGCAAACGGCAACGCACTTCGCCTTATGGAAATCCTCAGCGCATATCCCGAGATAGCGCAAGTTCTACACTCACTCAAATATTAATTCTCAATGGATAATACGAGAGTAAACAGTAACAAACCCCGATCCCTTAAATTAGGCTTTTTCAACGCAAAGGGCGTTTCAGGTCAACGCGACGAGATCGCCGCTTTCCTCCGCGACCATCAGCTTGACATCCTCCTCATACAGGAAACCTTTTTAAAACCGCATCACCGAAACCCGAATATTGCCAACTTTAAACTAGTTCGCAATGACAGGTCTCGATGCCACAAGGGTGGCACACTAATATACTTTAGGAAATCTTTGTATTGCATCCCTATAGACTCACCTCCTCTCTTCTCCCATCTGGAGACCTCTATGTGTTGGCTCGGCATGACCGGTCACCAACCGATCATCATCATCTCCGCTTATATTCCACCAGACAATGGTCCGGAGGATCCCATCTCTCTCCAAAAGGACTTCACCGCCCTCTTCGGTATGAGTGACTCCGTCATATTGAACCAAACACCCGGCGTGGAATAGTAGCACGACTTCTACCAGAGGTCCGATAATTTTCAAGTTAGGCGAATCCCTTAACTTTGACGTCATCGCTCCAATGAGTCCGACTCATTTCCCCGGAAATCCCAACCATCTTGCTGATATACTCGATGTAGCGCTGCTCAAGAATGTGAACCTCCGTTTGCAATCAATAGAGACGTTCCACGAGCTTAACTCTGACCACCGCCCAGTAGTCATGCATCTTGCCCCCTACGGCCAAGCGATCCCAACCGCCTCCCTCAGACCCAGATGATAACCGACTGAAGGAAAGTAAGTGAAAGACTGAAATCCACCACGTCGCCTCAATTGGACACCATCCCAGATCACATAGTGTCAGTCGTCGACACGACGGCCGCAATCGACTCGTTTACTGAGCACGTTCAATCCGTTTTGACGGATTGTTCACTGGAAGTTCCGGTGATGGAAGACCATCGCTGGAAACTACCTACTGACGTACGTGACTTGATAACCGAGAAGAATGCGGCTATTCGTCCCTACGACTCCTTCGCTTGTGACGCGAACAAAGCCCACATGCGCCATTTACAGCGTGCTGTAAAGAAACGCATAGGGGAGGTTCGCTCAGAGGGCTGGAACAAGATGCTCAGTGAACTCGAGCCCACTCACCAAGCCTTCTGGCACCTTCAGAGGAAATTGCGCTCCTCCGAGGAGGTCTCTATGCCTCCCCTCATCCGCCCCGACAAGAGCGTCGCGTTCGACAGCACCGACAAGGCCGAATGCCTTGCTGACAGCCTAGAGTCCCAGTGTTCTCCCAGCTCTCAACCAGTAGACCAAGCTCACCTGAACAAGGTCGACGCTGAAGTCGAACGGAGAGCCTCCCTTCCACCCGTCGAAGACCCTGATGATCCTCTGCCTCCCGTCACTCCAGACGAAGTGCACGACATCATAAAAGGGCTCCAAGCTCGTAAAGCCCCCGGTTCGGACCAACAAGGTATACAAACTCCTACCTGCCCCTCTAATAATGCTTATGACCGCCATCTTCAATGGCGCCTTGAGCAACAACATCTTCCCACAAGCGTGGAAAGAAGCAACAGTCATCGGTATCCCAAAGCCAGGCAAGCCAAAGTCTGAGCCCTCCAGCTACCGTCCCATTAGCTTACTCAACGTTCTCGGCAAAATCTACGAGAGGCTTATTTATAAGCGTCTCATTTATAAAAAATATATAAAAAAAGTGTTTTATGGCACTAACATCTTCCAAAATCGGATATGTGAAAGAGGTGAAGAGATATGAGGAACAGGGTGTAAAGTTCACTCATACTCTTTGGACAAGGGAGGATCCTCCGACCAGATGGATGTCGTATCTGGTGGGCAACTGCCCGATGATTGTTGTCGGGAAGTTGTATATATGCTAGCTGCGCGGTAAACTTTGATTGCGCGATGCAGGATTTGTGTGACGACTGTATGATGCGTTGTTCGCATGTGGCGGTGTAGATGCCGCCACAGAGGTAACCGTATCAGATATTGTTTGTTTTACTTTTCTCACTTATTTTATCACAGGCATTTGGTTTTCAAAGAACAAGTTTGAGAACATCTGACTATTAGTATGGCTTTAGGAAACGGGGTAAGATCGAAACTTTTATATGTTATTCTTACCCCGTCAAAAATTGATGGGTAAAGATGGAAAAATGTAATAAATCCTATAATACGAAAACTAGCCATATTTAGATGTGGTAACAAAACTAAGAATAAAAAATAATGAGTAGATTTTCCAAAAAAACCTCGTAAATAAAGTTACAGGACACAGGGTAAGATTAAAAAAACTCGATTAACTCGCGTAAAAATCACTGCACAAACATTTGAGGTTTTCACACAACTGCTCACTCAAAGCGGTAAACGCTGACTGAGGTGTGTGACGTAACAAACCGGCGCTCTCAAGAATGTTGTCATCACTACAAACACTGCACTAAATCTGGCGTTATGGACGACTTTTTGTGTTCCCCCATTTTTCATGTTCCCCCCCACTCACCCTATTTTGACTTGGCTTTTTGACGAGTATGCTGGCATTATATTATATATATACAATATGTAACAAAAACCCTGTCCGATCCAAAAAAGGCGTATTCCTGGTTTAACATACGTACTAGAAAAATTAAAAAAAAAAATCTAACTCATAAAAACCAAAAGCTATTGATTTTTTTTTTTTTAGTTACCATGCGAAATGTAACACTAATTATGGTAAATTTTCATAAGTTGACAACACTCCACCGGCCGTCGAAATCTTTTATTTTTTGCCTATTTTATTTCAAAGGACACCGCCCTGCATTAGCCGCGCTGTAGGTACTCATAACGAGTCCTCGATCCTCTGATGTAGCCGACTGGTCGCTACTTGTTTGGACACTTCGCGGCTTCGCCAGTAGACATGGGCGAAACAGCTCACTGAAAAGAAAAAGAGCGACTAGCTCTTTCACTCTAAAGAGCTATATCACTCTTCTAGCTCACTAGCTCTTCTATAGCTCAGTAACTCAGTCGCTCAGACATCGACTGTTAGCTCTTTTATCTCACGCCGCACACGCGTCGATTCGTCGAATGAGACGGCTCGGCTCGCTCAATATCAATAGCTCTTTGGAAGTTTGGACTGTGTATTACGGTTCTTTAGATCATAAACACGCTACGCGAATTACTACGGATATTGATAATACCTTGTTTTTTTTTGTGGCTGTGGTTATAGGAACGGTCGAGTATCTTATTAGGATTGATTTTTGTGAAATAATTTCACATGTAGTTTCAATTTAGTTCACAGAAATATTTAAAAAGTTCACAAAATTGTACCATTTTCACAGCTTACTACTCACAAAATCTCATTTATTAATAGGAATACACTATTGGTACTTTTTATGCAGCGGCATGCATGTCATTTCGTCGAAACAACCGAAAAAGTTATAAGTTTTATTGTTTGATTTTACGTAAACAACCGGCAAAATACAATGCCGCGGTTTCTTTGAATAACGTGCCAAAGTGTTTTCTACTATAACACAATGAAAATAAAGATAGATTTACAGTGACGTATGTCGTATGAGTAGATTGCAATGACGTATTGCGCCGGACAAGCAGAGAGCCTTGTTGAAAGAGCGAACAAATGCGATTCGAATTCATCCGAAGCATTCCGAAGCGAGCCGATGAGCCGTTTAGTCGGTGACTTCGGTCATCGGTGTCTCGCTCGGAACGAACCTACTGAAGTACTGAGCTACTGAGCTAGTGAGCTAGTTAGCGAGCGAGTGAGTGATCGAGAGCGACGTAAATCGAAAAGAGCTAGCTCTTTTCTATCACTAGCTCACGAGCTACCCATGTCTATTCCCCAGTCTCACGTGGAGATAGCTTGCGATCGGATGTCCGTACGTATCACGTGCCGCTATCGTATCGCGAACAATGTCGTATACCAATCAGGAATGTTTGAATATGTTAATTTTTATTTGTGAGTGAATGTGTGATTCGGAAATCGAAGTAACAGCTCGGATTGTGGAAGCTTTCGAGTCACTCAAATCGTACACATGTGCGCTGCGAAGAGTACGTGCAAATTTAATAAAAAGGTGTCGAATGTGTACTAATGTTCTAGATAGATAGAGGTATGTAACAAGTAAATGATACCTACAGTGGGTGCATTGCCAAAAGCACATCACATTAACTCAATAATAATTGTTTCTTGATAAACAGAAGGTCAGAAATCAGGGTCAATGTGCGTAAGCCTACAATAAAATATCAGCTGATACCTACGCGTAGGCAAAACGTAGATTTCTTTAGTCCTACGTTTCTTTGGCGGCACGCGACAAAGGATCGCAGCGCTCAGGCGGCTTCTTTGACACGAAACTGTAGGTGAACTCTGGTGAACCCTGTCGAGCGATCAGTGTTGCCTTTGGTATGATTATTTATAATTTTTTTAATTAATTGTTTTCATCGGGGAAAATTAATTATCTCGTATCCATTAAATGATTACGTATTTGTGTACGCACTACAATACCAAATAATACCCTTCAGGATCGGACAGGGTTTTCGTTACACGCTGTATATACAGGATAAGTTTTTGGCTGGTGCGCAAAATGTAACCATGAATTCAGCACATGTCATTTAAAGGGTGAAGAGTTGAAACCCGAAAACTCCACAGTATTCTTAGGCATAACTTTGGATGCCAAGCTTCAATGGGGCCCCCATATAGATAAATTGTCAAAAAAAAGTAGCCTCTGCAGCATACGCCGTTAGAAAAATTCGTAATTTAACTGATTTAGAGACAGCGCGATTAGTTTACTTTAGTTATTTTCATAGTGTGATGTCGTACGGTATTCTTTTGTGGGGAAATGCCGCCGACATTCAAACAGTTTTTGTTTTACAAAAAAGGGCAATTCGTTCAATTTATAAATTAAGTCCCAGACACTCCCTCAGAGACAAATTTAAAGAGATTAATATAATGACTGTGCCTTCTCAGTACATTTATGAAAATCTTTTATATGCACATAAAAATATTAATCTGTTTAAAAAATACAGTGATATCCATAACAAAAATACTAGGAATAGACACAAATTTGTTGTTCCCACTACCAGGCTCAAGAAAATAGGTGGCTCTTTTAAATGTCAATGTATACGTTTTTATAATAAACTTCCTAGCCACATTCAAGAACTAAGCCTTAATAAATTTAAAACTTTTATAAAGCGGAAATAATGCCAGAAAGCCTATTATACTGTCAAGGACTATATTGAGGACAAGAAGGCTTGGGATTGAGCTGCTCCAATAAGTTTACACAGACATAATTGATGTGTAATTTGCTATTTTTACTTTTTTTTTCTTTTAATGTTTTTTTTTCCATATACGTACCTTTTTATCTAAACAATGACATGTATATATTTACTGTATAAAGTATAATATTGTTTTAATTTTTGTGAATGTGAGGACTATGTGGGTCATTGCATTTTGTATTTTTTTTTTCTTCTTTTAATGATGATGGTCTGGCTGTTTGAGTACTTTACGCGGCCTCCCTAAATGTCCTTTCTTTTGTATTGTTCGTCGGATCGTTGAGCTCCTTAGTTCTGAGTTGAGCTGCACGATGATTGACAAATGCGTGCACTGACTGGACAGGTCCACTCAAATCCGTGTGGTTCTTTCCTCAAAAGACCATTTCAGACACCAGTCTACATAGTCCTCAATTGATATGACCAAGATTATTTTCATATTCTATTTACACTTTGACATTGATGCACTTTATATATGCAATGACATTTACTTTGTAAAGGACTATACTATTTTAATTATTGTGAATGTGAAGATTTTTTTTTTTAAATTATTAGTTTTAATCATGGTCTGGCAGTTTGAGTAATTTATGCGGCCTACCCAAATGTCCTTTCTTTGGCAATGTTCATCGAATCGTTGAGCTCCTTTAGTTCTGTGTTGAGCTGCATGACAACTGACAAATGCGTGCACTGACTGGACAGGTCCACTCATTCTGTGTGGTTCTTTCCTCGAAAGACCATTTCAGATATCAATCCACATGGTCTTCACATGACCTGACCAAGATTATGTCTGGACTTTAAAAGAGACTGTGACCTCTGAGTTTGTTTCGGCGTTTCTTCTCAGAGTAGTCAGATAGGAAATGCCGATCTCACCTAGTTTTTAAAATATGATTGACGTGTAAAAGTGTTTGTACAAACCTATTTACAGAAATTAAATCATTTATCATTTATCATGATTCTAGACCCCCCAGCGTAGACATTTTTCGTCGATTAGCAAAAAAAAAAGCTGTTTCATAGAAAAATGCAATACCTACACGCCCAACTAGCAAAGGCTAACTTTGGGGGATGAAGAAAGTTTTGGTCGCCCTTTGACGGCTGTTACGTAAGAAAACGTGCTAGCAGTGAAAAATTTCACCGAAAAGGAGGCGAGTTACGTATCAAGAGGTACGTGTAGAATTTCTTGCAGTATGTGCTGAATGCACATACTGCAAGAAATTCTACACGTGCATCTTCGCGTGAGGAGGATTGTTTCACGCTGGGTGCACGGTTCGCGAGATACGTAAATCAATTAGCAATAATCTAATTGACATCCGGCCGCCCCGGCGACCCTCATTAGCGTTTCATTGTTCGCCATTTCTTATCTACGTATTACTCATTCGAGAGCTCTCATTACCACTGCTTTAGGGTTCCTTATCAATTACTCATTGTGAACGGGTACTAATGTTCATTGCCTATATTTTTATTTCATACTACACTCACGCCTTCATCCCATGGGGGTAGGCAGAAACCACAGAACGCCACCTGTTATGATCCTACACTTATAATATATCCTATACATACACGCGCGCCGGTTGCGAGTGCTACGCACCTGACCTTTCTGAAGAACATCACCATTAAGGTCACTATATCCTCCTAGGGCGTCTCCTCCCGGCGTTTCCACTCACATCTGCCTTGTAAATACCTTTTTCAACCCCCCATATCGGAAATACTATTTTTTCTCTTCGATATCTGAGCGTAAAAGCCGTTTTTATCCTCTAGTGGATAAATTAAATTGAATTTAGAACATCGTGTGCACGAAGTTTGTGAATTCGAAACATTATTAAACCTTTTTACTTCTACCTCTATGGTGCTCTATTGTTCGGATTTGATTCGGAAATTTAAAAAAAAAATTCTTCACGCGTTTTTCTTTTCACGTTGATCATATTTATTGTTAAAACAAACCAAGTTAAAAATAAACTTGAAAACCAGTGTAAAACGAAAAATGAGTGATTCAAGCGACGAGGAAGTTTATTTGACGCCTACAGAATTGATTGAAACTGTTAACAATGCGCAAACGAGTTTTCTCCCTCAACAATCACGTGAGAAGTATTAAAACAGTACGATAAGTTTAAAGGCTCGTAAACACCGCCGCGACGCCACAGCGCGACGTGTCGCGAGGCGATTCTGCGACATTTTCGCGCCGCAACACCTTTCACACTGGAGCTACAAGTCGTCGCACCCGCGACGCGACGCCACACCAATGGACCATTTTGTATGGTGTAGCCGCGATATCGCGGCAACATCAAGTAGCGCACGCGACACCAGAAGAGACTATAAATGGTGATGCAGTCCAAGTTGTGCTCATTAGTAGACGATCTTCGTCATAGGACGAAGGCAGGTCTGTGCGTCGTTGCTGAGCGAGGGTTCCTAGGTTCGATTCCCGCGTCGGTCGAAATAAGCCAACCTAACCTTAGTAGGTACCTTAGCTTGACGAAGTATTGAGGCGCCGACCGGCCCGCAGGTTGAACGCGTCCCAAAGGGTCATGGCCATCCGGCTGGTCCGGGGATACCGCACGGTCTCATGCGAGGCGGCGAGCCTCCTTGCCGGATTGCCGCCATGGGATCTGGAGGCAAAAGCCCTCGCGCACGTATGGGAGTGGCGCGAGGAGGCAAAACGCCGGGGTGTAACTCCGCTGCCGCGAGAAATCACGGTACAGCGGACAGAGCTCCGGCAGGATCTCATGGCGACATGGAGGGTGCGATTGTCGCAACCCAGTGCTGGGCACGCCACAATAGCGGCGGTAAGTCCCCTCTTTGAGGAGTGGTTGGAGAGGCGCCACGGCGTCCTCACCTTCCGCCTGACACAGGTCCTCACCGGACACGGTTGTTTCGGGAGGTTCCTGTTTCGCATAAGGCGGGAGGAAACGCCCGGGTGTCACCATTGTGTGGATCGCCCGGAGGACACGCGTCCGGCCCTGGTCCAGGCCATGGTACGGAGCGAGAGGGAATGGAAAGCCGTCACCTCCTTCTGCGAAGCAGTAATGCTCGCAAAGGAGGAGGCGGAGCGCGTGAGGGAGAGAGCCTTGCTCCCTCACGCCCCTAGTCGCCGCAGGAGACGCCCTGGGCGTCGGGAATCGCAAGCAGATTCCCGGCCACCGTAGGCGCGGGCTTGCGGACGGCGAGCCATGGGTAGCTCGCCGTCCGGTAAGGACCAGGCCCGGGTCGACGGCGCGTTGTGTTCCACGCGCGCCTCAAAGAGATGTCAGCACAAAATGACGGGGTCCGATAGGGCCGACGCCTCAGGGTCACGGGTTATTCTAAAGAGAAAACCGTGGCCCTGGCACAGGCAACTGAAGGAACACGGGTGGGTTTTAGTCAGTAAAAGTCTGACACGCCCTCCCGCTCCACCCTGAGCGGGAGAAGTCATTAGATGATTTCCCACCCAAAAAAAAAAAAAAAAAAGCTTGACGAAGTATTTATTGAACAAATAAACAACTTCCTGCAGTTTCCAATAATGTTTGTTATCATTGAATCCTTCCAAAAGCTTAGTATTGTAAAATATGCAATACTAAGCTGTATTCGCTCGGACACCGAGCGCATCTTTTTCAAAGAGAAGCCGCGCCACCACCGCCGGCCGCCGCCGCCGCCGCCGCCGCCTATCCGCATACAATGTACGCTTCCGTAAAAGTAATGTGAAGAAGTAAGTGAGTAATGTACTCACGTGCCCGTAACCCGCAACTACATTTATTTTATTAATTGACTTAGTTAACGATCGTCCGATCGACTTGGAATTTTCCTATTAATTATATAATTTGACCCCCATTACGTCTGTAAAGTTTACATAAAATAAAAATCCTAAGTATCTAATATTTCAAGTGACTGTAATGCGGTCGATGACCCCATAAAAACCTTTTTTTTTATTATCATGTTTTGATACTTTTTTTTTTGTTTTTTCTTTTGGCTTCGCACGGTTTGTGCATTCAGCCAATGTCATCTTTATTTTATTTTTATTTTATGAAGGATACAAAGCTAGGGAAACGAAAATATAACTAGTTATCACGGAATTTGGGATTAAATCTATAGGATCAGTATTTACAACAGTGATACTATAATGAATAATGAACTAAAATTACAACTTAATATTATTTAAAGTAATGAAAGATACTATACATTTATATACAGGAAAGCTATTTGTGCAAAGTAAAGAAAGTATTGAGGTAGGAAAAGGAGTACGAAGGGACAAGAGGTTACTAAGAAAGGATGAACGATCATATAAGGGACAGGAGAAAAAAATGTGATCTAAGTCACCTACGTCTGTGCCACACAGACAAATGGGGTCATCGATGATATGAAGTTTGGCAAGATGGGCTGGAGAGCAGACATGACCCAATCTCATCCGTATCAGAATGGAGGTCTCCATCTTGCCAAACTTTGCCCTGCCAAACCACGGTTTTTCCGGAACGTCTGGTTGAATAAATGAAAAATAATGACCTTTCGATTTGCTTCCGATATCCCAAGCTTCTTCCAGGTTTTCCGAAGAAAAGTCTTTGGTAAAGACTCGAGGTCAAAGTAAAAGTTTGTATAAGGAACTAAGTCCCCGCATTGCACCGCATCAACGGCGAGTGTATCAGCCACTTCATTGCCATGGATTCCAGCATGGGCCGGAGTCCACACAAACTGCAGTGTATTACCCTCAGAGATGGTTCGGAACGCAAATTCTCTTATTAAATAAATGATTGGCAACTGCGATTTGAGTACGAAAGGAGATTTATTGATGGCTAGAAGAGCACTTTGAGAATCAGTAAAAATTAAAGTTATTTTAAGCTTTAAAACACGAATATATTCTATGGCTTTTAAAATGCCAAAACATTCCCCGGTAAAAACAGAAGTCTCAGGTGGCAGTTTTATTTTTTGTACGATGTTGTATTGAGAATGGTAAGTACCAATCCCAACACAACCCGTCGGAGAACGCTTCGCAGCATCCGTAAATATATGGTGGTACTCTAGGTGATCAGCCAGAAAACGGTTAAAACTTAAATGGCAATTGGGATCTGATTTACTTACACAGTTATATTTTATGATGGGACTGAATTGTAAACTCTCATAGCTACTGCTAAATAGCGGAAGTTTATTGGAACGATGAATAGGAGAAGCAAGTGATAGGATTTTTTTTATAGCTTACAACTAAACAAGGAGCACGTTTATGGGACCAGTAATTTGAAGATTCAATCTGCAACACTAAAGAGTCCAGTTTAGGAATAAGAGGATGAGTTGAGATCTGAAGAATCCGGAACAAAAATTTGTCAGATAGAAATTGCCTTCTAAGATGTAAAGGAGCTTCCCCGCATTCAACTTGGAGTGCATTAATGGGGCTAGACTTCATGGCACCCGAAATAATGCGTAGTGCCTTGGACTGGATGCGATCCAATTTTTTAAAAGCATAGCACTTCCAGGTTCGAGAACAATCCATAATCCAGAGTGCTTCGTTGTAAACGAGTTTCAAAGAAAAGGGATGTGCACCCCACCATACACCAGAGAGGCACCTAAGCATGTTTAGGTGATTTTCACATTTGTTAACAATATATTCACAATGAGGAACACTACTTAATTTACGGTCAAGTATTATCTACCTAGATATCTGAATTTGTCTTTAACTGGAATAGGTATTTCCTTATTAAAGAGATTTCTTAAGGGAATATTTCTCTTCCGGGTGAATAAAACAGCTGCGCTTTTAGACGTGGATAAATCCAAACCGTTAAGATGTAACCATGACTCCAAAGTATATAAAGCAGAATTGATGGCACAGCTTGCTTGTTCAATAGATTGGCTTGAAGAATATAATAACAAATCATCGGCATATTGAAGAACCTTAACATGATTAGCTAAGGACGTGTCTAAATCAAATGTGTAAATATTGTAAAGAATGGGACTAAGCACAGAACCCTGTGGGAGACCTCTCCATACCAGACGAGATACTTCTTGATCTCCTTTAACATGTTAACAGAGCGTTCAGTCAGGATATTAAAAATGAAATTCGACAAATTCAGTGGGACTTTTAAGGCTTGTAGTTTATTTTGTAAAACTGATAAAGCAACATTATCGTATGCTGCATTAATATCAAGGAAAACTGCAACAGTAGATTGGTTATTAGAGAAGGATTACCGAATATCAGTTGTGAAAATACTTAAACAGTCAGTTGTACTTTTACCTTTTCTAAAGCCATATTGTGATTCTGCCAAAAGACCCTTACTTTCAACGTACCATTCAAGGCGATTTTTAATTAAGTGTTCCGCTAATTTCATCAGAATTGTAGACAAAACTATGGGACGGTATGAAGAAGCGTCAGATGGAATTTTATTTGGTTTAAGGAATGGCAATACCATTTGACATTTCCATTGAACAGGGATGTTCCCTGTTTTCATAATAGAATTAATAAGCTCTAAATAATAACTGAGGACGTCCTCATTTATGTTAGCAAAAAAGGAATACGGGATACCATCGATACCTGGTGCAGAATCCTTGGTTTTATGAATAACACCCTTTAATTCAGTGAGAGTGAATGGTAGGTCTAGTCTCGTGTTTTGCTCAATGGCTACGACAAACAGGTTATGGTTAATACTCTCAGGTACAAAAGGAGGAGCTAATTTATCTAAAAAATCACTAGCTAAAGAAACGGGAATAGGAGAAGGGTTGTTATAAATGGACCTAAATCTGCGAATATTGCGCCAGACAATTGTAGGGTGAGTATTCGGCGAAATTGATGAGCAAAAACTACGCCAAGAATCAAATTTTTTCTTCTTAAAAAGTTTGTTGGTTTCATTTATTGAATTAGTAACGATTTCAAAATTAATGTCAGACATATCAAGGTTATAGTTGTATTCAGCCTCTTTACGTTTTTTGATCGATTCTGTGCACTCAGAGTCCCATCACGGAGGTGAGGGAATTATATTATTACTGCTATTTTTTACAGGAAAAACTTCATCTGCCGCTGCGATTAGTATGAGTGCTAAAGCTTCAGCACAACTATTTTCATTGCCATCAGATATAACAGGCAAGGAGCATAACTTTCTGTCAACAATGTTTCTAAATTTGTCCCAGTCATTATTATTTATATTAGGAAGTTTATGTTTTAAGTTTGTATGCCTTAATGGTGCATTTGGTTTGGATAGAGGATAAGAAATAACTATTGGAAAATGGTCACTACCATAAGTAGAGGTTAGAGTACGCCAATTTAATGAAGAGGCTAAGTTTGGAGAACAGATAGAAAGGTCAATTGCGCTTTGGTTCTGATTGGGATCTGAACGACGTGTGGCAACTCCAGAGTTCAAGATGCATAAATTATGTAAGTCTATTATATCTAGTAACTCATCACCATAACAATTAGATGTTGAACAACTCCAAGATTGGTGATGGCAATTAAAGTCCCTCAATATTAAAAATGGCTTTGGAAGAGAAGAAAAGAGATTATTCACCTCTTGAAGAACCGTAGAAGAGGGGTGAGGAATGTAAATAGAAACAAGACAAGTATGGTGCACTTTAATAGCTACAATTGAAATTTCCTCACTATGAGGAGGTAAGGAAAGTATAGAGAAAGGGATAGAATTCTTGATAAGTATAGCAACCCCACCATACCCATCAGATCTATCCTCTCTAATGGTTAAATAACCATTAATTTTAAAAATATGATTGGATTTGAGCCAAGTCTCTGCTAAGGCAAAGGCAAAAGGCTCATATTTGTTTAAAATATAAATAACGTCACTCTTTTTGTTCATCAGACTGCGGCTGTTCCATTGGATTATTTTGGATGTGTTGTCCATTTTGAAAGGATTGAGATACATTGAAAGAAGTGGCAACGTTGGACGGTGAAATGTTGAACAGAGAGAGAAGATTGTGTAATGCAGAAAGAACATCGTTTATGGAAAAACTTGTGTCTTTATTTGCATTAATATGATTATTAGAAAGAGCACAACCATTTGATGGCTCGGGAATGACAAAATCTTTAATAATGGCATTGTGAGCCTCTTTATTATAACCTTGTACAGATTTAGGAGGCGAGCGTGGTTTGAGAAAGACAGTCTTTTTATAGCTACTCGAAGTAGGCATTCTATTCGGTAAAGAGGTTGATGGAATATCTGCAAAATTTTTGTAGGGAGAAGATAAAAGTGTATCAGCATATGATTTAGTTACTGGGGGATATAATTTAGTAGCTTCAGCATAAGATACTGAACTTTGTGCCATGTATGTTTTAATTGATTTTTGCCTTAAAAATTCTGGGCAAGACTTATTAGTAGCATAGTGAAAACCAGAGCAATGGCAGCAAGATGCACTTTCAGGTTCTCTTTCACAACTGTCTCCAGTGCGGTCTTGACCACATTTAAAACAGCGAGGTTTGGACCTGCACTGAATTTTAGTGTGACCAAAACGACAGCAACTGAAGCACTGAACGGTAGGGAAAATATATAAATCCACAGGTAATGCATTGTAGCAAATAAAAATTCTTTTAGGTAAAACCTGTCCATCAAATGTAACAACTATGGATTGGGAAGGTTTCCAAGTAGTTGTACCATCAACATTCGTTTTAAAATTGAGGCGTCTGACTTTTAAAATTGGACCGCAACCAATAGGCACAGTTATATAACTTCCTCTGGAGACCATTCCGCAGGAACACCACGCACTAAACCCATTCTAGTAACATTAAAAGTAGGTATAAAAGCTTTATAATTATGTGTTTCGAGACTATTTTTTGTAATAAAGGAATTCGCGTCCAGGAAATTCGAAAAAGATAAAGATATTTTATTGCGCCCGATTTTTTTGACGCTACCGTTAATTATATTTTTGAAAGCGTTGCGCTTTAAAAACTTGCCAAATGTGATTGGGTGCAATGTGGTTCCATCATCAGGTGTAATATTGTTTTTTTGAATATGAATATCGAATGGCGAGTTGTCAGTTTTTTCATAACTTTTTCTGCCAATCTGAGTGGAAACTAAGGACGGAGCAGGAATATCAGGAATTTTATTTGTGGGAACAACGTTGGAAACAAGTGTTTCGGAGCAGTTTGGCTCCAATGTAGAAGTTAATGAAGAGTCCGTGCAACCACAACCTGAAGACTCTGAACCGTGGTTTTTACGGGTATGGCGACGCTTATTGCAGTGTTTGCAAACATGCACACGGCTTCTTTTTAAATGACGAGCTGAAGATGACCCATCGGTATCCATGCCCGAGTCATTCGATACGGTAACAAAATTGCCTGCCGGGGGCACATAGGCCCCCGGGTCAGGCGGTTCGTTCATTTCCCGCTAATACAAAATAAAAAAAACTTACCACTACCGAAGAAAATACACAAAACTAATATTAAAACTATAAATAAAATAGAAAAGAACACTAAAACTACGACTACTGATCCTATATTACAAGTTTTTTCAATTTAAACATTTTTTCTCAAAAAGGACGAGTCCGCCAAGTTCGAAGTTTCCCGCGCTTTTCGTTTTGATACCTATCCAATTAAAAATAACACTGTCTGTATGTTCACTAGTTTCAAATTATAATTAGCTCAGTTCCGGTTTTGTTTGAATGTTGTTGAACTGTCAAAAGACAACAAATTAGTCGTAATCGTTTACGAAAATGTGTTAACTACCTCTTTGCATTTATTTAATGGACCCATATTTTCCTGTAAGAAGAAATAGCAGTTTGATCTAATTATAAATATATATTTTTAAAGAATCAACAGATAAGGCATTAATTTTACTTGATATTAATGGTATCAATGTTTACTTGCGTATGTGTGCTGTATAGGTAGTTAGTTCCCACCTACAGTGCGCGTGTGTTGCAGTATGACACTTTCTATAGGTAACCGATTAAGAAACTCATTGGAGTTTCGTATTTTTATTTAAGTATACCTAAAGGTCCTCGTCATCTGACGAAAAACTCATCATTAGGACCTCATGCTCAGCAAACACGCCCAAATCCGCCCACTTCCTATAAAAGGAATAAAAATGTGTTGCAGGCGAAAAAGAACTTTAGGAGTTTATTATGTTAATGTTACTTTTACGAAATTACTTTTATTGGAAACTAAGAGTACATAAAAAAAAACATAATTACGCCTACCTAAGTCACTTAACACGTCCAAATTCGCCAGTTTCGTCGTCCGTGCTTGTGTGGCCAATCTTAGGTACCTACTTAGGTTAGGTTGAATTATGTCGACTGACCGGGGAATCGAACCCAGGACACCACGCTCAGCAAACACGCACAGACCTGCCTTCGTCCTCTGACGAAGATCGTCTACTAATGAGCTCAACTTTTTTTTTGTTTTTTTTTTTGTTTTTGGTGTATGGCATCTCGTAGTTGACCTTGAGAGGTCGTGACTACTTAACCGGACTATCCTGTGGCTGCCTTAAGCGGACTCAAAGCCTCCAGCCAGGGGCGTAAAACTACTTACATTTCTAAGCGAACGCTCGCTAAGGGCACCCCCTGTGGGGTACGGACCTCGGCTTAGGGCGTCGCTGACGGGAGGACAGCAAGATGGGACAGGCTGGATCTGGATTATATTATTATTATTCGGGGAATTTAAAGCTACAGGCTCAGCTACGGCGCGGGCTGGCACTTCGTCGAGCAAGGGTCGGGTCGGGGGGGACAATTACGTCGGGATCTTCGCGAGGAACCTCGGCGGCAAGGTCGGAATGTCGGTCTGTGTTTGTGCACTGTACTGGTGGCCCTACTGCTCTCCTGAATGAGAGTTATGTGGTCATCGGGATCGGTGAGGACATGGTTGGGACGGCGGACATGACTAATGGAGGAGGGAATATAGCTAGCGGCTTTCACAACCAGAGGGTTGCGGTGATTCGCGGCGGTCTCGAAGAAACGCTTTGATATCCGTTTCATAAACTGACGGATAGTGGGAATCCTGAGGTCTACGTGGAGGATTTCGTTGCGAACGTACCAGGGGGAGCCTGTAATCCTACGGAGGAACTTGTTCTGGAGGGTCTGCATTCTATTGAAGCGAACGGGCTTGGCGTGTGCGAAGACTGCACTGGCATAGGTCATGATCGGGCGAATGCACGCTGTGTAGATACGCAATTTGCACTTTAGTGACAATTTGCTACGTGCATTGAGGACGAAGTGGAGTCTACCTAGAGCGAAGGCGGCGCGCGAACGAGCCGCCTTAATGTGCTCTGAAAACGAGAGGTGTTCGTCGAGAACTACACTAAGATATTTGGCTCGCTTCTCCCAAGGGATCGGCTTGCCGAACATGGTGATCGGTCGAGTGAGCTCAACTGGGACTGCATCACCATATATACTCTCTTGGAATGTCGCATCGCGATATTTCGGCGACGACTCGTCGCGTAAGCTACGCGACGCGGTTGTAGTAGCGGCATCTTCAAAAAGGTACCTACTCCTTTGACCACGTCTCATGCCGCCAAAAACATTAGTAATACATTGAAATGTAACTCTTATGCCATTGCAATAAAGTATAAATTAGAATGATCGACATTTTCGTGGAATTTTTAAGTTTCAAATGTTTGGTTGATTGGTATTTAGGTTTCAAATAAATTTAATCAAATATATCTTTTTATAAAACCTTATGACAATGATATAAGGGTCATATTATTTCAATGACATACTATTTTGCTTATGATTATATTTTACTAAAACGTGGGGTTAGGTTGGGTTGTGTCGACCGACCGGGGAATCGAACCTAGGAACCCACGATCAGCAAACAGGCACAGACTTCTAATGAGCTCAATTTGGACTGCATCACCATTTATACTCTCTTCTGGTGTCGCGTGCACTACTTGATGTAGCCGCGATATCGCCGCTACACCATACAGAATGGTCCAAAGGTGACGCGCTGCGACAGTGTCGCGGTGCGACAGGTCGCTCCTGTGTGACCTGTCGCGCGCGTTTTCATAGAAATTGTTCTACAGATGTAATATCGCAGAATCGTGCGCGACCGTGGCGTCGCGCCGGTGTGAACGAGCCTTAACACGTGGCGACTAGCTAAAGGAGCCAAATCTTTCTCGGAAAACGTTTTGTTGGCATATTTTATTGAATTATCCGAGACCAAGAAGTCAAGCACTCTATGGAGTACATATTCAATGCAGCAACAATAAAAATAAAAATATCAACACCTATCTTAAATTAGTGGCATTTTTTAAAAGAGCGTCATCTGGTCATCAACCCAAAAAATCTAAAAAATTAAAAAAAAAAAAAAAAAATTTGCAAAACAACGTTTGCGGGGTCAGCTAGTGTTATATAAATTTACAATCCACAAGGCCTACGACGTTCTCACATTTACAAAATATAGAAATAATCTAATAGAATAAAATCAAAACTAATAAAAAATTGTAGGTAAATAATGTCAAATAATGTAAATATTATGTCAGAGTTATTTATTTATATGTCAATATCTAATAATAAAAAATAAAAATTAAACACCATTATTTGGGAGCAGTTATTAGAAATTTACATAGTGATGCCGTTTATGAGGTACCAGGGAAGCCACATGTGCAGAGGGAATTATTGCCAAACTTTCTTGTCTTCGACGTAGTCTTTAATCTTATAGTACGCTTTTTTTATAAGGACACGTTTGATGTGGGTTTTGAACTTTCCATCGCTTAGTTCTGTAACCGACTTTGGCAACTTGTTCTAAAAGCGGATACTGTTTATCATAAATGATTTGCTTGTTTTAGTTAATCTAAATTTGGGTATAACGATTTCATTTTTACTACGTGTATGTAAGTTTTTGCGAACATACAAAATACTTTCTAAGATATATAGAGAAGGCAGAGTTAGTATATCAATTTCTTTGAATTTATTTCTAAGAGATTCGCGAGGACCCATTTCATAGATCGCGCGGATTGCCCTCTTTTGTAAAATGAAAATTGAATCTACGTCAGCTGCTGATCCCCACAGCAGAACGCCATAAGACACAATACTGTGGAAATAAGCAAAGTATACCAACCTAGCTGTGGCTATATCGGTCAACTGCCTTATTTTTCTTACTGCATATGCAGCTGAACTTAATTTACCTGAAAGAGCTCTAATGTGAGCGCCCCATTGCAATTTTGAATCTAAAGTAATTCCTAGAAATACAGTTTCATTAATAGCATCTACTTTCTTGCCATCAAGTTTTAAATTTAAATCCACTTGGGGTGCATTTGGTAATGAGAACTTAAGACATTTAGTTTTGTTCGCTTTGAGTAAAAGATTATTAGCTGCAAACCATTTCGAAAGAACAGCCAGACTATCATTCACATGTAAGACATCCGTATCTTTTCTATCTGTTTTAAAAATGAGAGAAGTGTCATCAGCGAATAAAATTATATCTGATAAGTTAGCCATCATGTAAGGAAGGTCATTAATATAAACTAGAAATAAGAAAGGGCCTAGAATTGAACCTTGAGGCACGCCCATCTTAACTAAGGATCCCGAGGACGTCGCCCCGTTAACGTTCACTTTCTGTTGCCTGTTTGATAAATAAGAAAGAACAAGATTAGCGGCTTGTCCACGAATTCCGTAGTGGTGTAATTTACAGATCAGTGTATTGTGGTCAACGCAGTCAAACGCTTTTGAGAGGTCACAGAAAATGCCAATTGCATCCTGGGACTTCTCCCAGGATTCCAAAATGTGACTGACCAGTTTTACTCCCGCATCAGTCGTCGGCCTGCCTTTCGTGAAACCAAACTGGCGACTATGTAAAATTCCATTTTAATTAAAATGTGACAACATCTGGTCTAGCATGATTTTTTCATATATTTTACTCAATGCTGGTAGCACAGATATAGGTCTATAATTAGAGGGATCACTCTTACTACCCGATTTGAAAATTGGTACTACTTTACTATGTTTCATTAAATCAGGAAACGTACCGCTGTCTAAACATTGATTAAATATGCCTGTTAGGACAGGGGCAATTGTGTCAATAATATCTCCAAGAACCTTAACGGAAATCCCCCATAAGTCTTCAGTGTTTTTAATGTTTAGACTTTTGAACGCTTTTTTTTTGTGACAATAGAAATAGGCTCGAATTTAAAACTAGGAATGTCCTTACTGAAGTTTTCTTTGAGTAAAGATTCAGCTAATACAGATGATGAGGGAAGAAATTTCGTAACCTCAATTGGGATGTTGGTGAAGAAATTTTCTAGTGACTCAGCAACCTTCAACTTATCTGAAATGGTTTCATTATAAATTTTTAACGACAAGTCATTCTGATCTCGCTGTTTTGTGTTTCCAGTTTCTTTGTTAATTACCTGCCACACAGCTTTTATTTTATTATGGGAAATACCAATTTTGTTGCTTATTAATTTAGACTTAGCGTGAGCGCAGACTCTTTTGAATATTTTAGAATAATTTCTTACAAAATCATGAAGAGTCTGATCAGACGTCTATGATTTCTCGTGATACAACCTATACAAAATATCTCTGCTTTTTCTAATGCCAGCAGTGGCCCATTCACTAAATTTTGGTTTAGTATTGATAGTTCCTATTTTTACAGGACATGTTTTATTGTATTCTTGGCATACTGTAGAAAAAAGTGTACCATAGTTTAAATTGGGGTCTTGTGAATCAAAACTAGCTGTTGAAAGATTGCTATTAAGATTATTATTAAACATTTTCAACTTATTTTTAGGAAGAGGTCTTATTTCAATGGTTTTATTTGAGTTTAATTTTTTATCTAAGTCAAATGATACAAGTTGACCAGTATGGTCTGACCTGGCGCCACTAATTAAGGTGGAGTCTTTTATTTTACAGTTAGTAAATACATTGTCTATGCATGAAGCCGAGGTTGCTGTTATTCTAGTCGCCTCATTAAATATACATTTTAAATTGAATGATTTAAACAATGAGATTAACTTACATTTTTCGGGTGAATTAACTAGTACTAGACCAATGTTATCATGAAGATTTACTAATCGCCAATTGCTTAGTCACACTTAAAGAAAACAAGAAAATTAATTTATCAGTAATCAACACTTCTGAAACTCCTGTAACCCTTAAGTCAAATTTGGATATCACACTCACTCCCTTAATTTCATTAATCAAACCTTTCGACCCAATAAACGCTCATACAGTTTGTCATTTCGAAAACACCGACGCTTAACTGCGAACACAAGAGGTATTAAACCTTCTTAGAATCTCCCACCTCAATCCTGAAGAAGCAAATGCTCTTCACGATGTTTGCTCTGAATACTCAGATATATTCTTCATTCCTGGTGACAAACTTTCCCACACAAATGCACTTAAGCATAACATTACGACGAGTGCTCAAAATCCAATAAACGTAAAATCTTACCGGTTCCCAGAGGTACACAAACAAGAAGTCAACAAACAAATCGACCACATGCTCGATCAAGGAATCATAAAACCTTCAGAGTCTCCATGGTCCTCACCAATTTGGATTGTCCCAAAGAAAATTGATGCATCCGGACAGCAATATAGACGTATAGTTATCGATTACCGAAAACTAAATGACATCACTATTGGAGATAGCTACCCTATACCGCAGATATCCGAAATTTTAGATCAGCTGGGTCTGAGTAAATATCTCTCAACTCTTGACCTTGCATCAGGTATCCATCAAAAAATGATCAACGAAGAGGACGCCCCTAAAACGGCGTTTAATGTACCTCAAGGACATTACCAATTTACAAGAATGCCATTTGGGTTAAAGAACGCGCCCGCTACTTTTCAAAGATTAATGAATACTGCTCTCACAGGCCTCCAAGGCATACGATGTTTTGTATATCTCGATGACATAGTCACATATTCTCATGATTTCTCACATTGATAATCTCTCGTCAGTATTCCAAAAGGCTTCGAGATTACAATCTAAAACTCCAACCTGACAAGTGTGAATTTCTCAGACGTGAAGTCGCATATCTTGGCCATCAAATAACTAGAGATGGTGTAAAACCTAACCCTGAAAAAATAAAGGCGGTAACCAAATTTCCTACGCCCAAATCTCCGAAGGACATTAAGTCCTTCCTCGGACTTGTAAAATACTATCGCCGTTTCATTTCTAACTTCTCGAAAATTGCAAAACCTCTTACTCAACTTTTAAAAAAGGATGTCGCCTTCCTACGGGAAAATCAACAACAAGTCGCTTTTGACGAGCTCAAGCACAAACTTACCTCTGCTCCTATCCTCATTTATCCAGATTTTTCCGCCCCTTTCATCTTGACGTGTGATGCCTCCAACTATGCCATTGGTGCTGTACTCAGTCAAGGTCCAGTTGGTAAAGATAGGCCAATAGCCTATGCTTCTCGCACTCTCAATAAGAGCGAATCAAATTATAACACCACTGAAAAAGAACTTCTAGCTATTTTGTACGGTTGCAAAACCGTTCGCCCATATCTCTATGGACGGAAATTCCAGATCATCACTGACCATAGGCCATTAAAGTGGTTGTTTAATCACAAAGATCCTAGTAGCAAATTACAAAGATGGCGCCTGAAACTAATGGAATACGAGTACGAAATTGGTTATCAAAAGGGAAAACTTAATGCCGCTGCTGACGCCTTATCCCGATATCCTGTAAATCCAATTCAACCATCAGATTGTGATCCCATTCCATCCACTTCTTACCGAAATACAGATAATTCTAAACCTCAATTCAGCCCTCTAACTCTCGAAGATCTTGATATCCAATTACCTCCTGGTTCCCTAGACCTTGACTATAAACTACCATCTGTAGACCTCTTAGAAAACGACGACTCACCACCAGGAATCAATGATCCTATTACACCTACTACGTCTAACGAGTCCCCGAATCCCACAACAAATCCTTACCTCAACGATACGAGTAACTACAGCAAGTTCCTGAAAATAATGAGCAACAAAGACTTTAATAGCAACGCTAAAATCACAGAACACAACGAAAGCATCCTGAAAAGTAACTGCAAAATCATTGTCATACCTTTTTCCATCGATCTTGATGAGTCCAACCCTCATGTGGAAGAAATTCTGAGCAACCTTGAAAACTCTGAAGAATTCCTAGATAGGGAAAGAACACTCTACTCCTTTATCTCATTCAATCACAAAGGAAAAACAATATATTTCCTATTCACTAAAGTATATCACTTTCATAACAGTCCTTATGAAGACATTTATAAAAGTATACAAAATATTCAATCCGATTTACTACGTAACCCTACTAATTCTAATCTAGATTTGGGCACTACTGATTTCCAAAATCCTTTCGACAAGCATATCTGGTCGAAAATATACAATATGTTCTGCTATATCTTTAACAATACTCAAGTATCAATTCATATCTATCATAATACTATAATTTACCCTACACCCTCGGATATCCCTAAAATACTCCGCGAAAACCATGACATTCCTATTGCCGGACATTTAGGATCTACACGAATGTCAAATCGAATAAAAGATAGATATTTCTGGAAAAATATGCGGACAGATATCGAATCATACGTAAAAAATTGCTCCCAGTGTCAAAGTAACTAAGCCCTAAGACAAATGAACAAATCACCAATGCAAATAACCACCACTTCTACTAAGCCATTTGAACGACTCAGCCTCGACCTCGTGGGTCCACTTCCAGAAGCTGGCCTTCCTAAGCTCAAATTCATTGTTACACTACAAGACGACCTAACCAAATATTCCCTCGCTTACCCTATAGGTAATGCCACTGCAGAAGAAACATGTGAATGTTTAGTGCACTTTATTTCTGCTTTCGGTATCCCAAAGTCTATTTTAACCGACCAAGGCACGAACTTCACCGCAGATTTATTTAAAAGAACCTGCGAATTTCTGAAAATAAAACAAATCTGGTCTTCCCCATGCCATCCTCAAACTCAAGGTGCACTTGAACGCAGTCACTCCACGCTTAAGGAATACCTTAAATCGTATGTCAATGAAAATCATTCTGATTGGCATAAATATGTCTATACTGCTATGTTGGCGTATAACACCTCTACTCATTCCACTACTAACTTCACACCATACGAGCTCCTCTTCGGCCAGAAACCTTTTATTCCGGACTCCGTCTACGAACTACAGTCAGACCTCACATATCCATAATATCTAAAATCCCTGCATCATCGTCTAAGACTTTCACGTGAAAAAGCCATCGAAAACATACTAAGATCTAAAGATAGATCTAAACAGTATTATGACACCCGCTCACGACCGGCACCCTAATTGCGTAACACATTTTCGTAAACGATTACGACTAATCTGTTTGATTTTGACGGTTCAAGAACATACATTGCGTTCTATATATTGTTGAGCAGAATTTTTATCGAACTTAAGAAGCAATGGATTAGCAATCTGTTTCAAAACGATTCAGATTCCAATTGATTGTGTATTACGCAATTACGGTGCTGTTCAATATAAAGTTGGAGATTACGTATATCTTAAAAATCATGTACGTTTGCGCAAAGCCTTTTCGCTAATTTGGAAAGGACCTTATAAGGTTGTAAAAAACAATGGTAAAATACCTTGACCTTACTCATAAATAGACGTCACGTGACTCATCACTATGACGAAGTCAAACTAGCTCCTAGATCTGAAACGTAGCCCTAGTTATATACTTAATACTAATTTTAATTATATTTTATTACAATAACTCTGCGCTAGGTCTGGAGTTCATTACGCCTTTGACGAACAGTCCTGGCATCTACTTCGACCCCTTAGGTTCTTTAAGTTTAATTGATAGTCACCTTAGTATAGTTATTCCTTATGATGTATCCTTTATTAATCCGCATGTTCTAAACCTCCGTATTATTCTCGATAAATCCAAACAAATATGTGACAATGGTAAGGTCTTTGATTATTTAGAATGTAGTAATCTCTTTGAACCATTGAACACCCGTTATAATGATATAGCTCATAACAACGAAGCTATTTTTCACCTTACATCTCGCCAGGCGAAAAGATCTGCACTTCTAGGATTCGTAGGTCTAAAAAGTTATTTGGCACAATGGATGAAGACGATGCCATCCGATACGACAATGCCATCAAAGAGGTAGAAACAGACCAAAAGAAACTAGCTCTTCTGATGAAAGAAAATATATTAGTAATTACTTCTTCGCTTAGATCTTTCAACGAAACTCTGTATATAATAAAACTAAATGAAAACCATCTGAAAAAAGCAATGGATGAATTGTCCCAAGATATTCTAAATCTGACTTATGTCTCAAAAGAATTAGGTATTAGGTCTCGCATGCTAGAATTAACTTCTATGATAGAAAATAGTCTTCTAGCCTTGTCTTTCAAAGTTGAAGATATAATTAACTCTATTATGTTCAGCAAATCTAATGTCCTATACCCCACTATCCTAACACCTAAAGAACTTTACACCGAATTGGTTGATAATTATAGATTCTTACCAGAATCTAAGCAACTTCCAGTTCCTTTGAACCTTGATAATATGCATACTATTTTAAATATATCAGATATATCTAGTTACTTCAATAAATAAAAAGTTGTATTTACAGTAAAAATCCCTCTCATATACCCTATGCACTTAAGTGTATATCATAACTTACCTTCGCTAGTTCCACATGATAAAAATAATCCAAATTCATATTCGACCATTATCCCATCCTCCAAATATATTGGTATCAGCAGAGATAAGTCGATGTACTGTAAATTAGATAATCTGGATTGTTGTAAGATAATCAATGATGGTCACTACCTTTGTGAAGCATCGATAATATACTCCTCCTCTGCAACGCCTTCCTGTGAAACAGAAATTATTACAAAAGTACTTACCACAATTCCTTCAACTTGTGAAACCAAATTTATTCAAGGTCACGTTAGCATCTGGCAGCCACTACGCTACAATAGATGGTTATATGTAATGTCAGAAAAAACTAAAATAAGTATTGAGTGTAATAACTCCCAATCTATAGAAATAGAATTTAGTGGAAATGGTGTATTAAACTTAACTTCAAAATGTATTGGCTACTGCAAGGACACTCGTTTATTATCGCATGAAAATCATAAAATTCAGCTAAAAACTATTGTTTCTAACTTTAATATTTTAAATGATTCTTGTTGTAATATTGTAGCATATAATAACATCGTGTCGAATTTACCTGTAGTTAATCTTAAGAATATTAACTTAGATTCCTTAGCTTATGATAATCCTGAAATCCTGAAAGGCCTTAATAACATAATTGAAAAACCACATATTGTTTTATATGAAAAATATTATTCAGGTGTTACAATTGTAATTATGATTTCTATTATGTGCTTTATTATCTATAAGGTGTATAAAACTGGCATACACAGGAAAATACTGAAATTTAAAGAAAATATAACCCCTGAAAATAATGACCCTGAATTAGATGACACTGAACTCTCAAACGTTAACACGGGACCCTCTCTTCGAATCGGCTGACTTATACTTTATTAACTTAAACTTCACTTATAAGGGTGTAGTTTACTCTAAATCGGGGGGCTGTTATAGTTTCCTAATGCTAAGGAAAACCCTTGATGAGCAACAATAATTGATTACATAGATTTCCTGTTAATTGCCTTGTCATCATCTCAGAGCGGATTGCCTCCCGCTTTCCGCAACGCGCCAGTCTCGTCCTGACCTCTGAATCTCTACCATCTCCCATATGAATTGTGTCTGCCAGTTTTCAACTTAGTGTTAAATAAAAAGTGTATTAAGGTCAAACCCCAAATAAAACTATTTCTCTTCATGTATTAAAAAGTGTTTTTTTAAAACAAAGTTTTCATGACCCCGTATAACAGTACGCTATACAAGGTGTTTTTTTTTTATCCCATAACTCTAGAATATGATTGAGACGATATCAAAGAATCAACTGGTGAATTATGTTTCAATCATCCTTTTTTTTTCCTTTTTCATACAAAATAATTCGACAAACTCACGATTATTAATGTAAAACACCCTTACGTGAAATATGAAAACGTCTCATTTTCTCACTTTTAAATATGAATGATTGGTTTGAAAAAAAACGAGTTACTCGAAACTATCGAGTTATCAATGAAACTTAGATACCTAGACACATCGAGGTTTTATTTTGTATGGTACGCAAACAAAATTGGCAACCTCGCAAAAGTAAAGATTCGTCATACTGGTGACAATTTTTGATCTAATTTAATTATGATTGAGGATATCTCCGAAACTATGCATTTTTGGACCACCTATTCTAGGAGTTTTAGTATTATTTTTACCTACAGAATATAACACTAGGGTGCCGCACAACCTCACCGATGCTCAGATGCAGACCCGCGTCGAACGGTGCCGTGACATGATAAACAAATTTGAAGCAGGGCAAGCTCGGCGTGTTTACGGCTTCATTACAGGTTTACAGATTTATCAACACGATCCAGAAACGAAGCGCCTGTCGACAGTTTGGGTGTTTATAAAACGAATTAACGCCTACCAAAGTGAAGGGATCTAGAAGCGACTGGCTACTTGATCAATTTCTTTACGGAACCAAAGAAGCATCAACGCTGAATGGGAAACTACCAAATGTTGTTTTCTCTGTTGTGAGCAACAAGCGACCAAACACAAGGCTCCGCGGGCTACTGCTCCACCACGACAACGTGCCTTCGCACACCGCGCTCAAAACGAGGGAATTCCTGAACCGCACGCCGGTCAAATTCCATACAGCCCTGACCTAGTACCATGTGACTTCTTTTTATTCCCGAAAATAAAATAACTGCTTAAAGAGATACAATTTTCGACGCCTAAAGATGCGATGTCAGCGTTCGAGCAGGCTGTAAACGAGGTGTCTACGGCGGACTGGAAAAAGTTGTTCAGACGCATGAAACTTGTTGCAGAGGCTAGTGGAGAGTACTTTGAAAAGGTTTAAAAAAAATATTTACCTATAGAACATTTATTTTCATTTTCGCAAAACTATGTGAGTGCACCACGTCTATAGCAAAAACATGAAGCAGTATTCACCACAAACTGAAGTCAAATCATTCTGAATCCTGTCAACATTCCAGTCTCATATTTTACAATTTCTTTAAAAAAACTTAAGATATAGAATATCGTACAGGTGCACGTCCATACGAATCAAAATATTGCCCAACGCTATTTGTGTCAATATCTAAAGCTACCCAGTGTGAGCCTGGTTTATCATCTGTATCCAAATTGCATATTATATACGTTGGTACATTCATGGCTAATACTGAGGAGTTCATCTTTGCAACGCACCTCGAAGGAATGTTAGGAACTGTTTTGACTCATTAAAGTTACTATCAGTTCCGTTGTACGTAAGAATTTGTTTTAGATTAGAAACTACTTAGTGGTGCTATATAAGACTCACCACCCACTGCAGTTCAGTCCTTATAGTCAACTGGTTTGGCAGCAGTGGATAGTGAAAATACTACGTTTTGTGTTATTTCAACGCATCCATGGCAATGGAGGTAAGTGTTTATTCTATTGACAATTACTTTTCTTTCTTTCTGTCTTTTTTATCTACATGAACTTTTCCTTGCGAGTTTGAACAAATTGATATTAACGTGTTTTCTGTGTTGTTGCAGAAATCATTTAGTTTCTTAGACAATGATGGAAATACCTATAAGCTGCATTACTACTCACCACTTTCCCCTCAACACGAAGAAGACAGTGGTGACATCGTCACACATGCGATATCGCAATATGCGAATAGTCGCCGAACAAATAGATAACGATTTAATCAACTGTTTAATTTATGCTGTAAGCGAGCGTGTAATAGAGATATTTTAAAATTGTTTGTTGAATAAAATCAGCGTGCAGTATGAAATTTACCTTATATTTTAATGTTGATGAATCCACTGTTGTATAAAAAATATCATCTTTAATTGAATTTAAAAATACTTCAGGAGTTTCAAAATGTAACGGTGTTGAATGATCTACTCTACTTTTGATTTTATAAGTTAAAATTCTGTTTCCAACAATAATAATACATTTGATATTGAATTATGTGAATTTAAAAGATTCGGAAATATTTCAAGTAGTGAAAGTGAATAACACCAATCCGGTGACCTATCAGTTGAAAGTTGAAAGCAAACAACCAATCTTAGCAACAAGCTACCAAACACAGGGCTCCGCGGGCTACTGCTCCACCACGACAACGCGCCTTCGCACACCGCGCTCAAAACGAGGGACTTCCGGACAGCACGCCGGTCAAATTCCTGGGCCACCCTCCTTACAGCCCTGACCTAGCACCGCGTGACTTCTTTTTATTCTCGAAAATAAAAATAAAATCAACTCAATGGGATACAATTTTCGCCGGAAGATACGGCGGACTGGAAAAAGTGTTTCGAAAACTGGTTCAGACGCTTGCTGTGTGTGTGTTCAGTACTACTTAGTCTGTGGACGCTTGAAACTTTGTATAGTGGCTAGTGGAGAGTACTTTGAAAAGATTTATTTAAAAAAAATACTAGAACATTTATTTTTATTTTCGCAAAACTTTCTGAGTGTCTCACGTATTAGGTCTTTGCTTATATGAAACCTTTGCCGTTTTACAATACTGGCCATTTGAAACGTAATTTATGTATGGCTGGCAATAAATTCTAAATTCAAATGAATTTTATTTAAATCATATGAAATTCTATTTTTAAATGCTATTGGGTTTTTCTAACTAGAATTTCTCAGTAGCAGCCGGAGTCTGGATTTGTGCCGTGAAAGTATTAATACACGATTATTGTATGTAAATTCAGTGTTTTTCATTTTAGTTTAGTGTTGCGTATTCGACGGATAGCCGGTAAGTACCTTCCATTATGAACTCTGAGGATCCTGTACCTGAGGTCAAAGAGCTGTGAGCTCAAGATCATCGCAAAGCAGTTCCTCGTCTTCGGATTACAAGGAAGGTTTTGCCTCACCGCACCGCCACCTAACAAAAGGTCTGAGCGGCGCAAGTACAAACAGGTCGGAACCTGTTCGGACCCTCGGATGGATACTCTTATTAACCAAGTTACATAATTATCTAACAGACTGTGTAGCTCAAATGCCGCAATTTTTTACGGCAATTAGTACGAATTATAATAATATCAAAGAAAATAATAATGGCGGCCGTTGCGATCCCGTGAACACTGCAATTTGTAACCAATTTTTAAATAAACCATCGAATAACAATAATATGTGTTTGGGGTATTTAAAAATAACTTTTGACGAATCAAAGATTGTACCCCTAGCGAACCCCGCAAAACTAGTAGAGTTAAATAATCTGCAACAATTTAACTCACAGGCCTTTTTTTTTTTTTTGGTGGGAAATCATCAAATGACTTCTCCCGCTCTGGGTGGAGCGGGAGGGCGTGTCAGACTTTTACTGACTAAAGAGTTTTAGTCAGTAAAAGTCTGACACGCCCACGACCCGTGTTCCTTCAGTTGCCTGTGCCACGGTTTTCTCTTTAGAATTACCCGCGACCCTGAGGCGTCGGCCCTATCGGACCCCGTCACTTTGTGCTGATATCTCTTTGAGGCGCGCGTGGAACACGACGCGCCGTCGACCCGGGCCTGGTCCTTACCGGACGGCGAGCCACCCATTGCTCGCCGTCCGCAAGCCCGCGCCTACGGTGGCCGGGAGTCTGCAGGCGACTCCCGACGCCCAGGGCGTCTCCTGCGGCAGCTAGTGGGGGCGTGAGGGCGCAAGGCTCTCTCCCTCACGCGCTCTGCCTCCTCCTCCGCGAGCATTACTGCTTCGCAGAAGGAGGTGACGGCTTTCCATTCCCTCTCGCTCCGTACGGCCTGGACCAGGGCCGGACGCGAGAGATCGCCGCCACCAATCGCCTCCGCGAGGACACTGCGGTGCTCCGCCCAAGCTGGGCATCTCCACAGTATGCTCCACCGTGTCCTCCGGGCGATCCACACAATGGTGACACCCGGGCGTTTCCTCCCGCCTTATACGAAACAGGAACCTCCCGAAACAACCGTGTCCGGTGAGGACCTGTGTCAGGCGGAAGGTGAGGACGCCGTGGCGCCTCTCCAACCACTCCTCAAAGAGGGGACTTACCGCCGCTATTGTTGCGTGCCCATAACTCACAGACCTGGAAAGGTATTCGATATAGGAAGGACTTGCAAGCGCATTTAGCAACACCAGGTTTTATAGGGTTAAAATTGAACGAGGAACTGTGCCATCTAAATAAAGGTATTGATTATTTGTCTAGTACGGAACAATTGTTAACGGGATTGTCAAATGCTGTTTTGGAAAACAGGCAACTTTTGAAAATTGGTCTGCAGGAGTTCGTAAATTGGGCTGCTAGTTCTGACACAGAGCTCAATGCAAATACTCTGTGTAGTAAGTTGTCTGAAAAATTTGGTCCAACGTCTCCGTCTTACAAAAATATGGAATACTGTATGCAAATCATATGTGGCAAGCGGGCCGAATGTATTGAGGTTAGACGTGACCGCATTTTAAAAGAAGTTAATAACATAAATCTTAAATTCGCATTACAAAATTTTCCACCTAGTGCGGAGCATCTCTTTAATAGAGAAGCACTCATTCGTCTGGTTGATTCTTTAGGAGGCTCCCAGGTTTGGCTTAACATGCCCAGTTATTTAAGGGATAAGAACAAATTCAATAATAACGAGGTAAACAAGAGAAATACCAAACCATATTATAAAACAAAATTTGATAAAAAATAAGTTCAACTCGGACAAAAAATCTAAAAATTATTTAAAAAAACATTCCTTTCGTCGTATATGTACCCAAGACACCTCCAACGTTAAAGATAAGTGACAATCAAAGCAGTGTATTCAAGGGCGGTTGCCTAAAATTCCATGTACAAGCATGGAAACAACTGGGGGCCAGTCAATATGTTAAAAAAAAAAAAAAACAAGAGCCATATACCACTTCTAACAAAACCTCCGTTACATTAATTACCCTTACAAAATAATCATAAACAAGTTTTCAACAAAACCATCCAAGAAAATGACAGAAGTCATAGACCCGTTAAAAGAAACAGGCATTTTAGAAAAACCGAAAATCATAACACCCGGCATTCACTCCAAAATGTTTTTAGTAAATAAAAATAGATGGGGGGGGCCGCATTTTCAATTTAAAGTGTCTAAATTTACATGTCTTGACTCGCCATTTCCAGCTAATTTGTCGACTGGATTCAGTTCCTACAAGACAGGGACTGGATGACAAAAATCGACCTACATCAAGCATATTTTCACTTGAGCATAAAGGAAACCCACATGCGGTTTCTACGCGGATATTACAGTTAACAGCCTTGCCTTTCGGTCTCTCTTCAGCTCCTCACCAGGGCCGCGCCGACCCCCACAGCGCCTGTGTGCGAAACCTATGAAGCGCCACCTTTTTTCACGAATCTTCATGTTTCAACTTATTTTTTTTATTATCTGTTAATTTTGACCGAAATAAATGTTCTCCAGTTTTATATACTTAGATAATATTTTCCTAAATAGGTAAAACCAGTTCGCTTCCGCCTGCCAATTACTGCGAAAAATAAAACACGAATTTAATATTTACATACACATATTTTTACTTAGATATTAATAACCAAAAAACCTGACTTTTCTAATAATACTGATTTAACTATTACGTATGTTATGTATAAAAAAAAACAACAAGAGTCTAAAATATGTAAGAATATAAACGTACTTAAATAATATTATTTCCACTCTTCTCGCTTTTCTGTTTGCGAAATCCTTAATAATGTCATGTATGTCTATATGGTCTAATATGGCCTCCTCTATGGATATTGTTGCTAAATTTGTTAATCTTTCCTGGCTCATGGTTGAGCGCAGGTAATTTTTATAAGTTTTAATTTAAAAAAGGACCTTTCCGCGCTTGCTACGGTAACTGGCATAGTTAGCAAAATTCGTAATGCTATGGTGATGTTAGGGCAAACAGCTGTCAAATTGTTTAAATATTCAGCTTCGAGAATTTTTACCACATCAATATTAAGTTTTTTGAAAAGAGACTGACACGACACAATTTCTTCACACAAATCATCGGCGTTAATATACAATGAATTATTTGCAGAAAGTTTTTTCTGCAAACGATGACAGCTACTTCTCAATCGACTTTGATCTTGGTCATCACTTAGTTTAAATAAAAAATTAAACACGTCATTTTGATTATTCAATAAATTAAATCTTTCGTCCTCGGAGGATAAAGCTTGATCAAATATGTATATAAAAAAATATCAGGTGTACAATCCAGTATAATTGAAAAATATTTATTAATTTGAAATAAATTTAAAATAAAATGTTGAATTTGGTTACCGATTATGTAAATTATTTCATTTTGGATCTTATCTCCAAGATAAGTCGGCATGTTTTTGAAATCCGAATTATTCGTTACGCGTCGTATATGTTCAGTCATTGAAAGATCGAATTTTCCTAACAGTTCAATACATTTTAAAAAATTACCATTGTTACGGTCGTATAATTTGTGGCTTTAGCCACGAAAAGCCATATTTTGTGTACTTAGAAATTGGACCACATATATTGTGCTTTTGATTACATCGTACCAGCGCTGCTTTTCAACCTCTAAAAGTTTTTGTTGAATACTACCAATAGTGTTTTTATTTTTAAGAGCGTGACATAAATCTGTCCATTTTTTTAAATTATCGAAATGAGCAGAACTTTTCTCATGTCTGCTGCAATACAAAGCTAGATGTTGCCAAATACTAATTCCCTCGCAGAATTTATTGTTATGTTTTGATTCAAATAGCTTGCAACAGAAGCAATAAACGGCATTTTTGGACACTGAATGCAGCAGCCACTCTCTGTGATACTTTTCACCGTTTCCTAAATGCCTTTCATAATAATACTCGGAAAATTTGCGCCCCGAAGAGTCTCGCGAAAAATTATATTGTTTAATTTGTTCAATCGGATTTTCTATTAAATACTGGATCAAAGTAGCATTGAAAACTTTTAGCCAGAGTCCAGGGTCATCTTTGGAAAAAGTTGGTATTGGTGACGATAATTGTCTTGGCGGTGATAATGTATACGTATAAAATAAATAAATATTTCTCGACAATCAAACTCCGCCGTCTAGTCCCAAGCGGATCGCATCGGGTTACGTTCATAATTGATTCAAACAAACTCACGGCGGTTCTTTTGATTTTAACGCTGAGCTCGTAACTTATGTTAACTAAAACCCAAAGTGTAAAATTAAACCACACATGTGAATATTATGTTAGAAGACTTGTACAATAAGCGCATTATAATTATGTTTTGTTATTTACAAGGCATATGTTGCGCCTATTGTACCTACTTACTTATTGATACTCCACTACAAAGAATACGTTGTAGTGTAAAGGCTCGTACACACTGGCGCGACGCCACAGCGCGACACAAGGGTACCGAGTGTCACGCAACGAGCGGTGCCTTTATGTCGCGCTGTGGCGTGGCTGTTAAAAAAGTGCCTTTTTCAAGGCAAATCTCTCGTTTCATCAACAGACGTTTGTGAGTAGCTTCACTAGGCCCCTTCTGGGTAAAAACCACAGTTTCGTGGTCCTCGGTTGAAACCTTACGGTGTCAACGAAGCCGAGTGGGGTGTTGACCCAATTCACACCCGCCGAACCCCTTCAGGGCGAGGCAGTTAGTTGGACGGGTCCCAGATAACCGGCCTTGGGGGATCTCCTAGTCGGCTCTGGTGACAGTTTTGCTTTCCAGCTACTCACCTAGTGTCTCTAGGGTGTGTCTACACCCTTCGCGCTAGACTGGTCAGGGCCCCGTTCGCACAATAAGACTGGCGACGGGTATACAAGCTTAGAGCTCACCAACACACCTCCCTGTCTGCACCCGACAGGGAGGGAACTCATCCCCGGGCCAATCCACCCGGGGAGTTAGGTATAGGGTTAGTAGGCTCAAAGTGGAAACTTAATTTCCACCATTCCCTCCCTTAAGCTTTCCCCCCACTCCGACCATGGAGGACGCCCTGATAGTGGCGTTCTTCAAGGAGGTCCTATTTAAGGACCCCGACTTCCTCGCCAAGTATGGCGCCAAATTCGCTGCTCTGCAGCAGTCCGTCCCCGGTCCCTCTGACCTAGTAGGCACCGACAGCTCTGACATCGCTACGTTTAGCGATGCCCTCGAGCCCTCTCCGTCGCAACTTCCAGGTTGCTCGCCGCCGGCTGTCCACATGGACACCAGCGAGCCTTCCCCTCGCCCGACCTCGCCTTACTTAATTGAGAGCGACGACCAGAGCTCCTCCCCCTCTTCCGACGAAGGCGTCTTCAAGACGGTCGGCTCGAAGAAGAGGAGTCTGAAGGAGAAACCGAGTCCTGACACAAGGACAAAGAAACCGGCTATCGAAGCCACCTCCGCTCCCGTGGCTCCATCCGCCACCGCCCCCTCTCAGGCCGCCTCGGCCTCAACCTCTTCCCTCAGCCACAGTGCTGCCAAGCCTTCTGCGGCAAAGAAGACCGCCCCCCCCCCCTGTGTACATCCAGGACAAGGGGAAGTGGACAGATGTGTCCAAATGGTGCACCGACCTGCGAATCGGCTACACCAGCGCGAAATCTACCCAGCAGGGTATTAAGGTACCGACAGCAAACGACTACAGAGAGCTCACGAAGACTCTCCGTCTTAGAGGTGTGTCCTTCCACACCTACGCCCTCCCCGAAGACCGTCAAACCCGAGTCAAAATTAATTTCCCAACGAGTTTAATACAAAAGAAAGAGTCTTGTCTCCGAGTAACCTAAAAAAACCAGATGGCAAAGACGTTGGAAGATTTTTAGCAGATCTGCATTTAAAAATATTTTTTTCACTGAACACAATATTATTACATAAATCGGCTATTTCTACCTTTTATGCTTCAAATACAGAAAATCTTTCAAAAAATTCTTTATTCAGCAAGTTTTAAAAGCCATAGCATTGGCAACCTTCAAAATCCCATTTGTGACACAAAATTGAAACAGTTCCAAGCACAAATTCACTTTTTGATATTTCAAGAAGAACTGCAATTATTTTATTTTACTGTAAGCATCAGGCAGAAGAATAAATGACCTTAGGTACCTTATTGGATATATCTCAAAACAATTTCATACAAGAGGAACAAAATATTTTACTATGGGTCAAATTTCGATCAAAAACAGACTCAAGTAAATATAGACAGTCAGGATGGTCTTTATTAAAGCACCCATATGCTAATATGTATTTGTCCTTTGAGACATATTAAACAATTGATTGAAGCTTCACAACATAGACGACTTAATAGTAATGTTACTAGTCTATTTGTTTCAATAAAAGGTGAAATAAAACCAGCTACAAGAACTATCATAGCGGGGTGGATTAAATCTATATTATAAAGACTTAAATCTAGAAGCTACTCCAGGAAGCGTCAGAGCAGCTGTGGCATCCAAGGGATGGTGGTCCGTGGATGAGATATTATTAACTAGAGGAAACTGTAAGAGCGATAAGTTTTACAAGAAATGATTAAAAATTCTAATCACAAAGAGGAAGATTTTTTACGATTAAACTTCTCTGGTTTTTAATAAAAATAATTCCATTTTATGTGCCAAAGTTAATAGCTTAGGTTTGAAGTACAAAATTGTTTGTTTTGTTTGATTTTAAATGATTATATTTAGTAGTAATATTACATTACTGATTAGGGTAATCATTAATAAATGTTCGGTTATTTTGAAACAAATTTCTTTCATTCTATATACACATTTATTTATTTCACATAGCGTTTACAGTTACCTTCACGAACAGATATCAAACAAGTCTTCATACCAACGCTGTGTCTTTCTGCTAGGCATATAATAGGACTGTTTACACTAAAATAAAACGGTCATTATGTGCCGAAAGAAAGACCTGGCGTTAGAGCAAGGACCTTGCTGGTGAGCGTAAACTATGAAAACCATAACGGGCCGGTCGCCAGAACCAGTGGTAGCGACCCCTGCCGGAAGTGAGAGGTAACAACATAAATCCATAGAGAATCAGGTATGTTTTCAATATTTATGCTCCTAGAAGCCAGAATCATAGACAGCTTCTTCATACTACCGCTGTGTAAAACAGTCCTATTTAGCGGTGGATAATCTTTATTCCGGCAAGTGAATTGATTCACTTATTCCGACTCCGGGTCCGGTACTGGTTCACCTTATTTATTCCTTTGGCACCGTTTGGCACCGGCACTCACTCGCTCATTTTGGTTCCCCGGTTTCGCAGAACATTTTATTCATTTGGTTCACTGGATCATTTGGCACATTTTGAATTAAACAGTTGGTTAGTTAGAGCGATACGACGTGTTCCGAGTACTTCCGAGTGACTTGAGCGAGTGAACGAGAGTGAACAGTGAACGCGCGCTCCGGAATCATTTGGTACCGCGGTGCCGGTAAGGATTGTGAGGAATAAATAAGGTTTACGTATCCGCGTTCGGTACCGGCTCCTTTGGATCAGTACCTCCGGAGTTACCCACCGCTAGTCCTATTATCTTTTATCTGTCAAAGTCTAACTTGACATTAGCTGAATGCACAAACCTCGCACAAACCGTGCGACGCATTCTCTGTCTACGGTGCGAAGCCTGAAAAAAGAAACTCGTCAAAGTTTCAAACTTGTCAAAGTCGGCCGCATTCCAAATTGGGCTGTAATTGATTTGAGCGGGCTTACGTCCGTACCGAATTAGCGTGAGCGCGATAACGATGTCCCATGAATCGTCATAGATGACGTCATGACATGCGCCATCTTGCGATAACGCCGACCATGCCCTATAATAATATCACTGTGAGCGAATGGGGAAGGTCGGGCAAAGCTAATTGTAGATGGCGTGACCATAGCTAGGTCCCTACGGCCTACAAAATTTTTGACATTTCGTTCATTCATTTCATTTTATGTTCATTCATGAGTTTGATTTTATTTCACTATTTCGTTATTTTCGGTGATTTCCGTATTTTAAATCAAGTACTTGACATGGAAAGTGTCAGAATTTTAAACCTTGAATATTTCCTCGTAATCACATTCTTCAAAATGTTCACGACATAAATTCGAACTCAAAAAAATCTGTACGAATAGCTTTAGAGCACAATCTTCTAATTTTAGGGGCTTACGAGAAATTCGGACTCCAATTTCGGAGTATCTAGGAACACAACAACGAGTCAACTTTCGCTAAAATAAAATAAAACCACATCACGCCTTGTATTTTTAGCTTGTGTTGGGAACTAGCTACGACAGCGCCATTTTGACAGTTGCCTTCCCCATTGTTGACAGCTCTCAGCTGTCATAATCGTGATATCTAAATCGGAACGCAAATCATCGATGTGAACGCTGTCAGCAATTATTGTGTAATTCGGAATGCAAGGATCGTCAGCTTGTATTGAAGACATTGAAGTACTCTGTGGTCGTCACTTCGTCAGCCTCAGTCACAGTCAGGGCTGCCATTTGTACGATTTAAATCGTATTTGTACGACTTTTTGCAGATTTCATACGAGTACGATCGAAGCATCGAAATCGTACGGAAAACATACGATTTTTTACATTCGATCCATTTATTTTATTCAATTAGGTCTGGCAACAAATTAACAAACTTTTGTCTCAAAAGAGTAAGTATCTAGAGCAGTGACAGAATAATATAAATAATGAAACGAACGTGCTCAGCCTGCCAAGAGTGTTGAGGGAATTCCCTTTTATTCTAATTTCCAAACTAAAAACCAAACTTAGAAATAGTTTGGCCAACGAAACTGTCAATGGCACCTTGCTGGCAAAGCAAATGATAAGAGTCACCGGAAACTGCACCGATTTTAAACCAACAGATGACATGATTATACTAATGAATACGGAAAATTTATACAAAAAAAGTGATTTCATTACTATAATTTAAATTTTCATACTATTTTCATTACATATCATTACTTATTTCGTAGTATTTTTATTGTTAATTTTGTAATAAAAGTCAATAAACGGATGAATAATAATGTACGATTTTTTGTTTCGAATAATCCTTGGGTATACGACTTTTTTAATGCTGTGGTACGATTGTAGAATTTTTTCACCTGGCAGCCCTGGTCACAGTTGGCCTCAGCCTTAAGTAAAGACAAAGAGTACTATAATTAGACTAGGTATGATACATCGATACAATAAGATACGCACGCAGTATTACCAAGTATTACCTATCTATCCAGCACAGAGTACACTATAGTATACTCTATCCAGAGTATCCAGCCAGAGAGACCCAGAACAAGCAAACTGTCGTTTATTTATATTGTAAGTCTTGTAACTGTTGAAACCCAACGTTGAAAACGAAAGTGTAAATGTTGAATTAAGTTTAAAAAAAAATACGAATTATAGTACCACCTGAAATTACAATGCCGCTGATATTTCAAGTTTTAAGATGCTACAAATGTTCCGTATTTCAGGTATGTCAGTTAAGTGATAAGTTATAATAAATAAATATTTACAATGGTTTTCTTTTTTGTAATTTTCTTTTATTTACATAATCTTAGGTCCACCAAACAAACAAATCAAATAAATGGGAATGTAAACTTTGTGGTGAAAAGCAATCAGTCAAAAGATACTATGGGTTAGGCACAGCAAAGGAATGTAGATTTCATGTTCAAAAACTAAATGGCATGAGAGGGGAGCTAGATGCAATGAAGACTAACACAGATCAAGATAGTGACAGCAGCAAAAATATGGAAATTGTAACAGAGCCTCTAGAGGATAACTACAAACCTGTAAAATATAGTAAATGGTCCAACTATGTAGAAGAAACAAAAACTGTAGAAGAAAATATTAATGAAAACATGAGCTTAGGAGGTGTAGAAGTTGTTTTAGAGATACCCAAAAAGCGAAGAAAGCAAAATACCAATGACTTCAAAACAAATCCTAAGGTTCCAACTGTTAAACATGAACAAATTCACAAAAACTATATTGCTACATCTGTCATTGTGCCCAATCCCAATACTAAGATTAATTTGGTCAACACACAATCAAAAATACCACAAACAGGATTTAATTTTGAAAACTTGAAACCAGAAGAAGAACCCATGAATGAAATAAAACATAATATTAAGAAGTTTGTTCCTTCCAAGATAACTAAAAATTCAAAATGGGGTCAATTCACAATTGAAGAGCCATATGAAACTGCGCAGACACATGTAATATCACCTTCAGACAATTTAGATGCTCCATGTTTGGATAGCAGACAGACGTCGCCAAATGGTTTATGGTTTTCATCCTGTGATGATACAGATCTTGACAATATTTTAAAAGTTTAAATGTTTACAAAAACAATGATTGTTATTGTCATCCAATCTCATCTTAGATTATTGATTGTTGTGTATAGGATTAATATAAAATGTCTTCAACATGCACGTATTTGAAAAGAAGAATTGTTACTATTGAGTCAGTTAACAATAAAAGACCAATAGCTTTCCAATAATTTTATTATTACAACCAATACACATTATCATCACAATGGCAACAGTTTAATATCACTTTCATTAATGTCTACTAGATAAATAGCGAGTGTACTACAGGCATACTTTTACATCATAACATCTACAACAAACTTCAATGATTACATCCCACAGAGAGCACATCATTCCCAACTTAAATGTCAGCATATATCCATCCTGCTAATCTCCTACTAGGCAGCACTATCACAAATAGTCACTGCTCGAAGCTAAGAATAACAATAATATTACATTGATAATAATTGCAGAATATTTGTTTAAAGCTAAATGTACACAGACTCCTAGAAAGAAAGACCTATAAAAGTTTATTGTACCAACTGACACTTTTAAAGAGATTTTCAAACTTATTGCTAGTTTTGTTCTTATTATTATCAATGAATAAACCTAAGTGGATTAAAAAACTTCATATGTGTGTTAGGCAGTGAATTATTTATGGAAGATTTTCATAACGATGAAAAAACTTGATCTATATTTTGTAGACATGAAAACTTTTATTGATTATTCTGAAGACACAAAATACAGTCACATAGAATAGAATTAGAATGTAGAATAAATAGGAAGCCCTAATACTTTCGATGTTTAATAAGAATACCTTAGAATAAATATTACAAATGATATAGTCACTTAGAAATATCAGAAATCAGACTGTTTATACCTTTACGTAAAAAGATTTAAGTTGATCTGTATTTAGATGTAAACAATCTCCACAACTTCTATGCTAATTATGAAATTTTTCATTGTTTTCATAGCTTCACTTAGAGTACGGAAGTCTCACAAAAAGTACTCGTCGCATCACGACTCCGTGCGTTCTTAATTAACAAACTATCGTTATTGCTCCCACCCCGTGCTGCCTGCTAATGTCCTCTTCACATAAAAGCAGATCTCGTGTCTGCTTGTCGCGTCAATTTCCAAAGATATTTACAGAAAGGAGACTAGTACGGCGTCATGTGCCTGCGTCTGTGCAGCTCCCTCGCCCGCGCATATCTTCGACCGTAGCTCCATCGCCATGCCCTGAGAAAAGGATTTCTTCATCAGCTATGAATAACACTAACCTATCGCTGGTTGTAACATAGGTTTGTAAGCAGTCACTTCCATCCATCCGCCTAAAGTGTACACGCTGAAATTTTAATAGTTTTTTCCCGCGGCAGAACAATAATTTTGCCACTATCGAATCATGGTTATTAAAAAAAAAGTTTTCAAATAATCAATAAAATATGCCAACAACTAGAAACCGTGAGAAACATTAGTATTCCACTAGACGTAACGTATGCCTTTTCATTTCTTAATTTTAATTTTTATGTGTGCTACCAATACCAAATCATTTCGCTGCGGGAAAACATGCAATTAAATTTCAGCGCTATGACAATTGAGCGTAAAGAAAGCAACCTATGGTGGTAATAAGGACACTCATTTTGTAAATACGGCGGTAGGTAGGACGAACTTTCTTGAAGAGTGATAATGGTTACGAATAAGGATTATTTATAAGTAAGACCACTAATTCGCGGTTACCTCTCATTATATCCGACAGAGTCACCTCTGTACAAGTGGTCCTCGAATCGGTCATCAAAACGCCTGTTGACAGTTTCTTCACTGCTGCCTGAAATTCGAAAATTTTACCATTAATTAAAACTCCATACAGTCATGTACATTTTTCATCTTATTCTTTAAAATGTAAATACTTTACCATTTGGATTGGAGTGTGAGAACCGTCGACACGATGGACCTCTGCAACCGAGCAGTTGTTGCAGCTGGTTGTGGAAGTAATCCTTTTCAGCCGGCGTTAGATATTTTACTCGGTTTTGGGTTTCAAAAGGATCTGCAATGAAAATGTCAAAATGTTAATCTATTTCGGAGGTTTTGCCAGAGAACAGCAATTGTTTTTGTAGTTGGGGTCGTACCAATTCTCAAGTTGTAGTAAGTGATAAGTCCGGTGATAAACTCGCAGTAGAGCAAGTTATGGGTAGCGTTGATGGTCCGGATGCAGTTGTAGGTGTTGTTGGAGGTGCTCATGCAGAAGCAGAAGGGGCCCGCCGTCCAGAACGGCGCCGTTCGCCAGTGGTCGTTGTCGTGCCGGTAGCAGTTCATACGCTCAGACTCGCATAGCTTCTCTAATTCCGCCTTTAATAAAAAAAACGTGTTTCGATTGGGGTTTCATTATGTAAATAAAACTGGGTTTTTAAAGAAAATCTAATACATACTCGCTTCCTAGCTTTCCTAAGCTTCTTTTGAAGCAGCTGTGCCTTCTTCTTTCTCTGTTCTTCTCTCGCCTTCTGTGCCGCTTCCAAGTAGCTGTGTCCGGGTCCTCTCATTTTCCTGAAAAAATAAATAGCCATTAAATTACTACCCCATAATCTGTTGAAAAAACTACAAACAGAATCATTGTTGTGTACTACCAACCTATTTTCTTCACAGTAACAAACATGCTTGTCTTCATTTTCAATGAAGAGCGGGTGGAGTCTTCTCTGAAACAAGTCAACAGGCTTTTCGAAAATACCCATATTCTTCGACGTCGCTTTATTAGGGTTCCTCTGTTCGTACTCAGAGGCATCTAACCGCGCCGGGCCAAGACTCAAAGGGCTAAGTGTCGTATGTTTCGGTGGCGTGGTAGTCGGCCTACTCGTCGTAGTTGTCTCAGCAGTTGTTGGTTTACTCGTTGTGCTTGTCGATTTCTCCGTCGATAGAATCTTATCTATAGCGGAACTGAAATAGTTTACATTCTGCGAAAAATATCCTTCATCGGTAGAATTCTCTTCCGGGACACGCTTCGTGGTAACATCGAAATTAATGGCAAAATCAGTTGTGACCATCGAATCTGTGCTCGTAAAAACGCTTTGCAGTGTACTTTTGTCTTCTTCAACGCTGTTCTGTTCGTAGTTTCCTTCTATGATGACTGTAGTAACTTGGGGTTTTTGTATTTCGATATTATGTTCGGTATTATTCACTGCTGTATCCGTGTCGCTCGTAATATTAAGAGTTTGTATCGTAGGAGCTTCAGTTTTCGTCTCGTTCTTAAATTGAATATCAAACACGTCGTCTTTGGTTTTAGCATTTATCGTAGGCACCACATATTCATTTGAATGCCTAAATTTCTTTTCCTGTGCAGTACTATTTCTATGTTTAGGTTTCACTCTATGTAGTCTACTTTTTCTAAAATGTTCCTTTGAAGTGTTATGTTCGTGAGTTAAACTCTTGTTGAATAAGTGATTGCTGATAAAGGCGGGATGTACAGTTTGCGTTTCAATGACTGGTTTCGCAATCTTTAAATGTCGTTTTATCTCTTTTAAATCTTCTAGTTTTGTTTTTAATTGCCTTATTTGATCTTCTAAGCTCAATCTATTTGTATGCCAAGCTTTAAGATCGTTGTAAATGATTTGGGAACAGTTCACTGTTCCATCTTTTTCTATCTTACATTCTAACGAAGACTCATTGCTGTTAACTATCGCGTCGTTCTTCTTATGTTTATTATGGTTCCAGTGTTGAGCCCTACGTTTAATTCTTTTATGATCTATATTTTCTTTGGTACGTTCATAAGCCTCAAGGAATGCTTCAGTTTCCTTAATAAGTTTGTCGATTTTGTCCTTTGTATTTCTACTTTCTAATTCGTCTATTGGTTCGTTCTTGAAGTTTAAGTGTCCAATACTCGGATTTTCCTTTAGGATACTATCGACAGTGTTAGGTTCGTAAACCTCATTATCTATAGACCTTCTAGTGCGAGTCCTATTTTCTTTTGAGACTTCAGCGAGTCGCCTAGCTATAGTTCCATCAGTTTCTAGCCTTGTGTATACGAGTCCGCTGGGTGTAAAGCAGGCACATTTCTTTGTGCTCATCTTCGATTGTGGCGAATTCAATTCAGTCTGCAAATTAGAAATTGTTATTAATACTAATCGAGTATTAAAGTATATATGCAGGTCCTTAGTGTAGTCTAGATGTTGTTTCCTAAGATACTGACCTCATACCTACACTTGTGTCTCCGCCACCGTCCGTTTACTAGAACACACTTCCACTTCCTGCCCGCGGAGCAGGGCGTACGCAGTTCAGCCTTGGAGCAATCAGCTGCTATGCGAGCTGCTTTTCCCTCCAGGCCGGTTGCATCAGCCACTTCTGAAATTACAACGACAAATAATGAACTAAATAGGCATGGATGGTTTTTGGATTGGAGTGCTAGGTGTGGCTATGCAGCAAACAAGCAAGAAAATAACAGCTATATTACAAGTAATCATAGAAGTATGAATTTAATGAAAAATACTGTCTTTTTTTTTTGGGTGGGAAATCATCAAATGACTTTTCCCGCTCTGGGTGGAGCGGGAGGGCGTGTCAGACTTTTACTGACTAAAACCCACCCGTGTGCCTTCTGCATCTCTTTCGAACCTCGCGTGACCCTGAGGCATTGGTCCTATTGGACCCCGTCACTGTGTGCTGCTGACATGTCTCTGGGGCGCGCGTGGAACACGACGCGCCGTCTACCCGGGCCTGGTCCTTGCAGGAGGGTGAGCTACCCATTGCTCGCCGTCCGCAAGCCCGTGCCAACGGTGGCCGGGAATCTACAGACGACTCCCGACGCCCAGGGCGTCTCCTGCGGCGTCTAGAGGCGTGAGGGCGCAAGGCTCTCTCCCTCACGCGCTCCGCCTCCTCCTTCGCGAGCATTACTGCTTCGCAGTAGGAGGTGACGGCTTCTCATTCCCTCGCCGCCGCGAGGACACGGTGGTGCTCCGCCCAAGCTGGGCAGACCTCCGTATGCTCCACCGTGTCCTCTGGGCGATCCACATGCAAAGTACTGTCCTGAGGCAAGAAGTCGATTAAAATGACTATAAATGGCTACAACTTTACAAAATCTATAGGGCTTGAAAAGAATCCCATTCAAAACCACTCCAAATCTACATACACATTAGTAGTACCTAATTAAATCGTTTCTTACGGTCAAACAGCTTGCTTCCAGGTGTGAGGTAGTTGGGTTGCTCCTCAGCATCGAGCACCTTCTCCAGGCTCGCCTCTAGCAGTGGATTGTGACTCTCGTTTGTAATCAGTGGCTCCGACGACTTCTTAAGATCAGTCGAGTCACTTTCTGAGCTCTCCTTTATAGAGCAATGTTAAATGAGATTAGTCATAAGAAGTTATAATATTATGTACATTCTGAAGTACTAGAAACTAAAAACTACCTTTAATCTTTTAGTTAGGTTTTGCAAAGTTTTGTTCGTTTTGCCACTGGAACATTTTAACTAATAATTTTTATGTTATGTGAAAATACTACGATGTTGTTTATATTAATTAATAAAGCATAATTATTAAAATGGCATATTGTACTACAGTTCATATTGTAATTCATTTAAATTCGAATAAAGATTCTCAACCGTAAACTGAACGACTAATTTTGAGTTCCTAAAAAACATCGAAGCCAAGCAGCTTTACCAAATTCAGTCCTTACATCATCATCTTCATCATCAGGCTCAAGGAAGTCATCATCATCAGTATCCTCGTCGAAGTCTCCGCTTTCCGAAGACTGTGGAGGTGACGTAGTGGCTCTGTTCTCATTCATCTCTCGGCTGTACTTATTCTCTCTGGAGCGGTGGCCGAGACCTGGGATGTCGCGTCGACCCGAACTGGGGATGGACATAAACACATTCTTGTTGAAATCCTTGAGTATTTTTTGTACAAATATCCATTAACATTTTGAGATTTGTGCACATTATACTTACAAACTAGAAAGACTTGGGGGTCTAATAATTCGAGACAAAAAATGTAAGGTAGGAACCGCTACTGAAGTTTCGGCTGACTTGCACAGGCATGGGCAGTATGGGGCAAATAAAATTAATTCCAGTCTCATGCTATGTCCTTAGGTTCTATTTAATTACCTACCTCTCGACAAGGAACGTGTCTGGCCAGTGCGCGGCAGCATGGCGGCGGCGACGCGGCTGCAGAAGCGGCAGGAGAGACCGTCCGTCCATATGCGCTGGAGGCTCAACACCACCCATGTCCAAGAACGTTGGCGCCAGGTCGATGTTGAGGACTATGTCGTCAACACTTTGAAGAAAAGAAAAAGCTCAGTTAGTTTGGAATTTTCCTTAAAAAAGCTCGCCTTAATTACTATAACTCGGTTTTAAACGGGCATCAAATTTCTTCAGTTTCATAAAAAGTACATTCAGTTTCGTAGTAGGAAGGTATATTATTTTTATTACCTTAAAACAACAGCACTCACACCCATATTCTAAGTCGTAACCTCTAAAGCTACTCCACTTACTGTTGAGGAGACCTCAAGGCGTTCCTCGGTATTCATATTACGTCTTGAGATTAGAAGAGTATGGAAATTATGACGTCCCAAATGAGGTTGATACGTCTCATGGTCGAGTAGCTTTCGAGATTACGACTTAGAGTATGGGACTCTAAAAGGATTCTAGACAAAAGTTCAATGGGTTATCGCAGGAGTCCAAAGAGTTTAATTAAGATTTCCTTTTTTTTCATCATCTGGCCATTGGGAGTCGAAAAATCATTACGGTGCCAATAGAAATTAAAAGGAAATCATTTATTGCTTTTCTATGGCATCTCACATCACAGTTTTTGCAGATGTACCAACCAGCGACAAGACCAAATTATGATGAAGAAAGAGGATGCATTTAATAACCTTCATTAGAAAAGCTGTGCATTCACATTCATCTAGATTAAAGTCATTCGGGTCAAGAGTTCGCACTTTATTTTCTATGGTCTTAACGAACTATAAAAATTAGATATCTGTGTTGATTGGATAAAGAGTTGGTCGAAATTTACGTTCAAGATTAATTAGATTGTTTTCTACATAACTTATAAGTAACATATTCCGAACGCGTACTCTTGCCCCGCCACGTGGGTAAAATTACGCAAGCCTTAGGGTAATAATACGCATGCGGGGTAAACGTACGCATTTAAAGAAATCTAAATGGATCGCAAAATAAAATAAAGAATAGCGATAATCAACATTTATTAAACTTCAAGAAGGATGTAATAGTAACTTTAGTACATATCTGTTACTTTAAAAAATTAGGAACTTGGGACATTAATTACTAAGTGAAGCTAAGTCTAACATCAAGACTCGAGAAAGAGATCTTAATTATAATTAATTATTATTAGGTTTATTATCTAATACCGATTCAATTTTACTCATTACAATAGTCGCATCGAAATATTCCGTTTTCGTATGCCGTGTAGTTCTCATGAAACCAGTCATTACAAATTATGCATTGTATTCAATCTTCTGTCAGTGGCACTTCGTATTTCTGGCCACAAATCGGACAATAAACAGATTTTTCATTTAGCTTTCTTTTTAACATCTGTGTGAATTAATTTTAAGTTATTGTTTGTTCCCATTGGTCCAGCTTGAGGTTCGAAAACTACCCCCTTGCTAACTTTCTTGCTCTTTTTCAATCGCTTTACTTCTTCTGATTTCTGCTTTTCTTCTTCTTAATGCCGTACGTCTCTGACTTTTCCTTCTTGGATAAGTTTTTTAGCTCTATTTATTTGTTCATCTGATATCAAAGCTCGTTGTGGTGCTTTCCTTACATAGTTCCTCGGCATTTTGCTGTGTTCTGAAAGTATAAACAACTTTTAAATAACTTTGAATATTTTTATTTACATGGGTAAAAATACGCGTGCGTACTTGACCTCGCACTCTTACCCCAATCAGCAAAAATAGGTACTAAATGATCGGTCACAATACACAGGTCAAAGAATTTGAGAGAACATGATACAGTTACATAAATACTACGATAATCGAACAATAGAAATGTAATAAACTTACTGTCTTAGATCAACACACTTTTCCCCGGCACAAATATTAAAGGATTTTTTTGCAGTTGACGTATTCGGCGACGTGTAGCGACAAGTACATAATTCTCTCACTCCGAAACGGCGACTCGTGTGTCAGTGTCACGAGCACAGACCTCAGTCCCCCCACCTCTGTCGGAGATCGGGCTATTGCGAACTTCTACCCATCGCGAGCTCTTACCCCGAATGACTCTAGGCGTAAGGAATAGGTAGTCCATGGAATAATACCTAGATTATATGGTTTTTTTATTTTGTTCATAAATAGAAACGTTTTTTAACTCTAATAAATATGTATTCAAACTGGCCAGTCAACAAAAAAAATAAGATGCCACTAGATATTAAAAAGAGAACCTTTTTTATGGCATCTTCAATTTTTTCAAATATATCAACCAGTCATAAACTAAAAAATACAAAATAAGAAGTAAAGAGGATGAATAAATTTTGAAAACAAAGTAAATGGGGAAGGTCGGGCAAAGCTAATTGTAGATGGCGTGACCATAGCTAGGTCCCTACGGCCTACAATAAATTTGACATTTCGTTCATTCATTTAATTTTATGTTCATTCATGAGTTTGATTTTATTTCATTATTTCGTTATTTTCCGGCATTTCAGTATTTTAAATCAAGTACTTGACATGGAAAATGTCAGAATTTTAAACCTTGAATATTTCCTAGTAATCACTTTCTTCAAAATGTTTCCGACATAAACTCGAATTCAAAAAAATCTCCACGAATAGCTTTAAACCACAATGTTCTAAGTTTAGGGGCTTTCGGGCAATTGTAGACTCCAATTTCGGAGCATCTAGGAACACAAAAAGGCTTCAATTATCGTTAAAATAAAATAAAATCACATAACGCCTTGTATTATTGGATTGTGTTGGGAACTAGCTACGACAGCGCCATTTTGACAGTTGCCTTCCCCATTATTATCAATTTTTTCAGAGATTCGTCATGATACGTTTTGAAAAGTATAACAATAAAACTTACACAGTGCCGGGTTCCACTCCTGGCCCCCTTACAAGGAACGGAACTCTGATGTCAAACTCGAAGGGAAAGCTTTTCCCTTTGACTAAGCCAAACTGGCCCAAGTGATAACCGTGGTCTGACGTGTACACTAGATACGTGTTGTCCAGTTCACCCAGTGCTTTCAACTCTTGATAAACGCGTTCTACAGCCTGAAAAAAAAAACAGAAAAATTCAATGAGTTTAAGAAATTTTTAACTCTTCGGCAAATCTTTACAAACCTACCTATGTTCTATGATTTTTTTCTTGAAATACATACGTGAATTTTAAGTATACGCTAAAGAGTTTTCCTGTACTAATACGTTATTTCCCCCCAAAAGTAGGTATCTAATCTTGTAAACAATATATTTCTTACCCGGCTAGATATCTACTTTTAGCTACCACCACCAGACTGGGAGTAATCCCCCAAATTTGTTTTTTATTTATAGCTATATGAGGATAATTGGGGGACACTATTTTTGGGGGCTTATTCGGAGGGACAAAGCTGGGTTCGGAGGGAATTGGGGATTTTTCATTCCCAAAACTGTAATCCGGAAAACGTCGTGATTATCCGTGATGATTACTTAAATAAATTGGTAGTTTCAAGACATTTTGCCGGAGCTATCAATTAGGTTTTTACAGCTTTCGGCTGTTTCTAATTTATGATTTTGATCCATGGGACTGAAAGAAAAATAGTACCACAATAGTTATTCAAATATTTAGGCATCCAATTAAGTAAATAAATATTCTGAAAGCTTTACCAAAATAATCCTATAGTAATGAAAGCTATTGCTGAAATAGTATCATCATAATACCGAATTATGTAGAAAGATGGTGCAATCTCGAACTTTACAGTCATATTTGAATGCGTCGTCGAATATAACTAATCACGCTCTGAATTCAAGCTAAATAACAAAAAAAACTGAAGCCAAATTCAGTGCCATCTTGGAATTATAAACAGGAACAACTACAGGATCTTTGCAGGCACCTGAATGACGGTGACGTTTTTGGTAAACATTCGTGAAATGTCAAGGAAATTGCATTGAATCAACAAGATGGAGGCGTTAGTTTCGATTGTGGACACGAGCCAAAAGATCCTTGTAAAGCATACAATATGGCTTGTATTCATTAGCTTATGGACGTAGTTTAGGTACGACGTACCATGTCGACACTCTGCAGCGTCTGCAGTCGTTTGGTCATCAGCAAGTCGGTGAACTGGCGATGGATGGGCCTCATCTTGTCGGTCACGCGTAGAATCCACTGCTTGTCGGGATTCGGAGCCATGTCGTATGTTGGCGTGCTGTGGAATCAAGTTCAGTTTATTAAACAAAAGTAACAGTTAGGTGTGGGGGAGACATTTTTTTTCGGCGAAAACTTGTACCGTACTATTGAAATTCTTTAAAATAAAATGTGTTATTACCACTATTTAAAATCCTCCGCTATTCGATAGATAAGGAAATAAAATTATATAAAAAATCACTACCCTTACATCGTAACTGCGTTCAACGAAACGTTCATAACAGCAGTGAAAGCTGTCAAAAACAAAACGGAATGACACCGTAGACAGATAATGCTATAGACAAATTGATATCTTTTGTCGCAGTCACACAAGAAAAAGAGCAACTTACGCCGATGTCGTGTAAAGAAATGAAACAGAGCGATGGGATTTTTTGTTTCACGGAGAGTGCCACTTTTTTCGAGGTCAGCACACTACTTTTCTAAACAAAGTTTGACAGCTAACGTGTGCCTAGCTATAGTCTTATTAAAAAATAAAGATTTACGTGCCTTATCTCATGTAATTGATGTTACATTTTGTTGTGAACAATTGAGAGTTACTATTTCAACCAATTAAAAAAAAAAAAACATGGTGCGGTGTAGTGTAAAGGTTGTAAAAGCGATAGTGAAACGAAAGCGCCAGGATTGTCTTTTCATTCGTAAGTATATCACTCTTTATCGGTTAATAGGCATTCAGTAACATTTTAGTATAATCATATAGTGTCTATAATGTACTCTAGACGTAAATTTGTCTTTAAAATAGCACAAAAATAACAAATATAAAATTCTATCCTAAAGTCTTTGGTGTTGCCAACTTTTCCATAAATCATTACCCACTATTATAGGAAATAATAATATGCATTCTGCAGTGTATTAATTAAATATCTATAAGATATTTAATTCGTCGTACGTCGGAATTGGATTCTAGCTACAGGACGAACAGATTGGACACCAAAACGGTCATCAAAAATTTGCAGCAGACATTTTGAGAGTAAAATGTTAAATAAAAAGAAGAAACTTACTCTGCTATAACCTAATGCTGTACCTATTCTGGTAAATATTCAGTTAATGACATTAAGTTTCTATCCAGGTTTTATAAGATTTTTATTTATGTCTTTAAACCATTTAGTACAATTACCGTGTCAAAATCTATAAAATGTGAAGATTGTCTGCTAGCAATTTTTAGCGACAAATATTTAGGTCTTATATTTAAGAAAGATAAAGGTGGCCTTATTTATCCTTCACGGGATGTTATTAGAGTATGTACGTTGGAGGAAAGGATATATAGGATACATTCACATGAAAGAATATCATTCTTTGCAGAAAATAATCTTTTACTGAAACTTATTTTAACGACTTTCAAACGTTGCCAGGATGTATATACGACGACAATCATTTTTAAAGTCAACCTTTTATTGGAAACCACAAAGTTTTACTTATTTAGGCAATTTCCATGCACTATTTTGAATTACGAATACATCACGCAACAAAAGGATTTGAACCCAAGCATAAAATTAGAAACCTTCATACGAATCTTGTTTTATTTAAAGGACAATAACGTGTATAATCAATAAATGTTAATTATAAATTAATATGTTGTATTATTTCTCACAAAGCCAGAACATACATAAGAAATGGCAGTTATTTAGAACCACATCATCATCATCTATCGTCATCCTCCTGCCCTAGTCGCAATAAATTTGAGTTCGGCAGCATCTTTTCTCCATACATTAATATGCTTTTCTCCTCCACATCACATGCCCATACCTACCTATGATTATCGTTATGGCAGTATCCCTTTTCAAGCTTTCTGTTACGTACTAATTTCTAATTCTATCAATAATTGTGGGGAAATTTTTTCCTCATATTGTAACCATAAATATAGTGACGTAATATTTTTTTGTCTCTTTCTACGACACGCTTTGCCGGTGTCTATAGCATTCTCTGTCTACGAATGACACTATGGTGAACAAAAAAAAAAACAAGGTAATTTTCAGCCTTGGAGCACAGTCTTTTGGTAAGCTCACCAAACGCATAAATATATCTGAAATGTGAAACAACAGTATAATTGCTAAATATTTCACAAAAATGTACTAGGCAAAAAATAACTGTTTTTAATGAAAAAATAACATAATAATCAGTACATTTTTAGGTTAATATCATTTTGATACGTTTATAAAATGAAGTAACGAAACGCAACTTCAGAAGAAGTATATCACTAGATTGCCAGATTAAAACACTTGTGTTACAAGTACGAGTAATTAACATCTTTGAATAACAATTTCAGCTGGTACAAATGTCTAAATAAATCCAATTTTTTTTCTCTCTCTGAATCTGCGTTTTTTTATCCTGTATTTTCGTGCATTTGTTCTTAAGGGACATTATTTGGCCACAGTTGTATGGAATCAAAAAACACCTCCTTTAGCTAGTGCCTCATGGCGGCGAGGTAGCCGAGCACAAATCCATACTCGGGGCTGAGCAATCCTTATTGTGAAAACCTAATAGATACCAATTGGACCGATTCAAGGATCAAAGCAGAACCTTACGAACCACAATATAGCTGTTCACTTTTCGCGATTTTAAAATATAAAAATTAGAGCGTGCAAAACCCTGTTATTAATAGAGTTATGGGTGAACTATTACGGAACGTCGAAGTTGTACCATAGTTTGCGATATTGTTCGTGAAATTCAGTAACTTCAGAGCTGTAGAATGCGTGGTATTCAACTCAACTTTCAGGTACGGCTCTATCGGTCTTTTAAGAGGTGAAGTGCCTGCTTCCATGTGCAGATGGTATCCATGGAGGTGGTCTTGTGCCTTCTAAAGCCCGGGCGGCTTTTAAAGGTTTCCCTCAGAAAACACAAAAAAAAACTAGGTACCTATTCACAGATTACCTAAAACAAAACCGACATTATTTGCCGAGAATCTAGATACCCACATGTTTCCCATAGGCATATTTACCTACTTTGAAATTGAACATAAAACTTATACGACTACGAAAACTAGAAAATCAGCTTTTAGAAGAGGACATGACCTACTGATTTCAGACGGAACTGTACCTTCCTATTAAACGAGATTTTCATAATGAAAGAGTACAGTCAGTGGCGTGCCTATGGGGAAAAAATTAAGGCAAGCCGACAGATTTTATGAAAAAAAAAGGCGCCGACTGAGGGATTGGCTGATTATCTAAAATAATGGTGTCATGATTGTTAGTAGTATTTTGGCTTACGTTTGTTGTTGTGAATTATAATTTTATTATTGGGCAAGGCGGGCTTTTTGGCTTCTATGAAAGTATCGCCGCTGAATACAGTCATCCGCACGCCTATGGAAATAATTTGACAGGTTCTTCATTTCGTAACAGTAAGGATTTTCACAGTTCAAGTGTAACCGTTGACTTGCATTTTACCGTACACTGGATTTTAGCTTCTGTATCTAAGCAAACAACTAGCATACCTAATCTGCCTATAATGTTAAACTACTGCTCAAACACAGGCGTCCTCTCTCTGTGAGAGGGAGTGGCCCCTAACCCACCATGCGAACCCAGTACAGGTTGGTAGATGTCACATGTCTGCGAATTTTTGGTTCTTTACATGCCGGTTGCCTCTCGATGTATTACCGTTTTGAGAGCAGTGGTGAAGCAATTATTTACACAAAGTAAAGCGCCTGTCTGGGTTCGAACCTACTACCTACAACTAGTAAGTCGATGCCGTTACCACTGGGGCTCAGTAAATATAGGTATCCAACTAAAAACAGTAGATAGAAAATTAAATGCAGGGAGGTAATAAATAATAAAGATCTTTTAGGACGTTAATTATTATTCAAGATTATAAGCCAGGCAATAAATTATCCAATTTATGTTTATTTTATTAGGTGCCAATGGCCGGGGAGTAAGTTTGGGGTCGAAAGGTCGTAGGTAAGGGCATGTTCTTATCGTCTCGTATCTTACAAACATTAAATAATACCTACTTATTGCATTATTACAAAAAAGCTAGATTTTTATATTTTGTTATTTGATAAATAATCTACGATTATGGTCAATGGCCCAATTGACAAGGCGTTGTAAGGTCGAATTATAGCAAAACGTATATTATTAAAAACTGTTGGCAGTAGGAATTTCGAAGAATATTTGTGCTTAAATTAGCTTTAAAAAGATTTATCTTTTGTAATCAACAAAAATTTAAAGGCCGCATACAAAATTTATCACATATTATTATCTAACTAAGAATCGGGGTTTAAAAGAGTTCATTCTACATCATTATTACATATTAAAGGTTCATTTTAGACATTTTTTAATTCGCGTTTGTCGGCACGGCTCGAGGACAGGTTCCTGCGATACGCCCGACCACACAATACGCCGATGGCTGAATATTAAAACGAACAGGGTTACCATACCGGTATTTAAAAAAAACGCCAGACTCTTTGCTCATACATTTGTTTGGAAATACCTTGTGTCTGGAAGACCTAAATCAAGATTTATTAGGCAGAATTTTATTGCTGATATTATGGTGATAATATATTTTATTGATAGTAATTTCACCATTATAAATATTGTTTGGCAATTAATGTTTATTGTCGCCATCAATTATTTGAATTGCGAATGCTAGGCGAGTGCACTGTGTGCTCTGCTCTACCCATAAATTTGTTGGCCAATAATCGAAAGATAGCGATATGGTTCCCTTTGAAAGCTTTTTGAATCATTTATATTTAAAAGTACTTAGAGTACCTACCCATATAAAAAAGACATTAGCCATATTGCTCAACAACCCTAAAGCTTCGTTCAGACTCATGTTGCCTCTAGGAACTGGCGCCAGTCAGTCGCGGACGATCCACCGCAGAATGTACGCAGAATGCACATGTAACGTCCAACTAATACAGGCCATGTGGAACTAATGCCTTCCAATTTCCATTTTAAGTTAATCCGTGAGAGTGGAACAGTTTTGCATCTAAAATGTTCAGTGATATTTGTATGCAAAAGTGCAGATCTAAGATGCTTGCAGAATTATGTTGAGAGTTCATTGCTAATTAAAGTTGCACCACTTCTGTTTAAATAATCTAAGCTGGCTACTTCGCTTTTTAGCCCATTAATGTACAAGGTTTGACTAAGTACCTAGGTGCAAGTTTTAAACATCTAAACATGCTCATGGTTACGCTCTGTTGAATACAGCGTAATTAGAGTCAGCTTCCAGTATATCAGGATGCAGCTGAATACCTGTGCTTTACATGGAAAATGGAGAGGGCTATGCTTGGAGTTTCCCTAAGTGATCGAATCAGAAATGAAGAGATCCGCAGCAGAACCAAGGTGACCGACATAGCCTGAAGAATTGTCAAACGTAAGTGACAGTGGGCTACGTCTTCTGGTGCGCAATGGAAGGCCTCCCACAAGGTGGACCGATGACCTTGTGAAAGCTGCAGGAATCCGCTTGATGCGGGAAGCACAGAACCGGTCGAAAAAGCGGTGCTTGGGGGAGGCCTACGTCCAGCAGTGTACGTATATCGTCTGAAATGATGATGACGACTGCGAACCTAACCTCGACAACTCAGTTACCAGGTAACACGATTTGGCAATTGGCAAGACTGGTTGCCAGAATTTTTGGCTCCTGCGAATCTTCTGCGTATGACAGCCGGGACCAGCCGTTGGTCCGAGTTGTCAACGTGCTTTTCGAGGCACGGAGGTCTCCATTAAGTAATGGATGGTCACCGATCCAAGAACCGACCGCAGCAAGGGTAGCTGAACCTTTCAATCGACCCGTGCTTCTGTTATTATTAAGCCTCGAGCCCGTACCATGAATGTGATCTGATTTAACTATTTAGTTAAGTATTGGTTGTTGACCCAAGGGTTGATAAGTAGAGACCACTTGTGGTGCATTAATAGAACCTCCACGAGTGAAGATGACGATACAAAAGTTCGTCCGCGTAACCTGGCAGGCCTGTCACCAAAACTTGCTGCCTGGGTAATCTTTTCAGCACAACATCAACTATTGTAGCATGTTACAATTTAATTCTAGCTGCATCGTATTCATTTATTATTAAATAAATAATGTTTATGTACAAAATATTGTAAAACATTTTAAAAGAGTAACGGTGGACTTTCTTGCCACTTCTACTCCATACGAAATCCAATAATTCAATTGTTTTGTGAATGTTGACGTTCAAAACGGCCATTCATGTGCCTATTTGAAATAATCTTATACTTTGACTTGTAATTGCCTATTATGGCTAGCGCAGCTTGGGGCGGGCCGCACCCCAACGCACCGCATTGCAAAAATGCGACCCGCACCGCACTTTTTAACCGACTTCCTAAAGGAGGAGGTTCTCAATTCTTCAGTAGGTATGTTTTTGTTTGAAAGAAAGAATAATGTTTAATTGGACACAGTTCATGAAACACAAAATACAAATTACAAAATAAAAAGTGAAAATAACCACAACAATAGTGTGTTAAGCGATATCTCCGCCAATTGTGGATCGATTTTGAAAAATATTTTTTAATGGATATGGCATGCTTCAGGGGCGTGGTCGCATTAAAAAAAAATACTTTGCTTTTGTAGTTTTTCAGTTAGTTTCAATAATACGTTTTTTTCCACTTAGTGTACTAACTTCCAGTCACTGTTATTTACAACTTTACAAAGCAACTAAATAGTTTAAAATGATAGAAAAAAAATTACAAAAAAAAAAACAACCGACTTTCTAAAAAAAATAGTACCAAGTGAAAATTAATTTTAATTTCGAAAGTCGGTGGCAAAAAACGACATTAAAAAGCCAAAGACAAAGATTTCGGAAATTAAAAGTTATTTTTCACTTTGTCGTTTTTTTTTTGTTTGATGGTAGAGATGGCCGAATGCCATGAAATCTGCCTTTCCTGTCCAATCTACTTATGTACCTCGATAATGAGGTGGCTATGATATGATTCTTATATATCGTATGATTATGAGTCTGAAAGTTTATGAAATAATTTATTTAGGTATCTTAGCATTAACTTAGATACCAATTAGGTAGGTACGTAACTATGTGATATTGTGAGAAAGGCGCATCGATCACTTAGTTCTTTATTAGTGATCGATGGAAAGGCGCCAATAATATAGATAAATGATTTTATTGCTGTAATTGGGTAATATTATATTTCGTAATATTTACGTTTTTAAGCTAGACAAGTTCGGTGTTTCCTATCCGAAAATTCTGAGAAGAAAGACCGGAAAAACTCAGAGGTCAGTCTCTTTTAAAGTTCAGACATAATCTTGGTCAGATCATGTGAGGACCATGTAGATTGGTGTCTGACACTGAAACATTAGGAACAAACGACCGACGAGGAACCTTCCTCGGCGGGCATTTCCGCGAAAACCAATAATCGTAGTAATCTGTTATAAAAGTGATAATAATGGTCTATCGATTTATTACGGGGAAGCTATAAACTAGAGGAATGTACTTGGTAGTAAAAGACGTACAGGGAAGCAATTTTCTGAATGGTGGCATAAAGTTTATAGTAGCAGAGAAACAATGGGCCTTACACGGCCATGTTTATTAATAAGTAATATTTACGAATCGTAATCAACAATATGTCGTTGTAAGGGCTGCTTTTTGTAATAGGCTCGTACTTTGCTTTATGCATGTGGAATTAATGTTCCAGGAAAATTGATCTAAGGGCCTGCCTGCCAAACGTAGGCAAATTCGCTTAGAAATAAGGTTAAAAGTAAGTATAAAAACTTAACCCCAAATGCTTAAAAATCACGTTCTAGAAGTCAGGGTAAAGCCGTGTTTTTTTATTTTTTATGACTTTACGTCCTTTACGTTACGTCATATTCAATTTAATGTGACGTGAAGTAGACGATCATTCATCATTGGTCAAATTATGATAGCTATGTAGTTTAGAAGAATCTTCTAAACTACATAGCTATCATAATTTGACCAGGAAGGAACAGATTAACATGAATACCGGTCAAAATCATAACCCTCCTATGTTTGCTTTGCTTTTTTCAAGTGCACGAGAAACTTTGAATAACGTTGCTCCGCTCAAAGTGCTAAAACATTTATCTATTGGCTTTGTGAGAGAGGCGTCAAATTTTTTAATTTATATTTTATTATTAATTCAAAAAATACCTCAAATATTATTTTTCCCACATACTTATTCTTCTCAAGTCAGCAATTCCAGAAACACTCTTATTCAATAGCTTGAACATATCGAGCGGAATTTACCACAGCGTACATTTTGAACGTGCGAGTGTTCACGTTCCATTCGCAAAACATCAAAGATAGCATGGAACAGCCCTAGTCGGCTAACAATTTAACGAACCACTGACTTCATCCCGCTGTCTTAGCTCGATTACAAATAAACAGCTTAACATTTATAATGTTAAGTAATGATTGGGATAAAGATTGTCTCGTTTATTTACATCGGCGACTTTCAAGCACACACTGAAGGCTTCCCAGACCGGTATAATTTATGCGAGGATCGGCGCAGCCAGAGACGCAACCGTCGAACGTTTCAACTGCTCGATAAATAAAATCATGCAAGGAAGTCGTTCGTATAAAAAATAACGTAAAATATGCACATACATACATTCCTGTTGTATTTTTTGTGGAGCTGCGGTTCAGCTTTTATGTTTTTACTGAATGTTACAACTGGTTTAATTGAGTAAGAACAAAAAAGAACGCTCGTTTTATTTTCTGTTTGCAAAAGGGAAATACATATTAAAATTCGTTGCAGCAAAAATAAATTCAGATGATTTTTTTCGGTTTCTACAAGTACCTATAAGTAGTATAAGCATAGTTCACAGAAACTTCAACTAACATGTGGGAATAACTGGCGAACCGTGGGTGTACATAGGTACACCTCTGCCTAACCCTTCTGGGATTACGGGCGTTATGTTATGATGATGATGATTGTGGGAAAATGAAGTACATCCGCTATTTTACGGAAAACATTTTATTTTTCCGCACAATTTGCTCGATGAAGTGAAAATTCTTCGGCGTCATAAAAATCGAGTCTGTTTCAGAGAGGTTTGGCAACCCAGATGAAAACTTGATAGACGGTTTAATACCAACACTCTTAATCTCGGACCACGTTAATACTTTTCAATTTAATCCTGAAATTCGCTGGAAACAATTCCGCAGTTCGGCACTTTCAAAGTTTTCGCGTTCATTCATTTTAAAGGTATATTAGGAAAAGAGAAATGAACAGCGTATTTGACCTAGATGGGTTAATTCATAGTACCTACAACTTTTTAATGCAATGGTTGAAATGGTACAGTGAGCTACAAAAGTCGATTAACACTTTAGTTAGAAATAATTGAGCTAAATTATTGCGCTATTAAAATTGTACAACAGAGAAAAGAGATACTTAATGAAATGCTGAAATGCATATACCTAATGTATGGAATAATTTTGTGTCAAATTAGATCATGTGTAAAAGGACTTCATCGACTTTTGTCGCTGACCGTAGTGACCGTACCTAAGTTAAATGACACAGGTAAGTAGGTCACGTCTTCTTCAGGGAAGTCAGTTTTCGCTAAGCTGGTCTAAATCGTCAGACCAAAGTATCAAAGTCAAGTACCTACCTATAGTTTAAGAAAGAACTTCGACGCTCGACCCGCCCTACTTCGCTCGGGAGCAATGGAGAAAAGTCAAAACATCTAGATTTCTGTGCTATATATCTCAATTAAATATAAATGTTTTATACCTACACATAAACCTTGCAGAATAAATTCTCTAAGAGATGGTTAAAACTGGATCAGAGTTTAGAAGAACAACGCGATCAGAGCTAAATTTGTATAATCTAATAGAGATATTAATAAATCGTTTATTTTGAACAAAGTTTAAGCTATAGCAGACGTACATACAGCATCCCTATCCATTTCTCGAATCACACGATCAAATAAGTATTACAGAACTTGTGATGGGATGAAGTCGAAGCGGCTAGCAATCTAAAACATATTCACTTATTCAGCTTGCATATTGTGATCTGTCCAGGGATGGCAGCGCACAGCCTCTCCGCGTTACAACACCACACATCGGCACATAAGACACTCGATACCTCTACAGTAGTGCTATTATGTAAGCATCTCAACGTGAAAACTTAGGTGAAGTGAGTGTGGAGCGAGCTGACAGTGCCACTAAAGCTAGGGATTGACCAAGACGGGATGACACTGACCGCAAGTCTTCACGGTGAGATCTTTACAAAATCGACATGCTGTATTGTAGTGTACAACTGCCAGAGAATGAATGGATTGCAGCTGCAGATCTAAGTAAACCTTTTATTGGCAAATCAGTTCTTGAAAAGAAAAATTTGGATTCTATTGGGCGGAAAAATCGTGGTAGAATTTGTCCCGATTTTCTTAGTAGGTACTTAGCTGAAATTAATGATAGTCTCAGATAAAACTAATTGAAAATAGATCTCCTTCCATCCAATGCAGTGCACCAAATTGATTGAACAATTTGTGAAAACTGCATCGCGAGAAACTTTTCAGAGATATTTTGCAGATATACCTACCTAAATTTGGATCGCACTTCGTTTTATTCCTAATAGGTTATACCTACTGATAGACTGTTTTCACCATATAGTAAGATCTTTACGTACTCATCGAGGTTCAACACAACATACCTAGGTGCCTATGTAAACCATTCCGAGAAGCTAAACCATAAAATAACTGAAACGGTTCCAATAAACTTGTTGTTCTCACTATGTAACATCGTAAAACTTGAAAGCGTCAAATATTTTACCTCTATATTTGCTTATAAATAGATGAATCTTGTGAGTTTTCTTCACATATACTTGAGTACGTGGGAAGGAATGTTTCTTTAGTCACTTAGTCACTTAATGAAGTCCTTACTTTGTAAGTAAGTAATTTATATTATGTTAACTTGATAGAATTTTCTCATCATGCTCATCTGAGCAAGCAGTTATGTAGCTTTACTTGTGTTATCTTAATATACAAGGGAATTTACGAACTTTTATTACATACCTAATCATCTACCAGTACGTTTCGGTAACCGGTAGCTGTCGGCACAATTGATCAAGTTTTACAGAAGTGAACCCTTAATTGCATTCATGTTTGTTTTACGATTCCAGTAGCAGAACAGTTTGAATGAAACCTTAAGTTAGTACAGCGGTGCATGCCTTGTAAGTACCTATTTGTTTTAATAGTGATTAACTTCTGTTCCCAGATTCGCCCACGGAGTTGCCGTTAATTATCCCACGAAAACGTGCTACCGGGATAATACTATGTCCTTCCTCAAGATGCCGTCTATCCCTTGACAAATTTTATCGAAAGTGATTTATTTATGCGTGAAAACGTAACATACAGACAGCCTGTGTCTATAACATCAGTTTGCTGACAGTGAAAGTCCTGTCCAAATCGGTCAAGCCGTTTCAGAGATTAGCCAAAACAACAGACAGGAAGACATACAATTTTAAAAAGTTGGTAATTGGTATTTTGTTCTATGTACCGTATAAACTTTCCTATGTGTTTAGTAGAATGCTGTTATTTTGACATTACAAACAGACACTTCAATTTGATTTATTTGTTTAGTTTAGATTAGATATAGATTCGCAAAAGTATGAATATGTGCTTGTCTAAGCACCACCTGCGGTGAATGGCTAGGTTTTGTACGGCAGCTTATGTGTATAAACGACGTCGCCGTCGTCGAGCAGAAGACTATTGATCTCTGTGTGGTTCACCCAGACAGGGTGACACCTGAGCGAGGCACTGACTGATCTCCTCACATTACTCGACCGCACCTACAACTTCCGCTGAGCAAGACACCAGAATATAACGTCCGCCTTCCTCTAAACATTCTGATGAAACATAAATCAGCCTCGCGCCACCTCACGCCTCGGCAAAAGTAAAATTATTCAGGGCATCGTCCGCCGTAAGTGCACGTAAAATTTTCGGAGAGTTCCCGCGAAAAGAGGCCGCTCGTGATTATGAGCGCGAGTACATGCTCCGCAGTGAAAAGTGGACAACTTTTTAGTACCTCGTATATAGAAGTTGTAATGTGTGGAAAGTTCTATGCAGATTTTATTTCAGAATGAATAATTTACTGCGACAACTTTGGATACATTGTTGTTTACAGGGTCATTATGCAGCTCGAAAACGCTCAAAATGTTGGTATATTTTTTCAGAAGTTTAATGTGTGAATACACAGTAATGACCCCCTCAAAGTTAATCGTTCCCACGCTCCAGTGCTCATTTACTAAGAACCTCGTAACATCTTTGGGCGTATCTTTGCAGTAAAATGTAGCGAGGTCGACCACAAACATCAGAGTGGCATCCTAAAAGCTATTTGCTTTCGATGGAGCTCCAAAAAGTCCAACTCCTTAAATATTTAAAGAGAGCAAGATGGCCGGTGTTGTTGCGGAACGCTGCAGCAATTAGTGTTTTTGTTGAGATATTTAGACGACGTGAGTCCGTCGAGATTTCAAACTGAATACCGATTTATATTTTTAATTTCAACGGACGACGAACGAAGTGAATCGAGTACTCTCCAAGGACTAAATTATGAAATTGAGTTTTATCGATTAGGTGAACGACCTTTTCAGTTCTTTCAGAGGTGAGCCGGTGACAAACATAAGATATTAACTATATTTTTAGGTCGGTAAAAATAATGTAAGAAAGTTATATTGGAAAAGTGATGACTGCGGCACTGAAAGTTTACATTTTAGTATTCTCTTCACTCACAGATGAACAGACTTGTAAGTTGTGTTTGAATACCCTTCAGACTCACGTACGTCCATAGTGTTAAAGTTAAAGTTATAACTTCATAAGTGTAGCTACTACTTTGAGTTGAGCTTTTCTTTGTGTGGAAACCTACATACCTAATAGGTATATGCTCTGAAACCTCTAAAGCGAACTTCCAAGGTCGGACCAGCTCTGTTCGGTGCTAGATGCATCTTAACCCTTAACTCACAAAAGAGTGATGTTCTTTTGTTTCCTAACCCATTTAAATACGAGTCACATTTGCGTGAAACGTCCTAAGTATTGCAAAAGACTGATGTTCTTATGTTTCTTATCTACAGGAGATATTTGTATGCATCGTCAAAGTATTGTTATAGAACATTGCAACTGCAGCGGCTACAACAAATAGGACGATAGCCCATCACCTTTACGTGATTTATTTGCTACTCTTACAAGTACAACGATATACACTCAGCGGCACGGAATGTGGCCCAAACATAAACACACCGATAACAGGCGATTTTGACATCGCATAAGAGAATTTCGAATGACAGTTTGTCAAGACTTTTGTTTTTGTTAGTTTAAGAGAGTAAGCACAAAAAAAAGTTCATTGTTTAAGTTTCTGTGACACTTAACGTTAATTCGTTACTGGAAAGCACAAAACACGGTTGAGTTAAAATTCGACATTCAAATGGTCGTGCATTTAATCATTATTGTTTTACTTTTTAATTAATTTGTAGTAATTTATGCATCCAGAATTGAAAACACAATGCCTCAAACTTCAGCTGAAGTTGCTCTAGCTGTGTTGTTTGGGAGTCAGGGGCGAACGCAGCGAGAGATTGCTGAAACTTTAAATGTACCGCGTACCACTCTCAGGTACGCCTTAACAAGGTATGACCAGACCGGCCTATACACAAGGAGACCAGGAAGTGGCGGTATTAGGTGTACATCAGCGCGAGATAACCGATTTATCGCTCTAGCAATTTTGAGAAATCGGTTCCTTACTGCGGTTGAAATACGGCAGCGGCTACAAACGGCAAGAGGGGTCAACGTAAGTGAGCGGACAATAAGAAGGAGAATGGAGGAACGGGATCTGCGTGTTCGAAGACCAGCTCGAGGTCCAGAACTGCTCCGGCACCATCGCGTAGCTCGACTTCAGTTCGCTCGCGAACACGCAAATTGTACTCGCGAGCAGCGGAGTAAAGTTCTGTGGACTAACGAATGCAGAGTGGCCTTAAGAGCTCCAGATGGCCGCGAACGTGTCTGGAGAAAGCATGGGGAGTGGTTTCTGCCAATCACTGTCAGGCAAACCGCCAGTTTCCAAGGTGGATCAGTAATGGTTTGTGGAGGGATCTGTTCAGACGCACGCACAGAGTTGGCAGTAGTTGCAGGTCGTCTAACAGCAGTGCGGTACATTGAAGAGATCCTCCAAGAACACGTTTTACCATTCGTGGGATTCATCGGTAGCGAAGATTACATTTTAATGCAAGATAATGCCCGACCTCACACAGCACGTTGCGTAAATGATTACCTGTCGGAGGTGAATATTACAAAATTGGAGTGGCCAGCACGAAGCTCAGACATGAATCCTATAGAACATGTCTGGGACATGCTTAAAAGACGCATACGATCCAGTCCCAACCCTCCAGAGGCTATCAGTCAGTTGAAAACCGCTCTGGTGGCCGCCTGGGTAGAAATACCCCATGTGGACATTAAAAACATAACCCACAGCATGCCTGATCGCATGCAGACGGTCATCAGGGCCAGAGGTGGAAATAACGGCTATTAATTTTAAGTACCATAGCTTTATTTTGTAAATTTCATTCAAAAACATGTTTTTTAAACTTAGATCTTACTGTCTTTTTCTTATTTTATAAAATTTTAATAATGTTAACTCACTTTTTTGTTAATTAATCCTTCACAATTAAGATTAAAGTTAAACATTAAAGTTTTAAAACAAAAAAAAAACAAAGTTTCGAGTTTCATTTTGAAAATAAACCACTTATCACGCTTGGGCCACATTCCGTGCCGCTGAGTGTAAATCATATGTGATAAAGTGCCGACACTCGGTTGTAATTCACTGTAGACCACATACCACATTATTACCACCACGTAATAATCCCTAGAAGGGTATGCAGGCGTGTTATCGGACGATGGCCATTCGCATGGTCATTAAGACTTAATATGGCAGGGGAGCTTAACAGGCAAACTTCCGAACTAGTCCTTTTCAAGCGAATGAATTTTTAAACCTTACTGTAAATAACATAACACATAACATAACATCACGCCTTGTTTCCTCCAAGGGTTGGGCAGAGGACTGCCCAACACTACCTGACTGCCTGCCTACCTGGACTGCCTCGTTGGTCTAGTGGTCGCAATCGCTACTGCTGAGCATGAGGTCCTGGGTTCGTTTCCCAGGTCGGGCAACGTGTTATTGGGTTTTTCTTCTGGAATTTCTCAATAGCAGCCCGGATTCAAGATTTGTGCCCGGATCATGTCAATAGGCTCGCCCCCTATTACAAGGGACCTAAAGATAACTGGCGAAATGTAGGTGTACTATAGGTACACCTCTGCCCAACCCTTACTGTAAATAATCGCAGTGAAATATGTGTTTCGGATGTAAGACTCTTAAAAACATCAGACAATTTAAAACATCTAGTTATGTGAAGCATTATCTATAGTATCGTAAGCGTCACCAGGTAAGAAGAAGTATTGGACAGTACCAGTAGTGTAAGACTCCAGCAAATCGTAAATCTCAACTGCACTCGATTTACTCTCCTACTGATCGAAAAGGACATCTCTTCTTGTTTGTCCTGCCTCAATACTATTGTATGGGGTCAAGACTGAGCGGAAAGGACAAAATTTACCAGAAAACTATGCGTTGTAGATCAGACCAGTGGCAATACCACGTGGTGGCCCAGTGGTATCGGCCTCGACTTCCGAGTCGTGACTTCGAGCCCAGACAGGCACTTTACTTTATGTATTTAATTTCATCACCACTGCTCCCACAACGTTGAAGGAAAACTGAGGAAACTTGCGTGTCCTAGAACCAAAAAAAATCTGTGCCCGTGTAGTATGGCGAAGTATGGCCCATTCCCTCTCACAGAGAGGAGGCAGTGTCTCAGCAGTAAGAACGTTGTAGGCTGATTATGCTATGATATAGATCAGACCATGTAGGTAAGCCACCGTGGTGCGAAATAAAAGGGCCACGAAAACTAAATACAATCATTTTACAAAAAAAAAACCTTTCACCTTTTTTAAGTGGTCTCTCAAGAAATAAGTCCTAATTATATCTAGATTACATTAGTACTTACTGATGCGTGGTGACATTGAAGAACAGATGCGAGTACTGCGGGGCCGAGTCCTCGGGGCCGTGCGGTGCGGGGAACGACATCACCAGCAGCACTGGCTTGCGGGAAAAGCGACGCTTGGATGCACGCAAGAACGCTATGGAATCGTTGGCTATCAGGTCTGGGTAGTAGTCCTGGAATGTTTGAATGTTTAGGGTGAGTATTACTAGTATTTTCATCATTATTGTAATGCGTTGTTGTCGTTTTTATAGTCATTGTCATTGTTGTTATTGTTGTTGTAGCATTTAGTGCATGGCAGGAGTCTGTTTGAGATCCTGTCTTAATATTTTCAAAGATCTTAAAAAAACCTTGATTATGATTTTAGGAAAGAAATTATTGAATTTTTCTGACTACGAAGAAGACACCTAAGTTCATAAAAGATAATATTATTCTACCTAAAAATCGTCAAGTACTTTGAGCCTGGGCAGTGCTATACAGACATACAATCTGTAAGGGCTGATTTTACCAAAGTCAGATAATTTTTATCCGTGGTTTAATATTGACGTCTGACAGTTCTATTATGGAAAAACTGACAACAATTCTAAATTTGTTCTCAGGTTATGACATATTATGTATCAAAGTTTGGTGAAATTCGCCCTAAGAGTATTACAAAACGCACAAACACGTACCTTGTTATAATCATCGCCATGTTTGATCTTCTTGCCGTTCATGTTGATGCTGTAGTTGTAGTACTTGGAGTTCATGATGAGCCCCCCCCACTCGCGCCAGCCGGGGGGGATGTAGGAGCCGTTGTACTTGTTCAAGTACTTGCCGAAATAGCCTGCACAATAGACACGACCAACTTTAAAAGTTACTACACCACTATTAAAAGTTTTGAAAACAGACTCACTTCTTTTCTCTGTTTTTCTCTCTCGTCGATTGTTTTAAGTTAGTTTCTTTTTTCTTCCGAATAAAAGCATCTTTTTCTGTATTTTCTCAGTTGTTGTGTAATGTTCAAGTGTATGTATAGTTTTGAAAGTGTTTTAACGAGTGTTCTTTTTGAGAAAGATCGAATTAAATACCTAAACGAAAAGTGAGAGAGAAAATAAATGTTCAGAGAGCAACGAATTTGTTTTATGGTTTTCAACAATCTTCTCGTTAAAGTACCTTCAGGCATTTTAATTGGTTTCCACGAGTTCCAAAAAGAATAATAAATCTTAATTTAAACGACAAGCATTTCAAATAAGGAATGAGGACAACGCGCGAACGAAACGCTGAATGAAAAGTGCTGTAACAAGGGATCATTGTTCGGCGGAGACAATAGTTCTCAAATTTTAATTTCGGCGACATTAAGGGAAACGTAGAGGGGTTTTAATTCAGTGCCGGTGTCGTGGCAGCCAGAGCCGTCAGCCGGGGAAGCGCCGTCATCTCCAATGAAGTGGGACGTAGACGATGATTACTCGCGCCCCGCGATGTGCACGCGAATGGCGCAAGGGAGGAGCTGGCTTGAGAATCATTTGTTTTTTTTTATCTAACAGGCTGACAAGAACTAAAGCGCGGTCACTGTCAGACTACATAGAAAAGAAAGAGAAGCGCGATGACACAACGCTGGTCATTTATTGCAAAAAATGAAACAATTATCTATTTACAAAAAATGTATTGATTGAATTTAAAAAATCCTATTACGTTAATATGTTGCTTGTCAATCTGACAAAAAAAGGAATGATTGCATGTATATTAATATTAATTATTTAATTTACTGCAGTGGATCATATACTTTTACTCATTATAAATATCCTATCACGCTGTGCATAACGGCAATGTCACCCAGAGCCTGTAAAAGACTTAACTTCTAAGTAAAGTTTTTCTACTACGCGATTTATTTCTGTAAGTAGGTTTGAACAGAGACTTTTACACGTCAATAAAGCTTGTGCCATTTTATACAGATAGGTAGGTATATAAAATCAAATCGGGTTTTGTGACGACGAAGGAATGAATAAATAGGTAGCAGGAGCATCCAAAAATAATTTTGGAGGTGGAGCAGCAGTAAAACTAAAGACACGGTAACGAGGACGCAATAATCGCACCGCTTGATATATCACAAGAACTTATAATAGTCACCCTGGCACCAGGCCAAGAAAACATTACACACTTCGTCATCATCGTATTCTCAACATTATTAATTACACATAGTCAACATTTTAATTCCATGCATGAGGAGTTCTGACACAGCGAACAGGAGTCGCGGACTAACACAAAAGAAGATGGCGGGACAAGATGGCCGAAATCAACAAGGAATGGGCCTTTACCTCAGGACTGAAGTAACTTTAGAGAAGTCACAGAAAAGGTCCAAGGTCTATGCCCAGCAGTGGGATGCTGCTACAGGCTAATCATACATGCACACATACGCGCGTCTATGGTACATGAAGAAACGGTAAAGAGATTATAGAGGCACAATTTTGACGTTCGCATACTAGTGAATAAATGGAGTTTGATTTTTATTTTAAATTAGATTTAAAACTAGGAAGTGTTGGTAAGTGATAACGTTTTGAAATCACTAGTACAAGTCTACTTTTGATTTTCAGCAGCTACATAAATATTATTTGTACTAAAACCTCCCATAAATCCAAGGAATTCCCAAAATCATTATCAAACCGTTTTAGCTCCGTTAACAAAGCAATATTTCCTCATTGTGCCCAAAAATTGGATTGGCCATAGACAAAGTTGCGGAGAGGTCATAAATTGTGGTTCTTTGTTGGCTGTAAGACAACAGGGTACTGTAAGCGCAACGTAAACACGGAAGCTTCACAAAATGCTTTAGGATTTTCTTTTTATCGAGGTTTTTAGCTTCAACACGAATCAGGAGGTTGTTCTACGCAGTGGGCTAAGAAAAGAACGCGAAGAAAATGGAGTAATTAGTCCTAATGAGTTTTTAAAGATAGATTAACTATTAAATAGTTAGAAAAATATATAAAAATCATTGCTATGTATTTAAAAAAATAGGCCATATATTAAAAAAAAAACTAGAAAATCTACTACTGCCTGTGACAGTCTTTTAACTCCTGATGCTACAAATTTTAAATATTTTTTTATCACCCGACTCTGGCTTGACGTCGACTTACGGGACAACCTGTATACATCTAATCTACCCTCACAGTTTTAGTACAATAATGATCAAATTATGATGAAGTAACAACAGTGAAGAAGAAGATACCTAAAGTATCTGGCTCAGTACCTTTAAGCGAACTACAAATGCGACTATCCTCAAATAACAATAGGTATGTAATTGCGAACAAACAGTTCATTGTACTTCAGAAATAACACACACATGCTAATTTAGACCACCAATCACCGTTCAGCTAATTAATTGATATTAGTTTCACTTAAGTTCTAATATGTCGTGATAACATCGGAGTAATGGACGGGGAGTCAGAAGGCGCGATATGTCGCCGCAGTGTTGCCAAATGAGAGCAACTTCTGAGAAACGATGTGCCGCCGAGGCCGCAGCTGTTACGTTACAATCAAAATTAAATTTCGAATTCAGCGGCTATATGTCTTTCTGATGCGATAACTGTCACAACGTGCGTCGATGTATTGTTACAATAAGCTATGTAAGTACTTTAATTTAATAAATACGCTTTGTTGGAATTTGTTTCAGAATATTTGTAAATGAATAAATGTCTTGAAAATAAATGTAAATGTGACCACTGAAAATCAGCGCTGTGCTGTAGGCCCACTATAGCACAGCATCATGCTGAGTGGAAGCCTTCTTGTCACAGTCACGGCGTGCAGCTGCCGAGTATTTATGTTCTGTGTTGTAATAATAAATCAGCTTTGTTTTTTTTTTTTAGTTTTGTATGCGATTTATTTTGTATGCACCTGTTTCTGTGACAAATAAATCTATTTTTCTTTCTTTCTTTCTTTCTTTCTATTTGATGGTGTCCTACCGTTTATTCTCCGGGTAAATAGAAAACAGTTTTTTCATTTTAACAAAATGGTCACTCTGACAGGTTCATTTGATGCTTTGATTCATTGTAAGAGGTGGTCTGCAGGGCCTCCTTTCCATCCTTTCATTCTCCTTCCATTGTTAAGTAGTTAGTCCTCAAGGTAGGTGTTTATTTAGAAGATGATTATGTTATGTGCAAATGAGCACAAACAAATAGGAACTAGGAAGGTATATTTCGATACTCCATAAAATCTAGACAACTCATAATTGAAATGGAATATCAACGAAAATTTCGACGGGAAATCAAACTCCTTGTTCCCTACAGGTGCTGAGAAGTTGACATTTCAGTTTCTCTTTGAAAATTATGTTTTAATTATAAACTAAACATGTTTCGTTCAAAAAAATATTTTTGAAATATATTGGATAAAACAAGTTCGTAAACTACGTTTGGTGTCGGTTCGGAGTTAATTGTCAAATGTAAAAGCTTCCTGAATTATCTTCGTGACATTTTATTTGTTATTTTTTTATCCGTAGTTTTACAATCCGTAAGTTCACTCTCAAAAAAACGTTAAGTTTTGTAGGTACCTAAGTGAATTAAATTTAATAAACTAAATCAAGTGTCAAGTTACTGCAAAAGTTTTGAAAGAAAAAGTTGATTTAAAAGGCGACGAATATTATTTTCTGTCTCAAGCATTCAAATGAAACATGACAAGTTCTAAACAGTCCTAAGAGCTTACAAAAGTCTTGCATTCATTTTTATTATCCACTTCACTAACTAATCTACTTTGACATTCAAGCTTAACGAGCTGTCATACAGTGGAGCTCAGTATGACAGCAATAACTATACTACAACCAAACTACATAGACATAGAATTTATGTAAACAAATATTTACATGGTGATATTGGATTAAAATATTATTTAGTTGGCATTTTCTGTTAAATTAATTGATATTGGTCAATGAATTCGTAACTATAACACCAACCTTCTACAACGAATTTACATACATCATACATAATCAGCCTATTATGTTCCCACTGCTGGGACACAGGCCTCTCTGTAAGAGGAAGTAAGACATGCCGGTTTCCTCACGATGTTTTCCTTCACGGTTTTGAGAGCAGTGGTGACAACGAATTTGGCTGAGTTAAAATACAAAAATTAATATTAAGGAAGGGACCTATGATTTATGGTATGTTGTTAGAGGGTTTGGTTTCCGCACTTAGTCCTTCATGTGGACCATTGTGCGTGGGATGATTTATGGTAGTAGTACCATGTGTTACGTAGCAGCTTTGTATCATACACACTGCCCGATGGGACTTCACATCAGAAACGGACGAATTTTCAAGCAAACTTTAATCCCAAAAAGTGCAAACTCTAACTCAAAATCACAGCATTTATTTCAAATAAACCAAATACCAGTCATTTTTTAATTGTCAAGGGGTCGGTCAGTCAGAAAGATAAAGCTAGATAGTTGCCCATTCCAAAGCGTTGTAGGTACTCTACGGAGAATAACGGACAAGAAACTCCACAGACACCCTTTTAAATAAATAAAAAATTGTAACATAAAATTGGTAACATCAGTCATGTTGAAATTATACATGTGAGAACGATGTAGAAAGACGTGCACGTTAAAAGCGTCCGTAGTAAAAATATACAAAATAACAAACAAAAAAACAACAATTCAGAAATTAAAATAAGACGTAGCAGCTAAGAGGTGACCAGTCCCTATATACTGACGGCGCCCGTTCACGAACTTGACGTATGGATCATCGCCATTCAGCTCAATCATTAACCAAAAAAAAAATTGGTACTTTGTTACAAAGTAGGACAACTTAGGAATAATTTACATCTGAGATGATAATGTAACAATACAATTTTACGATCACTGATGCACTTATGGCCGATTCCTATAATTTACGGACCGTTAATGGTCAAAATTAACTCTTATTCAATAATGAAGCAAAGAACTCACAGGTTCGCATAGTAGACCCTCCCATATGGAAGTAGCTATCACAGGTATAAAAGCTTACGAATCTCTTTAAATGCTTAGTTTGGCAAAAAAAAAATGCTACCATTGGTAAGTAAAAGGATTCGATTTTGTTTATAGGAACCGAGCATGAGTAGTCTCTCATTTCTCGAAAAATAGGACTTAATTATTGCTTAGACTGTTACATAGTTATTATCAAAATATATTTTTGCCAGAAAGAAATTCTTTAATCCGATTTTTGCATGTTAGCTTACAACATGGTTGCAGTGGAATTATTGCATAAAGAAATGGTCCTTGATGAAGAAAGAATCTTTGTGTAAAAGTACCTACTTCAAGAATTTTGAGGGAACTTAATGATCCGACACACACCATTACCAGCGAGACATTTGAGTGCTCAGCCGCCAAGGCACATTCAAGTCATTGAGAGACGTGAATAACGGTAGCTTTATAATAGTTACATAGTGCTTTGCAATTATACAATACAAAGAGATTGAATTAATACAACGCAAATATAGTTTTTACAATCTTCAGTTGCCTCAACATTATCTTCGAATGGAAATTAATTAGTTTATGCGTCCTTGTGGAGCAGGACCAGGCGTTGAGCCAAGCATTTTTGCCAACGACGTAATCCCCTAACTTATAATATGCTTGGCTGCTTAGTGTGCGTTTTATACAAGATTTTAACTTCATTTTATTCGTTTGGAGTTCATTAAATAAAGGAACTATACTGAGAAACAAATCATGTTTCACCCAGCGGTGGAAGGATTATGTATTCAAGATTTTTAATAAGTAGCTATACATGTGACATGACAAATCTATAAAGTTTGAACGTGACGTGACTTGCAACAGTTCCAAACAATCAAATACTCTCTATTACCTACGTCAACACTTAGGTTTTTAATAAGTTTACGGCAACAATTTGGAGTCATGATAATTAGAATTTATGAACGCAATGCTGTAGGAATTCTATTGTTATATTTAGGGCCTGACCTAAGCATTGTCTCATGCATGTTGTAAATTTTGAGGTGATTTGACCTGAATATCTGGAATACCTTTGAACCAAACGTCAACCTTCTCGTTACCCTTGTAATTCGTCAAAGTGACAGTACTTAAAATTTACAACATCTATTTATTCAATAGAAACGATAGGTATGCTAAAATAAATATTATATGTGTTGTTTGTATGTGTGTGTCTAAATAATGTAGTGAAGCTAAATAGAATGTTTGTTTCGTAGTTTGAACGCGCTAATCTCTGGAACTGCCCGTTGCATTTGATAGCGCAATTCATAGGAAGATTATGGGTTACTTATGATCACGCTACAACAGTTAACAGAGGAGCCGAGAAAAAATAAAAATAAAAACAGCAAAAACGAAGTAATGTCGCGGGTGACGCGATGCGACGCAGTGGGTCGGAGGAACAAGAAAACCCACGAGGGTGAAGTCGCGGGCAGAAGCTACATAGTAGGTTTATAATCACCAGCAGGCTTAGCACGAGCGCCCTAGAGAAGCGTATTGTCGACGGAAGAGTAGACAAAAATGGCGTTTCTGTGTAGACAGTAGAAAGTTTTCTACTGTCTACACAGAAACGAAACGCAATTGTACGGTAAAAATGGGTAGTTATACACATCACTAGCGACTAACCCGTTGCTATGGAAAATCACTGTCTATAAAGCAACCTTAGTCTAAGTGTGTCCTCGTGCTCGCGAAAAAGAGATTTCGAGGAGCGTAGAAAGCGATTTCTATTCTACAGTAGAGTAGAAACAGAAAACGCCATGCTAAGCCTGCTGGTACATTAACTTAAGGTTGAAATTGTGCATGTTATCAGGGCGCCCATAAAAACCTTAAAGTAGGTATGCAAGCACTTTAAGGCTTTTTACAACAATACACTCCTTTTATCGTTATACTTAAGTACATACGTTTATGTAAGTACTCTTACCTAAGATAAGTTGGTGGTAGCTACAGTGTGTTCTTTATATAGTTTTGAGTTTCTGTTAATTTGATCAGTCAGCCGCACATCAGGTATAGCACTTGCATTACAAAAACCGCACGTAGCATTTAGCGCCTTTGCGCTGTGAATGTCAAATTGTTACTACTGACGAGCGTGTGTGTACTATCGGGTATCTACACCTCTGCCTAACCCTTTTGTAGAAACAATCGTGAAGTTATGTTATATGTAAGTTTCTTTATTTGGAAGTTTCTTCAAGTTAGCCATGCCGGCTTAGCCAGCCGTTTTAGTTTGCAGACCATAAAAATTTTGGATCGCTTGGGAATTAGTACAAGTTAAACGTATAAATTACACTTAATAGAATCGTTCATTAGAGATTTCGCTTCCTCTTAAGATTTTTCAGGTCTTGGTCTTAACCAGGGACTCAAACTGTAACAGTTATAAGTTTTTTAACACATTTATGAATGTAACAGATACAATAATGTTACAGTATCAGTGTAACCTATTATGTGTTTATAAGTGTTAATATGTGTAACAGACAAAAGCAGTTTTAGGTATTATTGCATAGTACCGCAACAACGCGCGGCCGATAGACGCGGCGATGCCAAAATAGACTCAATCCAGTAGGGATTGCGGCTATTTTGGCATAGTCGCGTTAACCTGTTACACTTATTAAAACTGTTAATACTTTTGTATCGGTTACAGATATTTATACTGTTACACTTTTGTAGGTGTTTTGGGTTAACACATTATTACGTACTTATTTGATTCTGTTATCAATTCAAAATGTAACACCTATAATTCTGTCACATTTATAAAGGTGTTTTTAAGTCTCTGTTCACAACACCTTTACAGCGTTCGGATTTCAAAATAAATGTGTCCTAAACTGACTGAGATCGATTCAAAAGGTACATTATACAGCTAGACAGGGCCCGTGTCAACCGCGGGTCACGTTCGAAGCTGGAATTTCATTTAGTTGTCAGTAACCTTAATCTGGTTGCCGCCGCGACAAGCCAGCTCGGTAGTAATTACGTTAGCTAGACAAACGAGGTATTTCATCGTCGAGTTTGTATTATTTGACAGCTGATTGATATGTACTTAAGTACTTACGTAATGCGGTCTACATTGTTTGTGGTTCGTTCCTTTAGCAGATTGTTTAGCTCGCTAAACAGTGGGAGCTTCTATTAGAATAGTCTGAGTAATATGTAATTAATTGAGTAATACTGGTATTAACATATTAAGTCGATGCCGAGATAAGCTTAGTGAAACATTTGACATAAGTCACTACATTATTATCTTTTAGGTACTTAGGTGCGTAACTGTTAGCAGTAAAGTAGATACCTAAATGATACACTTATGTGATATTAAGAATTATTCAAAATATTATTACATAAGAACTGTAAAGATTGTCTGCAATAACCTGGGTCAAATAAATTTATTTTCTATCTTTCTTTCTTTTCTTTCTTTCAAGCCTATTTAGAATGATCTGTCATAATTATGTCGAATTAGGTTTGATGTTTCGAAAACCAATTGTAAAGATAGGCCCTTCATCTCTCGGTAGAGAGAAATTATATCATTTGCCCTTCATTGTAAACACGTACACACGTAAAAGTATAAATAATTATATGATATAACTTCTTTATAGTCTTTTCCCTCTGCTACAACCCCGTAGTTAGTGTAGATCAGAATCTACACTACGGTACCTAACAACATAATATAATATACATTTTGTAACATACCTATCTGTTTCAACTATTTAAAACTTTATTTACGTTGAAACAAATACAATTCGTTTCGTGTTCGGAGAGCTCTAAAACGAAAGTCCTGCAAACTGAGACCAGCAGCCTAATTGCGTAACACATTTTCATTAACGATTACGACTAATCTGTTTGATTTTGACAGTTCAACAACATTCATTGCGTTATTTACATTGTTGAGCAGAATTTTTATCGAACTTATGAAGCAATGGCTTAGTAATCTGTTTCAAAACGATTCAGATTCCGATTGATTGTGTATTACGCAATTAGGTAACACATTGCGTAACACATTATCAATCACAATTTTAATCATTTTGAAGGAGCTAATACATTGCTTTATGAGCTCAACAAAAAACTTTGTCAGCTCAACAATGTAAATAACTCAATAAATGTGGTTGAACTGTGAAAATGAAAGCCATTGCTACTGTAACGGCCAGACCCATTAACAGATAGATATAATAGACACTGATGATAGACATTACAATTCTATCTGTCCCTGTCAAACAAATAGCTGTCAACACGTCATAGGGTCGCATACTTGGGCTTTAGTGGGACGTTAAAAGCAAAGATTGAAAGGTTTTTCTATCTCCAGTACGCCAAAATTGGAGATAGACAAGTTGGGTTCGGCCGTTAGTGTGTGACGCAATTACCCCGCAGGTAACTGAATCATTATAAATGGAAACTTTACAGCATCTACAGATTACAAGACGTCACACATCATGACACCATTCTCCTGCACTTTTCCCGGTTTATTAGCGGTCGGCGAAACATGTATTTTGTTCCATACTTCTCTATAAGTCGCCATCTCGATTGTCATCCCCATTCTTACCATATCTTTCACACAATCCATCCATCGTTTCTCTGGTCTTCCCCTACTAGCCATCGACATTCATAATCAAAATCAAAACATTCCTCACGACATTTTCCTCATTCCTCTCCATCACATACAACACATGACAACCGATATCCACACCACTTTTCAGTTACAGGTGCCACTTTCAGATTTCCTCTTACGTTCTCATTTCTTATTCTATCCATTCATGTAACATCACGATGAAGAGATCCGCAGGAGAACCAAGGTAAACGACCAAGCCCGAAGAATTGCCAAACTTAAGTGGCAGTGGGCAGCGCACTTTGCACGCAGAACAGATGGCCGATGGGGCCGAAAGGTTCTGAAGTGGCGACGGCGTACCGGAAGACATAGCGTTGGAAGGCCTTTTATTTTTTTTTGTTCCCGGGGTGGAAATTCCTCATGGATGTCCTCCGCCCTGAGGCGGGCGGAGGGGTCTGTCAGACTCTTACTGACTAAAAACCACCCCGCTGTTCCATCTCACACCTACGCCGGGGTAGCGGGAACACATAATTCATCCGCATCCCCGGCTGGTGCCGGCCCGCTCAATAGCGGGCCCCGTCTCGGGCGGGGGGAGTGAGGTGTACTCCCCCCGCAACGTCTGTGAGCGGCGCGCGCGGAACACTACGCGCGCCGCCTACTCGGGTCCTGATGTTGGGGGGCGACGGATGTCCCTCGCCCCTGAACCCATTTAGGGGGGCTGGAAGAGGGCGTTGTCCGCCCTCCGCCTGCGCCCGGTGCGCCTGCTGCGGATCGGGAGATTGGACGAGATCTCTCTCTCCCTTTCCGCAGCCTCCTTCTGCGAGATGACTGTTTCGCAGAAGGAAACCACCGCGTCCCAGGACTCCGCGCTGCCGACCATCGAACTCACTACGGTCGGCAGCGACAGGTCACTGCCTACTTCTGAGATGAGGGCACGGCGTGGCTCCTCCCAAGCGGCACACTCTGCCAGCGTATGCCACGCCGTGTCCTCCCGGCAGTCGACGCAGTGGTGACACCGAGCGTCCGGCTCCTTGTTTATGCGACACAGGTACTTCCCAAAGCAACCATGCCCCGAGAGCACCTGCGTCGCCCGAAACGACAGGGAGCCGTGCCTCCTCCCGAGCTAGAGGTCGAGCACTGGCCGGACCGCCTCGATGGTGACGAGGCCGGCGGTAGGGCGTGAAAGCCTGTCCCGCCATTCCGCCACCAGGACCTCGCGAAGCTGCGACCGACGCTGCTCCATATGGCGCTGCATCGGCCGCTCGCCCCGCGCCCTCGCTTCCTCGCACCACCGATATAGTGACGCGAGCACCTTCGCATCTAGGTTTCATGGCGGGGATCCAGCCAGTGCACAAGCCGCCTCGTAGGAGATCGTGCGATACCCCCTTATGACTCCGACGGCCATTGCTCTCTGCGGCTTTCGCAGCACAGAGATGCTGGCGGCCGTCAGATCAGCCGACCAGATCGGGGCCCTGTAAAGGGCCATCGATCGCACGATCCCCACGTAGAGCCGCCTACAAGCGGCGCTCGGGCCCCCCAGATTGGGAAGCAGCGTTGACAGCGCCCCAGCCGCGCCCAACACCTTGGGCGCCAGCCGCCGGAAGTGGGGTCCGAAGTCCCACCGGCTGTCGAGCACCAATCCCAGATATTTCATGGTGGGCTCGACAGCGATCCGGACCCCCAGCGTTGGAAGGCCTCCCACAAGGTGGAGCGAAGACCTTGTGATGAAGGCCGCAGGAATCCGCTGGATGCGCTGGAACCGGTCGAAGTGGCGATGCTTGGGAAAGGCCTATATCCAGCATTGGACGTCTTTCGGCTGAAATAGTGTTCATAACCACACATCCCTCTTAGCATTCTCATCCCTGCTGTGATGAAAATGCTATTGCCTCTCATTCAGGCCTCTTGCTGGCCCAACATTAAAGGCTCCCACAAACAGGCGCGACGACACAGCGCGACGCGACGCTAGTAGAATGAAAAATTCATGGAAATTGTTCTACAAGAGTCGCGTCCACACCTACCTACATCAATTTGCATTTCATTCAAACATCGAATACCAACAAGTACTTAGTGACTACTAGCTGCAGTAACAAGAGTCCATCGCACAGGCTCATGTCGTGTCATGTCTCGGTAAACTGCACGTTATCTAGCTAAGTTAGAGCGCCATTCGCGACAAAAGCTCGGCGAAGACCCGATACTGGTGCTAAACACGCGAGTATACATAGCTTTGGAGCTATCGTGTATAGAACAACTTAAAGCGAAGGTATTTAGAGCACAAAGTTAAATAAAGTATTCGTTAATGAAGACATTCCGAATAGGATATAAGCATACTTGAAAATACCAACAAAAAGTGAACAACATAAAAAGGCAGTCCTTTGAGATAGGGCGTTCTTTTACTTTTTGTTTAAAAAAAATTGTTAGGAAAAAACTTTGTGACTAGTCTACCTCACTCAAGTCACTCAAGCATACATTATGCATAAGTACTTAAACATAGTTTCAAATAAACCAATCAAATGTCTTTAAACTAGTTTCAAATCAACCAATCAAATGTCTTTAAACTAGTGCTTAATACAGGCCTAGCTAAGTCATCACCTGATTAGCCTTTTCCAAATTATGTTGGGGTCGGATTCCAATCTAACCGGATTAAGCTGAATACCAGTATTTATATGGAGCGACTGCCTATCTGACCTCCACAACGCAGTAACTAGATAACACGACACCCAGCCGGACTTCGGACGCAACGTTGATCTACATCCGGTACATTTAAGGCCCGGAAAAAGCGTACGTGAAGCTCCTTACTCTGCCATACCTCCATGCGATCATTAGTGTCAATCACTACTGGCTTGCACCATTTCTCTTTAGCCAAGGAGAGCAGGGTGAGGCCCTTGTCCACTGCGACCACATCTCGATGCATCCCTTCGTCGGCTTCTAGTGATTATTCCCTGAGACTGCATATTGCGCGCTTGTGGACAGTCATAGCGCTTAAGACGGGTTACAGACTTTCGGGCTTCTGGCAACCCGTAATGGCTGCCTAAGACCAAAGAAAGACAGCCGGGACCAACGGCTTAACGGGCTTTCCGGGGCACGGAGGGGTCTTGGTATGTAAAGATGGCCACCCGTCCACATGACGCGTCAACCGACTGACCCATGCGGCTGTTATTACTTAGCCCAATTGAAATATTAATTTAATATGTGTATGTAACTTTTTCACTATATTTTGTAGCGGTCTATACTTTTATTTTTAAACGTAGATTTAAAGTTGTTTACACGTATATACATGCGCATAGAGAAATATTATGATAAATATTATATGTACTACACAAATAATAAAATCGTAGCGAAGTGAAAACTGTATATTCCAACAATGTTTTTTTATTTCAAGTTAGTTTTGCAAGATCGGGGAACGATCTCATATCATCTTTGGGTTGGTCTAAAATAAGACTGAGTTATTTAAGGGTATGTAATGTTTATCTTAGATATAATTTAAGGGTATGTAACATTAAAACGTATTTACTGACAACCTATATTGTACGTATTGAAATGGCTATTGAAAAAAGACGAATTGGCGAACAGTATCAATTTGCTAAACAATTTGTTTACCTCCTTAATAATATGTCATTGTTGTGTTAAAAACATTTACAAATATGGTTTCGACTACACAAACACTACCCAAATCCGTGGGCGGAATATTTGAAACAGAACTGCTTACATAATTGCCATCGCTGATTCATTTCATATAGATTGCCATTAATCATATCACCACCAACCTGGCAGTAATTTATGGAGCCCGATATGCTGATAATAGATTTTAAGTGTTATTTATTATGTCGGACCGGCCCTACAAGTTGTTGGAATATATTTCATTATCAACATTGCTAGTATTTATTTTGCAATATTTGGAGCATAGTCAGCATGAAATATTTATAAAGTAGTTAATTAAATAAAGTAATAAACTAAACATAAAATCACACCTATGTTCCTACATTTAGTGAACCTACATTTAGTGGAGGTATCGTGGCCAGATCTTAGTACTGATCATTTCATGGAGTGTCCGACCATTTCAAGAAATGGTTGTTTTGCCATGAAATAGAACATCGACCGCTGGTCACATTTGAATACTCAAACGTTTGACGATATGAACCGTTAAACGCACGACTTCTTGCTCATAATATATCGTGAAATAGTTAGATTATCCTCCGGTCTACATCTCGACTTAGTAAAACGGTAATGTTACTAGATGAACTTAGGATGCAAGAGCGAGCGAAGCGATCTCGGGACTTGGGGCGTCCCGTCTCTGACAGGTAAGGTTCCATTGATGGCGGGGTGTAGTGAGCGAGCGAAGCGATCGAATAAAGATCCGGGCATTCCCATCGTGGTTATTTTTTTCAAACCATTACGCCTTATTATTATTGCTTGATAGCCGAAAATTTTTGACCCGCCACATGATCTTTCCCACCTATAATAAACCTACATTAATCATCTAGGCAATGATATGGTCAAACGTTAGCTGGCCATTTCATGAAACACATCCATTTCAACAAATGACCGAACACGTAATGAAATGATCAATTCTAACATCTGGCCAAGACAGGCACAAATCAAAACTTGGGGAGTACTTAGGTATACATATGTATAGGTACGTACTACTGAAACTTTCCTGATACAACAAGCCAGTAACAGTACCCGATTCGTGGATCGAACCTAGGACTCCACCCTTATCAGTCGCAGTGCAGTGAGCCAATTTAGAACAATAATAATAACTCACCTCACTGCGTACCGTGATAGGATGCTGTCTCTCTTTCAGGAACTAGAACCAAACGTCAGCGTCTCGGCCCAACGACTGTCGGATCAGGTGCGGGTCATCCAACGCAATCATAGGTTGCACGACGCCGCACTTGATAGGCTGCGCTCAGAGATACCGAGCAACCTTATCGTCTCACTCCAGCACAAACCGCGGTACAAGCGTCAACCATTGATCTACCGCGGTCCAATTATGGTATTGAAGAAGAAGATGATAGGGTTGGAATGTGAGCTCGGCTGTCATTGTGCCGATTGTCGTATTGGCCAATGGCCTGATGGCAAAAAGCCTCGACCGACATCTCTCGAGGCTTTCGTTAGGCGGTTGGATCAAGGGCCTGATACAGAAAGCAGTTATCCTCGATACGGCTCGCATTGTGAGGAGGTTCCTGTCTCTGGAGCCCTAACCACCGGTAGCTTGGACCCTGCTCCCGCTACTGGCGGACCACAATTTTTTATATTTTTAAAGGTTTTTTTTAAAAGTTGTTTTATCGAAATATTTAAAAATGTAGCAAAATAAGGATAAAAATAAATAAACGACATAATAATAAACTGAATCAATTACTTTTTTATTAGCAGGGATAGTATTTGAATTCCCACGCATTGTGTAGGTAACTATAGATCCCGGAAATGCCACTTTCATCAAATCTGTGCGTTGTTACGTAAAGCATTTGCAAAGTGTCATGACTTCTAGCCAAGATAACAATCGTGGGATAGGTCTAAGGATAGTTACTTACCGGTGAAATACACGGGTGAGTTCATTGAGGTTCAAGTCCCACTGTTGTCCCCTCCGGCTAAGAAGTCTAGACATCTGGCGCATGGACTAGAAGAGGTTACTTGCACGGTGTAAACGAAGCTTAGTATTGAAGAACACTTAACAAACTATAAGTCTTAGCACCTATACGAGCCCGCGGATCACTGGTCAGTTTCCCTTACTCGTCAGTTTATTGAATTCGCCACTTTCGTTGATTATTAGTTTCACCGAATGGTCAGTTTTGTCGATTAGACAGTTGCGTTAACTCGTCAGTTTCCAGTGTTTGCCAGTTTTCATCGATTCAATAAAAACTGTCTCTCGAAATACGGAGAGTATTTCTGATTAATAGGGGTGACACAATAATGTTCTAAGTGCTGCAGGCCAATAAAACCATTCGCTATGCTAATGGAGACTCAATTGACAAGCTTTTTTCCTTATATGCGGGACACGCCAAAATCATTGAATTACTCTGCTAACTATTCTGAGGGCGTGAAGAATTCTGAAATGATTGTGTCAGTCAGCAGTCTATCGTTTTTTATTTTCGTGATGGATTCAAAATCTGGCATTAAAAGTAGTAAGTATCAAAGGCGTTCTTTAAATTTATATTAACTTTACGATATTATCGTGGATGTTCACGGTGCACGGTGTCACGAAAACACAGGGAATGGTTTTAAATTCCCGTCCACGCCTTAACGTTCCAACGCACGTATACCCATACATTTTACTACCTACCCTGCCGTGGACTTCCACGTTAATATTGTCACGTTTGAAATTATAAAAACGGTACCAGCATTGGGTATCATAATAATAATACCAGCCTATTATTGTCCCACTGCACGGCAAAGGTCTCTTCTCATACAGAGAAGGCATGAGCATTGATCACCACGCTTGCTCATGACGGGTTGGCGATTTGAGACTTATAAAGTCCAAGTTTCCTCCTCACGATGTTTTCCTTCACCGATGTCTGTAATGTCAGAGATTAACCTCGTTCATGCGAGGCGAGGCCTTAACCACTGAGCCAGCACGACATTATATCATATAGGTCGCATTTTTTTTACTTTTTTAGTTTAGTAAGTATATTACTTTTTAAGGCAGCATGTTATTGTTATAAATGTTATGTACGTTGTATTTGTCATATACTGAAATTATTATCAAATGACTTCTCCCGCTCTGGGTGGAGCGGGAGGGCGTGTCAGACTTTTACTGACTAAAACCCACCCGTGTTCCTTCAGTTGCCTGTGCCAGGTTATCTCTTTTCGAAACACCCGCGACCCTGAGGCGAGATTATTTCTAGCATAAGTTGAATGTATGTGATGTGGCTGTGCTTTTTTAAAATAAATAAATAAACCTAAAGTGAGTTAACCGCGTCATCATAATTTATCCGATCTTCGTCGTCTACTAAACGTAGCTTGTCTATAAAACAAACAAGTTAAACTATTGGTTTAAATAAGTCTCATCCGACGGACGGATGGAGGACTAGTGGTGGTTTAGAAACTTCAAAGTAACTTCCCTAATATTTCTGTTGTCTTTGATTCTATTTTGACTAATGACTTTCCTGTAAGACTACTTGATAGTCTTTTTTTGTATGTAATAAAAGCCGCAGGATCATCATTGTTTGAGAAAATAATATTGTTTGAAATTATTCAATGTTACGCATAGGTATTCAACATTTAAAGTTCAAAGTTTCATTTCTTGGTTTTCTGAAAAAAAGTTTTACTACAAGTGAACATGTAGCTTTTTTTCTCGCATCCCCATAGATGCGAGAAAAAGCTGGCAAGCAGGCTTAAAAGTTTGACAAATTGCAGCCATTTCTTTGAAAAAAGAAATTTAGAGTTCTTTTTTAAATGGCTTCTCTTGTCATATTTCGGCCAGATTCCTTTCATTAATAAAAGCACAGAGGCAGTAGGGTAAGGTAAGTATTTTTGGAAAAATTACGTTACTGCCTTGTTTATTATTTATCAGAATTAGAAGTGCAACTGCAGATAGAGAAGTGTCAACAATTCTGAAAATATTTTAATTACATGTAGCTTTTTTGTCACTGTTAAGTATTTTTAAAGCAAAATGAATTCAAGCAAATATTATTTAAAAAAAGTAAAAAAGAAAAGCTTAGTAATAAAGTGACTTTCTCCATTTTATTACGTACAGAAACGCGTTTTGTAAAGTGAAATAGTCGTAGGAATCACATTACGATAATATGTTTATTGATCAGCCAATGGGCTCTCATTGACAAATTGTTTATGAATGACTTCAAGGCGAGGCGGCTCGGTGGCTCGTGGCTAGGCGACAGGCCGCGTTAGCCACGTGCCTCGCCCACGGATGGTTCCGCGTTTAGTGAGAGGGGGAGCGGAAGTGCCGTCCGATTTGTCCGTCCGTTGCGCTGCTGTAGGCGGGTCACGAATTGCTACATGACATAAGCAATAACGATTTAAAGTTTTATAATATTAATAAACTACTAAATTTAAGTAATGCAGCCATTAATAACTGAAAAACAAAAATCTTATCGTAATCGAAAAGTTTTCATACAAATTGGTGATCCGGAAAACCTGAATGATTTTGCACAGACAACTAACAAAATATTTGTATAAATTCGATTAGTAAGTGCGAAATTGATGCAACTATAGTATTTAAATTCTCTTCAGTCTATGTTTCAGACCGCACGCCGCCCAAAGGTGTAAGTTGCTTGTGATTGCGTGCCGTGACCTGCGTGGGCGCAGCGGCTATAAATCGTTGAATTATTTACACGCCTTTGACAACACCGACCATTTGAATTATGTTTCGTTAACCAATATAAATTTTATCGTGACAACACACACTTTGTACTCGTTATGAAATATTATCAGTATAATAGGGATAATTGTTATTGTTTTAATCAATAAACACGTTACGCTATTTTGCAACTTAGCAATATGAATAATAGTCTTAATCATAATTAATTTCTCGTTAAAGTCGAATCGTGATTTGTAATTTTCTCATGTAACGTACCGTGAAATGTATTTCCGTTCTCTTAGCTCCATTTATAAAAGTATAACGAGTTTTCTGCGTGAGTTGTTAAGTGATTCCAAATATAAATATAAAAATAATAAAAGTTTTACTGTGTAAGCATTATCGACTTGACAAGCTACTGTGAAGGATTCATGAAGAGCACGTCAAGGACGGTCGCCTTTTGACAGCCCAATAAGTAATACACTAATGAGTCGGTGAATGAGAGGCGAGCTGGTATAAAAACTGGATCTTGCCTCAAGTGGCACAAGCAGTCGCTGCGGCTGCCGCATTTTTTGTTAACAATTACGTAGTTACTAATTTTATTTATGATGTTTAAAATCACTTTTAGGCTACGTGTTACAAATTCCCAGAAAGTCGACAATACTATTTGATGCGATGCATTCGCTATTATAAAAGCTTTATAAATGTTACAGTTCGTATTTAAAACTAAGAGCTTTTGCGACGAAAAATTTATTCCTGAAAGCGTTGCCGTAGATATTGCTAACACAATACAGCTCACCTGAAAATAATTTATATTTTCCTTCAGTGGACACATTTCTATTTGCTTTGCAATCTGAATTATTTTGGCTCCGTTGAACAGAGCTGCCAATAATAACATTGGGTGTTTCTGCGCCAATAAATTCACTTATAAATGAAATAGTCTGTTATTCAATTTAACTATTCGATCAAACTGCTTTGCATATTGACTTGATCGCAGACGTGTATTTAATGTATCAGTCCCAATAGGTACTTCATTTAAATAAGTATTTTGCCCTTAATTCGAGCAATATGGTTTGTTTGTTATATTTGCTGGTGTAAGATGTTGAGATTATGAAAGATACTTACGAAATGTGTCGCTAAACGGTTGCCTCATGTTGTGTTACTTACATATATGACATAAAATACCGCATACACTTAACTTTTACAACTGGCGTGGGCGGGCCGGTGCTTTTCATTCATACTTTATCACGATCAATGAATGAACTACCAAATAAAACGTTTATTGATCGTCATTTACATTTATTTCCATAATATTATGTGTCTTCTAATGCATTATGATGCTCGAGACTTTAGAGTGCACATAGTGTAGTTTTCTACGTTAGGTAAATATGGATTAAAGTGGTAGGTACACTGGCAATCCATGAACAAACATCTTTGATTGTGTTATTGTCTCTACTTCATGTATGTGAACACGTGCAATGTGTGAGTTAAATTAATTGATGGATTATCTGGCATACCTAGACTTCAATAAATATTAATATTTAAATAGATAGGTACACCCACACACGTTAAGTTACAAAATGTAGAAGTGCAAAACAATACAACCTTTAAGTTAATTAATTGACAACACAAATGATGACGTCATGCAGCATCACAGCTAGAAGAACGAACGTAGTTCATCAACAAGATGGCGATTACCTCCATGTCTGATGGTAAAATAAATTCAAAATTGACTAATAGCATTAATTTGACGATGGTGTGGACAATGAATTAGTCTCTATCCGGTCGTTAAGCAGGACATCCAGAGGGCTATATTTTTAACAGAACAATTGCTGCAATTGGCGTGTCGTAAAATTACGACAAGAAATCTTCAACAGACTGACGCAATTATGAAAAAGTAGAATTATATTCAATTAGTGACCGCTATGTGGGATGAAGCTTCCTTGATTTTCTCGCTCATTTCTAATAGGGGATTCAATTGCTACGAATTATTATATAATGACAGTTGTTGTATAATACATGGAAGCTAGGGCGTCAATTTGGTTAGTGAAGCTTTTTTCGCACATTGATTTGCCTTTTGAATAATCGATGGGTAGTCATTGATCTTCGTTAGGAAGCCTTTACCCCTATTTTGTAGCATCTCCTTTTATTTATTTCAATGCTTTGCTTAAACATAAGTCATCGTGTTAGGTTTGGTTTAAGTATAGCGTGACGATTGCTTAATTAAGTCCACGTTATCAACCCACATGAATTTCCTTATATAGCAGTTAATGCGATTAGCTTTTGAACCCACTTGGGTATAATTTAAATCTTTAATTGCATGATGAGATTTTAATTACTTACGTGTGTTATGTTATGTAGGTAATGTTGTGATAACAAAACTATAAGTAGTTAGTTATAAGGTCATATAATTTTGATACAGACTTCTCTCATTAGATAAATGAGTATGACTTTTTCATTACTATTGAACTCATACCCACAGAGCTATTACTGGTAAAGGCATTTCCTAGCTAGTTTGTCCATTTCTCATTTGACTTTTGCTATTATGGTCTAATCTTTCATTAAAAAGTCTATTTAGTCAAACGTCGCCTGACACTTCGTCGTATTTACAATAAGATGCTTCCAATAAAAAATTATGTCCAATATCGATAATGAAGCAATTACTGGCCCTTCTTGACGACATCTTAACATTATATTGAATACTGTTCGTCAAATGAGGATACCTGACAATCTCTGACGCGTCATTTCCGCTTCACTAATTACGTTTGAAATTAAAATCTACTCAAGTTCACGGACGATGTGAGCGTTCGGACATTCCAATTTAAAATAAAGCTTTCTTGAAGTTATACAAGAGACTAATACCTACATATCTTGCACCAATTTATTAGAAGTCATAATGTTATTTATTACCTACGTTTTTAATGAGTAAGCTACCTTACGAGCTAGCCTACTTACGACTGAACCCAATAACGTATCACCAATTTTGGGGTAGGTACTGAAGATAAAAAATAAACCTATCAATCTCTGGTTTTAACGTTCCAATATAGGCAACGTATGCGTCCATATAACATGTTGATAGCTATTTGTTTGACAGGGAGATATAGAATTGTATTGTCTATCATCAATAGCGATCTGTCTTTCACTGAAAATAGGTTATCGGGTTCGGCCGTTAGTGATGGCGCGTGGCGCTGTGAAAACTTTTTGTGTATCAGAAATAGTTTTTTAGATCTATTTTTGAAAATATTTAAAGAAGGAGCACATTCTCAATTCGTTGGAAACTTTTATTTTTCTTATAGTAATGTAGGTAGAAAACATCGCGAACATGCACTGCAAAAATAGCTAAAAACAGCACTTTTTTTTAAAAGATAATGTGCATTGTCACTGTTAGGCTGGATTTTCTATCTAAGTAAGTATTTATACCAAGCTATTATATTAAAAAATACTGACCACATGTCAAAAATTATTTCACCTATTGGAATCTACGGTATTGACGAGTGTCATAGCATTCTTTTTTGTTAAAACAAGTCAGCGAAGAAAAGTGACACCCTAGTCGAAGAAGTTCTCCTTATCATTTTTTATTACAGCGCCGAATCTCTACAAGCATTCCTTCAGCTGTTTTTTAAAGTTAAAACTCTAGTATTGTAGGTACATTTAGCTCTTTTTTATTATTATTTTATAGGTGCGTTTTTATAATAAGTATCTGTATACAACTACCCATTGGCGAAAATTAATGAAGGGTGACCTTACAAGTATTACTACTATTACAACAAACTCTGCGAGAGACCTATTTTAGTTCTTGTATACTTACTCGCATAGATAACATGGTATTGGCGCGAACGAGCCGCACGTTCACCTATCTTTCTATACCTTCACTTTTTTTTTCTATGGCGTCTCGCTTTTCCAAAAAGGAGGTGTCGGCTGCTGAGGCCTCCAGCCAGGGCACAAAACTTGTAAACTATGCGACTACACGCTAAGGGCACCCCCCGTGGGGTGCGGAACTTGTGGCTTACTTTAAGTCTATTGTACGTAGGTACGCCACGTAGAGCTGTAGGAACGGTCACTGAGATTTGGCGCCGTAGTGAAAAATGTTTGGGTGGACTTTCCCGACTTAGCATAACATAACATAATATAACATCACGCCTGTAATCCCAGAAGGGTTAGAGATACGTGTACCTATATACCTGTACACCCACATTTCGCCAGTTATGTTTAATTCCTATGTAATAGGGGGCGAGCATATTGCCATCAACCGGGCACAAATCCAGACTTCGGACTGCTATTAAGAAATTTCAGATAGAATAACCCAATAACACTTCGCCCGACCGTGGAATCGAACCCAGGACCTCATGCTCAGCAGTATCTTGCGACCACAAGACCAATGAGGCAATGATAGACACAATTTCTTTTAAAACTTGACAACCAAAATCACCAGTGAAGTTTGATCTTCGCGTCGTATTTGACCCGCGAGTGTGCACTGTGCACCCACGAACTATAGGGAGGGGCCGCTAAGCATCGCCCCACGCTTTAGAGTCTTGCGAAACGATTCGTGGTAACTAAACGTTTCTCATGCATACAACCTCGAGGTATTCGGAATTCGTTGGCATGTTGATACGAACGTTGATATCGTAAATAATTGAAGTTTTGTTTGTGACAGGCTTGTTTATGTATTTATAGGTGGAACTTGGCTTCATTTAGTTTGGATTTAGGGTGATTAATGTAGTGATGTTTTCATTTGATACCGTCTAGTTAAAGATGGTAAGTAATAATTTCTGCCCGCCCAATGTTGTCAGCACTAAAAAAATTACCAAATAAGCCGGAATTTTGAAACTTAGGTCGTATCCCAGCGTCGAACTTACCCCAAAATTCTAACTAATATTATAAATACGAAACGAAGTTGGTTTTTGTTTGTTTGTTACGCTTGCACGCTAAAACGGCTGAACGGATTTGGATGGAATTTGGCACACAGATAGACCATGACCTGCGTAAGGACTTAAGCTACTTTTTATCCTGGACCGCAGACGAAGTCGCGGGCAACAGCTAGTACTCTAATTCCCTCGCTCACACAAAAGATGTGCTGGTTTTTTTTTAACAACATTATGTTTAACACTTAACAAAATCAAGAATGTGTAAACGTCAAAGAGTGAATGAAGCTCGGAAATGAAAGAATGCGAGCATTTTTCCCGTTAGTATCAATACGGATGCAATAGGTATACAAGATTAACGGACACCATAAAAGATTATGTTAAAAGAAAATTATGATCTCTCACGTTCTCTCACTCTCAACAATCTCCACAGATTAAAATAAGCTGATTCGCGTACCTAGTTCTGTATAATTAAAAAGAAGAATAAAAGACCCTATAAAGATATATTAAAAGCAGGTACTATTAATATTGACTTTATCTAAGCTGGGTGTTTAATTATACATCCTGGATGATTTATTATTTATTAGTTATAGCTAGCGTGTACGACTACGAGCTTTACCATTGACAAACATAGTATTATTTGCACTTAAACAGCAGTATTGTTAATGTAAAGATATAAAACGCAGAGCCTACCTACATTTGTTAACAAACACTTGAGTATCAAAAGGGAAAGGTCATGCCCTCCCACACCACGGTGTCATAGATGATAATCACTCTCCGCACGGAGGGCCTGCCCTAAGCTGGATAATAAGCGGGTGTTCACACACCTGGCCGCTTTCCCTCCGAGCTGCAGTGCCGAGAAAGTTACTCAGTTGAATGCAAACAACCTTTAGTTACAGGTTATGTCCGCGGACTCGCAAGCAACCTTTTAACATCTCAATAAGAGTACTCAATAGGTATTCAGAGGGATTCGCGTCAGTACTAATTTGAATGTCCGATGAGGCGTTTCGAGTGAGTTACTTTGTATGTCAAGTGTCATTCTGTAGCTTGTAGACACCTGGAAATCTGTCTTATGTAGAGTTGGTTTGATCTTTATGTTCTTTTACATGTGCCATTCGGATATTCAGGGTTGACTATTTGTCAAACACACCCTGTTCGCCACTTCATTTTAAAATTCCGTATTAGTGTAGGTTTTAAAAGTAAAAGACACATTCTCAGCAATTCTGAGAATGTGTTTGAGTTAAAAGAACATGAGAAAGAAAATTATGAATTTCACGCATTGAATGGCAAATTCACTTAACGACAGTAACCACAATTCCACATGATACTCATCCATTCATAAACGCTTTCCCATGGAAGGCGACACTATTGTTTGTAACGGGTAATAAAAAGGCGTGGTTATCAAATATCTTACGCGCCCCGTAGAGACCCAGTACGAGGCAGCACCAGAAAGGTGAACTAGAGGTATGTATAGACAACACTTGGTAGTGTACACCGGCTGAACGAGACCACAACGAGGTCACAGACTCGCAAGTAGAGATGCTCCTTACTGCACCGTTAGGGTTGCCCGATGTCTATCATATTCTGTTGGAATAACGGTTGGCAACACAATGTGGTGTTCTGAGATTGATGCGGGAATTTATGCGTAAGATTATGTGCGATTGTTTTTGTGTCGGTAAACATTTTATTAGTTATCGATGTAGCTGTTCTTGTTATAGTACAAAGAAGCAGCCGCTTCTCATTTATCGAACTTTGTCAAGCTTTAATTTATTATTCAGGAAATGACTGTAAAAACAAGTAGCCTTTTGCTTAGACAGCTTAGACATCGCACAGACTAGTTTAATTACAAGTGTTATGACCAAACGCTTATAAAACCTCTCGGTATTTATAGCACCATCGCAGCAAAGATTTAATCATTTTAAATTAGTTTTATGCGCCATGTTAATTACGAGAAAGCTGAATTGGTAATTATCAACACTAGCTGGAAAATTTATCTAGATGCAGGACGTGAAGTATATGACTGACATATTTCATCGTAGCTGTAATTAAATACAACATTCTAGGACTGAGTTATGCCATAATCTTTAACATTTATTTGTTTTACGAATTACGAATACCTGTGGAACTGATGCAATACTTGCCTACAGACGTAACGTTAACGTTACGTTTGTAAAAGTAAGTAATGGGTGTTTGAAGGAGTGTAGAGGCAGCATGCATTTTTGCAGCATGTTGTGGAAGAAGAAAAGTAAATTATAAGCATTTCCAATGTAGGAATAGAGATCGTATTTTATAATTACTAACATTAGAAACACGATCAAATAAATATAAAGTCTCACGAAACATTTATTTATTTACTAGCTGACCCAGCAAACGTTGTTTTGCTTCTTTTTTTTTTTTTTTTTTTAATAGATGTTGGCCGATTCTCATAGATACCGGATAAGCACAAAAAAATTCATCAAAATCGGTCAAGCCGTTTCGGAGAAGTATGGCAACGAAAACTGTGACACGAGAATTTTATATATTAGATTTACGCAAATCTTACCCACAACTACCATTACAGATCTGCGATCCAATGCGATAGAGAGGCCTTACATGCTAAATCCTTAACCATCCTATAAAATAACACACTATATCCTAAATCTTAACCTACATCTAAATAACATATCACATATAATGCAGCTTCACATCCCAGTTCTAATTCTGGACTATCAATATTTAAAAACAATAAGCGAGAACGATGTACAAAACCGTACACGTTACAAGCGTCCAGAGTGCAGAAAAAAAAAACAATTTAAATAAGCCGTAGCAGCTAAGAGAGACCAGTCCCAACTGTCGGTGCCCGTTCACCAACATGACGCATGGATCAGCACCATTCAGCTAAACCATTTTAAAAGGAGCTAAACGATCCAACACACGCGCCACCGTCAGCGAGACATAACTTATTTATATCAAGCACATTACAGATGTTTGTTATTTATAATATATATAAAATCAGTACATACATAGCCCTGCGCTACTAGGATGTCGAAGTACTCGGTCGGCATAGGCAGACGGAGCGGCGCGCCACAAACTAGCCATTTTATCGTGCACCGACCAGCGCAGGCGCAACGACGACGACGCTCGACATTCATTTACTTTACCACATTGTTTGCTAATACACGTGCTAACGTATTCCCGACCTTAGAAGTTAGTAAGATTTCTAAATCAGATATTGGCAAAGGAAAATATTGGTTCCATTCTAAGGTTTAGATATGGCATTTCATCCAAAAATGAAATGAGTTGTAAAACATTAACTTCCAGTTTTGAATATTATCTATACAATCATGTATCTATGTACTAATAATAAAGGTGAAGAGTTTCCAGTAGGATTTAAAAAAAAGTTGACTTATCAAAGTCAACTTTTTTTAAATCCTACCATATCTTGGCTATCAAGCCAAGATATGCTTCTTGAGGAAGGCTAGGACCCTTAGAAGCAGAGCAAAAAGAAATCAAAGTCGGAAACTAAGCAAAAACGAAGTAGGAAGTAGTGCGGGCAGGCGATGCAATGCGTTGCGATGAGTTGAGTCGGGGGAGCAAGAAATTTCACGCGGACGAAGTCGCGGGCAGTAGCTAGTATCTAATAAGCTTATAGACTCAGAAATAACCCAACCTACCCAGGCCGTGGGAACAAGAAGTTTCACGCACACGAAGTCGCAGGCAGAATGTAGTTATACGTATTTACGCTTTAACAGATACCATTAATAACCTATTTAATACATAGTGTATGATATCTAGTTACAACAAAGGTGAATACTTCGTGAAATAAGTGAGACGGACGATAATTCAATCAGCAAAACCTAATGGGAGGGCCATACAGCTGCAACTTCAGTAAACATAATCATATAACGGCATTAAAGTGGTTTGATGGGAAACACGGATTTATTCAAACATGGCCACGGTTTAACTAGACATACCTTAAATCTCTCTCGAATCAATATTAACGGCTTTAACAATCATATTAACATTACAAGATTTATTAAACTCAACACGTAAGTACTTATTTGGAAATTTCACGAGCATAAATATCAAAAAGCTTATTTACTACCTATGAAATTATTATTGTAGGTGTAGGTCATTTAATTTTAATACTTAGTACGTTATATTTTGAGAATCGCCTCTTTAAACCCTTTATTTTGATAAACACATAGTCGTAGTGTTTTTTTTTCAAGACCTTTCTTATTTACACATACATAACTTAGGTTATAACATTCACGCGACCCAGACGAGTCGATGGACACCTCATGTATTGAAATCCATCCGGTCGTGGATGCTGATGGGGGATGCTCCGAGGGTATAAATAATTCCACATGAAAAACTAAATAAATAGTGTATGAAAGTACTCGTAACTAGGTACTCCCCGGTTATTGAACAGTTTCATAAACTATTAATGGGATTATCGAATTGGAATTGGTTTTTATTACCTCGCAGTAGATGCAAAAAGTAGAGTATCCTCCTAGCGTATAAAGGTGTCTTCGTCTTGGGCGAGTTTGAATCCATCGCTGCACTCAGGATTGTTATCTCCCTCGCTTTGCTCGGGAGTTAACACTAGGATCCTCCGTTACTTTTGGGGTTCAATATGGCGCCCGCCACATAAAATAGTACTATTAAAAACAAAACACAATCGGTACCGTTAATCACGCCCATAAAATATTATCACCATGTCTTACGATTTCTATTCTGTGCCGATAGGTTGTTAAACAAGCCATGATGTTCCGCAGGTTGCCTAGACAGTTCGGCGCTGCGCCCACGCATCCACGCACACTCGCTAATACACTATTTATAACTGTTATTTATTGGCTCCATTCCATCAACATGTCTGTGTGAAAAGAATTAATGATAGCGGTGATAGATATAAAACAAATTCAAACTTTGATAACGATGGAGTCTGTTTTGGGAATGAACTTGACGGAAAACCAACTCAGAAGAGGAAACAATAATAAACATTGATTTACTGGGTGAAGAGGACACGGCTGATACATATATCTCTCGTCACCCAAAATTTGCAGTGAGAAATACTTTAATCTTCAACAAATACGTCGATAACGATCGTCATTTATATATATTAGGAAGCCGACACTGATTTATTATTCAGATGCTCTTAAAAGCCACCATTATCCTAGCTTTACAGCACTACCGTACTATCCATGGCCATAAAACTGTAATATATTGAACCATGCTGCATTATATTCAAGCTGGTACAAAGTCCTTTAGGAAGCCTTGAAATAATGCTACTCTCGGCCGCTAATGTAGCCATAGCGTACTTTGTTCAAGTGTTATTAGATACTTGTAATATTGTATTCGTCATCGACACGAAATACTTCATGATGGTATTATCGGATGTTGATGATGTAGGTTACCGATTTCTATATTTGAGTTCAGGGTTCTCTAAACTTTTTAAAATATTTATCAACTCCATGGGGAAAACCAGAGTTTGTGTGTTTTACCAATATCTTGTATCATGATGGTATAATGATGATGCCATCATCATCGTTCATAATGGAGTGTATACTCCATTACATTTTCTACTTGAAAAAAGCTTAAATCGAAAGATTTAGTCTCATATTTAAACAATGTCAAAACTTGCGTCAAAACTAGCCGGAGAAAACAACAGGTCAACGAATTAAGCTACAATAGTTTTTCTTACGAGAGAAAAGTAACAAAAGTGTTAGGGATCAAAACTCACTAAAGACAAATAGAATACATTTCACGGGTTTGATTCCTCAAGTTAAAGAATGCTAAATCAAAATCAATAAAGGGCGTCTTCTAACAATCGCCAACAACGTCTCATACGAAGTAAATGTGTAATAATGTTACATTTTAGTTATAAGCTACGGTTAAAGCCTGAATAAAGAGAGCGTGAATTAAAACCTCACTTTGCGGTCTAGCTTATTGTGGTAGATTCATCCTAGCATATTTATTTAGCGTAGTTAGAAGCGTAACACGAATCCAAACACAAAATTATTCGCCGAAATGGCAAGAAAATTTACGACGAGATAAATAGGGAGAACAATCGTGTTTCCTTCTTGAATAAACTAATTTGGCTGAATAAACAGCTAAACAAGGCCGGTGTTAGCAAGCTCTACATCCAAGTAACACAATGGGGTGTTACGTGGCGGTGGCAGCCAGCAGCCTGCACGTTGCCCTGCAGGCTCGGATAATAAAACCTTTTTATTGTGTTTAACTTTGTACACAGAGTTACTTTGTAGCTGTACTGAGGATTTAAAAGCGACTCGTGCACTTGGAGACTTATGTAATTAAATGAGCAGTTACGTAGAGAAGGCGTTAACTGTTACACAAAGGGATTAGTTCAACAGATAATGCACGCAGTTTATGTTTGTACAACATTACACATGAACCGACAATGTGTTCAAGTTCCATTCTGTACAATAAAACATAATTCTTAGCCGTCTGCAATGTGTGTATGGGCGGGATCATTTCAGTAACCACGTCTTTTTAACTACTTAGATGCCGAGATTCGACTCATTTTGGAAGGTCGCCATATTCAGCTAATCTTAGACATTATTTAATAAAATCACTCCAATTCGGAACTAAAAATTTTACTGTCTCCGGAGATTATAAATAATTAATTTGCCAAATGTACGAAATTCAGACGAACTTAACATTTGGCCAGTTAGTTACTCGAGGAATTCCTACTAAATGAGATTGCTTATAAACTGATGAAAACGATAATACCTTCCACAGGAGTTAATTAAGAAACTAAGTTTATATTCCCTGCCGTAAAGATAAACCACCGCAAATTGTTTGTTTAGACAGATTGCTAAACAAAGGTATCCTAACATAGTGCCTATTAGTTTGAACTACCAAGTTACAGCTAAGTTCAATCAAGGCTTTGCTCCGGAGTTGTGAAGTTTCAACAACGGGTCGTTACTTGCAGCTGCTAATCTCTATATTCATAACAGTATTGTTGGCAGCGAGCTCAACGCATTCTGTTTTACGTAAGTGTCCTTTGAAGTGTCGTTTCACAGTTAAATTCGATGCATTATTTGTGGAAACATTTTTCTTTTTTTCTTAATTTCCGAATTGTATTGATTTTGTTGCGATAAGTGACAATTGTAGCTAGAGATAGTGTATCGACGTCGGGACTAATATAGTAAATGGGGTTATTGGATTTGTGTTTGATTCGAATCGCTGTAGTGACGTTTTGCGTTTCGTTATGCGTAGGTCCTACTCCAATATCTCGAGTATTCAGAGTGTGAGACGGAAGCCACAGATGAGCAATAGGCAGAAATAGTAGTAGAAAGAGTCTCCGAGTAATCAGCGACAATTTGCACTCCCACACTTCTCAGCTTTCATATCTGGACGGAAGAGGCAATATAAGTGATTAGGCTCTATCACCGGCCACACGTTGTGTTAGCCGAGCCCGTGGGTGTCACCCGCACCTACCAACTGGCCCGGAAGGGAAAGTAAGGGACGAATTTATGATACCTCGTTTGAAGCATAAATTTACAAGCCAAATGGATTCTTAAGAGAACAGTGATAAAGTGCCGACACGTGCTTTGTATCCTAAAAGCCACTTCTCTGAATATTTTGCTAGGAATGTACAAAGTGCACATTCTTGAACACATGTTAAACACTTGCAGTTCGCACCTGCGTTAATTTCATTTGAATATCATTGTGGATGGTTGACATACAATCCGTTTAATAGATGTCACATGCAATTAACAAAGCTTCCCTCAACAAAGATAAATGTTTGCAACAATTTAACATGTGATAAATGAGACGCGCCATATTTGCTTCATTTGTAAATGATGCAATCGCTAAAATCACTGGAAAGCTCGATCATGTTGTGATAACATAACATAACATCACGCCTTGTTTCCCCGAAGGGTTGGGCAGAGGTGTACCTATATTACACCCACATTTCGCCAGTTATGTTTAAGTCCCATGTAATAGGGGGCGAGCCTATTGCCATCTACCGGGCACAAATCCAGCCTTCGGGCTGCTACTGAGAAATTCCAGATAGAAAAACCCAATAACACGTTGCCCGACCTGGGAATCGAACCCAGGACCTCATGCTCAGCAGTAGCGATTGCGACCACTAGACCAACGAGTGTGATAAACACTCTTTTTTAATATACTGTAGCAATGATATAAAAATAAGATGTGTCGCAAAAAGAGAGATCCGAGTGAATTCGGCAGACGTAGGTCAAGACAGACCGGACAAATCTGAGGTACATTCGCCGGATGGAGATAAATCGCCCGATCGGTCTCCCCAAATACCGACAAGGACACTTCCATCTACATTTATTCGTACAACGAGTGATGCGATCAAATGGACGACGTCCGGCGACCCACGTGCACCCACGCCGCACAATATATGATATTTAGAACAAATCTTAGAAGATGCATAGTGCATTGTACAAATTGTGACTGTCCACTGCTGTATTCTATTGATTTATGGTCGATGTTAAGTAGGAGATAAGGACGGTACGATTCTATTTAGATGTTTTGCACTGCGCCGCAACAAGCTGCTTCCGCGATTTTGAGATGCTGAAGTAGCTAGCGGTTGTTTGTCTTCCATTTGAATGTATTAGGTAAGTGCTATTCGAGAATAGACTGGTTAACAAACTATCAAAACTGATGAAGATTCGATCTGAGTTTAAAGTTTGACCCAATTCAAAAGTTCGAAGAAGAAACATAAGTAGTTAGGTATTGGTGGTTTAGTTTAACCTGAAATCAAAAACAGAACTTGATAAAACAAGACTATATTATCATATAACAATGTTTTAAGAAGAAACTAGACTGTTTGGTAGTACATATATAAAACAGTAAAATTTAAATCGAGTGTATTTGGCATTGGAGTTAAAATCTATAACAAACTCCCAAACTGTGTTAAGAATATCTCATCACTAAGTGTTTTTAAATCAAAGTTAAAAGAATTTCTCTTATGCAAAACCTATTATTCAGTTAACAAATTTCTTAATGACCAATTTGTTGACTAACGTGGTTTCTGACTTATTTAATATAATTGGCATGACTGTAATAATTATGTATTTATACGAATGTAAGATGTGGTTGACTAAAATTGACATGTTACACTTATTTTTTTTTTTGACTTATTAAACGTAAATTGTATGCTCGTAATAATTAAGAATAACAATGAATGTAAATTGAGGTTGGCTAAAACAACCAATGCTCTGGATTATAACTAACAAGAGTTTAATTGTATTCATAATAATTAATAATTTTAACTTAAGATTGACATAAAATAAATATTGTACACCCCATGGGTATGTTACAGCGATACAAAAATTATAATTGTAAGAACTGTCTTTTCACCTGTGACAAACAATAAATAAATGAAAATATTAAATATAAAATCACGGCTTAAAAATAAAAGTTCCAAATGCTTTTAATCGTGAACTGGATAATTCAGCATATTTTTTGTTACATCTTAGAGCCATCTTATACAGTTCGTTGTAGCGATGAAGCCATCTTGTTGACGGCCTAGTTTCGTTTGTGAAATATTTTTAATTGAACTTAAACCTAATTGAGACAATTTCATCAAATTGTCAGTGGTCCTTAAATTGCAGAAAATTAAGTTCTTTTCAAGAACTTAAAACAAGCAAGATCATCATGAATATCTTGCTTGTTTTTAATTCTGTTCTAATATCCTCTTGGATATATATATAATAACTACCTCACCACGATCACGACATACATTTGTAAATTTTTGGAATCGATTTTATTTAAGGTTAGCATTCATAAAAAATCCCTTCACACAAATATTACTTACCCATGCTTATTAATAGTCGTATATCAACAAACACATTAATGTGGTCGCCGGTCGCAGGACAGGAATAACCGTATGTGCGACCACTCCGCGCTCATTACTCTAATACAAATCGGCAGTGGCACATATTTCAAACAGCCGGCTCTAGCCGTGATTATGCCTCTAATCCTTCCTGGCTATAGATCAATTAAATTGCACTTTAGATAAGACGAAGGTATGCCTGGCAATTGACAAGATTCCAACAAAGGCATGAGGAGATTCTTAGCCAAAGTTTGAAAATCCCTCAACTCGACAAACTTTTTTGCCTCGTATAATAATCTCGACACAGAACTATCATTTTGTTGGTTGAGGTTCAAGTTTTAATAACAAGGATTCTTACACTGCGGATGCCAGAGGAATGCACCAATTAGGTACCGCAGTGCATGCCCGTTACAGAATAGTTCAAGTTCAAGTTAATTATTTAATAACAAAAGTACATTTGTGTCGAAATATTTGCACAGTGGGTACACACAAAGAAGCAACCTATACAATTATAATAAAGTAACCTCTTTCTGGATGAAGATCCATCATCGAAGTTAGAACGTCTATCCAAATTAAAAATACTAACTTTATTAAAACCTTTAATTCTTATTGATACGGAAAAAAGGCAAGCGAGCTCGAACTTTGTGGAAATGAAGTATTCTGCAGGAAAACGTAACTAATATATTTGTATTACAAATGCAAACTTCACATTCTCTGTTTTCCGACAAACCTTTAATGAACCTTTTCAACATATTTGTTTGACAATAATAATGTGCCGTAAAGAATATTACAACGGATGAGAAATGTCAATGTTTTAACGTCAATATAATTTTGCAACATCTTCACTTTGTTATTATTCAGTGTAAGAAATGGCATAAGTCTTATATGATCTTTCATCACAGTTTTTTTTGAGAAACCTAAGTACTTTGATTTGGTTTGGCGTGATCTTGAAACTTGGATGACGCTCGGCTTACAACAACGAATTTTGTACCTACACGTGAACATTTCTCTCTCAACGAACCTCTACCATATGAATTCGTATAACATTTAACAAATTGTGTAAGTTACAAGTTCGTAGCTGTGAGTCAGTCGGCATTCCTGAACTTATTGCATCATGGCGGTATCTGGCGGATAAGCGTTCATCGCTCCGCTCCGCAGGTAATACGAGGGAGAGTATTACGTCTTCATATTATAGTTGAACACCGCCTCATCTTTGTAAGTCCGGTCGGGCAGAAAATGTTGAACGTGTTTTTAAAATGTAGCACTTTGAGATGGGTGTTTTTGAGCGTAAGTTTCCATATTGAGCGGATGTTCGCTTTTGAAGCTGTTTGGAAATCTATGGGCCTAACTTAACATTTCAATGACAGGGATATAATATGATCAATACTTAGAAGGAACACTTGGTTAGTTAATGATTAAAGTTAAATAAATATTTAAATGGTCACTTTTAATCTCTTACTTTGCATTTCAACGTTGTTATCTTTTAAGTCCATAAAGTCAGAAAAGCAATTAACAGTTGTCTTCGATCAAATCGGTGTCAATAAATAATGCATAATCAAGCTTTGACAACATAATAATATGACGATTAATAAACACGTAATAATCTAAACATTAAAAAAAAAAGTGTGATTATATCTCTATCAACCGTAGTTAATCTAAGTTCACACGTAAAGCCATGTTCTCTGAAATAAATGCTACTAATAGATCCTCTACAAAGTGCTTAAACATAACATTTTATAACTGTAATAAAATAAAGCCTTCTTTAACGGCACCTCACTGAATTCATTAATACATTAGAGAGTATTCACATAAAACTTTGTTCTTCGAAAGTACGTTATAAGTATCTAGACGAAGTGCATTCCCAGGTGGTCGGGTGTCGAGTTACGATAGCTTGTACTCTACATAATAAAACAACTACTCTGCCAGACGTACCGTCGAACATCTTTTACGTCGGCAAAAGGCTATGGACTAAAATACCAACACCTTTGTGCATAGAAAGAGTTCTGCGAACTTAAATGCACGAACGTACAGTCCGCGAGGCCTAAGCTAAGTTTTTAGTGCAGGTTTGAAGTCGGCAAAGAGCGCGATTGGTTTAAACCGGTTTATACAATCGGCCTGAGGCACTGTGCATCCCTCCATTTGGTGCGATTGGCCTCGCGGACTGTACCCACAAGTGTAAGGGAGCTTTTAAGAGAAACTCAAAGAAGTTGGCTGCATACTTGACTACAATGCAATCATGTAACAATGCTAAATTGATACCATCCACGGCCAGTCATAAGTTTAAGTAACCATAAATTCTAACTTTTAGTTATCCAAACTCCATCCTAAACCTAAACAGTCGAATCTGTTTAAAACGTAAACCTGTTTAGGGATGATGATGGACTAATGAACGGCGTACGTACTGTAAATATAAGCTGAAAATGCACTCGTAATTGCGATAGTTCTCATTCTATTGGGCTCGCAGCACAGCTTCCAAACTGTCTCGATTTCGAAAGCGCCAGCAAATTACAACGTGCATGTGCCAACGCAAACTATATTTCAGACTGCAAGGCGTAGACTGTAATTTAAATCGCCATCGCAATCTGTCTATATTTTTGACAGGGATAGATAGAATTATACTGTCTATCATCAGTCGCGATCCGTCTTTCAAATAAAATAGGTTATTGGGTTCGGCCGTTAGTCAATTGCGAAATAAACAAAGTAGATAGAAATAGATATACGAATTGAAGTCATAAATAAGGACACAAGTTCTTTCATTAGTGTTATCAGAAACGTAACTTAGAAGGTAGGGCGTAAACTTCACAACTCGAAGTAAATTATTTGGCACCATTCCCAAAATATATATTTAATGATAATCGTTTTAATAAGAAATATCGAATAGTTCTGTTAATTTAATTTTACGAATCTGTGTATAATAAATTAATTTGAATGCCAAACAAACAGTGATAATTACATCCAGAAAAACCTAATCAAATCGTTGATTAAATATTCTACATGTTGTAAATAATTCACGAGTTCCCACCGTCTGAATCGTTTAGTGATTGCAGGCGGATGACGAATGACACTAATTACCATCAATTATACGTACCTGGACAGCTCCAGGCTGTGAGGTGCATAGCAACTGGTAAATTACTCTGTAAATTATTGGCAACTGACATGATATTTTACTTTTACGTAGGATTGTCGTCATTACCACAAATTGGAAGCGCGTGGTCGTGGCATAGTGCTTGGTCATCTAAACTATTTTTTCCGATGTTGAGAAAATCACGGGATTGGAAATTGCTTAATAAGTAGTATTGGTTTTCTCTCGTTTTGTAATTTAATGGTATATAATGATAAAATACCGCCGGATCCAGAAAGGAGCAGCAATTAAGGAAGACTGAACTATAAAAGTCGACAGACAGTTTTGTAGATCGACACTTTCTTTGTCTTGATCTTCTTACTAAGATTTCACAAACAGCACTCCAGAAAACAGCAGTCTAGTTTACAATACATATGCTATGCTATGTGTGTACATTTCCTTGATAAAAGTCTAGCTAGAATATTGCTAATGCTAGGAAAAGATATAGAGACATTATCACGCGACTGGAAAAACAAATGAACGGTACCTACACAATAAAATGACTCACCAGTCCGGTAACCAGCGTTGGAGAGGTAGGTAGCGAAAGTGTTGGTCTCATGGGTAGCCTGCCACATTGGAGACGAGCAGTTGTCATTGTTGGTGTAGACGTTGTGATTGTGGACATACACACCAGTCAGCAACGAACTCCTGGAGAAGAAATGGCAGTTGATTAGCAGAAAGAGGCAGTTGATAAGCGGAAGGGGAAGCTTGACCGTGTAGAAATGATTGCAGCAAGCGTAGTGTGGGCGGAAAACGGTCCCTGAATACATGAAGAGGCAGTGTTAGTCCCGAAAATGATCTTTTAAATGCAATAAGCAGTTGGAGTGTAACTTAGGACTTCAAAACATAAGCAATTTATCTTTAGAAACTTGTTAATAAGGAATTGAAACTGAGCAAAAAATACTTGCACAGTGTTACAGTTTATTACAGCCATAAATAAAGTCACCATTAATCGACATAAACAAGAAAACAGGCTTGTCGCAACGGCCTGACGTATAAACACTGACGGTGGACAGCGTGAAAGCAGTCGCATTAGCCTCCAATTAGTAATATACTCGTTGAAACCAGTTACAATTGTAAACTGTCAGTCAGTCTAGCATAGCAGCGAGTAATTTCAGTGCAACCGATAATGGTCCGGGATCTATGTCATTTAAATTCTAATGGCACTTAACTGAGTCGTTATTTGCAGAAAGGCGTCAATAGTGATCGGAATTGCTTGTAGATTTTATCGCAATTGCCAACAAGAACTAGACCTAATGAGAAATATAGAGCTAGATATGAATTGTGAGTTGTGTTAGGTAACAAAGTAAGATGTATCTTTGAACTGTCAAACTAAGTGGATACTAATCTATCAGGGGATTTTAGAGACAAGAGTAAGAAAATATCAATAAAATACCTTGACGGACAGCACATGGGCGTGGTAGTGTAAGCATGACGGAACTCTGCTCCTGCACTCCTTACGGCTTTCATAGTCCTTGGCATAAAGTTCAAGCTCCCAAGCTCCACATCCTGGTCATCAGTCAGGATCAAAATGATATTCGGCTTCCTTTCCCTCGGCTGTGGGTACGGAATGTAGCCGCCAGTCTGCCATTTATTTGCTGACTTCAACTTCGACCGGGTAGAATTCTCCCTCACAGGCACGTGTGGTCTCTCCGGTGACTTACTCTGAGGCATTGGCCGCCTTGCAGAGTTCCATGGCTTCTCCATGCTACTTCTGTTCCAGTGTTTCTCTGCCTTCCTTGATTTCTCATCCTTCTTCAAACTGTACGGCTCGATCGTCCTGTTGGCACTGTCTTCTTGTGAATGTGCGTCAGTTCCTTTCCGCCTGTCTCTTCTTATTTCATGTTCTCTGTCCCACCTGCGTCTATCCCCACGATACCGGGAACTATTTTTGTGCCTAAGATTCCTCCTCTCGGGTATATCGGTAAGGGTCCCATTGAACGTTGTTCTGTTTCGATTGTTCTCTCTATTTCTCAATTCTCTGGATCTCGAAGTTTCTTCCTCTTCATACGAGTCTCGCCTTGCAGATATAAGTAAGAAATTCCATGTCAAGACTAGCGATATGAACTTAAAATTCATATTGGTTTATTTTATCAAGTTAAGAATATAACTTTTTTGGAAATTAAGTATATTACTATAGTTTTGACTGTTTATTGATTACGTCGCCACATAAGTTGTCGACTTCAAGGATCGCTTCGGGCACCGAATCACCATTTTCGTACACCAACTGCAACAAAGGAGACAAAGAATAAGTTTATGAATATTTAGCTATTCAAACAATTGAATACGAAAGTCAACATAATAAACCGCATTAGACAGCCATTGATTCAAAGTCGTTTCAATATCTTCGGACGTTTAAATTATCTTGCTGAGGACGCCAATTCCGTGTTTGCTCTGGAAATTTAAATATATTCCGTTTACTTCGCAATCAACATCGAAGCATTTAATGGCATTCGACCAGGGCATCAATCGTGAATTGCTTTTAACAGAATTGGACTGGTATCGGTCGGGGCGACTGAATGAATGTTCAACTCCCTGCACGAGGTTTTTTAAAATACATGTTGGTAAATCTACGAGCATAGGCGATGCATAGGATTTCTAGAACGAACTCCCATTAAAAAAAGGCAGTTGAAATCCTGCAGATACAGCTCATCAAATAAACGGGAATATTACTTACGTATGTCGAGACTAAGAATGAATATTTGAACAGATAGCCAAAGTGCAATGCCGCTATAAAATAGTACTAAAATATACGCCAAGTATTTATGGATAACATTAACATTTGATGTAGAAGTTTAGTGTTCATAGACTAAATTATGTTTGCAATACAAACATTTATTTATGTTAAGGTTTCTGTGTGAAGAGAGAACAATATTGAAAGTGTAAATACAAACAACCGTAGAGTACGCGAAATTGTAGATTAAATATAGTTGAAGTAGGTGAAGACATTAAAGGTATCTTTAAACTTTTGTTTACTTGCAATAGCAGAACTCTTAGCAGGGGAGGTCCTGAAACCATTCTCTCGGGGTTCAGGATACCAATTGAGAATACAACTTACAACCCAGAAAACTCGGTGGTTTACAAAACAAAAATACCGTAACTATCGGTTTTACCAAGCTCTTAATACGTGGGGCGTTAGCGCGCGTGCGGCCGGGCATTCGGGCGGCCGGCCACCGCGCGCGCCGCCTTTTCATCTTGATTTATATCCCCAGCCTAATTGATAGGGGACGAGATGCGATCGATGACGTCACGCCACCCCGTTATATTGCCCCTCTACACTATTTATTATTCGATAGTTGGTCGCACTGCTCGTAAAACAATTCACTCTAAATGAGAATGGCTGTATTCACAACCACGCGTGCGTTATATGTAGTCAGAACACTGAACGAGACGAGTTAAGTTGAAAATACATGCATAATGCTGAAGTACTGCGTTTTAAGATGCCAACCATGTGAATACTTAGTGGAGTGTGAATGGTCTTTGGCTCCGCACTCTACTTGCAATGTAATTTTCCACTTATGTGCAAAATTGTCATAAACCAGATCCTCTTGGAAATGTAAATGAAGATCATCCGTGGCATATTAAGATTTCTCGCCATTGAAACAGCTCAAGATAGTGAATATTTGGGAAAATTAAGAGTTCATTACTCTTCCTTTCGGGTTATTTCACGACTGTGGGATTACAACAAAAGTCCAGTGCGGTCGTAACATAACTGAGTCACTTATGAAACGGTCTGACACTACTCTAAATGCACAAAAGCTTCTTCAAATTAGATAGATTTTTAATTTTAAATGGCCCAGTGCTGTCCACAAAAAGGTCGCATGCGATAGCAAAATTATAAACGTTGGCGAGTGAAGCAGATAGTGTCCGCTGTCCGCGTGCCTCTCATGATGGACCTTAGGTCCGCATGAATAAATGAGTGTTCATACAAGTTAGAACAAAGACAACCCCAGCTTAGCATCCTATTCAGCATTTTTAACTTTATTCCATTGACCTTTTCACCTGCGCTGCGGTGTGTTCAACAATAGTTATTTGTTTTACATGTGGGTAAAAGTGTTTTTTGCCGTGAGTGCTTGGATTGAAACCTGAGCTAGCGAAGGGTTCTAGAATTAAAGCACGAGCGAAGCGAGTGGTTTAAAAGAAGAACCCTGAGCGTCGCGAAGGTTTCAAATCACGAAACGCTATAAACTTTTACCCATAAGTGAAACACAACAATTTTCACCACACTACGAGGAACTTGCAAAAAAGAAAGAAAACCAGTAAAAGAAAACCGTCTTTTCAACTAATTCTGACGGAGTCAAATTTTCATCGCATTTTGAGAAATTTGTAAAAACTTGTCGTCGTAAAAGTCTTTGAATGTTAGCGTGGGACACAGGCAGGCCACAACGGGATTCTTTCAAAGGCTTCTTTCAAGTGCCTGTTGTTTTATAATTCGCTCATGCAGGCAAAGGAGGTGAGCCATACAGCCTTGTCTTTTTTGTCATTTCTTAGTGAGAAGGTACGTTCAAAACAAATGCTTCATACACTTTATTTATTTATTTCGATACACTGAGTATAGTTAACCATTACTTTTATTACCTTTTACTGTATATTACGATTAGAACTATTCAAATTAACATTAAAAATTACATAATTTTATAGTGTTAGCAATAAAAATAAATTAAAAAGCGGATATTTTCGGTTCTGAATAACCAGGTATTTTCAGTTGACAGGTTTTGAACGTTTCTAACTTTTGTCTTAAAAACTTTTTTGTTCCTAACTCTTTGGTTTTATTTAAAACTTCGAGTAAATGTGGAATCGGAAGCCTTCGAATTTTAAAACACTTTTACACTCTAGATAACAAAAAAGGCTTTTACCCACGGAAATCGATGGGTAAAAATTGCAAATAATAGGTAGTGTGGTGAAAATAAATTTATCAACAGATGACGTATTTCTTGTTTACCAAAGCAATAATTCGTTTTATTTCCGAACCTTTCACTTCTGTAAACTTGGCTGGCCATATTTTTGCTCAGCGCTTTCGTTGTTTATGAGAAGAAAGCACGCAGAATTCAGCGCTACAACATTAATAGAACATTTCCTATGTTTTGTTTTAACAATTAGTGCAATAACCCAATATGAAAATAATATGCAAATGGTGACTGTTATGGCTCTGTTGATTTGATGTTTCGTCCACGTTTTAGAAGCACAAACACTCGGTGTATACTCGGTTAAGCGAAGCATGTGCCGAATAATAATATTTATGTATTTACTTACAGTGGAAACGTAGCGCCTCGTTGTTTGCGCAGCGAGACTAAGCTGCCAGTTTCAATTTTGGGATCAGTTAGAGAGGATTTGGTTCACGTAGCTCGCGGCTGGAATACCTCGACGTCATGATAGGATTATTCGATACCTTTGTCTACTTCTCTTTTAGCGCTGGCTTATCTTGTAAAACCTTGTACTAATATGTATTCTGTGGTATGACTAGAAGATCTCATGTTTATAATAACACGCCCGTTGAGACTGTTTTTTTTTTTCATTCTAGATTATTGTCTATTACTTACGATCTGCGAACCGGATAAGACATCTCGTTCGCACCGTAATGCAGAAAAAGTTTTCATTAAAACCTTTAATGATTTTATCAATATCATTGAGTTGCTTATTATCAGTTAATTCTATGCTAGCTGATATTGCTGTATTACGAAACTACTCAGTTTCAAACGGCATCATCGCTTCTCTCAAAACAGCTTTCATCTCAACAAGTTTTCTTTGCGTTTCTTTATACGACTAAACTCTTTATTTTAAACATTGGATAAACTTCATAATAACATCGTGTTTGCCTTCAAATCAGTCTAATGTTGCACAAACACTGTTAATTAATGAGCTATTATAAATTAGAAGTTAATCAGCCGATCGGCGAAGTTCGCGCCAGCCCTGCGCCAACCTTCCATGTAAATCTGTGTAATGGCGCCGCGACAAACTTTATTCATATTTACTCTCTTGATAACATTAATTCCCTCGTAAAGTTAAAATGGGTGGGTTTTTTGCCGCTTATTTAATTACTGTGATAAAATTATCCTTTCGAGATGATTAACGTTTTAATCTTTATTTACTTTAGTTTGGCGGGACTTTCCGCCAGCTCAAGATTGCATGAGGAAGCTTAATGAAATTTCTGCGTGTTGAGGTGATGGTAACGAATTGGTGTCATTCTGAACTTAGAAACCTTAACTACGAACGCTGCGAATGATTACAGACAACGATAACAATCCGGAAATGGGCAGAAGATATGACCATCATACAATAGCTTTAACAGTATGAAAGTACTTTATTTTCAGGTTTTATCAAACAAACATCCCTGAAGCAGTATAGTTTGCCGATGTTTACCCTAGCCCCATCGATACGACGCTCGATTCTGTAATGCGAGACTGTTTGAACAGTCTCTACCATAATTGGGAAAACATCAATCAGAGAATTTCTCTGAACCCTAAAATGTTCGGAGTCTGACAGCTACGTAACAGCAGAACACCTCGAAAGGTCATTATTCGTGAAGAGCGAATGCATCCTTAATCCAAATTCATTTTACCCTTGTAAGTTTAAGTGCACTCGTTTAACTACTCGTTATCGAGTCGCCGACAATACGTACCGACGTCGGTTACTATTGGTTCTCGATAGTAAGGAAGAAGTGAACTTTAGTTCGTTCTTTTATATTTTGCTGATTGTTTAAAGTGTAGGTCTTCACAAAAATACCTTCTGCATAAACTTACTTTTTTACCCGACTACGGCGAAACCAAAGGTTTCTCGTATGTATGTTTGTATTTACGAATGTTCCATCGTTGCGCCGAAACTACTCATTCGATTTTGATGAATGAGGTGTCAATCGATTCGTTGTTCTGGTCCGGGTAACATAGGCTAGGCTAACATTTATACGGCTATACGGACACCGTTAAAAATCGATATTGATGTCTTACTTACCTATACCTTTTTATTTGGCGTTTTTTTCGTATTTGGGTTTAAGTTCTAACGTTCTTTTTATCAACACAATTCATCTTCGGCAACATCCTATAACAAATTAGGCGAAATATACACTTACACTCTAAAAACAGTGATTTTCACAATGTTAACACTGGAAATGAGGACAAACTACGTGCTCCCTTTCAACGGCTTCTTAAGGTTCATAACTCATTTGTTGGGCTTGGTATAACCTTTTATAACAGGCTACCCTCTTCTTTACTAGATTTGCCTTTTAATTCGTTTAAAGCTCAAGTAAAATCCAAACTTTGTTCAAAGGCATACTATTCCATCAACGACTACTTAAACGATAACAATAGTCGTAACCTAGTCGATATGATTAACTCAAGACAATGCTCTTTCTCCAAAATTAGCTTACCTACTGACAGGTTATGTGAGTAATTTTTTTTATCTTATTTGTGTAGGTATATAAGTTAATTCATTTTAGTTATTTTCATTTATTATTGACATGATCTTTTCATTACAATGTTGTTTTAACGAGTTGTATTGCAATATGTGGATAGCTATAAACACATTGCTTCATGCTCCCTTAGATGTCACTGCTTGCGTTAGCGTCGGGGTTCGGGTTCCCACCTTCCCTCAAATATTGCGAAAGGGTTAATGGTTGATGTTTGCGTTATGCTCGTGAACGGATGCTGCTCGTGGTGACTGGTCGCCTTGCTGACCATGGTTTTGTTATTGTTATAGTAATTGTTCTGTTTATTTATTTTACTTCGATGGTCCATGTTTATCATTTTTCGTAATCCAGCATTGCATATGTAAGCTGTCACGCCTGAGGCTTTTATTTATGTATTAAGTTTTGTTGACCTTTTTATTTTTTTGGCATGAGTTTATTGGCATATGGAAAATTATTTAATTCGATGTTCTGTGTCTCGTAATGTTTATTACTTTGCATACCTACTCCTACTATTGTTTAGAATCAAAGAGTTTTTTTCTAACTGAGCAGACAGCTGTTCTGCTGGGCCAGTTTGTTGCTCCACTTCTTCTTCCCAGCTAAAGCAATAGGAAGTGGTGAAGAGCGGGCGTTTTGGGGGACTGTCTTATGGAATTTTGACGTTTGTTAAGTTGATTCACAGCTTTATTTGACTAATTGACTTTTGAGTTTGATTTTATGTTGTTTAGACGTGGTACAGTGAAGGTAATTGTCAAATGCAAGTGGAACACAATACTTCGGAACCTATAAATCCTTATCCAATGATGTTCTTCAATAAGCCTAAGTACATACAACCCACACAGACAGACAAAGCAAGGTGAGAAACAAAAGGCGGTCGCTGATTGTGGTACATCGGGACATGCCGTTTCTCACACCTTCATGTAGACAAGGCGTGGAAACAAGTATGCTATCAAGATAATTCTACACTATTGAAGAGATATGTACTAATATTAGTTTATAACCACGCAAACGACAAATACCACGTTATATATTAATAAAGATATTACGAAATACATGCTGCAAACCGTTATGTCTGCCCGATATCGGAAACAGCTGAATGCAAATTGCCACCAGCAGACACGTTTATGGAGTATGCCTAGAAGTGTCTCACGTTTTAGCATTCCAACGAGAGCGTGACATAAACTTCTTGGCTAAAAGCATACTAAGCAATTAAGTGCAATTATGTACGTGCTAATTAAGTAACACCTCTAGTTCGTTAGTTAAGCGTCCGATCACCACACCACCACGATAATTTGTATGAAAATATAGAGTTTATTCACACATTATGTCGTTCCACCTGAGGCCCTGGTGTGAGTTTATTTTAACCGTCTCCGTCTCCGAAATGGATAAAAGAAACTCACACTAGGGCCTCAGGTGGGCGATATCTGCCAGTTGCTTTTATGGAAACCCTTCCAGTATTCAGAACCCCAGTACTTCTGAGCTGCGGGAGCCTTTAAGCGATTAAACGCGCAATTTGAAGGATTATATGCTAACCTGCTTTTAATTCTGTAATGAGGGATCCCGAACAACGTTCAGCTGGATTAGCATTGCGTCGTAACATTAATACGTATATAACAAAACTGCTACCGACGACGCCCTGACCAATTGGTTTAGGTTAGAACTGTGACCAACCTCGCGCGAGCCGATCGAACGAAGCGATCGTTGCTGCGGCAGCGGCCGGCGTTGCTACTTCCATTTTGGTCGCAGTTACTTGGCTATTTAGTATTACACACAACGCGGGTTCAAGGAGTCTGAGTACAGGAAGCGTTATAATTAAATTATGAAGTCTTGAATACTACACCGGAAACAATAACCGAATCCAGATCGTTCGCAACTCTAAATATCGGAGTGGTTTAAGGTAACTTTCTGTGAATTAATGCTAGTGAGCCCTCCCGCAGCTCAGAAGTACTGGGGTTCTGAATACTGGAAGGGTTTCCACACACCTCGGCGTCGCGCGTCGCAACCACAATGCACCAGTGAGACGGCGCACTATCGCAAGCACAACGATCTGCCCGTCTGCAAACACTAGCAACAATGTTATCACATCGCAACTGTGCTATTCACATTTAACCACTGCTTGCCCACATTTTGTTGCTGTTATGTGGTGTGGTTGTGGTACGCGTGCGAACGGGCCCTTCGAGAGCGGAATTGCTAAAACAGTGCTTTACGTATCTTGTGTTACGAAGGTACCTAAATCTCCGAAAATATTTCAAAAGAACTTTGTCATGTTGCGACGACTATCAAACTCTTTAGTAACAAAAAACTAAACATAAACACATACTAAACACTAAACAAAAACACAACGCAGTGAAAAATAACTTTAAACTCTACAGTCTTTGGTTTAGGATTTTCGTTTTTTGACAAATCGTATTATTTTCTTCTTTCTTCATACACCTTTTAACTTGCTAAGTAAACAACAGTGAAAGAAAGTTTTTATAAGATTATCAACATACACTAAATGGAAAAAAATACGTATTATTGAAGCTAACGCAAAAACCACTCATCAGAACTTGACCAAAATATGGGACCACAGACCACTCGACAAATATACCCTTTACAAGAAAACTTATTTTTTTCAAATCGGTTTATAAATGTCGGAGTTCATATGTATCAAACATTTAAAAAATACAACCAAATTGAAGTCAAGATTCTACCTAGATAGGTGTTTACTAACACGTACATAATCACAACAATCAGGCAGAGGTAAACCGAAAGTACTTATAACCACATTTCGCCAGCGATATTTAAGTCCCATGTAATAGGGGGCGAGCCTATTGCAAGGTTCTTACTATGTAAAGCCAAATACTACCAAGTATAGTAATTTCGTACCCTTAAACTAGTTACTTACGTACGATATAGTAAAATGACGCCTTTTTTACTTCCCGTCCCATAATATTGGATTACCAACGCCCACGGTAGTACTAAAGAATTGAAATCAGTTAAAGAACCAGTCGCCTGTCATGTTCTAGTTCAGAATGTTAGCACATTAAAATGTGTACGTAGTTTGTTCTCATTAGTACATGTCATAAAATGTTTACGATTGGTTTTAAAGTGATACACCACTGTACAGTCGTTCGCACGTCGGCGTCGCTGCGCCGGCGCCGGTGGTACTTTGATCTTGAGCTGCGGGGTGATTGCGTAGCACACTATCAGTAGCAAGAAATCGCTTCTTTCATTTTGACAGTTCCAAAACATTCATTTCGTTATTTACATTGTTAAGCTTACCAATTTTTCCAACATATGAAGCAATGGATTAGATCCTTCAAATTGATTCAGGTTGTGATTTATCGTGTGTTAGGTACGCAATTAGCGTTATGGCCTAACGTAGTACGGATTTTAGGCCAGCTTATATCCGTTTTGATGGGTACGTGGTTTATAAAGAATTTGGAAAAAGTTAAGAAAAATCTGGAGAACAGTGGTGGCCCTGTGGTAACGGCCCCGACTTACGAGCTGTAGGTCGTAGGTCCGAACCCAGACAGGCGTTATACTTTGTGTAAATTATTTTATCACCACTGCTCTCAAAACGGTGAAGAAAAAAATCATGAGGAAATCGGCATGTCTTTGAACGAAAAATTCATGTCACAACACATGTGACATCTACCAACCCGCACTGGGCCCGCGTGGTGGATTACGGCCTGTGTCCCAGCAGTGGGAACATAATAGGCTGATTATGCATGCTATGCAAGAAAAATCTGGTGTTTTTTAAAATATTTTATTAATGTTAGTGAGGGAAGGACTTCAGTCAATTTTTTTGTGTTTTATGTTTTTTGGTTACGACTTTTATGAAGTTTGATATACATACAGGTCGATTCTTTTTCTTATCAACAAATGGGTCAAAAAGTGCAAATTCTTTACTATTTTTATCTCCTCAAAGTAGTTTAGCTATAAAGTTTCAATCTTCTAATAAAAGAAAATGCAGCACATTCTGCATTTAGTAATATTACGAGTTTTTTACAGCGAGAATGCTGTAAAATAATCTTGTGTTTTTTTCGTATCACAAAAAAGCAAATTGGACGTTTTTAGACTAAAACAATGGTTAATCGATCCTGCTCTTTAAACTTTTGCTTTATTTTATAGGTTTTTACATCATTTTCCTTCGACAACTCGAAGTAGGGGATACAATTGGCTTCCTATGGTTTCGGTCACGGTTTCCTTACCTGCGCCCTAAGAACATCTTCACCTGGCGTCTGAACAAGACATCGTTATAATATTTTAATCGCGACGCCACATTGTTTTTTTATGGTAGGTATATTATCTAGGGAAAAGTAAATTAAAGAAATGTCATAACAGTACCTTTGAGTTGTATTGAATTTTAGAAGAACTAATTAGAGCTTCCGTTTAAAGCTGTTTTTATGTTTTAACAAATCCTAACTACATCCTTCTAATATAAAAAACGCGAAAGTTTCTGAGTATGGATGGATGGTTGTTACTCTTTCACGCAAAAACAAAAATTTGGCACACATTTAGTTTCAAACCTGGATTAACACAGAGTACTTTTTATCGCTATACTCCCACGGGACAAGATTTATGCGGGTGGAACCGCGGGGAGCAGCTAGTAATATTAAAAAAGCGAAAGTAAACTTGTTTGTTTGTCTCGCTTTCACGTCAAAACGGCTGAATGGATTTGGATGAAAATTGGCACACAGATAGTCCATGACATGGCTATGGACATAAACTACCTTGCATCCAAGATAGCAGACGGAGTCGCAGGCAACAGCTAGTAGTTTCATATTACAGCTATACCTATATTAATTAAAGTCTATGTGGTGTATACAGTCATACACGAGTTTTTCACGATTTCGATGAACCTGAGCCGACTTAGGTACACTACCTACGTAGGTTAAACAAACAAAGCAAACAATGGACTGTATTTAATTTGTCTATTCTTTTAAATTATAATAAGTATTGTTATAATTCAGTGTACCTATAAGACAAGTTCTGTGGCAGAATATTGCTACTAATTAAGTCGCCGTACCCACCACAAAATTGATTAAATTCATAACCATTTAGTCATCCTACTACATTTTAATCGAAACATTTTAATCAGTATCCATTATGAAACTTAGTTACCATATTTCTCAATATCCTTCGTGCAAGTAAATGCAATCTTTGGAGCTATTTATCCCTTTTTAACATATAATTCAGGTGGCCACATTAATATTAAGATTATAATCAAATAGACGTTTGTACTGGGCAATGGTGGGCAATACTTTCAAATGTGCGAGCAATAAATAAGATTGAAGGCGAAAAGGATATAACTTTACATAATCTGTTGGCTTAGTTGGTGTTATATTGTCCGTTATAAAATATCGAATGTGTAATCATGTAATGTGCCTATTTGCGATTTGATTTAATTACCTACCTAAGTACCTACTTAATAAGATCAACAAAAGACAGATACTCGAAGGATATTGTTTACAATACGATAAAATTAAATTATCAAAGCCATGGAAAATTATTTCTCAAAGAAATTACAAAGATTTTACTTACTTGAGAACATTCTTAAACTTAAAATATAACTTTGACACACAAACTTAGCAGCTACTGTTTTAATTTATAGCAAAATTTTATTATTCATCCATTTTAGCATGTTTTAAATTTAGTTATGTAAACGTATTATATTGTTCTTATTTATATATTTTAAAAAGTTTGTTAGTTAATTTTGAATAAAGAGTTTATCCAATGTATATGCAGGTTGACAAGGAAATTCGGTACCTATTCTTTACAAGACGTGATAGTGTGACCTATTTGCAACAATTAAGCATCCCATAAAAAAAACAATTCATGAGATTCGAGGAAACCCTATGTTCTATGTTCTATGTTAGAGGGTTTGGTTTCCGCACTTAGTCCTTCATGTGGACCATTGTACGTGGACCATGGCGGCCGTCGATGGTTTTTATTCCAACCAGCCCACCTCCCTCCAGAAGCCGATCAAAGCTTCTGGTCTGTTGAGAACCTCTGTGTAAGATCCGAGTGTCCCGAGGGTTTCTGTCCTAATCTGGGTAACGCCTGTGCACTCAAAGAGCACGTGCGCGACGGTCTCGTCCGACTCCATGCAAGCTCTGCAAAGAGGGCTGTCCGTTATGCCTATTGTGTAGAAGTGTTTATTTAGCGAGCAGTGTCCTGTGATGGTCCCCGTCACCAGGCGCAGGCCATTTCTGTTCAGACGTAATAAACGTCTGGTTAGCCTGCCATCTAAGGATGGCAAAGTTTCCTTGGACTGCCTGCAGCCTGGTGTCGAGATCCACCATCTATCGGCTTGTGTGTGGGTGGACTCCTACAGCCACCTGCGTATCTGGTTGAAGGGGATGGGTATGATGGGTTCAGGCCCGCATGCCGATGTGCTGGATGCTCTCCTGGCTAATTCGTCAGCTGCGTCATTGCCCAGCGATCCACTGTGTCCTTTTATCCATTGCAGTGTCACTGTGTTGCGGTTTAACACCGTTACTCGTTCTAGAGCCTTGTGACATGAGGAAACCCTATCTTTATGTTTCTTTGAAATGTTTGTCACCAAATAAACACTCTCTCCAAACTCTCAATTTGTATGGCCTTCACTGCTATTACCTACATTGGGTCCCTAATACAACAAACACAATAAAACAACACAACACAACTAATACAATACCAACAACAAACCTTTCGATGTAACCAAATTATCTAAAACATCGAAAGTTAAAGGTTGGTTGTTAAAAGTTTAAAACGGTTATTTAACCTTCTAGCTAAATAACAATTTTTAAAAATCTTCCACTTACATGAACTTTGACACTAGTTATCTAGAAATTTGTATTTGTATTTTTTTATTATATAAACTATCTAACGAGGTAGAAACATTTATAGGTACCAATGAAATACTGCTTGCTGACATAAGGAAAATTTGCAAAATGTTGACTTATAAAAAAAGTGTGAGAAATTACTTAATTAACTGGTTTATGCATTCCCAATTTCCCACTACTTTCCAGCCTCCCAGCAATCCATCTCACGATAGGCACCCAGATTGTCATGACCAGTATGTCGCTTCTGTAAAAACCTCACCGTGAAGACTTGCGTGGACTGAGCTGTCAGTGTCATCCCGTCTTGGGCAATCCCTAGCATCAGTGGCACTGACAGCTCACACCACGCTCACTTTACTTAAGTTTTCACGGTGAGATGGTTACAGAATTAAAACATAGGTGAAGTGAGCGTGGAGTGAGCTGTCAGTGCCATTGATGCTAGGGATTGACCAACTGGGCTACAAAATATTCGACTCATTCTGTCAAAGTTGATGTTTTCTCGTTGAACCTTAACATGGCACTTAAGTTATCTCGCATTTTGACAATTAAAAATGAGAAAACCACCAATTTTCTCTCATTTAGTCGTTAGTAGCTGACAAAATTATGCCACAACAAAAAAAAAACTCCAAAACAACATAGCAAATTCATAATTATTCATAGTTTTAGTCATCATTTTATTTTAAAATAAAAATATTAATAATAAAAATACTTAGCTTTAGAGATTTACATTGGAACTATGTTCCTTGCGGCGGCCGCGAGAAATACTGTGGCGGAGAGAGCACTATTACATAGATGAGTATCACGTGCAGTACCTAATAACCAGTATCTTTGCCAATTATGGTGATTATCGAAATCTAGGAAGATATGGGTGTATGGAAATATCAAACTTTCGCAACATAATTACTAAAGCCACTAAGTTTGTATTTTAATTTTAGTTAAAAAAGTCGGTTACAAGAAACTAAACAAAAATTAAAAGAGGTAGACGTAAAATCAATATAGTACTAATTCCATGCGTAAAATAGAACGATGTTGCATTGATAAAGATTGTTTGTTTTTAATAACTTGCTACATCGGTATCTCGTCGCGAGACAAAGACATGTCAAAGTGCTTTTTCGAGTTTTCGAGTTTACTCGAGCTTAACGGTCATGTTAGGCATTATAATAACGTCAGATATAGACAAATTTCGTCAAATCGAGATAGAGAGCAATCTCGCGCCTGTCATGTTAGCCCTGCAAGGCAAGACGGGTTGACACTGACAACTCGCTCCACGAAGTGTTCACGGTGAGATTTTTACATAATCGCGTATCGATATAGGCAAAACCCCAAAATATAGATTTCCTAGTGTAATTAAATCTACACGTTTGTTTTGTTTTGTGTTTCTTTATCCGCAATGCCTTTTGCCTTTGGCTATGTTATTCAAGTCCCAATTAATCCAATATATTTAATTATTCAATTAGATAATAAATTAACATCACACATTAATGTGTTGACATTGTGCTTATAAATAAATCATAATAACAATCTGCTTACAAAATACACTTGAGTTACTTCCGCAAATTTCAAGATGGAAACCTCCAATAAAATTATGGGAACCCACAGTTTGCTATAATAATCTTAGACATATGTGTTTAATTAAAATTTTCAACGTAATTAAAAACACATTGTTGCTAACATCCTTTAATTATCTGCCATGGCGTCCTTGTGTGGGTACGTGGGTAGACAAGTAAATATTATGATGTTAAATATATTGCGTGTTATTAATTTATTGTTGTTAAAATGCAGGCATCATGGTATCATCAAGCGAGTCTTACATCGGCATTATATGCAATTGTATGTCATCGTCTTAATTACAATATTATGGAGTTGTTTTTTATAAATAACATCCTGTAGGTGCACAACTGCGCAGATGATGCAGTTGTTTTTCCCGGATTAAATTGCGTTATTCAGCCACACTAGAATATCCGCTGAAAGTCCTAGGTCCGGCAAATTCGCCGTGGGATCTGGAGGCCAAAGCCCTCGCGTACGTATGGGAGTGGCACGGTACAGGCGACATGGAGGGTGCGATTGTCGCAACCCAGTGCTGGGCACGCCACGAGAGCGTCGATAGTCCCCTCTTTGAGGAGTGGTTGGAGAGTCGCTACGGCGTCCTCGCCTTCCACCTGAGACAAGTCCCCACCGGACACGGTTGTTTCGGGAAGTTCCTGTTTCTCATAACCGGCACTTACACACTGGCGCGACGCCACAACGCGACACAAAGGCACCGCGTGTCACGCGACGAGCGGTTCCTTTGAGTCGCGAGACGATTTAAAAACAATATCTATATACTTTTGTAAACCATTGAGTACCTAATTAAAAGAGACGTATAATTGAGACGACTACGGCGAAGCAAAAAGGGTTTTGACCGATATGTATGTATGGTATGTTTGTATGAATATATGTGCGTGGGTATGTATGTATGTTCATCTGCTCCCTCACAAGTTCTATATAATACTTCTCATAATTTGATAAACGAGGTATTGCTTTAAACGGCTTGATAGTCCGCATGTTATAGGCTATATGACGTCACATTAAATTCAATATGGCGCCCTCTAGAGGACGTAATGTCATGAACTAAATAACATACCAAGCCTTTATCTAGACCATTTTTGTCTTGATTTCTGTCTGAAATATTTATTGTTTCGTACTTTTAAAGCGTGATTTTTGAGTACCCAGTTGAGGTTTAGTTTTTGGGCTTACTTTTTATTTCCATTATTCTGGGGCTTTAAGTATATTCCAACAATATATTTTTCATAGTCACAAATCTTGTTAGATATCTTTACGTTTTTGAGCTACACGATTAGGTACTGACAAATGCGTGCACTGACTTGGTCAGGTCCACTTAAATCTTTTCGGTTCTTTTCTCAAAAGACCATCTCGCAGACATTACCAGACCTGCATTGTCCTCGTATGGCCCCACAACGATGAAAGAACCTACCTATAAGTTAGTTTCGGTCTTTCTTCTCAGAGTAGTCAAGAAGTTAATATATCGTACATAAAAAATAAATGTTAATAATACGTCATAGTTAATAATATGTCAATAATAGTCATCTAGTTTTCAAACATCATTTTATTTGACGTGTTTTTTTTTAAACCGTTTTACAGAAATACATTTTTTTCATCATCAAAACTCATTATTTAGAAAATAAACAAAATTACAGCTAAGTACTTACGTAGGTACGGTTTCCCCGCGACTTCGTCCTAAAGAATTTCAGATTTTCTAATCTGGGTGAAGTGAGGTATTGAACTTTCAAGTTCAATACCTCACTTCACTCCGATTACAATGAGCGCTATTATTTTATTGTTGTTTGTAGTTTACTTCACTATTATAGGCTTATTATTCCCGACTGCGCAGAAGGAAGCCAGTTCAGAATAATTGGTTCGTCCATCAAGTACCAATAACTCATAAAAGATATCTGACATTTAATGACAGGTGCGCTACCTAACTGTTATTTAAGAACTGGCTTGTCAATGGTTTCGCCATAAATCATCATCTTTCCTGATTCTTGATTAACTTGTTATGATAAACCCGGATGTAGTGCAATTTATTTTAAGAAGCAATCTAAACAAGGGTTAATTAAAATATGAATTACGTTTTGTATGGACAGTTTATTTGTTTTACAGTTTGTTTTAAACAGATTGATTATATTCAGTTTTCTAATAACCAGCTGAAATCCCTAGAACTGAATTCTAATGAAAATATGACATAACATCACGCCCGTAATTCCCCAAAGAGTTAGGTAGGGGTGTACCATAGGTATGAAATTCATAATAAAAATATATTCTACGAATTCCAAAAAAGATGGTAAAAAATTCCTACTTTGAAAAGTAAATTTTCCATGGAATGTTATTGCTACGGAAATAATTATATGAATTTTAATAAGCTACAGCTGATAGAATAAATTGTAGTTATCAGTCTAGACAGTGTTATACGAAAGCTAATTTAATATTAACATTAAATATTTCCATTAACTGAACCAAGATTTAATTCACAACTTCACCGTGAACAAGTTCAAGCTGAAGCTCAAAGACAAGTTTTAAATGCCAAACCAATTACGCTCAAATTAGTTCACAAACACTTGTGACATGATACATATACACATCACAAGCGGGTTACATGAACTTCTTTCCTCATTACACAGAATCTATAACCATAATAATTTATCTCTTCATAAAGAAGTCGTAAAAATAATGTGTCGAGCATCAATGTCAAGTGCCCGAACGCACCACAATCTCTGATTGGTAATGACGTTCACACTCGTTTAAGGTATATTTACGAGGCTCGTGTGCACTCGCCTTGTCTCTCACATTGTATATCATTGGGCTTATTGGTTTTGTCGTTTACTATATATTGGTAATTGACCAATCATGGCTTGGTTTTATTAAATCATTTCACTCTTTATGTTCCCCTGCTTAAAACTAGCTTTGACCACCCACTGGACCCGCGCCCAAATTGCTTAACACACGGAATGCGGAATTCCTAATCAATTGCTTCGTATGTTTGAAAAATTCGTCTTCTAAATAGCGCAATGAATATTGTCGAAGTGTCAGTTTGTTGATATTAGATATTAGAGGCCCTAGTGTGAGTTTCTTTTAACCATTTCGACTTTACGCATCGACCGCGTTCGGCGCTCCGATTGGCCCTTCACCATTCGACGCGTAAAATCGAGACGGTTTAAACATACTCAGACTTGGCCCACAGGCTTGGGGTTTCTGAAAATGATCGTTTCAAAACCTGTAAAACACATTGAGCTTTCCAATGTTTCCATCTTTAGTGGTTAATTAATGCAGTTAATTGTACTTTCCTGTTTGTGAGTTTTTCAATCAAGCATGGAATTGCTTCATAGCCATAGCCTCCATTATCCTGTCTGCACCTATATTCAGCTACAGGTACCTAACGAAAGGCACTGCGCAATAGCTAACTCTAACAGAAAAAAAATAGTAACTGAATAAAACCTTTTACATTTTATTTTGTGAGCAATATCTAATACGCTGCACAAAAAATATGAGCGAGCTTTTGTGAAAAAGCTTTTCAGAGTAGAAAACATTGCACAATATTCCAACGTAAATTGAATAAAAAAGGCAATTTGCGCAAAAAGTTTTTCTTTGTATTTTTTACTGTATAAGAGATGTGGACCTTAAAAATCCGGGCTTAGACGAGAGTTTCATTAGTTGTTACGTACCACCGGTCCCTGAGCCATTGTGCGCGATAACTGCGCTGTAAATGAGTTAATCCTCGTCCGCCAACAAATAGGGCTGCAGCCGGTAAACCGCGGTAAACACACAACGATCGGTTAGAGCACTAATAACTCACCGCTGTGCAATCTGGCTTATTACACGAGCAGGTAAATGAGAGTATTTTTAACTTAGTTTATTTAATGAAAAGATTTTTGTTTACATAATATTACGCGAGGCAAATACCATTTATCTTCTTTCTATATTTTACTAGCTGACCGTGACTTCATCTGCGATCCGGGATGAAAAGACTAAGTAGCTTATGCACTTACTTACCCAGGGTCATGCGTTTATCTGTGTCCAAATTTAGTTAGTTATGGCGTGAAAGCGTAACAAACAAACGTACCTACTATCGCATTTAAAATATTTGTAAATTGTAAGGAGTTAGGATAAGGACTAGCAACGCCCCACGGTTTCACCTACATAAGTGTCTATCCCGTGGGATTATCGGCATAAAAGATTCTTCGTTAATCCTGCGTGGTAATTGCGGACACACTAACTAACAGTAACAGTAGAATTGGCTTTCATTTTGACAGTTCAACAACATTCATTGCGTTATTAACGTTGTTGAGCAGATTTGTGTTACGAACAAATGAAGCAATGCATTAGCAACATCCTTCAAATGTATTCAGATTTTGATTGAAAGTCTATTACGCAATTAAGGTGCTGGTTATAAACTAATGGTGTGCCAAATTCCATCCAAATTCGTTCAGCCGTTTTTACAATCACATGAATAATATTAGTCGGATTTTCCATGCTACCGAAATATTGTACCGGATGTACCTACTGAACAGTCCCAAATTCTACTTAGGCGCAAACGTAAAAAGTGAACTTCATTTATCCGTTGACAAACTTTTTTCTTTGTAATTCGATAAGTACATTATTTTGACTATACCTTGAAAAGGCTCTTACATTCCATGCTTACTATGAGTCCACTTGACCTAAACAAACATATTTACACAACTTGACAATGGCCCATCAAAAACAAAGATAAATCTAGAATATTATGAAAAACATTACTAGGAATCCGCTGATGCGTAGAAATATTTAATTAAAGCTACAATAGTCGTTGATTATGAAAACAAACTGGTTGCACACCTGACAGCCGGACGGCAGCCGGTGCGGCGCGGGCGCGGGTGTCGCGTTACAAGAACATGACAGACGAGTTAATGGATGGAGTGATCATGCGCATTTTTATTGCAACTAATATCTGTTTACTAATAACATTTTGTTTTAGTTCAGCATAATTACATAGATCCAGGCTTGGATGCAGAATGCAGCACACTCCCGCAAAAATATGGGCATGTCGAAGATGCCGTTATTATGATTTATCAATTAAGACTTCACTACTTAATAATTGAGTATTGATAGTATCGAAATTATAGTTAAGTAGGTACAAAAAATTGCATAAATAGGAAAACACACCACACTGTACCGTCTAGAGTTATTACTTAGCATTTTTGTTTTCATTGTAATGTGTTTATGTATACAGTTATAGAATATGTTTATACATTCTATTTATGTCTAGTACACACTGTATTCAGCAAGAATCACACTTATTTCTGTGGAAAATTATAATTTTAGTTACCCGATTTAGTCACACCAGGGGACGTCAATACGTCATTCGAGAGATAGTTGCTGAAAATCAGCGCTGTTGACGTTAGGTTTGACCGAAGTCACAGCATTTTGCTGATCAACGACCTGTTCTTACACAGATACGACGCACGGCTTAATTGTTCTCATTAACGTTGTTTGTATACAGAGCAATGTGTATTTTGTCTGGTCCTGAGTGTCATCAAGCAATGGACAAAATTGTAAAAGTTTTTTTGTTTTCTTAATACGAGGCCTTTAGCTACTTTGTATGTGTGTAATTTATGTAAAATTTTATGTAATGTGCGTTTTGTTTGTGCAGAATTAAAAAAAAATCTTTAAACATAACAAACATAACATAACATCACGCCTTCTTTCTTTTCTTTCTTTTTTCTTTTATTATGAAACATGCTACCCAAATCTATAAGTACTCGACACGTGTTTCTGCTCCCCTCCATGGAGCATCCGCAGGAGATGTTGAATCGACAACCTTTCGGAAGTGGGTGGATTTCCGCAAAGCAACGCCTGATTCCAGAGCTTATCAGTTTACTTCCTAACGAACGAGAGAAAGATACTCTTGTTCCAATAAGACAACTACCTGCGATTGGTAACTATCGCACCTTTTCTAACTATCGCATCTTTCTTTTCACGCCCTTTAGTACCTTTTGTAAAACGATAAAAATCAACTGAAGGAAGTCGAAGAAAGTTTTACCAACTAAAACTTGAATGCAAGAGTTCAGACAGAAGTTTTAACGACTACTAGGCATACCGCGCTGAAGTTCCTTAGGCAAACCACTACGCTTGCTCTGAAACAAGCTCCATATCACGTCACTCGTGAAAATTCGCAATCGTATCACCGCTGTTGTTGTTCCGTTTGCTGCGCACTCTTTGAATGACACTGTCAACTGCGCAGACGCAGTGTCTATGAGTTTCATTTTCATTGAGTCGTCTTTAATTAACGACTCGTATTGAGCACAATCATACTTGATCGACATTTAACATGCTGGAATAAATGGGGTATACAACTTTTATGGTATTTTTATGGAAGATGCTGTTAAGATTGTTCTATCTTATGAGGTAAGAAGGTACGTACCTATATTAATTCGCAATAATTATTTACCTTGTTAGAGGAGGCCTTTGCCAACTGGCAAACGGACATACAAAACATAAGCAAAATACGAGGCAGACGACTACACTCTTAAGTGTAAGAATAAAAGGATTATAATTTTAATAACTATACCAAGACATTGGTTGCTACGATTTATATTCATCAAGAGTCTGGTGCTACATTTCCAACCCTTACTTTAGCCAGCTGGTCGCGAAGCTTCCATATTGCGCATTTTTCCTTGACTTTACTAAAACAATAATAATTATGTGCAAATGGATACGATGTAGATACGAAAAGCCAGTTTTCCGTTTTTTTTTATTAAGTTTTAAATAAACATGCTACTCAAACAGGTGGGCAGACAAGACAAAATTATTGCAATGGCAAGACAAAATTATGGCCATGGCAAGACATAATTATGGCAATGGCAAGACATAATTATGTCTTGTCAATAGACAAACATGTTAGAGTTTAATCAGCCTATTATGTGCCCATTGCTGTGTCACACAGAGCTCCTCTCTGTGAGAGAAAGTGGGCCGTAATAGGTACACCACGCGGGCCCAGCGCGGGTTGGTAGATGTCACATGTCTTCGAATTTTTGGTTCTAAGTCATGCCGGTTTCCTCACGATGTTTTCCTTCAACATTTTGAGAGGACTGGTGATGAAATATTTTACACAAAGTAAAGCGCCTGTCTGGGTTCGAACCCACGACCTCGTAAGTTGCGGCCGTGACCACTGGGCTACCACTGCTCTCCCACATATTAGAGTATTGTTTATTTTTTATAAATTTTATGGCTGTGAGTAAAAGTGAAAACAAACCTCCTTTTTCGAAGTCCGTAATGAAGAGAGATTACTGGAAACGTTAAGTATGGCTGACGGTTTTCGTGCATTCAAAACAGCCATATTAAAAACGAAGGGCACTAGGCCAACATGTAATATTTCACTACTTGGCAACGTTGTATAAGTACTTGTGACTATACTTAGTTATTATCTGAAACTGGGTAGTTATTAGCACCACGAGTTGTAATAAAGATAGAGATCGTATTCAAGCCTAGGTACAACTTAATCCAAGTTAAATAATTATGTTTTAATGCTACATAGTTTGTGTCCTGTCTGCTATTTAACTTTACATTTATACGTAGGTATATCATTGATGAATAAACAGTCAGGGAAATTAATCCTCAAGTTAGTTGACTACCAACTTAAATTGTCCGTAACTATGTTCTAATCAAGGGGTCTACTCCTTGAGCCCACAAGTCTGTACTTTTGGCCGAAGTTACGGTCGTTACCTACTCCGTATCAAATAAAGGCTCCCGCAAATAGGCGCGACCCCACAGCGCGACACAAAGGCAGCGCTCGTCGCGCTGTGGCGTCGCGCCTGTGTGTACGAGATAAATGATAAATGATAAATGATTTTATTTCTGTAAATAGGTTTGTACAAACACTTTTACACGTCAATCATATTTTAAAAACTAGGTGAGATCGGCATTTCCTATCTGACTACTCTGAGAAGAAACGCCGAAACAAACTCAGAGGTCACAGTCTCTTTTAAAGTCCAGACATAATCTTGGTCAGGTCATGTGAAGACCATGTGGATTGATATCTGAAATGGTCTTTCGAGGAAAGAACCACACAGAATGAGTGGACCTGTCCAGTCAGTGCACGCATTTGTCAGTTGTCATGCAGCTCAACACAGAACTAAAGGAGCTAAACGATTCGACGAACATTACCAAAGAAAGGACATTTGGGTAGGCCGCATAAATTACTCAAACTGCCAGACCATGATTAAAACTAATAATTAAAAAAAAAAAAAATGCATTAAAAAAAAACAACAAATCCACAATGTCTTCACATTCACAATAATTAAAATAGTATAATCCTTTACAAAGTAAATGGCATTGCATATATAAAGTGCATCAATGTCAAAGTGTAAATAAAATATGAAAATAATCTTGGTCATATCATATGAGGACTATGTAGACTGGTGTCTGAAATGGTCTTTTGAGGAAAGAACCACACGGATTTGAGTGGACCTGTCCAGTCAGTGCACGCATTTGTCAATCATCGTGCAGCTCAACTCAGAACTAAGGAGCTCAACGATTCGACGAACAATACAAAAGAAAGGACACTTGGGGAGGCCGCGTAAAGTACTCAAACAGCCAGACCATCATCACTAAAAGAAGAGAAAAAAAAAAAAAAAAAAAAAAATACGCAAAGACCCACACAGTCCGCACATTCACAAAAATCAAAACAATATTATACTTTATACAGTAAATATATACATGTCATTGTTTAGATAAAAAGTAAAAGAAAAAGAAAAAAAAAGAAAAAATAGCAAATTACACATCAATTATGTCTGTGTAAACTTATTGGAGCAGCTCAATCCCAAGCCTTCTTGTCCTCAATATAGTTCTTGAATGTGGCTAGGAAGTTTATTATAAAAACGTATACATTGACATTTAAACGAGCCACCTATTTTCTTGAGCCTGGTAGTGGGAACAACAAATTTGTGTTTATTCCTAGTATTTTTGTCATGGATATCACTGTATTTTTTAAACAGATTAATATTTTTATGTGCACATAAAAGACTTTCAAAAATGTACTGAGAAGGCACAGTCATTATATTAATCTCTTTAAATTTGTCTCTGAGGGAGTGTCTGGGACTTAATTTATAAATTGAACGAATTGCCCTTTTTTGTAAAACAAAAACTGTTTGAATGTCGGCGGCGTTTCCCCACAAAAGAATACCGTACGACATCACACTATGAAAATAACTAAAGTAAACTAAACGCGCTGTCTCTAAATCAGTTAAATTACGAATTTTTCTAACGGCGGCGTATGCTGCAGAGCTTAGTTTTTTTGACAATTTATCTATATGGGGGCCCCATTGAAGCTTGGCATCCAAAGTTATGCCTAAGAACACTGTGGAGTTTTCGGGAGACTTAAGGATAGTGGACATAATTAAGATTACTTCGGGGCCCCAACTAAGAATGAATGAGAACACGATTTGACAGCTGCCCCTACTCTCTTTGTGTTTTTGGCCGTACGAAAAATTGTTTTTGACACTTATTTGACAGATCTATTACTTTCGGACGGGTCCGTATCTTCGTTGGCCCCACAAAAAAAAGTTGTATGAAATGCTTATACAAGGTAGAAGGGACATCGACGCACAACCTGATACCATGGACTCAGTACATGATTTTGAAAACCCATGCGTTGAACTTCTTTGTCGGTTTAAAAAAAAAATTGCTCTGCCATACATTTTGACCGCGTAGGTATTGCACTTTTCTTTGACACAGCAGATTTTTTTTGATAACCGATGAAAAATTTCAACTCCAGGGGATCCAGAATCGGTAGGGACCAGGCCCGGGTCGACGGCGCGTCGTGTTCCACGCGCGCCTCAAAGAGATGTCAGCACAAAATGACGGGGTCCGTTAGGGCCGAAGCCTCAGGGTCGCGGGTAATTCGATAGAGATAACCGTGGCCCTGGCACAGGCAACTGAAGGAACACGGGTGGGTTTTAGTCAGTAAAAGTCTGACACGCCCTCCCGCTCCACCCAGAGCGGGAGAAGTCATTTGATGATTTCAGACCCAAAAAGGGAGTGGATATTCTACCACGCAGGCCCAGTGCGGGTTGGTAGATGTCTATGAATTTTTGGTTCTAAGACATGCCGGTGTCCTCACGATGTTTCCCTTCACCGTTTTGAGAGCAGTGGTGATGAAATAATTTACACAAAGTAAAGCGCCTGTGTGGGTTGGAACCTATGACCTACAACTCGTAAGTCGCGGCGGTTACGACTGGGCCACCACTGCTCTCATGTGCTATAATTATACCAGTACTATTTTTTATGTTTGGTTGTTTAAATGTTACTCGATAATCTTTTACTATATGGGATACTGGCACACAGACCGCTCTCTTAGAAAAGAAGTGGATAATCTCTACCAATCTAAACTGTTTACAGAGAGTAAAGCGCCTGCTTGGGTTCGAACCCACGACCTAAAACTCGTAAGTCGGGGCTGTTGTCACTGGGCCACCGCTGCCCTTTGTCAATCATGCAAAAACGGTTGAACGGATTCGAGTTTTTGTATGAAATTAGGCACACGGATAGACCATGATTTATTGTGTGAGGACATAGGGTACTTTTAATCACGGTAGTACGTTCGTGTACGATAATTTCCGACTCAACGCGGGCGAAGATGCTACCAAAAGCTAGTATTCAACAAAGAAAGTTATGAAGTATATACCTATATTGTATATTTTAAATATGTTTATAAATAATAATAAATGTTTCAACTTAATAATAATAATATGTTGTTCTAATTCTCTGTGCGTACTAATTGTCGTATCAGCAAGTCGATTCTGTAAAAAATATCAATCACCGTGAAGACTTGCGTCAATCCCAATCAAGCGTGGAGTGAGCTGTCAGTGTCACTGATGCTAATCAGTGACACTGACAGCTCACTCCACGCTCACTTCATCTAAGTTTTCACGGTGAGATGGTTACAAAATAGCACTACTGTATCAATTTTACTGTGTGTGTACATATACAATAAAATAAATAAATCTTCTCGTATGAAAAGGAAGAAACGCAACTTAATTGCTTTCCCTCTTCGTCTATTAATAACAATTATGTATCTACCTACTGTCTCGTTAAATTCCCACAGAATGCAGCTCACTTTACCTATATTAAAGCAAATTCCACTTGTAATCCAAAACTAATTCGTCAGTGCGATTATTTCCAAGCGAGTGTTGCCAGCGATATATTCAAATTTAAGCAGACTGCTCCACAATTCAGCTTTGACATTTATATTAGCTTAGGACGGGCTCTGCGCCAACTTTATGGTAGAAATTTAGATATTAGTACTAATAACACTGCAAAGTTTTAGGACAAAGTGATCAAATATGTGGCTGACGTGGCATGGATAGTTTGATACTGTTACAGAGATTTTATACATGGGTACTTACATTGTACCTACTTACATGTTTGCGAATACGTACTCGGTCGTGCCGCCAAAAGAAAACGTCGATAAACTTTACGCAGCTGTCGGATTTCAGGCAAATTAACCAAACACATATTTATTAAAAAAAGGCTAGCTTTCTCCCGAAAATATCGGTCTTCCATTTATGGTGAATAGGAATGACGTAATTTTTTTTTTTACTGAAAAAAAATTTTGTTTCGAAATAGTGCAAACAATAATAAAAAAATGTAAAAGCTTAAAAACCGGCACGTTATAACCGTTTCAAAATAAGCGTTAGATAAGGGCAGCACTATCGTAGAAGTGACGTCACGACTATGTAACTTCATACTAGCGCCATACATTGTCCGTACCACGCGACAAGGACGGGCATAATCCTCTCCAAAAAGTTTTAATGCTTATAGTTTCTTCCTATTTACATCAATTTTATCGTTATCTCATTTTTACTATGCCTTCTTTGAAATTGCACAATTTTTTCGAACATTTTCAATATTAGTCATCATCCCTGTCGTTAATAATTACCGAAGAAATAATATAATCAACGCATCTCACAATATAATCAACCACAATACGTATGACTTAGCTTATGTTGGCAACTGAATAGTCTTCAGTTTAGCAGCTAGCACCTACAAATCTCAGAGAGTTGAAATCTATAAGTACCTGCCTACCATACTAATATTTTAATGTGAATGTTTGTATATTTGGATGTTTGTTACCCAATCACGCAAAAACGGTTGAACGGAGAAAGATTAATCACGATTTGAATCATTTTGAAGGATATTGCCAATCCATTGCTTCTTATGTTCGAAAAATTTGCCTTAACAACGTAAATAACGCAATGACTGTCTTCGAACTAGCGGTGGGTAATCTTTATTCCGGCAAGTGAATTTATTCACTTATTCCGACTCCGGGTCCGGTACCGGTTCACCTTATTTATTCCTTTTTTGGTTCCCCGGTTTCGCAGAACATTTTATTCATTTGGTTCACTGGATCATTTGGCACATTTTGAATTGAACAGTTGGTTAGTTAGAGCGATACGACGTGTTCCGAGTACTTCCGAGTGACTTGAGCGAGTGAACGAGAGTGAACAGTGAACGCGCGCTCCGGAATCATTTGGTACCGCGGTGCCGGTAAGGATTGTGAGGAATAAATAAGGTTTACGTATCCGCGTTCGGTACCGGCTCCTTTGGATCAGTACCTCCGGAGTTACCCACCGCTGCTTCGAACTGTCAAAGCAATTACTATAGTGTGTTACGCAATCACCCCGCTGGATTAACACATAGGAATACTTCTAAAGTCCATGCAGAGGAAGTCGCGGGCTATGCTAATATTATAGGGAGGTAAAATATGTTTGTTTGTTTGTAGGGGGTTATCTCTAAAACTACAAGTCGGATTTGACAAATTCTTTTTGCATTTTATAGCCCAATTCTTGAGGAATGCTATAGGCTATGTAACATCACGCTATAACCATTAGGAGCCGAGCAAAAAGGAAACAAAGTCAGAAAGAACGCAAACTTCAATCTAAGTTATAGCTAGGGCAGGTGATGCGATCACCGATGACCAATGGGTTTGGGAACAAGAAATTTCACGCGGGTAAGTCGCGGGTAGACGCTAGTTTATATTATAGTGAACCCCGATCAAATCATAACGTCATACTTAAACTATCTACAAAATACCGTCAAATAGTCCGAACTAATCATAATTACAGTGTTCAACTGACCACACCAATTATGAAATGTCAATTTTAATTACACAGGAATTCGGAATGCCGATGCCGGTAACCTGCACTACTTATAAACGTTCGTTTGTAGGTACGGTCGGCAACAAATTGAGATTATGAATGAGTCATTCTAACTGAAAATAGTTAAACAAATGAGATAGTTAACAACATAGACTTCACGTTTGTATTATTAAAGTATTTTGTATGTTCGCAAAAACTTAGGACTTTTCAAAATAAGAAGCGATTAGATAATATAAACACACGTAGTAAAAATGAAACTGTGATACAGATTAACTAAAACAAGCAAGTCATTTCTTATAAACAGTATCCGCTTTTATAACAAGTTGCCAAAGTCGGTAAGAGCCTAAGATTTTGGAGAGGGGGTCACCATGGGTGCCGCGAAATATTTTTAGGGAGGTTACATTTCCTGGGTTGGTCTAGTGGACGCAAGCACTACTGCTGTGCATGAGGTCCTGGGTTTTATTCCCATTTTTGTAATCAACGTCACCTAGACATTTTAATTATCAACCAAGTTCCTGAAAAAGGCCATCTAGTGATATAGCAAGTAAAACTATTTCCTGTTAGTCACATTCTGAATCATTTTGAAGGATATCTAATCCATTGCTTCATGTTCGAATAAACTGCTCACCAACGTAAATAACGCACTGTCAAAATGAAAGCTCAAAGCTGTCATTTTGACAGTTCAACAGTTTGTTCGTTTGTTCTTGCAGGCCTTTCAGCAGGACACGCCGACCTCATCAGTATGATTGACGTGTAAAAGTGTTTGTACAAACCTACATAAAGAAATAAATATTTTATCATTTTAGTAATTGCTACTGTTAATGTGTTAGGTACACAATTACCCCGCAGCGCAGGTTTGGCCCGCGATGGCAACAATACCGTCCGCCCATCTAGCCATCGGAATGTAAGGTTTTTGGTAGTTTTAGCCAATTTTGTGTTCGTCTCCAATCCAGACTCCGGGAAATGACTGGGAAATAATAAGGTATTGATTGAAAAACTGAATTACCTATGGAATTGTTAACTGTAACACTATAAAGAAGATATTACGAAACTTTGAATGAATAAATTAAATTGCGGTAGGTAATGAAAACATTGTGACAGTGGTCATGCTTAAACAACGGTTTCTAAAACACACAGAGCCGCGCGCTCCGACCAATCTTTGAAGTGAGGCGCCACTGACGCGTGCACTCTCAACCTCATAGCTAGTGACACAGACAGACCTATTCTATTGTTCTCTGAGTGAGTTCACAAAGAATGCATTGTTGGTTAAAAGTTACAAAATGTAATTATAATAAAAAGTTAATAATCAGTTAGGATAATTATGTGTTTGGATATGTACATAGAGTACACTATGTACAATGGGTTACTCTGTAATGACAGATGTAAGTTGGACAATAAATAAATAAATGAAATAATTCTTCCCTGAATGGTTGGGTAGAGGTGTTCTTATAGTAAGTACCCTTACTTCGCTAGTTAAGTCCCATGTTATAGGGGGCGAGCCTATTGCCATCAACCGGGCACAAATCCAGACTTCGGGCTGCTATTAAGAAATTTCAGATAGAATAACCCAATAACACTTCGCCCGACCGTCGAATCGAACCCAGGACCTCATGCTCAGCAGTATCTTGCGACCACAAGACCAACGAGGCAGTCAAAGTAAATGAAACTTTGTTGTTGTTATAAAGTTATCCTTATAAATCTTACTGATAATCTTCTCAGACTTCGACGCGCACGCGTAGAATGACCAACGATTTTGTCGACTGAAGAATAGACAAAATGACAGACAGAATAGACAAAATGACTATTTATATCTATTCTTCCGTCAACAAAACTCGTCTCTATGGTGTCGTGCTACGTGTGCAGGCACTCTAAAATCGTTTCCACACAAGCTCCGCTACGTGCTAGAGGAACCTTTATTATTAATAACCTGCTGTGCGTTAGCATCAGTAATAAAGTTGAAAATCGTGTACGCTCTTATTCGAGCACGAAACTAAATTTTAATGGCGTAAGTCTCAATTCTTATTTCGTTTTTAGGTTCCGTACCTCGAAAGGAAAAAAACGGCACCCTTATATGATCAAAACCTACAGGGTACTTCCCGTGAACTCGGAATCTTGAAATTTGGTACGAAGCAACGTCTTATAACACAGATCTCGGAAATTTTGCGAAAAATTGTAATTTTTTGTTACATCATATAATAAAAATAATATTAATAATTTTAAACTTACTACCTCTTCCCTCATGAATGCGTGTGAACTTTTACGTATATACCTATAAGTTTGTTGGGTTCCAAACAAACTTATAGGTATATACGTAAAAGTCGTCGGTGCGCGAGTCCGACTCGCACTTGGCCGGTTTTTACTAAGGTAATGGTTGAGCTAGAGAAAAAATATCTTGTGGCAGGATAATAAACTATACATAGGTATTGTAGGTACTGTTAATATTTATTTTAGACATACAAGCCGAGCAATCTTGTTATTTTTTTATTATGATAAAAAAATACACGATTTTCGAATTAAAAATGAATCGAGCGAAAATGCTTGTACATGGAAAGAAAAAGATCCAATCAATCATATTCAAAGTTCCATTTTCAATTGTATGTGTGACTGTTAGAGAATTAATGCAAATAACATACATTTAAATCGCTTCCGAGCTGGGATGCTGGGAATACCTCAATAATGAGACGAACGCGGCTAGTGGCAGTAATCTGTAATAACGTACGATTTATGTTGAACTTCCCTGTAAGTAATTAATTACAACAGCTGCTCATTACGATTCCCGACAAAATTATCAAAGTTTAGAGGAAATGTAACGGCCAAGGGGAAATGGCGCTTCGTTATGCACCGCTCACAGGATTTTACTTAATTTCATTTAGAAAATGGCGAAAATTGCTAAACGGCGTACGAAGCTGTTTTAAATTTGAATATTTAGGCACAATTACTTTATATTGCTTTCAGTAAAATCAAAACACAGTTTCTGTTATGACGATAATTAATCGGTTGAAGTGTGTCCTTCACGAACGAGACGATAGTTATTACGTTTGGGGGCGTTTAGTGTCACGCAAAGGGTAAAGTGCTTCAATCCTCTCAAAATGTTAAGCAGGAAAAAACCAAAAAGTTTTCAAGTAGGTAGGTGTTGACATAAGTGTTTCAAGTTCATTCCAACATATAAAATGAGGTACTAAACTCTACGTCCACTAGCTCACATAAATAGTGAAGCAATAAAAATATGTATCTCATAATGTTAAATTATGAGACATTTTTAGGCCAACCTTTTTAGTACCTCTGAAATGTCTACAACATACTCCGCCGTACTTGACTCTTTAATCATCACAATAAAACAAAAAACAATGGGAACAAATCTGCAACATGTAAACACAGTTTGTCTGTCCATTCCCACGGTACGTGCGCGCAGGCCATATGGCGTCTAGCGCCACAACTAGATCTAGAATACTCTCAAATTTAATCACATTATAATCTTTATGTGAGCTGCGAGCTGTTTTGAATCGTTTAATAATAAATCATAGAGATTTAATCTTGCCAACGTAAATAAATACGTCCATTATATTGACACAGTTGGGTGGCACCTCTGGCAACACTGGAGCCGCACACGTCACGCAGCGCCACAGACTAAACAATATGTGACTTCTAGGCACGATGATTTGTTTGTTTTTACTGACTTTGTTTTATCATGGACAACCTATTCCTGAAATACTAGCTAATGGTTCCAGCTAGACTATCTACCTACATAAATATTATGCTAAGTAGCTTCTGTTCACAGTAGTTAGCACGGCGTGGCTAGCACATACAAAATAAAATTTAAATTATATAACTATTAATATTCTTGCATTATAATATGACGTGGAGGTCGGAAATTATCCCACGGGAACATACTACCGGGATAAAAAGTGTTCCATGTGTTAATCCAGGTCATAAACTATCTGTGTGCCAAATTTAATCCAAATCCGTTCAGTAGTTTTTGCGTGAACGAGTAACAAACATCAGTCCATCCATCCATCTTAACAAACTTTCGCGTAGGAAGGATAGTAGAATATAATATTTATAGATAGGATAAATAATTTTCTAAATAAATATATGTTTAAGTATGTAGTTTTATTGCATATTCTAGTTTTTAAGACATCACAAAATCAAACTCTTCTCTTCTTGTTCTCAAACACATTTCTTTTTCTTTTCTCCTTTCGCAGGTCTGCTGGAAGAAATTTGTTTAGAAATAAGCAGTACTTTTGTACTCAATACTATTTGCCGCATCTGTATCAATTTTACTGTGTGCACATAAATAATAAAAATGAAATAACAATTGCTGCTACGTAGCGCCTACGGCGTAGTCTCCGTAGTACCTTCGAATGTAAATATAAAACTATCAATTTAATTATGCAAAGACCATAAAATTAATTAAAAGCTTATAAATAAATAAAAAATCTAGAGCATACTCACATTAAATTGAGTTAGATGGGTACCTACCAAAAGTTTCCAACAACTAAAACTCACTCTTCGGATAGTGTTAAAAAGTAGTTCTAAAGTCGTTTTAAAACCGAACTTTATCAGTTAGGTACTTAAAAGTTCCTTTTTTATAGCTTTGACATGACATTTGCTGTTTGCAGGAAGTTTAACATTTGTTTTTAAATACACGAAGGAGGTCATCGCATATTTGTCTAGTGTCTATGCTTGTAGAATTTATTGTTCAAATACTCAAAGTCTAGCTTAAATACAGACAACGCAAATACCCGTAATCGATGCCGTTTTGATAGCCTCGATCAGTAGATATCTTAGCCACGCTTATCAGTGCAATAACTTACTTAGCTTGAACATTAGCCATAAGAATATTTGAAACATAGAATTTACGGCAGTGTTTTCGGTACAGTACCACACGACGCCGGTTTCCACTTACTCCACAATAACGACTTGCGAGCCATCAGTCCAGCAGCCAAAAAACAAGATTATTATATTTGGACTTAATCAAAGGACCAAATATCACCTATATTTAGTCCTTAAAGGCGGTGTATTTGATTCGAGACAAACTATATACCCAAACAAATTAAAAAACCGGCAATTTTGACGTTGAGACAACTAACACGTTCATTCACAGCCTAAAACCACAAGTTCCGCGTTGCAATCTAAATCTCCCCAAACATCGTGTCTTCACCGAACATCTCCGAGACAGTAATTTTCTCACCAGTCTAGGAGGATCCGGGAAAACTAAACAAACAAACTGAACCAATAATACCAGAAAATCAGTCTAGATAGGAACGGTTTCGTCCTGAAATCCTAGAGATTACCGATGTTATTTTGTTCGTGTTTCGTCTCCGCCGAACGCGCGTCGCCAAAACTCTAAAATACACATTTGAGCGTTCATAGAGCTAATATTAGATGTTCACAAATGTGCATACGACGAATGATGTCAGTGACGAATTCACTTGCTTTCCTCTTACAGGGCTACGAAGCACACACACTGCCGTCGGTAATTTTTATGTATGTGTGATTGCTCGTCTGGGAATGGAGTCAGTCACCAGATTGCTGTACTGTGCTTCATCAAATGAACAACTAACGCTAACATGGTCTAGCATTCACGTGTTTCACACAACAGTAACTGTTCTATCGCTACACACCAATGTCAGCACAGGGCATGCCAATAGCCAGCAATGCCAAAAAGAGTCTTGTTCTATCAGAGCTTATGCTACTAGCCACCTAATAGTCGAACGCCTAACCCATGCAGGAAAGGCTCGAAAAGACTGAAAAGAGTGCTTAGTGTCCACGCTTCGGCAAACAATGATGTTTCTACTGTTTTGTAGATTAACAGCGTCATTATTTGAACCTTAATATTACACACATTAACTTACGCCTTTTTGCAATGGGGGTAGGCAGAAAAGTTGGTGCGTGGTATTTGCAACCGAAGTGCGTGTAAGACTAGATGTATGAACGTAAACGAAGCAAAAGGAGTAAGGCTGGATTTGCTGATTCATATGGACTCGCGCTCGCTGACCGTCGGTGCCACACTAAACTCGTCCATTTATCGTCAGAGTCTTGGTACGCGTGATCAAAGGTACACGTCAGCGTTACACTTAGTCCACCCTAAGAGTAGGATAGGATGTAAGGATCGCCAGCAGGTGGCGTTCTGTAGTTTCTGTACCCTTAAAAATATTCAAGCAAATCTTCATCAAACTCTGATATAGGAGATCTCTAAGTTTATTTCGGCATTTCTTCTTATAGTCCTTTATATGATAAATACTTTATTTGAGTCTTACAAAACAGAGCCATGTCTGGTAGGGCCTTTTGAAGAAAGAACAACAGTGCAAGAGTTTCTCATGGAAAGTACTGCTTCCCATACATGTTTCTGGGGCCAAGAAGTGCTGCTGTGTTCTGGTTTGTAGTGTGGGTCTAACTGAATGAGTATTTATTTGCAAAAATATGGGTTCAGACAGTTTTACTCAGTGTCATGAAATACGACGCTTTTCTCGGCGTTATGCTTAGCTTGGCCTTTTATAATTCGCAAGCAGGTTCTCATCACCAGCTGCGATGCCTCGGCGTATTGCCAGGACGTCTCCTGTTAGAGGAAGCGGTCGTACGCTCATTAGTTTGCGCACGCGCTTGCTTCACTCGATCCCTAATGTGCCGAGTGATTGCACGCGGAATGTCATTCGTTTGACATTTGCAAGATTGAGGTAAGTCTTCACATCTATTCGTGGATCAGTAGTCTACCTTATCAACGATCTACAAATTGCTTTAAGCCTTGCAGCAGCCTTCTGCCTGATGTCTGTAGAAAACCGAGGTGCGACTGCAGTATGAAATAGATTGTTGGACCAAAAGATCGCATGATCTTAAACTTAATAATTGAAAGCGGTGTCATATATTTATATACTTGCGGTTTTAGGTGTCCTGCAATGGATAGACACTTACATACATGTCTATTAATAAAGTTAAAGTGTTACTATTATTTATGTAATCCAAATAGCCTAGTAATTATTGCAACATGAGACATTCGTTTCTATCTAGGAGTAATAAATAAACTTCTAAGGTTAATCGCGCGTTGTGCGGCCCATTGCATTGTTTTAACCGAACATTTTGTGCGTGTGCGCTGGTCCTGTGGATGCGAGGACCAGTATGTCGGCATTCCATAGTAAAGCTCTTATCCCCTCAGTTGTACTTCGCCATAATAAAGTTCGCTATTTCGCTCACATCGCTGCAGCATCAATGAAAACTTTAAAATCGATTTTCCATTTCATTCACATAAATATGTAGAGCTTTTATTTCCAATAGGAGATAGGTAAGCCTGCAGCGGCAGCGGGCCGAGAAACTCGGATCTGCGTAGCAACATCACATCCAATAATTGCCATATCTTTAATTTAATAACGACAAGTTTTGTCGTAATCGTTAATTATGTCACATAATAATGTCAGAGAAATAAATATTATTCATTTTTGTATTCACAAGTTTATGCATAGGTTACCTACATTAAAACACATTGTAGACATTGACGTAAATCATTTTAACCGATTTTTTTGCAAATAGTATGTCGTAGCTGAGCCCACGGACTTGTCATGTTTGATCATCATTGACATGTTTCTGTTTGATGGGCCAATCAAATCATATGCATCTACCTGCTAAGCATATTAAAGTAACTTCAAACAAGTTCTTAACGAAATTATATTTATATTCAATAAATTAATATGCTGATGAAGTAAACCAGTTCTGATCGTGTACCGATCGGGCAGGTGACGAATTTGTATATTTATTGAAGCTCCGGTATTTTATTACTTGCCTTGAACGTCGGGTCAGGCCTCTGGCGACCTTGCTGTAAGTCAATAAACCCATCCTAGACAGGGGTCAATTTCGGACGGTGCGAGTCTATCACAAATCCCTCAGAAGACAGGACACAAACAACGCCGCCCGCCTTCCGCCCCTGACTGAAAAGCTTTCAAGTCTCAGCTTTTGAGCGATGCCTTAACCCAGACCCATAACTAACGTCATTTTGTTGAAAACGTAGACTTTCTCATTAGCTCGATCTGTACAAGGTTTACTTAAATATACTCGGAATATTCCTTATCTCCTTATTTACCTACGTTAACTTTAAATTCGTTTTCAGAGAATAATAGACTCATACTGCAGAAGATTGCTGTAAATCATTAAATTTAGTTTGTGAAGGGCACCTGGTATTTAAGGCGTACGGCGATAAATATCGGTTACACTTAACCTTAATCAGAGTCAGTAAACTTAAACGCTGCTTAACAAGACACAATAGACAATTGCGTGTCCACAATACGTTTATGACACATTGTGCCTGCTCGTCGACGTAATTATGTAGAACATTGACGTTTAGCAACCACCAGCTGTGACTATTGGGCAATCCACTAATCATGAAAATGTACCGTGTGTCTGTATGTAGCGTGTGTCTTACATAAGAGACAAAAAAAACTTGTTTTCTGTGGGTCTTGATAATTACTAAGGAATCAGGACCCGATTTGCACAAGCGTCCGCATGCGGGCTGCCATGCGGTTGCTAGCCCGCTTATCCCGTTAAACAAATACGAGTTGGTTTATCAAGTTCTGTCCTGGCTGGAGACCTTAATTTATTAGGGAACCACAGGCAAGTCCGCTTAAGCAGACGACAACCTTACAGGTTAACCTGCGAGATGCCATACACAAAAAAAAAAAATATCAAGTTCTGGATTTGAGGATGCAAATATAGAAACACGCCTGTCCCGCTGATTTCGTGTGACCATCTGCAGACAAACTTGCGAAAAGCCTATACTAGACATTTAGAGGTTTATTTATGTATAATCGTTGGTTAAAGCTAAGTAATGATTAGCGACTGTTTTGACGTACAAACGTCTCTTAATTACAGCAACTTTTTTAAATAAAGGAGTAAGTAACGTTAACTTCTAGCCGTCAACTTGCCTTTTGTTAGTATACGAAGGGGCTAACTAGTAACTGCGTGCATCGTTCGTTGCGGCTAAACTTCAACATCTTCCACCTCGATAATAGTAATAAAACACCATCTCAATATTATCGTACATGGCAGCACTGTTTTTTGTACAACGAACTTGCAGAATGCATTTCAATGTTTATGGTTGATGCCCTTCCTTCGGGATAAGGCGAGGGTAGGAAGGTAGGAACTATTTATTTGCCCCTTATATGGAGGGCAGGCAATATCAGTCAGTCGTCAAACACGTTGGGCCGGGACCGAGAGGCTGTAACACCAAACATGGCCGCGCTTCAGACGCAAATTAAACTTTTTTCTCGGGCGTTCTAATACGTTTTGTTATTGCCAGACTGTTATATGGCCATCAATTTTTTAAGCTTTTTGCTGCTAATAAGACATAATTTGAACCCCTTTTGTTATTGCAATTATATGGATGTTTTTAAAATCTGAAATAAATGAAAATAATAATTATTAATATTATGACAGCGATGTGCGATAATTATTTTATCATACAGACTGCGCTAAGGAAGATATTTTTAAATTAGTACGCGCAATGTCGTTTAATTTATATTAGGTACCTTTTTTCTTGACAGTTATGAGTGTAATTCTTACTGACATCTGTGCTAATCAATTTAATCCAGATATCGTATTAGAGAATTTCATAGAAGGACAATCAAGCATATTGTATCAATGAATTTCTCGAAAGTCCTGTTATTAAGAAATGATTACTTACTAATAGGACTTTCGAGAAATTTTGAAGAATTATGTGATCCTAGTATCCTACAGCGTTCTATAGTTTTAGAAGCCTCGATGTAGCAATTCATAGAAAAACTTAATTTAGTAAATCTCTATAGTATTCTAATGCCGAAAATATAATATTAAGAATATTTGTATGTTTGTCTGTTTATCTGTTTGTCCTAATGTATGGTCCAGCATCACGCAAAAACGACTGGATAGATTTTGTTTAATTTTTCATAGATACTACTCACATGTATTATGATATGATTCGCAGTAACTAATACATGACTCGGCGGGTAAGTCTGGTCAGTCGGTAGGCTATAAATAATTTATCACGCTATTTGCAATGTATTTGAATCCATGGTAACAATATTATTTAAAAGAGTGTTCATGGAGTGTCTGGCCCTCTTTTCTCCATAGGTACCTACTACGCTTTGGAATGGGCAACTAGCTTCATATTTCTGACTGACCGACCCCTTGACAATTCAAAAGTGCCTGTAATTGGTTTATTTGAAATAAATGCTTTGGGTTTCAGTTGAGTTTTAGTTATTATAATATATTCTTACAGTTCGTTAAACGTAGTAAAAAAATTACAGCCAGCAAGAAAACGGGCAACAAAAAAAATACCAATCTATCATGTTTCTTTTAACGATAAAAAAGCTATATCGAACCAACTGAAGTTTGAGTAGGTACCAAAAAATGTCAGAAATCGCAAAAGAAAAATACTTTCCATAGACTTCGACTTTCCATAAACACAATGTACCAGTGTATGACAACAGTCGAATTATTCCATTACTTCACTGGGCTGAATAGGGAACGAATATGGCAGATAGTTACAGATTTAACCTTTAAAATAATTACTATACTGATATACCTTTTAAAGGAGCTATGCAGTCAATAATGACATAATATAAGAACGGCAATTTTAGCCAAATTTCAACTAAGCGGCTAGCTTAGCGGTTCGACGACTGCTGTGCAATCGATTGATTGTTTAATGTTGATTCGATTGTTTTTGTTGTTGTTATGTTACAATGTTCGATTCCCAACAATTGATACTTTTTGTGATTCCTTTTGAACATTTTGTTATACTAATATACCTATTATTATACTCCATATTCATATTCTTAGTGAATATGTAAACCAAAGTGTAAAAATGTGGGAAAGTTGTAAACCACATTTAAAAAAAAAAAACTAACGCAACCTTCCCTTTACATCCTACAAATAGGTACTTACGTTCGTGCAAAACACTGGGATTACTTTCGATCAAACATAGAAGCAAACTAAAACTATAACCGAAGAAACAAAAACAAGTTAATAACACCGACTCCAAAATTAAAAATTATGAAAAATAGCCCCAACTATAGAATCGTAACATTTTATAATAAATTACCGAATTACATAAAAGATGACGACTCATCCAAATACATTTTATAGCAAACTAAGATCACTTCTGATAGAAAAATGTTTATTACACAATAGACCAATTCATGACGGATAAAACTTTATAGAAGATGGTACTTTATCCTGCTCATTGCTTTAGTGGTCACAAGAGCTACTGCTGATCATGAGGTCCTGGGTTCGATTCCCAGGTCGGGCAAAGTATAATTGGGTTTTTCTATCTAGAATTTCTCAGTAGCAGCCCGGAATCTAGATTTGTGCCCGGTTGATGGCAATTGGCTCGCCCCCTATAACATGGGGAAATGGTGTGTACTATAGATACACCTCTGCCTAACCCTTCTGGGATTACAGGCGTGATGTTATGATGTTATGTTATGTACATCATAACATCACGCCACACAGTATGGTTTCACCAAAGGGCGTTGTACGACCGACGCTGGTGTTACCTTATTAAAACATATTTTTAACGCGTGGGAAGAGGCTCAAGACGCCATAGGAATCTTTTGTGACCTCTCCAAGGCATTTGATTGCGTCGATCACGAAACCCTGCTTTTGAAACTTGAGCATTACGGACTTGGAAAACTTGCGCTTAGTTTAATAAAATCTTATTTAAATGATAGACAACAGCAAGTTCAAATAAATGGTGTCAATTCACTTGGTTTAAAGGTAAAAATGGGTGTTCCACAAGGCTCGATATTGGGTCCTTTCCTCTTTTTAGCATATATTAATGACCTACTCCATTTATTAATAAATCAACCACAAATGGTGTTATTTGCTGACGATACTTCCTTAATTTTTAAGGTAGATAGACGTGCTTCAAATTTTGACAACGTAAATAACGCCCTACTGCTGGTCCAAAATTGGTTCACGGCTAATAATTTAGTACTAAATGGAAATAAAACTAAGTGTATAAGATTTTCTTTACCAAACGTCAAGAGTAGTGATTGTGAGATAGTATTGAATCAAGAGAAGATAGAATTCGTCGATAAAACGGTTTTCTTGGGGATCACGCTCGACTCAAGGCTACAATGGGGTCCTCATTTAACATCTCTAGCAGGACGGCTAAGTTCAGCAGCTTACGCTGTCAGAAAAATCCGTCAATTTACTGATGTAGATACCGCGAAGCTGGTCTATTTTAGTTACTTTCATAGTATCATGTCTTACGGTATTTTACTTTGGGGACGGGCTGCAGACATCGAGTCTATTTTTATTCTGCAGAAAAGAGCCATCAGAGCCGTATATAATCTCCGCAGGCGCGATTCTCTAAGGGAATTGTTTAAGGATATTAACATCATGACTGTACCTTGTCAATACATCTATGAAAACATCATGTACGTAAGAAAAAAAATACAGTAAAAGAGGTGAAAGACATAATTATAGTACTAGAAATCGGGACCTATTAGTTCAACCAGGTTTCAGACTGGCTAAAGTAGACTCATCTTTCATGGGGTACTGTCTAAAATGTTATAATAAAATACCTCCCCACATACTTCAACTGAATGAGACAAAATTCAAATCATTTGTCAAACGCACACTATTCAGGCAGGCATATTATAGGTTGGAGGATTACATAACTGATAAAAATGCCTGGCTTAATGCCGGTCCTGCTCCACACCACAACTAATTAATTGACATTCGAATCACTGTTGAAGCTGCTGAAGATAGTAAGAATTTATTTGCATTATATAAACTCAATCTCCTTTTTATTATATAGAGGCATTGCACAGATGTGAGTACTTTGTACTATAGAGCTACCATTTACCGGGTAATGTCATAGATTGACTTGTATGTGCCTTGGCGGCTGATAGTATGGCATGCTCACTCAAATGTCTCGCTGACGGTGGCGCGTGTGTCTGATCATTTAGCTCCCTTCAAAATGGTTGAGCTGAATGGTGCTGATCCATGCGTCATGTTCGTGAACGGGCGCCGTCAGTTGGGACTGGTCATCTCTTAGCTGCCACGGCTTATTTTAATAATTAATTAGCTGGATTGTTTTAATTATGTTTTGATGCACTCTGGACGCTTTTAACGTGTACGGTTTTTTGTACATCGTTCTCACTTATAGTGTCAACATTAATCGATGTAACTAAGATATATGTAAAAACATTATTATTTAAAAGAGTGTCCATGGAGTTTCTTGCCCGTTCTTCTCCATAGGTACCTACTACGCTTTTAAATGGGCAACTAGCTTCATATTTCTGACTGACCGACTCCTTGACAATTCAAAAGTGCCTGTAAATGGTTTAATTGAAATAAATGATTTGAGTTTGAGTTTGAGTTTGAGTACTTTATTCCTAACTATTTATTTTATTCCTGTAAGATCCGGTCTGGTCAAAACCTTAATACTGTCTATTCCAGCGACATAATATATTTAATTCTGTATTACATATTGACATACCATGCCATGAATAAGTACTAGCAATTAAGATTTATAACTTCAGACTCCATTATGATAACTTATTGTGTATCATCTATGTTTGCAGTGCCCTGACAGGGTTCATGTACAAAAACCGACAGTAATATGTGTAAAATGTGTGATGTGCATGAGAGCAAACAAATAAATTAATTAATATTTCTGACTGACCGACCCCTTGACAATTCAAAAGTGCCTGTAATTGGTTTATTTGAAATAAATGCTTTGAGTTTGAGTTGAATTTTAGTTATATATTCTTAAAGTTCGTAAAACGTACACAGAAAAACAAAGTGTAATCATCTAATCTATGTGGCCTCTTCTGTCATCTTTGGATATAATAAAATTTTATATCTATTGATATTTGTGACTGTTGATGAGAAATCTCGTGTGTTTATAATCTACAATTAGATTATTTTAGTGATAGCTATTCGTCAGGAATAATCTGTAAGAAAGTATCAGTCAGTGTATAAGCATTATGCCATTAGGTACAGGGTGTCCAGTGGCAGATTTCAAAGTTAGAACAAACATCGTTTCTGAACGCAACATGTGAGAGGGGCGCGGGGGGCGTCGTTGAAGTCACAAGCGCTGCGGATTTTTTTTTGTAGCCATGCCGTCGAGGCGTACATTTCGAGTGGTGCTACTACGAGTATGATACATACAAAGAATATGTTATGTTACCCATCCGGTAACATATTCTTTAGTGACGAAGCCCACTTTCACATCGGAGGATATGTGAATAAGCAAAATTTCCGTTACTAGGATATCCGCAACCCAAGACAAATGCATCAAGAACCTTTACATAAACCTATAGTTACAGTCTGGTGTGCAATGTCTGCATCTGCCATCATAGGGCCTTATTTCTTTGAAAACCAACGTGGCCAAACTGTGGCTGTGAATTCGGAGAGATATACCGAGATGATATATGACTTTTTTAGACTGGAACTACAGAATAGTCCATACTTCAACCGAAACACGTGGTTCCAGCAGGACGGGGCCACAGCTCATACTGCTAATGTGTCCATGAATGCAGTGCGGCAGTTATTTCCAGAAAAAAACATATCCCGAAACGGCACCATACCGTGGCCACCTAGGTCACCAGATTTAAGCCCGTGTGACTTTTTCTTATGGGGATATTTAAAATCCGCTGTTTACAAAACAAATCCGAGCACTGCGACACAACTTAAAGACAATATTCGAGCCGAAATCAGCAGGATTCCCCAGCCTCTCTGTAAACGCGTTTTTGAAAACATGCGTGCCAGACTCGAAGAGTGTGTCAGGCTCGATGGCCGCCACTTGGAGTACATGGTTGTCAAAAAACGAAATCCGCTATTGTTGTTTTTAAATTACAATAAATATACTTTGTATTAGAGGTGTAGTTTTTTTTTTACTTTTCGAACTTGTAAATCTGCCACTGGACACCCTGTATATACCTACAGGAACTTCGCAAGCAATAGGAAATTACTACTGAAGGCTTCAGGTGTCGATCTCAGGACGAGCCGCCTCTCACACGGACTGTACTCGTGTTGCTTGCTCTCGCGTCACCTGTCCACCACCAGTCCTGAGTCTCTTCATATTTTGGTTGCCGAGACGCAGTTACAGGAAAGTTTGATAAAAATGTGGCAGTTATTTTAATATATTGTAGTGTCTTACGACTTCCACGCGAACGAAGTCGGGGCAAAAGCAGGTGACTCGTAGTCGTATTATAAAAATATTAAGGATGCTTAAAAAAACCTTCTTAAGAAAAGAGTACCCAATGTTTTAAATTATAACTGAACTTTACAGAAAACTTCGACGTAAGTGCCCATTAATTGGACAAATATCTTCGTAAAAACTCCATTTATATGTTAAAGTGCTCCAACTTTTTAAGTATATTAGTGGTTTAATATTGACAAAACGAAAGCGGGTGGGTTTACCCACAAAGTTATCTTCGTTAACCCATGAAAGTAGTGTTAGATTTTAATAATGCTCCTTGCTTGCTTTTTTTAACAAAGAATAGATCAGATTATATTGTGTATTCAATCTTAAATCATGTAGGAGTACTCAGTTATAAATACCTAGCGGTTAAAGGTGTAACATACAATAGAAATAAATTATTAAAAAATAATTTAATTTCCTGCAAGGCTTTTAAAAATTGGGGTTCACATTTTCACAATGTCGGAATCGGATGTTGGTTTTAGATTGAATTCCTCTTTTGAATTCCTTCGTATCTAAGTCGATACAAACAATTTGCGTTTTAAGGCTTCCGCAAACAGGCGCGTCGCCACAGCGCGACAGTGTGTAGGAGCCTTTAAGGTTCAAAGCGTTTTAGCTTCATTCACCTACCATACCTACTAAAATTGTTGAAAATTCGGTCAACCACACGCTGCCAAATTCAGGATATTTGATCCTTTAAAAGCTGTATTGTGTATTTTCAAGTATGGTATATTTCGTCAAAGAGAAAACCCTCAAGGTTCTGTGAGATTTGAGGGTGGCGAGAGGGTCCGAGACCCCTCAGGGCCCTGACGTACTCCGGCCATTTAATATCTTCTATTGTAGACTTCTCCAAATATTTGCGTTGGGATTTCTGGTAGTGACACATACGAAGTTATTGTACGTACGTTTATCTTGGGTACACATCAAGATTACGCGCTAATGAATGTTTTGCTTCTAAGCTCGATAATTATATCAAGGTATTCGAAACTTGCCAGGCGTTCTCAGAGAGAAATTGTGCTGTACTAGAGAGTTTATGTGTTAGAGAAAGTAAACAATTAAAAACAATACTTTGCTAACCATGATAGAATATGTATAATAATATAATAGTTTATGTATAGTTAATCTGCGTTCATAGTGTTAAAAAAGAAAATGTAGAGCTACAAAAATTTGAATTGAGTAGGATTGTGTCGTATATAAAGTCGCTTCATCAGTCGTTCCAATGTTTCGTTATCCATTTCTGTTTTAAATTGTATTCCTGATCCGCATTTTAACAATACAATAAAACGCTTTTAAAATGACCAAAATTTCTGCATTATAAATATAACCTTATTAAAGGTAAACCCGAAACCGTAGTATAGTTTTTTGTAACAATGATAGACTGCTTTGACAAATCATAGCGGCATTTGCAAAGGCTAATTATGTCTAGATCAGTGGGTACACAATAACTTTAGTTCCAGAAATTATCACTCGCCAAGATATACTGATCGCGCCGTAAGACAGTCATTTCGACGACCCCCTGCTGTTCTCATTAAAGTCTCGTTGGTCTGACGTCTGGCGATAAATTCGCAAGACATTGCTTCTCCTCTTACGTAGGTATCTACGGTTGGCCGAGGGAATATTACACCGGCTACAGTTTACGGTTACACCCCGGATTATTTTCAGAGGGCTTGTTGTGAACTTAGCATAGCCTCCAATTATACGATATTGCACTTCGCAGGAGTTGACAAATTGGTGTCGTATGTTTAGTCACACTGGAGTTGTTTTGTAATAGAATAGTTTCGTACGTTTATATTTATCCGTTCTGGGAGTAGATTTGTAAAGCATTAAGTGCCTACCTATTTTTTTTTTAATACAGTACCAATTTATTATTCGTTGATTTACTTATTTGATAAGTTTTCAACAAGAGGCCATGTCTGACAGCGGATGGATATGTCGGAACATATTCATCCGCTGTTAAACTTATTGTTTTGTTAAAAAACATATTTTAACTTCAATTCTATGTTACAAAATTGTCTAGAATTAAACACCTCTGGCACTAATCGAGGTCAAACGAGTGCAACAAAAAATAATATTTTTGTGTCCATCATTTATAATGAAGTGAAATAAATTCATGTCATGACAGCTAGATCCGCATTCAATACTGTGCAAAATGATGAATACATTTTAGCTTTAGATAATGTCTGAAATCGAAATACACTTCCTTTCCTTCAAATTGTCTGATTCGCATACCAATTATGCGGAAGTTATGTTCTTTTTTTGCCAAAATCCAGTTGGAATAATAAAATGTTTATTTATTATTAGATAGTTCACTAAAGGTGGGTTCGATTACTAACGAAGAGCATCTACTTTTTACTTTTAGACTAAACTTCACTTTAAAACTACCTGCTTATCTATTAGGTATGTACTTAAACAGTTTCCTACAAAAAAGGGCTAGCTAGAAAACATCCAGTCCTTCTAAGTAATACTTACTTACTAATAAACATAAACATTCAAAGTCGAAGCAAAGACAAAAAGTTGAAATAACAACCACCGACCATAATGTGCAACACTCGTCCATTGAAGAGGTGCCTGTACTTTACAAGATTTTCCACGGTTTATTTTATGTGAGCACCGTACGGAAATGGTTACAAATTTTATGTTTCGCGAGTAAAAGCACAGCTTGGCATAAATCCACGTTGTCGTCCTGTCTGACATTTTTCACTCCTTTTTACAAGACTATTTTTAAACTGCCTCGTTGGTCTAGTGGTCGCAATCGCTACTGCTGAGCATGAGGTCCTGGGTTCGATTCCTAGGTCGGGCAACGTGTTATTGGGTTTTTCTATCTGGAATATCTCAGTAGCAGCCCGAAGTCTGGATTTGTGCCCGGTAGATGGCAATAGGCTCGCCCCCTATTACATGGGACTTAAACATAACTGGCGAAATGTGGGTGTACTATAGGTACACCTCTGCCCAACCCTTCGGGGAAACAAGGCGGGATTTTTAAAGACTAAAAACAGGTAGGAAGGTTTTATTGCCAAAGGTCTTGACTGCTCGTGTTAGGTTGATGCCTGTTTAAAGACACGAATAATAAAGAACTAAAAGTTTATTAGCAAGTCTGCCCCTGTTTATATTATAGCCCACGTAGTTGATACGTTCGAACGTACAATTTGGAATGTGTACGGAATAAACTCGATGGTCACGGTTCGTTTACAAAACGCGGTAGGCGCCGAGATCCAATTAAACACTGGTTTGAATAAGTAACCGCCTTCAAATATCCGTTGGATTAAGATAAGAACTACTGCGAAGCGTGGTAATCGTGTAATTGGTTTGTTAGGTTTGATGATTATCTATAATAATAATATTCGTACGTGTTAACGCGCAAAATAGAATGTAATTTTCTCCGAGACCTTCTCGGGGGCGTGGGATTATTCAGAATGGGAATTTAAATATTCGTCAGCGCCTATTCCAAGTTGGAACGAATCAGAGATGTTTAACATATTTCCTTTATATTGCGGGTTAGTATGTCTCAAGAATGTTGTTAATCTTTCAGGTCAGTTTGTATCGCCGAGTGGACCGACTTCATTTGATGGATGCTAGGATGTGAAAGGCGGCTAACAATATCATTATTTACAGACATCAATCCTGCATTAAGAGAATAAATAAAATAAACAAAATATTAATGAATATTTTAATGGTTTTATTTGGGGATGGTACCTTTAAAGACAGGTCATTGTATCTACAGAATGTATTTATTTAATTATGTGAGATTATCAGAATCCTCATAGATTCTTGGTCCAAGGAAAGGTGTAGGCGCAAGTATTACAGTCTCCTACTAGCTAGAACCACATCAAATAAAAAACCTTCATCACTGCCTACATACCTAATACGAGTGACTATTTGAACACCGTGCTACTGAAATTATGATTATTTTTAACATTTCTGGACCTTCATTCCCTTTACGAAACGAACGAAGACTACTATAGTAATAAAATTAATAGTAATTTTCGCATACATAAAAGACTATGATCGCGTTTCTCTGCGAGACGGGCGGCTTTGGGGCTACAACGATTTTCCATTACGCTGGCCGGCGATTCATCGCCGCGCGATAAGTGCCGACTGCTCCAAGGGATAAGCTCTAGGTCAGGTTAGTAACATGCCTTTATATATGAACCTAAATATAGTAGAATTTGGCTGGAAAAGTTTATTGTTAAACAAATTGACTAGGTAGCTACCTACCACCTTAAATTTTCCGAATTCAAATCACGACTGTCATTATTTTACACTTTTATGAAATAGCTAGGTATAACACGGCAAATTGGCTTAGGGTGCCAATTTGCCTTGTTATACACATTATTTTCCTGAGAGCACCTAACCTGAGAATTTATCCAATTATTATCATTATATAAGTAAAGAAAGAAAGAAAAAACGTTTGTTTAAACATACTAAAAGACTAAACTGAATTACGAATTTAAACTAAATAACAAGTGGGCCAATTCGCTGCCTAGAAATGTTGGGTGCTATCTGCTATTGCTTGTCAAAGACAAATCATTTATTTCAAATAGGCATTTAAAAAGCTCTTTTAAACGCCAAAATTTCCAAAAAAAATTGAATTGATTCTAGTTGCCCCTTCCATAAGGTAAGCCAAGAAACTCCACCGTAACTCTTTTTTTTTTTTCATTGTTCGCAAATATAGGTACAAAAATTTTTGTTACAATAATTTTACTCGCCAAACTTACTAGTTTGATGGCGAGAAGCGGCTGTTATAAATTCTTTTATTTTTTTATTAATCTAGCAAAAACTAACCTTAAAACTACCAACTTACATGTTGACACACTCCTGTATGAATTTAAATGTTACGGATTTAAGTCTCGGTAAAGGCTGAAACCTCGATATCGAGAAACAAATTCTTTAATTTTGACTTCGAGATACCTTTACTTAATTTAGGGTATTGTCTTAGCATACCTGTTTTATTAAAAAAAATTGGCACTAAATATCTTGACATTCTTTCCCCATAATAATTAGTTATTTTCGGTTGAACTAGTATTTTCTCCCTTACACTTCTTGTATTAAATTTATTTTCAACAGTTACTTTAAACTCAACACTAAAATAGTGTTCTAGGCTTATGAAATATTCAACTTTCCTGTCTATTGGTAAGATTTTACAAATGGGGAATAATTTTTCATATTCTTTGTTACATTTTTTTAAACTTTTTTGCTTACTAGGAACTTTAATAGTCTTATCTGTAGTTATTTTATGTCCTTTAAGTACGTTTTAAACGTTCGCCCATACACAACAAACCCATAACTGATTAGTGAGTCAGCAAGTGCATAATAAACAATCAATAGCGTCTGGTTATTTACCACATTGTTAAGCTGATAGAATTCCCCCAATTTTCAAGATTTTAAAATGGTTACAATCTTTTGTACCTGAATTATTTTATTATATGTGAAGACGATGTACCTAGAATAAAATTACTGTACCACAATAGATAAAAATAATGAAATGTAAAGCAATAGCTGGTAAATTAATTATGTGATTGAAACATGGTGCTCACATATTTACAAATATTGAGATGATTTCCATTAAAAAATTAATAAGTGCCTATTAATGTGTGAGTAAAGTAATTACCGAATCATGGTAAAAAAAGAACAAATCAGTGTGAAATGAAGAACTATACAATTCAATAAGCAACCATTTTAATTTTGTCTAGTCCTCTAGATCTTCATACGCAGCGACTTGCACAAAACTAGTACCTATTAAAACAGATTTGTTGAATTTATTAGCCACAGGTTTTGCAAACGTCAAATCTGCATAAACATCTCATTTTAATTAAACAACTTATTCAAATATTCCGTTGATCTCTAACTGTATCAGAAACATTGTCAGGTATGTTCTGTGAAAATACCTGCATGTATTTTGACAACATTTTCCTGACAATCTGTTAGGACAGAAATCTTTAAATAAATAGGTATATTCTTACCCAACATGAGAGTCTGAAATAGCCCCAGAACGTCGCAGAACGATCTCTAGTCAAACACAGACCACCCATTTCAATCAGAATTAATACTAAATCCTCCGGGACCAACCGCTCCTAGTCTAAATAAATCCAATCCTAGTGGCTGCGCTGGTCGGAGTTAATTAATTATTCAAGCGCGCCGATATGCCTTATTTGGTGCACCGCTCCCTACACCGCGCCATATTTGTCACCCTCTATGACGCCGTAAAAAACAATCCACCAGTTCCGCCACATAAGGCTGCCCACTATTCCAGGGAGAGACGTAAAAGTTCACAAAAAAACCGAATAATAAGTTGATTAGATCGTTGACATGTCGACTAATAAATCGATGGAGCGAACTCGTTAAACATCGAATGGCTGTCAAAAATCATACCGCTTAACTATGCTTTCGTCTGGAACATTAAACTGCATTCCACATTTGATATCCGTCATAATATTTGGCGCCGGCAATTTGCATAGTAATAATTATCAGACAGGTTTATTATGATGCAAATTCTGCGAGAAACATTCTTGTAACCTTTTAATAAGACGTACCATAGCACCGACCTCAAAAAAACCTGACGCAGGCTATGTAGAAATAAAAACTATATCCAGTTATTGCACATTCCTGGCAAATAGTTTAGAGCTGAGATAAGATGAAGAGTAGGTACCTAAGTGACTGTCAAATAAATGCATGTGTTTTTTTTTGCCGCAGTCTAAAGATAATTGATGACTACATTATTCATGTTAATACTAGGTGGCTAAATATTCATATTATTTTTATCCAATGAATATGTCATGTAATTATTCAGAACGTAGCTCGCAGTGCAAAAAGCTTCGTTAATTAATTCAAAACACGCGTATTTTGAGGTCTATTATAATTGGACACTGAATTTGTCTGTTTTTGAATATTCAAAAACAGACAGTGAATAAATTGAATATTACTTTAACAATTTGTACTTGCACAATGATTATTAGTCCCAGCCTTAAACTTTATCGAAATTAAGCACCTACATTTAGATGCCTAGGTATAGTCACTTAATTTCCCATTTCGCTGTCAACAAAGATACCGAGACTCGAGAGCAACCTGTATAACAAAACTAGCTATAGCCTGCCACTTTATCCGCGCTGACTACAAATATAAACCCAACCTAGTCTACCCACCAATTGATGTTCCCACAATGCGGGTTAGGTTCCACATGTGGGTTCGGGGTCTACTCTCTATGCCCGAAGTCCGTAGTTTCGGCCTTCGTTACGGACGTTTCCTACTCCGTATCACCTATGGACTTACGATTAGTCCCGAACTCGAACTAAGAATGAATGACAACACGATTTGACAGTTGTCCCTACTCCCGATGCGTTTTTGGCCGTCCGAAAAGTTGGATTTGAGACTTGTTTTGACGGAACGTTATGTCATTTGATACGATATTGAAATAGTTATCGTGCTGCTGACGAAAGTTGGACCGCATTTTTTACGCAATAAAAGCATTGTTTTTGGTAACAAATTTTTATTTAGGATCAATCAACACAACTCGGCTTCTTGCTGAATCGGCAGGTAGGTGTCGCCGAACTCGTGGACGTGCACGACGAGAATGTAACGATGTAAACAAATTAAAAAAAAATACTCAGTGTTAGCTTAGTATTTTGTAAACATGATTTATGTGATCTATTTACTAGTGATCAATAATACTTACTTCGCTGATTATGAACAGTTGCTCCTGGGAAAGTAGGTTGGCAGGTGTAGCAGTAGATATTTGTGTGGGTGTGATGACTGCTGGGTCTTGTCTTACAGGTGGACCCTGTACAACAAAAACTGAATATCATTGACGGATACAAGAAATGTATAATTATGTATTGTTTGTTAAGTATAATTATATAATTTAAAAGTCACGGGTAAGGCTCCATGCAAAATAATTACAAATACATTAATGCTGTTGTTTCTTGTTTTTTTTACCATCTGAACAAATTTCCTACCTATTTTCTATGTGTTTATTATAAATTTAATTATTACCGATGGAAAAGCTGGCACTCTTGCCTCAGTTTGCGGCTCTCTAAAGCCTCTCCCATAATTGACAGTAAACTCAATTCAACTTGCGAGAGGGTTGGTGCTACCGATGAGCCTCCACATGTAGCACATGCTGAACGTCTGGCAGATCCAGCAGCTTTTTCGGCCAAATGTTTTTTTTTATCATTGTATGCACTTTAATCATGGCAAGACCATAAAATCATATTAATACGAGTAATGTATTAAACTTACCCTTTGCCACTGCTCCACGGACTTTGTGCAACTCCCCATTGAATTAAGGGAGTTGCACAGGCTTTCCCACAGCCGTTTTGATCGGATTCTCCCGTCGGCACCCCTCAATAGTCCGCGAGCCAACTCATTATGCTCACTCATAAAATCGAGGAGGGCCTCAATTTGTGCATGAGTTGCTGCTGGAGCGGTTGGGGCCATTTTACTAAACCGGCAAAAACATACCGCGTCGTATAAATAATATTATGAAAGTACACCTAATGTAAATAAATATTTTGAAAAAAACTGACATTTCATTTGAAAGTTGCCGTCAGAAAGAAAAAGGGCAAAAGTATTAACACGATAAGGCCACGATACGGATTAAAATGGCAAAAATAGTTCAATTCTTAAAGATTAAAGAATTTAATTAAATTAAATTAAAGACATAATAAAAATAATTTTGTTGGAAATGTGGTATTTTTCTAAGAGTACCAATATTATTTTTTGTTGCACAGCTCATCTTTCACGTATCCGTATCTGGTCCTTGGGTTACAAACACAGTGACATTGAACTGGGCAGGGTTATCGGCTCCGAGCGTCGTGGCGCCACCACTTCTAGTCTAAACATGAATGCGACCGACTGACCAGGGAGCTTTTGTTCACGCAAAACATAGACTTCACTGATTTTACATTGTAAATTATACATACCTGGCAAACGAAGTTGTTAATTTTCGGTTTTAATTAAGTCAGAACACCTGATTAGATTGAAATCTATATTGACAAAAATAAAAAATTAATGCGAAATAGACAAGTTTTCTTTAATTTGATACTCGTGAGAGAAACAGTTTTCGTAGACTATACGAAGGGCTGAGTTGAAGTAAAATCAAGGATAGATTTTTCTACAGATAAATCTCTAGCTAAAACTTAGACGAAAAACCGCTCAATATAAGCAAGTTATCTTTCTATTTCTAGGTTACCTTTAAACAGTTACACCAAACCCAATACTTATCCCGGTAGTAGGAGTCTACCGATTACAATATATTTATTATAAGTATAAGCACGAAATCCGTAGTTTCAGCCAAAGTTGTGACGCTTCCTACTCCATACCACCTACGGACATAAGATTACTTCGGGGCGCGAAACAAGAATGAATGACAACACGATTTGACAACTTTGTCGGACGGGCAAAAACACATCGGGAGAAAGGACAACCCCCGATGTGTTTTTTCCCGTCCGACAAAGTTAAATAATGGGGAGTAGGGTTTATTCCGATGTATTTAACTACTTTCGGACGGGTCCGTATTTTCGTTGAAGATTTGAGAGTAGGCTGGATCGGTGGTGGCATAAATACTCCGCAATGTAAAAAGAAAATGTGTGAGTATAATGTATTAATTTGCACACCTCATTATACCATTTTGATTTGATTTACAATGGAAGAAAGAGCATTGAGGACGATCACCCTAATTGCGTCACACACTTTCAACCACCATCCGAGAGTTTTTAAAGATATTGCTAACCGAATGCTTCATAGGTTTGAAAACTTCGACTGCTCAACAACGTAAATAGCGCATGGAAAGTGGCAGAACTGTCAAAAACAAACCCATTGCGATCAATTGTCATTTTAAGTGTTACGCGAGTACCCCGCTGCGCTCTGGTATAATGTAAGGTGCCTATACATTACTATTCTTACATAAAGTCGCAAAACATTGCCAGTAATAATACAAGTAAGTTGGCGTGCAAGGTAGACAACACGGCCCGTTGCGGCCAGCGTGAATGAAAGAATGCCAGTCATTCATAACTCGAAGCATTCTTTGTTACCCGCCGCTAGCGCACCGCGATAAAAAAGGGTTGGCGCCCTTACCGCTACGGTTACACGAAGATCACCATTATGGCAACTCGAAACATTACTCGTAAAGGATTTCTTGGAAAGTTTATTCGTTTTAAAATACCGTCAGATATTTTTTCTATCCGGTAATTTGTTTTGAAATAGTTGCTCAGACATGCTTAGCAATTATTAATTTAATCAACCGTCAGCGACCAATCAATCGATACACAATCAATTAAAATTCCAAGGCACACGAATAAAAAATATGTGCTTTGGAACATTATGTTGACCCACATTTTGGAGCATTTCCATGTATAAATAAGCCACAAATATTCCCTCCATGCAGTTTAATATCCGTTGCAAAAATGTAACTCATAGTCACAGTCACACGTAGTCTAAAAAAGGACCATGCACGAGTCGGACTCACAAACGAAGGGTTCCGTACCACCGTACAATATTAAATGCAATTTTTTTCGGCGTTTTTCCCCGAATCCTCGCGTATTCCCTTTCATATTTAACAAAAAAAAAAAAAAAAAAAACTTGTTGTTATAGCGGCCATATCTAGTAGTAGGTACACCCGCTGGGCCTATATATTTTTTTAATCGGTATAGGTACTATAACGATTTAAAAAAACAGCCATGGGACAGACGGACGGACGCACGGACGGACAAGGCAGCCTTAGTAATAAGGAACGGGACCTTATTACTAAGGCTGCGTTGTCCGTCCGTCCGGCTTGGCACCCTTTGTGTACGGAACCCCAATACTGCGCCATAAAAGATATGAAAAACATCTAATATCCACCAACAAGCCGTTGAAATACGCCTTTGTCTCAGGAATTCATGAATACAATCTTCATAAATATGTAATAAAATGTCGGAAAATATTCTCTTGTGGTATGTGTGTTCAGGCTATGTGTTAATATTTGTGCCAATGGGAACGGATACGATAGAATGTGAAAAGAATGGATTCTCATTCTACTACAAAATATTTATTTTCTGTCACTGTGTGTTCTTTATTATGGCATTAAACTAGAAACAAGTGCTCATTGGAAACCACCACACCGAGCGAGTCTAAAGTTAACGATATAAATATTTCGATTCAGTTTTATTATCTCAAATTGTTCAAGAAAGAATCGATTTTTTTCTAACATATTTAAGTTTGTAAATCCATAAAATTGAGTATGCTCGCAACCACCTGCTCGCAACTTCGCAAAACAATCAAGAAACCTCTTTAAAAAAAATGAAGACAAAAATCTGCTGCTTTATTAGCATTAAAACTTAGAAGTTATTTTGAAAACATCGTGGCTTAACAGATGAAGTTACAATACTAGAAACTTAGGTAAACAAAACCAAAGACAATCTGAATAAGTGCGAACTAAAAACTACTGCAAGTAAACAAAACTACATCAAGATAAAACACAGACAGTGTTATTCCTAAAGTTTTCCCAAACATGAATATTCACAGATATCACATGAATGGGTGCCCTGAGAAATACAAGGAGATCAGAGCGTCAGATAAGCTAGAGAAATCCCATAAACGGACGCAAGTCGTGCTACTGTTGCCATCCATAGACAAGATAAGGGGTGTGTACATAGATAAGAGACCCTTGCAATAGCCAAACATACGCTTACGACAACTATGGACTGACGTGAAACAGGATCATCATTCGCTGTTCCAAATTTCATAGAGCGGTTTTCAACTATGGTATCATTATTTACCGAACACAAAAATTCCGATCACATTTTCTGAGCTTTTGATTTTTGTACCACGTGGGATAAAATTATAATGAAAAGGCCATTAAAAAACTATCGAGTCTTTACCAAGAAAATAAGTTACATCCTCATACCAGAGCGATCGATACCTAATTAATTAATTAGTTCTTCTTTACAAGTTACGGAGAACGCAGGTAGCTATTATGCTTAAATGATTCAGCAAAAAAAACGCAAACAAAAAACTAATAGGCGTATAAATAACGTAGCCGATAGAAGTGTTTGCTTATAAAAACTTAGCTAATGAAGGTATAAGATATGCTATTTACGGAATCACAGTAATTCACGCTGATCAAACGTGTTATTATCTCGTAACTACATACGAGTACGTAGGTATTTAGTTTATGTTTTCGCATTCTGAAAGCTAGAAACATTATAATATTCTCTTTTAGCTAGCCCTCAGTGCTTTGACAAAAAAATCAAATTTTTTATTGTCTTATACTTTCAATGAATATCTAAACGACAAATTTTGCATTACATGTTTTATAAAACCATTAATTCAGCACATTAAATATTTCGTCGGTTTTAAAAAAAAACCTGTCTATACATTTTGACTGCGTAGGTATTGCACTTTTCTACGACAGCATTTTTTTTTTATTCATGAAGAAAAATGTCTACGCTTGGGGGTTTGTCTACAATCATGGTCTGGCATTATGGTTACAGTTTGCGCGTCGGTGTCCATGCCAACCTGTATTTAAGTAATATAACAACTAAAAACTATAACTATGTACTCCCCGTCACTTGTCCCTAAAGGTTCATTATAAAACCAGCGTCAGACAGCATCTGTCTGGCATTTATGCTGAAATGAACCCTTTTGGCGCAGCCGTGAAGCACACACTATTGTTGTTGTTTTTATTTTTGGATTTTGCATTTTGTGCTTCACGAACTGTGTGCAAATAAATATTTTTCTTTCTTTCTTTAACAAGTCAAATTAAAGCCCTCTTCCGCTCTCCTACTTTGCTGTGCCCGATAGGGTCTGATCATATCTTTGTAAAACCTACCTCCTAAGTTCACATTGTGAAATGTAATAAATATAGATATTAAAATATTTTGAACATTGAATTTTTTATTCAGGAAAACAACCAGCGCAGCGGTGTATTTGCGTGAACACACGTACAATGGCAATGCCAACAATCTTGACAGTTCAACAACATACATTGCGTTATTAACGTTGTTGAGAAAACTATTTTGTAAATCTTGCGTGTTCTACGCAATTGGGGTGCAGATTTGCTTTTTAGTTTGAACTAACCTGGAAAATAACCAAGGTAGGCACAGTCAACTATGGCAGTTGACTGGTATCAATTGACTACGAAATTCGCCCTTACTGCTACAGCATATAGGCGCTGTCAATTTTAAATTGCAATTGTTACTATTACTACTGATGTGCCTACCTGAAATTTTAACTAAGTTCATACCGACACACCCACAACAACTTTGATCGTGAAAGACTATTCAATGACTTTGTGTTTCCATAACTTGCGATCTTTGCCTATCCTGAAAAAGCTGAACTAAAAGAAAATATTGTGTTCAAAATAATAGTGCATTTTTTTTTTTTTAAGTTTATGCAAAAGTAGAAAAATACTGTACATAGGCGGAGTTAATTCCTGAGGATTTTCTACCAGTCAACCTTAGGGTGCTGCAGAGACAAAACATGGCAGGACAAACGGGATTGATGCCACGGAATAACTATAAAATACAAGAATAATACTAATACATAGAAATATACATACATACAAAACCAAAAAACTTTTAGGGTTCCGTACGCTTTTCACTCACTTGGCCGATTTTTTTTGTGGTTTTTACACTTACAAGTTAAACGATGATGAAATGACGCTTGTTAACTTACGTTAAGTTAGCAATCGGTAATTCTAGTGTTCAATGCACTTGCATTTAGCAGAATGCGTTGTGGCGGCATACTTAGAGAAACAGAGTTACAACGTCATCGTCAACGTCATTTGTGTCAAAAGATATGGCAGCAGCGTCCTTCAGTGACGGCGATACGATAAATAATTTATTAAGCCTGTCTCCTGACCAGCGTGGGTGTTGCCATGTTGTCAAAAAATATTTATGTAAAAATGCAACAATCAGAAGGCCAATTTTGTACTTAAAAAAACGTTCAAATTCAAGTCACAATCTCATCTCAGCGACAATCAATGTCAAAAATGTATGTAGATTGATAATATTTTTGACAGATTGAGATTTGAATGCGAACGTTAAAAAATACGGGAATTGCCGCTCAGATCAGATATAAATGTATACGAATTTGGCGTAAAATAAAATACCAAATCCCTATTTTCGATTAACGACAAGATTCAGCAGCATAATCGAGTTTTAATAAAGCACCCGCTGAGTGTCCGTTAATCTCAAGATAAAACGGCCACAATTTATAACTAATTATTTATGGTATAGGCTGCGTACGGCGCCAAACGGCCCGACCTGGCCACTGGCCATTGACTTGATGCATTGCAAAGAAAGCGTAATCATACTCCTCTGGACAAAGGTGTTTAAATAAAATCGCTTTTTAGGAGGCTTTTTACGATCATTGTACATTTTTTGCTCATCAACTAAGTGCTTTTATTTTTTTATTTTCGTTTGCTAAAGTAATACGGGCTGGTGTCCGCAACTCCACGACAATGCGCGTATTTTGCGTACGGTGGGGAAGTCGATCATTCGATCCACCCCAGCTCCTCGAGGAAGGCCAGCAACGCCTTGTTGACAGCCTTGCGTAGGGTACCTGGGTTACCGAAGTACTTTGCCCTGTATGTGGCGACCACCGGGCAGTGTAGACGCAGATGAGCTGCTGTTTCGTCCACCTCCATGCAGGCCCTGCACAGCGGAATGTGTGTGACTCCTATGACAAAGAGGTGTTTATTAAAAGACCCGTGGCCAGTTAAAGCTGCCGTAACTATACGCAGCTGTTGTTTGTTTAGTCGAAGAACCTGTTTCGTGATGCGGCCGTCAATAGCTTCCCTAGACTGCCTGCACTCACCTTGTTCCGACCATAGTTTGTGATGTTGATCCCTGGTGCGTATCCTCACCAGAGTGCGTAAGTACCCGAAGGGGAGTGGCAAGATGGGTTCAGGTCCCACTGGTGCCTCACTCGACCCCCTTCTGGAAAGTTCGTCGGCTGCATCGTTGCCTAGAGAACCACTGTGTCCTTTGATCCATTGAAAGGTTATGTTATTGACGATACCCACCTGATGAAGGCGCATGTGGGACTCGTATATTAGCCCAGATTCAACCGTGTGGCTGTTCAGCGCTTGCAAAACAGCCCCGTTTCGTTTACTTACAGGATTATCTATAGACAAGTAGGTATGCAAGATTCATCAGAGCGCGACCGTAACGAACGTCACCAGTAAGTAAGCAATCATTTATTTTCCATATAACCAACCAAGTGTTGTTTGAAAAACCCCCCCTCCCCCTATCCTTCAAACTAGGAAAATGCTGTATCTTGAAAGAAGTCTGCTTTAGTGCGATTGACACGTTTTTACAAAATATTCATTATTGCGAAATAACTCTGATAATTACGTATTTATTGAGCAAGTTAATCGTGAGGAGTGTTTTAGGCACCCGCAAACAGACGCTACGCGACAGCGCGACACAAAGACACCACTCGTAGCGCGACAAGCGGTGCCTTTATGTCGTGTCGCGCCTGTGGGTGCTTTTTGTGTCAGTGGTTTGAACCGCACTCACACATATACCTATGTGTGTGAGTGCGGTATACCATGTAGGTAGTGTACAAGAAAGGTCTTCTTCACGGTAATTCTAGATAGTAGTAATTGAAGTCAGCGAAGTCAGGGCCACGTCCACGACTTAGCCTGTCCTATCAATGAGAAGCAATGCCGATATGATAACGAAGCAATTAGCGAATGACGGACACATTTTTCTTCGAAATCCTTTTTATGCCCCGAGCAAGGCATGTAAAACATTATCGCTGGCCTTATCGCTGAACACATAAATTGCAAAATTATTTCAAAACTGACATCAATTTGCCGTTATTCCTTAAATTTTGGTTGAATAAAATTACTGGGAACCCTATATCAATGTCATTTTATTTCGACTTCGATCGACGGCTCCATGTTTTGTCAAGTTTCTATTAAGTACAAATCTATGCAAATGAGAATCATGAGACAATACAACAGAGAGATGGGCTGACCGACTGATTCATCATGTAATAATTAAAATAGTAGATGAAGATTTGTATGAAAATTGGTATCTGGATTTTCGGTGAAAAACATAAAACACGTGTTTCAAAATTTATGATAATTGTTCGCCAAAAGCGATAAAATAGCAGATGAAAGTTATTAAAGGATAGTCAGAATTCACGAAGATGAAGTCCTACCTACTTATTAAAATGAAAGGGATAAATATAAATACAGGGCAAAACGTATTTAGAACCCAGGTCTTTAATTAATACGTAGGAGTAATTTAGCAGGTGACCTAGCTGGTAGGTACTGATGGTAATCTAAATTTTAACCAAATCATATACAGTGCAAGCTAGCTTATCCACATGATCTACTTTTCTTAGCACCATGATAACTAGACATGGTAATTTACCAATTGCTCTCATAAATGCAAATAATATACGATCTGCGACACTTCGTTACGAGTTCTCAAGAGCCATTTGCATTTGCTAATCGTGCGTGAGTTACAACGCATGCTCAAGCGATTACGTTCACTAATCCGGTTCACCACTCGACTATCTGATCTGAGAATATAGGTCTTCAGCTCTCCGTCTCACTTTCGTCTTATACACAATTATTATTCTTATCTCGTCTGTTCAGTGTATCAGGCATATTTCCAGGTAAAACCGTTTGGGATAAACAGTTCGCCATGTTGAAAATGTATGTATGGAAAAGTAATTGAAATATTGAGTTTAGAACGTTTTTTCCTTGGCAACTGGCTCAAAGGTTACCAGCCAGTGTCAAGGCGAATCGTAAAATAGAAATTGCACGGGAATTGTTGCCATAAGGATTATTTAATTGGCTAATAGTCTTTATAACGTTGATTTTATACAATTCTAGAGTATACATTATCAACATATAGTATCAACAAGTTCTAGACAATCGCTGCCCATTAAACAAGGTACACTGAACAAAGTAGGCCGTTCTGATCTCTTATGACAAACGCATCCCGAATTGACCTACGACCGTGACAATCTAAAATTATTTCAACGTAAAACTGGGTCAAAATGAGTATAAATTTATACAGCTTGATATTATCTAATGGGTCGATGTACCAGGGTCGCAGCGGAGCGCGGCGGTGGACCGTGGACGCCTATTGTCATTCAATCGGGCCATTGTGGGCTCTTTGTCGGTCGTGGCCGGAGTCCTGCCTCGGTCATTCGACATGGGGGATGCGGGACTTGAAATATGTTAACTTTTTTGGAATGTAGCGGAACGGTTAATGAATTCGAGAGCGAGGTGCAATTTAAATGCATCAGAATTTAAAGCAGGGGACAGAACTATTCCACACCGTTTATCATGATGATAGCGTTGCAAGATTTTTCGTTGCGTTCAGATAAGGGTACTCGGGGTCGGGATGAAAGCCTTTCTCGCTTGAAGACGATAAAAACTGCAAGATTGAATCAGCAAATCTAGAGCCATCTGTCAAGAATAGACCAGAGTGGACAAGAATGCAAAGGAACGAAACTCTGAAAAAGACCGACATCGGTCAATTTCGGCACGATATGCATTCTATTTTCAAATAAGTAACCAAGATCCAAAAATTTATAACATCCTAAACCACTTTTCAATACCACATAACATGCTTCAGTCGCGTGACTTCCTACACAACAACATTCACGTAGATATTAAGATGCATGTAACATAACACATTAAACGCACATTATCCGCAATTAGCGGCCGCCCGCCGCCGCTTTTAAACTCGTTCATGCACCGTGAGAACGACGAAAAAAGTTGCTGTTGCGCATCTTGACAACACTATGCGTAAATACGATGATTTATATCTTTACTAGTTCAGCGACAAGAGTTTATTACGTAATGATCGTCTTAAAAAAAACTTATTGACACTCTTTTAAGTAAGTACAAGTTCATACTTCTAATTTTTCATACCCTTATAAACTCCAAAGGCTAAATCCTTCTTCCCATGGAAGTAGGCAGAAACATACCGCCACCTGCTACGATTCTTACATACTCCTTTTGCCTCGTTCACGTTCTAATTCTGCTTCTAATTTTAGTCATCAAATTATTGGTTGAAAGACAATTAAAGGGAATGCCCTTTTAATTACAAAAATAATATGCTTTTGCGACCGGCGCAGGCGGCGCCATAATACACGCCAAAGGTAATGTAATGAATCATGTTCATTCATAAATTATATCCCTTTTGCAGATTATCCTTTTTTGAACAATGTTAATGTTGCCAGAACAAATATAAATGAAAGCGGTACTTCCTTCCAGCCCGAATTCAGAGAAAACGTCGAAACTGTTCTGTGACTCAGTTAACATTGAATCTTGTTGCAACTCTTTAATGAGTTTTTAATCAATAACATTTTGTCATTTCGAGTCTATTGAAGGATGTGGTGATGGTCTACCCTAAATCATCAATACATTATAAATCATAAGTACAATGATTAAATAGGTGATGGTGCATGTGTTAGTATTGTTCCCAAAATTATTCGTCGTTCTTCGTTCACATCGTTTGAAGGAGGTTCTAGCCAGTCCCTGGTAACAGTTAACTATGTAGTACCTGCTTTACCAAACCCATAAAAAAATCTTTTTTTTATAATGTTAGGATTTATTGTGCTCTTCTTATGATTCAGTAAGTTGAAAGTTGTTAGACACTCAGGCGGCACAATTGTTTTCTTTGTTTAGTTATCTTTTAACTGACCAGTATTCTTAGAAACAATTTTTGGAAGCAACATTTTCTCTGGTCTTGTTTTGACTTGACCAATATTGCTTGATGTTTTTTTTTTTAATTTTTTTTTTTCGTGTATGAGGCCAAAAAAAATATATTTGTAGATGCTCTTGACGGTCAAAGATTATTGGGTCCTACACACGTAAGATCAGTGAACATGTAATTTCTAAATTTTATTGTGCCTACTCTACCTAGTTTGAGCTCAAAAGTAACGCGAACGAGGTTAAGCATTCTTCATGTTCCTAGAACTAGGGTAGGTACTTAGGTTACTTCATAAACAATCGACATACAAACACTCTGGCTTGCTAATCTCATAAAATAACAAAGAAGAAACATTCTGATAAGATAGCTAATGCAGTCAATCCAATAAGGACACAAATTAAGAAAGCACATAAAGTAAGGAACGCATTCAATGAGCACAGGAAAGTGTATAAACTAAAACTATGGTAAAACCAGTCACAGTCTAAGAATAACTTTTGTGAGAATCTTATACGAACGGCTCATATTATTTACCCGCGAAATCACGGCCGTGTAGAAAAATGTTGAAAAATCTACCAAAACTTAATGTACTTACCTATTCCTAGACTTGAAGTGGATCGTTTTGAATATGACACATTTCTGAAACCTTATCTATAGTATAGGAAATCGGCTCACGCGTACGGCGTACTTCACCGCACACCGGTAGATACGATCCAAACGCTCGAAGCAATCTGCAGTTTGCTCCCGTATCAAGTATGATCAGTTTCTCAAACAGGTACTTTCGTTCAAAATAGTTTTCTAGGTTCCTGGTTTCGGAATTCTTATTATAAAACGATCCTGTCTTCACTATCTATCTGAGGATACTTTTTCAACAGGAAGCCATGAATTTTAGATGTCCTGGTTTAGTGGGTTTTTGTCAATTATTCCAGTACCTACATGAAGAAATGGATGAGATGGAACAAGGCTATGTCAGTGTAAGTTAGAAGGTAGGATAAGAATAAAAAAAGTCAAAGATCTGAAACACCTTCAACGAAACATAGACAGATATATCCACCTAACATTGTATTGTCCTACGATAATGGCAGCAGTAGACATATTTTTTTTTATAAATGGCATCTTGCAGGTCAACCTATGAGGTTGTCGTCTGCTTAGACGGACTTGACGGCAGCAGTAGACAGTTCTACAGTTAGTATTTATAGTGAATGGCAGTAAACAATCATGACGAATTAACCGCAATACCTTATTTAATTAAATACTTGACAATTTTAGGGCAGGATACGGTAAAAGTTTAGTATCGTTTGGCAGGAGGAAGGGGTGGGGAGGTGGTGGGGGGGAAGGAGGGGGGTGCTCCGTCCCCCCTGGTACCACTCCCGTGAAAAGGTAACGCACCGTTCTTGAGAAAAACTAATTATTGTAACCTAACCTCAAAACACTTAAATGTCGCTTTTGTAACGTCTCCGGCGCTGCGGGAAGTGCAACCCCTTCGCCCTTGCGTAACAAAGGATAGGCACCCATGCTAACCTCCGCAGCTTCGGCTTACTGGTCGCCTCCGGCGACCAGCCTCAGCCGCTACGATTCGCACGGGTGCCTATGCTTTGTTACAGCGGGCGGGGGTTGCCCTCCCTTCGCGCCTCCGGATTTTTATAAACACTCTAGGGGTAGGAGCCAAAAGACTACGTGGAGTCGGGGTGCCCCGATTCGGTTTTGGAGCAATGTCGACCTATTTTAACCATGAAGTGGGGGTGCACTAACTTCTCACAACTCTGGGAGAAACGGAATGAACGTAAACAAATGACACTGACACATGACGCAAATAGCGTTTTTTTTTTTTACGTTCCGTTTCATCAATTTTGCACGACAGTTTACACCACAGACAATACACTAGTACAGATTTGGTTGTCAATCGCCGATTTTAACGTTTCGTTACGCTGTAATCTAATTTGAGGTTAGAAACATTTATTATTAATTTCTCGAAAAATACGCATTACCTTGTAATAAGAGTGGTAGCATTATAATAAGGGAACCCATCCCTACCATCTTCAACCCTTTTTACCCCAAAACTCCTGCCAAACGATACTAGATCCAAGCCCAGGATACTGTTGAAGGTCACAGTCATGATTGCCGGGAGTCGATACAACAACAATGTTTTGTTGTTTAGCAAAATAAACAGAAAATACGGATGCACACCAACGTCTATCATACAATCAATGTATAATATACCACACCAACAAACGAAACATACTCGCCATATATACCAACTACCTACCTTTATAATGCACTATAATAAATTGATAACAAATCAATCGGCACATTATTCAGTAGATGATGTTAAGCGCCTAACGAAAAATCGTTGTGAGGTTAATCAAACCAAACATCCTCCCGAAAATAAGTGAAGCTTTTTTAAGTTTAAAAATACTCACCGTTTTTAAAGGTGCAACAGGATCTTCCTGGCATGCACTCGATACCGATGCTTTCCACAAAACTGAAGACACGATCTTATTCCTATCAAAACTGGCCAGGAGAACTTATTTAAACGTAAGCGAACAACTCGCTACAAAGTAGCTAAATACACTGATATTATCTACAGTTTTAGCTAACAACCACAGGTGGTTTAAATATTTACGTAAAGTTTTTGACGTTTCAAGTTGTACAGCCGCGACGTAACGCGACGCGATCGGCCCCCGCTCGAGCCGACGCAAGACTATCTCGGAATTCTCGGATACACTCGATCCTCGAGCTTTCGTACCGCGGCGCCCGTCCCTCTCGCGCAGCCGGTCACCTGCCGGTTAAAAAAATATGAGAAGCCTCACATTTCGGCGAAATGTGAACCAAACCAAACATTTTACTTGCAGACAGACAGGTACGGGACTACTTTATGTTGGGAGTCCTCTACGTGGGCTATGTATTCAGATACGTTCACGCGATACATGATAGACGTATTCCCTGAGACTAGTAGACAGTTGGATGCGTGTTCGCACGACCAGTCGGCAATTTTGCTAGATTATCTATTATTGCAGCTTCGTAAATTACATCGGCACGAGAGATTAGTGGCTGGTTAGTCTACAGCGACGGAAACTTCGTGTCGTCGATAATAACCCGAGCAAACAAAGAGAACATTTTAGCGCTGTGCCAGTAATCACCGATACAAACTAACCCATCGTATCCCAGCAGTAAATTCAATTACTCGTTGTTTTCCCGTTTTATCTCCGCTAAGAACATCCTACGTCAATATTTGAAGGCACAATATAAAGCAACCAGCACGATGTTCTGTTGACTCGAGCACATCAGATAAACAAACTTGATTTCACTGATATGCCACCCTGAAAGATTACACATCCTGCTGTAATGGTAACTGCGCGAATTAATTCGTAGAACTATTTGGGTTTAATTCCTACAATGAAACAATTTAGGTCGACCGTTACTCAGCAAATACGCAAACTGGCGTCCATTAAATTTTACGATATCCTAATTTGAGATCCGCGCTTACAACTTCAACAAAGTTACAGAGTACGTGCAAATAAATCTGTAATGAAAAACTTTTCAATGTTGAGCCGGCAACGTGAGCAGTTCTGTGAGCTGAGGTTTGATAGCTTCAACGAGGAGCTGCGGCAGCAATTTACCGCCTATTTACTTTAGCCTTCGACAAAACACATATGTATGTATAGCCACAACGTTGTTAATGTATATCTTCGTTCCTTTTTGGGCTCAAAGTAAGACGAAACAGAGTTAGCATGACGCGACGTGGACGCGGGCATGACACGGCAAAGCACTCAGAAAGTCAGCACCCCCAGGCTTAAAATAGAGTCCGAGCACCCGCAAACCGCTCGCAACTCTTAAATCCTATTAAAGGAGGTCGGTAGTACCTTTATTCATAGACTTCACCAATAATTTAATAGCGCTCCTTAACGCGGGTTCGCACTGGCGGGTAACAACAAAGACCTCAGTTTTTCCTCTAATAATGACTGCAGCATTTATATCGAATGATGCAACATTTCAATGGAAAACTGTACTGGCATGGGTGCTTACGTGATAAGATTACCACATAATATATACTCATGACGTTTGACCAAGTGACGACTACGTGATATACTGCAGGCATCAGGTGTCTTTCATTGAATCAGTTTTATTATATTATTGTTCTTGTGACATGATGAGACCTGCATTAATGTATATTATGGTCTTGTGAAGTGTGTGGTCATAATTTCAATCCACACATACAATAAGAGATTTCTTGATACTAAACTGCCTTAAGCCAAGTCGTAATGTGTATTACTAACACCTATTAAATTGATCAACTTAATCCACCCACAAATCCTGGGCAGAGAAAATTTATATTAAAACTGGGCTATAAATACTGGTCGCAGTTTCCTCGCTCCGTGTTAAAGCAAAAAGACCTGCACTCCGCAAACTCCGCAAGCCTGTGCACTAGTCCTTGTACTAATATTTTATTTTTAAAATAAAGCAGTCTGGGGTATCCTGTTCAAACTAGAATTTAGTTCAAAGTAGCTTCGAGTTGAATACACGAGAGGAATTGATGGTGTATCTCGTTAGGTTTAGATAAAAAATAACTGGTGCTTAATCTCGTTTGTTTTCTGCGTCATCCCTGTCAGTCAACTGAAAAAACGACAGTCAAGTTGGTGGATCAAATCCATGTAGGTACAAATTACCCAATTGCTTATTTCAAAGTGCTGTGAACATGATGTGAGGATGGATTTTAGGATGAATGTGGATAGCTTTTTATTTAGAGGGGGCCGAAGAAACTGCAATCCCAGAAGGGTTATTCAGAGGTGTACCTATAGTGTATATGTACGAAGGCATGTTTGTGAACGGCCGCCGTCAGTGGGGACTGGTCATCTCTTGTCTGCCACGCCTTATTTTAATTTCCGAACTGTTTTTTTTATTTTTTTTTGTATTTTTTTTTCATTATGGACGCCTTTAACGTGCACGTCTTTTTACATCGTTCTCACATACCTATATAATTTCAACATGACTGATGTTTCTTGTCCTTTCTTCTCCATAGATACCTTATACGCTTTGGAATGGGCAACTAGCTTCATCTTTCTGACTGACCGACACCTCGACAATTCAAAAGTGCCTGTAATTGGTTTATTTGAAGTAAATGCTTTGAATTTGAGTTTGATTACACCCACATTTCGGCAGTTATGCTTAAGTCCCATGTAATAGGGAGCGAGCCTATTGCCATCAACAGGGCACAAATCCAGACTCCAGGGTGCTACTGAGAAATTCTAGATAGAAAAATCCAATAACACTTTGCCCGACCTGGGAATCGAATCCAGGACCTCATATGCTTAGCAGTAGCTCTTGCGACCACTTGACCAACGAGGCAGTTGAATCGGAATGATGACATTATTTAATAATCAACTCCAAACAATATTTGTTTTCAAATAGTGCAAACAATAATATAAAAAGTGTAAAAGCTTAAAAAATGCCAAGTGTTAAACGTTTTAAATCAAGTGTTAGACAAGCACAGCGCTATCGTAGAAGTGACATCACGACTATGTAACTTCATACTAGCCGTTCATTGCCCGTACCCGCGACAAGGACGGGAATAATCCCCTCCTAAATCTCATAAAGCGTATAACTTCTTCATATTTACTTCGATTTAACAGATTTTTTCGATAATCTCATTTTTACCATGCCTTCTTTGAAATAACATTATTTTTTCAAACATTTTTAATAATTGTCATCATCCCTATTGTGTGCGAAACGATGGATAGATTATATGAAAGAAGATGTGGCCCGAAATCACTCCCTTTCCAGCCATATCGTCTTTGGGGATGACATGTAATAGAAGACGTATGGATGAACAAGACATGCAGCGCAGACCCCAAGACATACAGAAAAGGGAAACACGCGTAGCATGATCACAATAGAAACGAGTTTAGTCGACAAAAGAATAGACAAAATGAAATATATAATGAACAAACTGACAGTTTTTTTTATTCATGTCATTTTGTCAATTCTTTCAAGTCGATGCAATAGTTTTTATCCAACAAAGAAACGGGATCGATTGGCATAAAAAAAGTATTGATAATAACCACAACAACCACATTTATTTGAACATTCGAAAGTTACAATGTGGAGGTATCGTTGGTCCCAAACTAGTCGCAGCCTGTATCTTGGGCACCAATAAATAAATCCGTCCCCGGAGAACAAAATGATAACTGCCACTAACTTAGTGTTAGTGTTGTGTTGTGTCATTTTTGGGATCTGTGGGTGGTAACGCATCTGCAAAAGAAAATAACATAGTTTTTATACAGTAATTTACGATGTTACAAAATTTTACAATAGTACTAAAAGATTAGATTTAACACAGGCCAATTACGAGAACAAAGTGTTAATATAATATTATCTAAATGTATTTCTACTTGTCAGTATGACAAACAGTCAATTATGTTCTCGTGAAAAATATTCGACTAGATAATTATAAATGCAGTTACCATTTTATTCTCGTTCAAAACCAACCAGTCGCTTCGTACAAAGATGTGTTAGTAAAACAACTTTTACGATTTTGAACAGTAAATACATTTTTTTTTATCAACCCTTCGGGAACATTTGCATCAAACTGTCATAAGTTGAGCTAGATTTTAATGATATATTGTACTTTCACATCTGTATTTAGAAGGAAAATTTCTGTGTCAAAAATAAAAGATGCCCTAACAGAACTTGCAGCCAGTAACAGATCTGCAGTTATTTGTGGTTATTTTTATATTAATAATATATTGCAATAGAGTCGTTGTTCCTGGGCCTCAGCAAACTTTTTGATTATGTTGGTGACGGGTTCCATTTTAAGGTCACGATGGAGGTCGTCATTTCTTATATACCCAGGGCGAGTTAACCATACTCCTGTGTACCTTATTTTGGAATGTTTGTATCATTTTATTGGATGCCATACGTCACTGTCAGCCACGACTTTTACTATTGAGACGGACTGCACACATTGAGTCAAAAGTTAGACTGCACAATACTCGATATATACTCGAAACATTAACCACTAGGCCAAATAACTCTATTTAATGTTGTTCTTGAAATGAGTTAATACTTTCGATGCAATACTCTCAAGCATTAACACCTTATATTCTAACACTTCTAGTTCATTAACGCACAATCACAATATTAAAATTAATCATGGAAATGGCATTTATTTATTTTTTTAAGAACACCAATAGCATATACATTCAACAGTGGTCTGCATTTCGGTATTTCACACAAACGCGGCGGCGGCGGCTGACGGCCGATCGTTTACAATAAAAAGTTGATTCATTACGAGTGTCTTAATACATGATTCCTCAAGGAACGATTAGTTTTTATTGATCACAAACTGAACGTAAGGAATATTCGACATCTTTTTAAAAAAGAGTTAAAATACACAATTATAACGCTAGCAATAGAGACCAATTAGTTCAACCAGCAGCCTAATTGCGTAACACATTTTCGTAAACGATTACGACTAATCTGTTGTATTTTGACAGTTCAACAACATTCATTGCGTTATTTACATTGTTAGGCAGATTTTTTTATCGAACTTATGAAGCAATGGATTAGCAATCTGTTTCAAAACGATTCAGATTCCGACTAATTGTGAATTACGCAATTAGGGTACAGGTTTCAGACAGTTCTACTACTACTTCTGTTTCTAACTAAACTAATTGATAAGCATTCGTAAATATTGTTGGAGCTGCTGAAGATTATAAAAACAATGTTATTGTAAATACATTAATCTCTTAGTATTGTATAAAAGTATGTAAGCACTATATACCTTATAAGTGTAGTACTTGAGTATATTTTTATTATGACATTATGGCAATTCATTTAATTTAATGTTTTGTATTTCGTAACGTACAGGTGTGCTGCTGGGGAGTTTGTTGCGCCACTTCGTCTTCCCAGCTAAAGCACTAAAATGTGGTGAAGTACTGTCATATGCAATTTCGACGTTCAAAAGTGCTGATTATCAGTGTAATTCGAATAAATGACTATTGATTTTGATAAAGCTAGCAATTATTGGGTACAACTTGAATGTGCCCTGGCGGCTGAGAGTATGTCATGCTGACTCAAATGTCTCGCCGGTGTTGGCGTGTATGTTGGATAATTGAGTTTCCTTCAGAGCTGTTCTGGTAGCAATAACGATAATGAGGAAGATCATCACGATTTACCCATCTTTTTATACTATATATTTGAAGATTAATAATTACACTAAACTAATTTTATGTGATAAATGTGATTATGAGACTGTTTTATTAATAACGAATAATGTAATAGTTTTTTTTCATTCTTATAATAATAATCTGTCATTACATTAATAATACATAGTACAAAGATAGCAAATTAAGAAAACAAAACTCTGTTGGTTTTTACTAACAATTTGATTGTTTTTTAATGTTTTTGTTTTTTAGAAGAGAGAACCTATTTTTTGTCATACAACGATTTGGAAGACGTTTGTTACAAAGTTAATTTTGAATCAATTGAATTGAATAAAACTTATGTTGATAACCATTATCATAGTTTCATTAGGAAACTAAATTCAAAGTTAGAGAAAAAAAGTTTTACAATATTTACGAGAATAAGACGATATTTAAGTATTATCATCATTAGTAGCATACTGAAAACCCGTAGAATTAAAATGATAAGTAAAGAGTACAATATTTGATCTTATATAACTTAGACGATGATAGATTTTGACTAACTTCTTATTTATTAAATAAAATCACTATTTTAATAATTTGGCATGTTTCACTAAAAGTTTTCAAACATTGGAAAAATAACGTATTTTAAAAGCTAACAATCATCCGCCTATGTCCAGTATTTAAGGAGCAATCGACGTAAACTTATATTTCACAATAGTCCGGTTAAGTAGTCACGACCTCTCAAGGTCAACTACGAGATGCCATACAAAAAAAAAAACTTATTTTTAATTTTTCCTGAAAAGTTAAGTTTTTGTAATTATCATTTTATTCTCCGGGGACGGCGAAATATGTACAAGTTTTGGTATTTTTTAAGTAATTAAGCTTGTTAGTCTCATCGAGGCTATGAAACTAAGTGTTCAAACATAAAGTAATTAATGAAAAATAAAATCAATCTTATAAAAAATATTTACATATAAAATATTAAACTTCGTATAATTTCCGTTTATGCTGCTGTTCTGTATTGTGCGAGTGTGTGTATGTCTGGCTGTGTCTGTTTGTGTGTGGGAGTGTGTGTTCGGGCGTTTGTGGTGCAGTGCGAGTTGAATTATTTGGTTATACTTAGGATTATTTCAGTAGACGTGTATGAGTGTTCCAAGAGCCGTATTTTAACTGTGTGTTTCATTCGGGTTTAAGAGGAGTTATGAATCTTTTGAACATAGTTTACCTTATTGTAGATGTGGGTGTGGAAGAATGATGGAAGTCTTTGGGCATACGCAGAGTTTACTCCTGGGTCGGTATTCTGAATATTCTTTTACTTTGCAGAGCTTGTAAATCAGTTCTCTTTAACATTTTTAAGTGACTTTTCGAAATAATTAGTGAAAATTAACAATTATTAGTGAAGATCAAATTTTTCATAGTTTCAGACAGTCTTATAAGACCGTTTTCTTGTAGCGACAACCTGCTTTTATTGTCCCATCTCAAAAATCCACCCAGAATTATGTCATGATTGGTTGCATAACTCCATAAAGATAATCATTCAATCATAATCATTTAAAAGTTTATCTGCGCAGCTGTACGTGTTTGCCAAAGTTCCAGTTACAAATTTATCGCGATTTCTCTTTCTTACTCCATCATCAGCACCTGAAGACCATCTATCTATAACTTATTCATTGAGAAGCAACAAACCTGACATCAGACCTGTGGAAGAAGCTCAGGTTCACTTCCATTCATCAACTAGATAAGAACTGATAATCTTCGGCTGAACATATTTTCTGGAATCATAGTTAGCTATCTACCTGTTCAGCCGTTTCACGAAACATGAAACACTATCGATTAAGTCACCAGTCAAACAAACAAAAAAGTCAATATCGATTCAGCCGAGATACCCACACACACAGTATATAAAACTTCTAGCACGTCTCTGTTTCCGCCTGGTTTAAAAAACATATCTGGAATAGACTAGGATCTATTCTTAACCGCAAAATTATGTTTGTATTCATAGTATTTCCCTAAAAAACTATGAAAAACAAAGTTTTTAATGCGATTGTAACCGAAAAAAGACACTTGAGAACATCACCAAGAAACGATCCAACGATACCTGTTATACAAGCTTAGTACATTGAAGTATTTTTTTCCTCCTCCGCCTTCGGGCATTTATGGCGGAAGAGCATCCCTCATAGTTTTTTTTTTTTCGAAATTTCACTACATCTTCTTTAAAATTTCCATCGATTCAGTGCAAATAGTCCTCGAGTAAAATGGCTCAATTTTGTCAGTTTATGCCATTTGGCCTCGGAACCCTAAAAATAAAGGGACTGTTTTCATAGTTGATGAATAACATACATTGGCATTGACTCTTGTAAAATTCGAAGTTGGTTTGGACAATAATCCAACTTATCTAGGGTTCGTTGACCAGCAACGAGGTGAATAAGCCTAAGACCCTACAAGAAAACCTTATTAGCATAGCATAAGCATAGCATAGCATAATCAGCCTAATATGTTCCCACTGCTGGGACACAGGCCTCCTCTCTGTGAGAGGGAGTGGGCCGTAATCCACCACGAAGGCCCAGTGCGGGTTGGTAGATGTCACATATCTTCGAACTTTTGGTTCTAAGACATGCCGGTTTCCTCACGATGTTTTCCTTCACCATTTTGAGAGCAGTGGTGATGAAATAATTTACACAAAGTAAAGCGCCTGTCTGGGTTCGAACCTACGACTTACAGCTCGTAAGTCGCGGCCGTTACCACTGAGCCACCACTGCTCTTTTCTTTTTGCCCCGGGTTTAACCATTCTCTACACATTTTGCGACTTTAGCCGAGCCAAGCTTTATTTTATTAAAAACTAGCTGAACTTCGTACCGCTTCAGAAAATTTACTATCTGCATTTTTTTTCGTGTATTTTTCCCATGTTTACTGGTTATTATGGGCGGAGACAAAACCAAAAAACCAAAATTCAAAAAAATCGGTCATGCCGTTCTTGAGTTACAAATGGCGTAACTAACCCGACTTTATTTTATTTCAAGAGATAAATAAATAAATTACAAACAAAAAAGTCCAAATATGACTTGCAACATGCATCAATGTTTTTATTGGCAAATAAAAAAAAGCAATACGTCAAACGTCAAAGTCTTCAAATAGATTGTCTCGAATTTAATGTTTACAAAAATTTTGTACTTTCAGATTTTTTATTTATTTTAGTTTGTTTTGTAACAACATTGCATCTTATTTTTGTTTTCGTAGTGTAACTTTTAATAAAAACTAAAAATATGGCCGCTACTGTAGGTAAATATATTTTGGAAAATTTGTAATTCCTACCTAGAGCAATGTTTACGAAGTCATTTCATCTCATTAGTCATGATTATCATTCCAGTCTACTTTTGGTTCAATATTCAGTAAAGTTCTTAATAAAGAAATTCATTAACTAGTCAATATCCAATTTATTAATGCTTTCTAAAAAGAAAACGAAAAGCAAAAAAATAAGTAAATGTTTATTTGAATAATTAATTAGGTAGGTAGATACCTATATTTACCCAAGGTCAATGTTTCCATGAGGCTATGGTGTTTTTCCTACCTTGACAATGCGAATAAAAAAAAAACAGGAATGCACCCTAGAATTTACACCATTTTTTTTTTCATTAATCATAAACAACTTCCTATGTACAGTTACCCTCATAACAATACATCAAACAATGACATCGAAAACTGACAAGAATTAATTTGATTATCTACAATCTGTGCTCCATAATCTTGGAGTATCAATGTGTAGATACAATTAAACACACAATGCGTAATATGTTTTGTGGCTAAACATTGGTACTATAGGAGCAATGATTGTGGACAACAAGATGAATTCTTGTCGATGATTACATCTTCACTGACTGTGCCTACCTCTTTCAACAGATGACGCAGTTCTTACGAATATATCTGATATGATCGACCTGGCTATCGGTACGCCGGAGGTAAAACCACTGAAATTGTATCCCCAATTATATTCATCCTAAGTATTATCATAAGAAAACATCAAAAATTGGAATGAAAATTCACGGGCAATACAGTGTATAATCACCATTACCTGTAATAGTCTTTAGCGAGGGATTCTTAATACTGCGGGGGCCGCCAGATAGCGTCCGCAATTTACCGTCAAATGACTTCACTGAAATGTTAATTATGAAAGCGTCTTATGACACCGTAAAGTCATACCCCGGTGCTATCCATGACGGCCGTTATGTAGCGGCCAACCTCTTAAAACCGTAGCTTTACGTCATCATCATTATATTAGTCGAAAGCCGCCCACGACTGGACACTCCTCCCCCAGAACCGCGCCACATAGACTGAATAATTTGACACTATAGCTCCGCGAACTTGCAACATTTCAGTCTACCTCCCATAAGGGACTGTCCTATAATTGTAGCTGTCCAATTTGTTATTGGGTTTTCTTATATGAAAGTCCCTTTATACTAATATCGAGAGATTGGAACGGTGCCCGGTGAATGGGGATAGACGCCCCGCCTACCACATCCGTATGTCATTTGTTCATATACTTTCATTGACGATATATGAATACAGGTGAATTTTCTCATTCTTCCCACAGCATTAATCAACAATCACGACCGACAAAAGTGGGAAAAAAATCCTTTTATTTCCATTGATTTCCTTTCTTTGCGTATTGTAGACAGATGCAAAAAATCGGAGACAATGGGAACATTTTTCACAAAACAGGGTGATTCAAATGTATTCTTTTATCATTTCCGGGATTAGGAAATTGTCGTGACATTCTTGATTTAAGATCAAAGAGCGACGGTGTAGAGTTGTAGCTAACTTATAAAATCGTCATACTAGGCTCACAGATCCTATAATGTCAAAAAGTTTCAGTTGCCTGTCATTTCGGCAGCACCTCATACCAAATCAGAGCAATAAACTTGGTAGGAAACAAAGCTGCAGGGGATGAACTTTAACTTTTTATAATTGTATTTTTATGTACTTTTTTTTACTCACGCATTTTCCCCATTTTGGGGCAGACACGGAACTCCATTGCACCGGCTACAATCCTTACTTAAAGCTAAAATAAAAATATATACCTTGCAATCCATATTAATATTAGATTGTTTATATTTAATATTCAATACTTATGTACTTTAATATTAAAATTTAATCCATAATTTATAAATAAATTCGAAAGTAACTCTGTCTGTATGTTACATTTTCACGCCTAACCCACTGAACGAATTTCGAAAAAAAATGAACTAAGGAGACACATGGCATCCTACGAAAGACATTGGCTACTTTTTTTCCCGATACCACGTTCCCGTTGGATAATTTCCGACATCCACACGGGCGAAGACGATGGCAGACGTTAGTACTATGTAATTATAAATCTATTATCTAGGTTGGCGTGGTGGACTTCAGCATGCTGCAAACTGTTCTGCACTGCCTTGCCCAGCAGATGCGGGTGTTGGACAAGAACGTGGAATTACGGGGCAGCCTAGCGGTGATGCCCATCGTGAGGTCCACAGACAACTCTCAGACTGTAGCCATCCGCGAGTTCATCGTTGATACAGGGGTAATTCGTTTATTCTTTAGTAGATACCTGGTAACCTATATAACTACCTGGGTAAACAATTTTACAAGCTACCTCCATAAATAGAATACCAGTCAACCCCAATCTGCACTTTAATTTATTTTCTTCTGTATTTTCAGGTTCCTGGAAAATATGAACTAAGTAAGTAATTTTTTTGTTAAATATAAAGGAAGTACAAACTGTATCTACATCTTGTAATTCACGAACCCTCCAGGTGCACGTCCAGGTGATCTCACCACTTCTGAAATTTGAACAGCTTTTTCCAACAGTAGGACAGTAAGATAGCCTACCTATAAATCATTCATCATCATCATCATGTCAGCCGAAAGACGTCCACTGCTCCTGCTGCCACATAGGTCTCCCCCAAGCACCGCCACTGTGACCGGTTCTGGGCTTACTGGATCCAGCGGATTCCTGCGGCCTTCATAAGGTCCACCTTGTCCACGTCTTCCAACGCTACGTGTTCCGTAACGCGGTCGCCACTCCAGAACCTTTCGGCCCCATCGGCCATCTGTTATACGAACAATGTGCAGTGCCCACTGCCACTTAAGTTTGGCAATTCTTCGGTCGATGTCGGTCACCTTTTTTCTCCTGCAGATCTATTCATTTCTGATTTGATCACGTAGGGAATCTCCAAGCATAGCCCTTTCCGTTGCCCTTTGGGTGACTATTAGCCTTCTAATAGGGCACATTGCGAATGACAACGTTTCAGTGCCATATATAGTGGTCATCACTGGCAACACGCACTGGTCAAAGACTTTCGTCTTGATACACTGCGTTATGTGGGACGAGAAGATATTGCGTAGCATCCCAAACGCTGCCCAGCCGAGTCGGATTCGACGATTTACGTCTTTTTCGATTTACCTACCTAACTGGACAGTTTGTCCTAGGTAATCATCTTCATGAGAGTGGGTGGGATGGTCAAGACAAAGGTCCATGGTCCAAGTTGTCTTGTCCATGTTCATTTTAAGAACCAGTCTTACGGAAGCTCTATTGAAGTCATCGAGCATTGTACTGAGGACCTCCATAGTCTAAGCCATAACTAATATCGTCGACAAATCGAAGGTGAGTGAAGTACTTGCCATTGATGTTCGTGCCAACCCTTTTCTAAACCAGAACCTTGAAGAGATCCTCCATCATAGGTTTCGTGGTCTGGTCCTGGAGTCGGACTGACATACTGGCGTTCTTACATACACTTTAGCACCTCGATGTATCAATAGTCGATTTGGCACCGTTGAAGATACTGCAATACAGCCCATGTCTCGATCGAATCGAAGGCTTTCTCATGGTCCACAAACGCTAAGCAGGTTATATAGAAGACCGAAGAGTATAACCTGCCTCTCGCAGGTTAAACTCTTCGGGCTTCTATATAACCTGCCGCTGCGTATGTATGTGGTCTATGGTTCTACGGAATCCGGCCTGTTCGGGAGGCTGGAAGACGTCCGACCTGCGCGCGAGACGGCTCGTGATGACTCTCGAAAACTCAATTGACGGATATCTAAGTTCTTGAAAATCGACCTTCACCGTTTTAATACATACTGTATTAAGGACGCGATAGAGTTTATTAATGGCTCCAAGGCCTTTTCTAGAGAACTGCGTACTGGCACAGATAATATAATACTACGTACAGAACCCCAATCCCAAACAACGAAATGGCACCTCCCTAAGTCTGGCTATTGAGCTGGCTATTTTAGTTCGTCCAAATTTTCAACAGATGGCAGCATCAGCGACTCACTTATTGCCTGTAGAGACTGTAGTTTTACAACTTAAAACGCCATCTAGGAGTCGATCTACTTTTAAAACGTTTCGTGCAATCCTTTTTTTTATAAAGTTTTATAGTTCCAGGTTCAGAAAAAACATGTTATTAGATTTCTTTTAATGTCTATGTTAACGAATAGAAAAAAAAGTTGTTTGATTTAAATTAGTAACAATGAAGTGGTTACTGTGATGACAGGACAAATTGAGTAAAACGCCGTCGATTGCAAAGAGCTATAAACAAAAAGACTAACAGATGGCTACTTTTGTCATTTTAAGGGTTCGAATTGAAGTTTTAATTTTTACTAATCTTACTTTAACCAAAATTCTTCATTTCACGCTTTCTAATGATTGTTAATTTCATAATGATTACCATCCATGCTGCCATCTATGATTTCTTTTCAAGACTAATAATAATTAGTTCGAGTTGAGACCCGACTTTATTGGGCAGAGCCAGCTTCCGTAACTGAAAGCGGATGTTGGCAGAATCGTGTCCGCCAAACATGAGCTGTTGAGAGAAATCGAGAGGTTCTATGGACAGTTTTACACCAACCCCGGTGCGAATCTAGCAAACGACCCAAGAGCTTGTACGAGATGAGGATGGCTCTGAAGCAATTCGAAAACATCAAGGCCTGGCGGAAAATCCGTTCGTGAGGCCCTCCAGAACCTGTTTTATTCCGTCATACTCGAAGCCAAAATGCCGCAGGCATGGGACAGAGGTGTGGTGAAACTTTTCTTTAAGAAGCGCGACAATGCCCTGCTTAAAAATTATAGGCCCATCTCACTCCTGACCCATGTCTACAAGATGTTTTCATCACCTATAATGTTTTGTGAGTCATCACTTATAAATATTGTATTTAAATTCTTATTTTGTGTTGTTTATAAATTTCAGCGACAGAGCCGTTATCACCTGATCAAGAAAGTGTGCTAGTCGGTAAGCTTTCAGTGTTTAAACATTTCTATGTAACACATCACACATAACATCACGCCTTGTTTCCCCGAAGGGTTGGGCAGAGGTGTACCTATATTACACCCACATTTCGCCAGTTATGTTTTAGTCCCATGTAATAGGGGGCGAGCCTATTGCCATCTATCGGGCACAAATCCAGACATCGGGCTGCCACTGAGAAATTCCAGATTTCTATAAACACATGTTAATATAATTTTACTGGCCGTTCTTAAAATCTATGGATTATCTTTTCAGTTGAGCGCAAACGGAAGACTGGGCCACAAGCTGTGATGAGTAAGAGAATATGTTTTACACTTAAAAATAAGAAACATAGAAACATACTTCTTCATAAACTAAAAAACAAAATCGAGTGCTTTTTTTATAAAAAATACATGTACATTTGACTTTATGTAAATAAACATCCACCTTGTACCTATAAGATTAAAGCTCATTTGTTTTTCTTTGGCTTAGCTGGAGAGAGGTCAACCCAGCCTACTCCCGCTCCGAAAAGTGCTGGACATGTCAGTCCCCGTATGACGGCGCCGGGCGGCAGCCCAGCTGGGACAGCTACCGCCGCAGCAGCCCCCACCACCGCACAAGGCCCTGCAACCGGAATCGCTGGAACAGGACCCGGTCCGTCCGCGGAGAAGCTGTCCCTCGTCACACTCAGCAAATTCAACTTGTTAGAGAACACTGTTGCAGACCTTAGGGACCGCGTTTATGGAACCTCACCCAAAAACGAGGAAATATTGCAAGAAGTCAGGTACGTTTGAGTGTTTGATATTCATTGTGTCATGTATAATCAGTTGAATTTCAAATAAAACATCTGACCACGTTCCTTGTTTGGATACTTAAATTGCCGCTTAAGAGACGACAGGTGGTGGACTTTGCACTTCTCCGCACAATGTATTTGCACGAGCACAGACCAGTCAATCATCTACTGTGTCGGGCTTGGGGAGCTGGGTCACCTCGAACTACATGCACTAACTTCACCTTTTAATTTAATCATTATATTATAATTGTATTACTTCGTGGCACCAAATGCATATAACCGCCGCATATATCTCTCAAATCAAATTAAGATTATATTTATATACCTACCTAATTTCCGGTATGTCACAGATCATCAGGCAATCTGAAGGCTATCACGGACATGTGGACCAACATGAACGTGGCATCTCGTTTGGACGCCGCTGAAGAAGGCATCAGCAAGCTAAGCTCGCTAATTGAGGATCTTATCGCAGAGACTTCTGAAATTCAAAAGACTCTTGGTGCCGCACCGTAAGTTATGGTAGTTACCGTTACTAGTTACTTTGAATTGAGATAAACAGGGTGTTGCGTAAGTCCACGTTAAGCCGAAATCGGGTGATAGGTCAAGCTGAAAAAAAACTTTGTTATGTATTTTAAAAATTACCGACATTTATAAAACAAAACGAGAAAATCTACTGCCTGTGACGGTCTTTTAACTCCTGTTGCTACAATTTTTTTTTAATATTTTCTGTTAACTATTATGACGCGATCTACCACCCGACTCCGGCTTGACGTCGACTCACGGGACACTGTATATAGCGGTTTACCGCTAGTGAAGCAGACTCTAGTCATTAAAGCTTGAAAGCTTTTGAATTATACCTAACTTATTCTGACCGGTTTGCTCAAGGCTATGTTTAATTCATTCCATTTCAGGAACCTTATGACAACCAAAATGGCTGAAACAGCTCATGACTTGTTGAAATCAGGCCTGTCTCCAGCGGTACCAAGCAAACATGCTCCAAGTAGCCACCAGGCTGCACCGAGTTTTGACCATGAGATCTTGGCGACTAAAGATGAGCTCTTTCAGTTGCTGGGTCACGTGCAGACAATGAGAGACGACCTCAACGGGCTTTTTCAAGCCTTCTCCGATGCTATGAAGGATATCAAGCCTGACTTTGGTCTGTTGAAAAATGTATTTTATTGAAGAGAAATTCTATTGGTTCTTATATCACGGACGCTATTAAGTTCAATACAATCACAATTTCTCTAAATTTTCCTTTTCCTTTCGATAAATTCTATTTCATTTTCTCTTTATTACCGCTTGCTTTTTGCTTTTGAATTACGCAAAGCGCTTGCCATGTAGCCTCCTCGACCCCTAATAAATGCTTATCCTGCCATCGATATTACCAGTATAATTTCCCAGGTAGTATTATCAACAACGTCCTGGGATACGACCTAAGAATCGCGATTAGAAACTTGAATTTAGCTACATCTGATATTAGTGGGAGACGGTGGAATGGGGTTTCCTACCGATAAAAAAATCTTCAAACGATTTAAAACTTCAGCTAGAATGCAATGTCAAGGTAGATGATTCCTACTGCCGAAAACGATAGCACGTGGTGTTTTAAACTGTTTCATCAACAGCACTATAGACAACTAATCAAGTATATTTTTAGTGGCACCTGAACCTTCTCGACCCTCAAAGATAGAACTGATAGCGCCGGAAGTGGTAGTGGTAGAACCACCTGCACCCGCTGCAGTGGTCGCACCTAGTGCCGTGGGCGCAAGCAGTGCCGTGGGCGCACGCAGTGCCAAAGCCGATCCCAGTGCCGAGGCAGCACCCGGTGGTATGGTCGCACCTAGTGCCATGGTCTCACCCGTTCGATCAGCAGCAGGTATCTACCCACCTTGGAATCTACCCATTTGTACTAGTATTTGAGAATCGAAAATCAAAATCAAAAGATGCTATAAAAAAGGTTGATCCATAAATACTCACAATAATACTAAAAGGTGCTTCTAATTATTTAGAAACTTTTTTATTGGTCAGACCAAAAAGCCAGATTTTTTAAAATAAATTCCTAAAATTATTGTATTAAAATAGCTAAAACTTGTAAGTTTCGGTTAAACTGCTTGACAGGACTTATAGCAATGCAGACTACAGGTAATAAACATGAAACTTTATACCTTAGAGGTAGGTATAAAGCTGCAAACAGAAATCAAAGACCTGCGTTCCTGCACTTCCCAATCAATATCCATAATAGGTAAAACACCATGACTGTGCTTTTTGTAATGAGATAAGCGTTAAGCTTTAAAGAAATCCTTTGCTAATGTTAATAAAGAGCGACACCCTGCAGACTCCGATTTAGAAGATTAAAAAAACAGGCTCATAATGACTTACGGACCATGCGCACTAAGTGGTCACGATCAAGTCCATTAATCGCAGCGTCCAAATAAAGTATCTTATCGTATCCAATATGCATCGCACCTTAGCAGGGGCGTATTTACCCTAGGGCCAAAAGGGCCATGGCCCGGGGCGGCAGGCTGCGAGGGGCGGCGCAAGCCGCACCTCGTACTCAGCTTTGTCCGTCTTTCTTTTTGACTTTATATGTCTGAAGAAATTCAAAAAAAGCCTACCTAATTTACAAAAACTCAAACTCATTTGGTTGTAAGTTTGATAGACATCAAGACGCGGGGCTATCGCTTACTGCTCGGCAGCGGGGCGGCGACAATATGTCCGTCGGACTCCGTCGCGACTCCGGACTAGCCAGGATGTTTCGACGTTGCTCGTATCGTTTTTGTTCATGTCCATAAGCGAGAGCTATGGTCAGCGAGAGACGATGCTTGTACCAGCCTTGATAAAGATTGGAGCCTGGCCATCTCTCACGCCCGGCCATCCCTCGCGCCCGGTCCTGGTCCAGGCCATGGTACGGAGCGAGAGTGAATGGGAAGCTGTCACCTCCTTCTGCGAAGCAGTAATGCTCGCGAAGGAGGAGGCAGAGCGCGTGAGGGAGAGAACCTTGCTCCCTCACGCCCCTAGTAGCCCCTGGCGACGCCCTGGGCGTCGGGAATCCCGGCTACCAAAGGCGCGGGCTTGCGGACGGCGAACATTTTAGCTCACTGTCCAGGAAGGACCGGCATCGGCCCTAACAGACGGGGTCCGTTAGGGCCAGTGTCTGCCGGGTTGTTTGGAAGTGATACAGTGGCCCTGGCACAGGCAACTGAAGGAACACGGGTGGGTTTTAGTCAGTAAAAGTCTGACACGCCCTGCCGCTTAATGATTTCCCACAGAAACTAAAAGGGCTATTGGCTCAACAAAATTGGTTTAGGACGCAGCCTAATTGTGTAACACAGTATTACTCAGAATCTGAATCATTTTGAAGGATATTAATAGATAGATAAGGCTAATCCTTTCCATATGTTCGAAAAATGTATCTGCTAAACAACGTAAATAACGCAATGAATGTTGTTTGACTTTCAAAATGAAAGCCACAGCGGGATAATTGCGTAACAGACTAACGGTAACGTAAGTGTATTACGCAATTATCCCGCCGTATTAAAACAATTTACTATCGGTAGTTTCCAAAATTCTACAAGGTCGACACGGACGTAGAGGAAGTTTGTAGTTTCCAGGCTTAACATTACTTTTGTAGAAAATCAACGGGAATATTTTGATGCTTTTTAAGGTTGTGGTAAAAGAAAATTCTCAGAAGGAAACAGAAACAGTCACAAGAGAATAAATAATAATTATTAAGAGAAAGAAACGAGACGATGAGTGTCGCGAGGCAGAAGTGTTGTTCCAAGGATGTGATTTCAGGGTTTCGCCTTCTTCACCTTTTTCGCAATATGCGACTAATTGTTGGGCGAGTTAGGGAAGCACAAAACTTCATAAGACGTGGTAACCACAAATTTTGCATGTTTATGCAAATTGGATCCAATGTCTGAATAAGAAGTAAGAGTGAATGCATTAATATGCAAATTGGATCCAATGTCTGAATAAGAAGTAAGAGTGAATGCATTAAAAAAATGCTTGCCCAAAACATGCATAATCTCAGAAATAAAAGATCTTCAGTTAAAAATCGAAGAACGCTCACAGCTCGAAAACCATCCAGTTTTGACCCATAGTACACAAGACTTAATTTGCTGCTAATGGCCTCTTGTATAAACCCTTTTCAAGGAATAGGTGGAATTTACCTGTCACCCTGTAGAAGCTGAAGAGTTTGATAGCCAATCTGTCCATCAGGAAAAAAAATTTTGTTGGCATTCCGTCATTCTCAGCCCACATCAACACACTGCTAGATTTTAATTTTACAGTGAAAATGTTTGCTTTTTTCCGTTAATTTATGGGGCGGCAAACGTTATAGGCCCAGGGCGCTGAATCTTAAAATACGCCACTGCACCTTAGGCTGCGCCGACCAACTGGTCCCGTCAGAATAGTTGCGGCCAAACTTTGTCTACGTACTATCGTCGTGGCTATGAACTGACCGTACGCTGAAGCATCTTTGTCGGATCTCCTGCGACCAAGACCTTTATCAGTTTTCGAGGCCACGTAGAGCGCGAAGTCCTTTAGAAATAAAAACAAAAATATAAAACTTAGTCATTCGGTAAAGTATCATGGTAACTGAAACAATATTTTTTCTAGTGTCTCACACCCAGCAAGAGAACCTGAATCAGTTAGAAGCCCGTTTGCTAGAGAGGCTCGCTCAGCTGGAGAATGAAATAAAGAAGTGCTGCGACTCTGTCAAGAAGACAGACGGGAAGGTTAAAGACCAGGTACTCCCATTGGAAGTTTAAAAACCGAACAGTTTGACCTTAAAAGCGTGGCAGCAGGGCCGGTTGTTTAAATTTAGTGTTACTCAAACTCAATGTATTTGTTTCAATTATACCATTTATAGGCACTTTTGAATTGTCAATAAGTCAACTAGAAACATGAAGATAGTTACGAATTCCAAAGCACTGTAGGTTATTGTCGAGAAGAACGGGCAAGAAATTCCATGGACACTCTATTGTTACAAAATATTGGTTACATCATGAATTAAACTTGACTTGAATTTATACTTTATTGAGAAAGATCTAAAAATACAGTCTTTTAGCATCTTGTGGCCGTTGCATATCTAAACTGATCCTTAAACTAGCATGCACATTATTCAAATTGTAATTCTGTTACAGATGACTTCATTCCAAGATCAACTAGAGTATATGGCGGAACAAATCGCTGGTTTGGCAGTCCAGGGTGATTGCGGGAATCTATCGCCAGATCTTGTTAAGGATCTGCAAGGTACACTAGTCACACTTTTGAATGCATTTAGTCGCCGTGGAAGCGGCGAAGTTTAATAAACTATCGTCCCATTGACACGAAGAAGAAGAATTCATATATAGGCACAATATACCGCAAGTCGGTGTTAAAAAAAAAACGGTATAATTTGACCCTCAGTCTAGGTATTGAAACTACGGACTACTTACGTAAGGCTAGCTTAAGGTCAAAGACGCGCGTAATTAAATATTACAAAGGTAATTTTACCGTACAATTCAATACTAATACAACAACAAATTTAATTAAATTTTCCGCTTACAGTTGTTGTTCTTATTATTGTTGGACTAAAGTTTGTTTACTTTTTATATTTAGAAAATGATTGTTTAATTAAAAATAACTAGCTGTTGCCTGCGACTTCGTTTGCGTTCCAGGATGAAAAATAACCCATATGTCCTTATCCAAATCATGGTCTATCTTTGTGCCAAATTTCATCAAAATCCGTTCAGCCGTTTTGACGTGAAAGCGTAACAAACAAAAAAAACTTACTTTCTCATCTATACCTATACATACCGTATATAATAAATCTGTAGACGAAGCGTTCTTATAGACAAAAAAATATTTTTTAAAAATGTTGCGATGTTAAAGGATACCAATGGATGCATATCTACAATTTTTTGAATTTTTGTCTGTGTGTCAGTTTGTCTTTTTGGATGTGAGAGATATTTTTAAATTAGAACAGTAATCACATAAAAAGTACGAAACTAATATGGTTAACTATTACACTTAAATATTGTGTAGAACTCGGAGTAGTAATTAGTTTTTGTTTCATCGCAATCGCTTCTATCTATCAAAAGATATACCTAATCAATTTAAAGTGAATTTCATAACGTAATGTGCATACACGTAACGACATCTATTGACGCCAAATGGTACTAACGAATATAAGTGATAACCTTAGATTATGTTAATAATTACACGTCTTATGGGTGACTGTGGTATTTCAAAAAGTAATGATATTGATTATAATGTTATAAAAATCGCTATCTATTATTGGTGGTTGTTTATTGGTGCTAAAAGAATTTCAATTATAAAGTGGTGATGTAAGATGACAAATAACAACTTTTTTTAAAAATCAAATTAGTTTTCATTTAGAGGCAGAGCGAGTTTCGTGTTCACCGCTGTAATCGATAGATAGCGTTAAGCAAATTACGTCATCGCGGTGTTAAGAATTTGAGAGGAAGAGTGACACTCATTTGTTTATTAGCGTCAAGTTTTTTAAATGAAATGATTGGAATTCGGAAATAAATTAGTTTCGTAGGTAGATGTTGTTCTGGAGTTCTGTAGTCTAGATCTGGACCTAGGTCTTTGGATATTTGGTTCTGGATTTTGGATGAATTGGCTGTCTGACATACGGATTTGGTTGTGTGCATGTCAGACAGCCAATTCATTCAAAGGGTTATTTTTTATGAATGGATAATCGTACGGAAGATGAAACATAGTAAGCTGGTCCTGGTACCTTACAGTGGTCAACTGATCATGAACTGCGAAGAAACATTATTGTCACGGATTTCCTCAATAACGAACAGTATAGTTAGGTACTTATTGTGGCGCCGCCGCGCCGGTGCCAAAAATCAAGAAATCACACATACACAATATCACGCCTGTAATCCCAGAAGGTTAGGCAGAGGTGTACCTATAGTACACCCACATTTCGCCAGTTATGTTTTTAAGTCCCATGTAATAGGGCAAAATTCAAAATTCTAGACATTATCAGAGGTGATCTCAGTAAATGGGTAGCTCTTCACACGGGAAACGTACGTAGGAGGTCTTTCGAGGGGCAAGCAGATGTTAGGGGTTCTAACATCGTTTACAGATAAGCATTTTAATCATTAAAACAAGTGTTTGAGATATTATGTAGCTATTTATTAAGGATTTCCAACAAGGGATACATAGATCTGTTATATTATTACATGGGGATAGCTTAAATGTAAGAAAAAAGGTCATAATTGATTGTGTCCATTTGATGTTACATCTCAATGAAACTAATAATTGTAAATTTATTTTCTGTGCCTTGCCTTATTCTCAATATTTGTCTGATGGGCAAAATAGGCACATTTATTATTTAAATAAGTTAATTTATAATAGAACTTGCTTTTTTTAGAATAGAAATTTTGATTGTAATCAATTTATTACTGATTACAAACTGAAAAGTTATACAATGTATTTGCCACCTAGATGTAGGAGACAAATTGCTAATCTTTAAGCATACAATTTACAAAGTGACAAGGGTACATGTAGTGTACCGTCGATTACAGTTAGTAGTGGTACTAATACTACTTTTGATACGCCTTGTAGTTTAAACTATTAGGTGCGACAACGGGTGAGCCGCACATGTTGAATGTTGTACATCAAAATATGCAGGGTCTGTCCGGCAAAGAGTTAGAGTTAAGTTTATTTATGGAGAACTATGATGTTCATGTGTTATGTTTGACTGAACACTGATTGAAGGAACATGAAGTAGTGTTTATCGATGATGATAATTTTACAGTACAAAGTGCATTTGTGAGAAAAAGTGCTATTCGCGGTGGTTCTTTAGTTCTTGTTTCAAACAAGTTGAAATGTAAATAACGTTTAGATTTAGTTAATCTTTCTATCGAGCGCACTAATGAGTTGTCATGTTGAACTAGAGCAATTCGTTGTAATCTGCGTTTATCGCCCTCCATCTGGTGATTTTATTAGTTTTGAATCGGTAATGGAGGATTCTCTCAATAGGTTAAAATCAAGTAATAAGAGTATTATTTTATGTGGAGATTTTAATATTAATATTTTAGATGTTACTCCATTAAGTATTAGACTTCTCAATCTGTTTAGGTCTTATAATTTGATTAACTTGTTTTTGAACCAACTAGGATCACGGCATCTTCGTCAACTTGTCTTGATAATATATTTAGTAATTGTGATGCCAAAAATAAATTACTGTTAAGTGACTTAACGTCTGACCACTGTGGCTTATTAACTAGCTTCCCCATGACATTACATAAAAAACAGTATAAACTTGAATGCAGGCCTTATACAGCTAGTCGTTGTAACAAGTTTAAAAATAATATAGCTCATAGAATTACACCATCGTTAGTAGAACACGAGAATCCTAATGAAATTTACGGAACCCTTTTTGATGTTGTGCAAAAAGAATACCAGTCTATTTTCAAGACCAAAACCATTAACATTAATGGCACTTCCGTTGGCTTCAACCAATGGGCTACTACAGCAGCCTAATTGCGTAACACGTTTTCTTAAACGATTAATCTGTTTGATTTTAATAGTCCAACAACATTCATTGCGTTATTTACATTGTTGAGCAGAATTTTTTATCGAACTTATGAAGCAATGGATTAGCAATCTGTTTCAAAACGATTTAGATTCAAAACATTGTGTATTACGCAATTAGGGTTCAGGTATTTATAAAAGTAGAGAGAGACTATACGAGTTATATGGTTTGAAAAAATACAGGTTTGTTACTCCTTTCAGTATGTAAAAAAATATTCAAAATTATTTAAAAAGATTTGTGCTATTGCTAAATCAAAATTCTTAAGTCAGGCAGAGTAGTAAAGTCATACCATTATTTAAATCTGGTAATAAAAATATCATTTGCAATTTTAGGCCTATTTCTATCTTAACAGCATTTAGCAAAATATTTGAAAAGCTTAATCAGTTGCTAAGAGATTTTAACTTAAATAGCCTACTTCATAATGAACAATATGGCTTTACAAAAGGACGTTCGACTACAGATGCGGGTGTTGCTCTGCTGAAACACATATTCAATGCATGGGAGAAATCGCAAAATGCTATTAGAGTTTTCTGTGATCTCTCTAAAGCCTTTGATTGCGTGCGCCATGACACGCTTTTGCGTAAACTACGTCATTACGGTGTCCAAAACGATGCTCTCAACGTAATAAATTCTTATTTACATAATAGGTTTCAATGTGTAGATGTCGATGTTGTGAAATCTTCCGAGCTACCAGTTCAGTTAGATGTACCTCAAGGATCAATACTGGGTCCATTCTTGTTTTTAGTGTATATCAATGACTTGCCATTCTATTTAAATGATATCTGTGACGTTGTACTGTTTGCAGAAGATACCTCTCTTATTTTTAAAGTAGACAGGAATAGACAAGATTTTGACGACGTAAACAGTGCACTCTCAATGGTTACGGATTGGTTTACGTCCAATAACCTAGTTCTCAATGCCAAGAAAACGAAATGTGTGAAGTTTGTTTCACCGAATGTTAGAAATCTAGGACCCAACATCGTCTTAGATAAAGAGCTGCTTGAAACTGTAGACTCGGCGGTTTTTCTGGGCATAACATTAGATGCCAAACTTCAGTGGGGCCCACATATATTAAGCCTAGCGGGGAGGCTCAGTTCAGCCACCTAAGCCGTCAGGAAAGTATGACAATACACTGACGTTGATACAGCTCGGTTAGTCTATTTTAGCTATTTCCACAGCGTTATGTCCTACGGTATTCTGCTGTGGGGAAAAGCCGCTGATATTCAAAATATATTCGTCCTTCAAAAACGAGCTGTCCGAGCAATTTATCAGCTAGGAGCCAGAGTTTAGAGAGAGTGTAGAGATTTTTTTCAAGATATTGGTATTCTCACGGTGGCATCTCAATTCATTTTCGCCAACATCTTAAATTAGGCAAAATATACACTTATACACTAAAAACAGTGATTTTCACAATGTTAACACTAGAAATAAGAACAAACTACGTGCTCCCTTTCACCGGCTTCATAAGGTCCATAACTCATTTGTTGGGCTTGGTATAACCTTTTATAACAAGTTACCCTCTTCTTTACTAGATTTACCTTTTAATGCGTTTAAGGCTCAAGTTAAATCCAATCTTTGTTCAAAGGCATATTATACCATTAACGACTACTTAAACGATAAGAACTGTTGGTCGCTGTGATTAACTCAAGACAATGTTCGTGTTCTTTCTCCAGAATCAGCTTACCTACTGACAGGGTATATGAGTTCATTATTATTTTTTTATTTTGTAATCTTCATTTATTATTGACATGATCTACTCATTACAATGTTTTTTAATGAGCTGTATTGCAATATGTGGTTAGCTAGCGACCTCGACAATTGATAATATTATTCTTGCCTGAGCAACCGGCAGCAAGTTCGTCATGCTCCCTTAGATGTCACTGCTTTTCTTTTTTTTGGTATTGGCGTAGCTAGCTGACGTATGGCAATTAATTTAATGTTTTGGTAATCATCATCAGCCTAATTTAGTCCACTGCTGGACATAGGCCTCTCCTAATGAGCACCATAGCGCCCTGTCTTCAGCTTGACGCATCCAGCATCTGCCTGCAGTCTTTCGCAGATCGTCATCCCACCTGGCCGGAGGGCGTCCTACACTACGTTTGCCGAGTCGCGGTCTCCACTCAAGAACTCGTTTACCCCAGCGGTTGTCGGTTCTTCGCGAGATATGGCCGGCCCACTGCCACTTCAGCTTGCTAATTCTTAGAGTTATGTCGATAACTTTGGTTCTCTGTCGGATGTATTCGTTGCGAATTCTATCCTTCAGAGAGACTCCGAGCATAGCTCTTTCCATAGCTCGCTGAGCGACTTGAACTGGTGGACCAGCCCTATCGTGAGTGTCCACGTCTCAGCTCCTTAGGTCATGACGGGTAGGACGCACTGGTTGAAAACTATAGTTTTCAAGCATTGCGGTATGGATGACGAGAAGACTCGGCGTAGTTTCCCAAACGCTGCCCAGTCTAGCTGGATCATCCTCTTGGCCTCCCTCTGAAAATTGTTTTTACCTAACTGCAGAATTTGCCCAAGGTAAGTGTACTCGGAAACAATTTCGAGAGGGTGGCCATGTACGACGACCGGTCCCGGGTAAATGAGACCATTGATCATGACTTTGGTTTTATCCAAATTCATGCCAAGACCGATGCGTCGCAAGGCTGAAGCTAGGCCGTCCAGCATCTGGTTCAGCTCCTCCAACGACTCCGCCATTAAGACTATGTCATCAGCGAATCGCAGGTGTGAGATGTAATCGCCGTTTATGTTAATGCCCTTACCTTTCCACTCCAGCTTCTTAAACATATCTTCCAACGCGCTCGTGAACAGTTTCGGGGATATAACATCCCCCTGTCTCACTCCTCTGCGCATTTGTATGGGTTTGGGCTGGTGGTCCTATACTTGGACACTCATGGTGGCGGCGTCGTAAAGACATCTCAGTACCTCGATATAACGACAGTCTACTTGGCATCGCTGTAAGGATTCCAGAACAGCCCAGGTTTCGACAGAATCAAAGGCCTTATCATAGTCCACAAAGACACAATGGCTGATTATACTCGTACTCTTCGGACTTCTGTATAATCTGCCTCACTGTGTGTATGTGGTCTATGGTGCCATATCCTCCGCGAAACCCGGCCTGTTCCGGTGGCTGGAACTCGTCGAGTCTCCTGGCGAGACGGTTCGTGACCACTCGTGAGAACAGCTTATAGACGTGGCTCAGGAGTGAGATGGGTCTGTAGTTTTTAAGGAGGGCTTTATCTCCCTTCTTAAAAAAGAGCACCACCAAACTCCTGCTCCACGCCTTTGAAGTTCTCCCACTGTGAAGGACAGCGTTGGAGAGGTTCTGTAGTTCCTGTATAACAGGAGCTCTTCCAGCTTTTAAAAGCTCTTACGTTATGCCGTCCTCACCGGGGGCTTTTCCATTTTTAAGCTGTCTCAGAGCTAACACGATCTCGTCTTGACTGATGTCTGGCAGTTCGTCGGTATAGTGGCGTATCAGGGTGGCTCTGGAATCGTGGTCGTCTCGTTTGGAACGAGGGGCATGTGCAGCGTATAATCGGCCATAGAAATCCTCTATCTCGGCGAATATCTCCGGCTTCGACAATACAGTCCTCCCATCGTGCGTTTTAAGCTTCGTCAGGTGGCTCCTGCCAAGCTGCTGAGTGAATACTTTGGACCCTCGGTTTTGCTCTATTGCCTCTTCAATGAGGCGTGTGTTGAAGCTCCGAAGGTCGCGCCGTACCAACTTCGCAATTCGCTTGTTCAGGTCTAACCTATCTGACAAAGTCGCTTGGGTGGTTTCCCGTCTTTTTGCCAACAGCCTGAGAGTCTCATCCGAGAGTTTGGATTTCCTGCCAGTGCGCTGCTTTTGGCAGAACTTGATGCCCTCGTCTCTCAACGTTTCGACCAGATTGTGTAGGGTCTCGTCGGCGTCATCAGTGGGATCCAAGGCAACGAATCTATTCCCGAGAGCCCGCTGGAACTTCTCGGTGCCCGCCATGATTTGGATTGGGTTAGGTCGGAGCGTGGACTTCAACAGACGGTTTCTTTCAAGCTTTAAGTTGATATTCAGAGAGCCTCGGAGCAGTCGGTGATCAGATCCGGTATTGAACCTGTTGATCACTGAGACATCTCTGAATATGTGCTTGCTATCCGTCATGATGAAGTCGATCTCATTTTTTGTCACAGTGCCGGGACTTCGCCACGTCCACTTCCTTTGAGGCTGTTTCTTAAAGAAGGAGTTCATTAAGAACAGCCCCTCCTTCTCAAGGAAGTTGACAAGCGTTTGTCCCCTGTGATTACTAACTTCATAACCATGCGGGCCTATTCGGGATTCGTTGCCAGTCCGGGTTCCCACCTTGCCGTTAAAGTCCCCCATAACAACGTTGAAGTGAGCCTTAATGGTGTTGTGTAAGGCTTTGGGTATGTCTTCATACATATCCTCCACTTCATCATCCGAGTGTGCCGAGGTCGGTGCCTAGACCTGAATTACCTTCATGCTATACCGCTTGGATAGCCGAAGGATCAGGTACGCTACCCTGTTCGACACACTGGAGATTTCTTGAACGTTGTTAGTGCGGGCCTTATTAACGAGAAAACCTACGCCACCCTGAGATGTTTTATCGCCCTCGCGAAAGTACAGAAGATGACCCGAGTCTAGGGTTACGGTGTCCTCCCCCTCTCTACGGACTTCACATAACCCCAGAACATGCCATTTAATATTCTCTAACTCCACTGCCAACTGCGGTAGATGATGGTCGAGCCTCAGAGTTCGTCGGTTATACGTCGCCAGGGTCAATGTTTTCAGTAGTGAATGGTAGCCTACCGTAGCCCGGGGATTCCTAGCACCCCCTGCCCCGCCGTTACCATAGCCGCTACCATGGCCAGGAATAGCAAGGCGGCCGGGAACTGGGGGCCATTTTATGGCTTGTAAATTCATTTTGGGGTAATGCCCATAATCCCCACGCTGGGCATGCTTGTTGGGGATCGCAGTTTGGTGATGGAATTGTTCTGCAGGGGGCGCTGCTGCCCGCCCCTCGGTGTACGTCCCTTAGTCGCTTCCCTCTTACGACACCCACGGGAAGAGTTGGGGTGGTGCAATTCTAGCCCGGCACCACTCGGCTATGTTTTGGTAATTACTTACAATTGTTTAGAATCCAGTTCTTCTAACCGAACAGACAGCTGTGCTGCTGGGGAGTTTGTTGCGCCACTTCTTCTTCCCAGCTAAAGCACTAGGAAGTGGTGAAGGGCGGGCGTTTTGGGGGACTGTCTTATGTAATTTTGACGTTCGAAAAGTGCTGATTCACAGCCTAATTTGAATAAATGACTTTCGATTTTGATTTTTATACAAATCTCAATAATAATAGATTGATTATTTCATAAGTAGTTTTTTTTGCCAGTTTTTGATTAGATAATATTTTTCAACTGCGGTCTTAAAGCGTGATCCTTCTTCACCATGATAACGCTTCAGCACACTCTGCCAGTCGATTTATTGAGTACGGCAGGTGCAGCCTGGCGCCTCGATTATTATTTATCCTCCAAAATCAAAGTGACACTTCGTCGCATTGACATTATAAAGTCTAAAGACACCGTGACTGCATTCGAAAGGGCTGTGGTAGATAACCCCAGCTAGCGCTTCCCACCAGGCAATATCGGAAGACTTACTTTTCAATGGAGGAGTGGTACCTACACATTACAATTTTCCGACATGCAAGCGAACGAAGTCGCGGGCACAGCTAGTTTATAATAAAAGTAAGGATTTATTAGCATTTTTATCTTACAAGAAACAAATAAATGTATGCGGTGAAATATTTATTATAAGGCAATAACATACAAATTGTTATTAAGTATGTTTTTGTCTTTTAATATTCGTAGCACAACCTCACCGATACCCAGAAGCAGGCCCGGGTGGAATGGTGCCGTGATCTGATAAAGAAATTTGAAGCAGGGTCGGTTCGGCATGCTTACGACATCATTACAGGTGATGAGTCTAGGATTTATCAATACGACCCAGCAACAAAGCGCCAGTCGATAGTTTGGGTGTTTCAAAACGAATCAACGCCTTTGGTAGGCGAAGCAATCTAGAAGGGGGAAGATTTTGATCGCAAGCTTTCCCAAATTGACTGCCTACTTGGTATCAATTCCTTTACGGAACCAAAGAAGCATCAACGCGGAATGGTATACTACCAAATGATTGGCAAAGTTTTCTCTGTTGTGAGCAACAAGCGACCAAACACAGGGCTCCGCGGGCTACTGCTCCACCACGACAACGCGCAGCACGCCCGTCAAACTCCTGGGTCACCCTCCATCCAGAAAATAAAAAATCTTCTCAAAAGGATACAATGTTCGTCGCCGGAAGATGCTCTGTCAGCTTTCGAGCAGGTTGTAAACGAGGTGTCTACGGCGGATTGGAAAAAGGGTTTCGAAAACTGGTTCAGGCGCATGAAACTTTGTAAAGAGGCTAGTGTAGAGTACTTTGAAAAGATTGAATGAAACAATAATAACCTATAGAACATCTATTTTTATTTTCTCAAAACTTTCTGAGGTTCCCACGTATTTATCAGATTCGGCTCTAGGTCTAGGTTCATCAACACTTACAATCTTTCTGATGTCAATGAAGGGTTAAACCGCAATTTAACGTGTTAAAAAGTTTGACGCGAGCACCTTACCACCTTGTAAGAGTGAGCTTCTGCAGCGTTTTATTGAGCTTCTTCACGGTTCAGGCGGTATTTTCATTAGATATTCGGTATTCGTATTTAAATGTGTTGTAATTACATTTGTAATTAAATAAGGAGTTTAACATATAATTTAATTACTGTAAGACTTCCATTAGACCAATAACAACTTAAGTAGAAAGTGGTCCAAGGGGCTCGCGCGTCAAAAGTTTATGCATCTTTCCTCAACTACTAAAAAATATTTAAAAAGACAAAAGAAAACTAATTCTATCCGAGGCGGGGTGGTAAAATGTTATTAATTCATGCAGTTATTCTGTCATTGCAATTTTTACGATATCCAATGGGGGACACTTCTTACCAGTTTGTGGGCCCAGAAATGAATCCTGTATCCGCCCGTCGTGTTTTATAGACATCTTATTATCACGCTCGCGCTCACACTGACAGCGAGCAATTTTGACTGTGTCTGAGGGATGTTTGGCAGCTACGATTGGTCTGGCTGCTTACAAATAGTATTGAAATAGTTCCCTTGTGTCTTAATTTGTATGTATGATAAATACATACAAATTAAGATACAAGTTATGACACGTCTTAATTTGTATGTATGATATATATTTATATACAAATTAAGACACAGACTAGAAGTAAGATGACGTCACCTATTAATAGGTACAATCTGCATACTGCGTCCTCAAACCCATAATAAACAACAAACCTACTTATCTCAATGCTGCAGGTTTGATGAAGCTGTTCGAAACGGTGCACAACATGCAGGCTCAATTGCAGCAGGTCCACGAAACAGCCCTCAACCTCGCCGCTGAGAAGGAGGACCGGCAAAACCATATCGACGTAATTACACACCTCAAGGCTCTTTTTATTCAGCTCCTCACCTTGCTTCAGAAGCCCTGATTTGTTTTAATTTCATCGATCGAGCCTGGTTTGCCAATGATCGTTTGTATTAGAAGTTAGACAACACATTTAAACCTTTGTTAGTCTGCATTCCCTGGTATCATAATCTCATGGGGCGCTTACACGAGGAACCAAAATTGTGCTATTTATTGTTGTCGATTACTAAGTACCTATATCTACAATCCTGGAATTGGGATGATGACTAATATTAAAAAATTTCGAAAAAATATATAATTTGAAAGAATGCATAGTAAAAATGAGAAATTTCGAAAACTTGCTAAATCGATGTAAATTTGAAGAAGCTACACGTTTTAAAAGTTTTTGGAGGGGATTAGTCCCGTCCTTGTCACGCGGTAAGGACAATGTATGGCGCTAGTATGAAGTTAGGTACCTGGTCGTGACGTCACTTCTACGATAGTGCTGTCTTGTCTAACCTTTATCTTAAAACGTTTATAACTTGGCAATTTTTTAAGATTTTACAAGTTTAATAATATAGTTTGCACTACATGGAAACAAAAATTTCTTTTAGATTAAATTAAAAAATTGTCATCACCATTGCCGTAAATTGCTTGGTTTTGCTAATATTGCACAATTGCCAAGAACTGCGCCGTTAATTGCCCGTGTGAGCACATCTTCTGGCTGTGATCTGTCAATAAGATTGCTAATAAATTTGGATGAAGATGGTGTGATAGGGATCAATTCATCATTTAACTTCGATCTCTCAAATTGTTCTCGTCTCTAAAGCACTTCAAATAACGCCCACCACATTATAATTTCAGGCTCTTTTGGAACAAATCGAACTGCTTAAAGTCATCAAACTGGACCGCGAGGATATGGTGGAGGCTCTAGCAGACAAGGCAGACCTGCGCATGTTGGCACGAAAGGTGTCTCACGACCAATTCGACAGTGCCTGCGATGACCTATCCAAAGGATTGGAACATGCTCTCGGGAAACTTAACGTGCAGGTCCGTGATTATTGGCATATTTCATTAGTATTAGTACAGTAATTCCAAAACATAGTCCTACTACGAGCCGTATTAGTACCTATTAGTGCAATATCTCTGTCATTCAGTAACTAAACACAAATTGATGTTCCGGATAACAAGGTTCAGTGATACCTCCAACTCATTCCGGTATTTAGATAGGACAAGCATCTGAATGTTACATTGTGCAAGGTCAACGTGACGCACACTACACGAACTCATTCAGCCATAGCAAAAAAATATTAGTTATCAAAAGCTGTACCTCACACCTATTCAAGCCTATTATTAAATAGTCAAACGAACTTAATACAACAATAATTGTAGTACCGGTGTATTTTGAAGAAATAAGCAAAAAATTAAAGTATTGTACACGTGTAACTCAGCTATTATTAATGTTCTTTGCTTGCTGGATCTATCGAAAATTTGTGTCATAATGTTTCATTATCTTGAGAAACACTGATTTTCTTTTAGGAATCTCTATGGCAACAAGCATTGGATGACATACAGCGCGAGATCGAGCAGAAACTGGACAAGATGGAGCTGTCTCCTGTAAAAGACTTCTTTAATAACAAACTGAAGCAACTCCAACACAATCTGAAACAGATGGCCGCGCTGCGCCGCGAAGCAGAGGCTGCCGGAACTAAGAGAAGACTACTGAGGTGACCTGAACCTTAGTACTGTTTTAATAGCTCACATACCTACATGAGATAGGCATTTATATATTTCTTTGGATCACCAACAATTATAAACAGTTGTTGGTGATCCAAACGGTGATTCAAATGGTGGTAACTTACAAAAAAATATTAGAAATAAAATAATTTAATAACAAGTTGCGGTGAATAGTACTTATTGAATTAATTAAACTAAATTAAATTAAAACAAAACAAACTAAACTAAATAAAACTAGATAATACAAAAAATAAGTGCTATGAAACCTAAGGTATCAATAGATCTACCGCAAGACCTTGACAACTATGTGACTTTGAAGGCGCTTTTATTTTGTAGTATGTAGTACATGAGCGGTTTCCGTAGTTCAACTGTTAGATAGGTCCCTACTACAGTTACTGGCATGCAGTTTCACGTTCCTGCGATTTGCTGTGTTGTTTCAATAAGGCGGATCTCACACTCACGTAAAAACGCGTTTCCGCGTGGGGGCACTAGGCTCCGTTTCCCGCGTCTCGTAGCGTGGCGCGTTGAGCGAAGACCGATTGTATTCTTGTCTCAATGTAGTAAAAAAAAACTGACCAAATGCTTTTCTTCACTAGGGATGTCAACTGTATATCGTGTGATGCGAAGGCTGTGATGGCGATGGACGCGCCCCCGCCACAACCTTCTAAGCCACTGCCGGCCAACTTGTCTATGAAACCCTATCTGAGTTATGAATTAGGTTTGTCACTATACCCACTACCATAATAAATTAGGTGTGTCCTATGGGTCTCGAAGTTGAGATTCGCTTTTAGGTATAAGCACATAGTACCTATGGTAGGTCGTTTGGTCCTGCGCCTGATCTGTCTCCGGTCGTATCGGTTTGCCTTCCCATCGGACTATGAAAGTGGGGAAGAGTGCACTCTGCACCTGTGTCTGCAAACACACTAGTGCATGATTTGGCCGAAATTGGCCGCCATGGCCGAAATACGGTCTGGAAGACTATACATATATTTATGGTTCGCTAATCTACACTTGTTATGTAGCCGACCTCATTAGCGCCACTGCTGCCGCTATTAAATGCCTAATCCGGCCACAACAGCAGTAGTTTTATACTTTGGTTTATTTTATAATTTAGGATTGCCTGTGTTTAGATATAGACTAGTTTCCCACATGTACCATGTATGATGATGTATTCTCGCAGACGCAATCCGTAAGAATCAAGCGAGCAGTTTAACGCAACGCAACATGCACGACTGGGAGCACGTTCAGAAACAGATGCAACCTTATAAACCTCACAAAGTCAGGTAGACACATTTCCATTTCAAAAATTAAAATAAAAAAAATAAGGATTTTTTTCGTCGTATCGAGGATTCCATTTCCATGTTCGAAAAAGCCTCGACCGGAATTTGGCCACGTCGACAGCGTTAACATTGGCCTGGCAAGCGTCTTCCATAGTGGTGTTATTGCACAGAGAGCACGACAGGAGGTAGGCATTGCTTGTGTTGTGGCGACAGAGTCGCATTACGGCTCATCGGAGTAGGTCCCACACCCACTTGACTAATACATGTATATAGCATAGCCTAATCAGTCTTGAACATTCAAAAATATATCCTTAAAACAATAAATGATGCTCTCCTCGCTGAGAGGGAGTCAGACTCGTGGATTTTCAAAAATTACATGCATCAAAAATACTTTTTAACAATAACTTTGATACATAAATAGAAAATCAAACACTAATCATATCACATCTCACATCACATCAATCATTCAATACGATATCTTTTAGCTAAACGGGGTCTTCTTTTATCGTTTTTACACAGATCGGAAACGGACAAGCATTTGTGCAACCGCTACTGTGGCGGGTCGCACACTGTGACGACTCCCGCACAGCGCGTCGCACGTCTCGGACACTTTATAAAGCAATGGGGGCCAGAGGTGCTTCCACTGTCTTCTGGATTCGCAGCTGGTGACGATGGCAGGGTAAGTATTTTTTCACTCTTTACAGGCGACATCGAAAGGAGTGCTGAAGCTTCATTTTAAAATACCATACTTTATGAATGAATGATTGAAATGGTTTGACCAGACTCAATCAATCGAATGAACCCCAAGATTTGCACTAGTCCCTGAAGCCTCATGTTTCATGGTGCTACAGAGGTGGCTGCATGGTGGCTGGTGCTACATGGTGCTCTGTTATGGTAGGGTTGACGTGCCCGTAGGATAGGGAGGAGAGTCAGCCGTACCGGATATGCATCCTAGAGTAGGCATTGGTCTAGTGGAGAGACGGATAATACTTATATTTTATTGGCGTCGCAGCCGGGTTTATCAGGTCGAGCTCCACCGGTGAATCTTTTGGTGGGTTTCAACTGCTTTCATGGCTCTTTTCTATGTCATTGCTCTGATGTGATACATGTTGCTGTGTTCAATGTCTTCGTCTGAGGTCTCGCTACTAACCGTTTCCGGTTTTTGTAAATTTCATTAGCAGCATTCTCGATCTTTTGCCATGTCCATCCAAAAATTGATTCCCTTTTCGAAGTATTTCTTGTCCTGAGCTATCGTTCGAGTGCCAAATCGATATACGATCGATAACGACAGAGGGTTTGCAAAACGACAGACTCGAATTTCAACGAATTAGCAGTGGTTCGGCTAAAGAAGCTGTTTTCTTTAGCCGAACCACTGCTAATTCGTTCGCACGCGCTCTTGCGCCTTATAGCCGTCCATTTTGTTCAACTAAATAAGCTTTTTATTAAACGGAACCTTTGTAATATCACTTTTGTGCCCGTCTGTCACAGAGTTAGTTTAGTCTGACATCAGGCCGGTATAAATAATATTAGAATGATGTTGCAAATACCCGCGGAAACAATGGAAAACATAGACGATCGATGATGTTGATTAAGATAGATACCAATTGTATAATTATAAGTTTGCAGCTTCGAAAGACATGTGATAACTGCGTTGTGCAAAACGAAAAATCTCTATCAGTTGGTTGCATAATAAATAACATAAAGTCTGTGCATCATACGGAAACAGTCACCATTACATTTTTAAGGTATACATAATGTTATTAAACTTGAGCGCAACCGGTAAGCTCTGTAGGTCAAAAAAAACCCCGAGACACATACTTAAAAGAATTTTACTCACTTATTTTATGTTATTAATTTACTGAGAAGTTAGCGCGATTTTTGTGTCCACAGTAACTGGCCTATCTACATAAATACTACTTTTTCTTTTTTTGTTCTTGCAGCTTTATAAAATCAGCACGTCAGAAGGCGCGAACGTTGGTCCAGGTAAGTAGTTCAGGTTTTTAGCTATGAAACAACACTGAAGTCTTACTTTACAAAAGTGATTGAGATGTAGGGGCACGCAGTTAAAACTACCCATTGCCATCTGTTCCTGCTTGAAAAAAATATATTCAACAGCAACTGGAATTGAATGCCATCAGCAATTGTAGTCATAGTTCTAATAAAGGAAATAATGCTGACGTCATAAAAACTGCTATACAAAGCCATATTGAACGATAATCCACAGACTTTAAAGTTTAACTGATACCGCACGTGATTACTATTTTCGCTATAGAACAGTTAATAAATAAGAGTGGCGGGCGTAGTGTGCCTTGGCGGGGCCCCGTATAAAAAAATATTTGGGGGCCCATAAGAAGGGTAAAGATTTATCACAAAAGAAAAAAAAATGTTTGCATAAAATTAAAAGAAATATTTATTCATCATAATTATCTATCTGTCACTTTTTCCAAAAAATTTACAAACAATTCAAATTAAATATACACTCACTCTCCTTGTCGTTTTTTCGGCAAACTGATTTATTAAATCGTTTATAGCTCAAACTCAAACTCAAACTCAAATCATTTATTTCAATTAAACCATTTACAGGCACTTTTGAATTGTCAAGGAGTCGGTCAGTCAGAAATATGAAGCTAGTTGCCCATTCCAAAGCGTAGTAGGTACCTATGGAGAAGAACGGGCAAGAAACTCCATGGACACTCTTTTAAATAATAATGTTTTTACATATATCTTAGTTACATCGATTAATGTTGTTCACTATAAGTGAGAACGATGTACAAAAAACCGTACACGTTAAAAGCGTCCAGAGTGCATCAAAACATAATTAAAAACAATCCAGCTAATAATTTATTAAAATAAGCCCTGGCAGCTAAGAGATGACCAGTCCCAACTGACGGCGCCCGTTCACGAACATGACGCATGGATCAGCACCATTCAGCTCAACCATTTTGAAGGGAGCTAAATGATCCGACACACGCGCCACCGTCAGCGAGACATTTGAGTGAGCATGACATACTATCAGCCGCCAAGGCACATTCAAGTCAATCTATGACATTACCCGGTAAATGGTAGCTCTATAGTACAAAGTACTCACATCTGTGCAATGCATCTATATAATAAAAAGGAGATTGAGTTTATATAATGCAAATAAATTCTTACTATCTTCAGCAGCTTCAACAGTGATTCGAATGTCAATTAATTAGTTGTGGTGTGGAGCAGGACCGGCATTAAGCCAGGCATTTTTATCAGTTATGTAGTCCTCCAACCTATAATATGCCTGCCTGAATAGTGTGCGTTTGACAAAGGATTTGAATTTTGTCTCATTCAGTTGAAGTATGTGGGGAGGTATTTTATTATAACATTTTAAACAGTACCCCATGAAAGATGAGTCTACTTTAGCCAGTCTGAAACCTGGTTGAACTAATAGGTCCCGATTTCTAGTACTATAATTATGTCTTTCACCTCTTTTACTGTAAAGATGTAAATTTTTTCTTACGTACATGATGTTTTCATAGATGTATTGACAAGGTACAGTCATGATGTTAATATCCTTAAACAATTCCCTTAGAGAATCGCGCCTGCGGAGATTATATATGGCTCTGATGGCTCTTTTCTGCAGAATAAAAATAGACTCGATGTCTGCAGCCCGTCCCCAAAGCAAAATACCGTAAGACATGACACTATGAAAGTAACTAAAATAGACCAGCCTCGCGGTATCTACATCAGTAAATTGACGGATTTTTCTGACAGCGTAAGCTGCTGAACTTAGCCGTCCTGCTAGAGATGTTAAATGAGGACCCCATTGTAGCCTTGAGTCGAGCGTGATCCCCAAGAAAACCGTTTTATCGACGAATTCTAGCTTCTCTTGATTCAATACTATCTCACAATCACTACTCTTGACGTTTGGTAAAGAAAATCTTATACACTTAGTTTTATTTCCATTTAGTACTAAATTATTAGCCGTGAACCAATTTTGGACCAGCAGTAGGGCGTTATTTACGTCGTCAAAATTTGAAGCACGTCTATCTACCTTAAAAATTAAGGAAGTATCGTCAGCAAATAACACCATTTGTGGTTGATTTATTAATAAATGGAGTAGGTCATTAATATATACTAAAAAGAGGAAAGGACCCAATATCGAGCCTTGTGGAACACCCATTTTTACCTTTAAACCAAGTGAATTGACACCATTTATTTGAACTTGCTGTTGTCTATCATTTAAATAAGATTTTATTAAACTAAGCGCAAGTTTTCCAAGTCCGTAATGCTCAAGTTTCAAAAGCAGGGTTTCGTGATCGACGCAATCAAATGCCTTGGAGAGGTCACAAAAGATTCCTATGGCGTCTTGAGCATCTTCCCACGCGTTAAAAATATGTTTTAATAAGGTAACACCAGCGTCGGTCGTACATAGCCTAAGATGACTTTAGTTTTTCAAAAGTTTCTGCCTCTATGTACTATTATAGTGACAGGTCTGACAGGCGTTCATGTCGGGGGTCCCGTTTATTTGATACGGCAGATACGGCGGTAGCTACGCCCCTGTTAGTAACATAACATCACGCCTGTTTTTGCCTTCACCTTGGAGTTTGTTTCAGTTTTCTTCCCAGATATGTTACACCGAACTCATCTAGTTTTAAAACAAAATTTGATTTTGACGTGTTTTTTTAAACCAATTTACGGAAGAAATATCATTTATTTCTCCATTTATGTTTTAATCCCATGTAATAGGGGTTGAACAAATTGCCATCGACCGGGTTGAAAATCCATCAACACCGCGAGTGTTCGCCGAACCCAGGAGTTTATGCTCAGCAGTAAAGCAGTATTAATAAATTAATTGTTTTAAAGGCGGCGCGGTAGAGGGCGCGACCGCGGCGGTATGCACGCCAAAGTCTCCAGTGAAGAAGGCCGAGCCTCCCAAAGGGCCCAAGCCTACTGTCATCAGCGCTGTTAGTTTTTTTTTAATACTTTGCCTTTCATTGTTCTAATATATTTTTTTATATTTGTAGGACAAATTTCTTTTTCTTCACAGTACACTACAGTATGATCTTATAATTACTCAGAATACATTCTGTCTCCCCTGACAAGTCGGCGATTTATCGGAAGCGACTTTTTTACGAAAATGCTACATAACATAAACTCACGCCTTCTTCCCATGGGGGTAAGCAGAAACCAAAGAACGCCACCTGCTACGATCCTTACATACTCCTTTTGCCTCGTTTACTTTCATACATCTGGTCGTACACGCGCGCCGCGCCGTGCCGGTTGCGAGTACTACGCACCTGACCTTTCTGAAGAACATCACCAATAAGTTCCTGGTGTCCTCCTAGGGTGTCCCTCCCGGCGTTTTCATTCACAGTTGCCTTGTAAATACTTTTTTTTAGTCTCTTTTCATTCATCCTCTAAACATGACCAAACCATCTAAGCATACCCTTTTCAATTACCACCACCCAGTCACCGCCCTTCAGCAGACACTGTTGCACCCTGCAGCTTGCCCGATTTTCATCCTTTTGAGCGCTCTTACTAACTCTTCTATTTTTATATCATTCTCTTCATCTACATCTGAGCTTGGGGTCTTCAAAACTGGCGTCTGCCCAGTTACCCAAGGAGTGGGCACACTATCCTGACGAAAATGCGAATTAACGATAAACAATCGTTCTAAATAGCCTGGATAAAAATCACATTTTCATAAAAAAGGTCTCTTACTAAGTCGGCGGTCGCCGGTCGGCGAAATTTATTAATATTTTGGTACTTATCCTTCCAGGAATGCCGCTGTTTGGACCCCACAGCAGGTATGAAAGCTTCGGTTTCTTCAGGTCCAAAATTTGACACTCTCACATCTTTGTTATAACTGGCAAATTGAGGATTGAAATATAAAACAAGTATCAATCATTGTTGATTTCTTGTTAACGGACTATCTCTTTTTATACCGACTACATTGAGGTGTTAATGGTCTGGCAAGATCGTGCGCGACCGTCCCGCGAAATAACGGACGTTGGCGGGGACGAGGTAGTCTAAGACTTCTGACTTCTCAGTCTTATTTACAGCATGTATTATAAATATAAGGATGTGGTACAGACCCAAATATAAAGAAAAAATAATCAGATGTCCCAGACATTTGAGTCGAGTAGGTATTGAAGTTTTGTATGGGACAGTTCATAATCTTTGGTACCAACCAAAGATTATGGAGATTTTTTTTCAGTTTGATGGTCTGTATTACACCCATAAATTTGACCACACCTTACTGATACATGCTGTATATAGCAAACTTTGAGAATAAACCTTGTTCGTATAATTATAGTTAACGTGCATATTCTTTAATGACAGCGATTAAGCGTTTTATACGAATATGAACATTGAATTTCGTACGAAAAGCTAATAAACTTAGCTTCAGTAAAGTCGTAAGTTTGCTCTGAAGATCTCAGCCTCAATATTAGGATCGATTTAGTGGCAAAGCATTTACATTTACCCTCTTATTTATAAACTTTGTTTAAAGTTAAGTTTCAATGTTATAGTGTTAATTCTTTTAATACGTTTTATGTATTGAAAAAGTATCGAACTTGTTCGTGAACGCTGTTATTGATGGGAAAAGTATTAAATCTTCCGAATATAACATTTCTTGATCAGACCAGACACCCCTTAGTTTGATTTCAGATTTGCCTATTTCTGTTTCAGAGCGCCCTCCACCAAAGATATGAATGGATATTAGTAGCATTTCGTCATTTTCGAAATCCTTTTTTTTATAATCTTTCTAAATTGTGTACATAATTTATTGTTAATCACTATAATGTACGTAAGATTTATTGTAAATTTTAGTTTTGTTATTGTCTATAATAAAATTAAAAACATAACCTTTATTTTATGATTTTAATGGTAAATCAATTACCATACAATATTAGCTTACATATAATTCGTATCACTAGGTATTATAAAAAATGTCTTTTGACCAGTTTCTTTTTTTTTAAAGAAAATTATATCATTGAGAGCAGCACACCCCTGGATAAAGATTTCTAGATAATAGAAGACAATTAAACAATTTTCTGTGATATACATATTTATCTGACACATTAAGTTAACACGTTTTAAGGAACAAGCGATTATGTTTTAAGTATTAATTATATTTACAAAATTACACAATATCACGTCAAAGGATAGCGTAAGGATAGGCTGACACTGAAGAAACGTCATTCGTCACCTATAACCCTTCAATATGTGCACAAATCTCACAACGCTTCGGCAACTCATTTACACGGCTCTTAACCTTCTACCAATCAGTCTTTCACATCATTATTACACAGTATAAAATTACTTCTTATGCGTTATATCTTACATCCAGTTACCCAGCCTTACAAAGCTTTCCTTTTTACGAGCATACACAGAAAACATTATTTACCCTGCCCTATACCCAGAACTTGACAGTTACAATTTTTACATTTTACAAGTTCGTGTACCACAAAACTCTAAGTCAAACACAAACTATTTATTAAAAATAATCCAATTACAGCACTTTTGAATTGTCAAGGGGCTGGTCAGTAAGAGAGATGAAGTTAATTGCCCATTCCAAAGCATAGTAGGTTCCTATGGAGAAGAACGGGCAAGAATTGTAACGGGAAAACGTTGCAATTTAGTAAATTGTACAACAATTTATACATAGCCCTCATACTTTGAGTTACGCTTTACAAAATGCAAAATAATTGTAGATTATAAATTGTAACTCTTACATATTCATAATATCCATGTTACACATTTTTTTTACAATTTAACAATTTTGTAGAATTATTTATTGTTGACTTGTGAAGTTTTGTTGTACAGGGCCCAGGTTTAGCGATGAACATTGAAATACTTACAACTTGTAAGAATAATTACGCTGAACCAGGAATTTACGTCGTTTAAAATGAGTCAAGAACTTTTTGTTTAGCAAAAAATTTCCTAAGATAAGAATCACGGTTTCGGTTTCACTTGATAACCGCGTAAATTACGCTGGGTCGGCGGAGAGGCTAGCTAACGATGATTAATAGTTTCACAAACTGTTATCTTGGTCGCTGCAATTTTTGCTATGTGTCTGATGTATTAGAAAGTAACGCGACTTGGGTTCTAGTCTATACTGGGCTCAAAAACACGCATGACTGGGAAATCTGAAGCAGCAAGACATCGCAATATTATTGTCTAAAAGGTTAATGTTTATTGATAAATATTATCAAACATGGACATCAAACTGTGTACTATGTTTGGGCTCGTCCAGGTCCCACAGAGTCAATGTTTAAATCCCAAACTCTACATATAAATAACAACTCAACTTTTTACATTGTTATTTCCCGAGTTATTAATTAAATTTTCATGAAGATTTTCTAGAATTTTTACATTTATATAATGGACATTCTGAACCTATACATGTATTATATCTACCTTACGAATTATAATGCATCACTTCCCATACAATGTTGGATGATGAACACAAAATCAAGACAACTTTTGAATGCAACCTCCTACTTTGTGGAGAACATAATCAGAATGTTCTATTGCATTACACATCTTGAGATCTCTTTCTACCAAGCGGGCTACACATAATTAATGTTATTCTTTGAATTTCTGTTATGCAAGTATTACAAACAGTAAACACAAAATGTTTTACATTTACCAATTTCAATCATTTGGACTTGCAATTAACACCAATGTACAATGTCATAAGTTAAAACTGTGTGGATTCACCACATTCTCGGGCTATGCACAATAGTTATTATTATTACCTATAAGTTAGGAAAAATATTAAATCCGTCACTAACCCCGAGACTCATTCGACAAGAATCAGGTGCATTATTTTCTCGTAGAACGAAAGCACTGTTTAAAAAGTTCTACTGTTACCAAACGGCACTGTTACGTTAACTATATAAACTTATTTTACGACATAGGTACAATCAGTTTCACAAGAGATGCATACTTAAGAGTTGCGACATTTTATAAAATACGTGTTTCGCCAATCGCCTTGACGCTCGCGACATCGACTGGCTCACTTAGCATGAGGCATGGGATGGTGGTCACTTATAGTTGCACGAATGTCCTCCGAGGCCTATAGGATCACATGGAGGAGTCAGCGCCGTCCTCCGCGCGGCGGCTAGCGGTGGCGGCCGCGCGAGTTGTAGTGGTTCCCGCCCTCGCGGCTGTAGCGCCGCTCCTTGCGCTCGTCGCGGTTGCCGCGCGACCGATCGCGTCGCTCGCGCTCGCGCGAGTACTCCTTGTCGCGCGATGGCTCGTGGCTCCTGGTGATGACGATGTTAGTATTAACATAACATCATCCATGTAGTTCCCTAAGGGGTAAGCAGTCTGCAGTAAAGCCTCATTTCGCTAGTTATAAGTCATATATTGCCATTAATAAGCGTGATATAAGATCACGACGGAATATTACACTAAACGCTGAAAATCAGCACAATCGCAGAATGGACATTGCTGTCATACATCGACAGATCGTCTTTATAAGTTGGCAGATGTCACATGTCGGTTTCCTCACGATGTTTTCCTTCACCATTTTTGAGAGCAGCGGTTATGGAATAATTCACACAAAGTAAAGCGCCTGTCAGGGTACAACCTTCCACTTCGTCCTCACGATCCATATTCGCGAGCGTTTTCGCAAAGCAATTGTGCAGCGCTTGTAGTAATTAGGGCAATTAAGGCAACTCGGGGCATTATCATAACATTATGTGGCAATTAATCATAACGAGTATTATATATTGCTAGAAATTACTATGATATAACGCAGAAGCATATATTACTTGCTCAATATCTTCAAGTGAAATCTTCCTATTTTCTAACTACTTTAAAAGGGGTATGAACCTGGCCTCTCCTGCTGAGCGGCTGTCCCGCGACTTGCGGCGAGTGGGCGCTCGCGAGCGAGGCGAGCGCGACCGCGAGCGCGGCGAGCGCGACCGCGAGCGCGAGCGCGACTTGCGAGCCTTCGACGGGAGCGGGGACTCGCGCTCACTGTTCAAGTCGAAATCGTCGAATCTGTTACACACAACATTGTTTGGTAAAATCCAGTGTATTAAAGCTAAAACAGTTTTTTCATAAAAAGTAATATGCTTTCAGGTACTTTAGTAAAAATGTTTATATGTATAATTTAATAAATGAGGAATGTACTTACCATCATTCCATGAAGCAGCGTTCATAACATTCATAATAATACAGATTTGAGCAAGTATTTTGAATGAATGGAACAAAGTTGTTTTGATTATGATTTTACAAACAATTGAATGGAAGGACTCACTTGTTTTGAGGAGCTGTAGAACTGTGACTAGAACTGGAGCTCGAAGAAGAGCTTGATGATGATGAGGAGCTCCTAGACCTGGGGGATACAAACAGTTAATGTTCATTTGAATATTCAGTAAGATATAGATGTTTTGAAGATACTGCACTACAAGTTAAGATGCACAAAGTCTTGTAGACTTAAATGCTGATATATGATAATGCAGAAAGAAAAAAAACAACATTAATTTTAATTTAGTTTAATTTAATTACTCAGAAGGGGTTCAAAATGACTACCATTTTGAACCCCTTCTGAGTAATTAAATATAATGTTAAATAATTACCCACATTTAGATCACCAACCTTCTCTTACTGTTGTTGTTTGGGGACACCTTATCATTCTTATCCTCCTGAATGTCAGACCCTCCCTCTTTGGAACCATCACCATCTTTTGTTTTTTCCGCATTTTCTGGAAACCATAGATATAATTCTATGATAAAGGCAATTGCTACACTCTCAACAGTTCTAAAACATTTTGTGAGGGCATAAAACATGGCACAAAAATAATAGCCAGTCCTCCTCAAAGAACTACATTTTTTTGTTATTTTGTTTGACCGCGCTAATCGCTAGAACTGCCAGACAGATTTAAAGAAATATTTGCGCATTTGATAGACTACGAGCCCTTAGGAGCCGAGCAAAACGAAAAAAGTTAGAAAGAAAGCGAAAAATAAGTGATAGCTCGGGCAGATTTTGCGCCGAAGCGCGATGAAGGTTGGGGGGCTAAGAAATTTCACGCGGGCAGAAGTTAGTAAAGAATATAAAAGCTTTTCAATTATACTGAAAACCTGGTTCTCAGAATATTAAACTCATCTACCATACTAACCGGCTTTAGACGAGTTGCCTTGTTCAGCGTCGCTGCCCCACAAGTCATACTTGGAGAGGTCGGCTTCGTCACCCGACTCCTCGTCGTCGTCCTCCTCGGCCGCGGGCTGACCCGGAGCCGGCGCCGGCGACGGTTTGCTCTGCAACAAGCATGCATCAACGTCATCAACGTGACCGGCCAGCCCAACACAAAACACTTATGTTTGTAAGTGAGGGCGCTTTATTCAATTCAAGTAAAACGTACAACGTGCGAAATAAAAATAACGTGTTAAACCCTCAATTAGTTCCCTTAAATTCCGAACATTTATATTATAAATCATTAATACAAACCTTATTATTTCGCTTGAGCCTTTTGCCAGAGCTTTTCGTAGGCTTCTCGACAGTTTTCACAGTGAGTTTTAACCTATTCAATAATATAGGTTTTGGCAAAGCAAAACTTTTAAAATTCCCTATAACAGGTCCATTTTCATTTGAATTTGAGTCAGTTCCATCTCCTTCGAGGTTTGGCATGTGCAAATTTAACTTTCTTACTATATTAGGTGGTATCACTACTGGATCCGGGTCAAAAATATCGCTTAAAAAAGGAGTGTCGCCAGTACATCCATCCATTTGCTCCAACTGTCTTTCGATGCTTCCATCTCTATTAGATTCTTTTTCCCACTCCTCATCATTAGTTAAATTAATCGTTTCCGCAACTTGAGACTGTTCTGCTTTACTTTGTTGATCAGTATTGATTTCTTCATTAAGCTTTGGTGAAGAACTTTGTGCTATTTGCTGAAGATTTTGCAATGCTAATAGCAAAGTGTTAGTATTTATCCCAGCCAATAAATTTGAAAAATCTACTTGGGCCATGGGTTGTTCCTTTTCTGGTAGATTTTGAAGTGTGTCCTGTTTTTCATCAACTTTTGGGCTTGATGAAACTAATTTTGTATTATTTGTTTCGGCTGCCTTAGGACTTGAATGTTGAATTGCATTTTGCTGGTATAATGGAGCGATGTTCTGATGAGGTGTACCTGGCTGAATTGTGATATTTTCAAGGATATGAACGCGCTTTGATGGACTTATAGTTTTAGAAGCATGTTGTGTACTCTCACAATCAACATTTCCTTCCGATAGGCGTAAAACTTCATTTGATAATTCTACAGGAATTGGAACAGGTATGTTCATAGTATGGTTTGAGGTTAAGTCAGATCTAGTCATGGCATGATTAGGACCTTGATCAACTCTGATCATAGGGAGATTTGAAATGGGCTCAGGTCTATTAGAGGTATGATTTTGGGTTAAGTCTGATTGTGATATCATGTGATTTAGACCGTGATTAGGTCTGGAAAGGTTTGGATTTGGGTCAGGTCTAGTCATGAGATTTGGTGTCAAATCAGACCTGTTGATCCTGAGATTTGAAACCCGATCAGGACTGGTCATGTTTTGCTTTGGGATTGGGGAAACTCCAGACATGATAAGGTTAGGAATTGGATCAGGCCTATTTTTGTTATGATTAGAAATCAAGTCAGATCTACTCATGGATTTAGAAACTCTAGCGTGTCTCTCCATGGGATATCTTGGAATTGTATCAGTCCTTTTAACAGTGTGATTTGGACTTGAATCAAATCTGTCCATGGCAGGATTTGTAACTCTGTCAGGTATAACCATGGAAGGGTTCGGAATTGGGTCAGGTCTAGTCATGAGAAGATTTGGAACTGTATCAGGTCTATGCGCAGGTGGATTAGGGATTGGTTCAAATCCAGTTATGGTAATATTTGGGATTGTGTCTGCTATGGGCTTCTGATATGTATTGTTCTCTTCTGCAGATTGCAACTGTGGTGGATGCTTCAGTGGTGACACCATTTGACTTATTTCTTTATTTTGGAAATCTTTTAGCATATCTAAAAGCAAATCATGTTTGTCTTTAATGAAGTCCGGTAGCAATTTGTTCTCACACGTGTCTTGCAGCTGGGAAACCTTCTCTGTTGTGTAGAGCATGTCAGAAGTGGGACTTTGAGTTCTATTAGAGACAGTTGGCGAGGGTGCCCGACGCGGCGCTGCTTGCTCTTCTTCGCAATCTGTATTTTTGTAGAGTGCTTCATCTTCTTCATCCCACTCATTCTCATAATTTTTTCTGATGTTAACATTCTTGTCCAAATCATTGTTTCTTTCTGGACTCTTTTGTTCTGGGTCACTAATATCAAAAATATCCAAAATGCTTCTATTTCTTGAAACATTATTTGACTGCACTTGAGCAAATATGCGATCAGTGTTTTCAGAAGCTTTATCTTTTAAACTGATATTTTGAACTGTCTGGATTGGTTTATCAAAAGGCAGGTAGGGCTTTGTGCTGGTAATATTCTTGATATTGACACTTGAGTAATCATTTGCTTGATTTTTCATGGGTTTAACCTGTACAGTATCATATTGGTGAGTTCCCACAGATTTGATTGGCTCTTCAACAGTTTGATTTGGTATCCCTTTTGTTTTATGAATAACATCCATTGACATATTATGTCTATTTATTGTTAAAGAAGATCCATTACCCTTTGCCCAATAACCTTTCTTCCGAACATTGTCTTTGAACTCTTGGTAGTTCTTTTTTGCTGTAGACCCTATTTTGGTAGGAACATACTCACTGGAACAGCCATCAACGTCGACATTTTGACGAGTTCTTGTATTCATATTACGCAAATTGTTTGTATAGATATTACCAGTCACCAAAGGCGACTGTTCTGATTTTTTTACAGTATTATATCCTTCAAAGGTGTTGACATCATTTGAAGCATAATCACTAAGTTTCGGTACCGCAGCAGGAATAGTACGCTTTTTTACTTTCCGTCTCTTCCTGTCTTCGCCAAAAACTCTTGATAAGAAATTATCTTCCCCACTGTTGTATGACACTGACTCTGAATCAGAACCATGGACTGACTGCCTTGCTGATGCATTAGATGATTTCAAAAATTCTTTTGTGTTTAAAGATTTTGAGCCTTTTTCTGAATCAGTATCTGGATAATGAGAATCTTGGCTGTCACGAGAATTTGAACGGGATCGTTGGTGTGTGGATTGTGAGCAACTTCTTGCTTGTGAACCCCTCCCATCCACAGTACTTGCTGAACTTCCTGCTGCTTGTAGTTCTGAGTTGCCTCCAATGAACAAAGTTTCAGTGCTCATACTTCGTCCTGATTTTTCAAAATTTTTACTAGACTCTTCTCCTTCACTCTCTGAAGGAATGATTATTTCTTCTGGATTTGGCAGTTTGCAAACTACTTTTTTCTCTTCGGTATTACAGTTGTCAATATTAGATGCAGACTTTGTTTGGAAAGATTTCTCTGTTTCTAAATGTGAATCATCTAAACAGCCAGTTGTCATAAGCCTTTGTCTCCATGAAAAGATTGTTTTAAAATCTGGGGCTGGTTTATCATATAATGATTCAAACTTATCAGCAGTAATTTTGCAGTTATTGTATGCAACAGCAAAAGCTGCACACCTTACTCTTTCTTCAAGAGTGTAGGCAACTTGATAATCTTCAGCTGGATTAGATTTGCTTAATTTGAAAACCATCTCAGTTTTAGTGGAAGAAACACTATTTTCCATTACAGGATTACACATTTTAGTTATAGGAGAATCTGTGCTTTGTTGTTTACTCTTCTTTGAGTTGGCCTCATAGCCTGATGAACCAGATTGGTCTCTATCACTGGTACTTAAGAACCGTTTTCTAGATTGTGCACCATTTTTCTTGTAGGTCGGCAACATATAATCTTGTCTTGGATTGGATATCTGTTGATGTCTACTGACTGCTGCTTCTGTGAGCGAAGGAAGTTCGCACATGGAGCTGTCACTAAGACTGCCGTTTCTTTTCACATTTGTATTACGTGTGTTCATCAATAAGTTTGGCCCAAATACTGGCATGTTATGTTCTTTATTTGTTCCTTTCTGCAGCACTTTTGGTGGCAAGTTTTTGAATACTGCTCCTTCAGTGATGCCAACCTGAAGGCAGGAAAAATTATCTCCACTTTAATAATGATGTGCTTCAAAAGTTATTGCACTTATAATATAACATCAAGTCTTCTTAGCTTCAAAATCCATTACTCCCTGAATATTTGTTAAAAAAGAAAAAATTTACACAAAAAAGCTGTCATTATTGAACTTAAATGAAAAGACAGATACTTTAGTACAAAATGGTGTTAATGATATTCAAAAATATAGTTTAATTTTTGTGATTACAATTTAATTAGAAGAGATGTTATTTTAACTAATGTTAGCATTATCATGGCAATTTCTACAAAAGAGTATTGTAGTAGTATTAGTACAAACCTTTTCGAGCCTCTCTTTCTCTTCGGAGTCCGCCTTACGTTTTCGTTTTTTTCTACCAAATTCGTCATATTCATCATCAGAGGATGGTTCGCGCCTTCGATACTCCACAACTCCGCGCTCATTGTAACCTCCTCCGTAACCGGTGCGAGCTTCCACCTAGAATCATGCACAAGAAACAAGTCACATAGGTATCTATGTTCATGTTAGTTCAGAAATTAAAACAGAAAGATACTTACTTCTCCGTATTTTGGTGCGTTGCAAACATTGCAAGTCTGACGCCGGGCCCAGTTAACGTTGGCACATTTATTGCACTGCCAATCATCGGCATTGAATAAACCACGAGACTTTTCAGCGGCAGTTTTTCCTATTTCTGTGCCTAGTTTCGTTTTAAAGGCTTTGGAAGTGTCGGGTCTCTCTTTATTACATCGATAACATGAAACCCTGCGTGCAAAATTGATATTTCCGCAATTCGGATCACTGCATATCCAATCCCCGTCGTTCATTTTGTTATGGATTTACACCTTTCTCTAGAGCAAACAATACATATCCTCAAAAGAACACTTCCTTTTAATACAAATAACCAAACATGTTGAGTTCTGAGTCAAAACTGGTCGAAACGTAAATAAAAGTCAAAACATTGGCAGAAACCTCCACTTTCAAAGAAAACCAAGCTCACTTTTGCAAGAAAAGTAATCAAGCTTCATGCCAGCCATGACGTGACGCAAGTAAAAAAAAAGAATTTCGTTCCATAAACTATTGTAATGAGACTTCCGTTTCTTATTAGTAAGTAAAAGGAAATAATTACTATTTTCAACCTATGTAAAAATATGTAAAAATTTGTAACATTTTTACAAATTGATTTGTATCAGAAATAAGTTAGTTATCATTAAAATATTATTACTTCCATGAGCCAAGCCAATACACATACATACTAACAAGTCTTATGTTAAAAAATACAGAAATGATAAATTTTATTCCAAAAACATATCATAACTAAACTGCTTTCCTCATGCATGTAAAAATAACTAAGAAAATAATTATTTATTTGTTTGAGAACATAACTTAATTAATAGGTTACAACAACGAAACGTAAAAAGCAGCTTTCCCAGTTTCGAGCGAAGTTCGAGCCTCGCGCGCAATTTACTACTGTCAAAATTGTTTACCGTGAGGTTACTTTTAAAAGAATTTCATATTTTAAATGATTTACCATCGTCTCTTACTCTAAATTAAATTTTACTATGTTTTTTTTATATTATGAAGTTTTGTTATTATTTAAGTTTTAATACAAAATAAGCCAACTGGATTTGTGTTTGACTGTCAAAAAGTACGCGAATATTTTGTAAAATAGGATTTTTACATAATGTTATCGCACGATGTATGAAGATGACAACATAACTTGTACTCCAAAGCGCTGCGTGCTTACTGAAGTTACTAACTCAGCTAACTATGTGTCGCCGACTGCTAACCTTAAGTTACTGACTAATGTCGCGTTACAATATCCCACACCGCCACCAAGTGCTGTACACCGAAAAGAAAAATCCCTTCAGATATTATGTGACAGGTAAACATATATACGCATAAAACTGCACATAATTATAAGTACGGAATTTGAATACGATATATTTATTAATTTATTGGAAATTATTACAGATTCCTCAATCTGTATCCACTTCATGGCGATGGTCCAGTGGAAATACAACTGGATAGCACTGCAGCCCGGCTAGGTGTCGAGAAGCGACGAATGTATGACATAATAAACATACTTGAAGCTATGCAGTGTGCAGTTCATAAAAGAAAGAACACATATCTTTGGCATGGAGGTTCTCGGCTAAATTCATTTTTGAAAATGCTGAAAAAGCAGGGGGAGCATCTTAAGTTGTCAGAGGCGCTGCGTGGGAAGGCCCCCAAGCCCCCAACACCCAAACATAAGACTTTGGGAGTGTTAGCACAGAGATTCCTCATGCTGTTTTTAGTAGAACCTCCTGTGAGTATTTTGAAACAGAATAATTAATCCATGTTTCCATAAATATGATGAATGCAGTTGTTTACTTGTTAAAAAAGTTTTGTTTTTTTGTCCTTTTCATATTGCATTTCCTCTGCAGAATACTCTAATAAACCTGGAGATGGCTGTGAGAGTCTTGATAGACACATCCAGTAAAAATAAGACTGTCCTCACACCGGAGCAGCAGGACCGCCAACACAAGTCCAAAGTGAGGAGACTCTATGACATTGCCAATGTATTTATTTCAATTGGTCTCATTGAAAAAGTATCAGGTAATTTAATATTAAAGAAACCAGTTTTTAAATATGTGGGGCCACACCAGATGAAGAAGGGTGACAAGACAGTGGCAACTCCATCCCCTATCACACCTCTGTCAGTGCTGGACAGTGAGCAGAGGAGCACAGCTTGCCATGTGTTTGCTGGACGGTCCAAACGGAAACTGGAGTTCACAACTCCAATTTCCACCAAAGAACTGAAGCTTGGTATCACAACCCCACCTCACACGCCGTCTCACAAGTGGGATGAGATCCTGCTTGTGGCTGACATGGAACTGACTAGAATTAACAAAGGAGTAGTCTTGTGATTAATATTAAATTCAATTGTATTGTAATAATTCAGATTTTTATATAGTTCTTTTTTTATTCTATTTTTGTCTTCCAGGAATTATTATAGAATGTCATAGTGACTATTATTTCATAGACAAAATTATAATGTACTTTGTTCCTATTTTTAAATTTTATTCAGTTGTTGCTTAGAGCAGATTAATTTTATTTGATGCAATAATATTTAATTGCCTCTGGTTATGCTAATAAATACTTATAGGGAGTGATGAATATGTTGCACAGTGCAGGAAGTATATTCATGTGTGAGAGATTAGACTGGACTCCATTTTATTATTATTTTTACATATTACGGGACCAAAGGATCCCGGTCCTTTGAAAGTATGAGGGGCCCAAGCCAAGTCACAGAGGTCCCTTACACAATTTAAATGAAATGCAGCACCAAATGACGATTATCTTTGTATGCACTGTGCAAGTGCACCTTAGGCAACCCCTGGTTGGTGTAGGAGTGTTGCAGGACATGAAAAAAAAAAAATTAAATATGGGTTTCGGTAGCAAAAGTTCACTGGTCATCAAGAACTGGAAGGACTATGGCCCCTGCCTGATCAATGTTTTATATAAACACATAAAATGGCAGGGGTGTCTTGCATACTCAATGAGCCCCTGGGAATTGTTGCTAGCACATAGTGATGTCGCAATAGAGGGGCAAAAGGTATTACTCTGCTATCAGAATAATCCCAGAGAAGATGGTCAAGATCCATACCAGAACTTACTGGATTACTTCCTTCCTACAAGCAATCTCCACTCAAGCCTAGGCCAATAAAGGCAAGAAACTGGTGGGACAGATCCCACCACTTTCTTCCTTCAGTGTTCACTCCAGCCGGTCAATAAAGGCAAGCCAGAGATGAATAACAAGATTTCTAAACAGCTCGCCACATTCTGCCTAGCGGGTTTCTGTATTTCTCTTGGTCTAGCTCCTCACCCTAGACCTGATCCGGCAAATTAAACTCTACCGACATAGACCTAGAGTATAGAGCGAACAAACCCCACCATGAAGTCAACATACAGATACAGCGGTGGGGTTATTATTATTTATATAATTTTGTGTCTGTCTAGAATTCGTGTTTAAGTAAAATCTATTTTATGACAAAAAAAATCATGAAATGACTTACCTGGAGTATGTATAGCCTGGCCGCTAGCTGTGGACATGGATTTATATAGAGTATGCTTTTATTTTCTATATGTTTATCCTGTAATCATAATAAATGAAATGGTCTTTATTTTTATTTTGTTTTTTCATTGACTTGTTTTATACTAACTCTTATCTCTTCATGTTACGAGGGTGGGTCAGTAAGTTAGTGACTTTTTGAATGAAACACAGGTTTTTAGATAAAAAGTTATTTAATTTTTTAACATAGTCTCCTTTGAGTTCTATACACTTAGTCCAACGTTTCTCCAATTGTTTTATCCCTTCCGAAAAATATGATTTGTCAAGGTCATCAAAATAGGCATTTGTTTGCGAGATGATTTCGTCGTTGGAGTCAAATCTCTTTTGACACCATTTCTTCAAGTTCTGGGAACAAGAAATAGTCACTTGGGGCTAAATCTGGAGAATAGGGCGGATGAGGGAGCAATTCGTAGCCCAATTCATGGATTTTTGCCATGGAAAGTGCACATGTGTGCACCCTTGCATTGTCCTGGTGGAAAAGAACTTTTTTCTTGGCCAAATGTGGTCGTTTTTTTTTTTTCAAGTCCTCATTGAATCGACCCATTAAGTTGATATAATATTCGCCATTGATTGCTTTCCCTTTTTAAGGTAGTCAATGTGGATTAAACCGCGTGCATCCCAGAAACGGTCGCCATGACTTTATTGGCTGACAAACCCACCTTTGCCTTCTTTGGCGCCGATTCACCCCGAGAAACCCACTGTTTTGACTGCTGTTTGGTCTCCGGTATGTTGTGGTGGATCCAGGTTTCGTCCACGGTTACGAAACGACGCAAAAACTCGTCCATATTGTGGTTCAAAGAATATAACTACTCTCTACCGAGAGTTGTGGTTGAACAACGCAACGCTAAACGGCCAAACCAAAGAATATAACTACTCTCTCTCTACCGAGGCCAAACATTCCTGCGAAATTGTCATGGTTGCGCTTGACAAGTTGACACTGTTGACAGCACAGAACATAAATACCCTGACGGGGTTGACAGGAGCCAACTGACAGTTGCCTCTTTTTTTATTATTGTCTACGGCATGGCTACGAGGCCTTTATGCCAAACAGTTGCCTCTTGACAGGAGCAGTGCTGCCATTTCAATTAAGAGGCGGGAAATTCAAAAAGTCACGGACTCATTGACCCGCCCTCGTATTATAAATTGAATTTCGTAAATTCTTCTTGGAACTTCCTTTAGGGGGTTGTTTTGTAAAATTAATTATAACGATCAAGTTAGTTTTAAGTTTATAAACCAAAGGAATTAAATCATACAAACGAAATTCATTTGGAGTAGAAGTTCCAAAAATCCATTCTTAGTGGATGCCTAGGCCTACGTCAGGAAACTACTGTCCAAATTTCGACCTTGCGGTTTGGGCTGTGCGATGATGAGTCAATCGGGTCGAGACACTTACATTGTACTAACTGCGCCCCGCGTTTTCAGCATAAGTCATCGAGACTTGACTTCCCGTGGAAATATTTAGATAAAAGGTATCTAATGTCCTAATCAAAGTCATAGTCTATCTATGTGTCAATTTTCATCCAAATCCTTTCAGCCGTTGTAGCGTGAAAGCGTAACAAACAAAGAAACTTACTTCCGGATTTGTGATATTAGTTAGGATAGTTTAGACTAGTAGCACCGCGACCCTGCTTCGCACAGTTTTTACAAAACTAAAGTTTTGTTGCTAACAAAACATGGAGAATTCTTTAATATGTGAAAGTTTATTTATATGAATGTCCTCGCTTCCGCCCACAGCTTAGCCCGCGTGGTATGTCAATAAAAAGTATTCACATACCAAATCGGTCCAGTCCTTTAAGAGATTAGCCGGATCAAACAGGCAGACAGAAATTTTGTAAAACTGCTTTTACTTGTTGAAGGTATCGTATTATACTTTCATTCAACAAAACGCTGTTATTTAGACTTAACAAACAGACCCAACAATTTTATTTATTTATTTAAAGGGAGAGCAGTGGTAGCCCAGTGGTTACGGCTGTGACTTATGAGTTGTTGGTCGTAGGTTCGAACCCAGACAGGCGCTTTACTTTGTGTAAATTATTTCATCACCACTGCTCTCAAAACGGTGAAGGAAAACATCGTGAGGAAACCGGCATGTCTTAGAACCAAAAATTCGAAGACATGTGACATCTACCAACCCGCACTGGGCCCGCGTGGTGGATTACGGCCCACTCCCTCTCACAGAGAGGAGGCCTGTGTCCCAGCAGTGGGAACATGATAGGCTGATTATATTTAAAGATGTGATTATAAGCAAAACTTGAAAAATTGTGAAAACCTAAGAAGAACCACGCGATCACAGACACGAATTGTGAGGGTTTTTTTTTGGTTTGATTTGACATTATTTATATAAAGAAATTAACGAAGTAAAACAGTGTTGTCTAACTTAGGTTTTATTTACATAAAGATGCAATAGAGAATATATTTACAGATACACACAAAATAAAACAGGAATCTATTTAATTATTATACACACAACTACGAATTTTATTATTTTTAAATTAGGATTTAGTCAAAGTTTACTATTACATACATCTAGATAGCTATAAATCATTAATCAAATCTTCACAAATTGAGAAGCCCTTCTTAAATTGTAGATATTATTGAATTAATATAACATGTTTCTTAAATTAGAATAAGGTACAAAACTGGCCTATTTGTAGGTAATTTTATGTATTCCAGCCTCATTTTAGTCATAATTTAAATTGTCACTAGCCCCAAACAATTCATTAAAAAATACTCCTTAATACGTATTTAATTATATCTGAATATTAGGCAAAAATGTTAAAATTACACGTATGTATATGAATAGAGCAAAAGCTGATGATTCGCTTCAACATGAAAAGATTTCCAAATACTCGGCCAAACCCAATTGAGTCATGAGGCATTATTGCTAAATGCATAGCTCCTATATAATTACTAAATACAATGTTGGAGCTCAAAGCATAACTCTGCCACAAATGCATGTATATTTAAAAATCGTAAATTGTTTATAAAATAAACAATCCCAAAAAAAAACATAGATGTTGTATCAAGTCAGTTATGTTCGTTAAGGCTTTGTGTGATGCGTCCGGGCGGGGGCAGGAACAGCGGTAGGTGTCCGTGTCACACCTGCTCCATCATCGGGAACTGCTCCGGGTCCTCGGACTGAGGGAGCGCCTCCGCGTCGAAGAAGCTAGCGTGAAGAGCTACTACTGTCACCGTGGCGCCTGTAATATTGCAAAAAAGAGTGAGTGTTATATGAGTTGAGAACATTAGTTTGATTAGAGCTGTAAAGAAGCACAAAATGATAAGTTGTTATTTTTATGTAATCTTTATCTTAAGTTTTTACCTAAAACCCAGAAGAGAACAGCTCCAGCCCCGGCTAGCCAACACAGAGCCATGGAGCATGCTGCTGCCACTGCATACTGCTGTGTTTTGCTCAACTCCCAGCCACCAATCTAGCAAAGTGAAAGTAGATAGAAGAGTTAAAATCATTGAGAAGAAAAGGTACAGCCAGGGAAATTAATTTTTAAACAAATTGACACCACAAGTCGATTTGCCGTGATACAACTTTCATACAGTTCTGTCAAAGAATGACAGTTGTGATTGCCTGCAAGGAAGGAATTAACAGGAGGCGTTGTTGGTAAACATCTTTCAAATTTTAACAGAAAACTGTATTGATAAAACAATATGGCGCCGTTAGTTCCCATTTTAGCCACGCGCGAAAAGAACATTGTAACGTTGTATTCACTAGTCAGTAACTAATTTCCCTGACTTCACAACAGTCATAGTTTAGTAAACATCATATTTTACAAGTAATTTTATTGTGTTCCTTCCAAGTTGTGACAAAACCACACCACTCATGAAATGGAAATAAAAGGAAATAGTTTATGCAACTCACTTTTGGCTGAAACAACAAATAGTAGTTATAATTACATTTTGTACATTCCATCCGTCTATTCTGCAATATTTAGTATATTATACAGGGTGTAACGAAAACCCTGTCCGATCCTGAAGGGTATTATTTGGTATCGTAGTGCGTACACAAATACGTAATCATTTAATGGATACGAGATAATTATTTTTCCCCAATGAAAACAATTAATTTAAAAAATTAAAAATAATCATACCAAAGGCAACACTGATCGCTCAACAGGGTTCACCAGAGTTCACCAGAGTTCACCTACAGTTTCGTATCAAAGAAGCCGCCTGAGCGCAGCGATCCTTTGTCGCAAGCCGCCAAAGAAACGTAGGACTAAAGAAATCTACGTTTTGCCTACGCGTAGGTATCAGCTGATATTTTATTGTAGGCTTACGCACAATGACCCCGATTTCTGACCTTCTGTTTATCAAGAAACAATTATTATTGAGTTAATGTGATGTGCTTTTGGCAATGTACCCACTGTAGGTATCAGTTTATTAAAACATTTACTTGTTACATACCTCTATCTATCTAGAACATTAGTACACATTCGACACCTTTTTATTAAATTTGCACGTACTCTTCGCAGCGCACATGTGTACGATTTGAGTGACTCGAAAGCTTCCACAATCCGAGCTGTTACTTCGATTTCCGAATCACACATTCACTCACAAATAAAAATTAACATATTCAAATATTCCTGATTGGTATACGACATTGTTCGCGATACGACAGCGGCACGTGATACGTACGGACATCCGATCGCAAGCTATCTCCACGTGAGACTGGCGAAGTGTCCAAACAAGTAGCGACCAGTCGGCTACATCAAAGGATCGAGGACTCGTTATGACGCGGGCGGTGTCCTTTGAAATAATATAGGCAAAAAATAAAAGATTTCGCCGGCCGGTGGAGTGTTGTCAACTTATGAAAATTTACCATATTTAGTGTTACATTTCGCATGGTAACTAAAAATAAAAAAATCAATAGCTTTTGGTTTTTATGAGTTAGATTTTTTTTACAATTTTTTCTAGTACGTATGTTAAACCAGGAAAACGCCTTTTTTGGATCGGACAGGGTTTTTGTTACATATTGTATTTATAAGTTATTCCTTATTTATTCGTTTACTTAGTCTTATTTCATATGTTTAATTAACAATATTCAAGTAAGTGTTTTCGTTTGTCTTCAAGTCTTTTAGTGGCAATCATTCTTATTAATTGCCTTATATTTTTTCTAAAATCACTTCTATTCTTATAACGCTAGAATATAACGGTTAGATAATCCACCTGTTTACGCAGTTCCTTCACATCACTATAACAGCTGATAACTCGGCGACGTGCTTCCCTGTTGTCTTCGCATCAGCTGTTCCTTAATTCGCGCCTAGTCATTCATTATCATAATACATCATCGCTATTGCTAACGAAACTGTTGTAAAAATAGTAAAAAAAACGCACATGTAACGCACCGTTTTTAGTAACTTACTTAATATGCGTAAGATTTCATAGTTTTAAAAAATGATACCTTACCAGCTGCGGCGGCATGCCGCCAAAGGACCGCCGCGCTCAGGCGGCTTCTTTGACACGAAACTGTAGGTGAACTCTGGTGAACCCTGTCGAGCGATCAGTGTTGACTTTGGTATGTTTTTTTTTTTTTTTTTTAAATTAATTGTTTTCATTAGGGAAAAATAATTATCTCGTATCCATAAAATGATTACGTATTTGTGTACGCAGTACGATACCAAATAATACCCTTCAGGATCGGACAGGGTTTTCGTTACATGCTGTATAAGGAATAACGAATAAATGTCTAAACCATCCACCGGATAAACGATGGTCTGCAGTTTTCGTCCTTCTTTGCCCGCGAAGACGAGTCGAACATTCGACTGGTCCGAAGCCCGACGCCGGTCGACGTCTGGATGACTTCGTCCTCTGGGCGTGTGCAGTGCTACGCGAAGTTTCTTCAACAAGGTATTGATGATTCCTGCTGGAACTGTCCTCGCTGAAGACCGCAACTGAAGAGCCTCGAGTATTTTTTTTTTTTTTTGAGACCGTTTCGTTTGAAATTAACACGACGAGATCCTTGAAGGACCACTGTTAGCGCGGGGAGCATCTAAAGAGTGGACTCCTGTATTTTAGGCAAGGGTTTAATGCCGTGCCATCGATCACTAATAAAAAACTAGATACACAATCCCATGCAAAAGTTCTCTTAAAACTGTCCCCAATTATGTTTACGAAATTCTAGTCGAAATAAATATACGTAATTGAAATTCAACCTTAAACGCTACGCTCAAAGTTGTATTCACAAAGCTATGTGCAAAAAGCAATAATTTTTTACGAGCGATACTCGCTGGTCAACATACATCAAAACAAATTCAACCTTACAAGCATGTTTCAAAGTCGGAAATACAATGTGCCAAACGAAAGCAATAAAACTTTACGACCGAGGGTCGCCGCTAGGACAAGGAGTGAGTGGAGTTGAACTGTTCATTTTTTTTTTTTTAGTTTGTAATGGTAAATGGTTTTTTTTTGTCAATGCATCAAAAAGTTGGTGTAGGTAATAAAGCATGTCTTAGTCTATGTTGCATAAGTGTTATGATTATAATTTACCTGAAAAGTAAATATGGTTTTGTACATATACGTATGGCGCTTAGTACATAATTTATAAAAAGAAAATGTAAAGGGTGATCCTGGTGTCCTGAAACACAGGCCTACACAGCACCAGGCTCTTAGGCACCAGTCTCCCACAATATATAAACTTACCAGAATTATGTATCTTTCTCGAATCTGACCAATGTAAAATAATTTATGTATATTGTAGTGAGAAAAAATAAAGTTGATTGATGGTTTTGGATAGGGCACAACATTAAATTAATAATTAAACTAAAAATTAATATTATTAATTTATTCTTTCATTTGTGATAAAATAATAAAGGTATTGCTTGACAAACAACTTATATCAAAATTCAATAGTTACTTAATATAAAAAGTAGGTACAGAAAGTTCTTGTAAAATCAAAAAGAAATTGTTGACGTAATATTCAGATAAAAAAAAATACAGCTACAACTGACTTACATAGGTAATTAACCTATATTATTATTTTTCATGAAATGAAATGAGTTTATTATATAATCGTCTTTTCGATAGATTTTTATGTTTTCCGTGTATTGTATAGCCTTGTCATTTTTTTCGTAGTCACACTCACCATCACTCGTCATCACTTTCTAAAAAAATCCTCGAACATACAACGCTTCCTTGGGTCGGCTTTTAGACTGATATCCATTCTCCACACCTCACTGGTTCTCGTGGAAAGCAAAAAAGACAAAAATAAAAATCGATGAAATAATAATATAATATTTATAGAAGCAGTAAAGAAGTCTCATAATACAAAAAACAAAACAGTCATTCTTTAATAATAAAATAAAAAAAGAAACAATAGCGTCTCCAACAATGGAACAGAGTCAACGCACGTAACCCGAACAATTTAAGTGGGCATGCGATAGTACGAGTAAATACGTTAACTAAGAGTCTTTACAATTAAGATGCTTTATAACTCGTGCTATTTATTAGGATTTAATTTAAAAAAATGTTTTACGATGATTTCTTGACAAAATATCAATATTTACAATAAAGTGATAACAATAATATAATGATAATAATAATACTTACCGAAAACATAAAACTCCATCCTTTTTTAGCGTTCTAGATGTGTTATTTTTACAGTTTTTATACGAGCAATGAGGCGTGTTTACCGTTCGAGCGTTCGAATTCCACTAGATTAAAAGCGCACCCTAATGTTCAAATGGGTGCGCGTTTGGTGAGGACACTTTTTGTCGCTGATTGTGTATCTAGTTCTTTATTAGTGATCGATGTGCCGTGCTTATAACAATAATAAAACCGTTCCTGACAAACAGCTAATAATGAAACTAAAGTAAGAGGAGTATCGTCCGTTGCGATGAAGACAGAGGAAGTAAGTGTCGTTACCGCGCCGCGCCTCAGCCTGACGTGCTAAACACTGCCTGCGCGTGCAGACAATGCACAATGTGTTGAGTTGGGTTCGATTCCCAACAGTGCCCATTCTACTTTTGGATACTTCGAATAACAGCTGATCAAGACTTGAACGAGAGCTCAAGACATACAAAATTTCGACAAGAGCGCTTCAATTATTGGATGGACACGGTGGAAGATCAAGAACGAGATATACAAAAACCGGAAACGGTTACTAGCGAGACCACAGACGAAGACATTGAAAAGTTTGAAAACAGCAACATTTAGCACAGAAGAGCAGTGACATAGTAAACAGCCGAGAAACCAGTTGAACTCCGCTAGAAGATTCACCGATGAAGCTCGACCTGAATCAACCCGGCTGCGACGTCGTTAAAAGATGCCCTCCCACAGACAAATATCACCCGCCTCTCCACTATTCCAATGCTAATTTTAGGGTGCACTACTCGATTGGCCTCTCCTTCCTATCCTAAGGGCACGTCCACCACCCTACCATTAAAGCGCCCCCCGGTCTATTCCTTGATATGCAATGTTCTTTGTAGCACCATGAAGCATGAGGTTTCAAGGGCTAGTGCAAATCTTGGGGTTCATTCGATTAATCGAGTCTGGTCAAACCACGCTGGGGTCGGTGCATTTCATTCATTCATTCATTCATATATATTATAGACTAGCTTTTGCCCGCCGCTGCGCCTGCGCGGATGTCGGAAATTGTCCCACGGCTATTAGGACAAAAAGTAGCTTGTCCTTTACCAGGTTGCCATCTATTTCTTTGCCAAATTGTATCGAAATCTAGGTTGTGTAGTGTAGTGGATTAGGCGTGAAAATATAACACACATACAGTTATTTTCGAATTTTATGGATATGGACATTTAAGTAATCTCACCTTCCAAGTGTTTGGCCCAGATGTTAGTTTTCTGTATCCAAAGAAACTGGCCACCATAGCAATCAATAGAAGAGGTGAAGTTATTCTAAAATGGATAAAATTCATTATTAAAACAGTATTACATAAAGTTTGTCCCACCTAGGAAATGCAATCTCCATTCGAGATCTCGAGCCGTTTTTCGAAATTCAATCTCGTGAGAATACAATGTCGACCTTGAAATCAAGACCGAGCGCGCGTCTAAGCTCAAAATGCTTCTTGAGCAGAGATTTTCATCAACATAAATTAACGAATTTAAAGTGTGAGTGATGTGCACTGTTGATTTGTTGCGTCATGTAGGTATGCTTATTGCAGATGATTATTACATTAAACATTGATTTTATGTTTCGTGATTACGTAAAAAAATAAATATAACACGATTACCATATGTAGGTTTAGTTATCATTTTAAATAAGTTTTAGGGTGTGTCCACATCTGGCGAGCTGCTTGTGCGCGTGTTCAGTTACTGCAATTATTTGGTGCGACTCTTTAGCGCAACTTAGGCCAGGCTTGCACAGTGAGCGCGAGCGGCGCCCGCGCGGATTCAGTTTCGTTCCCTTTCATACTATAAGCTGGCGCGCGGGTGGCGCAGGAACGGCGGGCGAACTTGATATGCACGCGTGCAGCGTACGAGCAGATCGCGAGCAGGGCATTCGTGACAGATGTGGACACACCCTTAAAATCTTTAATTTAAAAAATGCACTGTTTCAAAAAGTACCTACCTACGCGACATCTCGATCTCGACATCTCGCCTGAGTGCTGGGCGAGATCCGGAATACCCAGTTGCAACTATCTTAGCACGCGAATCTCGGGTTGCCTATTTCAACTCGAGGCTCATTCCCTAGTAGCACTCACCGAGATAAAAAATTTACTTACAGACAATATGCAAACAATCCAAGAAACACCATCAGGTAGTTAGCTTGAAAGTACTCCACATTTCTATAAAAACGTCGTGATAATCGAGGTATTGATGGAGGAGCCTATAACAAAAAGATTATTATGTATTTTTTTTAAAAGCATTTTTTATTTTTTATTTATGTTGATTGATTCCTGACTTATATACTTATTGTTCCTGGAGTATACAGTAGATATTACCTATAGTGCGCAATGTAAATAAAGAATGCTGCTAACTACATTTTAGGATTATAATAATTACAGTCCGCGAGGCCTAAGCCAAAAAGGCCTGAAGCGCTGTGCGTCCCTCCATTGGTGCGGTTGGTAATCACCCAAAACTGTAAAGCTCATCTGAGGCCGCGCGGACTGTACCAGCCTATGCAAATAATTGAATGTTCAATTAAATTGTGCATCATATAACAAAATTGCCGTACTATGTAAAACCGGCTAGCATTTATTTTATTGGCATGCTTTCCTGGGGTGAAATGTGGATATTCATGTTTTTTTTTTTTACTGTGGGTGTAAAAATTTAAAAATTAAATCAATATATATTTTTACAGTTTCAAGCAATAGTGCAACTCTCAACCAATCAAAATATCTGAGTCCAAACTCACCCCCTATAAATCCACATCATTATCAGTGAAGAAAAAAAACCATTATGATTAATAATAATGGTAAAAACTTTACATCGCATAGCATAGTTATTACAATTATTTAGTATGATGAACAGTGTAAAATTGGAAAGAACTTATTTGAATGCTATTGATGGGTACTTAACTGAAAATAATCAATAAACTAATCATAACAACCTTAAAGTTATCAGTGGCAACAAACTGCGTCCATGGTCTGCGCGATGCAAGGACACCCATGAGTAGGGCTGGTCCAGCTCCACTGCGGACATGCTGAAGCAACCTTTGCAAACATTTTATTTTTAATTAGGAGTCTTAAAAAAAGCAAGCAATTACACTTAATAGCTAAAATGTAATGATCACTAGAATAATACAGAAAAGGTTTGTTAGTATGAAAGAAATACTAAAATAATCAAGCACTATGTGGTGGGTTTGAAAAAAACTTAAGTTTTATTTTTAAATAAATTTGTGCTTCGTAATCAACATCGCCTGTAGTTGAGCGTTTAAAAAAAAGTGTAGCCCTCACTTTTGGGCTGCCTAGTCTATTATCTTTTAAAATGTATGTCTGGCTAATTATTTTAATTGAAAAGCATTGAACACATTGTAAACAAGTTAAATTCAAGCAATGGTTTTACCAATACTTTGCCTATTGAATAAAAAATTACAATCTTTACACCAAGGTGTTAGTTTTTGGCTTGTCGACTCAAGTCCCTCGATGTTAGAAGCGATTTTGAAAACTTTTTGTACTAGTTGACTTTTTGGTCATCGTTTGAACTACTTTGAGTCGCCAAGAAAATGCCAAAAATGTAGTCTATCGTTTTTAAATCGAAAGCACTACAAAATATTTGTTTTTGTAATGTTTGATAATATTGAAATTGCACCACTACAAAAATATCAAACCCAATCAGAATTTTACTCATAGCGTGTAATAGTGACGAATGATGTAGCATAAACAAATCCCAAAGCACGGAAATCACCACGTAGCATTGTTATTGTTAAGACTTACAATTCCATATCATTGACATACTTTTGTAATCCTTTCTTTTCCACGGTGGCATTAATTTCTCCAGAGAGATCAATGTTCACATTTTCAGACATTTTTATAAATTTTCAATACAATACAATCAACGAAATTTTAACTCAACGTCGACGATGCAAAACTGATAACAAAATGTCAAATGATTGAATGTCACATTTGTTTTTCATGTCATTGTCAACTGTCACGTTGTTGACATTTTGCAAACAGATGCACAGTAACACAATCGTATCTAATGTGTAAACTACTAAAATCGACAAAAGTTCTACATTGTTTTAGCACCATGTGGTTAAAAACTAAAAACTCGTGAGAGATGGCTCATGCGAGGTCGCACTGTTCACCGTCTACTCTAATGTTTACTTTTGTGTCGATCACATTATTGTGTATTTATGAAGAGGAAGGAAGCGTCTACCTATTGTGTCACTTAACTTTTTCTCCTTAAATTGTCAGTACACCTCATTTTAGGGTGCATTCCGAGCCACACCATAATCGCTAACAGCGCTCACATCGTTAATTTTCTTTCCGATTTAGATATCACGATTATGACAGTTGAGAGCTGTCAACAATTGGCGTTATCGCAAGATGGCGCATGTCATGACGGCGTATAAGCCGATTCACGGGACATAGTTATCGCGCTCACGCTAACTGGGAACTGGTGTAAGCGCGCTCAAATCGATCTCAGCGGTCTGTCGACGCCAGGTGTGACCGCCGCCGGGCCTCCCCTAGGGGGAGGCCCGGCGGCGACGACCTAATATTAATAGTCCCCGCCCGTCCAGATCACAAAGCTAGCCGTTCACTGTCTGGGCTAAGGGGCCGTCGTGAGTGTGTGGGCGGTATTCATAGATAATACACTATATAGTATAAGCGGTATTGTATTGTGTCACACCGCCCAGTGTCTACGCGGATCGTGGTCCGCACCGCGCCAGTAAACTGGCGAATGTCTGTTTTGGTTTACGTAACGTGTTTATACATAATAACCTAGCACACGCTACGCAACGTTTGTGTATTGTGTTTAGGGAGTCTATTTGTCACAGATAAGGCGCGTGTAACCTGAATTACAGCTTATCCGGGACGGGGGCATGGTCCGCTATCAGGTCGCGGGACAAGGGTCTCGCGTTGGGGGGGCGCGCGTGCCAGGGCGCTATGTCTTTGACATGCGTCAAGCCCGATGCGTCAAGTCCGATGCGTCGGCACGTGCGAACATTCCCTTCGCGAGTCGCCGCATAAACTCATCCAGGCTCTCAATACGTCCCGCTGGATGACGTCATTCCTCACGAAGCAAGGGGCGTCCACTATGGTCCGCAACGCCTGGTTCTGTCGCGTGCGGAGCTGCTTCCGGTTTTTTAGGAAATACCATGTTTGAAATTATTTAACTGAACATTGGTTGAAAGATTATGAAATGCTAATTAATTATGAAAATTATAATGTGGGCGGTTGTTCCGAAAATCTATGCTGCGTGGGGGTTCACTAATCTTAGTTGAAAAGTCTATTAAATCTAAGACTCGTAAAGATATAGTTGATCTTTCGGTTGAACATAACATTGAACTGTCCTGTGTTGAGCTAGATAAGCATGTTATAGTGTGCGTTTACAGACCCCCAAATTATCAAAACTACTCCGTATTTGAGTCAGTAATAGAAGATGTTCTAGCAAAACTGGCAATTGGTAAAAAAACGCAAATTATCTGTAGTGACTTCATTATTATTAACTTCGAGAATAGTTCAAATAACAGTCGATTATTAAGTCTCTTTAAATCATTCAATCTGTCAAATGTGTTTTCAGAAACCAACCGCATTACTACAAATTCTGATACATGCATTGATAATATTTTTTGTTGCTGCGACTACTTACTAGCCATTGTAAATTATCTCCCTTGATCACAGGCAGCGGTCAACCCGTTGCTTTCAAGTCAAACACACCTTTACAAGAAATTCAGATACAATCTAGACAAATAACGCCCAGCAATCTAAATAGATTTAATAATAACTTAATTAGTAAGTTAAGTTTATATACCGGGTCATATTAGATACAATGTAAACGAATTATATGAGGAATTCTTTTCTGTAGTGAGCACCAAGTTCAATAATACAAGGTGGGCCAAAAGAAGTCATCCGATGTTGTTTGGCTCTCTTTTTTTTCTAAATGAAAAACTTCGATTCTGTTTTTTTAACCTTTAGAATTTTTTTGGTCAAGTCGAGAAGATTATATCGGCCAAATGGGCGCCGTCACAATTGATTGCCATAAGGGCTCGTTTTATGACATTTTTCCTCACTTCGGCGAGAACTTCGGGCGACAGATTCTCGCACTCGTGTCGAATGTTGTCCTTAAGGGCTTCCAGAGTTCCAGAGGCTTGTTCACGTCAACACGGGACTTCAAAAAACCCCACAAAAAAGGTCTAGAATGCTTAAACCGGGCGATCTTGCGGGCCAGTGCAAATCGCCAAAACGAGAGATGTGGTGACCCGGGAACGCTGCCTTCAGAATATCGGTTGTGGCTCGCGCAGTGTGTGCCGTTGTGCCGTTCTGTTGGAACCACATGTCCCTCAGTCCTAATTCGTCCAATTGCGGCAGAAAAAACTCGGTCAACATGGCCCTATAGCGCGCACCGTCCACTGTTGTCGTTTGGCTAATAGCTCCGCGTGCATCACTCGTGGATTTTCGGTGCCCCAGAAGTGATAGTTTTGCTTGTTCACGTACCCGCTGAGGTGGAAATGAGCCTCAGCGCTCATTATGATATTGGTCGAAAAATCGTCCACTTCTTCCTCGAGATTGAGGAATGAGGATGGCTTGGGCGTAGGTTACGCGCGTTTGGCGGTCGGCAGGCAGCAGCTGATGTACGGACTGGACTTTGTACGGGAACATGCGCAGTTCTTTGACCAAAATTCGCCTTAGGGACGTCCGGCTGATGGCTAATTGCGTGGCACGGCGTCTGCTCGATGTTTCCGGCGGCAGCTCGACATCCTCGGCAACAGCGGCGATATTCTCAGTAGAACGGGCGCTCCGGGGCCGGTCACTCTTGTCAACGTCTCGTGTGGTCCCATACTCTTCAAGGTTGGTGGCCAAACGGCGCAGTGTTTGCGGAGTCGGTGTCGGACGGCCGGGGAATCGGCGACGGAATTCGCGCTGCGCCAACACCACAGACGAATTGTAACGCAAAAAAATAGACACGATTATTCCGCGTTCTTGTGGAGTGTATCGCTCCATGGCTTGTTCACTTGTATTCTGCATCTGTCTAGTCCACAAATGTCAAAACAGATTTGACATTGCGGCCATTTGCAAAAATGAGAGCATCTTCCAATAGAGTGATTTCTTTTGGCCCAATTTGTTGTTCAGTGACTGGGCAACTTAGGGTATTAGGAAAAGTAGGGAAAAATTGTTTGAGCTGTTTGGCCTTAAGCCTTACATTAAACTCTGAAACGTTTAATAAATACGTTGCTTATTACTATAAAACTTTTAAAAACTCCTGCAAGGTAGCCAAAGCCTTGTACATTAGCAACAATATCAAAACAGCCGATAATAAAATAAAGACGGTTTGGAAAATTATCAATGACGAAACCAACAGGAATAAAAGACACAATAATGATTTTACACTTCAGACTTCAAGTGGTCTCGTAAGCACTAACAAGGAAGTTGCTCAAGAATTTGTTAATTTCTTTACCAATTAAAAACGACGGAAACCTTAAACTCCTCGCCCTTGCGTTCTATTGACTTATTAAAACAAACATTTCATCTTGCCAGATTGAATTTAAATTCAAGCATATAAACCCCATAATAGTAGTGAAAGCTTTCAAGCAAATCAAGATCAAACGAACAGAAGATCTATGGGGAATGTCTGTTAAAGTTTGTTCCTCTAATATTGAGACTATAGCGCCGTACTTGGCTTTAATATTTAATTTGTGTGTGGATCAAGGAGTAAGGTATTACCACTTTTCAAATCCGGGGACACTAATGACACCAATAATTATAGACCCGTATCCGTGTTGCCGGTTTTCAGCTAGGTGTTTGAAAAGGTAATGCTGAATCAAATGTTAAATCATTTCTACACCAATAAAATCCTACACGGTCAACAACAGTATTGTTTCACCAAGGGACGTTGTGCAACTGACGCCGGTGTCACCTTATTAAAACACATATTTCCGGCGTGGGAAGAGGCTCAAGACGCCATAGGAATCTTTTTTTGACCTCTCCAAGGCATTTGATTGCGTCGACCACGAAACCTTGCTCTTAAAACTTGAACATTACGGACTTGGAAAATTTGCGCTCAGTTTGGTAAAATTTTATTTGAATGATAGACAACAGCAAGTCCAAATAAACGGTGTCAATTCACTCGGTCTAAAAGTAAAAATCGGTGTACCACAAGGCTCGATATTGGGTCCTTTACTCTTTTTAGTTTAACTACTCCATTTGTTTATAACCCAACCACTGGTGTTATTTGCTGACGATAACTCGTTAAATTTTAAAATTAATAGGCGTGCATCAAATCTTGACGAATAACGCCTTACTGCAGATCCAAAATTGGTTCACTGCTAATAATTAAGTATTAAATGGGAAAAAAACTAAGTTTATTAGATTTTCTTTACCAAATGTCTAAAGTACTAATTGTGAGATAGTATTGAATCGAGAGAAACCGGAATTCGTCGATAAAACTGTTTTCCTGGGGATCACGCCCGATTCAAAGCTTCAATGGGGTCCGTCAATTTACTGTTGTAGATACCGCGAGACTAGTCTATTTTAGTTACTTTCATAGTATTATGTCGTACGGTATTTTACTATGGGGCGGGCTGCAGACATCGAGTCTATTTTCGTTCTGCAGAAAAGAGCCATCAGAGCCATATATGGCCGCCGCAGGCGCGACGCTCTAAGGGAATTGTTCAAAGAAATTAACATAATGACGCCGACGGTACCTTGTCAATATATCTATGAAAACATCATGTACGTAAGGAAAAATCTACATCTTCTAGTAAAAGAGGTGAAAGACACAATTATTTCACTAGAAATAGGGACCAATTAGTTCAACCAGGTTTCAGGCTGGCTAAAGTAGACTCATCTTTCATGGGGTACTGTTTAAATGTTACAATAAAATACCTCCCCACATACATCAACTAAATGAAACAAAATTTAAATCTTGTATAAAACGCACACCTATGCAGCCGAGCATGTTATAAGTTAGGGGATTACATTGCTGATAAAAATGCTTGGCTAATCGCTGGCCCTGCTGGTGCTGCTGCTGGTATCAACTAATTGATTAGCATTTGAAAATACTGTTGAAGCTGCTGAAGATTAAAAACAAGAATATTTGCATTGTATAAACTCAATATTTTAGTACTGTATAATTGCTATAAGCCATATGTGAGTACTATGTACATGATATAAAGCTACCATTTACTGTGTACGTCTTTCATTGGCCTAAATGTACCCTGGCGGCTGAGAGTATGTCATGCTCACTCTAATGTTTCGCTGATGGTGGCGCGTGTGTTGGATCATTTAGCTCCCTTCAAAATGGTTGAGTTGAATGGTGCTAATCCATGCGTCATGTTCGTGAACGGGCGTCGTCAGTTGAGACTGGTCATCTCTTAGCTGCCACGGCGTATTTTAATTAAATATTTTTGAGTTGTTTTCATATTTATATAATGGACGCTTTTAACGTTCTGCATCGCTCTCACATGCATAATATTAACATATTCATGTTGAAATTGATGTAACCAATCTATTGTAAACATAATTTGATTTAAAAGAGTGTCCGTGGAGTTTCTTGCCCTTTCATCTCCATAGGTACCTACTACGCTTTGGAATGGGCAACTAGCTTCATTTTTCTGACCGACCGACCTTGACAATTCAAAAGTGCCTGTAATTAGTTTATTTGAAATAAATGCTTTGAGTTGAGTATGAGTTTCGCTCGTGAGGGCGAATCAAGCTGGAGCGGCGTACGTCAGTATTGGGCGAATGTACAACTTGTACACGCCCAACTTGACGCGCGCCGGGATGCGGGACGAGGGCACTGGTTTAAGGAGATGAAAACCTTACCCTGCGCGGCGACATTGTGGACATGCGTCCCCATCGTGAGCCGACCATCGATGGTGACCCCTAGGTATTTGACCCGGGGCGTCCACTCGATGGTTTCAAGGGTGGCGGGAGAGGCGCGGACCGGGTGACCATCGCCTGCGTCTTACCCACGTTCACGGACAGCCGCCACTTGGACAGCCACTCCGGATGAAGCTCGTGGGCGCGCTGCATTTTGGCCGCCGCGTACTTCGCATTAAGCGAGGTAGTAATGTACGCGGCGTCGTTTGCATACAGCGCGAGTGTCGTGTGTGGAGTGGTGGCGCCTGTGTAACGTGAGTAACACGCCAGTGATACGTAGCTGCCCTGTGGCACGCCCGCAAGCACCGGGTGGGCAGCACCCTAAATGTCCTGTTGGAGAGAAAATCAGAGACCACCTTTACAACGCGACGGGACGCGGTCGAAGGCCAACTCCATGTTGACGAATACTGCCACCGAGTATTCCTTCTTGTTTATCGCGGCTGCGAGGTGGTGCAGCACCGGCTGCTCCGCCCGAAACCCAAACTGTTCCGGCCGGAGTGCGATGTGGGGTTGGAGGTGTCGCAGCAGGAGTGCTTCGAACACCTTTGAGACCGTCGGCAACAGAGTAAACGGCCGATAGCTCTACGGCTTCTGTATGTTTTTCCCCGCCTTGGGCAGCATGATGACGCGCCCTTCCTTCGTCTGCTTACGCGGACTTGCCTGTGGTTGCCCTAATAAATTAAGGCCTCCAGCCAGGATTTCAACTTAAATACTAAGCGACTACACGCTAAGGGCACCCCCTGTTGGGTACGAACCTCGGCTTAGGGCGTCGCTGGAAGAGGGCAGCAAATGACTAGCTGGATCAGGGTTGATGTTATTTTGGGACGAATTTAGAGCTACAGGCTCAGCGACGCGGGCTGGCTCGAGCAAGGGTCGGGACAGCCCAATTCGGATTGTGGCCTTATATAAATATATCTGATCTAGCTGCCCTCCCTGCCCGCCTCCCACCCCTTGGCGACGCCCCTGTTCAATTTATCGGGAATAATTGTCAAAAGTGGCAATTCAAACTCAAAGCAATCATTAGAAAAAAGCAAGTACTGTTGAATGGGGAAGGCAACTGTCAAAGTGGCGCTGTATACGGTTGTTCCAAATTATCTGTCAAATTGAATTTAAAAAAATATGCATCTTTCATCTTAAAAAAATATGTTCACAAATAACAGGGAAATTACAAAGTGTTGTGTAATTGGGTGTTAAAACGTAGGCCAGCACAAATTTCGAATAAATCGTATTTAAAGAAGAAAGTGCATAGCTGCCGTAAGGATTAAAAACTGAGCCTACTTGGACTACGAGGCTATGTCGAGATCATTTTCATGAAAATTATTACCAAACATTAAGTGTGAGTACAGGTGGGTGTTATAAACTAGCTCGTATATAGATACCTAAATTGTTAACATTACATAATATCTTTTAAATACTTATCATTGTTCATCTTGTTTTAAAGTTTGCCCTGTGTACACAAACTTTTAAAGAAAGAAGCAGTACCAAGTCTCTTTTCATGGAACCAGAAAAGGATATCAGCCAGTGCTAGTGTGAGAGACGAAAGACATGCTAAGAGAAACATTCAAAAGAATCTTTTCCAACATCTTTCAAGCAATCAAAACCCACATCCTTCTATTTCTCAGAATCCACAATATAATGGAATACGAAAGAGAGTTAGAAATTTCTCTCATGTTACACCTGTTGATTATGGTGACAATGTTAACAATAAAAATAACAAAACATCAGTTTCTACTCAGACTGCCACAATGCTGTCTCTTTTTTCAGCTGACCTTTTAATAAGTCATGTTGAGTCTGCCAAGTTTTACACTGGATTAGAAAATTATGAGAAATATAAATTTGTTTTGTCAACATTACTGCCTATGGCAGATCATTTGAAATACAGGTGTGAGTGGGGTAAGCGGAGTTTCTACTGAACAGCTTTACTAAGACAGTATAGATATTAAATATTTTTATATGTATAATGTTATGCAATTTCCGAGAGTGTATCACAAATAAAACTCGAAAAAGATAATTATTCATAATATCAGCCTCTATATTGTTATTGTAAAATAATCTAACTTTATAATATGTTTTCTATGAACAATTCATCTTTTTCAATATAAATAAATTACAGAATTTTCTGCCACTGCAGTACATTTGTCCTTGTACTTGAAAATCATATAGGCAGGTTTTTTTAATAGTAATTCCCCATTTTGACTCTGAATATAAGGTACAGATTCAGGGCTAATAAGTCTGTTTCTGCTTACATGCCATGCCATGTCATGCTACGCCATGCCATGCCATGCCACCCTGGTCATCTATCTTGATGTCAACTTGATAGTTGAGTTTTTTCATTGTCTTCTTGACAAATCCTTATAAATAAAAGTGATCATTGATAAATGCGGATCTTATCAACATGAGGAATCTGTCTTCATATAATTTTTCTGATGCATCTGTTTTATGTTGAATCTTCAAAATGACAGAAATATTTCGTAATAGTAAAATAGGAACTACCTACCATCACATAAAATAAAACCGATAAGAAATATTGACCTTTCAAAATAATCTAATACATTGTCTTTCAAGCGGAGGTAAAATAGAGTTAATATTTATGTCATGGTACATCTCCAATGGTAGAAGTATGATAAAGGGTTCTGTTGGATTTGGAGAGAGTTGTGGTTTTTCAAAAGTCCTACATTTCCTCTTAATCAGCTTTTCTACGTTTAACAGACGCCCCTCTTCTCTTTAACTCGGCTTTAAGTTCAAGCAAGCTCCAAGTAGAAAACATTTTCGCGTCCATGTTATCAAATAAACTACACTAACCGCCCACAATGTTCGTTTTTTTGGTTTGTTAACACGATTCACGAAATGTCATACTGACGCCATTGGGAACAACTGTACGCAGCGCCATCTGAGATTAGCTTTAACTTGCCATCCCCATTGTCAAGGGGTCCACCAGCTAGCAAGCATTTTGCCCATTACAAAGGAGTATTGTATTTATATTCTGTGCAGTACACTGACAATGTGTCACAATGGGGAAGGCAACTGTCAAAATGGCGCTGTCGTAGCTAGTTCCCAAAACAAGCCAATAATGCAAGGCGTAAGTCGGTTCTTATTAATTTTTGCGAAAATTAATCATTGTTACGTTCCTAAATGCCCGAAAATTAGAGTCTACCATTTTCCGAAATACCCTAAACTTAGCAGATTGTGGCTTAAAGCTATTGGAAGATAATTATTTCAATCACAACAGAGTTCGAGGTTATGTCGGAAACATTTGAAAGAAAGTGATGACTAGGAATGAAGCAATATTTAAGTTTTTCAATTCTGACATATGCCATATCGAATAATTATTGATATAAAATATTGAAATCAATGAAAATAACGAAATGGTGGAATGAAACCAAACTCATGAATGAACACGAAACGGAATGAATGAACGAAATGTCAAATTTATTGTAGGCTGTAGGGACCTAGCTATGTTCACGCCATCTACAATTAGCTTTGACCGACCTTCCCCATTGATTTGAGAATTGATTATTGAGCAATTCACTCATTTCACTCACAAGTCACATGTGTCAGTTTCTGTGTCCGAAAGCGGTGGGTAATCATTTTTCCGGCAAGTGAATTGATTCACTTATTCCGACTCCGGGTCCGGTACCGGTTCACCTTATTTATTCCTTTGGCACCATTTGGCACCAGCACTCACTCGCTCATTTTGGTTCCCCGGTTTCGCAGAACATTTTATTCATTTGCTTCACTGGATCATTTGGCACATTTTGAATAATCGAACAGTTGGTTATTTTATTGATATTATGATTTAAATTTCGTACAGCGTATTATTTATATTTTTATTCCTTCCCCGAAGTATTTTATTTAAATAAATAACAGTTTTTAGTTAAAAACTTATTTATTTATTTATTAAAATCTCCCTTAGAACTATCATTACAAGTGCATACTTAATGTGATAGTTTGGTCTGTTAAAGTTTGCAGAATAATACAAACATTCTCTAAAAATAAATAAAATACATATATCGGGATAGGCCCTCATCAGCGATATTACACTTGCACTTTCTAAGTAGGCGTGGATTGTCGGGCGAAGAAAATATAGACACTAGTTATAGCACAATCACTTTATTTCACTCACAATTTCTTATTAAATAATCACTATGAAATGACCTGAAGGCAGAGGTCCGACATATTAAATGAAAGTATGAAATATAGCAGTAACCAACTTATTTATTCCAACAGCTTGTTAATTAACTAAATGGATCGATATAATAGCTCTAGGCGCTACAGCAGGCGCACCGGGCCGAGCCTGCCACAAGAATGATCCCTTCCAACGCTGCGCACTCGCTTACATAAAGTGGCCTGAGTAGTGGGGAGAGTGGGGAGGTGAATGTGCCACTTTGCACAGCGTAACTCGGCCCGCTGCACTTGTCGTTTACATAGATCACGCCGACACGGCCATACTGGTCCTCGTACGCGTAGTCTCATCAAGCATTATCTAAAATGACAGAACGTTAGTACTAATGTTCGTTCATCCTGACTAGCAATTTGGTCTGGATCATCCCTTCACAGTTTGCCACTTACTCTAGACCGCTCGACATCGAGCTTTCGTTATTTATCCTAATACTAGCAATCTGGTCCGGTTAACCCCTGCAGAGTTTGCAACTAATTCTGGACCGCTTGTTATTAAGCCTACAGGACTTTAGCAATCTGGACCGGTTCACCCCTTCAGAGCTTGCTACTAATTCTGGACCGTTCATTTTTGAACCTTCAGTACTCATCATTTTTTTTTTCCTTTTTTTTTTGTTCTCTGGACCAGTCATTGCGGACTCTACAGGGTTACCTCATATGCTATTTACTAGTTTTTATTTGAATTTTAATAATAGACACAACATAGACACTCCACCGAACGCGTAGCAGGCCTGTGTAATGCCGACCGAGTCTCAAGTCATAAAGCCAGCAAATCGTCACTTCAATGTGCATAAGCGTTCGGTGTTGTGTCATAGTGTCATTTCACCGAATGTGTCTTATAAGACACATAATTCATGTTCATGACACTAAACTAGCAGCGATAACTATGAAATCTAAATAACAATAATTTTAGTATTGAAGCGCCGTCACGACCAGACTAACATTCGCGCGTCCTTGTGCGTCTCCATCCTCATATGTCGCCGTAAGTAACCGCGGGCCCATTTTTCTGTAAAGAGAATAAAACTAGTAGAAACATTACTTTTACGCTCGTCCATCAGTGACACACATTACAATGTTTTATATTCCCACAAACTCAACCTTTAGGAGCTGACCCGGACAACTGAAATAGGCGTCCCTCTAACTAGCTATCTCGCCAAATAACATGGACCGGGCAACCCATCAGCGTCGCTCCGATCACTCACTAGTACCACCCACACATATCTCCATTGATCTCATAGCTTCTCAGACTTGGCGATCACTTTATAATATGATCCAGAACATCAGCCTGCATATTCCAGTTCTTTAGACCACCCAATAACACACATCATAGGACGTCAACCCGCATGAGTCGGTCCCTTATATATTCCTTTTCCGATGCCGAGAGGTTTCCAGAGCTGGTGGTTAACGTACGTGAACTACAAATAGACAATACATCACTGCCACCACCCGACGACACCCATTCCACTCGTCAATCTCTTTCATTTGACATTATATACCTAATTTTTTTTATTTTATTTTTTATTTTACTTTATTAGATTATTTTATATTTTGTAAATGTGAGAACGTCGTAGGCCCTGTGGATTATAAATTATAGACAATTGTCTATTTGTTTAACATATAACTGTTGACAGGCCTACACTGTCCTCCCATACCTGTTAATCACTAATTGGAAAACATTGTAAAAGACATATTTTTAAAAGAGTAACCATGGAGTTTCTTGCCGGCTCTTCTCCATGGGAAACGACCAATTGGAACCGTGCACCTAGAATCTGACGTTTCATAAGTGCCCATGTAGGTCTATGTGAAATAAAATATTTTGATTTTGATTTTGATTTTGAATCCCGGACTGCCGCCATCTTGGCCTCCTTCAAGCTACCAGTCAAGGTGGTAGCTACATCCACCAAGCCCTCACATTCCCCGGGCATGGCACGCAAACGCTCACGACTATATTTGTATGCTCTAAGACACACAACAAATGGAAGTCGGTACTCCCTGCAAAGTGACCCATCTGGCACATTCAATGAAGAAGGTATCGCCACTATAAAACGGTCTCATTTTTCCCTTTGCGACACAGCAGCTCTCCCAATATTCTTAGATGCTATCTTACGAATTTCAACCAAATCTAACCGAAACCCAGACTCAAAATATGAAGCCAGACTTAAAAAGCCGCGCCCGAGTACCGAACACAAGTTCTGTTCGTGTGTACCATAGACCTTGCACAATCCGTCGGTAGCTGCACTTCGAGAAGCTTGCCGCGCCAGGTCCCACCCAATTCACTTTCGATTATAACGAGTAAGCACCCAATGTTCTCATGACTCTATCTGCTCTGCCAGAACCGGTAGCAACAAGGTGCAACTTTACACCATGGGCACCATAATATTGCACTGTCTGCGCCTATACAATACCTGCTCCGATCAGAAATGATCCGCGAAGTCGCACCGAAAAGACCAACAGCATCCTTTAGAACTTAAACTGCACCAGCTGCATCCAACTAGGAAGTGCACTCGAAAAGGATGCATTTAGTGGAAGAGTTAACAATGACAAGAAAACTCCTTGTTATCGATTTCTCCACTAAACTTCCCCGCGATGTCTAAATGTACAGTATGCCATTGTGCAGAAACCCTAAGCATCGGTTGGAGTCCCCGTACCTATTGAGACCCGAACAATCCCTTGAGGCCCAGCACACAATACAGGACTTACTTTCGCACCCACCTAGCCATCTCAGGGAACCAGACAATTCTGCGAGCAAGGGCTTCATCCGCACCAAGGAATCCAACCTCTGTGTGAACACGACTTATCAAAGTCCATGTTAGTGACCCCGGAACTAATGGAAGCCAAAATACACACTTACCACGCTCAATTCTCCTGCACTATACTAACCCACGAACGTCGCAAGTGTGAGCCACAGCCTGACTGCTTCGCCCACCCATGAGATCATGGATCTAGAGTCGCGGCGGCTCCACCAATGAAAGCCAACGCAGATGAAATTTAACAAACTACACAATTTTTCCTGTCAGACCATGGGACGTGACCATGCACCAACTCCGTAATTCGATTTCGGGGACAGAAAACCTGTATGCTCTAGGCCACTCCACGGCCCATGGATTCTATCGAAGTCATAGACCCACAAAAAGGCCCACCTCACGTGAGCACCTGGAACGAGGCCGATCACTGAACTAGATGCCTTGACGGAGCTACGATCTGTAAACACAGTATACGCCCGTCGCCGGAAACCTTCAACAGCTTCAATGACGGCCAGGGTCTCCAACTTGCACAAACAACACTGCGATTCTGTATCAGTTATTCGTCGGCTAAAGTCAGACAAGACATAAGAAACAAAAAACTTACTTTGTATCAATATTGCCCCGTACCCTCAGAGCTCGGTGTTTAGTTCCATCAGTGCGTTACAGTCAAATAATTTTAGTCAGAACCCGTTCTGATGTTAGTATTTCGATCACTTTCTTGTAAATATCTTGTCTGTCCATTTCATAGGCCCTTTTAATTTGATTCAAGATTCTTAACGTAAAACACGTGAAATATGGGGCAACCCGCCAAAAACTAATCTAAAGGACCTACAGATCGCTCAAAATAAAATTATTAAACTATTATTTCACTATGATTACCTTACACCTACAGTTAAAATTTACAGGGAAACGAAACTCATGAATTTTAAACAACTTCCTGCATATTGTACCAGAATACTTAAAAATTGTAAGTAAGTTCATTCACACAAAAATACATCAGGTACACAATCGCAGCAATAGTAGGAAGGATCACATTTTACTACCGCGAGTGCGGACAGTCAATGGAGAGAGAACAATTATTTTTGCGGGAGTGCAACAATATAATAAGCTACCTGTAGAAGTAAAGAATGCAAACTAAACGTTTGGTACATTCAATTTTTTTTTTTACCACTTTCTAAATGATCAAACACTACTCCATTTAAACAGACTTACCTTACTACTGCATTGCTTTATTGTGGCACCGGGATCGCATTCCTTATCTACGGTAATTATTTCTTTTGTGGGTGGATCGAAAAGTTTTAAGTTTTGTGTTAGTTAATAATGTTATTTGATTACGAAAATAAATGTTATTACTACATAGATGATAATTAGATTAGCAGCTTAGTTTGTGTGTCCAAGTTATATTTAAAGTTTAAAAATGTTCTCAAGTAAGTGAAATCTTTGTAACTTACAATATACCTGCCATAAAGAAATCATAATCCTTTTGCAATATCTGAACTAATGCGAGTTTACCTTCACCATGTAGGTCAGTATTAATGTTATATAAGAATAATGAATCTCTTCAGTAACGTTAACTTCTTTCCCCGAATATAATGTAATTTTGTCAATATCTGTACGTACATGGATCTACTATCTAATAGATCTCTATCTATAATAACTGGTTCTGTAATTGAGTTAACAGGCACAACATGAAACAAAAAAAGGACACTGACGTGTTGAACTTCACCACGGCTCAGTATTCTGCGATTCATATTTAACGTTTTCTTTACCTATACCTAAGGTAACCTATACGTTAGGTAAACTAAATCACAGCGCATAGTGCCCGGGAACTTTTTGAAAAAGCTAAAAGCTACAAACGAACTAGCACATTATCTATTAAAAAGAAAAGGAACGAGCTCACCGGATGATGTGGTTGTCCATACACGTAACAGGTGAGACGGTTCGTATCACGACTCTCCGGTGCTGGTGCTCGATTCGAATTCTTCACTTCGGTCAAAGGTTCGTACTGCCACTTGCTTCAATCACTTGATTTTTGGTCTGTTGTGCTTTAACGACGACATGTGCCATTGAAGCGATTGTCATTATCATGATCAAACCGTAACAGTCGCGCAGTTGCGGTGAAATTTGACGTTTGCGGTTAAGTGGTTGCCGGAAGTCGTGATAGCAAAAACTCCATATTTTGAATAGATTAGACGTTGGCCCACACTTCACTGCCGTCATTATTTTCTTCAGGTTTTTGCCCTTCGAATCCCACTTCTGATATCGGGATAGGCCCTCATCAGCGATATTACACTTGCACTTTCTAAGTAGGCGTGGATTGACGGGCGAAGAAAATATAGACACTAGTTATAGCACAATCACTTTATTTCACTCACAATTTCTTATTAAATAATCACTATGAAATGACCTGAAGGCAGAGGTCCGACATATTAAATGAAAGTATGAAATATAGCAGTAACCAACTTATTTATTCCAACAGCTTGTTAATTAACTAAATGGATCGATATAATAGCTCTAGGCGCTACAGCAGGCGCACCGGGCCGAGCCTGCCACAAGAATGATCCCTTCCAACGCTGCGCACTCGCTTACATAAAGTGGCCTGAGTAGTGGGGAGAGTGGGGAGGTGAATGTGCCACTTTGCACAGCGTAACTCGGCCCGCTGCACTTGTCGTTTACATAGATCACGCCGACACATACATAATTTTGATAATAAGCGTGGTCTGTCTTTTGAGCGACTCTACAATGACACAAAAATCACGTTTTATGCGTGCCAGTCAATCCATATTTAACTCTTAAGTCAATTGAAATAAGAGCGCACCGTACTGTTATTGTGTCCCTACTAATGTCATAGTGCCAAGGTACTATAGCGATACGACGTGTTCCGTGTGACTTGAGCGAGTGAACAGTGAACGCGCGCTCCGGAATCATTTGGTACCGCGGTGCCGGTAAGGATAGTGAGGAATAAATAAGGTTTACGTATCCGCGTTCGGAACCGGCTCCTTTGGATCAGTACCTCCGGAGTTACCCACCTCTAGTGTCCGACTCAGAAACTGACACATGTGATTCACGATTCTATATTTTTAGTTTTTTCATTAAAATCTGTACTCAGTAAATTTAATTAAAGTTATATTGTGAAAAATTAAGGTACCTATTATGACGTTTAAAATTAACTCTACTGTTTTGTATCTATTTTTTGTGACAGGTTCTGTGATTGCACTTCAAGACGTTCACCTGATGCAGCAGAACAAGGGTAGATAAACAAATAGTTATCTGGTTGACAGTTTGTTCGTGATCGTACTAATTTCACTTGACTGCAGAAAGTTTTGTTGTTATTTCAGGGAATATTCTGTGCCGCAACTGTGGCAGCGACGTTACATCAAGTGGCTCTCAAATTTCGAAGTCGAGTCCAAAAGCTCGATATTCTTTCAATGATACTTTGTTTTTTAAAGACGACGTCCTAGTGCAAGTGTTTGCCACTGATGTGTTTTTCCATTATCCCTTGATATCATTTACATATTCTACTTGTGTTCCAACTGGGGAGGTAATATTTATTTTTTATTTACAAATATTTGTTTCATTTCATGGTAATAAGACGGCTATAACATAATAAGTTAATTGCAGTGGGAGGAAAGTACGTCGTGGTTTCCTGGTTATCTTTGGAAGCCATGTGTATGTCCAGATTGTGGAGCATATATTGGATTTGTCTTTGAACCTATCAACCCTAGTTTGGTAGAGCCATCTAAAACATTTTATGGTCTCGTCCTAACAAGTCTAATCAGCGAACATTGTAAATATTATCAGTACTCTTTAGGGTTTTTGGGATGGATTTGTTGGTTTAGGGTTTTTGGGATGGATTTGTGGGTTAGGTTGTTTTGTGAGTCTAGTTCCAATGCATATTGTTTGCTCTATTGTGTTGTCAAATTGTAACTAGGGTTTATTTGTCCATAAATTGAAATATGTTTATTATAATATTAGGCAACTTCAAAACAAAATCATTCTTCAGAATGTTTCTTGCATCAGTGCCATAAGTCCTAAATCTGTTCAGAAGACTGACATACAATTTATTTTAAATTTAAAATAAATTGTATGTCAGTCTTCTGAACAGATCAGTGCAAAAGAAGTATGCACATCAGTGCATACTTCTTTTGTCCTTGTTTTTCTTGCTTTACTTTGTTGTTTAGATCATTACTACATTTTAACCAAGAGTGTGGCAATCACTGTTAAACTTCATATTATAGGTACTTCAAATGTCCTATTAAATACCTGCTTAGCTTATTGTGGTCTGAGGATTATTTTAAGTATTGAACATTGTTTTGTATTTTGTAAAAACAGCAAATAATGGTTTTTTTTTTGTTTGGTTCTGGCAGTTGCTGGCAGTTCCAAGTCAATGAATTGGGAGGATGAGTATTAGGTTTAGTAGATAAAGGACCTATTCGTAAATTCGTAAAATGCCTATTGGCGAAAAAAAGAGCCTGTTCTCAGAATGGCTTATTCTCATAATACCTCATTTTGCAAAAGATTCATTTATGTCGTGTAATACCTTATTTGTGTAATGACCTGTTCATGGAAGGACAATTTTTTTTCAAATACTACTGCCTGCTTTATCGTTAACAAATCAAAAATCAGAAAGGCAATTAAACATTACTGTACAATAATTACTGCTATAATAAACTTATGGACATTAAGAATTTAAGTGTATTTTGGCGATGTGTAAAAAAGAACGAGTGTACGGATGTTAACATGTAAACTGATAGTAAAAAATACTCTGTTATTGAAGAAATTCATAATTTAAAAAAAAATGGTGTTCAGGTTTTACACCCAATAAAAGGAATTTTTGAAAAACAGTAAATGATTTGCCTAGCGTCAGTGCAACTAATCTTCATACCTTTCACTCGCAAAAAGACAGTCAGGACCACCAACGCCTTAAAATGGTGGCACCGCAAGCTTATTGCACTTCGTCAAAAGTGAGAGTCAAAGCTTTTGATGTGAGATTCGAAAAAGTTTTATTGAAAGTTAACGGCGAAATAGAAGAAATAAAGATTTCATATTTGATAGGAATATATAAAAAAATGGCCAAATTAGAGACACACGAGATCACTGTGGGACAATTCGCTAAAAAAAATATTTTTTTGCAACTTTTAATGTAAAAATTACTAACAGATTTCAATTTACGCATTTTGAAAAACCTAGTAAATATTACCTAATTATTCATTTATTTACACCTTATGATCAGAAAAAGAAACATTAGTACCTATCTTTTAAATTTTGTATATTTTTTTTTTCAAAAAGATTATAAATGACGATTTAAGTATAAGTATTTTTTTTTTCTTAATTATACTTATTGATTCATTTAAATAAGATATATTTTATCTTTCTGAAATGCTCTGAATAACTAGTTTAATGAACAAAGCAAATTCATAGTTTCATTGACGAACACAAACAAAAATTGGGCGTATTGAGAAAATTACTTTTTCTGAATAAGTCTTTCTGCGAATGAGTCCAAAGTAGAATAGGTTATTTCACGAGTAGGGCATTTACAGAATGGGGCATATTGCCAATAGGTCCTTAAATGATTACAGGTCATTTCGCGAATAAGTCCAATGTCTACTAAACCGAATATTACAGCTTCTTTCTTCACTTACCAAATTTATATTAGAATTTAAAATCGATAATTTTTTATTTTCAGTTCTTAATTCCCTGATTGAGTACCCTGCACAAATATCAGATTAAAGATGGCTGCTGATACGTTATCAGCTGAAGATAAAGAATTTCTAGCCAAATGTGAGGAAGAACTAAAAGATAGGTTTACTGAGAAAGATGAAGATTTTATGAAAGTATTTAATGAAGCGCCTTCTACTCCGCCGGTGTTAGACTCGTGGTGGGTTCCCAACTCGGGCCGACGCAACGACCGCCGCGGCGACAGACGGCACCACCCGTACCAGCGAGACGGCAACAGAGACAGAAACTACGACCGGCGCGACAACAGAGGATACAGCGACTACGGCAGGGGCCACGACGACACTGGCTCAGGGTACCGTCCACGACACAGATACTAGTACTGATGGCTCACCAATATTCAACCAATATTGTTTTTTTCTTATTATAAAATAAAACATTCTCTTTCTCAAAAGAATATATTCTCAATTATTATGGCTTGATTTACATTTTAACAACTTAGAATTACATAATAAATCATCACCGATAAAGTAATGTAGCTACAGCAACCGTAAGATGGAAACCATAACAGAATAAATAAATATTTTAATTCTCACTGCTACTCAACAAGTCTAATGATTATAAATTTATAACAATAATTACGCCGATATAATTTTAAAACCTAAGTTCATCTATTACATTCCTGATGTACACAAACAATAACAACGTCAAAATATTCTGCATGAATAGACGCCGCGCTATATTCTATACTTCATTAACAGCTGGGACACATTTTGGTACTTGTACTTTCTACCATCAATAAACAAGTTATTTTGTGTGGCCTTTCACAAAAATATATAATTATATCTCTTCTAATCTCACATAGGAATATGTTGTATATACAGTAGATATATGGAACAAAACAAAAGACAACGCCATAATACTGGCCATAGCGGTAGATAGATTGCGCGGCGCGGCGACTACAGCGCGAGCGCGCGTGCTTACATAGGACAAATAAATAATGTTAAAGACCAGATAGATCTGAGTAACATCATGCTAACGATTACTAAGCACAATGACGATTACATTCATCAAGCATTCTAAGATTATTTAAGTTTTTTTTTACTATTTAATTAATAATATTCATATATTGGCTACTCATCTCTGTACTGAAGCGTCTTAGCACAAAAAGATTCTATGTTTTATTGAAAACAATGTTGATTGCGTGTTCGTATTCTGTGGACTATCGTAAACATTCTTATAAATGTGTGACAAGAATAAAGATATGTTAGATATTCACTAAACTGTCAATCAGCATATTGTGTTAATGTTAATATAATTAATCAATGACAACGCTCCAATAAGTGAAAAAATGCAACCATAATAATCAAATCACAGTACAAGTGTAACATAATTATGCTCACTAACTTAACATTATTATGACTCAATACAATCAGACACGACAACATAACATACAAAATCTACACAAATTATTAATAAATAAAATATACTGACAGTGTCACCGACCCTTGCGCGGGCTACATTTGAGCGGCTCGAGGCTCTACTTTGGCAAGAATCATTCCAGCTTCCGCCTTCTGCCAAATACGACCGAGCTACCCTCCAACGATTAGTCACGAATGATCCAGAATCACTTTCATAAAATTAATGTGTGTTACATTGCTCGGTATTGGACACGCCAATACGGCCTCTAAACATATAGGTATGATTGATTCGTTAATATATAAAGTTCTACATAACATACAGATTTTATAATTACAAATATGCTTTTAATTTCCTTAACAACAATGCACAATATTAATTGTATGAATTGACACGTAATAATTATCGGCCTGTCCGGGTGCACGGTGCGAGCGTGCGACCGCGACCCGGAGTGCCGCGTACTTTGTAGACGCCGTCCTCCTAGAGCCCACAGCGTGCGGTGAGCTCTTTCCGACTCCGGGACTTTCTTACATACAAAATGACAATTGACTAGGATTAATGCACTTGCTCAGAAAAGGTCGCGGGCAGGCGCCCGCGCCCGAGCGGCGGCACTCGTATCCGAACACGCCTCTAAATTCGGAGAGGATGAAAACATTGGTCAGGTTTCAGTACATTTGACTAGAAATGCGCGTAGACGTTAATAATATTGTCTTCATGTCGGCCGATCGATGTTGATCCGCGCCGCTACGTTTCGAGTCACAATGCCAGTACAAAATCGTTTTCAGACTCTTCGGTACTAAAGTCGAAAAGACTGACTTGTAAAAGTGTCAAATCTTCGTAGCAAATTTCATAAGATAATCTAAAGCTTATTTTTGATTTGAAAGTAGAGTAGTGGCCGGCGCGTGCGGCGAGTCCGGGGGCGGGGGGGGGCGAGGGGCGGGTGGCGGGGCGGGGGCGCTCAGATGAAGGTCCAGCACTCCATGATCTTGACGATGAAGTCCTCGCGCGTGGTGAGAGGCTCGTTGCCGTACGTCTTGCAGCGCTGCGTGCGGCCCAGGTACAGGTCGCCGTCTAGCCACAAGCCGAACTTGCCGCTGAAAGTTGGATAGCCACATTAGTACATCGATACGATACTCTTTGATCTTGGCGAACACAAACCATTTTTCAGGTGTGTGAAAAAGTGTTTATCCATGTGGCTATAGGTATACTGCTACAAGGAGCTTTTGGCGCTCGAATGGCTTGACCAAGGTTTTGGTGGCTGTTTGTAAACATTTGTGAAATGTATTGAAAAAACAAGATGGCAGCGTTAGTTCAGATTTTGGCCACGCATCAAAAAGACCTTTGCGCGCTTTAGAACATTTTATTCTACTTCATTTTAATCAGGTTGTGCAAATTAAAATCCTTACTCTATCTTGATCTAACATTGTACGTTTTGAACTTGTAACAATACTTACTCGCCAGCGCCGATGGATATGTTATCGTTGCTGCCGCGAATAAAATACATGTTGTCTCCGGTCCAGCCCCAATACTTGAACTTGGTTTTCATCATTGGTCCTGTTGCTGGTTGATCTGTAATTTCATCAAAATAATATAAATTGATTAGATATAAAGCGTTCTATATTGCATTTGTGTGAGTGATTACCAATCACACCAATGGAGAGACGCACAGCCGATTGTATAAACCGGTTTAAACCAATCACGCTCTAGGCCGACGTCACACCTACACTATCTATATGTGCACTCACACAAATGCAAACCTCAGCTTAAGGCTTGCGGTCCGTACTAAGGCCGAAGGTGGCTCGAGCTTTTTGCGGTTTTTGCACATTATCAACCCTTTAGAGACAGATGCGAAACACAGACAGGGTGTTGTGGCGCACCTTAGTCCAGCAACGGACTGCGATAGGCTAGGGTTTCGATTTAGTTCGAAAGTTCAATTCCCTTTATTGGCACACGGAATCAGTTTGTGTGAGAATGCTTTTATAGAGCAGATGAGATCGAATTTTTGTCGATGGTATATCAGGTTGGGTGTCCAGCACGCGTAGCATGACACGACAGAAACGAGTTTTGTGGACGGAAGCAAAGACAAAATGACAGATGAATAAAAAACTTTCGTCGACAGAAGTTGGTCATGTTACGCGTGCTGGGGAATTTCTCAGTAGCAGCCCGGAGTCTGGAGTTGTGCTCAGATGAGAACAATAGGCTCGCCCCCTATTACACGGGCCAGTTATGCCCGATGTTGGGGGTTGCCTATCATCGGGCGTAACGCGACATGTGGGTACACCTCTACTTAACCCTTCAGAGAGTTCAGTCGTGAAGTTATGTTAGTAAGGTATGTTTGAGGTAAAGATAGAAAAGACACACACGGTAAAGTGGTAAAGTCATACACGTGGTAAATAAAGTCCACTGACACCGACTCTTACTGTTTGGCTTTTTTATCACTAGAGATCGGATATTATGATGCAAATAATTTTTTCGCTATGAAAGCATGGAAGCGGCTTCTTAAAATATATTTTTATAAACAAAATCTCGGGAGGAACACCGGGAATGCATAACTAATCGGGTGTATAGTATGGAAACGACTTCTAAAAAAACCCTTGGATTATTTTCAATATAAGGTAGGCAGATATGCAACCGATTTTATAATCAGAAAAAACCCACTGAACCGCGTGATTTTTACGATCGATACAAAAGTGCATTTCATAAAAGCCAACATTTGAAAGTAAGTAAATATCCATCCAATTCTATGATCAGAAACCTAAATTAGTCGATCCCGGAACCGCGGGATTTATTCTGTACAAAAGAGCATTCCAACTATTAGCTAACACCTCAACATTAGGTGAATATGCATGCGAATATCCGAAATCTAATGATCACACCGTATCCTACCTTCTTTTTCATCCTTATTGGCTTCATCTTTGGGGTCTGTATCCTTGGCGCCCTCGATGGCGGCGTGCGACTGGCGCCGCGACTCGTCGCCGCTGCATTGGAACGAGAACAGCAGCGACTCGCCCGTGCCGTAGAAGTGCTCTGAAGGGTGCAGCGCGGTCGATGTCAGAGCTCCGAACACCTGGTGGACGTGAAAGTTTTATTATCCCTTCCTTAGGCAATTTAAAATCAATAAGAACAATGGGTACGGTTTTTTTACGATTATACAAAATATTTACGAGATTTCTTCCTGGTGTTAAAGTTTTATAATAACGCGCTGTTTGTATTTAGAAATAGAAAAAACAATTTAGTAGAATTTCAATAATGATTAGGAGTAGCGGTGGCCCAGTGTTAACGGCCGCGTCTTACGAGTTGTAGGTCTTAGGTTCGAATCACCACTGCTCTTAAAACGCTGAAGGAAAACATCGTGAGGAGAACGGCATGTCCTAGAACCAAAAACCCGCACGCGGACCAGTGTTGGGTAACATCCCACTCCTTCTCACCGAGAGGAGGCCTGTGTCCCAGCAGTGGGTACAGCTTAGGCATGCTTCACGATTTGCACCTGACGAAATGTGAAAAAATGACTTCTGCCTACGCTTTCGGGGATAACAGCCGTGATTTTAAATTGCTTTTGTTATGTTAAAACCAATCCGTTTCTAAATAACGGTGATAATTGCAAAACGCACAAATCTTTTGATTAAAACCTTCATCTTTAAAACGGTTCGTTTTTAAATTTGTTTCGATTCGGTAGTATTTCGCCCTTAACCCAGGGCTTATCAAATAATGAATACTGGCTCTCTGTATTCGCTTAATTAAATTCGCGAGACTAATGGTACATACGTTGTACCGGCCAAAAATAGGGAGGTTAAATTATGTGAAGTACTGTACGACTTGAAATAATACCGTTGTACTATTTTAATTGTACCAAATGTTCCTATGAGGAAAAAAAAATATTTTCAAAAAGTGTTAGATCGTGTATGAGTAAAAGACCATTAAATCCTCTATTGAGATAATATTGTTAACGGGGGATAGATATGTCTCGCTGTTATCACAATGAGTCAACAACTCGATGTAAGATAAAGTAGTTTGCATTTTATCAAAAACAGTACCCTAATTGCGTAATACACAATCAATCGAAACCTGAATCTTTTTGAAACAGATTGCTAATGCATTGCTTTATAAGTTAGATAAAAACTCTGCTCTACAATGTAATTAGGCAATGAATATTGTTGAACTGACAAAGTCAAACAGATTAGTCGTAATCGTTTACGAAAATGTGTTACGAAATTAGGCTGCAGTTTACCATTTGACCAAACTCTAGGTCTGCCAATGAGAAATGGAGCGCAGTATACTATGCGTTAAATTAACGGATCGTGTTCGAAACACAATACTGCGCTCCAAAACGAAGATAGCTGACGTGGCTCTGGAAAGAGTACGCGCGGGCTCGCGAAAGATAGAAGGAGTGGAGGGAGGCCTAGATCGCTGGGTCTAGAAGCATGACATTTTGTGCAAGAGTTTATTTTATAGCGAAGGTGAGCGCTAAGGAAGGAATGAATTAATGAAATGCACCGGAGTCGATTAATCGAATGAACCTCAAGTTTTGCACTAGCCCCTGAAATGTTTCATGGTGCTACAGAGACCATTGCATATCAAGGAGTAGACCGGCGTAGAAAGTTTGAATGGAAGCTTGTCTTTTTTACCGATGGGGAAATCAATCGAACACACGGGCTTGTGTTTACAGAAATAGTGATGTAAGCGGACCTAAAAGTAGTAGACAGTGTAGAAACGCTACGGTATAGTGTAGTGTTGTGAGTACTCACGTTGTTATCCGTGTCCTGTATGACGAGCAGCACGGGGCTGTCGACGCGCTGCATCTTGCGGTACATAGAGGCCAGCGAGAAGCCGTGCTGGCTCGTGCTGAACGCCAGCGACCACATGTAGCCCTGCGCGCGCGCCGGCAGCACCGCACACAGCTTCTCTCTGAAATATAACCATGTTACGGTCAACAACTAAAGGCAAAACAACTAGAAAGTGTCTAAAAGATTAAATCCGACTTTGTGCAGGTTTTACTTGTGCATAAAGCATTTAAAAATGAATAAAGAATTCAACTATCGACATTTGAAGCATGATGATAAATTTGTCATAAGTACTCAAAGAGTTATCGCTATTATTTTTTAGCTGTTGTTAAAAATGCACGATTAAATTTGAAATATGTGGTACATAAGTTACTTTTATTTCGAAGGGAAAAACAACTACAATGTAAAATTATACAATAATTGTACTAGGTAAGCAACCATTTTCCAGTCATTACAACAGACCGCATACCTACATTTCGTACCACACCGTGCCAGTAGCGACAATGGCAAAACAAAAGTTGGTATTAACTTCGTAAGGCGGAGTCTCCTATTTACGCCATCGGCGACATCTGCGTAATAGCGTATCACACTAAGTGCCGATTTCACCAATGTTACTGAACGCGTCCAGCACATCTAAAACGCGTTCAAGAGCTGTCAGTGTCAATTTTCCATGGAAAATAATGACACTGGCAGCTCTTAAACGGAGTTTAAGTACTGATAGGGTTCAATTTCATTGGTGAAATCAGGCCTAACAGTTGGCTTTCGTTTTGACAGATCAATTTACGTTGATGAGCAGACAAATTTTTCGAAGAATAAGAATCAATGGATTGGCAAAATCCTTTAAAATTATTCTAATTGTGATTGATAGTGTGTTGCGCAATTAGGGTGCTAGCATCAGCGGAAAATTCACAAAGTATTTTTAAAGCTGCAGCAGTGTGCATTTTAAAGAGACCACATTAGTCAGGCTCAAAATGATTTATCCAACGACTAGAATTAATTTAATTGTCTACGATCTTTGTTCCATAACACAGTATAAATGTGTAGCCACAAAACTATATGTGTATTACACATTGTGTGCTTCATTGTAGCTACACATTGATACAGTCCGCGAGGCCTAAGCTAAGCTTTGCATTTGTGTGAGTTATTATTAGCGCCTCAGGCCGATTGTCCGATAGCCAAGCAAATGACGCGTCGCTGGTGCACTCACACAAATGCAAAGCTTAGGCCTCTAGGACTGTACAGTATTATGGAACACAATTTGTTGACAATCAAATGCATGATTGTCGATGTATACTTTTTTTGAGGCTCACTACACACGACCAGCATGTCGATTCTGTAAAAATCTCACCGTGAAGACTTCCGTGGAGTGAGCTGTCAGTGTCAACTCGTCTTGGTCAATTCCTAGCAATAGTGGCACTGACAGCTCACTCCACGTTCAATTCACCTAAGTATTTACGGTGAGATAGTTACAGAATAGCACTACATATATCAAGCTATAAATTTTCAGTGTAAGTTGACTTTGCGGTTTTCCGCAGGTCAGCTTATACCGCTTAATAAGTCGTCGCGTACATTCCCATAGCAAGCATCTTGATATCGATGTCGATGTTAGGAGACTTCTACCCTTCATAATGTGATAATCACCTGTGTTCCATGGTGAATATCTCCGAGGTGCCGATGAGGTCGGGGGGCGAGAACTCCATGTCGATGGAGGCACCCGAAGAGTACAGAGCGCGGCGAAGCTCATCGCTCATGGACAACACCTACACAACACACACAACGTTAGTTTACATACTAACATTAGGTAGGTACACGCTAATAAGATGCTATATTTGAATTCAGAATCTCAGATAATTATGAAGTTTTTGAACAACAAACTCAATGTCTTACATTGCAACGTTAAAAACTCCATTGCACCAACAAAAAAATAATGGGCACTTTTATTATAAATGGTCACTCAAAAATCAACTTTAGAGGCTACAACCCTAAAGTAGATAGTTGAGTAAGTGGCAATGGACGTAAATTATCTGAGATTAAGTATTGAAGGTTTGAAAGTATTGAAGGTTTGATGAAATCCGGTGATCAGTCATGGAAATGATAGCCCCCTCAGATTGTATAATTAATCGAAAAAGTTCGGTTCGTGTGAAAATGTGCTAAATTAACTACTATTTTATGAGGAGATAAGGTCATTGCATGTGTAGTTCTAACAAGAAATTTCTTACATTTGCAATGAGTCGGAAATTCGATTAATCGATTATGAATTTAAAAACTACTCTGTGAGGGCTTATAATTCTTATTCTGTTGTAATACTATGATGTGATAATATGAGGCATGAACTTTGATCATAATTTTAATATGGAAAATGTCATGCTAAAATTGAATGCTTAAAAATGTGATAAAAATATTGCAATGACAAGTGAAGAGAACAGTGGTTTACAGTGTTGCCACTTATGGATTTAAACCATTGTCTATACTGATATTGTAATTTTACCAAATGGTAATAAAATGGTCGTAAAAGTGGCAACATTGAACATTTCCATGGTACAGTCGACAAGATGCACTAGCAGGTGATGCATTCCCGATCTACAGTTCACATTCAACATTCACAGTGAACAGTGCGAGTTCGTGCGCACTACTTCAGCAAATTACAATAATTATAATACACAAATACATGACATAACACAACCGTTGTTCAACAATCCTTAAAATGTTAGCATACACTAGTGTTTTGCTGCTATTTCTTGCTGCAATACCATCTACTAATATTGGAATAGAAAATCCTATGAAAGTGTGTTTGAAAACCTACGGAAGCTTCTGTAGTTTAGGAAGGAAGGAAATCCTTAGTCGTGGGCATATAATTATTTACAATATAGAAGTATGTATATAGTAAATGCACAAATAGTGGCAGTACACAATCCTTTGTACCTTTTGAACACGCTCAGACTGACAATCCCTTTTACTTTGACTATTCAACATCAATGAATCATATCTTGTGAAAATTTCGTTTGGTTTAAGGCAAAAATACCGCAATGGATGTCGTCGAAATGTCAAAATGAAAGCGATTTTCATTTAAAGTCTTGTACGCAAATCGGGTGCAAGTTCCTGAAATCATGTTTAGAACATTTTATCCGATATCATGAAATAAAACTATTTACAAAGTTGTACAATTTATCCGTAAGAATGTGTAGCATAAGTAACTCCAGAACAAGCCAAGTCAAAAAGATTGTTCGCAAATGGCTGCTAGACCAATCATCCAGTGAATCCGAATCTCTCTTAAAGGTTATTTCGTAACACATCCACACATACCTACACACACACACACACACACACGAACATACGCACCCTCACAAAAACAAACTCCTTCTCTTTCTCTCTCACGAACACACATACACCCTCTCGAGCACGCACCCTCTCACAAATAGTGCACATTGCGTTCTAAATATTTCTTTAACCTAATTACCTACTAAACCTAAAAACCTAATAATATTGTTTTAATTTCACTGTTTTAGATCTAGACAATGTTTTAATTTTCTTATACCTGTATAATATCACTTTTGCATGTGCTTCTTGACTGAAACAATCCATCAGTATCAATGTAATGTACATTTTCACTATATGGTAATACCACCCATGGACTCCACGAGACAGGCTCGACCTAGTGTGGAGTTCATAAGCAAAATGCTTCCTTTGCGTCTTATGTATTACTGTGTATTTTTATTTTGAATTTAACCGAGCTACATATTAATGTAGACTATAAGGAAATTGTGTAGCACTGTTTTTTTTGGAAAAATAAACATTATTATTATTATATCAATGAACACTTAGCTGCTAAATACGGTATACATAGATACTCATAAAAAGCGAATTGTAAAACATTAATTACCAAGCGTAAATGTTTAGCACCTACCGGTCACTGGTTGCCAGTGTTTAATAAACTCACGATAATTACTCAACACAAGTTTCATTGCAATGTTAATTGGCCAACACAAGTCAAATCATTATTTATGCTAATAACATTTATGTCATAATGAGACTGTGTTCTCGATTGTGCTATACCTACTTAATTATTTAGTAAGAAATACAAGAAAACCGTAGACAAAGCTAACAATAAAAACTTGCCAGTGAACTTGGAATTATGTAAATCAGTTTTTTTGGGAATAGGTTTACTTTATATTGGTCGCTTCTCACCTCACGTATGGAGTGAATGGTCGCGCGCCGGCGAGCGGCGGCGTGTCCTAGTGTTCCCCGTTCGCACACTGAGTGTATAGTCCCCCTTCTTTTCAAGTTTTCATTAAAAACAATAATTTCAATTTTTCGCACCTTCGCGGCTATTATGCGCGCGAGTCGACGTAAGAAACGAAACATTTTTTTATTGGATTGGTACTTAAGACCTTGAACACCTTTTGGTAAATGTTTACTGGGCACCGAGTTACTTCGCTTTTTGAGATTACTTGTTTATATGAAGTGCAACTGCAGGCTAAGGCTGAATACCTACAGGGGACATGATGGCGTTTTATTTTTGCACTATTCACTTGTCATAAACGATTTGAATGTTTTGGGTCATGCATATACTTTTTTTTTTTTTTTTTTTTTTTGGGTGGGAAATCATCAAATGACTTCTCCTGCTCTGGGTGGAGCGGGAGGGCGTGTCAGACTTTTACTGACTAAAACCCACCCGTGTTCCTTCAGTTGCCTGTGCCAGGGCCACGGTTTTCTCTGTGGAATAACCCGCGACCCTGAGGCGTCGGCCCTATCGGACCCCGTCATTTTGTGCTGACATCTCTTTGAGGCGCGCGTGGAACACAACGCGCCGTCGACCCGGGCCTGGTCCTTACCGGACGGCGAGCTACCCATGGCTCGCCGTCCGCAAGCCCGCGCCTACGGTGGCCGGGAATCTGCTTGCGATTCCCGACGCCCAGGGCGTCTCCTGCGGCGGCTAGGGGCGTGAGGGCGCAAGGCTCTCTCCCTCACGCGCTCCGCCTCCTCCTTTGCGAGCATTACTGCTTCGCAGAAGGAGGTGACGGCTTTCCATTCCCTCTCGCTCCGTACCATGGCCTGGACCAGGGCCGGACGCGAGAGATCGCCGCCGCCAATCGCCTCCGCGAGGACACTGCGGTGCTCCGCCCAAGCTGGGCATACCTCCACCGTATGCTCCACCGTGTCCTCCGGGCGATCCACACAATGGTGACACCCGGGCGTTTCCTCCCGCCTTATGCGAAACAGGAACCTCCCGAAACAACCGTGTCCGGTGAGGACCTGTGTCAGGCGGAAGGTGAGGACGCCGTGGCGCCTCTCCAACCACTCCTCAAAGAGGGGACTTACCGCCGCTATTGTGGCGTGCCCAGTCATGCATATACTGCGAGCGATTGCATTCGCGGCGTTGAATGAACTGTTTCTTGTCGGCCCCTTGTCCAAAAAGAAAAGTCGTCATAATCTAAATTTATCGCCTATATCTTAATGTTTAAAACATCTCTGGATTAGAGCTTGGATTACGGATTTACTATAGCAGATAATCATCAATAAACATGTGCTGATAACATTTTAGCTGGGCGAAAGGCCAAAGCCAAGTTAGAGGCTAGTGAAGTCAACAACACAAAATATGTATCCTAAGATAAATAAACCACTTTTTTAAGAATTTAAATTTTATTGTGCTATTTTTTTAAAAGTAATTGAACAATAAATACTACACCTTACGTAATGCAAAAAGAACTTAGGCAGGGAAAAATATGGGAAATCAAAGTAAACCCAGCGCTCGTGCGTGCGCGCACATGATGCATTTTCTTGAGACGGAAGGTAACCCAGTACCAACTGTACAAAGGTGAGTGGCATTACTTGTTGAATTCGTGCTGGTTTCAAATATACCTATTGGCTAATAAAGAAGAACAACATTGTGAAATGAACTGAGACGACTTTCAATATGCAAACAAAACAAAAATAAAACTTTGTTTGTTGAAGGAAAAATATGAAACAACTTATTGATAGAAGTTAAATGCAATATTTTTAATTTTAATTCGTTTTCATCTGGACTACCTACATAAATTGCTACTAACTAACATAGTCCTAAAATTATTTATTTGTTACCAACAAAATATGGACATTACCACCTAGTCTGAAATAAACACGATTTTTTTTAAATAAGAAAATTTTGAGCGGCAATCGAAGCAAGGCTATCAAAATTAATAAGAATCCTTACAAATTGAAACAATTGTACCTAGTTTCAATTTTCATAAGTAGTACAACAACATGACATGCAATACGTTCGTTTGTAAGGTTGATAATAATATTGATGAATATCGAACTTAATCCGGAAGGGTAGAGATGGCAAGTCCCAAAAGTAATTGTGATAATTATTTCATTTGTGTTCAAAATTACTTTAGTGTTGACTACATACTTCCATAGTTTTTGAGTAAAATAAATAACTAGTTACCTACCTGTAACTAGTTTCAATACATGGTGGAGGATAATTTGTCAAAGGGGCAAATGGCGATTTTCAAACGTCATTTATTGAGAAATGTTGTCCTGTATGATTAAATATTATATTATTACGTGGGTGCACAACAACATCCATATTTACAGGTTTTTCTTCATGTTATAAATCCTGGGTTCGATTCCCAGGTCGGGCAAAGTGTTATTGGGTTTTTCTATCTGGAATTTCTCAGTAGCAGCCCGGAGTCTGAATTTGTGCCCGGTTGATGGCAATAGGCTCGCCCCCTATTACATGGGACTTAAACATAACTGGCGAAATGTGGGTGTACTATAGGTATACCTCTGCCCAACCCTTCGGGGAAACAAGGCGTGATGTTATGAAACGTTATAAATAACATCAAGGATAAAGGTATTCAATAGCTCGATAGCTGCTCTATATTTATTTTCAAAATATTGCGTAGTCACTTAATCCTAATAAAAATTCTACCAAATATTTGTCTTTTAAAATAAACTTTCATAAAAAATATTGTTAAGCGTTGTAGACCGTAGAACGTTATGGAATTATGTAATAAATAAGTAGAGGTAGTTAACTGTTTACAAGAAAAATCTTTATTTTATTTTATATAGCAAGCAAACTTTATTATACTTGTATCCAATTTTGCGATGCTTACTTTACCGAAAGATGCTAAACAGTATAACATAAACAATGTTTGTGGTTACTCAGTAATTAGGTACGATACATGATACCTAGGGTTTTTAGGGTAAACATCAACTTAAAAATGTGGAAGCTTTTTCTACACTCATCCAGAACTGAAGAACCTAACATCACGCCTGAAATCCCCGAAGGGTTAGGCAGAGGGGTATCTATAGTACACCCACATTTCGCCAGTTATGCTAAGTCCCATGTAATATGGGGCGAGCCTATTGGAATCAACCGGGCACAAATACAGATTACGGGCTGCTACTGAAAAGTTCTAGATAGAAAAACCCATATATCACTTTGCCCGACCTGGGAATCGAACTCAGTACCTCATGCTCAGCAGGAGCTCTTGCGACCACTAGACCAACGAAGAAACGAATAAGTTGGTTAACTAGGGAGTTAAAACAACAAACAACGAATGTCACAGTAGGTATTAAACCCCCGACGGAAACAGGGGGGTGTTTTATGTTTAACGTGCGTTTCTGTGTTTTTAGTTTGATTTTGAATTGATTTTACCTTTCTTACTGGTTTTTTTTTCTACATTGTTGGCCTCAGCCCCCCATCGTATCGACAGCAAATGACAAAAGTTAGTTCAGAATGTCGAAAAAATCAGTTAATTATGGTCTTACTGTTAATTGACTATGTCTCCGTCATTAATTAATTTATTGCATTTTATTCCATCATCAGTAAATACCTAGGTAATGAATGACTTAATGAGAAGGCACTTCTCATAAGCATAGAAACTACTGTTCAAACTCAGATACATAATATACTAGACAATAATGCAGTACGATGTGGATTAAGTACCAATGTAACATTGACTTTCAAAAGTGTAAACATCACTCTTCGATGGAATATTTTTATGGCAGTTATATAATGCATAAACTTCGTAGGTTTCCATTTGATATTTCAAATTGGTTGAGAGCCCTTATAATTTATGTAAATTTTATTATTAGTGTCGCAAGTCAACGGAAAATTTTATTACAAGATATATTCTACGCTGCGCTTGCGCCGCTTTATAAATGCTCGAATGATTTTGGACAAGGCGTCGACGCCGTCACTGCTATGCCTTTACCAAGTTGAAACCAATAAAAATGCCTCATGAATAAACAATGTTAAGAAAAACAATGCGCCATCAGTTTCTATGCCTGACTCTTAGAGGCATATCTGGAGTTATATTATAGATTACAGTTAGAATAAATAAATAGTTCCTAGACCTTGCGATTGGACACACCACGACAACTGGTCGCCTCTCTCTCTCTCTATTTATAGAAGAATTGGTTGCTAATTGCTACCAGGTAGGATAACGATACCTGGCATTAGATAAAGCCAATAAAGGCTCTGATCAAAGTCAGCCTGTCGTTGTGCAAGACGGAGGCAAACTATGACTACACGTTGTAATTCTAAAAATAAGTATGTCAATCTGAGGTGTAATAGTACGTCACCATCATAATCAACAATAGCGTGGATAAGGTACGTCACCATCATAATCAACAATAGCGTGGATAAGCGTGGATAAGTTTCTAATCTATCAACTAATGGCAGCAGACTGAACCTTTCTCTAAATAAACAACCTTATCGGAGCATAAACACCGAATCGCTTAAGCTACTGTCTAGGGGAGCACGTGGCTAACTCTGCCTACGCTCAATACTTAACCCAGCGTCTATCGGATTCACGGTCGAAATAACTAGAATAACACCCGTTCGCACGAACGTTAAAATATCGCGGCGGGATTTTATCGCGCACTGGATTTTCAACTCTTGGTGTAGAACCGAGCATTGAAAATCCAACAGAGTGCATCCCAGCGCGTCGAAAAAACACGCTGTTGGATTTACAACTCTCGACGCTAAGCAGTGCGTTGAAAATCCAGTGCGCGAAACATCCCGCCGCGATATTTTACGTCCGTACGAACGTGGACTAAGAATATTCTAACCAAAAGCGTATGAAATTTACAATGTAAGTCTTATTTCTGTATTCCGTTTTCAAGCAAATTAATCTATTTTTAATCAATTAGGTAGAGTCAGTACCTAGTCAGAAACTTGACCAGCCAGTAGCTCAATTTTTTACTTGAACATAAAAACAGATCATGATATAATGGTATTATGGGTGTATACTAAGCCTTTTAATAAGCATTAAGAGTTAAAACCTTGTTAAAAATATTGGAATACGCTCTCTAGGGGGCTACCTCAAGCCGGTATCTTGGGACCGGACCGGTGCGTTTTTACAAAGATTATAATTTACTAACGTCTCGATGTGTAGGTATCTATGCAGTTTTTCATGAAACTTATTATTTTAGTCATGCTATACGTCTCTATTGATTTATTCAGATCTAAGAACACTAGTCAAGCTTTCTTTATGAAATAGTTATTATTAAACTAGTTATTTGTAGCCCAACTTTTTGTTGAATGTGTAGTGTAGGTATAATGACTATATATAACCAGTTTTCCTACTTATGGAAAGGTCACTACGGAATGCTTAGTGAGTGGAATGTTAAGAACGCAAGATGAACTTCGTAACCAATTAGATAATCAATCTACTTATCTTCGTGTTGTTTATGCTCCAGTTGAACTTTAAAAGATAAGAGTGTGCTATGCCATAGTTATTGATTAATAATGTGCTTCTAATCAGCAGATAGCACAAAGATGGGAGTTGACACAGCCATCAACGCCAATATTTAATTTATTCTTGTGCTTGCGCGATGTTTAAAACTTGTTTCTTTGTAAATTATATGTTGTTGACGTGATCGCCACCTCCAAGTAAATACAATGACATTGAACCGCTGTTTAAATAAATATATTTTAACCAACAACTAATAAGTGATGTGCGTGCGAGCGTGCATGCGCAAGTAAAGCTAACGGTACACTGCTCACCTTTTCGCCGTCAAAAGTGGAAGACCTTTCGGTGGCAGTGGGCCCGAGCCGCACCATCTCTATCCATTTAACAGCCTGCATCGAGCACACACGTATTTACGAACGAAACAAAGGCTCGAGCGCAACAACGCTCAGATTTGTACACACAAGCGATGCACCACAAAAACACGTCGTCCACATCACAATTGCCAGCGCTTAATTTAGAAATCACCCACGCGATTACAAGGTTTCATAACTAAACACTGAACACTAGCGTCGCGGGCTTCTGCTTATAAACAAATGTGGTTTGTATTCGTTTGTATGTGCCAGCCGGCTACAATGAGCGTGTATGAATCGCGGAAACAGTCTGAATGTTCAGTTGACGGCCGGTCGCGCTCACACCGTAAGTTATACTCGAATACTTGAAGTATTTCAAAGAGTGCGGTGCGCGAGGCGAGCACGACGAAGCGACGTCGCTTGGAAACTAGAGTCTAAAAGAAAGGAGCGCAACGCGCGGCCGCCGACGACCCCGCCGCACAGTGGGTCGAAACTATGATTTTAGTGACTTAGGGCTCAACTTTGCTTTTTCACTTTTTTTTTTATGCGGATGGGTAGAGCTCATTAACCTCAATAATAATTGTTCTGATGTATTATTTCCTAAACTTTATACTTTGGGTAGAAAAATGTGTTTTGTTATTTTTTTGTATGGAGCGGCTCAAATAAACTTAAATTCCTGCTAAGTAGCGTGTGATCCCGCGTTGAAACTTTATTTTTCATATACCTTGTCTGGTCTATTATCATTTGATGCTATAAACAAATGCATAAAGTTGCAACTCTGCCAAATAAATGGATCGAAAAAAATGAAAAAATACATAGAATAAAAAGCTTCGTTTTTTACTTTCGTAAGTTATTTTAAGTTAAATTTGATATGGAATAGTAAGTAAAAGCACGTAATAATACACATAATTACTTAGCAACTAACAACAATACATTTAAAAGGTCCCTAATTAGCTTAAATTTACTAATACTACATATATTAGTAAATTTAAGCTAATTAGGGACCTTTATTTAAAAATGTGGATATGAAATCAATTAATTTCTATTTGTGTGTTTAATTACTGTAATTAGCTTAACCTTTTACCTTATAAAATAACAATGTTTTTCACTTTTAGTCATTACTGTAATATTAATTAGGATAATTAGTTAATGAGGGTAGTAGAAAAATTAGTAAACATTGTTTGTCACTGGATTCTGGAAGTATAAAATGACCATAATTTATTATATACTAACTAGTGTTCGTTTATTCGTACTACTACTAACATCTCGTGATTCTGATCGTCCCTTTTTCGTTATAATGGATAATTTAGTTAACAATTTAGATTTATTTATGATTTTAAGAGAGCAGGTCAAGTCACTGTCGGATAGTCAAAAATTCTTTCAATTCCTACAACATAAAATAAACGTGACCGAAGAGAACAGTGTTGAGCTCCAAAAATTCTGTACGCGCTTTTGTTCAAATATAAGTGCAAGATGGGAACGAAGTAGTCGCACGTTAGCACAGTTTGTAAGAAAAAATGGTGATTGGTTGGAACGTGCAATAAACTGGCCCGAAGGAATGATACCTGAAGCTGTGAACACTGAACAGGAAAGGCTCGAGATTTGTAATACTGAAGATGTCGAAAATCTACCACCATCTACTACAGAAGCTTCGACATCTACATTTACACCTCGAAAACCTTTCGAGGAATTGGGCTCCAGGCAAAAACGACGACGCGTTGATCAAATTAACCAATCGCTTTCGTTATCCCCGGATGAACTTAAAGCTACTACAATTGCTAGTTTAAGAAACACCGGAAATGAGGATGTAGGAAAAATTATGAACCATTTACTAAATCACCCCGAAGATCTAGAAAAAGTTAAAGAGTGTTTAAGTACAAGTAAACCGAAAAGTAGTACATATTCACCCGATAAGGCACTGTCTTTATTAGTTTCACTTAAATTAAGTAAGTGGCAGTATATAAGCCTAAGAGAAGCAGCAAGTGAAAATAGGTCTGATTTATACCCTTCTTATTATAAAATAAAACAAGCGAAGGCAAAATGTTATCCAGGGAAAGAAGACATAATTATAACTGAAGAAGGAGCTGCTATTAAACTGCAAGCTTTACTCAACTTGACGGTATCTAGGCTTTTAGAAGTGATTACTTTAGATTTGGATTCGCCAACTGAGTTACTGCTAATAAGCAAATGGGGTTTTGATGGAGCCTCAGGTCAAAGTAATTATAAACAAAAGACTGAAGCAGAGTTTGATGACTCAACTATCTTCATGGCCAGTCTAGTTCCTATAAGGCTTCAACAATGTGATGGAACAATTGTTTGGGAAAACGATCGACCCTCATCAACTTTCTATTGCCGTCCGATAATGTTCAAATTTACCAAAGAAACGCAGTCAACAGTGGTAACTATAAAAGCTAGCATAACCGAAGAAATAGAAACACTTCAGCCAATCAAGTTCAATCAAGTTGAAGTTAAGCATCAATTGCACTTGACGATGATAGACGGCAAAATATCGTCATATTTGTCAGACACATCTTCAGCTGTCTGTGATATCTGCAAAGCAAAACCGTCAGAGATGAACAATTTAGAGTCACTTGCTCAAAAAGAGAACAACGAAGAAGTGTTCCAGTATGGAATGTCATCTTTACATGCCTGGATAAGAAGCATGGAGTGCTTACTTCATATCGGTAAATATAATTTTATTAGTTCATAATTTTTTTCACGTTATATAGTTACTTGTGAGATTTTTATTTAAGTGATATTTCTTTTTGTTTGCAGCTTATCGTTTGGACTTCAAAAAATGGAGTTGCAGGGGCGATGACAAAGAAAAAATGTCACTCAGAAAGAGCGCTATACAGCAAGCGTTTAAGAAAGAATGCGGTTTACTTATTGACGTAGTCAAGCAAGGAGTAGGCACAACCAATGATGGCAATACTGCCAGAAGATTTTTTAGGGATGCAGAAACAACAGCTCGCATAACAGGAATAGATAAAGATTTAATAGAAAGGTTTCATGTGATTCTTCAGACGGTTGCATCTGGAGAGAGCGTGGATCTTTCTAAGTTTTCCGAATTTTGTAGAGATACTGCACAATTGTACGTTCACTTATATCCCTGGTATTATATGGCTTCCAGTATACATAAATTGTTAGTACATGGGAGTGATATAATTAAGCACTTTGGTGCCATACCTATAGGTAAACTGTCGGAAGAGGCAGCGGAAGCTCGTAATAAAGATTTCCGGAAATATAGAGAGAGTAATTCTAGAAAGGTAAGTAGAACGGCGACAAATGAGGATATTATACACAATCTTCTTTTGTCTTCTGATCCAAAGATCACAAGTCTAAGACCTCGAATGGTGAAACAAAATATAATGGTTCTCTCTCCAAAAGTCAAAGAGCTTCTGCTGATTTTTCCCACAGAATCCGATATAGATTTTATTGATGTAGATAATTTACAAGATAGTCATAGCGATAGTGAATAAGATTTTTTGGTAGTTTGTAAGTTTCTTGTTTTTTTTATTAGTTTATAAATGTCAAACTCATAATTGAAAGGAAATAGTAATGTTTGATGTTGTTTATAGTTAGTTTTTAGTTTGCTTGTGTTAGTTGTAGTAATGTTAGTTTACCTTTACTAATTTGTATTATTATGTACCTATCTTTACTCACTATTCAGTATTAAATCTAACTTAAAATAACATTTCATAAACATGTTAAAGTCATTAAAACAAAGAAATTGAAATTCATAGATCCCTAATTAGCTTAAATTTACTACTACTACATATATTAGTAAATTTAAGCTAATTAGGGACCTTTTAAATGTATTATGATTAGTGTGATTAGCTTTAAATTTACTAATACTACATATATTAGTAAATTTAAGCTAATTAGGGACCTTTTAAATGTATTATGATTAGTGTGATTAGCTTTAAATTTACTAATACTACATATATTAGTAAATTTAAGCTAATTAGGGACCTTTTAAATGTATTGTTGTTAGTTGTTAAGTAACTATGTGTATTATTACGTGCTTTTACTTACTATTCCATATCAAATTTAACTTAAAAGAACTTACGAAAGTAAAAAATGTAGCTTTTTATTCTATATATTTTTTCATTTTTTTCGATCCATTTATTTGGCAGAGTTGCAACTTTATGCACACGTTAATAGCATCAAATGATAATAGACTAGACAAGGTATATGAAAAATAAAGTTTCAACGCGGGATCACACGCTACTTAGCAGGAATTTAAGGTTATTTGATCCGCTCCATACAAAAAAATAACAAAACACATTTTTCTACCCAAAGTATAAAGTTTAGGAAAAAATACATCAGAACAATTATTGTTGAGGTTAATGAGCTCTATCCATCCACATGAGGAAAAAAGTAAAAAAGCAAAGTTGAGCCCTAAGTCACTAAAATCATAGTTTCGACCCACTGTGCGCCGCACGGCCCGCGACAAATATGCGGTGCTATGTGACCGAACACCAGCACAGCACCATACGCGCGGAAACGATTATATCCACCCAATTAGCTGTAAACTGAAGTCAACACTGAACACACCAGACTGACACTTGTTTACGATATGAACAACACAAATCTGGAGTCTAGCCAGAACTCTAGACCATTACGAGTCACGACTTTACTGCTAATGAATAATGAAGTAGATATTGGTGTAGGTAAGGTAATTTTTGTTAGATAACAGGTTTCTAATTTGGGATACGGTTAGCGCTACAGCTGTAATGAACAGTAATAACAATAGTTCAATGAATCAACTGTTTCAGGAGTAGGGATGTTAACCTTAGAAGTAATGTCAATGCTTTGGCTCGCCCGCGGTTAAGGTAACGATACTGTGCCCGTGTAAACGAACGAAGTTCCGACTAACTGGTGACTGATATACAATGAAACTAAAAGTGAATCAGATCTTTGCTGCTCCCAGGAAACATCTAAATTACGAGCCCTCAAAATCCCTCAATGGACGTAAACTTAAAAGGGTCGCCCAATTTAAATACCTGGGTCATTATGTCACCGAGTATCTCAAAGATCAGGTAGATATGGATCGTGAGCGCAGGGCACTAGCAGCCAGATGCAACATGTTGGCTCACAGATTTGCTCGTTGTAGTAAAGAGGTCAAAATAACTTTATTTAAATCTTATTGTCAAGGGTTCTACACGGGCAGTTCGTGGGTCAACGGTACGCGGAGGGCTCTAGGTGCTCTGCGTGTGCAATATAATAATGGCTTCAGAGTGCTGTTGTGGTTGCCCCGTTTGTGTAGTGCGTCTCTAGTATGTTTGCTGTAGCACGAACTGACGACTTTTATGCCATCATGAGGAAGAAGTCCGCATCCTTGATAAGCAGAATGAGGGCTAGCAGCAACAGTATTTTGAAAACCCTGACTGAACAGCACGATGCACCAATATTAAGACACTCTGTCCTGTTGTTCGTGCGGCAGGGATGAATAATAATGTACACTTTCTTCATGAATGCTAACCCTTAGTTGATAAGTTGTTTTTGTACTAACCATTGGACTTATGTTGTCAAGATAAATAAACATAAATTAAATTAAATTATTTAAATTAAATTATTAAAAAATACTAAGATACTGTACTTGTTCCAATTCATAAACAAAATATAGCGGAAGCACAAAATAACGAATGGTTCTTTTAAAGAATAGTTGATACGGCTTTCTGTAGGGAGCTTTCAAATACTGTGTCACATGACCTGTCGCATTAGCTCGGTGATGGGACCTATTGCACGTTATTTCATCAAAACTAGGCAAGGAATGAGACAATTATAAATGCAGGTCCAATGTAAAACAAAATTGATTTCAAAATAAGTATAAAGAGCTATGAAATAATTATTATGAGTCCATTACCTGTTACTTTGGAAGGTCTTACGTACAAAAGCAGACAGCGATCTTGGATGAGGATATATTCGTTAAAACAAAATCACTTTACAAAATTGTCAGATAAACAAACATTCACTATTTCTTTAATTTTAAACCTGTTAATGGATGCAAGGCTCGTTCACATTGTGGCTCGGCCGGCTGGGCTCCGCATGTGTCGAGTATGCAGATGTATGCGCCTAGCCTTGCGATTCGCGTTGCAAGAGTTATTATTGTCTTATAGCGCGAAAGAAGTGCAACGTAGTGCGTGCGTGCACAGCAGCATGTGGCCCACTGAGCTCTATCGTTATAGAATATCTCGTGTGACAGGTTGCGTTGCATAAATCTCTAGATATTTATGCACGTCGAGCCAACAACGAGCTTACAATTAGTCGCGATTAACATCTCGGCTAAACGCGCCGATTACGACGACGTCAACTGGGACGCGTTTAATTGAAACGTCTCACACAGAGCAACATGCAAATTAATGAACGCACCATAAAATATATTGTATGATATAACGGAGGGTGACACATCTATTAACTTTATGGCATTTCTTATGTAGTGAAATCAACACCAGCTATATTAAGAGTAATCTCCTGGCATGTGATGTTGCTTAATGTATTTGATGCGTTTGTTGCATTTATTAATAAGACCTCTCTGTCAGCTTAATATTTTTGTAAGAAACAGTTTGTAGCTCCGTTGAATACCAAAACATGTTTATCATACTTACTTGCAATGCTAGCGCCAGTTTTGTGATACTTAATTAGAACTTATATTTATTATTATACAGGGTGGAAGGGACATCGACGCACAACCGGTTACCATGGACTCAGTACATGATTTTGAACCCCCCTGCGTTGAATTTTTTTGTCGTTTATTTAAAAATTAGCTCTACCATACATTTCGACCGCGTAGGTATTGCACTTTTTTATGAAACAGCAGTTTTTTTTTTTAAATAACCGATGAAAAGTTTCAACTCCAGAGGGTCCAGAATCATGTACTGAGTATATGCAGGTTGTGCGTCGATGTCGCTTCCATCCTGTATACAAGATCTTAAGAATATGATTCCGGTACCAATTGAGACAAATAAGTAACTAAATACTTCAATTAAATAATCTTCTGATTTGTGCTAAAATAATCCCCGAAATAAGTATTTGATTGAAAAAAAAATAACCTCTATGTAAGATAATGTTATGAAATGAAGTTTATGGCAAGGAGCCAGTACCTATGCAATACGCACAAAATCAAGAGTTGAGCAAAATATTTACACACTTGTTTGAGACATAACATAAAGAATATATATTATTATTTGTATTTACTGCAATACTATAGAAAGGCTGTCATTTAAACCACCGCTGCGCGATTTCCTTTGTGGTAGCAGATTGTCAACAACAGCTGGAAAAATATTATTAACTATCAAAACAAAACCATGCAACATTGATTCTAAGATTCTTTTGAAAAAACTGGTATTCAAGTTATGTCTGGCGTGGTAGCAATAGCAGAACAGTATGATGGGATTGTTATTGCTTTAATCAATCTAGTGTTCATAACAGGTGATTTCTAACAGCCTTACTTAGCACCTGGCTCCTAATTTTAAAACTTATTACTAAGAGTTTAAGGTAGGAATTTCGTAATTTAGGAGATAACTTGCATGAGTGTGGTAGGTGAATATTTTAAAAGCTGGCTGATGAAAAGAATTTAATTTAGAGTGTTCGAGGCAAGCAAGTAAATATGCCTTTGTCATCGCGGTGTATTGCAAATTTTCTGGCGGAAACGTCTGCCATAACAGTATGTGTTACAATTTCAATACGATACGAATCAGCGTCAAATTAAATTGTCTGTTTATTGGTGTAACACACGCGAACTTGTTAAAACTAATTTAACTGTTAAAATAAGGAACGTAGGTTGCAGGTAGAGTATCTAGAATCTTGCAGATTATGAGGATATCTGGTAAGTCGTACTTCTCTATCTTCATTAATTCAGCTTTTAAATCGGACCAAAGGGTTTTGATTTTGGAGACATGAGTCGTAATGTCATGTGACGGATCTTTACAATAGCCGAAAAACTCCATACAAAGAGCGTAACTTTTGTCTTCAGATGTGCCGTCGAATAAACGATGCAATTCATCCCAAACATCTTTAGACGAGTTGAATCGCATGATTTTTTGAAGAGTTTCGTCTGACATATTCGCATTAATTTTAACAGTTAAATTAGTTTTAACAGAACTAAAACTAAATAAGAGCACGCTGTAGCCCTGATCATTTTGAGTTTGTGTACAATGTGATGATTCGTTACCGTCTACGAATTGTCGTGTATAATATAATTTATATCAAAATGGGTTCATTTCGTTCCGGTTGCCCAGCGTTAAGTAATTGGTTGGTAACAATTGAGTCTATAAATGCAATTGTGGAATATCCCTGCAGCTATCCGTCACGAGGACAGCGGTGGACACAATTGGATAATCTCGTTGGTACTGTATTACGTACTAGCTATCACTCACAAAAGGTTCAAGTTTAGTTCAATTTACTTTCTGTATACAATTATCTGTACATACTTATTTGCAAATAAGTATGTAGAGATAATTGTATTAGTAATAATAAGTATATATATATAATAAGTATGTACAATATTTGATAGTTGCAAATTACTTATCTGGGTTCTGTATTTCATTGCACCTGTTATCTAGACTATTTGCTCAACTTGTTGTTCTCATAAAATTTGCCGATTACAAAACAACAGCCATGCTCATTAATAACTCGTTAAGACATAAGTACGCAACGTCCTAAATTATTATTAAAACTAACACCGAAAAATTCCATAATTGCAGATTTGCAATTCCAGCAATATAATGTAGTATCTATTAATAGTTCCGTCCAAATTGAGAAAGTTCTATTCAGTCATTTATACTAATTGGCAACTTTAAAAAGTTGGAAGTTGTAAACTTGTGCAGAACAACAAGGTTATTTACAAGTGAAATTGAATACGGTGTAATAAATATGATGCTGATTTTCACAATCAGGGTGAAGGTTTGGGTAGTTTATCATACATTTACAATGCTGTTATCATGTTTTTTTTGTAAATTATACGATAGCAATGTGTTTATACGACCAACCTATTGCATTAGACAACTATTTATTACTTTTCATTGCTCATCGATTTAAAAATAAAAAGCGATTGAATACGTTTCTTATTATTATATATGCTTAGATAGAGCCCGGCGCACCTGGAGAAGTCAGCCCCCTACCACCTAGCTGACTGGCAAATATTTGACCACGGCATGAGCTGAGGAAGCCGACCTGAAGGCCCATTACGGTACGGTTTCTTTACGGTAGCCGCGCCGAAGAAAAAACGTGTCTGTCAACAAGCTTCCATAGTGACCCATACAATACTGACGAACGTGCTTACACACGGCGAATAAACCGTAGTTTTTCACGGCAAGAAAACATGTATGAACAAAAGGTTTAGCACAAATTTTAACATAAGAATGAAATGGACAATTTTATCAGCCTAGGGTGATTTAGGAAGTCATACTTCGTGGCGATACGAGAGAAGAATACAATTTGTCTGAAGCTTACGTTTAACTCCATTGCAGGGGTTTTAAATTCTTCTTCTTCTACTATCACTGACATTTTGAATGTAAAGAAAAATGTTTTGATTGCTACTTGACACAAGCACCATGGAGTATTTTAAACATAGGTTTTTAAAGCTGGCCTTTTTAACTTTGATCTCGAACTTCTTTATGATTAATGGCGCAATACCCATGGCCAAGTAATTTTTGTAAGAAATTAATTATTTAATTCACCAAGTTGTTAAAAAATCATGTCCTATTTGATATTCATTGGTAATAATGGCAGCATCACCTAGACACAATAACTAATTAGATATGTATGAAGCTGTATGCCGGTTATGAATAATGTAACTTCAGGTAGGCAAGCGGCGTGCGTCGGTCTGTGATAGTGCTAAACACGCAGTTTGAAATACAGTGGACAAAACGGCGTCAACATACGAGCGCCGCCGGCGGCGGTATTGCACAGTGCACTACAACGTTAATCAGGCTTACCACAATACTCTTTTCTATAACCCGATGCAAGAAACTAGAGCTTATTTGTCGATTCGCACGAATTTACCTACTCCACCGAAACGGGCGAATCGACACTTATTTTTTTTTTATTTTCTTTAGGCGACTCGCACGGAGTTAATTTATTTGTGGGCGAATCGACAACTCCAGAAATATTTATTAGGGAATTGGCACATTTTGTATTTTATGCAAAATAACACTACAAAAAAAACTACATCGACTACTATTTTACTACTATTATTTAAAAGTGTCGATTCGCCCTTTTCGTCGAGTAGATAAATTTATTCGAATCAACTAATATGCCAAAACTTGTGTAGTAAACATCCTTGTTGTCTGTCGTTTATCATTTTTGCAATTTTTCTATTTAGCGATTTTAACGCTGGAAAACAATGGTCGATTGAAGCATAATACCATCCGGTACGACTAAAGAATTTTTTATTGACCCAATCCTTAGACAAGTTGAAACAATGAAAACTAGACGAATACAGGGCGCAGTTTCATGGGCAGTTCTAGAACAAGTAATGACCTACAATTTTTCAAATAAACTACATGAACGAGAAGATTACACTTCGCCCAGCCGTGCGGGCATTGTTCGCGATCCATTGTAATGTAACGATAACTGTAGGTGTTCTAACATAATGTGTTATGTAATAACACTAATAACTGACTCAGGTTTTGTACTTAATAATGAAAAAGAAAAGCCTTTTATCGGCTTGGCTTTAATAACACACATTTACATGCGAGTAGTCATGGGCTTCAATTCAATATCGATGTTATGCGTATGAATTAAATAACTACATACAACATTATTATATTATTTTACCGCCAGCAATGTGGCTAATCAGGCATTTCTCTTCAGAGATATAAAAACAAAACTAAACCTTCACTATTCTTAGACGCAAGTTTATTTACACAAAATTATTTTATCTTAAACAGATAGTGCATTTTCCTAATAAACATTCTAAACCATGAACGTATACAGCTAATGTGCATACTAAAACCCCGTATTTATGGTAAACAGTAGTTAGCACAACACTGTTTTAGCAACATAAAACTGTGTTGCTGGCAACATGTTTCCGCAACATAAAACATGTTGCTGCAACAAAGTTGAGGAACTTTTGTTTTTCATAATTATAGGGCTTAACATTAACATTTCTAGCCTAAAATATTTCGTATAATGAAAACATTCTGAACATCGCAGGTTGCTACATAGTTTCGGATGCAATCTAAGGGCAGTGCGTTCAACATTTCACTAATATGTGCTTTACAATCGCACTACGAGGTATTTACATAGGCTGAATATGACTTTGTGTGTTTTTCTCGACTTCCATTATGGAAAAATGTCACCTACCTAAAATAGTTACTATATAGTATACTGACTTGTGCTTATTATATTGTTCTCAAACAAGGTAATCATGGTCGGTCAAGGTCACAATGGAGATAAATTAGGAAATTCTTGCAGTTTCCCGTCATTCAAAACTGCCGAAATATGGAAACGACGTGTGACGTAGGACAGACGTAGTCTGTCCATACCAAAGACAAACTAACAACCGATTGTCTCATCTTTATCATTGCAATAGAGATTTTTTTAAGTCAAGGATGAGTTAAAGGGTGAGATGATGGGTTTGATGAGAATCTTTATGCTTTTTATAACTTAATATTTTTAGACAGTTGACTATGTAAGATATGCAGAAGTTCAAGTACTAGGGTATAGGTAACAAGGTCATATTCAGCCTATAAGCTCTTCGTTGTACCTCAGGGCGCGGCTCTTCGCCGAGCGAGTCGCCCAGCGCCTCTGCCTGGCTCTTCATTATCGAATATATTTTCACGTAGGGCGCCTTCAGCAGCTACGCGTAACCGTGCATTAGTTCTTATAATGTATGTTTGTGGCTTTGTATTGTATGCCGTCTTGTTTTGTCTTTTGTGTTAATGAAACCAAACATCGGAATTCCCAGAACTATTTGAACCTATGATAAGTATTAAACACATGGGCGTAAATAAATAACACATCAAACTATTGAAAGAGACTTGTCACAATGGTATTCATGACAGAGACCTTCCTCTAAAAACTTAATCTTGCAATAAACTTGATGTGCCATATTTACGGCTAATAATTGCGCGCTTTACTTGTGCTAACCAAGTGGACAAACACGCCGTGAATGTGTGTGACACACACACACACACACACGAACACACTACTGACTTCGCTATTGTCTCAGACGGTACCGAGAGCTCCTGCGCTTACAAGCCCATTCACAGCGTATTGGTTCACTTGGTAACCACAACTAAAGCGCGCGTTGATTCTTGAGATAAAAATACTATTCAGTAAGTAAGCATGTGCGCACTGCGGCATGGGTTCCCTTATCTTGGCAGTGACGGGCAAACATGTCAAGTGTTATGGCTTGCATAACAAACCTTGAACAATTATAGTTCACAACTGTGATATAATGACTTTCAGTAATAAGATACTGACGGTAATTTGGCAATCGCACTTCTAAATATTGACTCTTCGTTACCTTTACAGGCACAAAAACAATAGTCTGCCTACGTCATAAGCTACATATGTTATGATTAGTGACACTTAACGCTCTTGCAGCGTCATGAGAGCCTGGTCATATGAACGTCTACCTAAACGAAGAACCATAAATATTATGTTTGTCTCGTCCTAATGCAGCTAAACGAAGTCTGTATGATAATTTAATCCAAACATATAACAATTGACGGTGCCAAAAAGGAACTGAATAAAGGTACATTACATTTGTAATATTTATAAAAAACATCCATGTTCAATGTGTACTGTAATGTGGGATGTGAGATGCATTGTCGTTGATATAACAGTGTGTAAAAAAGCGTTTGTTAGTTTATAAAAAGGTGTTTAATGTTATGTAAAATAAGGACTGTTTTTGTACAAATGCGAGGACTTACCTCCCAGGATTCGCGCGTAAGGTCCGACACGTCGCCGGTGCTGCCAGTCCGCTCGTCCTACGAGTAATTAGTCATTAATAAACATAGTTAAGAAATCAACACAAAATATAATCATACTAGGTATGCTCGGAAAATTCTTATCTTAATGAGTGATGACAGGAGACGAGATAAATCTTTGTTTAAAAGTTGACATAGAATGCCTATACATTCAGAAGCATTATGTATTGTGTAATGGCGCAAAAGGGATGATGACTAATATTAAAAATGTTCGAAAAAGATATGTAATTTCAAAGAAGACATGGTAAAAATGAGATAACCGATAAAATCTGTTTAATCGATGTAAATATAAAGAAGCTACACGCTTTAAAAGTTTTTGGAGGGGATTATTTCCGTCCTTGTCGCGCAGTACTGACAATCTAAAGCGCTAGTATGAAGTTACATAGTCGTGATGTCACTTCTACGATAGTGCTGTCCTTGTCTAACACTTACTTTAAAACGTTTATAACTTGGCAATTTTTTAAGCTTTTACACTCTTTTTAATATTGTTTGCACTATTTGGTAACAAATATTTATTTGGGATTTAAAAAAAAAATGTCATCATCCTTATTGGCCGTTCAAGCCGAAATCTGATATATTCATTCGTTACTTATACTCATTAGGGACAGATAAGATGGGAGGTGAGCCATTGTCTGTTGAGAGGGATCGTTCTGAGCAGTCCATGAACCCGTACTTGTAGAAGTTGCTTTTGTTAATAGAACATGATTCTGTTAATGTCTTATTCATAATAAATCTATTCGCCTAAAGCCCTTTGTTGATAGAACATGCTTTCGTTAATGTCTTATTCATAATCAATCCTTTCGCCTAAAGCCCTTTCTGTCAAACTTCATTTTAACTTGACAGAAACGGACAAAACAGCTAAAATAGGTTTATAAAGCGAATGACTTTATTATGAATAAGACGGTTAGAATATAACATACTTTTAGTCCAGGTTTGGGCTCATCGTCGTCCCACTCGGTGTCGCTGTCGATGAGCTCGTAGCCGTTGACACTGACGTCACCCAGAGGACCATACCGGTCCGGTACCCAGTGCGTTAGGAACTTGAACAGGTCGTCCACCCTATAACAAATATAAAACTATTACTTAGTGAAGATTAAGTGGTTTGTAGAGCAAGGCTGAATTATTTTCAGCTAAATATACTGGTATTATATATTTTACTTGGTATGAATACATTACAAGCGTAATTGCTCATACATATATTATAATGAGGACTCGGGCGTCATAAAACAGTCATAGGTAGATGAATATGACATTCGGTTGATTGTAATTGTAGATACAGCTGCATTAATTGAGTAATCCTCCTGTATTAAATGTCTTAAATAGCAAGGTAGGCGTTTTTGCTTAATGGGGACCCATTAAGCAAAAACTATAAAATACCGAGACATAATTAAATTTAATTCAACTTAAATTAAGACGCTGACAAGAGCTAAAGCGCGGTCACTGTCAAACTGTATAGAAAAGAAAACGCGATGACTCAACGCTTGTAATTTATTGCAAAATATGAAGCGATTATCTACTTATTAAAAAATTTGTTGAGTAGTCGAAACTAATAAACAACTAAGTTCTGTATTTCAATATGATACGTTATTGTTATTAATATTACCAACGTACGTTGATATGTAATACAGATATTCTTGTTGGAAGATCATTACAAGAGGTTAGTTTACCTTTTTTTTATCGAGTTTTTTTTTTTCTAAAACGTGTTTTGATTACAACAGGGTTTTCAGAAACATGTTGAAGATTAACATATTTTATTTTCGCTACAACAAACTTTTATAGATACGGCAATTTTTTGTTTAAAGACAATCCTACATAGAACATTTGCCTCTTGTCAGAGAGGGAGATCATGCCTTTGGGCTGATATGATAATGAAGACCGAAGCAAAACCTTTAATGTCCATGTAACATTTATCCAGACATTCAAAATTTTATCAGATAGTACTTGCTTTCATAAAAGCTTCAAGCCCCAAACTACTTATCTTCTAAAGTGTACTTGCCTGTTCCTGGGTATTCCGAACCAGTATTCGGGCTTCATCCGCTTGCGTCCGTAGGACATGAGCGGGGTTGTGCGGGGCAGGGGGCGGCCGATGGGCTTGCCCATGCGCAGGCGCAGGTACAGCGGCGGGTCGTCGCTCGGCCGCGCCGGTCGCGGGATCAACTCTGACGGAGGAAAAGAATATTGAGTTTGGTTGTGGAGATTTTGTGTTTAAATAGTATAAATGATCCTAGATTACTTTGCTAAGAGGGTGTTGAAGTATATTATGAAAAGTCCCGTGGTCCTCGTAGATCTTAATTTCATTAACGGGTCTCAAATCTAGACCCCGGGCGTAAAATTCCAACATCAAATTCCAACATCAAATTCCTTAACCCGTGGTTAGAACCCAGGACTTTACACACTCGTCCACAATACCATCGGGGCAATCTTTCGAATTTCTACACGTCAGATAAATCGTAGGTTGTTGTTTTTTTGCGTTATCAACATTATTCGGGGCAGCAAAGCAGGCTTTGTATTGTTGGCATAACGATTAACTGTTTTATTGCCACTCGGATTAAGGGCTAATGATAAAGCAATGAAGATTATTTCAGAACTATCGAATTAAATTGTAGTAGTGAAAGTTGGTTCAATACACCCTTGAAACCCTAAAGTAAGAATGACTACGTTAGTTTATCGAACTACTTTTAGCCTCCAGTTTGATTAGATGATGGAAGCGCAAGTTGCCCGCAAAATTCAAACGTCTTACGTTTTTTCCAACTTGCAGGACTGTGTCGGGTTGTATGTTGACACAACATACAACCTGTTGTTGTTGCGCGACCGTAACAAGTATGTATTTCCAAAATTATAATCATTAAAATCGTCAAAATACATACTATCTCAGTGAATGGCTATTTCGTGAAATGTAAGTAAATTTTAATTTCGAGGGCTGCGCTGGCGTTTCCCCCATAAGAATAGTTCACAAGTGAAGCTATTCATGAAGGAGCTCGTCCGAGGAAGAGTCCTTCCCATACCCCTTTTTGCCGCAAAACAGTCTTGCCGTGCTCCTGCGGCGTATTATTTTCAAACTCAAACTCAAACTCAAAGCATTTATTTCAAATAAACCCATTACAGGCACTTTTGAATTGTCAAGGGGTCGGTCAGTCAGAAATATGAAGCTAGTTGCCCATTCCAAAGCGAAGTAGGTACCTATGGAGAAGAACGGGCAAGAAACTCCATGGACACTCTTTTAAATAATATGGTTACAGAAAATTTGTTACATCAGTCTTGTTGAAATTAAACATGTGAGAACGATGTAGAAAGACCCGTAATAAAAAACATAAAAATCGGAAAAGAAAAATTAAAAAAAAAAAAAAACAAAAAGGCGTGGCAGCCAAGAGATGACCAGTCCCCACTGACGGCGCCCGTTCACGAACATGACGTATGGATCAGCACCATTCAGCTCAACCATTTTGAAGGGAACTTAATGATCCAACACACACGCCACCACCAGCGAGACATTAGAGTGAGCGTGACATACTCTCAGCCGCCAGGGCACATTCAAGTCAATGACAGACGTGCCCAGTATAGGGTAGCTTTATAGTAGGTACTACATAGTGCTCACACGTGTGCTTTGCAATTATACAATACTAAAAGATTGAATTTATACAGTGCAAAGACAGTTTTTACAATCTTCAGCAGCTCCAACAATATTTCCGAATGCTAATCAATTGTTTAGGCGCCCTTGTGGAGCAGAACCAGCGTTGAGCCAAGCATTTTTGTCAGAGATGTAATCCTCCAACTTATAATATGCTTGGCTGCATAGTGTGCGTTTGATACAGGTTTTGAACTTCGTTTCGTTCAGTTGGAGTATGTGGGGTGGTATTTTATTTTAAATATTATTAAATTATTTATTGACATGAAAAATAAAAATAAAATATTAACCTTACAACAACCAGATGCATTACTAGTTTTATTTTTTAGTTCATGACTTTACGTCATCTAGAGGGGGCGTCATATTCACCAATGGAATGTGACGTAGCCTATAACCAGCGGACGATCAAGAAACTTCCCACAATACATCATTTGTCAAATAATGATAAGTAGTTTAGAAGTTATGAGGGATGAACATATATACATACCGTTCAGTGTAAGGTATTTATGCTCATTTTTGTAAGATGTAGATATACTCACTATCAAAAGACGCGAACAAATCCGGCATGTCATCCACAGACACCATGCTGCGGTAGTCGAGGCGCGGCAGCGGGGTGCTGCCGCTGCTCGAAGTCGACTTGGTGTGCGAGCGACCGAACCCGCCCAGCGAGCTGCGTCTATATCATACAGTCTTGTTTGGACAATAGCTTGGATAATGGGCATAGCTCAGGCCACAACGCGAGTTAAGTTAAGCTTCGCTTTATTCATATACAATATTGAATTGTAATACGTTTGTTTAAAGTGCAAATTTCAACGGCCAACTTAAATTGAATAACTTAGCCTACCTAGCATATAGCTTACTCAGCCGTTGGAATTTGTGCTTTAAACCAACGTCTTACGTTTCATTATTGTAAACAAATGAAGGTAAACTAAGTAAGCTCAGTTTGTGGTGTGGCCTGAGCTTATAGCTCGAGTACATAAGGCGGCAGGCAATTAGCCAAATGGTCGGATTAAATAAATTAAACTTAGACGTGCCCGCCAGTCATGTGCTTTAGCTATATTATGTTTAAAACGTTGATATAGAAATAACATACGACTAACTAGACACCAAACCATCTCAGATGAAGTAAGTTTTACACTATACAACACCATTTACTGTTCATAGACCAGGTAACTAAGACTAAATTCCTCATTATTATTCAACCACGATTACTTTTTAAAGAAAAACATATAAATAAAAATCGAAACATTAAAATTATCTGCATCTGCAAAAACCAAAACTCAAGATCATTAATCCAAAGAACTTTTTTTAAAAATGAATCTGTTAGCAAATTGGAAGAGACACGCAATGCACGTCTAATTAAAAGTCGGTCTTAAACTAAACATGCTAAAACAGTAAATAATACATATCAAATGGTGCCGGTAAGAAAGAAAAGGGGCGTGTTAGTGGTCCTAGAACATCATATTCCTATAGTAATTAATGGAGGTGACATGATACAGAATAGTAAGACTATATGGTTCTATCTTGGAAAATTATGACTAAGTTCTTCCTAACACATATACATCATGCTCCTTAGCTTTAATAGAGAACAAACGTGGACTTTGAAGTTTGAAGAGTGAAACAGCCAATTGATTTTCATGTAACTTAACAGATATTATAATAAGAATCATGGCATTTTATTGACGCCTGTCTCACCCTAAATTAACTTCAGAATCCGCCCGAAAAGACGTAAATAAAAAACAAACACATTTATGCCGGTGGAAATGCCAAGAAGAGTGATAACGAATAAAAGGCCAGATAGTGAGACCACGGCGTCATAACAAACACCTTAATACTTTGACTCATCTGAAGTCAATACATTCATCATGCGTTATCAATATAAGACGATGCACTGACATTTATATTCCATATGAGGTTTAAACGGCATTGAACATAACAAATGATGTTTATCACACGATAAGTTATCGTGATATAAACATATTTATTGCGTTACGGTTACAGCACATTAGGTATCCGCGCTTCATAAGTGTTTTTAATAATCTATCATAAGTAAATACAACAAATGCAAAAATGTTCTATTTTCGATTCGAAAGCAGTTTATGTAACATTCACAGGGCAAGAGAGTCAAAACATTAAAGATAGCATAAACAATGTATACGGCGCTGTGGTCTATAGTAGGTCAAAGGCAACACATTACAATTGAGCACATCGACTCTTGCAGCGGAACGTGGCATCACGTACCCCGAAGTAGAAAACACGTCCTGGGGCGCCTCTTCAGAAGGGGTCTTACTCAGGAACAACCCAGTACCAAACTCCACTAGGTTCATTGGAGAACTATCAATGAATTTAGCGGAGTTGTGTAATGTTGGTACGTCCCGGTAAGCATCCACGGTAGCAAAGGAAAAATTCACGATTGCAATATTAATTGTTTTAGTTCCAGCATGTGTATATGTGTGTCGAATGTTAGAGGCATCGGTTTACAGTAGTCAGTGGCGATTAGAGTCTGTGCAAACATCGTAAAGACAGCACAACACACAGACATGATGAGCGCGATGCTCGTAAAATAATCAGTATATCACAACAAAAGGGTTATTTACCAAGATTAGAATATACTGTTCGTGACTAATGCCAAATAAATCTTAATGTGTTCATGCTAATTAACTTGATTTCGATAGAAGTGTTTAGAATTATAAATCAGTGAACTGTAGTGTAAACAACGTGAAATGTTTACAATCAATAGATACCTAATATAGCGTAGTGAATGTCGCTTATAAACTGAAGTTGTAGAAATGTAAACATAATAAATGCTGTCATGACAAATAGTTGCGTATGCTGTGATACAATTTTTGTAAGTAAATACTGTGTAGGTGTTACACTTTAATGTCGCTGCGTTTCCACTAAAGCGTCCAAGAATACTACATAATAATACATAATAGAGACCAATCAGATTATTTAATTATCTAATATTAAATTTATCAGATTTGTCTATAGCTGCAGGTTTCATGTGTGCTTTAGTAAAAACGCGGCAAAATTGTCCTAGACATTTGCGTTCTAACGGATTACTCCGAGTAGTTTTATTCAAGCTGCCTTCTGAGCATTTGAGTTTTGTTATCGACTATGTAACTAAGCTTAAATCAAGAAATACATAGAAAAAGATCCCCTTGAACCTTCAATCAAACTGTCGAACTGCTTAAGACGTAAAAGTTTTCTCACATACTTATTTCTATAATTCTCTCTCTTCATAAAGAATTTAGCAAAAGTCATACCTTTCTAAATTCACTCAGTCACACGAAAGAGACAGACCCTATTTAATTTTTCATCTTCAGTTATGTATTAAAGTATTAATTATTTTGACCATCCTAAAGAGTGATAATCAGGCGCTTCTACACCAAAACTAAATGAATAAATAATTAATCCCGGGGTCCCAGGATTGAATAATTATGTAAAAACAACTATAAGAAACTTAATTGAATTTTAGCAGTGCTTTTTTTGGATTTTGTTTTATTTTATTCAAAACAAATGGAATATCAATAAAAAAACTATAATAATAAATAAATAATAAATTCATGTATTTCAGTTCCACCAGTTCTCATAAAAACTTTAATTGTGAATTAAAAGTTCAGTTAGAATCGGCTTTTTAAATCTAAAAAAATACAGTGAGAGTTTAACAAGGAACAGCCGCCTTGAAAGTACCTACGAGTAATTATGTAAGCATTTTTCAATGATTTTATTTTTATTTTCACGAGTTGTAACTATGTTTTGTATGCAGGTATCATTTTTAGAAATCTCAGGAATTTCAAACGATTGCGGGATCCGGGATTCTGAAAGACATGTCCGTATTATTCTTTCGTGGGAATAAAAGTAAAGTTTAGGTATATTAGCGCCTGAATGTTACGAATGTTACTTTATCGAGGCCCTCGGACTTCCTCAACCCAGATACTAGGTATACGAATCGCCTTGGTAAAACTGGTTGCCGTAAAGTAATATGTGTTTAATTTGTGTGGCCAGCAGCAGTTTTCCAATAATCCCAGTGTCAGATCTACCCATGATACTATCTACGTGTGCGTACGTACCTATTGAACACCTTGGAGAACACGCTGGTGTTGTGGCTGTCAGCGGAGGTGGGCAGCGAGTCGCTCTGAGAGACCGGCGCGGTGTTCTCGCCTGTGAAGCCTTCCACCCAAGACAGCGGGTACGAGAGGCGCTTCAGCATCTGTTCGATGTCATCATAGTTAGAAAGTTGTATAACCTATCATTTAAAGGTAGACTATAGGTAGTACATAGATACCACTTGCCAAGGCGAGATGTCTTAATTGGTATGGTGATGGTGATTGTGATGGTCTTAACTGGAAAGTTGTCTGACTACGATTTTGAATCGAATTTGATCTTTGTTAAGGAATTACTACCTTACCAATTTCTGTCACCAAGCATCGTTGTTGGCTTTGAAGTCTATGGCTTAATTCAAACAGTTTTTGAGTAAAATGGTGCCACCGGAACATGACTACGTGTGACCACATTCAGACAGTCCCGTGTGCAGGTGGAAGGGTGTGTGTGCCGGTGTAACTATGGGGACATAAGACAGAGCACTGTCTTTGGGTTTACAACGCACCTGCTTTGCTTCTGGTGCAGACCATCAGATGGGCCACCTACACATTTACCGCTCAGTAGCTTTAAAGAGTATTGGATAAAATAATATTGTGCAATGTTTATTCGATCATGTCAATATTTATGTACTAAATTCAACATTACTGTATTTTCAAGCTTTGAGCGTATTTGTTTTTACATTTTCTGCGATGACACACAGTCCAGGGAGCTTAAAAGTTCCACGTTGGCAGAATCATAATAGAATAATATTATGAATCGTATTAGAAATCGTAAAATAGTCACAAAGTGACTATTCACAATATTATTTGTGTTCCATTCATGTGTAGCGCTTGGTAGGTATTCAAGTGAAACTCCAGATGATAGTGTTTGATATGTATTCTAGTGCTAAAATATGTACAGTCTTAATGCTAAAATTCTACACAAGTAGTGGTTACGTATAAATCTTATATGAATAAACTAACCAATAGGAGCTAAGTAATACGAAATTATTATAGTTATGATTAGTACATCATCAATCCGTATGGTGGCGTACCGACGCAGCGCTCGCGAGTTGTGTCGATCATATAAATATTGCGTGGCTCCACCTACTCGTCAGTGAAGCGTTCGCTGTGCCGACGGACGAATGTTTTGATGTTTTGCAGCTAGCAGCTACAGTACTCCCCTCCGAGCGAAGCGTACTGGCATTTTGACGATCCTGCCTGATCTGGTGCGGTGTGCAACGTCGCTTTTGCTCGTCGGAAGATGGCTTGAGTGATCTTCTGTGCTAGCTAGTGCTGGATCTGGTGCTGATGGTGGTGTATGTCTGGTACTGTGTTCGTGATGATCTTCAGTGTTGATCATGTATGCCGGTTTTAGTCGGTCGATCGATATGTTTGCGGCTCGTCCAGGCAACTGTATCGTGAAGTACTTCTCGTTCCTTTCCATAATCTGGTACGGACCTTTATACGGACGTTGCAGCGGCTTGCGGACAGTGTCATCACGTACGAACACGTGACTGCATGTTTGTAAATCCTTGTGCACGAACATACATTGCTTGTTTGAATGCGGTTGGTATGTCGGCGTGAGTTTCGTGATAATGTGATGGAGGTTATCAACATAGTTAGGGTCCATCTTCGTTGCAGTTGGCGATGGTGATAAGAAATCGCCTGGTAGTCGTAATGCTTGTCCGTAGGTGAGCTGCGCAGCGCTAGTGTTGGTGTCAGTACGCGTCGCGGCTCGTAGTCCCATCAATACAGTAGGTAGTTCGGTAATCCACTTGTTGCTATTCTCTAGTCGCGTCATGAGCGCGGCTTTTAATGATCGGTGCCAGCGTTCTACGATGCCGTTACTCTGCGGGTGGTAAGCAGTAGTACGGGTTTTTTCCACTCCTAGTAGTAGTGCGAGGTCTTGAAACAGTCGACTCTCAAATTGTCGCCCTTGATCGGTTGTTATTCTGATAGGGCAACCAAAACGTGCAATCCAGGTTTCGTACAGCTTTCTTGCGACGACTTCGGCTGTTATTTCCTGCAGAGGTACTGCTTCTGCCCAACGTGTGCATCGATCAATGATGGTCAGCAGGTACCGGTGTCCATACGACGATGTAGGTAGAGGTCCAACAATATCAACGTGGATGTGTTGAAATCGTTCGCTTGGCGGGAACGTTGTGATTTCACTGTGGCTGTGACGCTGTACTTTCGATTGTTGACACGCGGTACATGTCTTCGCCCACTCGCCAACGTCGGTATTCATTGCTGGCCAGAAGTAACGCTGTTGCATTTGTTTGCGCGTAGTTCGTAATCCAGGGTGACTTGTATTATGCACGGCGTTAAATGCGATGCGACGATAGTCATCTGGTAGGTATGGACGAATGTGTGACGTCGATGTTTCACAGATGATTGGTTTGTTAGTACCGGGTACGATGATTTTCTTGAGTTGAATGTTTGTTTGTTTTGATAAGGTGGGTATGTTGCTGTCCTTGTCTTGCGCTTGTGCTAATTCGTCGTAATCAATTGGAGATGGCAGTTCGATGGTTTCGATGCGTGAGAGTGCGTCGGCGACGACATTGTTTACTCCGCTCACGTGACGTATGTCCGTCGTAAACTCGCTGATAAATAACAGCTGACGAGTGCGCCGCTGTGTATCGCTATCCGATGGTGGCTTGCGTATGGCGTAGGTTAGCGGCTTGTGATCCGTGTAAACTGTAAGTTCTCTTCCCTCAAACATTTTTCTGAAGTGTTTGATAGCCATGTATATTGATAATAATTCTCTGTCAAATGTGCTATATCGCTGTTGTGTGTCAGAGAATTTCTTCGAGAAATAGCCAAGGGGTATCCATTTCTGGTTTACACGTTGTTGTAGCACGGCTCCGGCGCATGTATTCGACGCGTCGCACATGAGGGAAATTGCGTCCGTTGGTGATGGAGATGGGTGAGCGAGTAAAGCTGCGTTTTGAATGCTGACTTTACATAACTCGAAAGCTTGTAGTGCTTCTGTGTTCCAGTCGATTTTCGTCTTGTCACGCTTTTTGGAATTGTGCAAAAACGCGTTGAGTGGTGCTTGTATGTGAGCTGCGTTTGGTACACTGTCTCGGTAAAAGTTTACCATACCAATAAATCGTCGTAGGTCTTGTATCGTTTCGGGTTTGGGGTAAGCAGTGATAGCGTTGACCTTGTCTAGCGGTGGTTCGATTCCATCTCTTGACACTCCGTATCCTAGGAACTTGACGTTTTCTTTGCCGAAGACGCATTTTGAGGGGTTTATGGTGATACCGTACTTGTCTAATCTGTGCAATACTTCTTGTAAATCTTCAATATGTCGTGCTTTTCTGATGCTATTATGACGTCATCAATGAATGGGAATGCGTAGTCCAATCCGATGAGTACTTGATGAATGAACCGTTGGAATGTCTGTCCGGCATTTTTCAGTCCTGGACACATTCGTGGAAATTCGAATAGACCAAAGGGTGTTGTGATGGCTGTCTTCTCGATGTCCGGTTCATATACTGGTAGTTGTTGGTAAGCACGATTTAGGTCAAGAGTAGTGAAGATTTTCTTCCCATGTAGTAGGTAGGTGAAATCTTTGAGGCGTGGTACTGGATATCGGTCCGGTTTGGTAACGTCGTTCAACCTTCTGTAGTCACCACATACGCGAATGTCACCATTTTTCTTAGGTACGACGTGCAGTGGTGTGGACCAGGGACTTTTGCTTGGACGGCATATTCCTTGCTGCATCATCGTCTCAAATTCCTTCTTCACGGACAGGTATCGATGTGGGGGTAATGGTCTAGTTTTGCTGTATAGTGGTGGTCCGGTGGTTTCTATGTGGTGTTCCACACAGTGTTTTGGAGTATCCTTTATGCATGATGGCCTCAAGATGTCTGGGAACTTGCTGATTAGTTGGTGATATGGCTGGTCAACGTCGATACTCCTTATTGATGGCTCGGCGGAATATGTGACTGGTGCCTTAACAATGAGGTTGGTAACCTTGTCGACGAGACAACGGCTGGCTATGTCGACAAGTAGTTGGTGATGTTTTAGGAAATCAGCACCGATGATGGGCTTGCTGACTGCAGCGACGATGAACTTCCAGGTGTATGGTCTTCGCAGGTTTAAGTCCAACTGTAGTGTTTGTTCACCGTATGTTGGGATGACTGTATTGTTCGCTGCGTACAAGCAAAAATCGGTCGGCGTTGCTTTCCCGCCTTTTCTTCTCGGTATGACGGAGACGTTCGCACCAGTGTCAATTAAAAATGACAGACGTGAGTTTCTGTCTGTTATGAATAGGCGGTATGATGTATTGTTTGCGCAGGTTCCCGCCTCGTCCAACGCACGTTTTAGTTTCCCGAAGGAGCTTTTCCCTCTTCGAAACTGCATGGACGCGTGCATCTTTGTGCTTCCTTTCCGAACTTGCGATGGTAATAGCAGATTCCTGTTTGTTCAGTTCGTCGTGGCGTATTGCTGCGCTGTGTGTGATGTTGATTGGGCCTGCTTGACGAGCGTGATTTTGAGCGGTATCTGCTGAATTGTCTGCCTCGCTGATGGTTCGACTGACTTGCCTGAGTTCTGCGATTTCTCTTGTAAGTATGTCGATCTTCTCCTCGATAGATGTAGGTAGAAGTTGTGGAGAGGTATGCGTTGTGGCTACTGCAGCGATCGCGCCTTGTGGTTGTGTTTGTTCGAGGATCTTGTCCGCCATCATCGCTAGCTCATGAATATCGGAGTATTTCGCGATGGTATCGCTGACGGCGAGGACTGCTCGTACGGATTGTGGTAGATGATTAGTCCACATAATACGCAGCGCTGAGTCTTTTATGTTGTCAGCGGCGAGATTCTTCATGCGACGTAACAACTGCGATGGTTTTAAGTCGCCGAGTTCCATTTCGGATAGTAATCGCTGTACTTGTCGTTGCTCGGATTCTTCATAAACCTGGAGCAATCGGTTTTTCAGTGCTTCGTACCGATTTTTTTCCGGTGGATGGAGAATGATGTCTGCTATTTCGTCGAGATCTTGCCGCTCAAGTTGACCGATGACTAGCTCGAACATTGTTTGGTCTCCCTTCTTTTGTGGAGATATGACGGCTTCGAATTGCGCGAACCACAGTCGTATCCTGTCGCGCCAGATAGGTGGGATGCGCAGCGACGTCGAAACACCAGAGAGTTCTTGAACTTGGTCGTTGTTGTTCGCCATGGTTTGATACAGCTGGTTGAAGTATGCAGTAGCGGTTTCGAAAAATTCGAATCTGGAGTTCCTTGACGGTTATCACGTCGGGGTCACCACTGTAGCGCTTGGTAGGTATTCAAGTGAAACTCCAGATGATAGTGTTTGATATGTATTCTAGTGCTAAAATATGTACAGTCTTAATGCTAAAATTCTACACAAGTAGTGGTTACGTATAAATCTTATATGAATAAACTAACCAATAGGAGCTAAGTAATACGAAATTATTATAGTTATGATTAGTACATCATCAATCCGTATGGTGGCGTACCGACGCAGCGCTCGCGAGTTGTGTCGATCATATAAATATTGCGTGGCTCCACCTACTCGTCAGTGAAGCGTTCGCTGTGCCGACGGACGAATGTTTTGATGTTTTGCAGCTAGCAGCTACACATGCATTCCGTTTGACGGTTTTGTATGGAATTCAGGAAATGACACGCTTTTATAGGCGTTACTTAATGTGACGGTTTTAGGCTCCCTGGTAGTTCGGTAATATATCGCAATCATTATTCCACTTTATGTTCGAGTATCAAAATTTTAATATGGTCTGTGTTACAGAGCGGTAACGCTCAGTAACCTTCTTAAAACAGACCAAATAAAATGCACACTGTGCGTAATAAATAAATAAAAAAACTCATGTTCTCAAAATCTCATGCATGACGAAAACAATATCTTTTTGTAGTTTAAAGTAATGAGCTTTTTAGGTACATATTTGACCTTCAGGTTTTTTTTTTAAATTGAGAAGTGAAAAGAGAAGTGTTAAGTAATGAATGAGTCCTGACCTTATTCTTCTTATCCGGCTTGGCATCATCCTTGCCCGCCGAGTTGTCGAGCGAGAAGGACACGGCGTGCGGCTTGCGCGCGCGCTCGGCGTCGGCGTGCGGCGGCGCCGACAGCGGCGGCTCGGCGCGCGCGCGGCACACGGGCGGCACCCACTCCGCCGACAGCACGATGTCCGCGTCGCTGTACACCTGCCGGCCCACGCACTGACTCTTAAATCCGATGTTGGACTTGCTACTACGCTAATCATTCATTTTCACTGTATTCATTAGAGGGGACACAAAAATAAAACCTATAAGGATTTCAATAATAAGAGTATATTACCCTTTTCTATAGAAGGAAGGAAGGAAGGTGTATTTTAAGTATATGACGTGAGATACGTGATGTCACGCCAGGCCAAAAGAATACATTTACTATAAGATAGAGAATTTCAGTCAATTGGTAAAAAAAAAATTTTTATAAGTCAGCAGTAGCGCTTGGAGAATAACCAACGCGAAAAAACAATCTGATATTATTTACGAGAAAAAGCATTTTTTCAGCATTTTCTCACTTAATGTGCTTTTAATTGTTGTGACTATGAATATTCTCTGAATAAATGAATTGAAACTATGAATTTGCAGATACTTAATTTTTTCGGTCGAAAATGTTTTCTCCTTTTTTTGCCGAAAACCGAAAATGAAGTTCGCTCGGACTCTATTTTCCCCACATATAAACACACTTTTTTATGTATACGTAAACAAATTAAAACACGAAAAAAAGGTCCTCAACCATCGAATAAATAAACAAGGTGCTATAAATGAAGAAGTGCAGGAGCTGAAGAAATGCAGGAGCGGAAGAAAAGACAACCACGGAAGAATTCATTCGGAAATAACAGTGAACCATCGACATAGAAACCAGAACTCAGAAGTACTCCGAGAGATAAACATCTCGACGAAGAATCCAAGAGATGACGTCACTGGCTTGAAGACATAAGAACCATTACGTCACCACATCTCACCTCATCGCACGACGAATAAACAGAATCAGATCGTGCGTCTGCGTTCCTATGCAAGACTACGAAACACTGCAGCGCCTGTGCAGCGTCCTGGTGCCAATTGTGACCGATCTCCAGCTCGGTGGACTCGTATATCGTGTCTATTTCGTGATAGTAATCGGAATCACAATCTATGATGGATCCCTAGAAAATCGTGCGGATTAGTAGTGTGTGATAGCGGTGCTAGAACAAATGTTTGTTAGTAAGTGTTAGTGGGACAGTTGAACTCCAAACCGATGATGTTTAGTAGATAAACTGCTAAAGCTAGACTGGAAATATTATTTTATAGAGGTATGTCTTAGGCATAACGCTCGTGCGTCAATCAGATTTGCATTCCAACTATTTTACGTTTTCGTAAAACATTTACACATGCACGGCTTAATATGACACATCACGCTTTAGAAAGAGATTTCCACACAAATATGAGTCACAGAGACGACGCTTCACAAAAACGTTTTGAGCGTTCCGTACATATAAAAAAAAAAACGAAACCCTTAAAGGATCATTTCGTTGTCCGTCTGTCAGTCTGTCTAGACAGACTGACAGACGGACAACGAAGTGATCTAGACCCTTTGTCTTAGCTTCGAAAGTCAACGCAATATAACAATTGGGAGTAGGATAAAATTGACTTGTAAGATTTTTTTACATTGTTTGTTAGTTACAAGTGAAGCTAATAAAAGCGTGTTAAAAATATGGCTATCTACGCGACAAATGCAAATAAATCAAAACGTAAGGAGAAATGTGTCAAGAAGCAAGGTCTCACAGCACAAGTAAAGTCAGAAAATCGATAATTTGTACATATTGTATTACTTACTCATGTTTGCGCGTATCGATGTTAAGTTTGTTTTCGGGAAAAATTCATCCCAATTATGGAACCCTTTATGTCATATTTACGGCGGGGCACTGTAATTTGATGTAACACTAACTTTCTTGGAATTAGCAGGAGTCACATGCAGCAGCGGGTCGCGGATGTCGATGCCGGAGTCGTGGTAGGAGAGTTTGACGAGGTGTTGCGCGTCATCGTCGGGCGCTTCGCCCTCCGAGCCGTCGGCGACCGCGCCGGCGCCCGGGTCTACGTCACCGCCCACAGACTCGTCCTTGCAAGCGTCTGCGCTTGATGATACCTGGTAAGGTAATAAAATGAACTAAACTTCAATTCAGAATCTCAGATAGCTATCAAGTTTTGCTAAAACAAACTTAATGTCGTACAAGGCAACGTTCAAAATCCATTGCAACCATTATTAATTAAAAATGGTTACTCAAATGTCTGCTTAGACTACATAACCATAAAGTACATAGTTGAGTCGGCAATTAGAATTCTGAATTCAAATTAAGATGAATGGTGACTACAGCCAATGATTGGATTCATGCGAGGATTTCTGGACGTTTGTGGTCACGAGCAGTACCATGAATGGAGAGGATTATAAAAGCTTTGCATAAAGACTTCTTTCAGCTGACGTCTTTTAAGTGTCGTAAGCAGAGTTTCAAGCATTCTATAAAACTAAGTTTTTTCATTATCATTTCTAATGGTATCCTTACCTCACTTCCTTGATCAATGGACGACCTGTCCTTGCTCGGTATAGCCCAGTGTTGGTCCAGTAGCGATTTTCGCCTCTCCTCAGTCGATTGTTGCTAAAATTTATAGAAAACAAGGAATTAAGAATACTATAAGAGCCGATTTCATCAATGAAATTGAACGCGATCAGCACTTTTAAACCCCATTCAATAGCTGTCAGGGTCATTATTCCGTATCAATTTTGACACTGACAGCTTTTGAACGCGTTTTAGATGTGCTTAATTGGTGCAATCCGCACTAAGTAGTCGTAGCTTTTTAAAAGGGTATATTTTTGTGAAACATGATCTTAAAGATACAGTGATTCCGTGAGTGATTAGAAAATTGATTTATTTTAAGGCGGCCTCAGAAGGGTGCTGACGACAATGTAGCTTGATTGGCATAAGGTGGTATCCATGTTGGTAATCACTCTGTGAGCCAACTCATTACCGCTTTCTCAAAAAGAACAGGCGCGATAGTCAATCATTAAATCTCAGATCATTAACATTCCATCGCCACTTGCTAAAAATACTTTAGCATTACGTATTAAAAGGTGACTTTTGTGTGTCCATTTGTAATTTAAAAAAGTATCTTCGTCATTGTGTTAGATGTTACAAAGCTTGAAAATCATCTGAGATTTTGAATTAAAGTTTAGCATACCGTAAGCTCAGTAGATAATGCTGTGTTTACCTGCAAATTAGTGGGCGTGACGAGCTCCCTATCGAAAGCCTTAGGGAAGGCAGCCCCTCCGCGGTCCTCGGCCTCGTCTCCGGGACGCGCGTCCGCGGCCGACTCGCCCTCGGCACCCTCGCCCGTCGCCGCCTGCAGCTCGGGGAATGTTTCATCCTGCAACATTCGATTACTATTAAAACTGAATTTCGAACACTCCTAGGGAGTTGCGTTTAAACGCCCGCTTGCACCACAAATTGTTACATAAGATTGCATAATGCATAATCAGCCTATTATGTTGTGAAAGGGAGTGGGCCGTAATCCACCACGCGGGCACAGTGCGGGTTGCTAGATGTCACATGTCTTCGAATTTTTGGTTCTAAGACATGCCGGTTTCCCCACGATGTTTTCCTTCACCGTTTCGAGAGCAGTGGTGATGAAATAATTTACACAAAGTAACGCGCTTGTCTGGGTTCGAACCTACGACTTTCATCAACTTGTAAGTCGCGGCCGTTACCACTGGGCCACCGCTCTCTTAATCTAATCTACGGGTAATCTACGGTAATCTTATGTAGAGACATAAGATTACCGTATTAAAAATGAAATCAAAATATTTTCTGTAAGTAGATCTTTCAGGACACTTTTACACGTCAATATTTTGTGGGTCAGTATTTCAAAACTAGATGCCAACAATCATTCGCTCTGTTCACCTATTTTTAATTAACAGATTGATAGCTAAAATACTTTTTTTATAGCGAGTGGCTTTATTATTAGTAAGTCGGTTGGATGTTAAGCGCTAAACGCAATGGTGATTTGTGGTGCGAGTGGGCTACAGACGCAACTACCGTCCAAGCGTAGTATTGAAGTGAAGTACGGACTTTGCATAAATTATATGTCTCATGATGACCTTGCGAAGGATGCAGGAATTCGCTGGATGCGGGAAGCACAAAACCATTCGAAGTGGCGGTGCTTGGGGGCGACCTGTGCCCAGCAGTGGACGTCTTTCGGCTAAAATGATGATGATGATATGTCTCACGTATTTTTATATTATATCTTACTTTGACTAGAAGTGAATCCTTTCCGGGTGAAAGTTCCGACTTATTCATGTAGTAGATCTCAGCCGTTTCGGATCTGAAATCAAAATTAACAAACAAATTAATTTGTTATTAATTTCTAATACTAATGCTAGGGTAATGAAGAAATTATAAAACATTGAAACTGTTACGTAACCGTGAAAGTAAGTTACTTTGGTTTCAGATGCCCATCGCCATCCGAAAGTTGCGCTCCGATTGCCAAGGGCCAATTGGAGCGCCGAACGCGGTCGATGCGTAAAGTCGAGACGTTTAAAATAAACTCACACTAGGGCCGCAGTTCCAACCTACACAATATGGTTTTAGAAATTTTTAAACGCCAATTAATTGTTCTTATTGCATGCATGTAGGTCGGGCTTATATTATATGACTATTTTATTTATAAACATACAAACCGAGAGATATTGAACAGGAAGTTTTACAAAAAATCCTGATTCACAATTAGCACCACACAATATATTATCAGCGCTGTTTAGTTCATTATTGCATTGAACAGCAGGAAAATTTACGATACCGTGATAATATACACCTACAGAAAAATATTTAGCTAAATTCTATTTACTGCTGATTTAAGAGTCTCGTTAACTCGAAAAAAATTCAAGAAAGCCATTTTAAATAAAATACACGCCTCGTATAATTTAATCTTGCAATCATCGCCATTAGCGAGAGAGACACAGAGAGGGAGCACTAAATCTCCCGCGCCGAATGCTGGTCTCCGCTGGGATTGGTCGCCATGGCCAATGACATTTTTTTTAATGTTTAGCTCAAATTATTTGTTTCCAAATAGTGCAAACAATATTATAAAAAGTGTAAAAAGCTTACAAAGTTATAAACGTTTTAAAATAAGTGTTAGACAAGGACAGCACTATCATAGAAGTGACGTCACGACTATGTAACTTCATACTAGCGCCATACATTGTCCGTACCGCGCGACAAGGACGGGAATAATCATCTCCAAAAACTTTTAAAGTGTCTGCACACTTCTTGAAATTTACATCGATTTACCAGATTTTTCGATTTTTTTCATTTCTCATTTTTACTATGCGTTGTTTGAATTTATATTATTTTTTCGAACATTTTTAATATGAGTCATCATCCCTATTGGGTCTGGAGGAGTATTATTAGAGCAGTCCAATGCTGGCCTCACCAACCGATCCGAAACCGATCTTCGGCTTCTCTCACTCGTTGTTATTGATGTAGCTACGTACTTGTGCGTATTATGGTCAGGTCCGTGCGTGCGCATGTGCGCGATGTCGTAGAAGATGGCGGCGTTGACCACGTACTCCATCGGCGCTATGACACCGTACGACTCGGGCCCGTGCTCCATCACTAGCGTGTCTGACACGTTCGGGTCAAACATCACCGCGTTCGGCGTCACTAGCAGGACGCCGGATACCACGCCCTGAAACAAAAATTAATAATTTTGGTAAGTAATTAATTATATTTTTCTCCTAACACAATCATTTCCATGCTTAAAAGGAGTCTCCGAATCAAATAATGTAAACCAAGTATGTTAATAGAAATAAACTTCTTTTTTTTCTGTAAATTGGTTCAAAAAACACTTTTACACGTAAAAAATAAATTATGTATGTGTAAGACCATGTGGATTGATGTTTGAAAAGGTGTAACTGTCCAGCCAGTGCACGGATTTGTCAGTAATCGTGCAGCTCAACTCAAAACTTAAGGAGCTCAACGATTCGACGAACAATACCAAAGAAAGGACATTTAGTTAGGCCGCATAAATTACTCAAACTGCCAGACCAAGATTAAGATTAAATGATTTTATTTCTGTAAGTAGGTTTGTACAAACACTTTAACACCGTCAACCATATTTAAAAAAACTAGGTGAGTTAGGTGTTTTCTATCCGACCACTCTGAGAAGAAAGACCGAATCAAACTAGCAGAGGTATCTTCTAAAGTCTAGACATAATCTTGGTCAGGTCATATGAGGACCATACATATTAGTGTCTGACATGGTCCTTTCAGGAAACAACCACACAGATTTAAGTGGACCTGTCAGTCAGAGCACGCATGTGTCAGAATTCGTGTAGCTAAACGATTCTACGAACAATACCAGAAAAAGGACAAGGTAACGGTAAAACGGGGTGAACGAAACTTTAAAAAGGATTTTAACATTGAAATAATAGAGTTTGTTGCCAACAAGGGCACTTAATCGTTAATTATAATACAGTCAATACATAAGCGACATTTTTGGCAACAAACATAATTATTTCAATGTTAAAATCCCCTTTAAAGTTTCGTTTCGATTCACCCCTGCTTCCCTATTCACCCCGTTTTACGGTAATCACTATTCTTCTTCTTTGTTTAACGAAGGTCCTTTATAAACTGTACACATTGCTTGCGCCTAGAAGGTAGATGGATAATTGTATTGCGGCATCGGTGGCGTTTTTAGAGAACCCTATTACTAAGCCTCTGCTGTCCGTCTGACTGTCAGCGAGCAGTATCTCGTGAACCGTTATAGGTAGACTGTTGAAATCACAGTGTGTGTTTCTATTGCCGCTAAACAATAAATTATAAAATACAAGAAACGTTTTTTTCGGCGTTTTTTGCCTTGTGGTACGGAACCGTTCGTGTGCGAGGCTGACTCGCATTTAGCCGGTTTTTAGATCATCAAGAGCGCAGGTAGACAAACATTTACAAAATCCACACTGCAGCACTGTTTGTGTTGGTAATTTCAATAAGTCGTAGACTTGTCTTCCGTCGACTAAATGAATATTAGTAATAATTAAGCTGCAGCCCAAATCATCAGAATGGCAATCGAAAGTGACGTCGTACTGAATGTGAAGCCACTTCTGTCACAATTATTAACGTCTTAATTACAACCATCTTTAAATCCCTTTATCTCAATAAATGGAAATGTAGGATGGATCTTAATACGCTCTTAATTGCTCTTAATTTTGTATAAAGAACTGGATGATCTCGAGTACTCTGCCAGTTTGAAGGACCGATTGTGTTGGCACCACAGGGCTATTACGTAACTGCATTGTTACTATACTTGCAATGGAGACTGCATAAATATACTTGACCGACATACTTGCATACGGCAAATAAAGAAAGACATTGTTTATTCAATTTATTTAACCAGCTTGTTTATGAAGGACAAAGTAATACAGTTTTTAAATGGTAGAAGGAACTTTTCGTAAACTCAGCCACAAAAAGATGAAGAATTAATGAAAGATGATGAAGAAGTAGAATTCATTTGATTGTCTACAATTTGTGTTCCATAATACTGTATCAATATGTATAGTTCGATTCAAACTTTATGGCAGCTTTGAACATGAGGTGATTAGCTGCGCAATAACCAATTCGCGTATCAGCGGCGGCGAGGGGTGAGGTACTGAACAGCGAGTTTCGCACTTCACAGATTGTAGACAATTAAACGGGTTCTTGCTAGTGATGGATTTAATTAGCATTCGCATTGGTTGTTAGCATGTGAATCGTAGCGAGTGCTAGCGATCTACGGTGTTTCTGAAATTATATCTGTATTTTTTTTTTGTTGAGATCCGGTAAAAAATCTGTAAATTGGGTAAAAAAATTATTTCATCGCTTCGTACTACTTCATATTATCACACGTCAGCTCGTCGACGCAGCGGCAACGTGCGCTCTCCGTCGCACCAATGGGAAGTCGGGAATACTAAATCTATCTGTTTCACGTGACTACTTGACGTTTGCGAGTGAAATTATTAGCTGGTAGTGTGAAGAATGAATTCATTCAAAATTCACATACTTCATGATTATCAATTATCGTCATATTAGCAAATAGCATAGCCATAGCAATTAGCATGCTAAGACTTACGAATTCGCATGATTATGAAATTTATGCGAAATCACCAGTTCTTGCCGTTTATATTTAATACATATTTTTTGGGCTGACTGTACCAAATACACAAACACTGAGAGTTAACAATAGAATGATTGGCGCTGTTTAAATATTTGCCTCATAACGACAAATGTTTAGAATTCATATTATAGCTTCATGCTACAGCCATTATTTTTCCAATCATTAATTAGTTTTTACACAACATTACTCACTACTAATGTTTAAATTTTAATAGCCTTATCAGCGCAACGCTACAAAAATGATAACGAAAAAAGTGTGTTATAAAAATAATCTGTGCAGTACAAATAACAATTGGAATTTACAAAAATATGAGCTGCCATAATGACTTGCTGTTGGTAGAAATTAAATGTATCGCTTCCTACACATACCGACACAGTATACCACAAACGGCGGTTCATCGACATTGATATGGACAGAACATTGCCTTGCACTGTTCACAGGGGCGTCGCGAAATTAAATTTAAAATTGAAAATGATCGTTAAAATTACAAAAGGTCGATCATGTCCGAAGAGGAACTAGTTTATTAAAAAAGTTGGTCCCACTTGGAAGAATAGACTAAATGACCGATTTCAATTATTCATCTGTCATTTTGTCTATTTTTCCATCGACAAAAGTCGTTTCTATGGTGGTCACGCTACGCGTGCTGGTGGAAAGCGATGGACGGGGTCTACGTTGGTAAGCACGACGACACATCAAGCTATATTTACCAGTATAAGCTGACTTCTCATTGTAAGAAAAGCTTATACAATGCGAGGTCAGCTAAAACTAGGGTTGCCAACCGTCCGGGTTTCCCCGGATTTGTCCTAGTTTAGAGGACGTCCGGGAAACGCCCGGACGGGGCTTCATTTGTAGTCCGAGTTTAAAATTTTAAAGTCTTGGGCAAAAATCTATTTTATTATTAAAACAATTTGTAACAAACTATAATAAGATTCTGTTTTGTTAAGTACATTTAAATGATGATAAAAGATAATGAATTTAATTTTAAGGTCTGAAAATAAATAAAAAGGTGATTTTCAACTTTTTTTACTGTATCTACTTATATTTAAAATAACCTGTTGACATGTCCGTGTTCTGGGCTCTCAAATCCGGGGTTTTAACAAATCTTGTCCTGGTTGGCAAATTTTTGATATGGCAACCCTAGCTAAAACTGAAAATGTGTATTTAGCTTGAAATGTCTTCGTGTTTACCTTATTCCTCTTGCTTAATAAGATGACAATATTATAAAGCAAGAGGAAGTTTGGAACATAAGTCCCTAAACCACACGGCTGCTGTACAAGATCGCAAATGTTTATCTTTGGTCCAACGGTCCCAGTACTATGTATGTACTATGCAGTGATACAGACCTGTCCATCGGTGATGTGTCTCACGTTGATCTTGAGGAAGCGCTGCGGTGCGGAGCTGCTTGTGTTGCTGTTTGCCTCAGGCGACCCTGGCCGTAAGCTGTCCAGGAGCTCTGCAATACCAACATAAGCAATTGTATAACTACGACAAGAAACGTGGCCTTTCTCTTTCTGAAACTTACCCGACACAAAAGGTAATCTAAAAATCGGGTGACCAATTTCAGATGACCTCTTGTGATTCTTTAACTTAACTACATGGGTGTAGTTAAGTTAAAGAATCACAAGAGGTCATCTGAAATGTCAAGGTCAATGTCAAGGTCACTGACAGATAGGTATTAGTCCTGATCTAGATCAGGACTAATACCTATCTGTCTTTTGTTTCTATTAAGACACATACAACGTACGAATAGTTCAGTTATTAGGTCTTTCAACTCATATAGGTAATTCGCGAGTCATGTTTCGCATTTTATTACGTTAAACCATGAGAAGGCTGACTACAACAGCTGAAGTAGTTTACCTATTAGTATAATTTGCTGTAGGTATTATTTGATGAGGAACGTAATTAAGACACGACTGTAGTCCGCCAGCCCGAGGTAAATCATCTGTCATGGCCGTGACTCCGGTGCATTTATCTTTTCATCATCGCTCATTGAGATTGACAGTGACAGACCGCTACATTGAATACATAACCTTTATAGATTAACCATGTTGTATGTTATTGTCTGCCCCGAGGGTTTCAAGACAGTTTCGTGTTATTGTGTATGTTTTTTTTATATGAGCTTGAACAATGTTCCATGTTCCTCTCGTGGGAAATCTCCAAACCACAAGTGATTAGAGTTATGGAATATTTTTAATGATGTTGTTTTTAAAACATCATTGAAGACTGAACTCAGTCTGAGTGCTTTTCGGGTGATTAATTAGTTAATGTGCTATCGCTGGTACTACAAACTTTACTGCCCGAATTGATATTGCGCAAGTGTCCGTATAATTACTTAACAAGTCTAGGTTTTTATTGTACCTAATTTAGTAGAAGAAAAGTTGGGTACCTAATTCATTTTATTCATAAAAGCTGCAAGGCCCATTCATGCATACCACCATAAACGTTACAATGATTTGTGTGGCGTTCCAGTGTTGTGCAGTGTCGTGCATCGTTAAAAATATTGCAAACACTTGTTAGCGCTCGATAACGAGTCAAGTTTAACGTGATCTGTTATCAGATGGCTACACGTTGGCTGTTTCATAATTCATCTACTGCTCTGCCCATTGTAGGTAGACATTCAATATTTACCTGAAGCGGAACAATCTATTGATTTTCTGCAGTTTCTGCTTTCATAAATGGCATTGTTTCCATACCTTTTTCGTTGGCGGGCTCGCTCGGCGGGCCCTGTGTTGACTCAGATGTGTTATCGCCGCTCTCCGACGGACCATCGGAGTCTTTATCGCCATCTGGAAACCGACACACCACTTGTTATTTACACCTGTCTGTTTACTTACACGTCACGCGAGCCGTTCGCGGTGACGTTCAACAATAATACAATGCGAGGAATAGCACGAAAACACACCGTGATACCAACGCTTCAGGAATTCAAAACTAAACATTGTTGAGCTGAACCGACACTAGGCCCATATCGGCACATTTATCGGTTGTGATAAACCGAATCCATTATTATCTTGGCGCCTATAGTTGAAGTTGAGAAGCCGAATGGCCACAGAATTGATTTCAAAGTGGCGTAATTTCAAATGTAGGACGAAATGTAATTTAGTGACAATTTAAAATAGAATGAGTGAGCGCAATGCGTTCGCTCTGTGTGGCGGCCGCGGTAGTACTCCGGCGCGGCTAATGTTGTAACTTTGTTTGCCGTGCAAATAGGAGAAAAATTTGTTCCATGTCTACGTCACGCATGAATGAATAACACCAAGGCTGAATGTTATTGTTTTGTTTCACGACTTGACAATGCAGCATCTTGTACTTAAAATGTGCAGGCTTTAGACGATACTTACTTAAGTTATTTTCTGTGCTTATTATTAACACAACTCTACATCTATTATCATGTCTGCACTTATATAAGTAACAAATCAAATCATAATATTTTACTTTCGCTTATAGCTTCTGACGTTTCATAAGTACGTCAGAAGCTGCGGTTGCAATTGGTCGTTTCTTAAGGAGAAGAGCCGGAAAGAAACTAGACAATTACACTTTAAAAAAAAATGACTTTCACAATGTTTTCAAAATTACAGTGTGAATAGGTATGGGAGGACAATATAAACTGTGAATTGAAAACATAAGATCCACATGCTTCAATTCAAAGTTAAAGTATACAGTGTGAATAGGTATGGGAGGACAATATAAACTGTGAATTGAAAACGTAAGATCCACATGCTTCAATTCAAAGTTAAAGTAGATAAACGTAGGAAATGGCTGTGTTGTCTGAGCAACAATAGGAACATGTGACGAGCGTGGAAAAATCTGAATTACAGGCAACTGACGACGTCAAGAGGTTATTGAAAATAAATAGCGGCATTAGGTACTTATTCAGAATTCAGATTAGGTACCGTCTGTATACATAAACTAAGGGCGAAATTCACCAATGAAACTGAACTCGATCAGCACATAAACTACGCTTAAGAGCTATCAGTTGCATTATTTTCTATGGAATAATACAAAAAAATACAAATACTAAAATTATTTATTGACATAAAACAAGATGTACAAAAACAGATAGATTACTCTGACTCCTGCACTAGTGTTAACTGTGTTGCAGGAGCCAGTGTCCTCTCGTAGTACAACGACACACAGTTTTGTTGTTTTATTTTATGACAACACAAAAAAAAGACACTGACAGCTCTTGAACCCGTTTTAGATGTGTTAAACGCGTTCAGTTTCATTGGTGAAATCCACCCTAACTAAGTAGGTACTAGATATTTCATAGACGCGATCTCTATATACGATCGTTGGGGTTAGCTAGTGTGTATTACATGTCTAAAAAACAAACCGAATTTAACTCTCAGTTATAAGGATTTTGGCATAAACTTCATCGATGCCATAACGTCATAATATCATAAAAGTTTCAATCACTGAGCACTCACACCGGCCATTTTTCAGCAGTAAAAATAGCAATAGACATTTTATTTTTTAATACATATTTCCAAAACAGATTGCAGCAGCGTTTCGTTTTACACTTATTTTAATAAAATGTCGTTAAGTATTTAAATTTTCATCGAAAATATTGTAATTTAGTCGACTTTTTTTTTCTTTGAAATGTTGTATTTATGCCTCATAGATAGTAGGGTACTATATTATACTTATAGTAAGGTTGGCAACCCTACTTCAAAGATATAGGCAATTTCTGATTTCTGTAACCGCCATAAATTTAAATTTGATTTAATACCTAAGCTACTTCAATCACAGATAAAACTCCAAGATAAACACTCGAGTGAAAACTGTTCGGTGTAGAAGATTATGACACGAGATTTGTATCGCACATTAAATTTGATTAAACCGTGTCCATAGGTTATTTAAATAAATTGAAGATAAAACCCAATAACTTTCAATGGGAATGATGACAATTTTTTAATTTCTTAAAAAAAAAAAAAAAACCAAATAGTGCAAATAGTTACAAAAAGTGTAAAAGCATAGAAAACTGCCAAGTTACAAAAGTTATAAAGTAAGTGTTAGGACTAGGACAGCACTGTCGTATAAGTGACGTCACGACTACGTAACTTCATACTAGCGCCGTACATTGTCCGTACCGCGCGACAAGGACAGGAATAAGCCCCTCCATACACTTTTAAAGCGTGTATCTTCCTCATTTTTACATCGATTTAACAGATTTTTTCGATTATCTTATTTTTACTATGCCTTCTTTGAAATTACATTATTTTTAAGAACATTTTTAATAGTAGTCATCATCCCAATTACTACCTATAATATTATTAATTAAGAGTTTAGTCTTCAATCTGCTGTAATGTAGTTTTAAATATAACTAAAACACAAAACACGAATAACAGTTTAAAACTAAGTAAATAAGGAACGAGAAACAATACTTTCAGTTCTGGTACATGAGAAATAACTGTACAATATTGAAGGTCGCGTTTCGTAAGGCGCATTTTCTCACTAAAATGATCCGTCGCTATTGCATCGATGCTTTAGCGCCCGTATATTTTGTGAAGTGCAACCTTAATTTGGTAGTTGCTTGTAATTAGGTATCATATAGGGCAATACTAATAGCACGTAAATAGCTAGTGTTACCACTTGCCAAAATTGCGAATCTAAAGTGAACTAAAGTCTCTACCTACCCTACGGCAATTTCAGTCTATGTATTCCCATAATTTATTTTTTGCTGGCCTAATTGGCGCAGACACGGCGACCACTTTCCTGCAAATGTATCAATCACATTTTTTTGTTTTTTTTTGTTTTACTTGTATTTTCATAACATTGTTGGGTTGTGTGCCTTTTAGTCTGTGCTAAATATGGGAATATATGGTTAAGTTGACGGATGCAAAAATTTCAAAGCTACTATTCACATCATATGGGAAAATATGGTAAAATTGACGGTTGATAGAATAAGAGTTCGTGCAGCGTCTGTGCGATATCTACAAGACTGCTGCGCGAGGCCTACGCGTATGCTACGTAACGCCTACGCATTCGCTACGCGATGCCTACGAATATGCTACACGACGTCTATGCTACTTCACCGAAGAAGAACAACACGTCTTTAAGATTTATGCTATGCTGTCTTGTTGCTTGTAATCCAAAAGCATCAAGACAATACATGTATGAGTTATGACACATTATGTCAACTGGTTATTCGTCTTAGCTTACAACACACTATTATTTGTCAACATCAATCCGGTTATAATTACTATGTGTTTCTTAGCACTTAAAGTCAAGCTTGACATAAATCAAACATGACTACACACTCACTGGTTCCAATAATTTAATATATACATATAATTTAATAGTTCATTAATTAAAGATAAATTTAACGAGGCACATAATTTGCCAGATTTCTTTTATACCGATAAAGCTGTTATTCTGAAACTATTCTAGTACCTATATTCAATTTTATTTTGAAAATAGCACCTTTCTTATTCTTCCGTCAAAATAAGTACATATGTAAATAGTGCTTTAAACTTATTAGCCGTTTTTCAGCATTGAAAATAATACAATTTAAAAAGCAATGTTGAAAAGCTGATACTTTTTCGAATGTTTGCATGTAATTATTTAATTCAAGAAAATTGTCTCGACATTTGTTGTTGGCTAAACATCAAATATTTAAGCTTACCACGATTAACGAGACAATCCTGCGCGCTGCACTACGTCGCCTTCGAATTTTTAATCCAAAATGTTCCCTTACCGATATAATTATTTTTGTGGTCGTTGAATGTTAATGTGTTTTGTGAAAACAAATGTATGTAACCTTCGGACGACCTTTCCCTGCCCGTAGCCGAGAAACTCAACAATGCTTTCATGATATTACGTTACACGATACGTAGGGACATGTCATTTATAATGGTATTCTTAAATACATTTGCGCAGGAGCGAATTTTAATTCATTGTTTTGCTTCTGCACCGTAAGTTAATTGATAACCGTTCACTGTTTACATCGAAGCCAGTTTGTTTTGATAACAGAAAATCACTTTAGGAGTCTATCAATATGACACACAAATTTTATGAAAACTTCGGCTAAGCATTAAATATTATTTGTTTTGTTTAATAAAGCATACTTATCTATGAAGGTTTTCACCTTTTAAATTCCTACACGGGTCCAATCATACATGAAGCAATCGCATTTTATGATAATTCAATATGTTATTGGAAATCAGCATGAATTGCCATTTTCAATTAGTTTAGTTACGTACATTTTGTTGTATTTAGGTCCGGAACTACAAAGATTCTCCTGCGATGGAATGAACCAAATTCTTGCTGACAAATAAGTCTTTTATATCAAGAAATTCACGAAAGAGGGAAATACCACTATCGATTGAGCCCACAGACATATAAATAAATACAAATATAACATGTGTCTTGGTTTATAGGTGCTCGTTTCAAAATGATGAAGATTTCTTCCACTGCGCCCCAATAAACTAAGGCTTTTAACCATAAACTGGAATCTTCTGAAAGGTTTAATATTAGAATTAAAACTATAAAATGGAAACTTTTGATATAGCCGAGGCATTATTTACGTTAACTTTATAAAAATAAACAACACTCATTTCTATTTTGGTTCGATGGCGTGAATGTGATATTTTCGAACTTCAGACTGTAGACTGCCTCGCTGCCTCAACTACTAAGCATTTATGGAAAACCCAATTATACTTTGCTCGACCTGGGGATAAAACCCAGGATCTCATATTCTCGAGTCGCACTTGCGTTGGAATAATTCGCTTGATATTAAGTTATTTCCATCGAATCTAGCTTAGCGTCGACATACGTAACGTATCTAGCTTTTCGTGTAAATAGAAAGCAGGCATGGCACAACACTAATTTCGAACAGTGCTGCCATCCGAAAACCAGAGGCAACAATAAACTTTCGCTTTTCAAAATATGCAGTAGAGGTCGATATTTGTAGATATAAGAGATGAAGAGATATGTATGTCTATCTATACTACGGAACAATATGTCTTTTGGATATATCTCCCAAAATTTGGCAATCTGTAAATGTCAGACAGTTAAATGACCCCAGTCACGAGAGGTATACGCAGTAGACTACGAATTTAATTACCTATTTATTGGGAGTTACAGTTACTTAGGGTTTCTGTAGCTCTCCAATATTCTACAGGGTGGAAGGGACCTCGACACACAACCGGTTACCATGGACTCAGTACATGATTATAAACCCCCCTGGGTTGAAATTTTGTCGGTTTTCAACAAAAAAAAACTGCTGTTTCATAGAAAAGTGCAATACCTACGCGGTCAAAATGTATGGCAGATATTTTTTTTTTTCGTCGATGTCCCTTCCACCCTGTATAATACTATACAGGGTGGATGTTATCTTAAATTTTGTACGTATGTACAAAATTACTCTTATTTGTTATAACATTTGTTACCATAGACCTACCTGCCCTCTTTTCTCAATTTATATATTATTTTCAATATCTTTAGGTACATTATACAGGTCTTATATAATTAAATTATGATCAGCTATGTCCCGCCCTTAGGGTAAACAATAAATACATAGAAATTTAATTTAGATTGTTATATTACAAAATTTAACATTTCACATAAAAGTATTGAAAATATTAAAAATAAATAGGAACAATTAATACACACAATAGTGGGCCACCGAACGCATCATGACTGAGGGGGACTTTATTGGAGCAGTGATTTGTCTGATAAGTCTTTTATTTGAGTAATAGAACTTGCTCACTTACAGATCATGGAGATTTTTAATAGTTTTCATTTTCCGTAGTTATTCTGATATACGTTTTTTATGTTGACACTTCACGTGGTCTTATTTATCTCCACCACGTAAACCTCTTCCATCAAATTGGTATGGACATGGGGTCTCACCTCGAACAAATTAAAGTTTGTCTTGAAAAAAAATTATAGATGGCAGCATAGGTAACCATTATGAAATTAACAATCATTAAAAAGCGATAAACGGCAGAATTTTGGCTGAAGTATGATTGGTAAAAGTCAAAACTTACTTGTTAAGTGCTGTTGTATCTATTTCCACTCATAATGCACGTATTTTAAAAATTAAACAAAAATTAAGCCTTAAACTTCAATTCGAACCCTTATAATGATATCTGTTAATCATTTTGTTTGGAGCTTTTTGCAATAGATGGCGTTTTACTCAATTGGTCAGGACCATGGCTGGCTGGATGGCTCTTCGCAGTTTCCAAAATTTTTATACTTATTTACATGACCTATTATTTTTTTTATTTTTATAGAAAGATAAAAGAAATCTAATAACATGTTATTCTGAACCCGGAACTATAAAACTCTATATAAAAGGATTGCACGAAACGTTTTAAAAGTAGGTCGACTCCTAGATGGCGTTGTCAAATTACAGTCTCTGGCTATTAGTGAGTAGCTGATGCTGCCATCTGTTGAAAAAATTTACGACGAAAAATTGCCAGCTCAATTGCCAGACTTAGGGAGGTTTCATTTCTTTGTATGGGATTGGGTATCTGTACGTAGTATTATATTATCTGTGGTATGGATATAGGTAACTCAATCTGCTTTATATTATATAAATGCATTGCACAGGTGTGAGTGCTTTGGAGCTACCATTTACCGGCTCATGTCTTTTAATGACTTGAATGTGCCCTGGCGGCTATGTCAGGGTATGTCATGCTCACTGAAATGTCTCACTAACGATGGCGCGTGTGTTGGATCATTTAGCAACCTTCAAAATGATTGAGTTGAATGGTACTGATCCATACGTCATGTTCGTGAACGGGCGCTGTCAGTTGGGACTGGTCACCTATTAGCTGCCACGGCAAATTTTAATTATGTATATTTTGGATTGTATTTACTTATTTTTTGTTGCACTCTGGACGCTTTAAAGTTGTACGGTTTTTATACATCGTTCTCACATTTAGGATTAACATGAATGATGTAACTAATATATTTGTAACCACAATATTATTTAAAAGAGTGTCCATGGAGTTTCTTGCTCTTTCTTCTCCATAGGTACCTACTACGCTTTGGAATTGTCAACCAGCTTCATATTTCTGACTGACCGACTCCTTGACAATTCAAAAGTGCTTGTAAATGGTTTCATTGAAATAAATGCTTTTAGTTTCGAGTTAGGCTACTCAAAGAAAGCCATTCTTGTAGTTAGTATTAGGCTCAGTTCCTATGACAAAAAAATCGAGAGGTGTCGTGTAACACACGGTTGGAACAAAGCTCCTATTGCTTTGACCGTCGCGACAATTTTGTTTCGTAACAAAAATGTCGTGAAGTTTAATTTTTCATTAAACTTTTTTCGAGCTAGCTCTCATTCGTCAAGTGTGCAGAGTATATAACTTCGTTCCAAAATCTTAGCGTTCCTTCTATCAGGCATACAACCGATCATACGAGCGATGACCGTTGACTGACGTTTCGTAGGAACTGGACTTGGCACTGTAAAGTTTGTCTGCAATAGCCGACCTTATGATTGTGTAGGCTGGTAAGAAATGACCTTTGGTTCATTCGAACGTCTAAGCTTGTTTAGAACGAGGTTTTTCGTTTGAAAGAACAATTAGATAGATGGGCCCGTCCATGTGAACACGTATTTAAAATAAATTAAATATAACAACGTGTGTTTTCGTCTACCTACGTCCCCATTGTGAAGGGCAGAATTTTCATCGCTATTTCTCACCTCTCCGTTTGTCGGGCACTAAGAGCGCCTGCCCCGGGAAGATGAACTGCGCGGCGAGCCTGTTCAGCTTGGTGAGCTCCGAAGGGGTGGTGTCGAACCGGGCCGCTAGCGATGTCAGGGTGTCACGGTCGCGTACCTGCGCAATGTATGATAATTGTGTTTCTATACATATACATATTATGTAATATTATATCTCCTATACATATTAAGTATTATAAAATAAAGTCACTTTTTGTGTCTGTGTGGTGAGTTGTTCTTCTCTAAACTAATGTAGTGAATTAATTCCGGAAGGTTGATTTGCATAGGCAATACATTAATAAAAAACTTACTTAAAATAATTTATGAACTGAAAAACAAAACTTGTAAAAAATAACTGGACGCTGCTTTCAAAGCAAGAAAGGTCGCTACAATTCTCTTGGGACAAACGTAATAGTATTCTGAAATACATGACACTCTATTACCCCACATTTTCCCAGGAGAGCTTAGGATATACTGCTGAGGGTATTTGAAAAGATACACCATTTTTATGTAAACAAAACATTAAAAATGTATTGTAAAATACGTCTATTAAATGTTTTGTGGTAATAGGCTCGCCCCCTATTACATGGGACTTAAGCATAACTGGCGAAATGTGTGTGTACTATAGGCACACCTCTGCCTAACCCCTTCTGGGATTACAGGCGTGACTTTATGTTATATTAAATGTTTTGATCCGTAGATTATTTTATCTGGTTAGATACCTACATATTAATCGTAACGGTGTAGTCTAACTATTTGCACATTTTCATGCTGATCGGGTTAATGTACAGCGGTGACCTACTGTCCATTCAGCCGTGGGAACTGGATTACATTATAAGTGACCGAAAGTGAAGGTATCTAGTAAACCTGTCATTATTGCACACCATTGTGTAGCTAGCCCAATGAACTACAATAGTATTAACATGTCCAGGCGGGCTTTGATTAAATCCTTACTAATGTTATAAATTCGAAAATAACTGTCTGTATGCTGGCTTTTCACGCCTAAACCATTGAGAGGATTTCAATAAAATTTGGCAAGGAGATAGATGGCATTCTGGAGAAGGACGTAGGCTACTTTTTGTCCCAGTAGCACAACCCCGAGAGATAGAAAATTTCCGACATTCATGCGGGAGCAAATATTTATAAAGAAATTACCGTATAAGTCATTGTTTTAATCGGTGGAGGCGGCGGTAGTCTCTTGGCATGCTCGTCTTCATCTGTAACAATTAAAAATATAACTTACTATAATATAGTGAATACACGTCATAGTGTTACACAATGTAAACACCTGAGCGTGTTTCAAAAACGCCTTACAAAATAGTATAGATGCGAGTTCACAACACGCAAATTGCTCTACGCGCAATAATCGGCCGTGCTTTGGTCAGGAATTATGTGCAAAACGATTTATGATAATCGTAAAGGTTTCGATAACAGATCGATTTTTATTGTTGCGTAATTTATTGCAGAGATCGATTCTCAGTAGTTTGGTTACGTAATGGAAGACTATATATCGCTGCAGTATTTTACTGAAACTGAATTCCGGAGAGCACTTTACTTATTTCAGCATAATCATAATTTATCGGTTCGGTAATCGTGGCAGCTGTAGGTACAGTTTCTTAAAGCATAACTACTATAGCTAGTCATAAATCCAATTAAGGTTGAAAACGATTAAACTCATAAATTACTGAACGGACTTGAACGCGCAAGACAGCACGTAAATAAATGATTTGCGAGTCAAAAACGACTACAAAGATCATGGTTGCATTGGTTGCATGCAAATAGCAGCCCTTTAATCAATCAACAGATCGAACTTGAACGAATATTTATTTAACAAATAAAGCGCACATTATAACACTGATTATCATAAATCAACTGTCAAAAATCGATATGCTCCGCTAAAATTCTCGTCCGTTCATCAGAATTTTAATAAGCTTATGTAGTTCAAACCAAATGTTAAAGTCATCGCTCATCAGCGTATAAAAAGATTGCAAAAAGATTTATCGCGAATTACGAAACGATAAATCACCATGGTGATAGAATAAAATGTACCAATAGAATAATCAACAGACAGTGCAGTGCAGTGTGTTCACAGAATTCGACTGGAATAATTATGTTTTGAAAGCCGGATGTTAGTTTATATTCGACTGAGTATTTTCAAAATAATGCGACTAAATGCCTAGGAATGATTAGCGACAAGCGGGGGGATGACGTGACTCCAACAGATCGTTCTTTGTCACGGATTGCATCTCTCCTCACTACGTATGCGGTGCCTGCCGCGGCTGCAGCCCGTCATACCACTTTTATTATTACAAGTAAACATTACGGCTTCTAACATCAACTTGGCACACGTCATACCTATCAGAGCTAATTCAATAAAGTCACGGTATATCAAAAAGTTTTACAACTGTTTTTTAAAGTCTGCAGAATATTATTAATTTACGTTAGAAATGAAGGCTATTCCGCCAAGAACTATAAATTCTATTTAATACTGAGTCAGCGGATACATCCGTATCAGCATAACCTGCATTAAATTTTAAATAATCCTGGCTCCGTTTCAATCGTCTTACTGTCTCCGGGTGTCTGGTCTATAGAACGTGAATGAAATCCTCGAAGGTCACAGCCTCAGAGCTACAGCTTAGTGCAATTTTTGTCCGTAGGTCGATTGACCAGTGTGATAACCGAGGCAGGTAACTTGCTGCACGAATATTTCGAATTCCTTATTGCTGTTAATGTCAATAGTTCCTTAGTATTTTACTATTTAATATATCAGCCTTTCAATGCACAGCGATAAACCTGGCAAGTGTTGAAAAAGTTTGTTAAATGAGTGGAGAGTTATTTTTCAAAACACGTTTTGCGAAATAGTTCCACAGCGCTATTTACATAATTGAAGATGACGACAATATTTCAAGTGCGTTTGCTCCTAGGCCCGTCACCCGCCACTGAACATAATCGCCAGTTTGTAATGTGTGCTAATGAAAGGGTTGTAAGTTTTAACATGGTTACAATTTCGTCACAACACCACAATTTAATGTTGGTTTAAGTAGGGGTTGCGCAACGAATGGGTTATAAAACCGCTCCGAGCTGCCGTACAAATGGTACAAGTGGACAAAGCTTTAATATTATTCTCTATTCGTTTTTTGCTACAGTTCGTGGGAATATATGCAGTTGAATGCAAAATGACTATTTAATAACAGATAACGCAATAAACTATCTATAGTTATTTGAGAGTTTCTAAAAACAATAATTATAATTCTGAGGAAATCAAGTTATGTATTTGTAATAATTGTTACGTTTACAACAAGAAGGTTTTCAGAAATTTCAGAATTTACATAATATACAAGATAAATAATATAAACATGAAAATATAAAAAAGGTATAATTAATTAATCATAGGGTACCGAAAAATTCGTCCGAATCGCTGTCAACAGGAAATGTGCCCAAAAGGTTGGAATTTTGAATTAAACAGCAATAAGTAAGAGCATATTGATTACTCAGTATATTCATGAAATTAATCGGATGACGTGTGCAATAAAAACATGTTTCTGGAATGCGCATGTTTGAATCAGTCACCAACTATTTCTGTCTTGGTTCAGATAATACAAATTATAATTTTATTTACCTTTGTGTACAGCGTCAAATCTGCCTTCGACCTTCGAGCGCAGCGCTTCCAAGTCGAAGGGCGGCGAGAACCCATGGTCAACCGAACGACTTTTCGACCTGTAACATAAAACATATATATCAGTAAAGAATTCTCGGTTTCAGTGCGTCGATTTCTTAGTTTCAGCTTGCCTGAAAATGAAGCTCATTTTCATGAGTTTACAGGACTGTCTTGATCTTTCAGTCTTATACAAATATTGGGTATTTTCAAAAGAATTCCAGTCCTTTCCAAGCATTCTATTTATCATCGAAACATGCGCAGAGTTCGTAAACACATGGGTCAACGTACGTATAATTGTCCACACTCCCAAAAGCTGTCGTCCCAAATAACTGTCGTAAGACTGATACAAATAGAATGAGCCGAGGCCTGTCCGTCCGACTTACCTAAATACGATACCGGTGAGGGGTAGGTAGGTCAAATGCGCCATATATGCACAAATATTGCGAGACGGGTAGTTATATACTCAGGTGTTCACTATGTAAATGAACTGAACTGGACGGAAACGTTGAATATTAACTTGAAATTACAAATGCCTTGAATAAGACATCGTATAAGAAAATGTAGTGTTTTATCTAGAAGTTTCGTTTGCTCCAGTTAACTTGAACATAACCTGAGCATACCTTGACGAAACTTAATCTCACAATTATTATAGGAAGTGCCATTACTTTTCATGGCCTGAGGCCTATTTGAATTTCTTTGGCACTGGCTTATGCAGCTCGCATTTCTGCATTAATTATTTGAATAACATTACTTAAGGTCAATCTCGTGTCTCCGTAGAAGGCCGATCACTTGCTATTAATTCACCGTATGGTATGAGTCATAAACCATATCGAGTTAGTGTTTGAGCTGCTCCAATGAACATCGGTGGGATTACATAATTAGGCCAATGTTTATCTGCCGAATCGAACGGTTCACTGACGAAATCTGAAATATTTTGTGGAGACAGGCAAAGACATACAGATATTAAGATAACCCAAAATAGTTCTTGGTAACTAAAATCATAATCATGTATTGACGTAGACCATTAGTGAAGTATTTATTGTACCTCCTGCTGTTAGTAGGCAGTGCCATTTATTTCATTAAACCCGATTGTATTTTATAACTATATTTACAACCATATGTAAAGATGTGCTTAATAATACCAGTACTAATTACTGCACAATTTAAGCAAAACACAAAATAAACAATGTAGTACTATGTGTGAATAAAGAACCCGAGCAAGTTAATGATGCATTTAATTAATGCTTAAAATCTCCTACACACTGGCGCGACGCCACAGCGCGTTATAAAGGCATCGCGTGTCGCGCGACGAGCGGTTCCTTTGTGTCGCGCTGTGGAGTCGCGCCTGTTTACGGGAGCCTTAAAGGATATCTAGGTACCTAATCTGTCGGCAAGTCCATAGATAACATTGTTGTCGTGTTTGGTTAAATTAAATTATTGGTATCTTTTAAAAAGATAATAGTGATGAGTCTGTAACTAGGTACTTTTTGACGTGATTAATGTTATGGGCTTGCCAATAGATTAGGTGTGAGATAGTGTAATGTGCAAAACGTGAATACCTCTTGAAAGAGTGGTCGATGCTCTCTGCGCTCCTGGACAGCTGCTGCGAAGCTCGCCTAGACCTGCATGCAACAGAGACCACGCTAGACACAGGCATACGCATGCAACATCAAAATCATCCAGACAACTCTAAAAGAGTCATGTTTCTTCGAAAGTCAAATGAACAACTAAGCAGTTGTTGACGACTCATGATATGAATTATTAAAACTGCCTGGACATTTATCAAAAAAAAGTTTCCACTCTGATTAATCAAAAGAAAAACTTCAAAGACAAGTAGGAACGATGTAAATTTTATCGTTCTAAAAATAAAAGTACATCAGAGTGGAAACTTACATAAAATTAACAGTGCGGTTGGCAAACAAAAATATTTACGTAAAAGTTTACACCAGCAAATAAAAATTAAACTATAAAAATGCCACATCGATCCATGCGATGGGTCGTTTGCGAATCATGCAATGTGTAAATAATGACACGTAGTGAATAATGCATGTGACACTGACATTACAAATATTTGTGCGAACAGTTTTTTAAAAATAAATTGTGACTTTAATTGCGATTGGAAATCACTTGACCTCATAACTTTGAAGATATATCGTCGGGTGACAACATATCTTTACGCTGCTGATATTAACATTTACCTCACAAAAACTCATTCGAAGAAAATTGTATTAATATTCCATGTAGTACCAACAATTTATTACCTTTCATATCAAAATTAGAACACAGAAGCTACTGAAATTATATATAAAATATTGGGGTTCTATTCTTAAAAAGCGGTAGCACCTTGTGAAATTTAATTGGTTCCTAGTTACGTTATTACTGTCAAAGGGTTTCATAAATTAATTGAAGTCCTCAGAGGCGGGAATAGGGTTAATGTAGGCCGCGCCGATCAAATTAACGTCACGGCTAATATGATCGACTCCCATCGTCTATGGGGTGAAGATAAATGCGTCAGCTAAGTGACCGTAAATATTTATTAGCTAACAAATTCGAACCTCTCTAGGAACACTTTTATTTTAGAACACTTAAAATTTTGGGACAGAAATTACTCAAAAATAAATCAATAATATGGTCGTGAGTTGTACAAGAAGAAAAGTTCCTGTATTTTCCTACACTAGACAGAAAACAAAAGAAGATACAAATAATTCTTAGGCATTTTCGCTTTAGTTTTTAATAGCTAGATTTCGGTTAACCAGCAGCCTTATTGCGTATCACATTTTCGTAAACGATTACGACTAATCTGTTTGATTTTGACCGTTCAACAACATACATTGCGTTATTTACATTATTGAGCAGATTTTTTTATCGAACTTATGAAGCAATGGATTAGCAATCTGTTTGAAAACGATTCAGATTGATTGTGTATTAAGCAATTAGGGTACAGTTTAATAGAACGTAATATTATCTCATGGTGTGTGGGTAATTTATCCTTCTTTTAGAAAAACATATGTTTTGTTTAAAATAAAAAATTCGGTAATCAAAAAGCGTTGACAAACCTGGGAAAGCAAAATGACCATGTCACACACCATGTCTCATAATAATAAGGCTCACGGTAATACGCTGCTAGGAGCTAATTACTTAAAATAATTAGTGTTAATTAGAAGACGTCCAAGATTAAGCTTATACTCAAATAAACGCAATGCAACAAGAGCGCGGCCCCGCCCGGGAGTTAGCTGGGGTGGTTCACTGGTCCTATCTCCGCCCGCTTGTAAAAAAGCTTCTACTTTTCGCTTTTCCTTGTTCGTGTTTGCGGATTTCGAACAATGTAGTGGTTCTTCTTACATTGGCTGTTTCGCGGGCCGTGACAGCGAAACGAATGCGGAGTGTGAGCGCCGCCCTTGACACTGGGTGGGCGCCAAACCACTCGCATATTTACTAACATCCGTGTCTGCCGCACAGATTCGCAGCACTATTTTCTTGAATTATGTGGTATATATTATATACATCAACGTACCATTTCTCAATTTCCTAAATTCTCTTCAAGGGATCATTAATTAATGATACGAAACTGCAATCTTGGGCGACCCGATTGCGACATGATAATTAGGTCCCAACGAATTAAATCTACTCTACTACGTTAAAACTTATTTGTAATTTTAGTTTTAACCAAAGCAGTGAAAGATTTACAAATCTTTATTATAACACGAGTTTGTGAGCGAAAGTTTTGTGAAAAATATAACGTAACATTTGTAACTAGTGCGTCGTAGTATGTTTTCGCCGCATACGTCGCTATTCAACAGTATCATGCGCACACAGGACACTAGGTAGTTAGCAGTGTCTGTAACAAGATCCACATCATAGTATACTATGCCAACCTTTTATGTAGAAGCCTTCGATGTGTGTAGCAATGCGTTGATTATATTACAGAAAACCTTGTTGTCTATGATGCAAAGTGAGAATATTTTTCTCTATATTACGATAATAGCTTTTCCGTACTTTATAAGTACTAACACATAAATGCAAAGTTTATGGAAAGAAGAGGTGAATGACGCAGAAGGAAAGTTTCTTAGGGTTGGTCCGCCCGCCAGTTTTGCTTTAAATATTCTTAGGTAATAAATATAAATAAAATATTATTATTTTGACTGCGAACCCTGTAATATTATATATCTGACTGAATATGACTAATAATGTGATAATGTGTATTTATATTGTATTTATAAGACTTAATTATTAGACATCATGTTCTAGACATTTCGTTTCTATAAAATGTATAGTTTTTTTTTTGTTCTGATAAGTTTACACTCCATTAAGATAACGTAGCGTGTATGTGACATCTATGTTTGCAGTGCCCTGACAGGGTTTATGTACAAAAACCGACAGTAAAATGTGTAAAATGTGTGATGTACTAAGTCTAAGGTGGCCTGCAGGGCTAACATGACAGGCGCGAGAACGAAACTACCTACCTACCTAGACTCTGACGTTATTAGAATGCCTAACATGACCGTTATGATCGAGTAAACCCGAAAAAGGCACTTTGACATTTCTTTATCTCGCGACGAGATACCGATGTAGCAAGTTATTGAAAACAAATAATTTTAATCATTGCAACATCGGTCGATTTTACGCATGGAATTAGTATGTAATATAATGATTTTACGTCTACCTCTTTTAATTTGTGTTTCGTTTCTTGTAACTGACTTTTTTCTAAAAATTAAAATACAAAATTAGTGGCTTTAGTTATTATGTTGCGAAAGTTTGATATTGCCATACACCCATAACTTCCTAGATTTCGATAATCACCTTAATTGGCAAAGATAATAGTTATTACTGCACGTGATGCTCATCCATGAAATAGTGCTCCCCTCCGCCACAGTTTTTCCCGCAGCCGCCGAAAGGAACTTCGTTCCAATGCAAATGATGAGTAAAATAAGTATAATTATGAATTTGCCATGTTATTTTAGTTTTCATTTTATTTTTATTGTATCATAATTTTGTCTACTCTTCTCCTCGTCCAAATTGAGGACGACTAAATTAGAGAAAATCGGTGATTTTCTCATGTTGAATTGTCAAAATGCGAGATAAATCATGTGCCATGTTAGGGTTTAACGAGGAAACATCAAGTTTGACAGAACGATTCGATTTTGTATGGCAGTGCTGTCCCATGTAATAGGGGGCGAGTCTATTGCTATCAACCGGGCACACATCCAGGCTCCGGGCTGCTACTGAGAAATTCTAGATAGAAAACGTATTTTTGTGGCGTACAATAAAGTAGGTATATATAAATAAATACCTTCAATTTTTTTTTTAAACCACGTCTATATTTACAAATTTACATCGTTGCCCCAGAATATGAAATCTTATATTTATGAATTTGTTTGATCCCCGCTTAAGAATATACCGCCCATTTATCTCAGGGCCGTCAAAAAGGAAAAATAAAGATTTTAATGGATGATTTAACAATAAAACCTCGTCAATGTCGATGACGTAACTTCGCCAAATTTGCCCATCCAGCCACCCAGCGATTTGATCTAAACGTTATTTTTCCAAGAGAGTTGTTATCCTGACGACCTGTGATGCCAACTTCGTAAATAGCTGCCAGATAGATTTCAGCTGGACAAGGTCATGAAATGCGTATGAAATAATCATTATTAATCCGACTAATTACGTTGAAGGAAAATCTTTTAAAATATCCATAAATAAATTTATTATCTATTTTGATCTACTGACTTTTCCCAAAGGAACACATCTTACTTTAAAATTTTCCAGTAATTAATTTAAAAAAAGTAATGTTTTAGAAGTTTCCACAAAGAACTCCTTGAACTTATCTTGTTCTTCCTATTGCATTACTCTTTATTACATAGCTACTGTGTACGTAAATTTGTACTTTGTTTATACTTAATAAAGCCAAGGCAGAACGAAACTTGGGCCGGAAATAATTTCGTTACAAATAGCCGCGCAATTACAACGTACAAACGAATTAAAACATAAATGTACCGATGTAATCCTATTGCCTTCAAATTAGCATTTTTAATAACAAGTAGCTCATTATGTTCATTATCTATTAGACCAAAATGAAATTAATATGCAATAACAACCAGATTCTAATACGTATTAGAAATAGCTGTCAACGCTGCTCAACATCTCAGTAAGAAAGATGTAAAATTCTTTTTCAGGCATGGTCTTTGTGTTTTGCCAGTAAAGCAAAAACAAACAATGAGTTAATTTTTTTATGGATTAATGTCACGCTTACAAATCTATAATGACTTTTTTCGATGGTTACGGGTAGAATTACACGTTCGAATATTAAGAGACATACGTCACTCCACTCCAACTTTTCCTTTATGCATCAACGACTTTCTTTAAAGACGTAGATGCAGTTAAGACTGTCGAACCGTTTTATCCATAATTGCTATTATCTATTGTCATAAAACTTTACTAGCGACCAACGAGGAAGTTGGAGTAATCTATTAACCTATTCCGTGGCGAGGTCATTGTACTGTTGCTGTGGTTTTGAAATGTGAACGAATCTACGCGCGCAGACGCACGTACCAAGTACCAGTCAACGAACGCACAACACTTGCAACACAGATCGAAATATATCACAACTGCAACATTATCACCTTATCAGAATCGGAAATACAAGCGAGATTTCGAATTAGTCAGTCCAGTCATCCATTGTCCAACAGTTAGAATGAGTAATTTTTCTGTGAAAGGTTTATTGGCACGAGAATTTAAAGTTACGGATTTATTACTTGTTATTGTATGAACACATTAAATTATGCTCGATTCAACGCTAAAAGATTAATTTTGCAGATTTATTGATTGTTTGACTTACTGTATGAATTAAAGTACAGTGATACATTGCGAAACGATTTTAATTCTGAATAATTTCCAGGTGGTCGATTTCAGTGGCGTGGAAATTTGGAAGATACCTAGATACGTAAACCTGCCAACAGATCGGAGCTTTTTCGAGATCTTTTGCGGATGCGCATTCAGTTTGAACTAAAACTCCTTCAGTTGCATTACCGTAGTATTCGCCGTCGCACATCGGTACACAGATCGATGTGGTATGAGACAGGGCGGCGACTGCGATACCTTTTTGTAGGTACTACGTCAGCAGTGGGTGTGGCGTGCGCATGAGATGCACAAGCGCGACCGTGATATGATACTACTGCACGTGTATTGTATGGTGTACCTACAATACGCACAATGCAACTTTTTAATCTCATAATAAAAACATTTTTCATTAGGTTCACACGCGCATTCAGTTTACTATTTATAAATGATTACATCAAAATGTTAACATTGACGTCAAATAGTAGCCTGCTTAGTATTCTGTATTTTATGATATGTATTTTTTTACTGAATGCAATGCTTCTAAAATGATAAAAGTTATTGAAGCTAATAAAAATACTCTTGCCATGTTGTGTCATCTCCAGGCAGATTTCTTAATAATTTGGTAGGTGAAGATGTTATTATCAGAAACAGTGGCCTCGCGATGGACCGTTAGATAAATAATCTTGAGTGGTATACTTGTGTATAATACAATTTGTTCTGAAATCACTGAAGCAAGCATCGCCTACAAAGTGGAGTTGGTATGTTTAGCCAACAGAGTATTACGAATTATACCTACACAATTATAAAACACTTATAATGTGTTTGCGTTGCAGATTCGCAATATTAAATTACATTCATTATGAAACAGCATTAAGCGATTACAAAACACCCATCTTGGTATTGTTAGACGAAATAATGAATCAGATCTGTGCACAGCGCTCAATTTGTGCAATGGTCCACTAGATTAGATGTAAGAAATATGAACTGTTTTTTGTTCCTTTCCCGTCACATAACAGTAAAGGATATTGACAGAACAACAGGAACATGTTCGTCCTGAATACTAACTAATATTACAAATGCGAAAGCCGCAAAAGCGGCTGAACTGATTTGGATGAAATTCGCACATGGGTAGACCATGACCTAGAGAGGGACATGGGCTTCTTGTCATCCTGTATCGCAGACGAAGTCGCGGGTGTCATCTTGTAATAAAATAAATGAAATTATAAACAGAAATCCAATTTCACTCATGGTGCCAAACATAATTATGTAAGTTTAATAGCGTGAATTATTGGAAACGTATTAATAAACATTCAATCAAGACAAATTAATTTTAGTTTAATTTCATCGAAGCCAGAAATTCGTGGAAGCCTTACATTTTGAAGCTTATACTATAACGCTATCAACCGACAAAAAAAGGAGGAGGTTCTCAGTGCGTCGGTTTGTTTTTAAATGTATGTTCCCCGATTACTCGAAGAAGGCCGGACCGATTTGGATAATGATTTTTTTTGTTTGAAAGGGTTTACTTCCCCCTCATCAGAGAAGTCGAGGAAACTGTACAAATAATACAGGCATTATTATAGCTGCGGGATATGTTTAGTTGCGGTCACAACTAAAAAGTGAAAACTTTTTCCAAAAAGAAAACAACCAACTTCCAAAAAACTATGTAGGTAGGTAATTTTTTTTTGTAGTAAAAGTTCTTTTTTTCTTTAATAAGTTTGACGTATCTACGTACGTTTTAGTTTCCCACGTAGTAGAAGGTAACGCCTTACCGTTGGCGGTCGGTGTTAAATGTTAGATGCTAGTTGACCCTAATGACTACAGTGGCCTTCTGACGCTACAAATAATAGGTTTGAGAAACGCGACTCCACCTTATTGAAAGAAGCCAGACTCAGGAGCGAGCACTACATTTAATATTAGGTAGCCATCTAGACTTGGGCGGAGCACCGCAGTGTCCTCAGGGAGGCTATTGGCGGCGGCGATCTCTCGCGTCCGGCCCTGGTCCAGGCCATGGTACGGAGCGAGAGGGAATGGAAAGCCGTCACCTCCTTCTGCGAAGCAGTAATGCTCGCAAAGGAGGAGGCGGAGCGCGTGAGGGAGAGAGCCTTGCGCCCTCACGCCCCTAGTCACCGCAGGAGACGCCCTGGGCGTCGGGAATCGCAAGCAGATTCCCGGCCACCGTAGGCGCGGGCTTGCGGACGGCGAGCCATGGGTAGCTCGCCGTCCGGTAAGGACCAGGCCCGGGTCGACGGCGCGTTGTGTTCCACGCGCGCCTCAAAGAGATGTCAGCACAAAATGACGGGGTCCGATAGGGCCGACGCCTCAGGGTCGCGGGTTATTCCACAGAGAAAACCGTGGCCCTGGCACAGGCAACTGAAGGAACACGGTGGGTTTTAGTCAGTAAAAGTCTGACACGCCCTCCCGCTCCACCCAGAGCGGGAGCAGTCATTTGATGATTTCCCACCCAAAAAAAAAAAAAGGTAGCCATCTAGAACAAAATGCATTCAATGCATGATTTAAATAAGTATCCTTCTGTCTTATCATTACATTCAGACAAACTGATATTAATTACAGTATTGATCATCATCACATTTAACAATACGTTGCTAATTAATTATGCTTGCTATTCGTAAATGTCGCTCTGAAAAATCAGCGGGATGACTTCATCAGATTACGAGATTTCAGAACAATGATGACTATCTGTTATGAATTTTAACACTATTCAGGCTAATCGAATAAGACGCTAATGGGCCTTGCCCACCATAAGGAAAAGCCGGTCCTGTCATCTAAGACTTTAAATGATTCATGTCATGGCATTTGTATGAACTTGTTAGTATTGTAGAAATGCGTTCTATTAATAACGTCATTAGTTTCAAAAGCAACCGTTTGTTTGGTCGAGAAAACGTTAGACCGTCATCAAAGGATGAGGCGGCCCATCTGCGCAGACTGAGCCCGTCCCAGTGGACCGGTCAACGCCCAGGCTCTTAAGGCTGTGTTTATTTTCATTGTGTTTATGCCAGGGGATCAAAGGTTGCGTTTTGTCTGCTGCTAATACGCGCAAAAAACTAAATTAGCTTAACAAATAAAATGTTTTCTACTTTCACTTGAAGTATTCGTCATGCTCATTCAGTGATGCTCTTTTGCCAATAGTATCTTGTGTGGACCAAGGTAACAATTTTATGAAACAGGTCCAGTTTTCGCATGAATTTAATGTCCTTAAGCGATGTACATGTGTACATACACGTTCGCGTCGTGAGGTGCGCAGTCGCCCATCAGACGATGCCGTTGTTAATTGCGGAGCTTACAATTAGTTGAGTGCCATCCGCAAACGAGCGCAATTGGCGCAATGGGGAGGAAATGGACATCCATCCTTGAACACCTATATTATACGCACATAAACACTCCATATGAAGTGGCACTAGCACAAACAACAATAGTTTTGAGTAAGTCAGTACTTGTTTATTAATGTAAGATTAGCTTCCTATTCCCTATGTATTATTTATTTATTTATATATACTTTATTGTACACCACAAAATTACATAACAAAAAAAATATCATACTAAAAACATACAAAGGGCGGCCTTATTTATCGCTTTCTGCGATCTCTTCCAGGCAACCTTATTCCTACTTGAAACGAACGAAAAATATCTTAATCCGAAAATAATCTTTCATCAATCATGTATTGCCACAGGAAATCACAATCGTGAATGTAATATTAGCAAGTGAATGTAATATTAGCAATCACTTTGTTGTTATCGTTTATTCAAATAGATCTCTATTTGAATAAATTATATATTTCGCATGGTCTGAATCGAAACTATTTCGCATACGGAATTACGTAGGCATTGCTTGATATAACAGCTAAAGGATTTGCATCAACGACAACCCCATTTTATGTCCAAGCAAAATACTGTCCAAGGTTGCCTGGAAGAGATCGCAGAAACCGTTAGAAAAGGCCGCCAATTGTATATTTTGTCGTTTTTTTTGTGGTTAGAATAAAGTATACAGGGTGGAAGGGACATCGACGCACAACCGGTCATGGACTCAGTACATGATTCTAAAACCTCCAGCGTTGAAATTTTTTGTCGGTTATTTAACAAAAAAAAATGCTCTGCCATACATTTTGACCACGTAGGTATTGCACTTTTCTATGAAAAGGCAGTATTTTTTTTGAAATCCGACAAAAAAATTCAACGCAGGGGGGTTCAGAATCATCCATGGTAACCGGTTGTGCGTCGATGTCTCTTCCACCCTGTATTTCTATAAATTAAATAGCAGCTAACAGAAGAAATGATCGAATACATAGTGAATTTGGGATGTATTCATAGGTTTCATAGTGATTTTACTCAGTTTCAACGCCGCAGAAAGCTCGTATAAATTATCGATTAACAGTTTAGCTATCATGTGTTGATTGAAATAAAACGATTATTATTCGTGCATGACTCATTAAACTTAATTGCATCACTTGTCGCCTGAGCTAGTCTAAAAATGGTAGGTATGTAGCTGTCCGTGCACTAAACGGAGATATAATGAAAACGTGACCGACAACGACGATGGTCACAGGCCACTGGGATCGTTGAAAATTGATCTGCGCACTGATATTATTTACTTAAATGTTTCTGTAGACACCGGTATAAGCGTCAGATCACACCAAACTATTGTTGTTTATTTGTAAGAACAAACCAAATTCGTATTCTAGGAGCGTACAGACGAAGCACTAGCGAGAGGTGCAAGTGAAAGTATAAAGAAAGGAAGCCAATATTCGGTAACACTAGTGTAAATGAATCGTAACGAGTTCGGCAGTGGCGCCATGAACAAGTGTTAATGTGCAATATAATAAACACGAGTGCCACCACACATCTCGGCAAGCAGTGCATGAATGTGGCAGTCCTTGCACAAGACGACATTGTCACGGCACCGACCGGCCACCGCACTACGCATACATCTGGGTCAGGTCTCTTTCCGCACCTCATTCGGAAGTGAGCATTTAATGTAAACTAGAAACATTGTAATTGACACTCATCTGATAGTATCTACGGTCAATTATGTAGAAAACGAGGTAAACGTGCAGCCGGAATTAACAACAGTGTTTTCTTACTCCGGTTTACTGTAGCTTGGTAAATAACTCAGATGCTAAATTGCTAAGAGAATTGAACGTTATTCTCCTTACAAACAAATTGTTTTGTGTAGGGACTACCTATTTCTCAACTGCCGGACAGCGCCGGTAGTCACGAACAATCGACTAGATGAATTTTCAGCGGTTTTCATTATGTTGTAGCTACAAAACGTAACATTGAGCTATGTGAACGACCTAATCCTACCGCTATTTGTGTTCATATAAACAACTTTGTCTGATGACCCTGTTACACAGTAGATACAGGGAGCGGGCTCAATGCATCAGCTGATATAATGGAGGGATTGATGTGAATGGCACTTAAAAGAGATTTATTGTTACGATTTTCATTTCATATGATTTCAATGCTCCTGATGCATGTTATTGATAACTGGCAACCCGCCCCTCCTTCGCACATTTGCAATGGCGAAATGTCACAACATCGAGATTTCTGTCCTACGAGGGCGGCACTGAAAATTTCGGGAATGAAGGAAGTGACACAACATTACTATTTAAAAATGTATTTATTGCTTTTCGAAGTATTCTCCGCGAAATTTGACACATTTTTCCATACGATGGAACCAATCATTGAAGCAACCATTCCATTCGGAAGTTGGGGTCTGCAAAATGGCCGTTTTGTAGGCGTCCACAGTGATGAAAATCTCTGTCCACGCAATTTATTCTTTATTTTAGGGAAAGTATAGAAATCATTAGGGCTTAGGTCGAGGCTGTACGGCGGATGGTCTAATAATTCTATGTTTTCTTGCTCTAAAAACTCTTTTGTTCTGTGTGCGGTGTGAGAACTCGCATTGTCGTGATGGAGGATGATGCGGCGGTTGCAGTTCTCTTTACGGAGTTCAGAAGCGACCTGTGGCAAACAAATGCTAGCATGCCATTCTGCATTAAACGTTGTTTGTCCCTCAAGAGGAATAGTCGTAACATGGCCGGTTTTGGAGACAAACGTGGCCACCATTTTTTTTGCAACACTCCGTGAACGAACAATTTTTGTTGGCTTTAACTCATTTTCGAACACCCAAACTCGTGACTGGTTTTTTGTTTCGGGTTCGTACGCGTATATCCAGGATTCGTCACCTGATACGATGTTGTATACAGCATTTGAGGATCCTGCGTGGAATCTTTCGAGAGTTCTGATGTACCAAGTAACGCGAGCCGCTTTTTGCTCTTCACAGAGCGAATGCGGTATCCATCGGGAAAACAACTTTTTTACACCTAATTGTTCATGCAAGATTATTTGTATTTGACTCATGCCAATGTCTAAAGTTGCCTGAATTTCGCGGTATGTCACATGTCGATCTTCCTCAATCAGCTTACGCACAGCATCAACGTTTTCTTGGGTGACTGCAGTTTTTGGACGACCTTGACGGGGATCATCACTGAGCTTGACCCGTCCACGTTGAAATTCAGCAAACCAGCGATAAATTTTGGTTTTGGATGGGGATTCATCACCAAATGCAGAAATCATCCGGTCAACACACTGCTTTTGTGTTAAACCACTTCGAAAGTCATAATAAATCATCGCTTTTGAATTTTCTCGAGTCAATTCCATTTTCTCAACGACTAAACAAGTTTGACAAAACCTTGTGACAAGACCGACAATCTTTTTTTAAATAAATAAATGATATTCGATTTTTAAAACCAACGAGTTTTCAATTAAAAAGATTTTAATATGACAGGAACAGTGGAAATATTCCATTCCCGATACTTTTAGTGCAGCCCTCGTATGTCTAATTTCAATAAACAGCAAACAAAAAACCTTCCGGAATAAATACTCTAAAGGACAGTGAAGACCGCATCAAAATCTATTGAGTACTACACGAAAAGCGACTTAATTTGTTTTATACTATGTATGTAATCTAAAAGCTTTTTTAGTTTTAAACCTTGTCAGTCTTATTGCAGAACAAGGTTTCTTCTTTAGACATGGTTTATAACATCGAGTCTGTTTTTGGAATGAGAACCTAACAGAAATCGAAATACAATTCCTTTTACAAAACTGACAACGTCGACAAGTACTATGTTTTGAATTGTACTTGTCGACGTTGAATTCGGAGTTAGTCGACATGTGCAAGCAATGTTAGTTTTAGTAGGACTAGACATGAGACATCAAAGCCATAGCGTTAATGGTATTTCGACCACCATATAAACGAGTTTTTTCGACGGAAGAATAGATAAAATAACAAATTAATAAAATAAATCTGTAATTTTGTCTATTCTATCTGTAATTTTGTCAATTCTTCCGTCGATAACGCGGTCATGCTACGCGTTATGCCACGGCATATGTTTAATATAAACCATTGGAATACATCATTTGAGGCGTAAACCAATGCCAAGGAGAATTGCACGTGGACGCTAAAAGCTCTTCAGCGTATTCATGAAGATAAACGCGTTTAATTTTAATGCTGACACAAATGGCGTGCTATTTATTCGAGGTACGCGATTTCCTACGTCTTACATTATGTACAGCTTTGGATTTGCTTAAAACTAAGCATTGCTTCCATCGTTTTAGGAGTTACGAGGTACACACGGTAACATATGCTAGCTATACGATTCCAGTACATGCTGATCTAGCATTGTATAAGATTTCCGTACAATGATAGGTTAGCTTATACTGGAAATGAATAGCTTGATATGGAGCCGTCCGTGTGTTCAATTATGTGGTTTAATCATGTTTTTAAATTATCAATGAAAGGGAGTTAAATGCTAAAGCAGTAGTTTAAGTATTTTGAGAGATTTTTGAGAACCTGACATTGTTTTCAAGTGTGTTGACACTATTTAAGATTGGGGGATGCAAATTCAGCAAACTTAGTCCTTTTTTCTATATAAAGAAGAAGCTACAACTAGCAAGTGGCATATGTGTCTTATGAAATAAGATCAGCACTATTGTACAGTTACTCGTATAGAAAATATAGAATTCATTTATGGCATGAATATAATAAGAGAGGCGTGAACACGAGTGGTTATAAGGACAGGTGGGGAGCGAAAATTCTCTGAAACCAATAAGACGGAGACAATTTTGGTATCTGTGGATAGCTAAGGATATTGCCATATTGTTAAATAGCTTTTGTTCCTGAGGCGCCGTACTCGCATATTTTCGAAGCCCCCTCGAGGACAACTTCTTACCGATAGCCTATGAATTGAAAATTTATAAAATCCAGTAAGAATTTTCACAACTATTGGAGCGGTACATATCTACCGGATCGGATATTAGTATTAATACAACATAACCCAATTTTTTTATATATAAAAACGGTTTTTAATACATCAATGGCAAATAAGTATAATAAATGAAGCTAGTTTCAATTAGCTAAACACGTTTTTGAGTGATCACGTCTGCTGCCAAAGTCTCAGTGGGCGTGGTCATTCACGTCATTACGTCTGCAGATTATTGCTTCTGATACTCCTTAAAACAAATTCATATTTGTTTCTATGTAATACCTATGACTATGAGCTTTAAAAAAGTATGTTTAATTTTCATGTCGGAAACAGTGCTACAACCTTAGATAAACTATGGCTACAACAGATTCATCTCATATTCTACAGTTTATTATATTGCCAGTCTTTTTCTTACAAGCAATGTGTACTAAAAGTTTCAACTTCAGTAGTTTTTGCGTTGTTATGTACATTTTTACGTGACTTTAACTTACAAAGATCTGGCGTGCCGTCATCATTGGTTTTCCTTCTCGTCAATTTTCAAAACATGAACGCCCTACGTGTTTACTGGCTGGTCATAAAATTTAACGAAACTCTTTACAATTTTCTTTATATTTTTATCGTCTGTGCCATTTGCACAAGTAATGATGTGCACTTATGATTTTTGTTTTAGCGATAGTTGACGTTTGAATCTAACGTTTTCTTAAAACATCCTTTTAAATTAATAAACAAAAATTCCTATGTACCTATATTTTAAAAGAAGTAAAAACTTGTGGAAGTGATATGACAACAAAATTGTGCAACAATGGGCGGCGGGGCGCGGGGTGTCGGCGAATGTTCGGGGCGAGACAGTTGTCAGACGTACATGTTTTAGTCTCGGAATAGTTTTAAATAACAACACAATGTTGTGGAGGTGAAGCGACCGCGTGTACTTCTGGCTTGTAGCCAGCCTTGAGACGTAAATCAAAAAGATTTTCAAGGTTTTGCTATTCAGAAAAAGTATTAACAAATATGCAATCTTAGTCCAGCAATGAACAAATTCTAGTCAAACTAACAATCTTATGAAAACACGTTTTTACAAGAGAGGCTAGTGATATTACAAATGATGTGATGATGACGGCGACCCACTCCGAATTTCATGGAGTCTTTGTTAGCCATTGTACCCAAACTAGTCAATAAATATGTACCTATTAGTAAAATCATTATCATCATCATGGCCCTCCTGGCCTTGTGTACCTATTCTTCCATATATCTGTCACGCCATCAGTTTTCACAGTCCTATCGTTTATTTCGTCTTTCCCAACTCTTGTAGCCATTAGCATCATATTTTCTCAAAACTTTGCTCACGACAAGGCCCTCATTCTTCCACATCACACAATGAAGGTTTATCCTAGTCGCCGCCAATTCCAATTTTGGAGGTACTTCAACAATTGTCTGGTGACACTAGAAGAAGACGTTGGACATCGTCTGGGGAAAACCCTTGTTAATGGTTTAAGAGATTAGGAAATTCCAACAATTCTGTGCTCGAGCGGTTAGTAGGTAAAGATATCTATGGACAGGGATTTTTTATTAATACATGTATTATCAGTTCTAATGTTGCAATCGTAATTTCTTGAACTTGTTTAAAATTACTTATTAAACTTCCTAAAATTTTAGCTGTGCGTAGAAATTAATTTCATGCAATATTTGAAACATTCTTACAAAAAAACTTTCAAGTAAAAATAATTGATTTCCGACATAATTTCTTATAGATATATGTTTTGATCAGTAATTATTTCCTATTGTTTTCAGTGGGTTCTGTATATCCATTATGTATTTTGTTTAGTGGACAATATTGGCATTTTTCCAAAATTCCTCATTATGCACCATATCTTGGTGCATATTGGGGAATTTTGGAAAATACGGGCACACGGATAATGTAGTGCTAAGATGTGTATTATTATTATTATGCAATAAAAGCAGTTAGTATTGAAAACATAATTATAATAATATAGGTATAATACCTAAGGAACACGTACATTTTTATGGTATTTCGGACAATGTTGTTGTGTTCAATGTAAATACTAAACAAAAAATATTCCGGTTGACAGTCGTTGTTTCATTGTTTTATTAAATAAAATCTCCATGAAATATTAAAATAAGAATATGTAGACGGAGACATTAATCATTGCCCTTATGCTCCATAAACACTTGTGAGAATTATAATCTAATTATAATTTTGCATACGCAAATATATTAAATGTTAATAAGCCATGTGTTGAGAATATCAAGAACACAAGACACATTTAGTGGCTGACCGTTTCCGGTAATATGCGAAACGTCGGTTGAGTCTTACAAAGGTCACGTGCATAACTGTAAATCAAATTTAGCACCATTTGCATACGAGACCACATTTTTTTTTTTTTCATATTGTACTATGTAAGTTGAGAAAACAAAGGGTTTTAATTTGAGTTTTGACAGACGAGGTGAACGTACGATCGCGGAAGCTACGAGGAGGCTGCATAACGAGCATGATGAAACCACCTTCCTCCATGACGTAGAGCGGTGCCTACGACGACTGCGACGCATGTAAAACGTTATTATTCTCATAATTTGATATAGATTTCCGCATGACTAAGACTAAACGAGTAGGTAATACAACGCCCACCCCAAAATCTTTTACTTCTGTTTGTCATCAAACTGTCCACACTAACCTATTGTGTTAAATGGATGTTTGCGGAACATATTTTGCGAGTAGGTAGATATTAGAGGTCGCTACAAAGTAGCAATTATGAATTTGATCGGATAGTTTGTATATTTTATAATTTGTAACGTTATTGAAAATATTCGGAAGTACGTGTTCCCACTTTTCTTTTTGTTTATTTTCATAATAATTCGTTATTTAATATTGTACAAAACAACAACACCTAGACACAATTTAATCAGGCCTAATATTTGGGTAGAACCATCTGACATCATGCAAATATCTCCATGACGAAGTTTTTGATACAATTCTAGAGAAACTTAACATAACATCACGCCTGTAATCCTCGAAGGGTTAAGCAGAGGTGTATACCTATACAATACACCCACATTTAGCCAGTTATGTTGAAGTCCCATGTTATAGTGTAAATTTTGTTTAAAATTGTAGACGAAGCAAAGTCGGGTTCGGGCGATTAGACATCAATGTGATGTGACGATGACTTTTAAACCTTCCCAGACAAATGATCTGACTATTGATGAAAAAAACCCCATAAACGGATTTTATTCTACTAGAGATGTACGTAAGTATATTATGAATACATAGACGTAAAACATCAAGAAGTCAAGGTAACTATCTTACTGCAAAAGAACTTAGTTGTAGTTAGTAGAGTTGTATGTCCGGGTAAATTCGAAATATATCTGGTGATGTAAAGAGATCGTGAGTCAATATAGCTATAATGGAATGATTAAATTTGGAATGATTATGTTATGCCTTACAGTCTGTCGATAGACAGACTGTAAGGCAACATAACATGGTTAAAATCTACAGAGCAGTCATCGCAAAAGTGTTAAGTTTGTTTAAAATTTAAGTGATCCTAAAATACCTTCATCAGTGCAGCATAATTATACAATATTTCAAACTAAAATACGATTAACTTTAATTTAAAGTAACCTCGGTTGCTTAAAGCCTCAGTTAATCTACTGTCAAAAATGTCAAGTAAGCCGTTGTGATTTGTTGACCAATAACAACAACTAATCTTATTAATCATGTGAGATGACAAATCACGATGGAAAAAAAAACTAAAACAGGAGGTCATAAATAGCTACGAGGGCGGATCAATAAGTCCGTGACTTTTTGAATTTCTGACCTCTTTACTGAAAAAGCAACACTACTCCTGTCAACAGGCATCTGTCAGTTGACTCCTGTCAACATTTGACTTTGCTGCGTCAGTTAGTTTGTGTTTGACAGCTATCTTTATCAGACTACCCAGTAATTTGAGGAAAAAATGGAAAAAAGTGAATTTCGTGTGCTTATTAAGCATTATTTTTTGCGAAAAAAAACCATTACCGAGACCAAGGCTAAGCTTGATAAATACTATGGGGACTCTGCACCATCGATTTCAATGGTAAAAAAGTGGTTTACTGAATTTCGTTGTGGCCGTACAAGCACTGAAGATGCCGAACGTCCTGGACGCCCAGTTGAGGTCTCTTCACCCGAAACAATCGAAAAAATTCACGATATGGTGTTGGCCGACCGAAGATTGAAAGTGCAAGAGATTGTGGAAGCCGTAGGGATCTCGCATGGCTCAGTGGTTTCAATTTTGAATGATCACTTGGGCATGAGAAAGCTTTCCGCAAGATGGGTGCCGCGTTTGCTCACAGTCGACCACAAACGCAATCGTGTAACAACTTCACAGGGAGGTTTGGCATTGTTGAATCGCATTATGGAGGAGTTTTTGCGCCGTTTGTAACCGTGGACGAAACATGGATCCATATCAACACACCAGAGACCAAACAACAGTCAAAACAGTGGGTTTCTAAGGGTGAATCGGCGCCAAAGAAGGCCAATGTGGGTTTATCAGCCAATAAAGTTATGGCGACTGTTTTTTGAGATGCACGCGGGATAATCCACATTGACTACCTTCAAAAGGGAAGAACAATCAATGGGGAATATTGTGCCAACTTATTGGACCGATTCAATGACGATTTGAAAAAAAACCGACCTCATTTGGCCAAGAAAAAAGTTCTTTTCCACCAAGACAATGCAAGGGTGCACACATGTGCAGTTGCCATGGCAAAAATCCATGAATCGGGCTATGAACTGCTCCCTCATCCGACCTATTCTCCAGATTTGGCTCCGAGTGACTACTTCTTGTTCCCAAACCTGAAGAAATGGCTTGGTGGAAAAAGATTTGACTCTAATGATGAAGTCATCTCGCAAACGAAGGCCTATTTTGAGGACCTCGACAAATCATATTTTTTGGAAGGGATAAAAAAATTGGAGAAGCGTTGGACAAAGTATATAGAGCTCAAGGGAGACTACGTTGAAAAATAAAACATTTATTTATCAAAAAATCTGTGTTTTATTCCAAAAGTCACGGACTTATTGGCCCGCCCTCGTAACATATAGAATTCCAAGATATTGTACATAAAGAATGCGCAGACGGATGCACTGTGTGAGGAATATATAAAAGAGAAGTAAGTGAATGATAGCGAGACGGTTGACAGGGGAGAATGGAAGTAGAAAACGTGTTGCATCGACCCCAAGTAACATGGCACAAGGGCAGGAAGATGATCATGATTAACAACAGCCAATCACAATGATCATGTAGATAACTAATTACGAGCGAAATAAAAACGAATCCTAGAGGTTATATATGTAGCAAACATATTAAATTCCAAGATATTTGGCAGAAGATAAAGAATGTGCAAACTCAGAAGTATATAGAAAAAGCATTTAACACATACGTACCTAATTAATTCCAAAGAGTCTTGTGTCATAAATAACAAGACATGAATCGGTATTAGATTCACCAAATAAAGGTAAGCTGATAAGCACAGCAAAGAAAACGTATTTTCAAACTAACTTTTAGAGAGATTATGAAAATATATGGTTTGTCCTATTTGATATTCGTAAACGATTATTTGACGATTAATTGTCCGATGTTTTCTTGTTTAAAACGTGTGATGTTTTTAATTTTTCGACCTTTAGTACTAGTTACTACCTTCTGTTATTACTTTTGTATTTATTTCTAGCTTACCTAATGTGCGCTTTATACATTCCAACATGACGATATTAGCGCCGACGTTCACGTCCAGCAGCCTAATTGCGTAACACATTTTCGTAAAAGATTACGGCTAATCTGTTGTATTTTGACAGTTCAATAACATTCATTGCATTTACATTGTTGAGCAGATTTTTTATCGAACTTCTGAAGCAATGGACTAGCAATCTGTTTCAAAACAATTCAAAGCAGTGCCGGACTCTTACCGGCTAAAACCACACTCCTGCCTCACATTACGTTATTGCCAATGTTGATTTTGGCACTTAATTCTGAAGCTATACAATATTGCTGTGACAGTGGAATCTATACCTAGAGCTAACCTAACTTATATTATACACAAATATAGTTTTTTCTTTTTTGTTGAGTCTGCTGCGTGCGTCGAAGTTGATACAGGTAGATATTTTTTTTTCAATTTTATTATACCATACCATAATTATTACTACGGGTGTATTGACCCATTTGATTTCGAAGCTTTGGCCAAGACTCGAAAGAAGATTTATTGTGTATTAGGGTAGTGGTCCGTGTGAAGGTCTGCTCAGCTTGGGTGGAGCACCGACGTGTCCTCGCGGAGGCAATCGGCGGCGGCGATCTCTCGCGTCCGGCCCTGGTCCAGGCCATGGTACGGAGCGAGAAGGAATGGAAAGCCGTCACCTCCTTCTGTGAAGCAGTAATGCTCGCGAAGGAGGGGGCGGAGCTCGTGAGGAGAGAGCCTTGCGCCCTCACGCCCCTAGACGCCGCAGGAGACGCCCCGGGCGTCGGGAGTCGCCTGCAGATTCCCGGCCACCGTTGGCGCGGGCTTGCGGATTGCGAGTAATGGGTAGCTGGCCGTCCGGTAAGGACCAGGCCCGGGGCGACGCACAGTGGGTCGAAACTATGATTTTAGTGACTTAGGGCTCAACTTTGCTTTTTCACTTTTTTTTTTATGCGGATGGGTAGAGCTCATTAACCTCAATAATAATTGTTCTGATGTATTATTTCCTAAACTTTATACTTTGGGTAGAAAAATGTGTTTTGTTATTTTTTTGTATGGAGCGGCTCAAATAAACTTAAATTCCTGCTAAGTAGCGTGTGATCCCGCGTTGAAACTTTATTTTTCATATACCTTGTCTGGTCTATTATCATTTGATGCTATAAACAAATGCATAAAGTTGCAACTCTGCCAAATAAATGGATCGAAAAAAATGAAAAAATACATAGAATAAAAAGCTTCATTTTTTACTTTCGTAAGTTATTTTAAGTTAAATTTGATATGGAATAGTAAGTAAAAGCACGTAATAATACACATAATTACTTAGCAACTAACAACAATACATTTAAAAGGTCCCTAATTAGCTTAAATTTACTAATACTACATATATTAGTAAATTTAAGCTAATTAGGGACCTTTATTTAAAAATGTGGATATGAAATCAATTAATTTCTATTTGTGTGTTTAATTACTGTAATTAGCTTAACCTTTTACCTTATAAAATAACAATGTTTTTCACTTTTAGTCATTACTGTAATATTAATTAGGATAATTAGTTAATGAGGGTAGTAGAAAAATTAGTAAACATTGTTTGTCACTGGATTCTGGAAGTATAAAATGACCATAATTTATTATATACTAACTAGTGTCCGTTTATTCGTACTACTACTAACATCTCGTGATTCTGATCGTCCCTTTTTCGTTATAATGGATAATTTAGTTAACAATTTAGATTTATTTATGATTTTAAGAGAGCAGGTCAAGTCACTGTCGGATAGTCAAAAATTCTTTCAATTCCTACAACATAAAATAAACGTGACCGAAGAGAACAGTGTTGAGCTCCAAAAATTCTGTACGCGCTTTTGTTCAAATATAAGTGCAAGATGGGAACGAAGTAGTCGCACGTTAGCACAGTTTGTAAGAAAAAATGGTGATTGGTTGGAACGTGCAATAAACTGGCCCGAAGGAATGATACCTGAAGCTGTGAACACTGAACAGGAAAGGCTCGAGATTTGTAATACTGAAGATGTCGAAAATCTACCACCATCTACTACAGAAGCTTCGACATCTACATTTACACCTCGAAAACCTTTCGAGGAATTGGGCTCCAGGCAAAAACGACGACGCGTTGATCAAATTAACCAATCGCTTTCGTTATCCCCGGATGAACTTAAAGCTACTACAATTGCTAGTTTAAGAAACACCGGAAATGAGGATGTAGGAAAAATTATGAACCATTTACTAAATCACCCCGAAGATCTAGAAAAAGTTAAAGAGTGTTTAAGTACAAGTAAACCGAAAAGTAGTACATATTCACCCGATAAGGCACTGTCTTTATTAGTTTCACTTAAATTAAGTAAGTGGCAGTATATAAGCCTAAGAGAAGCAGCAAGTGAAAATAGGTCTGATTTATACCCTTCTTATTATAAAATAAAACAAGCGAAGGCAAAATGTTATCCAGGGAAAGAAGACATAATTATAACTGAAGAAGGAGCTGCTATTAAACTGCAAGCTTTACTCAACTTGACGGTATCTAGGCTTTTAGAAGTGATTACTTTAGATTTGGATTCGCCAACTGAGTTACTGCTAATAAGCAAATGGGGTTTTGATGGAGCCTCAGGTCAAAGTAATTATAAACAAAAGACTGAAGCAGAGTTTGATGACTCAACTATCTTCATGGCCAGTCTAGTTCCTATAAGGCTTCAACAATGTGATGGAACAATTGTTTGGGAAAACGATCGACCCTCATCAACTTTCTATTGCCGTCCGATAATGTTCAAATTTACCAAAGAAACGCAGTCAACAGTGGTAACTATAAAAGCTAGCATAACCGAAGAAATAGAAACACTTCAGCCAATCAAGTTCAATCAAGTTGAAGTTAAGCATCAATTGCACTTGACGATGATAGACGGCAAAATATCGTCATATTTGTCAGACACATCTTCAGCTGTCTGTGATATCTGCAAAGCAAAACCGTCAGAGATGAACAATTTAGAGTCACTTGCTCAAAAAGAGAACAACGAAGAAGTGTTCCAGTATGGAATGTCATCTTTACATGCCTGGATAAGAAGCATGGAGTGCTTACTTCATATCGGTAAATATAATTTTATTAGTTCATAATTTTTTTCACGTTATATAGTTACTTGTGAGATTTTTATTTAAGTGATATTTCTTTTTGTTTGCAGCTTATCGTTTGGACTTCAAAAAATGGAGTTGCAGGGGCGATGACAAAGAAAAAATGTCACTCAGAAAGAGCGCTATACAGCAAGCGTTTAAGAAAGAATGCGGTTTACTTATTGACGTAGTCAAGCAAGGAGTAGGCACAACCAATGATGGCAATACTGCCAGAAGATTTTTTAGGGATGCAGAAACAACAGCTCGCATAACAGGAATAGATAAAGATTTAATAGAAAGGTTTCATGTGATTCTTCAGACGGTTGCATCTGGAGAGAGCGTGGATCTTTCTAAGTTTTCCGAATTTTGTAGAGATACTGCACAATTGTACGTTCACTTATATCCCTGGTATTATATGCCTTCCAGTATACATAAATTGTTAGTACATGGGAGTGATATAATTAAGCACTTTGGTGCCATACCTATAGGTAAACTGTCGGAAGAGGCAGCGGAAGCTCGTAATAAAGATTTCCGGAAATATAGAGAGAGTCATTCTAGAAAGGTAAGTAGAACGGCGACAAATGAGGATATTATACACAATCTTCTTTTGTCTTCTGATCCAAAGATCACAAGTCTAAGACCTCGAATGGTGAAACAAAATATAATGGTTCTCTCTCCAAAAGTCAAAGAGCTTCTGCTGATTTTTCCCACAGAATCCGATATAGATTTTATTGATGTAGATAATTTACAAGATAGTCATAGCGATAGTGAATAAGATTTTTTGGTAGTTTGTAAGTTTCTTGTTTTTTTTATTAGTTTATAAATGTCAAACTCATAATTGAAAGGAAATAGTAATGTTTGATGTTGTTTATAGTTAGTTTTTAGTTTGCTTGTGTTAGTTGTAGTAATGTTAGTTTACCTTTACTAATTTGTATTATTATGTACCTATCTTTACTCACTATTCAGTATTAAATCTAACTTAAAATAACATTTCATAAACATGTTAAAGTCATTAAAACAAAGAAATTGAAATTCATAGATCCCTAATTAGCTTAAATTTACTACTACTACATATATTAGTAAATTTAAGCTAATTAGGGACCTTTTAAATGTATTATGATTAGTGTGATTAGCTTTAAATTTACTAATACTACATATATTAGTAAATTTAAGCTAATTAGGGACCTTTTAAATGTATTATGATTAGTGTGATTAGCTTTAAATTTACTAATACTACATATATTAGTAAATTTAAGCTAATTAGGGACCTTTTAAATGTATTGTTGTTAGTTGTTAAGTAACTATGTGTATTATTACGTGCTTTTACTTACTATTCCATATCAAAACTAACTTAAAAGAACTTACGAAAGTAAAAAATGTAGCTTTTTATTCTATATATTTTTTAATTTTTTTCGATCCATTTATTTGGCAGAGTTGCAACTTTATGCACACGTTAATAGCATCAAATGATAATAGACTAGACAAGGTATATGAAAAATAAAGTTTCAACGCGGGATCACACGCTACTTAGCAGGAATTTAAGGTTATTTGATCCGCTCCATACAAAAAAATAACAAAACACATTTTTCTACCCAAAGTATAAAGTTTAGGAAAAAATACATCAGAACAATTATTGTTGAGGTTAATGAGCTCTATCCATCCACATGAGGAAAAAAGTAAAAAAGCAAAGTTGAGCCCTAAGTCACTAAAATCATAGTTTCGACCCACTGTGCGACGGCTCCGAGATACTTTGGGATATTTGTTGTAAGAAACGCAAATTTTGAAAGCTTGACTTTAAATCCATTCTCTTACAGCAACTGTCAACTCGTAACAAGGCAGATCTATTGATGTTTTCAGAGCTTACATTACACGTAAAACATTTTATTATTATTCGAGTTACGTCACCATGTTTTCCTAAGCTATTTGACCCTTTTGATACATTTTGTACTATATACTATACTAAACTACTATGTGATTATTTGAAATAGGGATATACCGATTCCACTTTCCATGACGTTTCTCACGCACAATTTAAGATCTCTATTGTATAATTTTCATGTCATATATTTTTGATATCACATTTTTTGATTTTATCAGAGTAGGCAGATATTTATAACTCAAGTAATGTCCGATATTATTGCATTCTAAGAGGTTTCACATCTTTTTGAAGCCGATGGAGTATCCTATAGTGTTTTTGGCATAGCTTGTCTCGTCAGGTAGTTTTGGCGTTCCTTCGATGTCACATATGTGTGCTGCAACTTGTGGATTATCACACATAGGTATTTGCCTTCATCTTGGCATATTAACGGATGAATCATGAAATCCGATATGATTGCCGAGCTGTCCAAAGTAATATATTAATGATAGTGACTGTGCAGCAATATTTTACTTAATTTTTTCGTACTACATCAGCACGGAAAGCGATAACATGTAAATGAATTTATCGATATCTCGAGTTTATTTTTAATGATAACATGTAAGCAGGTGCTAATATAACTTGTGAATAGAAAAGTTAAGAAGTTGATTGATGAAATATTACGTCGGCACGTTCATGCGGCTCGATGACGTAGTCCTTCTACCAGTTTTACGTTAACAGACATAGGTATCTATGGCGGAATAAGCGACGTGATATCAGATGATACAAAACAAACTGAACGGGCTACAGCGGTTTTAACGTTAATGATACTAAGAGTTATAAATTCAACAAATATTTGGGTTATATTGTAGGTAAAAATGTTGTTTCTGATAAAACTAATATACACGTAAATCTAGATAGTGTTTTGTCACTGATTTATCAAAGCAAAATACTTGTAAATTTGTCACCTACCCTGTGTACATAATTTTACGTAGATAATGGAATTTTTGGAGTTAAATAATAACCTATTGTTTAAAGCTTTAGAAACTAATTCGTCTATTACGCACACGCACGAAGAGATATTACCTAGCACCTTGTGAAATAACGTTACAATATTTAGAAGGAAAACTACATAACACGGGCAATTTACAAAGAACTACTGATCTATGAAAACACGGAGATACACATAGATGATTTGATGATAATGGCTAACGCATATAAATAAAATGGTTTCAAAGTACCACCCTCAATGTAGAGTAACCATTAGAGTTGCACACTTAGTTCACAAACAAACAATCGTACTGCGAGCATTAGGTCAAGGAAATCATGTGCCCTAGCCCCACAACTACCTAACTTACCATACACATTCTAATCCCGTAAAAGGAATACGAACATGATATCACATTGCATGGATTACTTTCGGTTATTTTAAGTTAGTTATTTCTTTCTGAAGGTTTCATGTTGAACCAATAAAGTTAGTACAGTAAGTAGCTTATGAATGGTTCAAAACAAAACGGCTAAGATTATCAGACAACGATACCTGTTCTTCAGCATGTTATCTGGCACGAACACGTTCCACCAGGACGGTCGTTTTTGCCGGACGTACATCGGAGTGTCGCTTTCTTCGTCTGTGTCGTTCCCTCCTGACTTCCTTCTTTTTTTGCGTTCTAACTGAAGTCTGGCGGCCCACGAGCGCCGTCGACCTTTATCGTTAGGAGCAAAACCTTCCGCGCCCACTGGTACAGCCAGGGAGGCACGTCGCGGTGCTTCCGGCGGGGGACCATCAAAATCGGTTAATTGTCTGTATCGTTCGGCAAAATTAGCTTCGGACGCCCTACGTCCGTTGGACGTGGATAGAGGAGGTTCCTCTGAGACTACATCATCAGCGAAAGCCTCGTCATCGTCCGTGTCGGCAGCGAATGGTTCGCCACTGTATCGTCTGGGACTCTCGTCGGCAGCCTCCTGCAAACTAGCGAGCGTCAGGCTGGGGCGGTGCGTGCGCATGCCGCGCGGCTGTCGGCCGGGCCGCGTCTGTAGCCGCGACAGCGCCAGCGGCACCGGCGACTCAGTCAATGTCGGTTCAACACTCATTTTGAAAAACACTTAGAACTCGTAAACTGTCACACTTTGTTTTTACTTTACGAAAGTCAACATGACAATCACGGCTCCTTCATTTTCGGACCCATTTCATCGATTTATTTTTTAAATCAGATCACTATCCAGTCAGTCGTATTACTATTTGTTTTTAACTAATTGCTCACCACTATGATTTCATAAAGGAAACAAGTTTTTTAATCAATCCCAATTCACGTGACACCTGTATGAACAATAATCGAGTTCGCGAATTGAGATTGTGAAATCGAATCTACTGGCCATCGAAAAATCTTAAATCAGGATGACTAGGAAATTGTTGCACGAGTTACAGTCCGCGAGACCTAAGCTAAGCTTTGCTTTTGTGTGAGTGATTACCAATCGCACCAATGTGATTGCGCGATCGCACAGTGCCTCAGGCCGATTGGCAATTGGCCGATTGCCAAGCAAAGGACAGAAATGCAAAGCTCAGCTTAGGCCTCGCAGACTGTAGGTACTGTCTTGGAATCAGAAATGAAAAATACGAGCAAAAACAAGCGTAGAATCCAAATAACGCAATATAATGGCCAACCATATACAAACTGAAGGTTCATAATAAGGGATGCAGGGACTGTAGACTGTAGAGGTAGGCAGGAGTTATACGAAAGCGTCCGTAACCGAGATAAGTCGAATTGCGCCGGACGACTACAGACCACACGGCGAAAATCGATTTGTAAAAAAATATTATACAAAGAACAGTAAATTGTAAATTCATCGAATGAAAATAATGCTCGACATGAAGACGGATCTGTAAAACATTACGTGACATCACACTACTTGGCATAAACAATCAATGTAGCCATAGCACTCTAGTTATACATTTTCCTTATTTTGAAAATAATATGCCATTTATAGAACGTGTAGCGAAAACAACAGGTATAAATAGCTAGTGGTCGTTAAGTAGTAAGCAACCTTAGCGACAAGTGTCGGCGCTATGCCATATAAGCAGGTGATTGCAGCTTTCGTAACAGCGCGCAGTCCGTCATCAACTCACGCGCACACAAGCACCGCTGAGCGCGGGGAAAGTTGTGGCCACCGTCTTGCATAAATAGTAAATACGTATTGGCTGTCTCCATATGTATAATCACCATCGATTTCATTACTATTTTGATTTTGATCCTATAAAGTTTATACGTATTAAAACTTGGAATGTGGCCAAAATTTCGAATCCGTTTTGGATTTTACGATTTACCAGTGCCATCACAGTCATCATCTATACTAATATTATGAAGAGGAAACATTTGATTGTTTTTTGTATTGAATAGGCTCCGAAACTACTGAACCGATTTGAAAAATTGTTGTACCATTAGAAGCCGAAATTATGTCTGATGATCATAGGCAACAATTTTTTTTTTCGAAATCCACGCGGACAATGACACGGGCGAAGTGCTAGCAGGGTTGGAAAAAATCATGATTTTTTGAAAAAAATCGAATAAAGCACGATTTTTTGAAAAAATCCTAATTAATCACGATTTTTTTATTTTATTATTTAATTTAACTATATTTTTGCGCAAAGCGGAACGCGCCCTCAAGGGATTGCGCGGACACACGGCGGGGATTTCCCTTTTGTCTGACATGTGAATATAAAAAGAATTCTCACTGACAGATGAAGAAGAAAAAAGTGCGTTGGAGGAAGCACGAATCACTATGATGGTTAAGTTTTGCTACCATTGATAGTAGAGCAAGTCAAAATCAAAACCATTCAGAAGTGTGATGTTCGCAGAACAAAAAAATATGACACCACTAGTCGGGTAGATGTTACAGAAAAATATATTTAACGAAGAGGATCACTCAATTTTTTTTTCCAGTGGTGAAGCAATTGTTTGGGGCGAAAGCTTCTTCAGTTGCTGTGGAAAGAGCGTTTTCCACCTTTGAAATTGTTAAGAAACCGACTAGGAATTGAAAAGGTTGTTAAACTAGTTTTTTTATTCAAATAAATAATTTTTAATAAAAAAACTAGTTTAACAGCCTTTTATAATCTTATAATCATATTGACTTCTCAGAATTAAATGACCCTAGTTTGCAGTTTAATTATCATTTCTAAATCTGTTTTTTTATGTTTTTTATGTCTTTTAAAGAAAGTAAAATTAAACATTTTTGATTAAATCATTAATTTTTATTGAAAAAATCATTTGATTTAAATCGTGATTTAAATCATGATTTAAATCAAAATGATTTATTCATGCCAACCCTGAGTGGTAGTTACTCATAAACTTTACAAATTATATATTCGTAGACACATTTACATATCTACTCATAGATGTTTTTACCCTGAATATACAACAAATACTTACCCTATGTATTTGATTATGCTGCACCTAAATGCTGACGAATGCTACAATGCCCTGACATGATGAAACATATAAACCACATCATAGGACTGCCGGCATGCACTGTCAAGGTTGCATTGCAATGAACAACAAACAACATTAAATCTAATAAACCATAATGTTTAAATTAGTAAGAGCAAACGTACGTTATACGACATAGGTAGGTACATAGTGTAATAAGTAAACAGGGCACAGGAAATCAAATCCACCATTTCGCAACACGGTATCTAGGTCAAGCAAGTGCGTTTTAATGAGACTCGGAATATTAGTCTCGGACGCGAGTGGTGTTTATATTGTAAAGCAAAAATATTTTATTTTAATATAGTATTACCAATTAGTATAAATATGGCCTCACGTGTATCAAAGTCAACCCACTAACGTCAATCAAGCGGCGAAATGTTAACTCAATGTCGACAAGGAGATTAACCTCTCACGAGAGGGCTCGACATCCGACCCTTACATATCACAATCTCTAATCAAAACTATTCGACCTGTACGTTACGTACCAGTTTAAAACAAGGATACTCGGTAATTATGAAATCCGATCGATCAAACCATTAAAAATTGACTACTTGAGACACTACTCTCTACGTGCGACCAACGGTCATCCCATAAAAGTTAAAAGAGAGTATAAAAGAGAGATAAAACGTAAAATTAAGTTATAAAACCATATCGTTTCCACTCGTCGTAATTCATGTAAAGCTTTGATGTTTGATGATCGTCCACACTTCCTTTGAAGATCCCATTGCTGATAAAATTACTTGTTTATTTAAATTGACCAATCAGAAAGTCGAATGAGATCTTGCTGACAGTTGTTGATAAAAAATCATCACATGTAGATTTAGCCCAAATTACGTGACATGTGACTAATAAAGGTACATAAAATGCACGACTACGGACTGCATTATTATTTGCCTACATTTATAAATACTCTTTTCGTAATGAGCATAAGAGGTGAATGTAGCAGAAATCACATTCAATATGAGATATGACATTATATTATCATTTACAATTAAAACAATAAACACGTGACTACACATTACAGATACTAAACATTAAATATATCTTACAGATAGGGTGGGACTAATAGAAAAGCCTTGAAAACAGCACATAGTCTCACTCGCAGTGGAAAATGTCTGGCTAACTCATTACGCGGTTTATGTTAATAACGTAAAGGGTGATAAAGCACGCACAAACGCTCATAAATGTGTTGGCACCATTACTGTTCTAGCTACTTCGTAGTTATCTCACGTCGTGTTCTAGAGACCTTCTTCTGTATCAGCGTTGAGAAAATAATATTCATAACAGATTCTAACCTTAAGACAATCAATGTAACTAACACTACTATAGGTTACAAACATTATGATAACAGCGTTTGCACCGAACTAAATATCTGCATGGGGATTGAACGATTCTTGTAGTTCCTCAAATCCATAGTAACGAAATCCTGGAAGTACGTTTTCATGTTGCTTGGTAAATCCTTGGAAACAACAAAGGAATCAACGCAGATAAGATCGAACACGTCGATGGGTCACGACGACGCGAAAAAGCATGCACGATCTCAAAGTCAAAACGTCGGGTAAACAAAGGGGTCAGCGCACGCGGCGACGCCTGATTTTATATCAGACACATACCAAATAATGCAATGTATTTAAATGAAAGCTCTCAAAGATATACGTTAAGCTGACTTTGTAAAAAAGATATTTGTAAATTTCGAAGTTCGATCTATTTCATTCTATACAAAAAATATACGACATATATAAAATACGGGATGTAAATTACCATTTTAGTAGTATACGCTCGTGTGAATTTCTACAGCACGATTACCGTGACAAACAATTCGTTAGATGCTTAGGATTTCTTCTCAGAAATTATAGAGATTTCTATATATACTTAGAATAAATGTGAATTTAAGTGGCGAGAGCGCAGTCAACAGGACATTTAGAGAAATAAGTTAATAGTTTTTTGTAATAGCATTTGAACTAAATTGTTCTTAGAAGCTCTTATCGCAGGACGTGATTTACAGAACTGGAAGAAAACATTGGAATCAACCGAGATGTACAAGCTTTAGAAAATGAAATCAGAGGAGAAATGGAAAAATTAGGAAGTGTTAGTAAAATATATTTCGAATAATATAACAAAAAAAAACGTTTTTTTATTATTATTGTATGCAGATTTATCTTTACAGAAACATGCAAGGAGAATAGATAAGGCCGTGTCATGGATCATTAGTTTAAGTGTAACAAGAATGCATTTACGAGAGCTAGATGCAACAACATACACAAACAATGATAATTGAAACGTAGAACAAACGTCGCATGTATAATAAGATGGTAGCAAGAAGCAAACACACTGAATACAGATTAATTGGTAACAATAAATAAACCTACAGACAAAGAAAATACAGACGCGAACAAAGATTCCGGTTTGAAACTGTCTGGTGATGTTTTTGATATAACTAATTGGCCTTTGAATAGTTCGTAGTGGTTAAGTTTATGGATATTACAAGGAGATCACACATTAATAATCATACTACCTACTCATAGCAGGTTTTATAAGTAACATTTTTGGAGAAAAAAATATTAATATCGATACACCTAATGCGTAGCAAAAAAATAGGGCAAATCCAAAACGTTTTAGCACTGGGACGGTGAAGTTCGGCACTGCGGCAGCATCAATGCTGCGTACGTGACGAGAAACATTCATTTACAAAATTATCGGATAATCTATACTGATATGATTCCAACTATTCCATGAATGACTAATGAGCTAGAACCAACAAATACATTTTAGATTATATGTCTTGAGCGATAATTTTATGGATATAAACAAAACAGCAAATGGAAAAGTTCAGGACGGCCACATGGTTGCACCGTTAGGAGGAAACTAATATTACCTAACACCGCCAGAAATACATAAATCAAAACCAACTACACTCAATTAAGAGCTTTTAAATTCTCCAAAGAGCGATGTGTGATGATTTGGTAATGAATAACCGCCTTATTTATAAACGTTGCTTAAACTTTAGTAATCATTAACGACTGTTTAACGATCCATTTTTTATTATAAACGTCTCTTAACTATAAGCAACATTTATAAATAAAAGGGTAAAAGTGGTTTTGATATTGAACAAATTTAATTAAAACTTCCAGTATACTGCTGCTCTTTTTTGCCTAAGATGTAAATTTTCCTGATGTCGTAAAAGCTGCGGTGAATTCATTTTTGAAATAATTACTAAAAACTATAACATTGAACAACCATGTAATTGACGCTAATAAATAACACAAATTTGTTGTTTTCAATTTTAATACGATTTTATGAGTCGTGTTGATATTACTAACAAGGTGTTATTAAAATGGTTCCACGATATTAACAGAGATAATGTACACGGCACGCTAGAACTCAATCAAACATTTATGCAACACATTGTTTAAATCAGTACTGCTATTTTATTTCAATATCATATCAAATAAGTACGCGAAGTTAGTACAGGCAAAAAAAAAAAATAAAGCAGAGGACAGGTAACTCGCCAGCAATGTCTCGGCTTCACCTGCCGGTATAGCCACAACCTTTAAAACAATTGACGTTGTACATAAATATAATGTATTGCAAATTAAATTAACAGAGATAATTTACTTCTCGTTTAGTTAACCTAAGAACAGATGAATGATCTGCGGTATGCTATCCTTTAGAAAAAAAATGAACTGAAAAAAAATCAATTGCAAACTATAACTTTTATAGAACTTACTAAACGCTTCACGTTACAGCTAATTTTGGAATTATTCTCTTATATCTTTCAATTACTCGGGCACACTTTGTGAGGTGTTAGTATCTTATATTCTGTACTTGAACACCAATTTCAAGTGATACCTAGGTATGATAACAATGATTACAGATTTCTTCCTTGCAATTCTGCTCCTCTATCAATGTAGGGTTATCGATTTTATGCCCAATACAAAACATCAAGCTTTGGGTAAGTGTAAGGTGATTTAAAGAAATATTTATTCGTATTTCACTGCTGTCGCGTATGTATCCGCAGTGACCTAATTCTGAATTAAGAAAGGAAAATTACAGAAATAATCGTGCCAGGATCAGTACCTACCAATGATACGTAAAAGATACTTTCATTTAATAAAACAAACATAGTTGGGGAAAAGTGGGAATACGTGTTGTCTGATGTTCATTCATGCATAAGTTACATGAAACTAAAAAAAAAACAACAAGATCAGAATTCTTATCACAGTGATGCAAACAATATACACAATTGTGCAGGGAAACTATTAGGTACTTGATCAATAAATCAGTGTCCTCAATAACATATCATATCGCTCTTTAGACACGCAAGCGAGCTTGATTAGATACTTAAAGAAAACATGTGGATTACTTCCTCAAATCAACTTCACAATTGACTTGGTCTTAAAATCACAAAACATGTTTTGGTACTTAAGGAAAACGAGACTTGAATCTGAGCACGAGGGGACCACATTCCTAAACTTGATACCATACTTAGAGAAAAAGATGCTACGTGCGCTAAATAACAACATAGACTAAATTGTGAGGAATTTATCGAGAGCAGCGCTGGCACCTTGCAACTTGCAGCCAAGAGCGGTGCTGTGCATAACACAATACTCAAGTTACGTCTATTGCTGAGAAAAATGTAGGTCGTGTCCGATTTCAAAGCGCAGCGGGACTTGCACAACTTAGTTCTAACTGCCAATGGTAATCAACAACAAACTTTCGATATTTCGACTGTTTAGTGTATTTCACGCTTTACCGATTTATTAGGTACATCGGCGACTAGATAAAACATCGAATCTGACTTCGATTGAATCACTGCATGAGTGCTGCAGAGGCTTTAAATTGATATACGATTTCATGGTCAAGATAGGAATTAATTTAAATCTCACTAACATCCGGATCATGGGCATATATGGCAACTGGTAATCATTATGCACGGAAGCTAACATAAGCTAAATATAATTTAGTTACGGTTAATAATTTATTGTTTTAGACTATTTATGGACATTGGAATTCACGACACATTTATTACGACTTTAAGCTACCAAAAGCCCAGAAATAAGTAGGGTTTTAAAAGGGAATCTACTGAATGGTACATACACACTACTTCCGGTTTGACCCAGGGAGGCATCAACTGGCTATGGTTTACAAATTAATGTATATTTTTTCCTAATGTAACATGAATTTATAATATGTATAACGTATTGTACTTTTATGTAATCCTCTCATGTTTTAATCAGTGGGATTGAAAAATAGCAATTAATTATCCAATAAACAAGAAGAAAAAGAACATTGTTTGTAGCCAATACGAATTTATAAGTTGATCAATATGTATTATGAAAGAATAAAACTTAATGAAATGGTGCGTAATGTGGGAAAGGCGTAAGGGGTCACGGACGTACGCTCGGTTCTCGTTTTTACTTGCAGTAGTCTGTGGGTGCAACTTAAGGCAGCACAGCACCGTCTAACTGACGCCTACCGACAACTGCTAACTTCTCACCGCTTGTTGTTTCTCCACAACATCGCCGTCCAAGACAGTCGTTCAAGTTTCCACAAGAACAAGCCGTTAGTTCTACAACTATATAAGTATCTACGTACTACGAGATGTCTACGAGCTCGTAATATTTACGTTTTCATAACTTGTCTTATTTTACTTATCTTTGTTGTTACGGTTCAGTGCTCTCTTCAACTACAACTTGAGAAAGTTTAGAACTTTAGACGGTAATTTGAAAATACTTTTACAAAATAAAGGTATCAATTTTAAAACCACATTGCAAATATTTTTGGCAATTTTTGGGCAATTTATGTATTCAAAATGTACGTAAACAAAACTTAGAATTAGGTTAACGAAGGTTAAATAAGAGTAAAAAAATTGAAGTGTCACACAAACATGGGATCGATTTAAAACTTCAGTATCACAAATCACGGTAGTGTTACGGGCTTCGGAGAAGCACCGACCTCCTTTCCCCGTTGCACTGGCGCAACGAACAAACAGAATAACTAGACGAAGATGTCGGCGTACGAAATCGTAGCGGAACCTGCGCGCGCGACTTTCACTACGTACACGTGTGCTCGTGCGAAGCGTGCGAATCTTGCGCCGCTGTGAATGCTACTGATGACAAACGCCGGCCGCCACTCGCGCCGATGGTGGGGCAGCTGGATGTCTATCGTCAACATCTGATAATAAACATACCTACTGAAACCTACCCCCTCGCTAATGACAGCGTTATCTGTTTTCAAAGCCTAGATATTCGTTTCGCTCATCTGTGCCAATTTCTTTATCGTTGATGTCACTCTGGCCCACATTTTGACACATTAGTAAGAAAAAGTGTCACAAGTAAATATACGAATATGTAAATAATTATTTGGGACCACATTTTTATGAAACGTCAAAACAAAGTAATTAATTCATGGTAAGCGCAGCACACGTTTTTAAGTTTAAATCGTATAATAATTCGGTGTATCTTAAATATATCACGTTAACCCGTAATAACATAAGGTTTGATAAATATGACAACCCACACAAGTGAATTGCGGTTATTGTATTCAAATTACATCTGCAGCTATTTCTGTAGATTGCCAGTGTGGGCAGACTGGGCCACGTCGTAGGGCGCCCTTACTTTTGCATTATTAAATAATGGCGCAAATCGATCTTTTTGACAGCCTGCAATCCAATCACACAGTAGGAGATATTGATTTTCTAACTAATTTATAAATGTGCAAGTTACTTGATCAGTTTCTTGTGCAGCAACTGTTGTTTAAACATTACTTATCGGTTTTACCGATTCTATATGAAGTAACAAATCTAGTGGAATGTCTGCTCATCATAATAAAGCTTACTGACCAGCATTCGTTAGTCCGATATTGAATTTAAGACAGCCGCAGACAACTATTGTCAGTTATCATGTATTTTCCTGCTCAACTTTTGTCATTGATGTCATTTTTATTTTTACTGATTCAACGTGATAAATAGAATGTAAAAATAGTACAAAAACAATAAAGTAGAAAATAGATAAACAAAACGCGGTCATCTATGATTACATACGCATTTACCAAACAGTTCCATTGAATCATGCAATAGGAAAACATAAAAGAACGTTATTTTTTGATAATCCTCTGGTGCACTATATTTTCTGTGCTACAGGCAATACGATCGATGACATTATGATACGATCAGGAGCCTATCAGGTGATGACTCGTCTAAGGTATAATGCGCAATTGGTTGACATGTAGGCAATACTGAATGTATGATAACATAAGTGAGAACATTAATAGTTTCAGCAAGTTTTGAAATCATGTGCAATTGTGCATTCATTTCATCATGAAATGCACTACAAAATGTATGGGTGGTGGTGAAAGCAGGCAATGTTCTCCTGATGATGTAGTTTTCTTATATTCTACGGCAAAAAGTTTTGGTGTCCTAGGTTTTAAACACCATCAAAATGAAGTTCTGAGCAATTTCATCGCTTAAACCACCCATTTTCATTCATATTTTATGACCGCATTTAATAAATCTCTCTCATAAATTAATCATTCAGTGCGGTTAATCTGATCTGAATAATTTTTGCTCATAACACGGCACGCATAAAGGATAACATGTTGATATGCATTGCGTTTTTACTGATAAATAGTGTTTAAACAGTAAAGAAAAAAACCATAAAACGCAATGGATATAAAGACGCAAAGTTCGCGCATCATAATTTTAAGCAGACCCTGGTAAAACGGGCATATTGCGCAATCCTTGCCCTTTCATCTGACTTTGACATATTACAGTGATGCAAGAGCCTTACATATGTTTCTTATAGGTACTTACATGGCCCAGCTGCACCGTAAATTACGATACTTGACTTTAATTTCATAATTTCTAAATGACGTGACATATACGTGTTAGCTTCTGAAACTAGCGCATAAAGACTAAGCACACAACGTGGTTCTCCGCTGAAAAAAAAACCTATACGTAAATAATGGCACAAAGACTTATTTGCCTAAACGAGACTAGTGCTACGTCACGGATGAATAACGGTGTATTTGTGGTCTGCGCTGCTTCCAATTGAAAGTGTTCGCAACGGTACTTCCGACTGTAACAAAACTTTGAACTAATGGGGCCGTCACGGACCATAGAACTTTATTATTGGTAACTTATCTATTCAATAATAGCGCCAATCAAATGACCTACCATATCACGAAGAAGCAATTTAAATGATTTATATTTAAATGTCTCATGCCTGAGAGCCAGGTAAAGGCTAAATCCATCCCAATTTCGTGCTTAGCTCTGCAAACTTTTACCAGTAACCACAGTGACATCAGGAAGTTTCGTAGAAAATTTGTATTTGCTACCTTAAATAACGGTACAGTTCGCGAGGCCTAAGATGAGCTCTGCATTAATGTGAGTGATTACCAATCGCACCGCTGATCGCGCGAGGGACGCACAGCACCTCAGGCCGATTGTATAAACCGGTTTAAACCAATCGCGCTCTACGCCGACGTCACACCTACACTATGGCCGCATTCCGAGTTAGACCATAATCGCTGACAGCGCACATCGATAATTAGCGTTCCGATTTAGGTATCAGGATTATGACAGCTGACAATTCGCTCACAGTGATATTTTTAAAGGGCATGATCGGCATTATCGCAAGATGGCTCATGTCATGACGTCATCTATGACGATTCACGGGACATCGTTATCGCGCTCACGATAACTCGGAACGGGTGTGAGCGCGCTCAAATCGATTACATCCCAATTCGGAAAGCAGCCTATGTGCACTCACACTAATGCAAAGGTCAGCTTAGGCCTAGCGGACTGCCAGGCTTTCACGCCCTACCGCCGGCCTCGTCACCATCGAGGCGGTCCAGCCAGTGCTCGACCTCTGGCTCGGGAGGAGGCACGGCTCCCTGTCGTTTCGGGCGACGCAGGTGCTCTCGGGGCATGGCTGCTTCGGGAAGTACCTGTGTCGCATAAACAGGGAGCCGGACGCTCGGTGTCACCACTGCGTCGACTGCCGGGAGGACACGGCGTGGCATACGCTGGCAGAGTGTGCCGCTTGGGAGGAGCCGCGCCGTGCCCTCATCTCAGAAGTAGGCAGTGACTTGTCGCTGCCGACCGTAGTAAGTTCGATGGTCGGCAGCGCCGAGTCCTGGGACGCGGTGGTTTCCTTCTGCGAAACAGTCATCTCGCAGAAGGAGGCTGCGGAAAGGGAGAGAGAGATCTCGACTCTCGACCCGGCCCGCAGCAGACGCACCGGGCGTCGGAGGAGGGCGGACAACGCCCTCTTCTGGCCCCCCTAAATGGGTCCAGGGGCGACGTATTCGGGGACATCCGTCGCTCCCCAACATCAGGACCCGAGAAGGCGGCGCGTGTAGTGTTCCTCGCGCGCCGACCACAGACGTTGCGGGGGGAGTACACCTCACTCCCCCCGCCCGAGACGGGGCCCGCGCAAGCGGGCCGGCACCAGCCGGGGTTGTGGAAGAATAATGTGTTCCCGCGACCCCGGCGTAGGTGTGAGATGGAACACCGGGGTGGTTTTTAGTCAGTAAGAGTCTGACAGACCCCTCCGCCCGCCCCAGGGCGGAGGACATCCATGAGGATTTTCCACCCCGGGAACAAAAAAAAAAAAAAAAGGCCTAGCGGACTGTACCTTAGTGCATCATAGGTAAATCACCTAAAACAAAATCCCAATGGAATAAATACCCATTGGGATTTTGTTTTAGGTGATTTAACCAGGAAAACGATCCTCAGCGTGACATTCGTACTGAGCTTGAGCTGCGAAAAGAGGACACTAAGTGAAATGAAATAGACAAATTACAGTGTATTCATATGTATTACTGCTAGAGAATACAATCCCGGTATCCCGGCCGTTTTCTGACGCCGAGAATCCCGGAACTGTACTTGGCTAATCTCGGGATTTTCGGGATTGCAGGTCAGGTCAGGTCAACAGGTCTAGCTTGCACTCCGTAGTCCGTTGCGCCCTGACAAAGACCTTTACCTAGATTACATTAATAGCATTTATCAAATCTCGAAATTGATAAGAGTATGAAATCTCCAGATCCTGAGGTACAAATACAAAATGAATCGGAGTTGGCAAATAGACATGACATACGCCTATTTAAAAATGGAGGAGTTCGTGGATATCACTTAGAAACAGCATTTAAGTATCTATTATCTATTCCTCTAACAGTGTTGAACCTGAACGAGGGCTTTCAGCTGCTGCTTATATTGGCAATAAACTACGAAGCAGGCTTGCAAGTGAAACCTTGGATGCATTGATATTATTTTCTACCATTGTATTTTCAAACTTCAAAATACGTTATTTTTTGTCTTTTTATTTCTTACAAAGTATAGTTTCTTTGTTTTGTCTTTTTTCTTTTCTTACTATTTTGTTATTTGTGTTGTGCAATAAATTAAAAACATATTTCAAGAAATTACTAGTTTTTTTTTTTACAATTTGACCAATTAGAAACCACATAGTCTAATCCGATTACGCATCTAGAATCCTGTAATCCCGGGATCGAAAAACATGCTCGGGATTGTATTCTCTAATTACTGCACATGAATAGAATGTACAAAAGCATAAGCCAAGTAATGTTTCAGAGAAACTTAGCAACTACAACGTAGCGGTGACGTGTAGCCAGTCATGTCATACTCATAAGCTTTATAATTACGATAATGAATAGTATGTATATAGTAAATTATTAACTTTTCAAAAGTTTTATGCAAGAGATGCAAATGAGAAAGGAAAGAAGTTCAGCACTAGATATATTTTCTGCTTCAGATTATATTCCGCGCATTAAGCATGTTTGCTTCGCCCTACAAAAAAATATAAATATATGCATAATGGTGTTACAAACTGTAAGATTAAACACGTTTAGCACAGAAACAGTAATTTTATGAACAGTTTCTAAGTGCACTGAAGTAATTAGAAAACGCACTATTACGTTGCTTGCATACGTCACTTTATTGCGTGCATATATCGTATAGGCGCAGTGCTAACCTTCCACTTAAGTACGGCTTCCAACAAGGGCTTCTGGTGTTGAATCAAAGATAAATCTATTTCACACGCGGTGTAATGTTTCATTGCACTATTGCGGCTTCGCCGTTATCAGAAACGGGAAAATTTATATGGAAAATGGAATGAGTGAGTCGTTTCTATTTTCACTACATGGAAATATGCTTCAATAAGTTTTGATGTGACTCTTGCCTTTGTGCTTATTTATTTGGGGACGGTGAAACCTGCCTGTTTCCGTACACCACTATCAACCGTCATTTCGTTGTCAACGACTCCCTTTCTATAAGTATCCTGAAAATAACGAACATTCGTATTTTATTCCACTTTTACCGAAAATTCGTGTTCAGATAATATTGTAAGTTTACTAATTGCGAGTTGCAGTCTGTCGACGGTCCTCATCAAAACTTGCGATGTTCTGGCTAGGCCCCAAAAAGTTTAATCCATCAACCGTGGCTCATTATGAAACTAGCGACCAGCCCCGGCTTCGAGCGGTTTTCACCACTTGACAATTTTTTTTTAAGTTTAATATGAATGTACGAGTATGATTGTATATACCTACACACATTTAATAAACTTTCCGGAATAAATTATCTAAATTATGTGCGTTTTCCATCATAATTTTGAGAATTTATTTTAGTCCACTGTTTATTCTATAAGAACTAAGCCTTAGGTTTTCCAGTGGGTGGTGGCCAAGTGGTAACGGCTCCGACTTACGAGTTGTAGGTCGTGAGTTCGAAGTAAGGGCACCACTGCTCTCAAAACGGTGAAGGAAATCATCGTGAGGAAACCGGCATGTCCTAGAACCAAAAATTCGAAGACATGTGACATCTACCAATCCGCAAAGAGCCCGCTTGGTGGATTACGGTTCACTCCCTTTAACAGAGCGGAGGCCTGTGTCCCAGCAGTGGGAAAGTTATAGGCTGATTCTGCTTATGCATAGGTTTTCAACGTGGTATCGCCCACGTTGGAAACACACCCCGACGTGGGCTTTTGAGACTTTCAGGGGGCAATAGAAGATCCAAAGAAAATTAGAGGGCGTAGAGATAGGATCTTACGACTATATAATATTACCGTGGAAACTGCTGTTGCAAATTGGCGAGAGTAAGTAAAAAAAAAGAATATTTTCAAAGTTAAAAAAAGGGGGGCCAAATAAGGTTGAGAACCTATAAACTAAGCGAACATACAGACAGACGACAAGAGCGACTTTATTTATACTATGTATAAAGAAAAGTAGGTAGGTAGGTACGTTTTGTAGTACAGGAACAAGTGACAGTGATAATGGTAATTGGTAATTCGTGTAAATTATTGTAAAACCTGATTTAAAGATAAATATTTTCTGTCTAAGTAATGTAACTCCTTTCACAGTAAAATATAACATTATGATGAGAACGGGTTTACTACTTTGGTCTGAAATACGAAAGCGGCTTTTGTCCTGCAATAGGCTTGGGATAATATTAATCTGGTGGCGAGTTTAATTATAATTAACGATTATATTAACGAATAATGGTAGATTACTAAAGGCGTTTGGCTTCTATGTTCAAGGAACTTTATCAAGACTTTTATCAGTAATTGACAAAAATATGGTCATTATAATAAATAACCTGTCAAGTCTGGACTCTGGACTAATGAGGCGCAATTAAATATCTGTTGTGACGTAACTTCCGGGAGTGACACATGATTAAACAATAGTTCTTACTCAGAACCATATTCTAATTGGACAATTATGCACAAGTCCTTCTTCTAGTTACTTTGCATTGGGCGTTTGTCTTTGTACAGCGAAGACGCGAGATGGTAGAAATCGTGTAGGCGATATTTAGTATTCGCGTGGTGTCGTAGCTTGTCGTAGAAGCCTTATAGGCTCTCTCGTAGAGGTCAAGCCATGTCGTAAAGGTCTCTTAGTCAAGGCGTAGAGGTCTCATAGCCGTGTCGTAAAGGTCTCGTAGTCAAGACGAAGAGGTCTCGTAGTCGTGGCATAGAGATCTCGTAGCCGTGAGACGTATCTGGTACAGCAGTGTTATAGAATAAAGGGCTCAAAGGCAGCTCGTAGTAGTATCGTAGCGTTCTCGTAGGCCCATCGTAGACGTCTCCTACGCGCCTGATCCAGAGGTCTCGTAGCTGTCTCATAGGGCCATCGTAGACGTCTCCTACGCGCCTGTTCTAGACGTCTCTTAGCCGTCCCGTAGAGGTCTAGTAGACCCATCGTAGACCTCTCGTAGGCGCCTGATCTAGACGTCTCGTAACCCTCTCGTGGGCTCATGGAAGTCTCGTAGGCGCCTCATCCAGACGTCTAGTTAAGGTTTTGTAGCTGCCTCGTAAAGGTTTCGTAGCCGACACACACTTATTATGAAAACGAAGGGAGACAACTAAGAGCTATGACTGTTTTGTATTTTTTTCCCTAATGGTTTAGAAAACATGGCGGAGCCGTGACGTGTCCGCAACTTTGTGGCTACAGTTGCAGGTCGCAGCAATTGCGTGGCGTCTGACCTGCACCAACGCCCAGTGCGAAGGCGCCCTTACACTTTTACTACTTGAATGTTTTCCTTGTTCCGCTACTGCGCAAAATTTCTAGATAATAAGACGTGTTGACAGTGTTAATCATTCATATCACTGCTCTCAACACATACACGTTGTAAGAGATCGTAAATAACCAAACGCAATTGTTACTGATCAGGAAGAACGAGTGATATGTTTATTAAACAGACTCCAACTGCGAGTCATCTGTGCGACTGCAACACATTTGTTTACTTTCGTCTATTGTAAACCATCCTTAAACAACTAAGACGCACTTAACTGACGACTCAAATACATGTACACAAAGGTACACACTCACATCTCGCAGACATTGTGGTGGAAAATTCTAACACGAGAAAACGTTAAGACGGTATAAGGTTGTACTCATTTCAACGAGTAAAAGGGGAACTTCGATGGTACAACGTGCCCAAATCTAATATTATAGGTGAAAATTCACTCACATCTGGAGATTTACAGGCGCTTCGTAAATTTTGTTTTATTCACTCGTCTCCGTGAATAATATTTGTAGCTTACCTATTTGCTCGGCAAGCTCGAGTTGATGATATGAATATTCATGAAAATGTGACAGTAAAGCAAACGTACGCTATGCAAGAAGAGCGACGGAGCCATGCTGGTGACGGTGTGGGCGTCGTCGGCGGCGACACAGTATCATAGCTGAAATTTTAACAAACTTGGATTTCATTGCGATCCGAAGAAAAGAAGAAGACCACTCGCTCGCTCCCGAATGATATGAGATTGTTGACATGAAATGTATTTGAATACCACGAAGTGAACGCAAAACATATACAAAGAAGAGAAGAGATATCTCGGTTGATGGAAAAGTGGCTTGTAAACACTTCCACATGACATGTGAGCGATGAGCTCGGCAAGAGTTCGTTGATTTTGATAAGGAGTCCGGTCAGAGGCCCGAAGAAGGGCTTCGCTGGTTTACCCAACACAATGAATACCAAACAAAAAATAATTCAGTTCGCGTATATTAATTACATTCAAACAAAACTTTATATTACCATATAACTATGTAACAACATAAAATTATGTTAATCATATTTTCCTTAGAGAACTTCATGACATGACTAAAATAAAGATGCGGTACCCAGCAGCCGTACAATAGCAGCACGGCGCGGTATGTACAAACATTCAGCTTTATCTTGACAGGTTTACCTACTTCAATGTGACAAACAAGTTTCTAAGAAACATACGTTAGTCTATTATCAAAATTAAACTGATATAATGTTAATTATAAGTATCCGATGATCAGAAGGCCACATGTTATTATTGGCATTGAATGCGATTCAAAGTCAGATTGGGGATGCCAGCGAGTGGTTTTAGTGTTATGATATTGCGATCGAGTACTCACTCGATCTCGGCACTCCACAGTTCGTCCTCGTCGTCTTCATTATTTTGCATTTTAATTATTAATAAAGTATTTTATATGCTTCTATCTTCGCGCCTGGAATATACGCTACACCTGAAAATAGGTATGGCGAAGCTATCTTACTTTATCAAATCTAAATTACTGATTTGTCGCCTTCAAGGAAGTTAGCTGTTTCTATCGAGAAAGTTCTATGAAGTAACATTAGAGGAGGACTGAACAGATTTTATAGCAAGCAGGGCTCTTCAGCAACCTTCCAAAGGTGTAAGTGCCATATATTTTTTTAATATAAAAACATGGCGACAGCTGCTTGAATGTGCAACTACCAAAACTAACACCTGTATCAAGTCGTATCAAAGGCTTTCAAAGCGATTCATTAACACATATTTCAATCAAGCATTTTCTTTGGAGTCTAACATACTGCAAAGGTTCAGTTTAAGTTCTGAATGCGTGATGATGTCATCAATTAATATTCATTGGGTTTAAGCGAACGCTCATACTTATATGAATCTCACTTCTGCCAAAAGAATGACTCCCGCGACTGACTGAACACAATGCATAAATAATTTCCCAACCCAAATTGGTGTTCTTCAAATATATGTGTTATAACGCATCTTCAACAACGGAACATTTAATTGGCTCAATAACTCATGTTTCAATGGTCGTGACGTAAAAATGTTCATTCAACGTGAACAGCGGACAGCGCAATTTCTTTTAAATCTTTTGTCACTTTACACGAATAAATCAGAATTGAGTTCTCATTAAACGTGAACGTGACATAATATATTATAGCTTTACAATGGTTCCTCATTAACATTAATATATTTTATACCATATGTTATCAGATATCACGCTGAAAATATCATAGATTGTATAATATAATGTGTCTGTATCAATAAAATTATATTGCATGTCTGAACATACGCAGTTCTAAGAAAAATGCAGTACATACCTGGTTAAGAAGTCAAAAAAACTCATTGAGAACGAGTGCACTCCTTAATGTTAACTGACAAGAATTTGGCCCACTGTGACAGTGGAATTCACCACGAAAACTTAAAATTGAAACAATAGTGTATCAGTAAAGCATTGCAATCAACTGCCGCAATTATATCGAAGGAACCACTTATCTTGGAAACATTACCAATACGAAATTAGTTATGATAACAGAAGTTGATTAATTGTACCGATATTTTGTTTTTCGTTAAATATCTATACCATATTATCCTAAAATTTCTACAACTGGAAGTACCTAATTGATTGAAATTGTAGTTCGTGAAAAATTAAGACAGTATCTTATAATTGCATTATAAATGCTTTTTAATAAAACTGAAATCTAAGGAAACTATACGTTTACAGAATTTTCGTAGAATGAAACTAAACTGAGTTAGAAGTACTTGACAGTCCCTTCAGTGTGCTATCTAAAAAGATAACACTTTATTGTGGAAAATGCTTAAAAATTCCGCACATCTTTGAGTCGGACATCCTCCATACATGTACAAGGTAAAACGGACTCGAGTCGCGGCTAACAATGTGATGCATTACTGTCGGATGCAGCTCTGTGCAGCATCATACATCGTCAAGTGTCCAGCTGGCGCCGCCGCCAATCATTCAATTACATGCAGATCATAAACGATTCAATTGCGGAATTCGCTTCAATAATGTTAAAACTGTACTAATAAACGCCAGTGCGTTTTGAGCGATCATTTGAACGGTTACATCACTTCATTAAGTGCATCCGTCAAGGTGCGTCGAGGCTAATTCGGTCAATGAAGTCAAATTATTTTTCCAAAGCCAGAACACAGATCCAGGCGTATAAACGAAACTGTAAAAGCTAGCTGGAAAACCAACTCTAAAAACAGGAAACAGTTTCCATCAATTGACTCAAGACAAATGGTCACACATTAGTTCCACTCTTTGTTAACTTCTTCGAACGTATTCTAGAATTTTCAACGATGCACAAGCCCTCTCGATTTAAAACAGACATTCTTGAGCTCCGTTTTAGAATACGGGCCGTAGCGTGGACATTAAAATCCAATAAAACGCACACATTTGACGACACAAAAACACTAATGGTATTGTGCCAATACTTTTGTCTCAAAACAAGGATACATATACTCTAACTAAAAAACAAAGCGAATTGCTTCCTATGAAATAGCGAAGTTATTTATAACGATAAAAAATTCTTCTCGAAAATATTTGTTTATTGTAGCCACAAAAGCGACGGATGACAGTAAAGAATATAAGTTAACAAATCCAACTTATCTCGTCCTTTTCACTTGAAATAGCCAAACAGAAACTTGATGGGACAAACAAAATGCGGGGCTCGACTATTATCTAACGATACGCAGTCTGCCTGTTATCTGTCTCTCTGTACTGCGCAGTTACTCAAATTATCAATAAACAATTCAATTGAATTACCATATATACTCAAAATTGAAACCAGGAAGGAAAACTGTAAGAAATTATCTGTTTAACATGTTTTGATCAAGTAATTAATATTCAATCTAAATTATTGGTTGTGTATTATTTTATCACTTTACTGTCATATTCCGAGAACATTTCAAACATCTAAAGAGTGACTCTTGACGAAATTACATGAGTGCCGGACCAGATGTAATGATAAATGCTATCAGTTTAAGCTACTACAGTAGTGGATATCTGTACATTTGACACAGACACCAATAACCTGATAAGTCAGATACGAAACTCATACATCTACATAGTTATTGTGCTAATAGGTATGTAGTTTTTATAACCATAATTTTGTTCTGAAGAAATAAAAATAGAAAGCAATAGTAAAGTATTGCTTTTGCGGCACTTATTTTTTTTAAATAATAGATTTAATAACTTCGGCTGAAAATGAAAATTGCCAAAACCGAAAGGCTGTAACATTAACGAGTAACTCTTACCGACCTCATTGACGAAATATTGAAAACACCGTAATAAGAGTAATTAATAAAGACTAATAAATCCGGCGACAAATGTACTAAAACAAGTGTAAGTATTAAACTTGAAAGCTGCCAGATCCGCCAGCTGCGAGAACAAGGAGTACCTAATCAACATGATCAGACAATAGTTGCCATCCTATAACCCCACATTGAGATGCTAATAAGAAAACGGAAAATAGATACGTTTGTAGCCAGCAAACGATCGGCTGTGAAATTGATTTTTATGCGCTAATGCGACGACAAAAGCGATGCGTTGTGTGTCGCGGGCAATGCGTGACAGCACGGTTACGCGAACAATATCACATAGCCTCGTGCACCCATCGCAGTCACGATCCGGGCCTGCAAAACACTGAACAACTAACTGTCCACACACACAATACTCCAATGAAACTAAGTACATTGTCAAGACGTCTCACATAGCTGTTTTAATCATTGAAGAACGCTCGCGCAACAGAAAATGGAAGAAAATGAAACTGGATGACACCTCTGCATACTGGAAAAACAGTCCTTGTTGTCAAGAATGCAAATTGCTGGGTGGTCTCAGTCAGATAGGTCTTTGAAATTAAATAATTTAAAGCGGAAAAAAGGGGCCAAAAAATAAAAAACACATTTACTTTTTATTTGTTATTTTTCTGTGTGGAACAAAGAAAGCATAAAAAGATTACTGTATGAGGAACTGTATGAGCGTATAGCTTTTATACTAATATAATTCTTGCGTTACGTAATATTGTTGACTCTACTGGCATGCGTTTCAGACTAGCGGCAACTCTCTTAGTAATCAATTATTCGGCGGTACGTATACCCATCGAAAATACAAGTTACCGAAATCCGAGATTGGAACTACTAGTAAAGAATCCGAACCGAAATCAATACCGTTGTGCAATCAAAAACGTAAGACACAAGTGGAAAGGCCTATCGTAACGGTAAGTAACAAGAGCCAGACATCCTATCTAAGAGTCTATATAGCTAACCGCAAGCATACTCCACCAGCGGTTTAGAATAGATAGCACAAAAGGAAACAACGACGGGGTGATCCGGCGTGGCGCCCCCGGTCCACCCTCACCCACACTGCGACGGTGTTGTCGCCTAAACGTTTTATATCGGCCAAGGACGGCCTACGACATGCACAGCGGAACTGAGCACTGCAACGATTCCACCAGCTCACCAAATATGCGAGACTGCCGAGAATGAATTAGCTCGCCGAAACTGGGTCGACGAAGCCTAGCTAGATTGTGATTCACAATGAAATAATGTTATTAGTCGACTGTGCTATATTGTATTTTTCTTTCTGTCTATCTGTTTATCAGCCTGTTCGTATTGTTGTTGGTTTTGCTTATGTTTTGCAGATCGTAAATGAGAAGGACATCTTTAAATAACGTATGAAAGACGAGCTGGGAACTTTATCAAATAACTGATTACTCTCTACTATCAGTCAGCATACACGCAAAAATGCTAAAAATTTGCGTGTACGCTGACCGAAAACACGGTTTGATTTCTCAGTTTACAGCGCGGCGTGGCGCAAGCTTTTTAATTAAATGACGTTATAAAGGGGCGCGGTAAACAGGCGAGATTTAGTTCGGAAGGCCGGCGCTACCGTCGGAGGCTGCTCGAGTGGAGATAAGGAGCCAGTAGGTGGAGGTAATGTACACAGTCGAGATAGAGAATGTTGCACAAGGCAAATATTTGCGCCCCGACCGACGCGGCGACGGCTGCCGCTCAACGTGCGTACTGACAGACATGTTATTAATTAAAGAAATGCTATTTTCAGGCTAACTAACACTACACACGGCTATTGAATAAACAATTATTTTCGATTATGCCCACCTCCCATGCAAAGATCTGCCCCGGTGTTTTGTGAAAATATATCAAGTAAATAATTAATAACGGAATAATAATTATTCATCTACAAGTTAACCCACGCAAGAAATAATATCTCTAGTCACATCACAAGACTCACATAATTAAATCAACCTTACATGTTTTCGTAGTCGTAACATAAGATTATCGACGAAAGATAATAAGAACCAGCTAAAAAGATTACTGCGTTTATTGCTATTATGATTAATTAACGAGACGACCATGTATCACATGTATTTATCGTAGTTTGATATTAGTAAATAAATGGAGAGAGAAAAGCGCCGGCGTCGCGACCTTTTGATAAATAAACCGAGTGGAATAATTCCACGAGGGAAAGAGGAAAAATAACGTTAACGTAAGGCAACAAGCGGCTAATCCGTGATGCATTCGCACAAATTGCGTGTCCCAGCTTCAACAAATTGGATTCCCGATACAAGACGCCAGAGCCGCTCTAGTGCGGGTCGAAACCGCCGACGGCGGACCTCTCTACGTCTAGCAAATTGAAAACCGTGCGCTCGAGTCATTTTTTTTTGTATTCTCTTCAGCAATCGTTTTTTAAAGGTGCAGCCAAAACTTATTCAAACAATTTACTTAATAAAATTCCCCTCAATCAAGTTAAATCAAATCTTCCAATACTGCGCCAAAATCAACTACACTTGGGAGCAAATAAATCGAGCCACTTCCTTTTTCACGCATTATGGTTATTATTTTTGGTATTATGGAACGCATCGATTCGAAACATATATCGCCTAAAAGGGTATTTAATAACCTTTACAATGAGGGTAGTTAGTTGTCAAAATTTCATTTTAATTAAAGTTTAAAGGGTAGAATAAAATTATCGCATTTAATTTGCTTATGACATTTTTATTGTACTCTGTTAAGAAAAGATTAAATTTGAGGTTTTTGTTAATCATACCCATATTACTTGTTATTGTTGTCTTTATCTGTGTCTGTGTAATCAAAATAACCTGATAAAATGGATACTACACCGACGGAATCTGCCCAAGTTGTAGCTTTACTTGAGGTTGGACACGGACAACGTGAAGTGGCACGCAGACTTCATTTGAGTCGTTCAAAGGTACAGCGGGTATACCGCAGGTATCTGGAGACTGGTTCTTTTGTTCGGCGACCTGGAACTGGCCGACCACGGGCAACAACAGAACGTGACGACCGCTTTATTGCAACCAATTCGTTGCGCGACCGTGGACTTAATGCTGTTCAGCTACAGCAAGCGTTACGTGACGTTCGAGGTGTCGCAATCAGTAGGTGGACAGTGAGACGAAGACTAAAGGAACGAAATTTAACATCACACAAACCAGCAACTGGCCCAAAATTGACTGTAGCTCATCGCCGATCTCGCTTGGAATTTGCTCGAGAACACATTAATTGGACGTTAGAAGACTGGAGGTCAGTTTTGTTTTCTGACGAGTCAAGAATCTGTCTTTTTAGCAATGACGGGAGAAACCGAGTGTATAGACGTCCTGGTGAAAGATTTGCCCAATGTTGCATTCGAGAAACTGTGAGTTTTGGTGGTGGTTCTTGTATGTTGTGGGGAGGAATTTCTCTAGACGGAAAAACGGAACTTGTCTTCGTCGACCCCGCCAACGATGGCAGTGGTAGACGTGGATTAACAGCTGACCGATACATAACTGACATTCTTGAAGACCACGTAATGCCGTATGCTGGTTTTGTCGGAGAAAATTTCTTGTTTATGCATGACAATGCGAGACCTCATACCGCGCAGATCGTTACGGAATACTTGTCTGCGATCGGGATTCAACAAATGGTATGGCCAGCACGAAGTCCCGATTTGAACCCGATCGAACACCTATGGGACGAGCTAAAACGGAGAGTCCGAGCCAGGGTTCCCGCTGTTTCATCCATTCCCGAGCTTAAAGTCGCTGTGCTTGAAGAGTGGGAGAACATACCACAATATGTCATCGTAACTCTGATCAGATCGATGACTAATAGGCTACAAGAATGCATCAGGGCACGGGGGGGTAATACCAGTTATTAAGAATATTTTTTTTGCAATAATTTTGTTTTTTATTGTTTTTATGGACTGTTTTAGCCCTACTAAATTTTCTATCAAAATTTCCATTTTTCTTGCAGAGCCAATAATTTATCATTAAATAAGGTTATTATTCAATAATTTACCCTCATTGTTAAGGTTATTAACTTAACTTTTAGGCGATATATAGTTCGAATTGATACGTTCCATATTCCCAAAAATATTTACCATTTTACGTGAAAAAAGGTAGTGGCTCGATTTATTTGCTCCCAAGTGTAGTTGTTTCCACAAATTCAAAATCCCTGTCTAACACATACGCATTGGAACTCCGTTTAGCCGTTTTGCTTTTCATCCATTGGAAAATTGCAAATATTTTGTGTATGTGTACGGACGGTCCTATACCGCATCATACATGAAGTATCGCATCGTTTTCTATCATCTTCCAGCCCTTATGCCCAATTAAGTTTCCTTCCATCGTACTTTTCCTCAAATAAGTACATATCTATCAGCGTAGTGTTCACTTACTTCCTAGCCGTATCATCTTTCGCACGATAAATCCATCTTTCCAATTCGAGTTCATACATTTTATTCAAAACGTTCCCGGTCCAATGCCTTCTTACAGGGCTACAGCTTTCAGCACCCTAACTGCTTAAGTTTCAATTACAATCCGAGAGTTTAAAGGGTTTTTCTATCCATTGCTGCATAGGTTTAATAAATTCGTCTGCTCAACAACATAAATAACGCAATGAACGTGGCTGAACCATCAAAATGAAAGAAAATGCGATCAACTGTAATTTTATTAAGGATTCAATTTCAAAAAGTTTTAAAGTGATGTCGGGAACCCCACAACAGTGCGTGTTCAACTTAAACTTTGGTTAAGTTTTTCTGTTTCGCTTCGTCCGATAAAAAACACATGTCTTCAGGTTGCAACTTGACAACTTCCATTGTTCGAAGAGTCAAAAAGTGAAGTTTTATTCGATTCTACATTTCCTTACAACAATACGTCGTTGTTTATTTATGACGAGTTGTTTATTTTATAAAATTATCAATGGTTAAATAACAGTAACTAATAGTTCATGTACTCTGGCGACCTCAATGATGCTTCGGGCAATGCCCACGTCCACGTCCTGTCATGATGTTGCAATCATCATTCATTAATAAACTAGGTTTTTTAATAAGATCATACTAGTGATCGAATACTTGAGATTTGTGTGGTTCTTTTTCCTAATGTTTCAATGAAATGCATAAGTCTCGTATCGAATGCGGTGCTATTTAAAGTGGTTGATCAAACCAATGACAGGTTTTAGTGTAAAAGGTGTATTTGTGTTCTACAGCACCTCTTATCCCGGATTTAAATTCATTAATCCTACTAATATTATAAGTAACTAACTTACTCAATCACGCAAAAACGGCTGAATGGATTTGGATAAAATTTGACACACAGTAGTACGTTCCTGTGGGATAATTTCCGTCATCAACGCAGGCGAAGCCGCTGACAAAACCTAGTGTTATCATAAAACGACGCTTGCACATTACACATAGCCGGACTCACTACTACTCTTCAGGTATTTTACGTCAATTCAACAGACGGATAATTTCGCGTATTATTTGTACTTAATATGCCAATCTAGTATTTACTAATTACCGATAAGTGTTCGTGCACGCCTTCCACAACACTATGAAAACTGATCGCGTTACTGAATCTCACGTTATACCACTTTATCTCACATCGTGGCAAATGTATAACTCATGTAGACGAACTAAAATGATGTATTAACAAATTACAATAAAGGGGAAATGTGAAGGAAACGAGCTGCATCTATTTAACAGAGGTTTTCCATAAAGCAACCTCATTCCTTCTCTTTCAGGAAATTGAAAACTCACAGCGAGACAGCCCGGTAGCTCATTCGTCATTAAACGACCTACCAAGATGTAGTTTAATAGATACCTAAGTACTTACAGACTTTGTGACTTCTGTATCAATTTTGTGTAATTTAAGGTCTGAAACGACAACCATCACCATGAATTACAGTGATACAATCTAAAAGGCAATTCTACATTTTTAAAGGTTTAAGTTTGACATTGACCTTTAATGGTTAATTTTCTTATCTTCGGCGCTGAACGACTGCTTTGCCTACAATCACGAGGAATTTACAAATCTACCACTCCGATAAAACGTATTAGATAAGTTTAAAATGACGATCCATCACTAAATGAATGGCAACGGAGGTTACAAAGTCGAAGTCTCATGAAATTATCAGCAGTTTTAGAGATCAAGCGTAAGGCGTAAGTCGCACGCAACAATATACATACCGCCTGTTAAAAATTTGCGCCAATTTTGTTACGCACAAATAAATCCAATCACAATATTATAATAAAGCTAATTACATTTTGCAAGTGGCGTGCTCGCAGCTTGCGGGTAACAAGTAGCTGGCACGATGGAAACATTGACTTGCCAGCCAGTTAGGCGCTGAGCACTTGAGCAGACGATCGACAAATTGTCTGCGTCGATAGAACGTATGGAAATCTATGCAATAGCTCACACGGCGGACAAAACGACCGCGCCGCGACGCCGCGCCGTCGATGCGGTCGCGGTCATTCGCGGACAAAATGTCGCCGTCTGCGATGTGTATGTTCCCCATAAATTACATTCAGTTGCAAGCAAGCTACTTGCACAGTGGAAACGCGCCTTTATAATCATAAAACTGTGTTGTTACCCAAAAATAATAAAAAAGCATGCAATTATTTTTAAATAAGCTACAATTAAATTACATTAAGTATACGAGTATAATAAACAGCCGGCCGAAGACACGTAGACCTGTTTTTTTTTAAGGAAATTAAAAGAAGCACTCACTGCCAGTGGAAGGGTCCGGTAATGCCATCTCTAAGTCGGTCCTTCAAGGAGCGTTGTCTTGCAGGGCCTGGCCCGGGGGGCAGCACGCCCGCGCCGGCCGGCACCGGCACCGGCACCGACGGCGGGGGCGCGCGCGCCGGTGACGACATCACTATGAAACGCGGCGCACGCGCACTAACACCGCGCCCTCAACATCACACCACTGCACTACTAACGCGAGCTGCAACAAAGCAAAACAACCAAAGCCACATCAATAAAGCAAAGCGATACAATGAGCGCAAAATATAATTTGCAAAATTAAATTGTAGGATGTACATCGCGCATAGGTTTGAAAATAAGGGTAGGTACAGAAGGCCGCACGTCAGTGGCAACAGTACCAGCATAATAATTATGCTGGTACTGTTGCCACTGACTTAATTATTAAGTTACGATGAAGCAGCTCAAGGTCAAAGTGTTACCTACGACGTGCGGTCGACTGTACATCGCATAGGTAAATAAGAGTAGAAAAATAAGAGTAGGTACTGAACACCGTGTGAATAAAAAAACAATTATTATAAAAGTGAATAAAGCAAAATAGGATTTCTTTCTATTTCTGCATTTATAGGGCTCAGTATCTGTTACTATTTCTACTACAGTTTTCAAAATTACTTCCAAGAAAAAAGATTATAAGGACTTATTTAGTTGGCCATTTTGGAATCTGTAAATAAATGTAGTTCAAACTATTGAAATAATTAAAAGCATTGGAATTTAACGCTAATAGAGTAGTAGCTGAATAGAATAGTAAAATTAAAGCGGGTGCTAATTACATTTGTGCGCCTATTACTTTTATAAAAGCAACGACTAGATGGGAGTTTGTAACAACATTATCTTCAGGCATCCATATGACAAATCCACTCAAAGCAAACACAAACAAATCGAGTTTGGTGTTCATATTAGTAGTTATTTTTATTTTATTCCACGGTAGCTAAGTGTATCATATTAAACCGTACGTTTCATAACGCCCTTGGCACAGTACTAACATTGTAAGTGCTTTGTATATATCTAGTCTCACTTGTCTAGCAGACTATGCTATAAGATTACATACTTCTTCATAATTTCTAGTGAAAGTGTCGTAAAATATATGTTAATAATGTGAAATTATGTGTAGAAACAACTACATAACTACGGTTTTCCTTTACTTTGTTGCTTTGTGAAATTCATGACATGCAAGAAATGAATAACGTCTCCGGTCTCGTGACACAACTGAGCTCCGTCGCATCAGGCGACAGGCATACCGCATGCGCCTGTTAAACAACATCGTCCTTATTTGAAAAGGTGTTTTTACGATAGTCTTAGTTAATCTTAAAAGATCATTGCTTAATATTTGTATTCTGAGATAATCCTTCAGAATGATCTTCGATTTAAAACTAGATTTGAGGAGAATAAGTATAAATAAATAATTTAATCTAGGTATCAGTTTTGAACCTGGAGCATCGTTTTAAAATACCAAGGCTTTAGTAAGAACTGTATACCAACGATATTTTTTATCGAAATCGCTTTAAGCAATGGCAATTCCTACTGTGTGTGTGTGTGTGTTATTTTACTATCGGAAACAGAACGAACTACTGCCTAACAATTCAAGTAACCAGTAGTTTTCAGAGCAGTTATGTACCAGTAAATAAATAAATACGCCAAAGTTTGTATTATTTAATATTTCGAACCGCGAGCCGTTTACTCACTATGACCCTGGATGGTCATCTACTTGACTTGCTACAAAACCTGCGGTAAAACTCAGAGGAAGTTCCCAGAGTTCTACAGTATGTATCAAGTGTTACAGATCAAGACCCCTCCGCATGCACAGCAAGATAAAAATCAGAAACAGTTAAAAGAACATTCAGTCACAGACTAATTAAATGCTGGTACTACGGGATCCCATTTGCATAGACTTCTTTAAACATTTATACATCTTTATCTATAGTTCATTTACTATGCATGAGAAAATAAAGGCTATAGAACGACAGTTATTGTGTACCTAATATTGTTCAAATTACTGCTGAGTATATTTTTTATGCAAATGGTAAATTATTGTGCATTGCTTCGTATTTATTGTGAAATAACTGAGTTTATTTACGTTTATATCGAAATAACGAAAGGGTGATAACCGTTGTTTTTCTAATGTTATAATAAATCCAGTATAGTTGGCAATCAAAACAATACTTCACGGTTAACTTTCCAGCATACACATATAATTTCTTTTCGTCAGTCTGTGGTAATGACAACATCAAAAACAAGAACATGAATGGGTAAATGGAAAATTTGAACTGAACAAATTAGGTCAAGGATTGTACCTTGACCTAATTTGATTCAGTTCAAATTGAGCCAACCTAAAGATGATCAATAGAACTCTTTCTGTCGAAATTCTCCGTTAACAGGAAACTTGGAAATTACTTTAGGACGTAAAAAATAGCATACTTATTTACCAATCTCAATTTGATTAGAAAACGTTTATTTGTTGGGTTGGACTAATTTCGGGTAACTAGTTATGATCCTTCTGAACAGTAAAAGTTTTGTTGAGAATACACTGAAACGGACAGGGCGATAGCAAGGGGCGAAAGCGGCTATCGATCGGCCCTAACCTCTCCCTGCGCGAACCCCGCGCCTCCCCGTCGTCCCAGCTCACCTTACGTAAGTCCAGCTGATCGCACCCACCCTGTAACCTTGGCAACGAGCCTTATGCACGCATTTCTGTTCACTGTTTCTTATACATTAACAATGCATTATTTGATTACCTATTATGACGCATTTTACTGTCCAGACATTGAATGATGAAAATGACATGGGTGTCTATACCTGCCTCATGTGCCTAGAGAAACTAAATCGTAAACCCTTAAACCTTCTGTCAACATGTTATTCGTGGGCAATCTACAAGTTTATTGATTGCCATTTAATATCCCGAGGGGACAATCCTCCGACAACCCATATTCTTGGTCGGCACGTAGACATGTTAATTTCCGCCAACAAAGTGACCCTTCATCCACCAGCCAATATGCTACATACGTGTACTACCAAATTCTATAGGCGATCTACAAGAAAATATGGATTTTCGTTACTTATTTCGAGTCTGAAAATCGATTCACAAAGTCTTCAGCTATAATTGAAAAATATCATCTCTTCCAAAACCTTCAATGGAAGAGGACGAAGAATAAAACTCCTTTAGCGCTTGCTAATGGCAGTAGATTTAAAAATAATATAAACAAAAGTGACGTGGAAAAACAGAGTTTTGTAATGCACGACATAAACAACAAAACCAATCAAAAAAACCAAACATCCTAAACAAAGTTATAATCTTAATTAAACATCGTATTTCGAACTCGGCCCTCGTACGTATTCCAAGAGTTTATAATATTTTTCTAACAAACTGAAACAAAAATGACTGTAGACACAGGAAAATTAACATTGCGGTCATAAACATGACTGCGCAAGATTCAAGACGGTTCCTAATGACTAAAAGATGGAATAAGGATTCAGATTTTTATTCTTGATAAAGCTTCAGATTTATTTAGGAAGTACGCATCGTATGAATAGGAAGCAACGAAGAACATAACAATTCAACAAAAGATCACAATGTATCCATAATTTTCATGTTTGTATTTATGAAGATACACCAACTACCAACACAGCGAACGCTCTAGAAAAAATGTGTCCCACGAGGGGCCGAGATCGAGGGAGGCCATACAATACAAGTAAGGACCGTTCTAAGGGTTCCGTAAATTTTACTGAAGGAAAGTGATGGGTCGGACGCGTACGGTTCGTTAAATATTTGACCGGTACCGCTCAATACGAACGACCTTGCGACCGTAAGGCGTCGCGCTTGCTCGCTGCCGAATGGCTACCAACGTGGCCCTAGCGATCAGCTGTTACTACTTTTTGTCAACAACTACTTAGGGCACTAGATAACATAATTTGTATGGTGATAATTTATGCAAAGATGATAACTATGAGATTCATGTTTTGTTACCATGAGTTTCCAAATGAACATCACAAATGGACAACTAATTATAAATAACACTCGCAGTTACTAAATATCGTTAATTCTTCGAACTAAGTTACACTCAATTTGTTTAAACAGACAACTATAGTATTTATAAAATCTAGCTTTTACATGTGAGACTAATTAACGTACACGGCAATAGCACAACAGCGTTCCAATTAATTTATCGATAAAAATGATTTGCGACACAATGCACAGTCCTATCACTTTCGTGATAGCAATTTATGGATCTACCTACTACTAACCCTAAATAAGAGTGAAATGAAGAAATTATAATAAACAATGAAGTTTGATGATAATTTCATTGCGACTACTGAATGAATAGTGCACGTAAGCGTCTAAGAGTGGTCCATGCATATATGCAACGAACCGAGGAAGAAGAACGAAATTCATGTGGAGAAGCGCTGACGGAAGGTTGGATGACATAACGCGCACGCGGTTAACTCCGAGGGCTGAAAGCGTGCAACTGAACCAGCGCCAGGCGCAGAAGTGGAAGTGGAGGGGAAGTGGGGGCGGGAACGGAGCGGGGCGTACTGAGTTGGCGCCCAACACGGGCCCGGCTTACTCCTACGACACCTCCTTCATATAATCACAGGACAACCACCGTAGCGATATATCGGAAGGTTCTGTCTTAGTGTGACTTCGTTGTGTGATCAATCAAAATGAGACACTTTAACCATTTTTTGAAATAATAATAAAATAACGTTCGAAGATAGTTTCAGAAATACAAGAGCAATAAGCGCATAATGATAATATGACAATTGAGTATTTCCAGCGATAAAGAAATCCTGTTATCAGTATTTTAAAATACATACTATCTTTCGTAAATCGCATTAAATGTGAAATACGTTCTACGTAGAAACCAAGCCAAATCAGTGTTCTGTTGTGAACTTTGTGATCAATAAATCCCATAAACAGGGTATCGAAAATGCGGCACGGTCAATGGGTTCTAGGAATTGTGCGTCATTAACGGGAACAAGGAAATTTCGTGTTAGCGTGTCGACATTGTATGTTCGCCGGAAAAAATTTACTAACGAAAATAAATAAAAATGTATAAAACTTTAAAAAACTCAAAGCATTTATTTCAAATAAACCGTTGTAAATTACAGGCATTTTTTTTTATTGTCAAGGGGTCGGTCAGTCAAAATGATGAAGCTAGTTGCCCATTCCAAAGCGTAGTAGGTACCTATGGAGAAGACAAGGCAAGAAACTCCATGGACACTCTTTTAAATAATATTGTTACATAATTAGTTATACATGTGAGAACGATGTAGAAAGACGTGCACGTTTAAGGCGTCTGTAATGAAAAACATACAAAACAAAAAGGTCGGGGGGCTCTTAATCACTTGTTTTATGATTTAAAGCAAAGCACACCGAAAACTTGATGCGATCGTTAGGTTTTCAGTCACAAATGTTAGTTCCATACAAAACATTCTTCACATCGTTATCGATTAGAAAATAGCAGTAAATTGCACTGTGTGTTTTACCACGGTTGCCACGGTAGTTCGACTAAGTTCAATATAGTTTATATTTCTTTCGCGGTTACGCGGTTTAGCGGTTAGAGTAAGAAAAGCAATGGAAAGGCGTGCAATTGAGGACACCACAATAAATATGAATGCTACAGGTCACGTTACAATTATCTAGTAGTGCTGCGCTTTCCATAATTCCAGATTGTATAAATTTAGCTGGAATTCACCACATGATGTGTGTGAAGTAATGAGTTCCTTTCTACGTAGTTGGTAACCATAGATTTAAATACGTAGTTGGTAACCATAGAGTGAAATAAAACCAAGCTTTTATTTTTTCTCTATTAAAACGTAAAGCAAAATGTTGAAGGAATGAAAAATAACTAATATTCATGTTTCTATGAGCGAGAAGGTATACACGTGGCCTAACTGGTTTTATAAGTAGAACATTGTATTCCGCGAGGTGGCCTTGACCCGTGTTCTCTTAAGGCGGCCCACGAAATACTGCCAGAAGCACAACATCCCCAGGGAATTACTCTCATGAAGTTTCAAGTACATCATTCCAAAATGATTACTATATAAATTGTTTAACTTACCAACTGAATTTGATTTCATGTTTACAAAGTTTACGAATAACAAATTAACTTTAACTTATGGAACAACAGTTTACAAAACATGCGATGGCAGTAAGAAGAATGAAATGGAGTTTTTTAAATGAAACTATCTACTACTTATGAAACGATTGACGGGAATTTTGTAATACAAGTGTTTTTTATCACAAGTTTTTAATTAACGTCAGCCATTGCTTGTAAGGGTTCAAGGGCCAGTGAAGGTTGCTTTTATTTTCAAAACAGGTTCCTGCACTGCGCGTGAGTCAACGTCCAGACCATGCAGAACGATATTGACTACAGTTTCATGTTTCATTTTCCGTTTGTTACAAAATAAATTAAATGTATGCTACATACACAACAAAACTTCAATAAAATATGTATAATGAGTATTTTAGCCTTTGTTTTTTTTAGATGGTAACAAGGCTTTGTTATCTAAACTTCTTAGCCACGTGACGCTCAAAATAGAATTGTAATGATAACGGCTATCACCCAAATGTTTCCCCGACTACGACAGATCTTGGAAGGAAGTGATGACTATGCCAGCAGCCTATAAGTACGGTAAACCTACCAAGACGTCACGATTGGTGTTTTTAGAGTGCATTAAGCGGATTATGGCAATTGAGGTGACGCTTGATTCCAATTGAAATTGCACACGACTCACACATGTCACTGACTCTACATAATAACCAAGTACAAAATATTAATCTATTCAAGTTGTAAAAATATATGCTGTGCATAGAGCGCAGAACAACCGCATGACAAAATTCCGGTTATGTCTGGTGATGATGACGGTAGCGGATTTGATCTCATAATTGTTTTCGACTTAATATTTTTTCCATTATGATTGTCTACTTTGGAAACAAGGATTATATTCCGTGCCATTTTTAGGGTTCCGTAGCCAAATGGCAAAACACGGAACCCTTATGGATTCGTCATGTCTGTCTGTCCGTCCGTATGTCACGGCCACGTTTTTTCCGAAACTATAAAAACTACACTGTTGAAACTTGGTAAGTAGATGTATTCTGTCAACCGCATTAAGATTATCACACAAAAATAAAAAACAAAATTAATTTTGGGGGGTTCCATGGGGAAACAACGTGGAGACTGGCAGAAATGCAAGGAGGCCTGTATCCAGCAGTGGGTGATTAAATTAGCGCTAACAACACTTTTTCAATGGAATGAATAATTTGAGTGTGACACACAATCAATAACATGTTTATCAACGCATAGCTAGGTTGGCCCGGACGGTGTCTGCAGTTTGGCCCTCGTTTATGTTATTATGTTTATGTATGCGCACGATGCGCACCGTCTATCTGGCAACAAGTCTGTCTAGGTTTTCACACTTTGTATACATAAGCAATTTGAACATAAGCAATTTGAACATCTGAGACTAATAAAATTGACACCACAAACACAATAAAGTATTCTTTTAAAATTCGTGTTAAATTCTCATTTATGATTTGTCCTTGCAGGTTTCAAGCGTTTAGTTGTTGACTGACGTACCGCGTTTGTGAATAAGAGAGTATAATAAAGAATATATGCCGTGCCTTTTGGTAATATAGAAAGAAAAAAAGTTTATTTGCGGGGCACACTAATCGTCATACTCACATAGGTATAGGTATATTGCGGGAATTAAAAAAAGGAATAAAAAAGGATGTCTTTAGGCAGCTTTATCTATTGATATTATCTGTATGGTCGGTACCTAACAAAACATAAAAACGAGACGTGTACTGAGATGAAGTAATAAGCGACATTTTTTAAATTTAATTAAAAGAAGTTTAACGTAATTTGTAAGTTTCTTTTCGTTCTGCACCCTACATATATCTACTACATTAAATAGGTGCTAAGCACATAATTTAGAGATTACTTACTAGATTTTTCAGCTAACTGGTAAGGCAATGGACGAAATGATTTAAACAGCAATGGCTCCCATAAATCAAAAAAATGCGCGTTTATTTTTGCGCTTGGAGAACTTGAATAGTATAAGTCTGAACTGCACAGGTGTATCTTTGAAATATCACTACAAAATGTAGTACAATAAACTGTCAGTCTGTCAGCAACGAAGAGAAAACAAGTACTGATAAGTTATTTTAATAGATAACCCTTTATTTATGCCGAGATAAGGCCAAAATCTGTCCATGATGTCAATATGTTTATTTTGAATAAGACTAACTGTCATAAAAGTACGAATGTCGCATTTATAAATATCTCCATTCACTCTGTAATCTTTACACTGGCCTTTAACAATACATGACAAAGACCACCCGCCCAAAATATACTTTTTAATACAGAATCCTTTTGTCCGCCCGCATTAACAAAGAACCCAGAAGAGGTACCTGAATAAAAATTAAGACGGCAAGACTAATAAAAACAAAGCAATTATAGTTCGGGTCTTTGTTTAGCTTACAAGTAAAGGAGATCAACAAAAAAATACTTTTAGCCTTTCGAGTAAGGTGTCGTGTGGAAGAAAAGGCTTTTTCGTCCGTGTTATTACTGAACTTTTACTTACTTTAGTTAAAAAGTAAATGTCAAGATTAGTGATCCGAAAAGTTACAAAATTAAATGAATAAATTTATTAAATATACCTTAAGAGATATGAGGAACAGGGTGTAAAGTTCACTCATACTCTTGGAAAAGGGAGGATCCTCCGACCGATGATGTCGTATCTGATGGGCAACTGCCCGATGATTGTTGTCGGGAAGTTGTACTCGTATATACGCTAGCTGCGCGGTAAACTTTGATTGCGGGATGCAGGATTTGTGTGACGACTGTGTGATGCGTTGTTCGCATGTGGCGGTGTAGATGCCGCCACATCACTCCCCTCCGGAGACCGGACGTCGACGTTGCTTGCCAATGCCATTTGGGTCCCAGTGGGTTGGAACCGGATGTCGCATAGTTCGCGGTGAGTCGGAACTGTCTGCGAAGATGCCCCAGTGAGTCTGGGTGGCTGACTGGTGGTGTCGACCAGGAGAGGGATTAAGCGCTCTGCTTGTGGACCGGTCGAATGTGCAGTGTGCTGTGCCGAGGTTGCTGATGAGGCTGAGGGTGGTGGGACAACCGTTCAAGCCGTGATTACTGTCTGGCTGTATGACTTGCGGGAGTGATGATGATGACGTCACGCTGAAGTAGTTGCACGAAGGCTACGCTGACGTTCATACTCGGGGTCACCAGTGAAGGGATATGAGGAACAGGGTGTAAAGTTCACTCATTCTCTTGGAAAAGGGAGGATCCTCCGACCAGATGGATGTCGTATCTGGTGGGCAACTGCCCGATGATTGTTGTCGGGAAGTTTTATATACCTATGCTAGCTGCGCGGTAAACTTTGATTGCGCGATGCAGGATTTTTGTGACGACTGTGTGATGCGTTGTTCGCATGTGGCGGTGTAGATGCCGCCACATACCTTAGCCTGTACATTGGTCCACAAAGAAATGGATTCTTTTAAAATCGTCCACAGCTTTCTTCATGCAAATTTCGTTTTGTAGCCTTTCTGAGTTAGCCACAACGCGTGTTAGCTGTTTTTACAAGCTCCAAAAAGTTACAAAATTAAATGAATAAATTTATTAAATATACCGTAGCCTGTACATTTGTCCACAAAGCAATGGATTCTTTTAAAATCGCCCACAGCTTTTTTCATGCAAATTTTATTTTGTCGCCTTTCTGAGTTAGCCACAAAGCGTTTTAGCTGTTTTTACAAGACCCAAAAAGTTACAAAATGAAAATGAATAAATTTATTAAATATACCTTAGCCTGTACATGGTCCACAAAGCAATGGATTCTTTGAAAAACGTCCACAGCTTTTTCATGCAAATTTCGTTTTGTGGCCTTTCTGAGTTAGCCACAACGCGTTTTAGCTGTTTTTACAAGATCCAAAAAGTTACAAAATTAAATGAATCATTTCATTAAATATACAAATGCCTTTATGGTACATTGGTCCACAAAGCAATGGATTCTTATAAAATCATCCACAGATTTCTTCATGCAAATTTCGTTTTGTAGTCTTTCTGAGTCAGCCACAACGCGTTTTAGCTGTTTTTACAAGTACCACAACAGTTGTATCGAGTTGTGGACGTTTTTGTATAGTTTTGAACTTTGATCCTTACGTTTTAATAGTTTTCATATAATTTATACTGTAGGTATATGACGTCACCTCACATGATTTAATAGCATTAACTAATGTGGCTTCTTATTATATTGAAATATAAATTGGGTCAAAGAACTGTAAAAAGGGTTCACCAAGATTTATTTATTTATTTATTTATATTTCTACAATCACTGCTATCAAGATGCTTTTTATTTAGTAGAGAAAACGCAGGATGAAAAAACCCTTTCGGCTTTGGGTACGATGGTACCCTATCTATACATATACATATTATGTATATTCTGCTCAATTGTGCAAGCTTATGCCTTGTTCTAAGGACGACCAAAAAGTTTAGCGTGGAAGCATGAAACTTACAACGTGTTTGCAAATGTTAGGGTAGGTAATAATTGGGTATTCCTTAGAATGTAAAGATTATTTTATATATAGTAGAGATTTTTAGATAGTAAAGATTATCTAAATATTAGATATATATTATTAAGGGCAATGGAGAGGTGTATGTTTGACGGCCCCTATTCTTGCGCGATCGAATTCTAAAAGAAGAGATCCGCAGAAGAATCAAGGGAATCGACCTAACCCGAAGAATGACAGTGCACACCGCTCGCTGAACGGATATGATGGCCGTTGGGGTCGAAAAGTACTGGACCCAAGTAGCGTGTGGGATGATGGTGAAGCAGTAATCTACGGAACCCTCGGCGACAGTCCTGCTTCCTTGAACCAATAATAAAATTGTGTAAGACAACTTATTATTGGTACAAGTACTTAACACAAAGTATTGATTGAACAAAATGAACATGCACAGATATAGGTACCATTATCCTATTCTTTTGTGACATCATATCATCTAGGTACCTAGATGATGTGATGTCACAACAGAATAAGATAATGGTTTAATGTTATGTTTAAAATTCTTAACACCACACTTGCTTACATACAGTTGATGTTAAGGTTTTGAATACAAGATTCTGCTTTGAATAATAATGATGGTTTATTTTAAGAGGAGCCCAGCTAAGCATGACATGTCACATGTATGTATACCACTGAGTCCAGTTAAGCATGACATGTCACATGTATGTATACCACTTCACCTGAATGATTTAAACTACAAAATTAACAACTTGTTTTGAATAAACTGCTTACAGATGCTTCAATCAATACCAAACCCAATTGTATTTCCAGAAACACAGGGCATTTTTCTGGACAGTATTACACAGGAAATGGTCTCTTTCAAAAATATAAAGTGATGATAGACTATTTAGAAGGAATAGCGAACATATAGTTTTTACTTTTTACCTTATGTGTTTATTGAAGCTGCAATAGCCATCAATAGCCACCAGGTTAAGAGGTCCTGTGAGGGGTTAAAAGGGACAAAAGAAGAAGAAGTATTCTAGCAGTGCTAGAATACTTCTTCTTCTTTTGTCCCTTTGCTAATATGAGTGCTAGACTAGCGCTCATATTTTGCAGTAAATGCCTTCATCAAGTTTTAATGATACAATCCAAAAAAAATAGCATAAAATCTAAGAAGACATGTGATGTTCAGATTTAAGTAATAAAACATTTTAATAGGCTGTTTATGGGTTGTTAACAACATGCACAAGAATGATGTCCAATAAATACTTGTAAGACAATGGCTAAGGTTTAAAAACAGTTATTGTTAGTTCTCAATGGGAACTCATAAACACATGTGCATGACAGTGTCTAATAACTTAAGAAATGGCATCACCTTTCCGTAATAATTATTGTATAGTCATGCCTCCAAGCTCATAAGTGCAGGATTTAACGGATATCTTCAGATTTATTACTGAGACAGCTAACTGGAATAGAAGATATATCTATCGTTTTCGGAATGCAGTTGCCACTTAACATGGGCTGGTGCAAAAATTTCTTTTAAAAGAACTTACATATTTTCTCCCAAACTTAATATTTCTTAATATGCAGTTTAAAGGATATCTCTACAAATGTTACTTCTCTACTTCATTCAACAGGAAACAAAATGCTGTACGGTTAAAGTATTTAGATATGAAACAAGAATAATTATGTATGACAGATAATTACTAGCTGCAGAGGACTTTTAAGATACAGATGAGATTTAAGATGGATACTTAGCAGTATTTTTTCGTGATTATATAGGTTATACATGTACATAAACACCTATTGTTGTGTAGGCAATATTAGTATGCCATAGTGATATCATATACATATTTTATTTTATAACACCATGTTGTATGGTACTACAACTTTAAACCTGTCTCACAAATTAATAAATTTTAATTTGAACAATATCCAGCTTACCTCTAAACGTAGTAAAATAAATAGTCTATAATTATTTTAGCTAAGATTTTCAAGGTAACATTCCTAGTGGAATCTTTTGCTTCTGATGGTAACAAACTTACGATGCAAGGGTAAAACTCAAATATAATTTAACTGTTCTTTACTTAAATTAGGTTCAACAATCAGGTAGGTACTCACGGACTCAGTACATGATTCTGAACTGAAAAATTTCAACGCAAGGGGCATTGAAATATTTTGTCGGTTATCAAAAATAAAACTGCTGTTTCATAGAAAAGTGCAAAAACTACACGGTCTAACTAAACCTACGCAGTCAAAATGTATGGCAGAGCAATTTTTTTTTTAAATAACCGAGAAAGACTTTCAACACAGGGGGGTTCAGAATCATGTACTGAGTCCATGGTACAATAAATACTTATTTTGTATATAAATTAGACTGTAAATACATGCATTTAACGCAATAAGTATATTTTTTTGCTCTTTTGTGTTCTTTGTACAATAATTCTACTAGAACCGTTAGTAGAAATCATATAAAATTGACAAATATACATACCTGGTCTGTGGTAAATACAGCTAGTTTTGCAGGTGGGCATGCCACTCGCTTACAAGGTACATAGTAAAAATTAATACTCACATTATGGAGAATTTTCCTCGCTAAATCAGGAGCACCGGAAACTTTAGATATATAATCAATTTATTTATTTAAATGTGACGCCGCAAGTCACAATAACAACATACGTCTCAGACAATGCAGTATCATCTGGTAAAGCATAAAATGTTTTTTTTTACGAATTGCAAGTAATCGACGGCAATAAAACCAAGCAGAATTTTCAATCAATATTAATCTTATCTTTAAAACTATACCGATACAATCGAGCAAAGTCAGTCCCAAGTGCAGCGATGTATAAACCAATATAATGTTACGCACTTCAATAATTAGGAAAGAAAACGAATTTGTATTTTATTTAATTAAAAGTCAATGAACAGTATGAACTAATATTATTTTTTATAGAAAATGAATAAAAGTTCAAAGACTACGAGGCGTTTCACTGGTGCGCGCATCTGTCAACTTTTTTCTGCGCTTCAAATCAAACTCGATCAACAACAAAACAATGTTATGAGAGCCATCTAGGGAGACATAACTGAATCTGAAACAGGCCGAACCCGACGTAACCGAGTGACAACGAAAATGATTCTTGTTGATGAAATTGTTCCTTCAAAATGACCTTGTTGTACGGGTTGGTACAGATGTAGCGATCGGTATATTTTGACAAGCGGCAAAATATGGAACAAAATCATTGATCTCCGCGTCTCGTCTTCTCGCTGCATGGAACTTATGAAATACTAAGCACTCTGTATTGATTTTCTGAAACCTATATATGTATATTGAAAGGAATTGTTGGGATTAATTGTTAGATTATTATTATTTTCCTTAATTAGTTTGAAAAATATTAGGTTGGGGGAAAAGTCTTGTCGCATTATAGTGTGTATGAACTTGTAATAAAATCTCTTTGGCTATACTATTTGTATCTGGCTGGTTTTGGTATCATTGAAAGTTTAAATTTTAAAGAATAAAATTCCATATTCAAATTAGGAAAATGTGTGATTTTCATTTGTTTTTCGTACTGTCAAGATTAGTTAATCTAATGAAGAAATTCGATACATTTTAAAATTTTACTACAAAAAAGGTAAAAATGCAACGCAAGCCGCGAAAAAAATTTGCGATGTTTATGGACCTAGTAGAATAGTATAATGTACTCTGTGAACCTAGTGCAGTGTCTGTGAGAGTAGCACAAATTTGGAAATTTTTCAATCCGGATATTTTGATGTATGTCAAAGATGGAAGTCGCCTGGTCGCCCTATTACGGATAAAATGGATGCCATTTTTGAAAAAGTGGAGCAAGATTGGCATATCAGTAGTTACGACGTAGCTGAAGAACTGGGGGCTTGAGTCTAGTATCGTTTGGCAGGAGTTTTGGGGTAAAAAGGGTTGAAGATGGTAGGGGTGGGTTCCCTGATTATAACGCTACCACTCATAATACAAGGTAATGCGTATTTTTCGAGAAATTAATAATAAATGTTTCGAACCTCAAATTAGATTACAGCGTAACGAAACATCAAAAATACGCTATTTGCGTCATGTGTCAGTGTCATTTGTTTACGTTCATTCCGTTTCTCCCAGAGTTGTGAGAAGTTAGTGTACCTCCACTTCATGGTTAAAATAGGTCGACATTGTTCCAAAACCGAATCGGGGCACCCCGACTCCACGTAATCTTTTGGCTCCTACCCCTAGAGTGTTTATAAAAATCCGGAGGCGCGAAGGGAGGGCAACCCCCGCCCGCTGTAACAAAGCATACTTCCCGCAGTGCCGGACACGTTTGAAAAGCGACATTTAAGTGTTTTGAGGTTAGGTTACAATAATTAGTTTTTCTCAAAAACGGTGAGTTACCTTTTCATGGGAGTGGTACCAGGGGGGACGGAGCACCCCCTTCCATCCCCCCCACCACCTCCCCACCCCCACCTCCTGCCAAATGATACTAAATTTTAACCGAACTGGGAATTGACCACAAAAAAGTTTTGGCGCATTTGAAAAAAAACTGGGTACACAATAAAGCTCGATATTTGGGTACCTCACGAGCTCACTGAAAGAAACCTAATGAACCGTGTACTCATTTGTGATTCTTTATTACGACGTAATGAAACCGAACCATTTTTGAATAAGCTGATAACTTGTGACGAAAAGTGGATCACGTACGACAAGAACGTGCGAAAAAGGTCGTGGTAAAAGACCGGTCAGGCTTCACAGACTGGCGAAACCCGGGTTAACTCGCAACAAGGTGATGCTGTGTGTGTGGTGGGATTGGAAGGGCATTATTCATTATGAGCTGTTCCCAACAGGCAGGATCGATTCTGAACACTACTGCTAACAACTGATGAGATTAAAGCAAGTAGTTGAGAGAAAGCGGCCGGAATTAATCAACAGAAGGGGTGTGGTTTTTCATCATGATAACGCTAGACCTCACACATCTTTAGCCACTCAGCAAAAATTAAGAGAGTTTGGCCGTATAGTCCAGCACCCTAATTGCGTAATACACAATCAATCGGAATCTGAATCGTTTTGAAACATATTGCTAATCCATTGCTTCTTAAGTTCGATAAAAATTCTGCTCAACAATTTATAAAACGCAATGAATGTTCTTGAACCGTCAAAATCAAACAGATTAGTCGTAATCGTTTACGAAAATGTGTTACGCAATTAGGGTGCTGATCTTGCACCTTCAGATTTCCACCTGTTTCGGTCTCTTCAGAATTCTATAGGCAGTGTCACGTTAACATCACGAGAGGACTGCCAAAACCACTTGTCGCGGTATTTTGATCAGAAGTCCCAAAATTTCTATAGCAATGTGATCATGTCACTACCTACAAGGTGGCAAAAAGTTATCGAACAAAACGCTACCTACTTACTTTAGTTAAATTTTAATGTAAATAAACTATGTTAAAATGTTTTAAATTTTCTTAAAAAATGCGAAGCAACTTTTTCCCCAACCTATTATTAGATTCGCAGCGCAGATGATAAGGAGACAAAAAAATTAAAATTAGAGTAGTAGTAAGGATATTTTGAAATGTTTCCTGTTATATCTCATTGTCGTAACTTTACTATGTACTTTCATAACTAGTAGTAGGTATGTAGAACAATTGTTCTTTCGAACGTGCTTTTATAATAGTTCAAGCGATAACACTTTTTTAAAATAAGTACCTACAAATATTTCAGTTATTTAGGTATCATTGATGGTGTAATTACTAGCCGCCAATAACATCGACAATACAGGTATAAAAACGAAACAATACGGAAGATTTTAATTAATTCATCAAAACCTTTGAATGTGTTCTGTTCTCTCGCGGTGCCCCGTCATCGTCAGTACCTACCTAATTCTGTAACGAAGAAATGTCTACAAAAGTTTTAATTCTTCTCTCAATTTTATTGACTCTTTATGTAAGTAGTTCAAGCTTATTTTACATGACAACATAGCATAAGTTTATCATCATCATCATCTGTCTAGCCTAGTTAGCTTCATCTTCATCAGTCTAACTGGATGCAGCTGAATCCCAGTATTTGTAACATTATAAAGATCCCAACCCCGGGTTTCTATTCCTCTGCCCAACACTTTCGACTTCGAAGAAGGGCTTGAATATAAGTTATGTTATAATAAATCTTGAGTTTTGGTTCGCAAGGTTGTCCGATGTAGGATTTAATATTTAAAGTCTGCCATCGTTGTGCTGTGTTATATACCACTGACCCAGTGGTATATAAGCGAATCCCGCGCGTGATGTGGGGTAAAATTCTGTAGCACCAATTAGTCAGCTAAGTTACCTATATGGAGTTTAAACCGGGATCCAGCGCGGCATTCGCCTCCGGGTTTCCTTAGCTTCAGAGCCTAGATAAAATAGTAAAGCCCGTCACAGACGTAGCTATAATATATATTAATATGAATCATAGCAAGGCATATTACGACATATTTTCTATACACAATGTCGATTGACCGCACACGCAGCTATAATATATATTTCTATGACGTCACCAAAATATGTCGAAATATATATCTCGGTATATTTTGGCCTTAATAAGTAAATAAAATAATAAAATGGTATTGGATCTGCCTGCTTTTGGACAAGGCGTGTATTGGTCAGTTTCTTGGACCCTGTTTCAAATATTCGTGGATTTTATTAATAATGCGTACCTATTGATAAGGATCCTCTGAGACAGTTTTCTTTTCTATGCTTTCGTACTTATTTTCTAAAAATAAATATTTTTAAAGTAAGCACTATATAAAATATTTTGCAAAGTGGTATAACAATGAGTTTTACTTTTTTTTCGCATCCACATTAACTTCTTGCAGTCCCTGAAATTCATCTCTAATTTTAATTATATGCGTCTTACATCTTTACAGATCTCCTCGATCACTTGCTACCCTAGCTACAATAATGGGGTAGCGCCATTGTGTTATCCAGGACCTCCTATAGTAATTCAAGACCGTGACAACGATCGCAGTAGAGATATTTTGTATCCTTTGCTTCTGTTGATGCTACTAGGAGACGGTGGTGGTTTTTAACACGCTTTTTTTCAATTTAACACAAAAATTATAAAGGAAACTATTAAATGCAATGTTATTAAAAATATCTAGGATTTTATTGAACGGTTGGATTTATTATTTTACACATTAATACTGCTCGCACTGCTAAATATACGTACATACAACTGCACAATATAATTATTAAATTTTATGAGTATTTATTATTTCGTAATCTAATCGACTATAAAGATAGTCGATTACGTGCCATTTTACTTAAAAAAAAACGCGAATGTTCCATTCCACTATCACAAGAAAACAACTTTTAGCATGCATCTTTCTGACAGCAGAACAGCATGACATAGAAATATGCAAGAGTAAAAGTGACAACAGTACGCAAATGTCAAAAAAATTCAAAGTTCGTCCTCCGATCTTTGGAACAGAACCCAAAAACGATGATGGACACATTACTTTTCGTAAAAGAAAGAAAATAATAATTTTGTTTGTACAAATGAGTAAATATTATGGTTTCAAAAATAAGTTTGTTATAGAACTAATTAGAAAATTGTTCAATACAGTAAAAATATGAATCCGTTTTCTAATCTTGATTAGATTAAAATCAAAATTGTTTCCAATTCAAGTTCCTTTAGAAATTAGTTATCAATGAGAGTAATGAATTAGAAACAACCGTGTGCGCGAGATGTCTATTTCTAACTGTAGCGAAGAAGACGATGGATATCCACTCCACGAGTGTATATTTATTGGTGATGTTCGCAAGCTCTCGTCGTTACTAAGAAATCATGATGTGGCTCGAAAAGACAAACACGGCAATACGGCGCTGCACCTGGCCGTCATGCTGGGCCGCAAGGAGTGCGTGCAGTTGCTGCTCGCCCACGGCGCGCCTGTCAAAGTTAAGAACCTCGCTGGCTGGTCGCCACTGGCTGAAGCCATCAGTTACGGAGATCGTCAGACCATATCATCATTAGTGCGCAAATTGAAGCAGCAAGCACGGGAACAGATGGAACGTCGTAGACCTGATCTTATTCGAGCTCTAGCTCAAATACAAGATTTCTATATGGAACTAAAATGGGATTTCCACTCATGGGTACCTCTAGTCTCCAGAATATTACCATCAGACGTATGCAAGATTTACAAATCAGGTTCTGGAATCAGATTGGACACCACATTAGTAGATTTCACAGACATGAAATGGGAAAGAGGAGACATATCTTTTATTTTTCAGGGAGAGAAACCTCCTAGTGAGTCACTTACTGTTTTAGATAACAAAGCTAAAGTGTACCAAAGAGTCCGCTATGAAGAAACAGAAAATGAAATAGAAGACGAAGTAGATATTCTTATGTCAAGTGATATACTCGCTGCTCAGATGTCTACCAAAGGAATTTCATTTACAAGGGCTCAGTCTGGCTGGATATTCCGGGAAGATCGTAAAGAAACTGTTGCAGGAATATACAGGAGCAATATTTATACCATTACTGGTCTTGTATTAGAATCACGTAAAAGACGAGAACATTTGTCAACTGATGACCTCCAAAAAAATAAGGCTATCATTGAAAGCCTTACTAAAGGAAATACACAAAATTTGGACACAAATGGGGAGCCTACCCGCCGTGCATCACTGAACCCCCCTCCTGATAACAATATTGATTGGTCTTCATACATATCATCTCCCACTGGTTTTTATCCTAGCCTGGGAAGAGAGCTTGTCTACAAGGAATCATCAAGGAACTTCCGAGCCACTATTGCCATGAGTGATGATTTCCCACTTAGTGTTGATATGCTATTGAATGTGCTGGAAGTGATTGCACCCTTCAAGCATTTTGCTAAACTACGAGAGTTTGTAGCAATGAAATTACCAAGGGGGTTTCCTGTAAAAATAGATATACCAATTTTGCCAACTGTGACAGCTAAAATAACATTTCAAAAGTTTGATTTTTGTAATGATGTTGCACCTGATCTGTTTGTGATACCGGATGACTTCATAGAAGACCCATTGCGGTTTCCTGACTTATGACGCTTTGATATTCTAACACTGTTTGCGGTTGATGAGAGGCCTAATTGGCGATGTGAGGTAAGGCGATGCAGAGTTAAGCCAAAGCCACAACACAGGCCTATGAGGAATAGCTTGCTCACAATTGAATTTCCAATACCAATAGGTCTGGGCAGCTACTATTCCAGCCATTGTGTCCTTTTTGTTGAATAGCTAAATTTCAATGTAGGAATGTTAAATTTGTGGTGAATTGTCCTGTGAATGTAGTATTTTTGTTTAACAGTGTTAGAATGAAAATGTTGATATTATTCCTTTATTGTTTTTAGTTACGGAAAGGAATGGCTCATGTTTTGATTATTAAATTATGTATTGTTTTTAATTTATTTTTTATTTTTTTGTATAATAAAACAACTTTGTGATTTATTTCAGGCAGGATCTGTCACCTAATTTCCATTATTTTTTATTATTATGAATTGCGTGTGATGTTGTTTCAATGTGAATTTGAAATATGTGTATATTATTTATTTAGAATTTTATCATATCTTAAATATTGTAAAAAACACTCCTAAAGCTGTAGTGCTATTCTGTAACCATCACAGTGTGAAAACATAGGTGAAGTGAGTGTGCAGTGAGTTGTCAGTGCCACTGATGCTAGGGATTAACCAAGACCTGAGAGCTCACTCCATGCAAGTCTTCATGGTGAGATTTTTACAGAATCAACATGCTGGCCTTCAAGAGTATAATACTTTTTTTGGGCCTTGGTATTAGTCCTATTCTGTAGTCCATGGCCTACAACCAATGTAAGGTGCACGTAGGATCACTTAGGTACAAATTTACATGTATTACAGTTGCAGACTGGAGCTTTTCAAGTAGGTACCTCCCGTATGTTTTTGAAACATGACAATGCTCATATTTAGATTGGTTTATAAATTAGTAATGCTATATATTAATAAAAGGTAGATCATCTTAAAGCAATTTCACAGTGACGATATTTCATGTTGAATACCATACCTATCTGTGTCTGTATTAATGAGGTTTTAAAGACTAGGATTCATTTAATCCTTGTGCCTTATGCATTTGGTAACTTTTAAAATACTTGTTTAAATATTGTTTATTCAATTGTTTCTTCTGATCCTACATTTGTGTAAAAAAAAAGTTTTGTGTAATGGTTATGTATTTTTAAAATAACTTAGTAAATTGCCACATAAATCACCAGAATATTTGTATCTATTCATTACCACAGGTGTTCCTTTGTAAATATCAAAATTAATAAATGTTTTTGAACTCTTTAGACTAATTGAAGTTTGAAAGCATAGAATGTACTCATTTTTACTGTATTTATTACATAGTATAAAGTAGAAGCCAGATGCTTGTGTAGTGCGCGCAATAGTTTCCTAATCGTAATTAGTATTTCGACAATAACTTTGAAATGACAATCCCACCAAAAATTTTGATTTTGTTTATTGTATGAAATAATAATTTCTTGCCGATAGTGTTTGTTAAGTCAAAATATAAAGACAAGAGTAGATATGTGTGACGAGCTCCTGTAAAACTGAAATATGAAAAAATGAAAATGTTGTAATAAAATTGTAAGTAATATTTGCTGTTTTTCTTCATAATACATCATATAACATCCATCTCCTGTATTACTTAAAGGGGTAGGCAGAAGACGTGTACCTATCTGGCGAAGCGCAGCGCAGTGCGGTTATCAATATCAATGTCAAACATGTGTCCTATATCCTTGCGGAAATATTAAAACTTCTGGTCACTTTTCGTCGGTAGTGGTGAAGGCTTAACACCAGTACCCTAATTGAGCAATACATATTCAATCGGAATCTGAATCGTTTTGAAACAGATTGCTAATCCATTACTTTATAAGTACGAAAAAAAAAATGCTCAACAATAAAGAACGCAATGAATGTTGTTGAACTGTCAAAACCAAACAGATTCGTCGTAATCGTTTACGAAAATGTGTTACGCAATTAGGCTGCTGGTTCGGTTTGTGTCTAATCTTTGTGTTTGTGTTGTATTTTTAAGTAGGTATAAACTTTATACATTTTAAAGATTTTACCCCAGAACTACCATGAATTCCAAAACACGGCCTGACCTCCCTGATCCCTTTGATTGCACTCCGGTGTTAATAGGTTCCCTCCCCGATGACAATTGCTAAGTGATAAAATGGATTCCGAATCTGGAAGTAGGAAAAGAGTGGCTACTCTCTCGTCTCACCAGGATGCAAACAGCTTCTTGCTATGTACAACATTAGTCCAGAATTACTTCCTTGCTTCAATTCCTCAATTTAATATTACACGTTTGGATCTCGCTACAGACGTACCTACCAACTGAATAGACAGAGTATGAGGTCATTGAGAGTATCAAGATTGCTGTTGGATGTGGCCTTGTTATTAAGGCAAGGAGAATGAGCCGAAAGGTGACTTTCCTAGGTGTTACAGAGTGGAAACCCACTCAAACTGTAGTTTTCACATTTGACAGGCAAATCTTACCACAGCGTGTTTATTGTTTTTATTCTGCCCTTTAATGTTTCAATTGTTGTCGTTTCAGACACACACGTACAATATGTCGCTTAAAGCCCCGCTGCCAAGTTTCCACTGGATGCGTCTAGAGTATCCCAAAAATCTAAACCAATACCTAGTTCCCCTCAGTATCCCAGTCCAGCTTCTCAAAAACCCAAACCATACCGCAAAACGGTATTTCTAAAGCCCAAATCGCATGCCCCTCTTTCACCTAGTTATGACAAGCAGGCTTATCAAGCCCTTATTATACAGTTGCGCGCGGGCGCTTGTCAACGGTAGACGCGCATACTGTGTGAGTTTGAACCGGTTGCGACACACATCGTTCGACCGTGCGTATGATTCATCGATGTAAAATGCTAATTACTAATGGATAACAGCAATCCCGAATATGACCAATCAATTGAGACAGATAATGTGAATAATGACATAGAATATTGTGGTGAGATTTTTAGTATCAGTAATAGTGAGAATATGGAGGTACCAGAAGAAATTGTACAAAATAGTGAGGAAATCGATGTAGCGAGATCAAGTAAAAGAAATAGACTGAAAGACCAAGAAGAAAATATGTGGACAAACATTACGAGACGGGGTAAGCGTTTTGCCAGAACTAGTTATGTTCATGATGAGATAAGAATTCCGGAAAATAAAATAGAAATTAGCTTAACGTCTAAAGAAAAGTTACCAAAACAGTTTGATTAGCAAAATTGTTAAAAACAGAAAATATTCCAGACATAACAAGTATAAAATATATTAATGCGTTTAAGGTTCTAATACAGTTTAGTAACGAGGAGAGTGCGGATAAATTAACTGAGTCAAATAGCTTGAAAGAAAAAGGACTTAGATGTCAGAAAACACTGGAGATTACCGAAACTTATGGCGTTATTAAAGATATAGACTTAGAATCATCTGAGGAAGAAATAATGGAGGGTGTGAGCTGTGACACAGAGATCATAGGCATTAAAAGATTGAAACGGCGCAACACAAATAGTGGACAATGGGAACCTGGAGAATCAGTCAGAGTAACTTTTAAAGGATCTTCCTTACCTACCTACGTATACATCTTTGATACCAGGGTGAAAGTAAATCCCTACCAATTCCCCGTCACGCAATGTTCACGCTGTTGGAGATTTGGGCATACAGTTAGAGTATGTTCATCAATCAAGAATATATGCCCAAAATGTAGTAAGTCGCACCCTAATTGTGATACTACGGCTTATAAATGCAATAACTGCTCCGGAAAACATATGGCGTTATCTCGCACATGCCCAATATATTTAAGAGAAAGAAGGCTAAGAGAATTGATGGCAGAGTTTAACTGCACATACAAGAGAGCTTTAACACTGTACGTGCCGCCAGAACCAAATTATGAGAAGAATTCCGAAGAAAAAGAACAGGCAACGGAAAAAGAACATCACCAAGTGTTAAGACCAGAAGCGAATACAGAACAGATAACACCGTGGATAACACAACCCCAAGAAACATTTGCTGACACACTAAAAAAGGCAAAAAGTTTAAATTCAAAAGCAAACAAGAAGTCTACAGTAATACAACAAGACAGTAATAAAAAGGATGGCGTCAACCCGAAAAATAAACAAAAAACAGATACCGTGATTAATTGGGCGGCACTTTCAGACAGTGACTCTGAAATACATAGCGAAAAAACAGAAAAAACTGATATAACAAACAAAAAGAAGAAAAAGAGTTGGGAATGGTTATGGAATGAATTAAAGGAAAAAATTTGGGACAACGGGACTAATCTGGATAATAAAGTGTTAGATTGCGCGAAAGTGATCTTTGAGTGGCTTACATCTTTTATGATGGATTACATAACGGAGCTGCCTTTTTTATCTAACATAAAACAATGGATAACAACCGCAAACACAGACATTTAAAAATTAATATTCTACAATGGAATGCCCAGAGCTTACGCCCAAAGATAACGGAATTCGAAGCGTTATTGAATCAGGAGAAAATTCACATAGCAATTCTCAGTGAAACTTGGTTTGACCCAGAGAGTATAGTCAAACTCAACGGATACAATACATTCAGGGCAGATCGTGACGATGGGTATGGAGGTACCTACAGCTGTTTTTATCCACCATTCTATCAAGGCTACACAATGTAACGTAAATATTTCAAATACACAAATTCAAATTGTACACATAAAATTACTCAACTGCTCTCATCTGGAGAATATCATCTCTATCTATTGCCCCTCGTCAGTGCACACGTGCAGAAGTGATTGGGATGAAGTGTTTTCAATAACACAACACAAAGCTCTCATTGCAGGTGATTTGAACGGTCACCACTCAAACTGCACCCTAATTGCGTAACACATTTTCGTAAACGATTACGACTAATCTGTTTGATTTTGACAGCTCAAGAACATTCATTGCGTTCTATATATTGTTGAGCAGAATTTTTATCGAACTTAAGAAGCAATGGATAAGCAATCTGTTTCAAAACGATTCAGATTCCGATTGATAGTGTAATACGCAATTAGGGTGCTGGTCTTCCAGAACTGATACAAGAGGTAATCAGATTTTTGATTCTGTCATGGACAACAACCTATGTACACTTAACGATAACACTCATACACGTTTGAAATTGGTCAACGGGGTTATACAAAAATCTTCCCCAGATGTAACTATTGTTTCAACAGATTTGGCTTTAAAATTAAAATGGTGGGTCATGAATGAAAACCTGGGAAGTGACCATATGATAATTAAGACTTGCTTAGAAAATAATAAATCAGTTATGTTTAAAAAACGGAGGAACTTTAAGAAGGCAGATTGGCAAAGTTACACTGGGAAAATTGAATCGGAATTAGAAAACTGCGAACTACCTTTAGATCATCAATCAGCATATAATGCATTTATAAATATTGTAAACTCTGCAGCGGATCAATATATACCTACGATAAGAATGAGCGAGAACGCTCTTCAGTCAGACAAATTCATACCAAAACCATATTGGATTCAAAAATTATCACATATTGTTGCACAGAGACGCCTTGCACTGGCAACTTTTAGAGGCAATCCCAACCCACAAAATCTGGAGGCTTTACAAAGGAAAGTGAGTGAGGCGCAAAGGCTTATACGACAAGCCAGGAATAAATCATTTCAGGGATTTTGCAATGACATGGATAATGTAACTTCTTCAAGCGAAATGTGGAAGCGCATGAGATGGATCAAAGGATACAAATCAGCTACATATTTTGTTGACCAATAAAAAAAACAGATTCAGCCCCAGGTCATGATAATATTTCATATTCTATGATAAAAAAATTACCCCATGTTGCTATAATTATGTTGACTTCCATTTATAATAAGTTTATGCTATCCGGATTCGTACCAGAGCAGTGGAAAAAAGTTAAAATTATTCCTATACCGAAGCCGGGAGGAGATCCAGGCTCAGACGCGGATGTTAGGCCTATTGCGCTTATATCATGCTTTTGTAAGATACTTCATACCATCATAACACGCAGGCTTGAATGGTTTCTGGAGAAGAATAATTTATTATCCCGTGACACCACGGGCTTCCGAAGATTTAAGTCGTGTTATGATGGTCTATCTAGGTTGGTTATGTTTTATAATTTAAAGATAGATTTAATAGTAAACTTTATTAAATAGGAGTTACATCTTGACTCCATCTTGTAATATGCTATGCTTGGTCATAGAGCATATATCAAACCATAGATAATCTAAGCTATTATAGAACACCTCCCCCTTAGGGGTAATAATAATAAACTTGTGAACAATATAAACAAATTAACAATAAATCTTATGCATGTGAATTCAGTCTCACCATCATTGGTCATTACAAATCTAAAATCTGTCTAGGCTTAACAATTCTGCCAGATCTAGTCTGATGCAAACTTGAACAATTATTAGGAATATCATCACAACTATTTTTACTTGTTTTATCAGGTGAAACACTTTGTGAACATCTCGGTAAACTTAGATGATAATCATTTTCGCTTACACCTACAAACCTATCTGTGGGACCAAAACTTACATTAGTTTGAGACTTTTTCATGTGATAAGTATTTCGTCTTACTGGTTTAGAATTACCACTTACTATGTAAGATCTAGGTTCTTTGGCTTTATTTAACACTATTCCCTTTTTCCAAATATTATCCTTATCAGTTTTGTATACAATTTGTTCCCCTATCTCAAAACTTTGTTCCTTTCTTCTAGCTTTCCTGTCATGAAAGTTTTTATTTACAGACTTTCTCATATTCAACAAAATATCAACATTTTTCTCTATCTTCGGTTCTAAAGCTATACTGCTAGTAGGTACGTTTGTTCTTAGGCGTCGACTATGTAAAATTTGTGATGGTGAAACCTGTAAGCCAGCTAAAGGCGTATTATTATAATGTAAAAGGGAATCTCTATAATCAATATTTTCATTATTAGATTTCTTTAACAAAGTCTTAGCAATATGAACAGACTTCTCCGCTAACCCATTACTCCTGTGGTAATGTGGACTACTAGTTACAATTTGTATATCTTTAGACCTATAATACTGTTTACACTCATATGACAAGAAGGGATTATTATCAGCAACTACAGTCTCGGGGTAACCAAACCTAGTAAATACTTCTTGCATTGCATTAGTTATTGATTTAGAACTCTTATCTAACAAAGGAATTAATTCAATCCAATGTGAGAGGTAATCAACTATCACTAAATATGATTTACTAGCAAATTCTAATATATCTGTCCCTACCTTACTAAATCTCAGCTTAGGTATCTTATGACATAACATAGGCTCATGATAATTCTTAGGTCTAAATTTCTCACATGTTCTACATTTAATAATTAAATTTTTAATATTCTCAGCCATACCTGTCCAATAAAATAGCTGTCTGGCTCTATTGATACTTTTATTTACCCCAGGGTGTCCTTGGTGAATTAAATTTAGCACATATGATCTCAATGATTCTGGTACAATTATTTTAGAACCCACAAACACTAATCCTGCCTCAACATAAATATCATCCTTAAGTTTGTAATATGGTTTACATTCTGAGGAAACCTTAGATTTATCAGGCCATCCACTAAAGTAATACTTAGTTATCTCTGTCAAAACTCTGTCTTTGCTACTAGCTACTCGAAATTGAATTTTCCTTTCTGAACTCATAGGTAAATGTACTGAAACTGAATGTACCATTTCCAACATCTCAACATCTTTTTCAATTAATTCTCTACTATTCCTTGATAGCATATCAGCAAAATGTATGAATTTCCCAGGCACATATACAAGATTTAAGCTGTATCTTAATAACTTTAACCTTAAACGTCTTAATCTAGGTGACCCAATCTTACTTATCTGTTTTGACATAATTGATAACAAAGGCTTATGGTCAGTTTGGACACTTATGGAGTTACAACCATATACATACTTATGAAATTTTTGTGTTCCATAATAAATGGCTAAAAGCTCCTTCTCAGTTTGGCTATAATTAATTTCAGCACTATTCATAGTTCTGGAAACACAGGCAACTAATCTTAAAATATTTTTATCATCTTTTTGAAACATACAGCACCCAATACCATTTTTAGAAGCATCACACTGCAAAATTATGTCTTTGTCAGTACAAAATGGGCTCAAAGCTGGTGCCTGAGAAATTTTGTTCTTTAAATGACTTAACATTTTCTCATGATGTGGCAACCACTGAAATTCTACATCTTTTTTTAAAAGTTTACATAAGGGTGACATTAATTCTGCCATCTCAGGTACATATCTCCTTACATAATTAAAGGATCCAATTAACCTTTGTAATTCTTCCTTAGAACTAGGTGACTTTAACTGTAATAAAGATTCTACTCTATCACCATCTACTCTCATGCCTTCCTTACTGAATATTTGACCAATATACTTAACTTCTCTTTGCTTGTACTGTATTTTATCTTTGTTAAAAACTGCTCCTATCTCTTTGGCTCTTTTTAGCAATTCATCAACAGATTTATCATGTTCAAACTCGTTTTCCCCCATAACTACAATATCATCGAACCAACATAACACATTAGGTATAGAACCAAAGTAAAATTCCATCTGATCTTGGAAAACTTCAGGTGCATTGGTTACACCATAGGGAAGAACCAAATATCTATACACTCCAAACGGTGTAGCGAAACAACATTTCCATGAAGCCTCCTCAGTAAGCGGGCAATGATGGAATCCTTCTGATAGATCAAAAACCGAAAATACTTCCATGCCTCTTAACTTTGAAGCCACTTCATCAACAGTAGACATATGTTTTGGTTTTCTTATAACATATCTATTTAAATCTGTAGGGTCTAAACACAATCTTAACTTCTTATTTTGTTTTTCAATAATCACAATTCTATTAATACAAGCTTCAGAATCAATTTCCTCAACTTTCTTTATAGCACCTCGCTTAACTAACCTGTCTAACTCACATTTCAAGGGTTCAGACAAAGCTAAGGGAACCTTAACTGGTGGATTACAAATAGGTTCATGTGGAATTGTAGGAATTTTACATTTATTTGGAAATCTACCATATCCATTAAATACTTCAAAATGTTTGGATACAAACTTAGACTTATTGTCATTATCATAACTTACTACTGACACCTTTTGTACCCTTTTTAATAGATTCAATTTAATACAACCAGGTAACCCTAATAACATATTTTGGCTTTCAACAAGCATAAAATTTTCACAACATTCAATATTTTTATACTTACACCTTAAATTAACCATACCTAATGGTTTTATTTTGGTACCTTGGAATCCTTCTAATTCAGTTTGAACCGGAGTTACCTGCAATTTAGTATTAAGACTTTTAAAAACTTTCCATGGCATAACACTAACATCTGCACCAGTATCAAGACGACACTTCACATTGGCATTTTCAATTATTATATTCTCGGTCCACTGACCATTATTGACCATACCGCAGAATAATGACGACTCTGGCGAAGAATCTTCATAATGTTCCTGAATATTATGCACTCTTCTGACTCTGCATGACACTGCAAAATGATTTAAATTTCCACATTTACCACACTTTTTCCCATAAGCTGGACATTGTCTAGGTCCATGTGTTGTTTGACAACGATTGCAATTAAACTTCTTCTCTTCTTTGTAACTTGCATTTTTGTGATTACTCTTGGTTTTTACTCTGTCAATTTCATAACTATGAGCTGGATTCATTATCTTCACCTGTTCTTTACTTTGTTCTGCAGTTCTGCATAAATCTGCAGCTTTGTTTAGAGTCAAACTTTCTTGTCTGAGTAAATGTTCTTGCAAGTTTTTGTCAGATATACCGTGAATTATTTTGTCCCTTAGCAGTTGATCCTCAATGGTCTCCATTGTGCTATTGTAATTGCAAGTACTGATTAATCTTTTACAATCAGTTAAAAAATTATCGAACTTTTCGTCCTGCTGCTGTTTCCTCTCATTAAACTTAAAGCGTTCAAAAACTTCGTTCACTCTAGGTCGAACATACTTGCTAATCGCGTTTATTAAATTTTCATATTTCACTATTTTCTCACTAGACACCGGAAGGGTTGCAAGAATTCTGGCGGACTCCAAACCCATCATGTTCCTCAACAGAGCAACTTTTATATGGTCTGCGGCTTCATCTTGACCAATTCCAATTAAATAATCGTGAAAACATTGTTTCCACAATGGCCACTCATCGCCGGCATTACTCGACCGCATGTCAAAATTTGGCAAAACTTTCATACAATTCTCCATAATTACTATAATACTTCTTGAACAGTTACTAAAACTAATTGCGACAATACTTTTCTTTTCTTTTACGGCTGCGCCATGTTTTATAATTTAAAGATAGATTTAATAGTAAACTTTATTAAATAGGAGTTACATCTTGACTCCATCTTGTAATATGCTATGCTTGGTCATAGAGCATATATCAAACCATAGATAATCTAAGCTATTATAGAACAGGTTACACGGGTTGAAACTGGTTTCTCTAAAAGTGTGCCAGCTGTTGGCTGTTTCATAGACATTGAAAGTGCCTACAATAACATAAACTTGACCTCTCTTTTGGGTATTTTGGATAACTTGGATGTGGGCTTCGTTATTTGTAATTATCTTTGGCAGTATCTTCATCAGAGACATTTATTCATTGAACTACAGGATAACAGCCTATTATGTCGAATTACTGGTATAGGCATTGCTCAAGGAGACCCTCTATCCCCTTTACTATTTAATGCGGCCACAATCGATGTTTGTAGAAGCATAACGAATGTGTACATTTCGCAATATGCTGACGACTTCATTTTGTATGACATACAGATGAGATTATCCGATTCAGTATACCATTTACAGAACGCGTTACATATTTTTCAGGGGTTGATGACTGATTTAGGTCTAAATGTTTCCCATAAGAAGACAAGGGTGTGCCTTTTTAGTAGAGGGAGAAGAAAGGAAATTATCCATCTAACTGTTAATAACAGCCCTATTGAACAAGTCAAGTATGTCAAATACCTTGGAATGTGGTTGGACAGTTCCTTAAAGTGGGGTAAACATGTAAACGAGATACGGGAAAAAGTTTGTCGTTATTTAAATATTTTCAAAATATTAGCTGGTACTAAATGGGGGGTACATCCCAAACATCTTAGAAGGCTATGCATAGCCATAATTCGAAGTAGGATGGATTATGGTTCCTTTTTGTACGGAAACTGTGCCAACTGTCATCTTCTTAAGCTTGACAAAGTCCAGAATCAAGCGATGAGAATCATAGGAGGATTTATTAGAAGCACGCCTATCCATGTTATGGAAAGTGAGCTATGCCTTCAACCTTTATTTGTTCGAAGACTGTTTCTAACAGGCAAATTTTATTTAAGATCTAAATCGATTTGTAATAATACTCTTATTAATACCTTGGGGGAGCTGTCTGACCAATGCCAAGGTTTGTACTGGAGAAACAAAAAACTGCCATTATTAGTGGATGTCCACAGAGTTTACTCAGAAATGCCTTTGTACTCTAGTCCGATGCTAGATATTTATTCCTTGGACACTTGGGTAACCAATATAGATCTATCTAATGTAATAAATGATACAATTGAGGGTATAAGTTTGGCAAAAAGACTGAATAATGTAACGGATCTTAAAAATACGTGTGTAAAAATGATAGATGATAAGTTTAGTCGACACTATAAAATGTTCACGGACGGCTCCAAGGTTGGTTCAGACTTAGGAGCTGCTTTTTTTGATCCTCAACTTGATACTAAAGCTAAATTCAAAATTAATGCCTCGATTTCTATTATGTATTGTGAACTCATAGCTATCTCGGAAGCCCTGTTGTATTTGCTGAGTATAGATCAGGAGAACTTTGTCATATTTTCGGATTCAAAAAGCAGCCTCCAACATTTGGCTCGAGTACCCTCGAGTCTTCGAGGGAGCCCGATAGCCATAAATATTTTAGAGTCAATTTGTAAGATGCAGTCTATGAATAAAACCGTCACTTTTCAATGGATTCCCTCACATATTGGAATCATGGGTAACGAGGAAGCAGACTTAGCAGCCCAACAAGCATCTTATGAGGGTATTAATTACACATGCACACCATTATACTCAGATTGGCTTGGTCACGTCAAAGATCTATGCAGACAAAGATGGCACGAATATTTTGATGAACGATCAAAGTTAAAGGGAATCTGGTATAAAACCATCCAGTCTGAACTGCTTCGTTACCCATGGTTTGAAGGAAGGGAGATGGATAGGAAATATGTAGTAGCTCTGCTGAGGATGCGTTCGGGCCACATCCCATCGAATAAATTTAAATATTTAATGGGCAAAAGTACCTCCCCAAACTGCGAAGTTTGTGGGGTGATTGAACATATTTACCACGTGCTGATGGAATGTGACCGGAATATACACGATAGGCACTATTCGCTTGAGGTGAGATTTGAAGTGGGGGCATGTAACAGCATTCTAGCGTCCCCATTGTCGGAGGAGGCTAGGATGTTGAGTCGACTTTTGATGATTATTTACCAAAACGAATAGGGACAACACTATTCAAGTAGGACATATCACCTGTCACACATTATCTGTTTATTACCCATTGTATAGTTTTAAGTTGTTGAATATTTTCTGTTACGGGGGTGACATTATCACTAAGTGATAAAACTCTATCAAATAAATAAAGATTAAAAAAAAAAAAAAAAAGCCCTTATTCAGGATGTGAGGGTATCCGCGGTCAGGCGACAATGGCGGTCACCACACTATATTCCAAATTACAGCGTTTTAGCGCACACACACATTGATTGAGGGTGGCGTCAGTGCTCCCCGCGCCGATGCACCGGCCCCCGCTCAGATCCGAGCACCCGTCCGGGAGAACCACACGTCAGTTTGTTTCGCGCCACTTTTTCGTAACTTTTTTAATATTTCATTTTCATTCTTAATTTTCATGTTTCATTCAATGTCAGTGTTATTTATTGTCGTGTAGTTATCTATCTACCCATGTTATTATAGATTTCGAGCACTTTGCTACAGGTTTTTGTTAAGATTATTATTAACCAGAAAAGTATACGGGCGGCTAATGCCGGTCAAGCTGACCGGTATTAACCGCAAGTTATGACCTTTTATTCCGTTAAATTTTATATTACTTCCCTTTTATATCTCGGGGACTAAAAGTAGGAGCAAAGGATTGAAGGTGAAATGGAGCCAAAATGATTTGAGTAGGGCATTCAAACTTGTTGAAGAAGGAACACCGATAAGAGCTCGGTCTAATGGCATTCCAACCCTACAAGAAAGACGGAAAGACAAGAATAGGGAATTAACAGCTATGGGTGGAAATCCAGTCTTCACGAAATATCAAGAAGCGGAAATGGCAGAACCATCATCATCATCAGCCAATTGCCGTGCTGCTGAACGTAAGCCTCCCCCAAAGATCGCCAACCATCCCGGTCCTGAGCAGTCCCACACTATGTTTGCCCCAACGCGGTGTCCACTCTAGCACACGTCTGCCCCATCGAAGTGGGCCGGCCATGTCTGCCCGTCTACAGACATGGCCGGTCCACTTCCACTTCAGCATGCTGATTTTTCGCGTAAGGTCGGCGACTTTAGTTCTCTGGCGAATGACTTCGTTGCGATTCCTATCCAGCAGAGAAACCCCAAGCATTGCTCTCTCCATTGCAAGCTGAGCAATCTTGAATTTGTGGATCAGGCCTATGGTGAGTGTCCACGTTTCGGCTCCGTACGTTATTACGGGTAGGATGCACTGGTTATAGAACCTGCAGCCTAATTGCGTAACACATTTTCGTAAACGATCACGACTAATCTGTTTGATTTTGACAGTTCAACAACATTCATTGCGTTAGTCACATTGTTGAACATAATTTTTATAGAACTTACGAAGCAACGGATTAGCAATCTGTTTCAAAACGATTCAGATTTCGATTGATTGTGTATTACGCAATAAGGGTACTGGTCTTAAGGGATTGTGAGATCGATGACTCAACTTTTTTTTTTAATTAGAATCATTTAATTAAATTAATGTTAGATACTGGATTTACAATAACTTTACAATAGTAGGTAGTACCCTCAACCATTTTGCAAACTTAATTTTGTTGTTTTTCCCTTTTATTGTTGAATATTACCTACTATCTCAATTAAGACGTCTGTGATTAATTAAATTTTATCCCATAATTGAGATTTCACACTTTTCTTTACATTAATTCTTGTTTTTTTTTTCAATTTTATTTTTGAACTTCAGGTAGTCCCTTCATCCTAGTACTTACTATTCACATCTCATCCCTCTCTCTTATTTCTTTCACATACTTAGCTTTTTCTTCTCTCATTCCAGGGTGCCTCTAGGGTTGGCCTGTCAATATGTTAACCCGTAGAGCTTCCTTAGAGGAAAAACTGAGGGCTACATTGAAAGAATTGGAATCTAGCAAAAACCAGTGCAATCAGCTGCTACAGGAAAGGGATGACAGCGAGGTGGAAATACAGTTAATCAATAACAAGAACACTGAGCTTAAGAACCAGTAGGCTGAACTACATAAACATCATATGGACATACTTGACCAGCATCACCACCTTCGTCAACGTGTGTCAAATTTCCAGGAATGTAGTGACACCCACGAACTGGCTTTGAGACGCATATCTGAACTTGAACGAGAATTAAGCAGGGCCCACAACACAATAACCCATTTCGAATCTCTCAAAGCCAGTGAAGAGTCTACGATCACCTGCAGTCTCTATGATGAGTTGGTTGGTAACGAGTCCGGACCCACATGTGTTGAGCCAATTGTTACAATTGATTTAACTGATGACACTATCACTAAAACCAAATTGTTTACTAGTCATAATAAGATTAAAAAATATATTAAAATTAATAGGCTGATTAGAAAATATCAGGAATCTTTGAACAAAATAAACACAAAACTTAGGCATAAAAATCTTAATTTAATGCAAGAATTAAAGAAGTGTAATAGTGAATTAGACTTATGTAATATTATGTATGACACGGATACTCAGCAACTTCAGGATGAGTTGTTTGTTAGGGAATATGCTCTAAAGGATATCTTTAGTAAATATGAGGCTTCTCAACAAGACCTGAGTAAACGCATGCAGGAGGCCAATGAGTTGGCAGACCAGCACCCTAATTGCGTAACACATTTTCGTAAACGATTACGACTAATCTGTTTGATTTTGACGGTTCAAGAACATTCATTGCGTTCTATATATTGTTGAGCAGAATTTTTATCGAACTTAAGAAGCAATGGATTAGCAATCTGTTTCAAAACGATTCAGATTCCGGTTGATTGTGTATTACGCAATTAGGGTGCTGGTCAAGTCAAATGCAGAGAGGTATGAGTCTCTGACAAATAACCTCTCTTTTAGCTGTGCCTGCTCCCAGGCACCCCAGCCTCAACTTATTACACCCACACCCACAGTGACTCAGCCAGTAGATAGCGGTATTAATAATGACAAGAATTGTATGAATAATTTGATTAACACTACATACATATTTTCTGACAAATTTGGTCAAGGTTTTGGTAGTATATCTAATCAGTGTTCGGAACATTATGTTATTAATAATTGTTTACCCGGTGCCAGTATTAGCCAATTAATTAGCAATATTAGACTGACAAAAATAAACCCTAGTTCAACTGTTATCTTATAACATGGGGATAGCTTAAATGTAAGAAAAAAGGACATAATTGAATGTGTCCATTTGATGTTACATCTCAATGAAACTAATAATTGTAAATTTATTTTCTGTGCGTTGCCTTATTCTCAATATTTGTCTGATGAGCAAAATAGGCACATTTATGATTTAAATATGTTCATTTATAATAGGACTTGCCGTTATAGTGACACTATTTTATATTTTGATTGTAATCAATTTATTACTGATTACAAACTGACAAATTATACAATGTATTTGCCACCTAGATGTAGGAGACAAATTGCTAATCTTTTAGCATACAATATACAAAGTGACAAGGGTACATGTAGTGTACCGTCGATTTCAGTTAGTAGTGGTACTAATACTACTTTTGATACGCCTTGTAGTTTAAACTATTAGGTGCGACAACGGGTGAGCCGCATATGTTGAATGTTGTACATCAAAATATGCAGGGTCTGTCCGGCAAAGAGTTAGAGTTAAGTTTATTTATGGAGAACTATGATGTTCACGTGTTATGTTTGACTGAACACTGGTTGAAGGAACATGAAGTAGTGTTTATCGATGATGATAATTTTACCGTAGGTACAAAGTGCGTTTGTGAGAAAAAGTGCTATCCGCGGTGGTTCTTTAGTTCTTGTTTCAAACAAGTTGAAATGTAAACAACGTTTAGATTTAGTTAATCTTTCTATCGAGCGCACTATTGAGTTGTCTTGTGTTGAACTAGAGCAATTCGTTGTAATCTGCGTTTATCGACCCCCTTCTGGTGATTTTATTAGTTTTGAATCGGTAATGGAGGATTCTCTGAATAGGTTAAAATCAAGTAATAAGAGTATAATTTTATGTGGAGATTTTAATATTAATATTTTAGATGTTACTCCATTAAGTATTAGACTTCTCAATCTGTTTAGGTCTTATAATTTGATTAACTTGTTTTTTGAACCAACTAGGATCACGGCATCTTCGTCAACTTGTCTTGATAATATATTTAGTAATTGTGATGCCAAAAATAAATTAGTGTTAGGTGACTTAACGTCCGACCACTGTGGTTTATTAGTTAGCTTCCCCATGACATTACATAAAAAACCGTATAAACTTGAATGCAGGCCTTATACAGCTAGTCGTTGTAAAAAGTTTAAAAATAATATAGCTCATTGAATTACACCATCGTTAGTAGAACACGGGAATCCTAACGAAATTTACTGAGCCCTTTTTGATGTTGTGCAAAAAGAATACCAGTCTATTTTCAAGACCAAAACCATTAACATTAATGGCACTTCCGTTGGCTTCAACCAATGGTACTCCAGGTATTTATAAAAGTAGAGCGAGACTATACGACTTGTATGGTTTGAAAAAATACAGGTTTGATGCTCCTTTCCTATGTATGTAAAAAAATATTCAAAATTATTTAAAAAGATTTGTGCTAATGCTAAATCAAAATTCTTAAGTGATTCAATTAAAAGTTCCAATAATAAAGTAAAAACCACTTGGAAAATTATTAACAATGAAACGGGTAAGTCGGTTAAACAAGAAAATCAACTTGAGATTATGGTCGATAACAAATTAGTTAGTAAGGCAGCTGACGTAGCTGAGGCATTTAATGAGTTTTTTGCCTACATACCTATAACTACGACTTGCTCCTTAAATTCCTCCTATTTCTATCTTACCAGCATTTAACAAAATATTTGAAAAGTTAATACTTAATCAGTTGCTATGACATTTTAACTTAAATAGCCTACTTCATAATGAACAATATGGCTTTACAAAAGGACGTTCGACTACAGATGCGGGTGTTGCTCTGCTGAAACACATATTTAATGCATGGGAGAAATCGCAAAATGCTATTGGAGTTTTCTGTGATCTCTCTAAAGCCTTTGATTACGTGCGCCATGACACGCTTTTGCGTAAACTACGTCATTACGGTGTCCAAAACGAAGCTCTCAACGTAATAAATTCTTATTTACATAATAGGTTCCAATGTGTAGATGTCGATGGTGTGAAATCTTCCGAGCTACCAGTTCAGTTAGGTGTACCTCAAGGCTCAATACTGGGTCCATTCTTGTTTTTAGTGTATATCAATGACTTACCATTCTATTTAAATGATATCTGTGACATTGTACTGTTTGCAGATGATACCTCTCTTATTTTTAAAGTAGACAGGAATAGACAAGATTTTGACGACGTAAACCGTGCACTCTCAATGGTTACGGATTGGTTTACGTCAAATAATCTAGTTCTCAATGCCAAGAAAACGAAATGTTTGAAGTTCGCCTTACCGAATGTTAGAAATCTAGGACCCAACATCGTCTTAGATAAAGAGCTGCTTGAAACTGTAGACTCGGCGGTTTTTCTGGGCATAACGGTAGATGCCAAACTTCAGTGGGGCCCACATATCTCAAGCTTAGCGGGGAGGCTCAGTTCAGCCGCCTACGCCGTCAGAAAAGTAAGACAATACACTGACGTTGATACAGCTCGCTTAGTCTATTTTAGTTATTTCCACAGCGTTATGTCCTACGGTATTCTGCTGTGGGGCAAAGCCGCTGATATTCAAAATATATTCGTCCTTCAAAAACGAGCTGTCCGAGCAATTTATCAGCTAGGAGCCAGAGTTTCTCTTAGAGATTTTTTTAAATTCATCTTCGCCAACATCTTATATATTAGGCAAAATATACACTTATACACCAAAAACAGTGATTTTCACAATGTTAACACCAGAAATAAGAACAAACTACGTGCTCCCTTTCACCGGCTTCATAAGGTCCATAACTCATTTGTTGGGCTTGGTATAACCTTTTATAACAAGTTGCCCTCTTCTTTACTAGATTTACCTTTTAATGCGTTTAAGGCCCAAGTAAAATCCAACCTTTGTTCAAAGGCATATTATTCCATTAACGACTACTTAAACGATAAGAACTGTTGGTCGCTGTGATTAACTCAAGACAATGTTCGTGTTCTTTCTCCAGAATCAGCTTACTAACTGACAGGGTATATGAGTTCATATATATTTTTTATTTGACGGTATAAGTCAATTATTTTGTTGTCTTCATTTATTATTGACATGATCTACTCATTACAATGTTTTTAATGAGCTGTATTGCAATATATGGTTAGCTAGCGACCTCGACAATTGATAATATTATTCTTGCCTGAGCAACCAACAGCAGGTTCGTCATGCTCCCTTAGATGTCACTGCTTGCGGTAGCGTCGGGGGTCGGGTTTCCTCCTTCCCTCAAATATGGCGAGGGGGGTAATGGCTGACCTTTGCGTTATGCTCGTGAACGGGTGCTGCTTGTGGTGACTGGTCGTCTTGCTGTCTTTGGTTTTATCACTGTTACAGTAATTGTTCTGTTGATTTATTTTACTTTGATGGTCCTAGTTTATCATTTATTTATTTTATTTGTTTGTATAATAATTCCAGTATTGCATATGTAAGCTGCCATGCCCTTTAGGCCCGAAGGCTTTATTTATGTATTTGTGTTATTTACATGCAATTTTTTTTCTTTTTTTTGTCATTGGCGTTTCGGTAATTACTTGCAATTGTTTAGAATCAAGTTCTTCTAACCGAACAGACAGCTGTGCTGCTGGGGAGTTTGTTGCGCCACTTCTTCTTCCCAGCTAAAGCACTAGGAAGTGGTGAAGGGCGGGCTTTTTGGGGGACTGTCTTATGTAATTTTGACGTTCGAAAAGTGCTGATTCTCAGCCTAATTTGAATAAATGACTTTTGATTTTGATTTCAATGATATCGCGCAGCTTCCCGAATGCCGCCCAGCCCAACCGTATTCTTCTGGTTGCCTCCTTCTCAAAGTTGTGCCGCCCCAGTTGTATAATTTAGCCGTGATACATGTATTCTTGCACAACCTCGAGGGTAGCGCCATTACAGTAGTGCTATTCTGTAACCATCTCACAGTGAAAACTTAGGTGAAGTAAGCGTGGAGTAAGCTGTCAGTGCCACTGATGCTAAGGTTGATTGACCAAGACGGGATAACAGACACCTCACACCACGCAAGTCTTCACGGTGAGATTTATACAGAATCGACATCAACCATCCATGATGACAATGTCATCTGCAAATCGGGAGGTGCGAGATGTACTGACCGTTGATATTTATGCCCCGTCCTTTCCAATCAAGCGTCTTGAAAACGTCCTCCAACGTTCGTAAACAATTTCGGAGAGATGACGGCTCCCGGTTTTACACCTCGACGCAGTTGGATTGGTTTTGTGCTCTGTTCTTGTACTTGGACGTTCATTATTTACGCCTTTATACAGACATCTCATCACCTCGACGAAGCGGCAGTCGATGAGAGTCTCATCGACTGCCGCTTCGTCAACACGTCGTATCGCTCTAACTAACCAACTGTTCAATTCAAAATGTGCCAAATGATCCAGTGAACCAAATGAATAAAATGTTCTGCGAAACCGGGGAACCAAAATGAGCGAGTGAGTGCCGGTGCCAAACGGTGCCAAAGGAATAAATAAGGTGAACCGGTACCGGACCCGGAGTCGGAATAAGTGAATCAATTCACTTGCCGGAATAAAGATTACCCACCGCTAGATGAGACATCGCGCATGGACTCCAGGACAGCCCAGGCCTCGACGGTGTCGAAGGCTTTCTTGTAGTCCACATGGCCTGAGGTGGGCATGGGGTGGGCATTGAGCATATAAGTCTCCGTAGAACTTTTCAACTTCAGCGAGTATCTCTGGCTTCGAGGTGTTGGTGGTGCCCTGCGACGTTCTGAATTTCGTCAGGTGACAACGGGCGGTATGAGGCTTGGCAAATACCTTGGAGCCTTTGTTCCGCGCTATGGCTTGCTCACTGACTAGGGTATTTGTGCTCCGAGTATATGCGCTTCATGACATCCCAGTTAAGTACCTGACGCTCAGACGGTTTGGTATTCGGGAGTTCTAGCCAACAAATTATAAGGGAGCTCCCATTTTAATATTTTAAAATTAAACTGCATAGATGGTTGACAGAAAATTGTTTTTATAGTTTGCAAGAATTTCTGAAACATAAATATATATTTCAAGTTTCATAGAGTTTTATGATGAGTGTTTATTTAGTTTAATTAACTTAAGAATGTATATTACAAAGACCATAAGTTATTATAGGATTTTATGTTTTGTAATGTTTATAGTGGACTGTACATTAAACCACCAACTTTTACAACTGGTAACACCTAAATTTTCTGCAATTAAATCATTCTTATTTCCCTCCCATCCGTTAATCCTGAGATTGCTCAGGAATGCTTTCCTAATTTCCAACACATTATCCTCTAAAGCATTGCATTGCATTGATTGCTTCCCTCCAAAAAAAAAAAAAACGCCAACGGGGTAAATTCCATCCCCGCCATGGTGGGATAGGGATTGCTCTGCCGTGATGTGTAATGGAATGTAATTTTTTCAGAATAAATTTGATCTTTTAAAATAGTAAGTTAAACGGTACTTAAACATAAGGCCAAGCTCAAAAAGGGGTTGCTGGTTGTGGAATAAAAGCCCCGTTGAACTTGATGATAATTTATTGGCAACGTTACGTTACACGTTACAATATTTAATATATCATGTGGCAACCCTAAGTGGAGGGATGAAAGGGACTGCGTGGCTATGTGGTGGCTATCGCCCTTCAGACCTCTCTTAGCTGCCTTGTTTTCTGAACACTGCTAGGCTTTAGAAGCAGGAAACTATTAGTACTAAGGATCAGAGATGGCTGTATACTTACCGGTGATAGGATACACCTCCGTGAGATTTTTTTTTTTTGTCCTGTTTTAAATTGCACGTAAAAATTGCACAATTTTTATAATAATTTTCGTTATGTTCGAGACATCGCGTCGTGACACAGCGAGTAGCAAATCGCAACTGAGACGGTGTTGCGAACCAACACATAATAAGTGACACACGCGCGATAGCTGTGTGGCACTTACACTGTTTTTTGTTATTCCGTGGTTTTGAACAACTGAGAAAATTATAGGTAGATAAGTATTAAACCTGTTAACGCCAACACGTCATGATCAAGCGTGGTGGTCAATGCAATGTTCATGCCTTCTTTGTATGAGAAGAGGTCTGCTCTGCAGTGAGACAGTAATAAGCTGGTATAATACAGGGTTCCAGAATCGTGAAGACACAATTATGGGACATTGCATTTAAAAAAATGAAAGAAAAGAAAGAAAGACGAAGGAAAATACAATTAGTTAGCACAGACTAAAAGGCACACAATATAACATAAATAACATAACATCACGCCTTGTTTCCCCGAAGGGTTGGGCAGAGGTGTACCTATAGTACACCCACATTTCGCCAGTTATGTTTAAGTCCCATGTTATAGGGGGCGAGCCTATTGCCATCTACCGGGCACAAATCCAGACTTCGGGCTGCTACTGAGAAATTCCAGATAGAAAAACCCAATAACACGTTGAATACAAAATAACATAAGCAGATAAAAAATAAAAATTGTTAAAATAAAAACAAACAAAAAGTCTAATATTGCACTTTTGTAGAAAAAAAAAATACCCGATGAAAACTTTCAACGCAGGGGGGTTCAGCATGTCGATTCTGTAATAATCTCACCGTGAACCCTTGCGTGGAGTGAGCTGTCAATCCCGAGCATCAGCGGCACTGACAGGTCACTCCACGCTCACTTCACCTACGTTTTCACTGTGAGATGGTTACAGAACCAAGTACATACCTAATGAATCAGTGGTACAACAGCAAGCGTAACATGACCAACTTTCATCGACGAAAGAATTAACAAAATGACAGATTTCTTTTATTCATTCACTATTCTTCCGTCGACAAAACCCTGTTATGCGACGCGCTGCCAACCTGTGGCAAAGGCCTTTTCTAACCCGTATACATACATAAATTGGATAAATGAAGTCAGAATGCAAGTTGTTATGTATTGTGCTGTGTTCAGTCTGAAACAAAAATTGTGTCATAGAGATACAGTTTAATTTTCTGTTTCAGTGTAAGTTCTGTTAATTTGAACATTTTGTTCATCCGGATATTTTTCACGCTGACCGCCTGACTTACCTTCTAGTGCTCGGAATCGAGTGCACAATTACATCAAGAATAAGGAATAGAAATGGTTTGAATCGTTATAAATAAAACTAAAATAGTATTGAGATAGTGTTTATTTAATTAATTTGGGTCAGGTATAAGCTGCATGTTATTTGCAAGGCAGATTTTACTAGCAAGCACGTTTCCCAAAAAATCCCACCTCGTTTGTTAATTTAAATAAGTACTACTAAGTTTGCCAAAACTAGAAATCTCGAAGTTATCATTCAGTGATATTAGGACGCATGCCCAAGTGCCCACGAATAACACTATTACATGATATGTTTTGTCATTAGTTAAAAAAGATACAAACAAATGCAATAAAATGGAAATACAAACTAAGATTAGTATTTATAGTCCATCCGCTAAAATACTGGCGCCCTTCGAAAACTACCGAAAGGCGCTTTCCACATAACATGCTGCCACTGACGCATATCAGTAACTAATCCCACACATAGTTATTATATTATCATTACATATTTTTATTTTTATATGAAATATAAATATTTTTAGTGCATACATTTCCTGCACGCCCGCGTCGCTTCGTTTGGGTGAAACGCCACTATAAGAGTAGATAGACTATAATCATAGATCCCCAATCCACAATCCGTAACAGTTCAAAACCAAAACATAAACGTAACCTTTTCGTAAGTAGGTAAATACAGATGGTAAGTAAAAGCTAGTCAGCATTGTCTGGTCACTTCAGCACAGAACCCTTGCGTGTGGCGTGGCGGGGCTTGCCAGGCATCATCAATCCACCAGACTCCAGCCCCATGGTAACGACGTGCAGCGACACAGTAGAGCGCCGAGCTAGAGAACAGAGCGGCAATTCTCGTATTATTAAAAACTTTTGCATTCTAATCTCAGTCTCAATCTGTCAAAAATACCTCCATTTTTCAAGTTTTTGACATTTGATTGTCGCCGAGGTGGGACCTGCATTCAGTCAACGATAACAAGTGACATATCAGGGGCCTTGTAGTTAACGCATAACTGCACACACACACACACACACACACACACACACACATATGCACTCTCGTACACAATCGCACAACTCTCCACAACGCTGTACTCGCCGCATGATTGTATTTGGTGTAATGCTATAGTACGCCCAGACATTGTTACTAGGGGTGGAGACCTGGTGTCCTGAAACACAGGTTATTGGCCTAGCTAAGGCACCAGTCTCCCACAATTGTATTAATAGCCTAAAAAAAAAAAAACAATTTTTTTTATGATTATTATTTACATAACATACCATCACGCCTTGTTTCCCCGAAGGGTTGGGCAGAGGTGTACCTATAGTACACCCACATTTCGCCAGTTATGTTTAAGTCCCATGTAATAGGGGGCGAGCCTATTGCCATCTACTGGGCACAAATCCAGACTTCGGGCTGCTACTGAGAAATTTCATATAGAAAATCCCAATAACACGTTGCCCGACCTGGGGATCGAACCCAGGACCTCATGCTCAGCAGTAGCGATTGCGACCACTAGACCAACGAGGATTATTAATTTTATTACTATAATCACTTGGGGCAGATGATATGCCCCCTGCATATCATCTGCCTAGGGAGGGCCTAGACAAGTGGCAATCGCTACCTAAACGTTTCGTATTCCTGCAATGGCTTTGAACAGGATTTACATAAGCTTTTCGGTGGCTTATGGCAATCCAATACATTTTGAGTTTTCTATCATCGTTATCGCTGGTAGAATGTCACTTTGTCTAAGCCCTCAGATCAAGGTGATAGAAAACAGTTGGTTACGTATGGTGCAAAATCGCATGACATTTCACTTTTCGTCGAGTGCCATATGAATGTTTGGTAAGGTCTAGGGACTTACTCGGGACTAAAAAAGAAATTCTAAATAAATTAACACATGACTGAGAAAGCCTGTGTCCCAGCAGTGGGAACGTTGTAGGATGATTTTACCATACATAAAAAGTAATGTGTAAGAACCTTAGTGGCGTAGTGGTAACGGCCCCGACTTACGAGTTGTAGGTAAAGACCCAGACATGCGCTTTACTTTGTGTAATTTATTTCATCATCATTGCTCTCAAAACGGTGAAGGAAAACATCGTGAGGAAACCGGCATGTCCTAGAACCAAAAATTCAAAGACATGCTACATCTACCAACCCGCACTGTGCCTACGTGGTGAATTACGTCCCACTCCCTCTCACAGAAAGGAGGCCTGTGTCCCAGCAGAGGAACGATATTGATTATGCCATGCTAGTTTATATTAACGTATTTATTTACTTTACATTACATTATGAATGGAATGTTATAAATACCTTCTTGACGAATTTCATCAACCAACTGGAATTAGAAAGAAAAATGTTTAAAAGTCAAGTCGATGACTAAATAATACCTTGAAGAATCATTGGAAACGTTTGACAGTCACGAGTTCACGAGCATAACATTATATATTAGTTATGGACAGTTCGGCAATAAAATCTGATTTCATAATTCATTCATTAATATAGGTTAACATGAAGGCAGTTAATGTATGTCATCATATGTATATATACCCAATAAGCGGCATAAATATGTGACATCGAAGAAACACCATAATTAACTGTCGAAACACGCAACGCTAAAATACAAGATACAAAATTGGCTTCGAAAAAATGTGTCACCTCTTAGAATGTATAAATATCGGGCATGTCTTGCGTTATAAATATCTGCCTACATAGTTCGGGCCAGGAGAAAGTGATATTTTGTTGTGATAAAAATATCTGACATGACTTGGGCTGCATATAAATCTGACCGTATAATTTTTCAAGCCATTTTCTTCTTTAACGCAATCAGTGCCGCTCATATAGCATAAAAAGTTACATCCCACTAGCAGCATAAATATCTGAAATATGGCAGCACTAATATTTAAAAAATTATATTCGAGATGGCTTCGGCCGCATCGGCTTCACTCGTCTTTTTGGATGCCGATGCGGTAACATACATTTTGACGTTGCGTACTTCGTCAGATAGTTTTTGATGTTTCTTGTACTTCTTGACAACAGATATTGTTGATGAACTCTTTATAGAAATATATTTATGCTTGTGACTGTACACAATGTTTTAGGAAAGTGATAGAAATAGTCATTCAATCAATTATCATACACAGCCCGACTTCACCCATTGCTGGCATCTAGGCCTCGTACTGGTATTTAAGTAGGTATCGGGTTTCCGAATTTTGTTAGTCTTCATTCCGTCTGCCTTAATAATAATTACATTACATAACAGCCCCATAACGCAGTGTGTCCTAAATGCACACCCTACTACCAGTTTTACTCCTCGCATTTTACTTTGTTTGAGCTGATGGTTGACGCCACAATCGAAGTGTCGTGTTGATCGAAAAAATCGTGTGACAACACTTAAAAAAAAGATTATTTAGAAGAAATACTTTACCGCTTAAAAAATTACAAAATTATCTTTGAAGTTTCTGTATTCATGATTATTGGAAATCCGTCTGGTGGTTGGTAATCTTATCAAATAGGAACACTTCGACATCGCTAAATGCGACTGTGTAATTACGCCGTAGACGATACCTACCTACCGACTGTCGACTAACAAATGTTTTTTTATCTGAAACAAAAGTATGATCTATCCACATGACGAAGAACGAATCGCAGACATACAGAAAAAAAAACTGTTAGGACCGCAGCGCAGACCTGAAGACTGGCGGATTTCCCTGCCAAACATATGTACACTTGGCATTTCTTAAGAAAAGTCGAAATAAATAACTTTTACTGCTTTGATGTTATTTTAATTGATACAAGGTTGATATTCGATTACCAATAAAAATCCAGCAGTGCTGCGCTTCGCCAGTATGGCCGGCCCTTATTCTATGAGTAACGCAACACAAAAAATCGAATGAATAAGTAATACATACCGCATCCTCCTGTACTTTGGGTGCCAGCTGTCTGCGGAAGCCGAGGAGCCGCTTGGAGTAGCCGCTGGCGACGCTCACGCCACTCCGGGAAGACGAGGACGCGGACGAGAATATTGACTCTGTGCATAAAAGATAAAGTGGTAGGCATACCAGAGAATCGTGCAGCAAGCATTTCTGGCATGGTGATTTTTTATCGGAACTATCAAAAACACTATAAAAATTTACAAGGATCTGTAATTATTTTCTTTACCGACAAAACCGCCGTCATATTTCACACTTACATATTGCCGAAGATAGGTATTGCCAGTACCATGTAACAGGGGCGAGCTTATTGCCATCAACCACAATTACAGGATACCGAATAGTAAAACCCATCATTTTGGTCAAGGTATTGAACCCAGGACCGAATGCACAACCAACGAAGCTCAATAAAAACTCCTTTAAAAAAATTCATAACAATGTGTATGTGCATGTGAGTGTGTGTGTGTGTTGGTCGCCGACGACGACGGAACGGTCTAGCGGGCATCATTTCATAAAAATGATACATATTGTGCCGATACGATTATGCTCATAGTGTACACAAGCTGGATGATATAGCAACCAAAGCATACATAGATAAACTCACGCCTGCTTCCTTTGGGGGTAGGCAGAAACTACAGAAAGGAGCTACTATGATCCTTACATACTCCTTTTGCTTCGTTTACGTTCATATATCTGCAGGGCTAACATGACAGGCGCGAGAACGCTCTCTATCTCGATTTGTCGAAATTTGTCTACGAATCTGACGTTATTAGAATGCCTAACATGACCGATAGGCTCGAGTAAACTCGAAAAAGGCACTTTGACATTTCTTTATCTCACGACGAGATACCGATGTAGCAAGTTATTAAAAACAAATTATTTTTATCATTGCAACATCGGTCGATTTTACTCTTGGAATTAGTATTTACTATAATGAGTTTACCTCTACCTCTTTTAATTTGTGTTTCGTTTCTTGTAACCGACATTTAAAAAAAAAAAAATTAAAATACAAAATTAGTGGCTTTAGTTATCATGCTGCGAAAGTTTGTTAAGTCCATACATCCACAACCTCCTAGATTTCGATAATCAGCATAATTGGCAAAGAGACTAGTTATTACTTGACGTGATGCTCATCCATGTAATAGTGCTCCCCTCAACCCCAGTGTTATTCGCGGCCGCCGAAAGGAACTTCGTTCCAATGTAAATAGTATTTTATAACTAAGTATTTTTATTAATATATATTATTATATGTTTTATAATAAAATGATGAGTAAAATAAGTATAATTATGAACTTGCCATGTTATTTTGAAGATATTATTTTATTTTTATTGTATCAAATAGAGAAAATCGGTGATTTTCTCTTGTTGAATTGTCAAAATGCGAGATAAATTATGTGCCATGTTAGGGTTTGACGAGAAAACATCAAGTTTGACAGAACGAGTCGAATATTTTGAATGGCAGCGCTGTCAGAAAACGAGTAAAGTGACGGTATATAGACGCGATGAGAAAATACGAGAGTGAGTAATCGTCGCGTCTGGCATGTTAGCCCTGCAGGTCATACACGCACGACGTTTGCTACTACTACGATACTAATTAAGTTACTATATATATATCCTCCTAGCGCATCTCCTCCCGGCGTTTCCACTCACACCTACACTGTAAATACCTTGTTAGTCGCTTTTCATTCATCCTCTCATACATAATCTTTTAATTTTTTTACTCTACATCTTCTTTTAAACCGCATTCTTGCCTTATCACATCTTTCCTCGATTTCCAGTATATGCTGACCTCTCATTGTATGTACGGTAAGCCTTTAAACTACTAGGTAAGCTTGAGTAACATTAAAACATTCTACAAATCTTACCATCTGCTTCTATGCTGGTTTCCTTCTTGATGTCAATATCGGCATCTGTCACGATCCTGCAAAAGAAGGTTTGGTAAATTAATCTCATGTCAAATGGCATGTCAACTGCTCTGATTGGTTGGTCAAGAAATCGACTGCCAATCAACAAAGCTAATAAGGCAAATCTGCGAAATAAAATAAATCATAGTGAAGATTTATCACTGAGATTATCTACTATACTAAAAAAAAAGCTGCTCGCCCGGAAAGAGATGTCCGTACCATCGTTATTTTTGTTATCGATGTCGATATCTATGAAGAGCTTAAGATAATATATAATAGTAAGATTCAAATATAAGTGTTGCAAAATTTATAATAATCTCATTAATTAATAAAAAAAATTGGCCATCTGTGGCCCGATATAATAGCCTTACATAACTTATGCATTTTGAACTCAGGAACTGCCACACGCCGTTCATATCCCAATCAGAACCAAAGTGCAATCAACCTTTCTACCTGTTCTCCAAACATAAATAGCTGAGTCATGTGTTGAACCTGAGCACCGTGCTATAACATCTCTTATTAATAAATTGGCAGTTTTTTTATATTTTTTTATATGGCATCTCGTAGTTGACCTTGAGAGGTCGTGACTACTTAACCGGACTATCCTGTGGCTGCCTTAAGCGGACTCAAAGCCTCCAGCCAGGGGCGTAAAACTACTTACATTACTAAGCGAACGCTCGCTAAGGGTAACCCCTGTGGGGTAGTACGGACCTCGGCTTAGGGCGTCGCTGACGGGAGGACAGCAAGATGGGACAGGCTGGATCTAGATTATATTATTATTATTCGGGGAATTTAAAGCTACAGGCTCAGCTAAGGCGCGGGCTGGCACTTCGTCGAGCAAGGGTCGGGGGGGACAATTACGTCGGGATCTTCGCGAGGAACCTCGGCGGCGAGGTCGGAAAGTCGGTCTGTGTTTGTGCACTGTACTGGTGGCCCTACTGCTCTTCTGAATGAGAGTTATGTGGTCATAGGGATCGGTGAGAACATGCTTGGGACGGCGGACATGACTAATGGAGGAGGGAATATAGCTAGCGGCCTTGACAACCAGAGGGTTGCGGTGATTCGCGGCGGTCTCGAAGAAACGCTTTGAAATGCGTTTCATGAACTGACGGATAGTGGGAATCCTGAGGTCTACGTGGAGGATTTCGTTGAGAACGTACCAGGGGGAGCCTGTTATCCTACGGAGGAACTTGTTCTGGAGGGTCTGCATTCTACTGAAGCGAACGGGCTTGGCGTGTGCGAAGACTGCACTGGCATAGGTCATGATCGGGCGAAAAATTGTCTGATGCTACTGTTTGTACATTTATAGACATGTATCCCTTCCTGTTTCTAAATAGCTCTGGATCATCTCTACCTTGAAAAAGACATACAAAACATCCATTTTATTTGGTGTATGTAGGTGCATACCTATAGTTTAATTTCATAATTTGGACAAATATTTTAAGCTTAAGATAAGGTGTTAAAGTTTCACCTGGTGATTGTATTTTCACATGTCTACAATCAATGCATCCATGAACATTAGGGAACCTTGCAATGTTATAAAATTCCATCTTCAGTTTTTCTTGTTCCTCACTTGTTTCAGGATATTTAACAAACTGTGGACGTAGAGTCACTATTGCTGCAGACACTCTTTTTATTATTCGACTGCAAGTATCCACACTGATCCCACCCATGTCTACCACAGCCAATAAATGATTACCCCTAGCATAAAATCTCAATGCTAGTAGTAGTACTTAACTGATTTATTGGCGATATAGAATTATTTCTGTAAAATGTTTTAATAACTATAATTACGCGAATATAATAAAGATAGAGGTTCCGACCTCAAAACTTTATCGTCTACTATACAAAGATAAAATTAAAAATACCACGTTCATAGGTATTTTTAAAGATACATTATATTGGCTACAAAAAACGTTAATAAGTATGTTATGTACTCACCTATTATCAGGAAATTCTAAGGTGTGTTCAATCTTTCCCAATAAATACAACAATGAAGATTTATATAACTCAAAACTTTCGAAGTAGTTTGGTCGTTTCCGATATATTTTTGGTCTACGGCTGTTATTTACGTCGAATATAGTAGAAACAGTTTCTAAATTTTCAACAAATTCATATAAATCACTCTATCTTCGTTGCTTGAAAGATCACTTACGTATGTGACGGTTTATGGGCCCACATTTCGACCGCCTAAATTTAGGGGACCTTTTAACGTAAAACTGACCCCTTAATGTTGGTGAAACAGAAACCACCCCCTAACAGTCCCCTAACCATTCTTAGGGGATCACTTAAACATAGGGGCTGTCGGTGAAAACGGGCACTTAATTAAATTGGCGTACTCTAACCTCTACTTATGGTAGTGACCATTTTCCAATCGTTATTTCTTAAGCTCTTTCCAAACCAAATGCACCATTAAGGAAACCAAACTTAAAACATAAACTTCCTAATATAAATAATAACGATTGGGACAAATTCACCTTGAATGGTACGTTGAATGTAAGGGTTTTTTGGCAGAATCACAACATGGCTTTAGTAAAGGTAAAAGTACAACTGACTGTTTAAGTATTTTCACATCTGATATTCGGTTATCCTTCTCTAATAACCAATCTACCGGTGCAGTTTTCCTTGATATTAATGCAGCTTATGATAATGTTGTTTTATCAGTTCTACAAAATAAAATACAAGCCTGAAAAGTCCCATTGAATTTGTCGAATTTCATTATTAATATCCTGACTGAACTCTCTGTTAACATGTTAATAGGAGATCAAGAAGTATCTCGATTTTATGTAGTGGTCTCCCACAGGGTTCTGTGCTTAGTCTCATTATTTACAATATTTACATTTGATTTAGACACGTCCTTAACTAATCATGTTATGGTTCTTTAAAATGCCGATGATTTGTTATTATATTCTTCAACCCAATCTGTTGAACAAGTAGGCTGTGCTAGGTATAATACTTGACCGTAAATTATGTAGTGTTCATCATTGTGAATATATTGTTGACAAGTGTGAAAATCACCTAAACATGCTAAGGTGCCTCTCTGGTGTATGGTGGGGTACACATCCCTTTTCTTTGAAACTCGTTTACAACGCAATCATCAGAAGCACTCTGGATGATGGATTGTTCGTTCTAGAACCTGGAAGTGCAATAGCTTTTAAAAAGTTGGATCGCGTCCAGTCTAAGGCATCACGCATTATTTCGGGGGCCATGAAGTCTAGCCCCATTAATGCACTCCAAGTTGAATGCGGGGAAGCTCCTTTTTATCTTAGAAGGCAATTTCGATCTGACAAATTTTTGTTCCAGATTCTTCAGATCTCAACTCATCCTCTTACTCCTAAACTGGACTCTTTAGTGTTGCAGATTGAATCTTCAGATTACTGGTCCCATTAACGTGCTACTTGTTTAGTTGTAAGCTTAAAAAAAATCCTATCAGTTTCTTCTCCTATTCACCGCTATTTACCATTAAATATGAGAGTTTACAATTCAGTCACATCATAAAATATAACTGTGTAAGTAAATCAGATCCCAATTGCCATTTAAGTTTTAATGGTTTTCTGGCTGAAGACCTAGAGTACCACCATATATTTACGGATGCTGCCAAGCGTTCTCCGACGGTTTGTTGGGATTGGTAGTTACCATTCTATATCAACATTGTACAAAAAATAAAACTGCCACCCGAGACTTCTGTTTTTAAGGGGGAATGTTTCGGGATTTTAATATATTCGAGTTTTAAAGCTTAAAATACTACATTTTTTACTGATTCGCAAAGTGCTCTTCTAGGCATCAATAAATCTCCTTTCGTACAAAAATCGCAGTTGCCTATCATTTATTTAATAAGAGAATTTGCGTTCAGAACCATCACTGCAGTTTACGTGGATTCCGGCCCATGCTGGAATTCATGGCAATGAAGTGACTGACACACTCGCCGCTGATGCGGTGCAGTGCGGGGACTTAGTTCCTTATATAAATTTTTACTTTGACCTCGAGTCTTTACCAAAGACTTTTCTTCGGGAAACCTGGAAGGAAGCTTGGGATATCGGAAGCAAATCGAATGGTCGTTATTTTTCATTTATTACCAGAGTTCCGGAAAAACCGTGGTTTGGCAGGGCAAAGTTTGGCAAGATGGAGACCTCCATTCTAATACGGATGAGACTTGGTCATGTCTGCTCTCCAGCCAAATCTTACCAAACTTCATATCAACGACAACCCCATTTGCCTGTGTAGCACAGACGTAGCCGACTTCACACATTCAGATCACATTTTTTTCTCCTTTCCCTTATATGACCGTTCATCTTTTCTCAGTAACCTCTTTTCCCTCCGCACTCATTTTCCACCCTAAATACTGTCTTTACTTTGTACACATAGCTTTTCTATATATAAATTTATAGACTCTTTCACTGCTTTAAATAATATTAAGTTGTCATTTTTCGTTATGACATATAGTTCATTATTCATTAGGGTAGCATTGTTGTAATAGTGATCTTATAGATAATATCCCTAAATCCCGTTATAATTTATTATAAATATTATATTTTTGTTTCCCTAACTTTGTATCCTGCGTAAGAAAAACGTAACATTGGCTGAATGCACAAACCGTGAGAAGCCAAAAGAAAGAAGTACAAATAGGTACGTTTCAATTTCAAAATTTCCCTCCACATTGTTTGCGAGCTAATTTAAATTATCGTCTCATTAAAAAATGGATCTGCGCCGGGAACATTTTCGCGCTATATTTTTTTACGATTTCAAGTGTCGCATGAAACCGGACGAATCGTACGATAGACTTCAAATGGCATTCATGGATGAAGGCCCTTCTAAGGCAACCGTGTATCGTTGGTATAACAAATTCAAGCGCGGTCAACTTGACGGCTGTTATGGAAGAAAACGTGCTAGCAGTGAAAATTTTTATCCAAGACAATAGGCGAGCTATCGTATCAAGAGATTCAGCACATACTGCAGGTTGGATCGGGTAGCCTTCACGAAATTCAACACGAGCATCTTCGCGTGAGGAGGATACGAGTAGTTTCACGCTTGGTGCCGCACAACGCGTTGTGTCACGCTGTGGCGTCGCGCCTGTTTGTGGGAGCCTTTATGCCTACGCGTAGGTATCAGCTGATATTTTATTGTAGGCATAAACGCTTAATGACCCTGATTTCTGACCTGATTCTGTTTATCAAGAAACAATTATTTTTGAGTTAATGTGATGTGCTTTTGGCAATGTACCGACTGTAGGTATCAGTTTATTTACTTGTTGTATACCTCGGCGATCGTGTTTCACATGTCTAACTCCAACATTAATACACATTCGACACCTTTTTATTAAATTTTCACGTACTCTTCTCAACGTACTTGTGTACGATTTGAGTGAGTCGAAAGCCTTTATTGGATCGGACAGCGTTATTGTTAATGCTGTTTAAAAGAAGAACTACTACAAGTCAATTTTATATTTTTTGTGCGTGCTAAAAGTGCGTTTTAGATTTAGAGCATTTGATCAGTTGTAAGTGTTCGGAAGGCTTCTCCAGTGGTATATTGCGAGATCAAAACCGTTTATAACAAAAATATACAAATTTGTATGTTTATAACGACTATCGGCTATAACGTCAGCACTTTGGCGGGGTCCCTTCAATGTCGTTCTAAGCAGTTCTGATCGGTAAATAATTATAAAAACCGTAATGATACTTTTTCAATACTACCCTTTAAAGTGGCTGAAAAGTGTAAGTTCGTAGCGGAAAGTACGACATTTGCGCCGAAGAAGTTGCGAGGGAAATGCTAGTGCCTAAATATAATAATTAAAATATAATATAATTCCGGTGAGAATTTTTCATTCCGATTTTTTTCGCAGAAAATGTTTTATTTTCCTGGGCATTTTTTATTCCTTTTTTATTTCCATTATAATATAAAAAAGGGGTCCCTAGTTGGGAAGCCAAATGTTGTATAAAAAATAGAAAATATGTGTGTTTCTGAGTGTGTGATCGATCTCCTAAAAAAGTATGTTGTTATAAGAAATAAAAATTTCGGGCGCCGTGGAGCTACACACTATTAATGGATAGCCAGATGAAATTGGAGAGATTGAACAATTAAACTTAGGATGGGAGCCTGTGGATGTCAACGGTGATTAAAAGTCTCACTACCTTGAACGTTCCCAGTTTATTTTCTACTTTTAGCTTATTGAATACGATTAAACTATTATAAATTTTAGTTAATGTTATCATTGCACCTTTTCAGTAATGTTAAATTAGCAGCTGCAGGCTGTTTTGGTATGATAAAAAAATAAGAAAAAAAAAGAAACTTGAAGGTGAACCCGAGAGCCGGAAGGTGGTACCTCTCAGGTAATTAGCCCCGTGGAAGGCCAGTAGAAATTCCTCGGTAGATTTAAAGGTAGAATAAGCACCCACAATCGTAGGCTGTGGACAAAAAAGGACTCTGAGATGTGGTTTTATTCCGAATTTGAACACGCGGGGACGCATCGACTAACGAAAAACTTACCGCTTATTCCGGGGATACAAAACTCGCGTCTCCCTCGGTGTACCGTGAAGATAGATGGTAACAAAAGCACCGTAGGGAGGCGAACGAGGGATTCTGTGAAAACGATAAGATCGGTCACAAACGAACCGCCATTGTGGAAGGAAATTTTCTCTCGAAAAAGAGTCCAACTTGCCAAAAATCCGATAGAAATTTACTCTGGGACTATTCCACGGGTCCTTTGGTTTAGGATTATGGCATTTATAAGCCAAAATGCCCAAGATTAATTATGATTCCATTTAGGGAAAATTAGGAGACCTGTGACCTTCACGAACAAAGATTACAAAAGTTACTTGTCAAATTTTGACGTCGAAACGTCAGCCGAATGTATCACAGATAAAAAATGACAACTAGAAATCGTTCCGAAATCGACTATAATGATCAAAGACATGTCACGGTATAAAAAACTCGTTACAACATAGAATAGACGCCCCCCTCGACCGATCACCATGTTCGGCAAGCCGATCCCTTGGGAGAAGCGAGCCAAATATCTGGGTGTAGTGCTCGATGAACACCTCTCTTTTTCAGAGCACATTAAGGCGGCTCGTTCGCGCGCCGCCTTCGCTCTAGGTAGACTTCACTTTGTCCTAAATGCACGTAACAAATTGTCACTAAAGTGCAAAATGCGTATCTACACAGCGTGCATCCGCCCGATCATGACATATGCCAGTGCAGTCTTTGCACACGCCAAGCCCCATCGCTTCAATAGAATGCAGACCCTCCAGAATCAGCCAGACCAGTCCAGCCGTTAATGCGCATACCAACGAACAACATTTAAGTTTTATATGTATAAAGACTATATAGATAGATTATTTTGATTTTGACTCAGCAGAGGTTGGAACTAATTCAAATCCTTTATTTCAAATAGGCACATAAATGGCACATTTGAAAGTTTTTTCCAAATTAAAAATATTGAATTGATTCTAGTTGCCCCTTCCAAAAGATAGTTTCGTATGGACTGGGGTCTCAACTCGAACAAATTATAATAGGTCTTGAAAAAAAATCATAAGTGGCAGCACAGGTAACCATTATGAAATTAAAAAGCGATAAACGGCAGAATATTGGGTGAAGTAAGATTGGTAAAAAATAAACTTTCTTGTTTAATGCTGATTTATCTATTTACACTCATAATGCACGTGTTTTCAAGAAAAACATGAATGAAGCCATAAACTTCAATTCGAACCCATAAAATGCAATTAATCATTTCGTTTAGAGCTCTTTGCAATAGATGGCGCTTTACTAAATTTAAACACATCAGAGTAGCCTCTATCGTTACTAATATAAATCAAACAACTTTATTTTATTTTTGTGTCTACTACTTTGCATAAATGTAAAAGAAATCTATTAACATGTTTTTCTGAACCCGGAACTATTAAAATTTATATAAAAAGGATTGCACGAAACGTTTTAAAAGTAAGTCAACTTCTAGATGGCGTGAAAACTAAAGTCTCTGGCAATTAGTGAGTCGCTGATTCTGCCAACTGTTGAAAAATTGGACGAAGTAAAATTGCCAGCTCAATAGCCAGACTTAGGGAGGTGTCATTTCTTTGTATGGGGTTGGGTATCTGTACGTAGTATTATATTATCTGTGGTATGGAGAAGAATGGTAGCGTGGTCCTTAATTAAACTATCATAAATAAGATAACACATACAATATTATTTTTGTGAATTCATTCAGAGAGCCGGAAAATAAATCGATCCTGTCAGTAGTGTCAGTGAGTGCGTGCAAGGCGCGCGTCAGCGGCGCTTTGCTGAGTAAGTTGGTTTGTGCGTGTGGCACTGTTTGTAACCGTGGCTTCCTGCGCCGCAATACGTAATTGTCAGGCGCATTCAGAGAAATCTCCTCCAAAACAGCGGGATTATAAGTCTAACCGCGCAATATTTTGAATACATATGTGGTTATAGCTAAGTCCCTCCTCTGTCTCGAGTTGGTTGTATCCAACCATACCAATAACGAATAAGGTTGGGTACATCAACGGGTAGAAGGGATACACACCCTCACATATATTATAATACTACGTACAGATACCCAATCCCATACAAAGAAATGACTCCTCCCTAAGTCTAGCTATTGAGCTGGCAATTTTCAAAATGTTTTTAAAGTTTTTTTATTTTATTTTTTCAAATTTTTTTTGTTTCAAATTTTCATCAAAATGTTCAACAGATGGCAGCATTAGCGTTTCACTAATTTCCAGAGACTGTAGTTTTACAACGCCATCTAGGAGTCGACCTACTTTTTAAAACGTTTCGTGACATCCTTTTCAAATAAAGTTTTATAGTTCCGGTTTCAGAAAAAACATGTTAATAGATTTCTTTTATATTTCTATGTTAAGAAATATATTAAAAATAAGTTGGTTGATTTAAATTTGTGACGAAAATGGTTATTTTGAAGACAGGACAAGTTGAGTAAAACGCCATCTATTGCAAAAAGCTCTTAACAAAATGATTAACAGATGGCTACTTTTATCATTTTAAGGGTTCGAATTGAAGGTAAAAGCTTAATTTATGTTTTTTATGCAACTAATGTTTTTTTTTAATAACCAGTATGAATAGCAAAATCAAATCAGCATTTAACAAGGAAGTCTTGATTTTTACTAATCTTTCTGTAGCCAAAATTCTGCCGTTTATCGCTTTCTAATGATTGTTAATTTCATAATGGTTACCTATGCTGCCATCTTTGACTTTTTTTGAAGACTAATTATAAAATGTTCTAGTTGAGACCCCATGACAACGTACAGTTTCATGTACAAAAATCTGCAAATGTAATATGAGACTATATTTAGTCTCATGCGGGACTCATAAGACAGCATTGTATTCTAACTGAGTTCTTATTGGCGCATTATAGATTGCTACAACTGCTTTTATATTTGTTTAACTCGATGCCCGTCGAAGAACAAAACTCAGACTTCAGTAAGATTTTTTACAAACATTTACAATATGGTCACGAAAAGTTACCTCGATTTTCAGGCGTTCACCCAGGTCCCGCACCAATGCAAATGCCAATGATGATGATGATGCATGATACTTACTTGTGTAGAAGTGCATGCAGCCGGCGCATGTTCTGTGGCACTTGCTGCCGCATGTCGGACGCGGACACGAGCGCGGCCAGGCGCACGCCCAGCTCGGGCGCCTGCGCCGCCGTCTCGCACAGCGACGACACCGCCTTGAGCGCTGCTTCCCGAAAATCGCGGGTCCACAGTGCCACCTGCGATAGCCATTTATTAGTAAGGAATTCTAACAACACATCACAATATACGTTTATTTATTTTAAATAGTTACGCCAACAGCAAATACACTGTACAATAAATACTTAAAGTTAATAGGTGTGTATGCAGCCGTGAGGCACTCACTATTGCTGTTGTTTTTTTTTTGTCATTTGTATTTTGTGTTTCACGAACCGTGTATTTTTTTTTTGTAAAGGTTTATACGTATATACCAATTACAGGATGGAGACGTTCACAATAAATTTAGATAACAAACATCATTACGTTTAGATATTACAGCAAAAAAAAAGAGTGAAAAAACAAACAAGACAATTATTATGTCACATACTCGTATCACGCTACTGGTGATAGGCCAGTTTTTGAAGTAAAACCAGTGAACGAAACTGAACCGTCACGCTCGTGTTGGTGACGCCGAATCTGGTATACTACTCTGTCAAGAAAGTACCTAAAATAAAAATATATTTTCAAAACGAATCCATATAATGACATGTCATCTCATCTTTTTAAATCCGTAACGCTCGTTGTGCCTCTTTATTCCTGACAATCGAAGCAGTCCGATTTGACAGCTATCAAAATACTTTGTGTAGTGATAGAAAAAAATCGGTTGCTTTAAAACCGATTCTCGAGACATATTGATGGAAAGATAGTTAGATAAAACATTTATTCAGTGCACACAAAAGACGTAGCGCACAAGAGCATGATAAAATGATAAAAAGTTACAATAATAAATACAAACAAGGTGCCAATATACAGATATAAATGAAAACAAACCCAAAGAAATAAAGTGACACAATGACATTCTTCCATATCGATTTATCAGACTTAGAATTTGTAAACGACAATTTATCTACATTGCCTGAAACAGATTTTCGAGGGATATCGTCAGCCAGAAGGCCCGTGCTTTTCCTTTCTAATTTGTCCAACTGTTTTGTGCCAATTCCAAGCGCTTCTAATTGGGTAATTTCTACAAGAGGCCCTCCATTTGCTGACTCTCGTTCAAAGTACTGGTGCAACTTCAAAACCAAGTCACGAGACTGGCTGTTGAGAGCACGTCCTGTTTGAGACGTGTTGACTTCATTCGATAACACCAAAACCACGTAATGCGTAATCAAAGTTTGGAATCAGTCAAAAAGTAATAGCTGAATCAGAAAATATAACAATAACCAATAACATCAAAAGTTTGAAGATAGCGAAAGATTACCAAACCATTTCCTTCACCTATTGATATAATTATTAAATATCCACTTGTAAATGTATGTACTAATGTACTTGTAAATGTAATGTTTGTATAAGTATTGACTGCTCAGAACATCGATTTGATTCGGTTAAAAAACGGCTTTTAACGATCACAACACGACAGAAACGAACCCAAAGGCATGATGACATTGAAATAACGTCCTGTCGTAATATTAATCAACGATTAATTGGTGTTTTTGAGTGCATTTTCCAATATAAAATAAAACGTTAACGTTCCAATATAAAATAATTGTTGCAGTGTATGGATAACATAGTAGGTAATAATTAGGATTACGAACTTGATTTGTCGATTTCTTACGTACACGTCAATAAAAAGCATACTAATGGGAAACGTCAAATCAGACTTCTTAGAAATGTCACGAGTTTAGAAGGGAACACAGAGACAAACAAATATACATAATTAACAACAAAAAATATTAAACTCCCTTTGGGTTCCGCCGCAGTGGAGTAATTAAATTGAGCAGCAAGTAGACGCGGTGTTGTCGTGACAGACCTGGAACAGTCGCCACTCGTCGGCGCCCTCCACCAGTTTCTGCGCGCGCTTGGCGTTGGTGGAGACGACCTCGCGCGCGTGCTGCAGGTGCACCTGTTGCCGCTCCATGCGCTCGCGAGACGTCTCTAACTCTTGCTCCGTTTCATTTCTGATATAATAACATTTTAAGAGGGAATATAGGGATGACGACTTATATTAAAAATTTACGAAAAAATAATGTAATTTCAAAGAAGGCATAGTAAAAATCAGAATAGAAAAAATCTGTTAAATCGATGTAAATATGAAGAAGCTACACGCTTTAAAAGTTTTTGGAGGGGATTATTCCCGTCCTTGTCGCGCGGTACGAAGTTACATAGACGTGACGTCACTTCTACAATAGTGCTGTCCTTGTCTAACACTTATTTTAAAACGTTTATAACTTGGCAATTGTTTAAACTTTTACACTTTTTATAATATTGTATGCACTATTTGGAAACAAACAAAGATAGATAGAATACTCTATGTCCAACTTCTAATTACAGACATAGATGTAATTTTCATTTTATATTTAAAGTTAAAAATAATAAAAAAATGGTATCATCCCTATTATGCACACCATACACTAACTAGCCGTAAACTTCTCATGAAAAAATAACGTCGTTGCATCTGTTCATTTTTCTTCATATGAAACTACATTTTGAATGAGCACTTCGATACAGTTATTATTTCTTTTAAAAATGACTGGTTTGGCCTAATTTAAATAAATTATTTGACTTTTACAAACTTAGACTAAATAGAAACGTGGAAAAACCAGGCGAAGTATTATGAGCCACCTAGCTGCCACGGAAATCTCATAACATCAGTTTGTGTTCTGTGAAGTTTTGCTTTATATTGTACTAGCGGCCCGGCCATACTTCGCAGGGTTTTTCCACTAGATAAAACATTGAGATTAAATTATAAAATTATGCAACTAATGTATTCAGCACATAAAGCTGCCGGAAGATTCTCAATCACGCTGTTCGGCAAATTATATAGAAAACCAAAGAGTACAACCAGCCGCATTTGTGGACTACGAGAAAGCCTTCGACTCCATCGAAATATGGGCAGTTCTGGCCTCTCTACAGCGGTGTCGAATTGACTGGCGCTACATCGAAGTGTTGAGATGTTTGTATCACTCTGCCACCATTACTGTCCAGACCCAGGATAAGAAAACCAGACCCATCCAACTGCTCAGAGGGGAGAAAGAGATATCCCCGAATGGCCATCCACCGAAGGCCGGTGGCGCAGACGTTACCTGCACCCTAATTGCGTAACACACGGTCAATCACAATCTGAATAATTTTGAAGGATATTGCAAATCCATTGCTTCATATGTTCGAAAAAGTTGTCTGCTCAACAACGTAAATAACGCAATGAATATTGGTGAACTGTCAGAATGAAATGTTAGTGTGTTACGCAATTACCCCGCTGGAGTAAAGAACGGTTATTGGCAAGCGGGACGCCCTCCGGCTAGATGGACCAACGACCTTAAGAAGGTGGCTGGATGCGTAAGACGGAGGAAACAGTGTGGTGGCTGCAGCCTGGGAGAGGCCCTATGTCCAGCAGTGGACTGCGATAGGCTGAGTTGATGATAGATGCTATGAGTTAACCCAAAAAAACAATAAAATGTTCACAAACTTTCTAGCTTCGAGCTGTTTGTTCTTCTCGGCGATGAAAGTGAGGCGCGCGTCGGCGTCGCGGTTGTAGTCCTCGAGGCGCGCGCTCTTCGCCTGCAGCGCTTGTAGCTCCGAGCGCAGCTCGTGGAACAGGTTTCTTAAGCTGTTCAACTCTTCGATTTCAGGCGCTAAGTATATTTGAAAAATGCTGTATGAGATTTCATATTAATTTGGAGAAACTAACGCTCTATTAGAAACTGTTCAGCCGAACCAGAAGCACTGTATTTAAGGACCACAATTTTGGTCAATAATGATGTTTATTTCTGTAAGTAGATCTAAGATACTTTTACACGAATTTGGTCAATATTTCCTAGCTGACTGATACCAGAAATACCGATACCAACTCAGAGGTCATGATCGGAAGTAGAATGTACAAATAGTAAGCATACAATGTTCGCTGAGTGGCGAGATGTGGTGTATGAAGTGCTGGTGCGCGGCGTGCACGACGCGCAGCGTGGCCTCCAGCGCCGACACGTCGCGCTCGCGCCGCCCGATGTCCGCGTCCAGCGCCGCGCCGCGCTCGCGCAGCTCCGCGCGCTCGGCCGCGAACTGTACGTAGGTTTACACACCTCTAAGGCCGCGTCGACACCGAACGTAACGATCGTCACAACCAGTAAGTCGGCGGCTGAACGTTGGTGTCAACGCGGCCTTATTATTAAGGCAATTATTGACGTGGAGATGTGTCCGTGGCCTCGGTTGAGTTTAAGCACGCTCGCGGTATGGGTGCTCGTACAGATCGGCTCGACGCAGAACGACTCATTATTTCACGCGCCGAGAAAAGCGAGCTTTACATGTTATGTTATTAATAGAACTTTAAAATCGCAAATATATTTAAAGTACCTGCAAAATACATATTTAAAGTATCTAGGAGAGAAATGTATTAAGTAACTAATAGGATGAAGTACCTTGATTTTGAAGAAAGTCACCGTGAGCTGCTGCCCAGAATCATCTCTACCCAGCGAGTCAATGAATATTTCGTATCTGAAAACATACATTTAAAATATCAAATCCGGAACTAACTTTTAGATAAAATAAACTAAGTAAGTTTCATAAAAAAACTAAGTTTTAGATAAAATAAAGAATGGAGAAAACGTCGTTTAGTACCTAATGTTTTCACCACTAAAATAACGAGTCAAATTTAATAATACTTGGAGTACTGGCCGCTCAGTACCCGCATTATTTCATCACAAAACATATTATAGTGGGTTTTTCCATCTTCAGAAAAAGCCCAGGGCCCAAATTTCAATAACAAATTTCCTATAACATGGAACTTAAATATAACCGGCGAAATGTGGCTATAATATGGTTAAACTTCTTCCATTCATCTGCATTCGGGGAACGCAGACGCGATGTTATCAGATGTCGTTTGAATCGTTCAAATCCTGGAACGTGACGTACAGGAAAGGACATTTTATCCTGTAAAATTCCTTTCAGGTGTGATATATATCCTGTGAAGGACCTCCAACCTCATACTCTGTCCGAGATGGGTTTATGACACCCGTAGCATCTTACCTTGACAACGTAACTAATATGGTATAGTCAAAACAACATCTATCAAATCCGTCGGGCCCCTGTCGACGGATAACGGATTAACGAACGCCCCCCTCCAGATATAAATCCTGGATCCGCCCTTGATGACACCCAATTTGGCGAAATTAATTAATATCTACGAGTGTAGTACATATTATAAATTAAAGTCGCTTTTCGTGTGTATGTGAAACCGCGTTGTTCTTTTAAACTATGCAATCGATTTTGATGCGATTTTCATCATTAACATAATTTAAAGAATTTATTCCGGAACCTTTTGATAAGTTGATCGATGCGTTGCTCCCGCTCTCGTATCTCGGAGCGCAGTTTGCCGCAGTCCTCGAACAGAGCGCGCTTCTGCACGCTGAACATTTCACGCCGCATGCTTATCTCCACTATACGCTCGTTCATCGCCTAGTGACGACCACATTGTAATGGCATTTAGTATAAAGGAAAAGAAGAAAAACAAGAAGAAAAGGGATAAACAATTAAACTACGTCAATTTGGAGTCCAATCAAAATCCAGTCTTACAGAGAGGTATAGCGTTACCTAGTAACTGGGTAGTGGGGGTCAGATAGGCAATTGTTCTATGTATAAATTGGCATCCATTTGCAATCGGTTAGATTGGAAGCCGACCCCAACAAAGTTCTAGGCTGATGAACCTTCCCGAAATCCAGCTTTAAAGCTACGGTTTCCGAGTTTTTTTTTCAAGAGAGCGGTGACCGCCACATGCGGCCTTAATGACCAATTACAGAGCGCTTTTTGACACCTCAAATCTTGGTGAAAATGACATATTTTATGACGTCCGTTATAAATAGAAGGAAACAATCCTAGGAAACCGTAGCTTAACAAACGAGGCGGGTCCATACGTTAAACGGTATTAGGAAAAGCTTTACCGATATGACCGAAGGCTCTGTTCAACAGAAAAAATATATAATTAAAAATATCAAAAGACGTCGGCCACTAAATAGTCAAAGACAAGCTGACTTCTCAAGCAGTCTAATGAAGTCCTGGTCTCCTCGGAGTACGGATTTGAGTGTATAACTTGTGAAATGTGGGTGTACTGTACATCTCTGCCCAGCCCTTCGAGGAAAACAGGCATCACGTTACCGTTATGTTCTTTAAAGATACGTACCGCATCGATCTGCAGCCGCTGCTCGTCCAGCCCGAAGGCGGCGTCGTCCAGGCGGGTCACAGCGCGCGCCGCGTGCGCCACACGCAGGCGCATGAGCGCCTCCTCCACGCGCATGCGCCGCCACTGCGAGCGCGAGCTCGCTAGCTCCTTCTCGCCGCCTTCCACGTTCAGCATCGCGGTTTTTAAACTACTTTGCTGTCACATAATACTGACGTTAAGTTATGTTAGCTCAACGGATAGGTAGTGTTTAAAAAGCATTTAGCAGTAATTTTTTCATGGAAAAATAAAGTTTTTTAAGACTCCGATGCTGTCTTGTTAAGGTCTTTTGACACTTTAAAGTCAAACACCAGTGCAGTCACTTACATGACAGCCGTTGGCCCGTTGTAAGCATTAGAATTTGTTTTATCAATACTGCTCTCAAAGCATCGTGAGGAAATCGGTATATTTTCAAGTGGGTTGACATCCTATTATTGGGAACATTATAGGCAATACGATATAGTAGATAGTCACCAGTTTGACGTGTTGGGCGCTGCGGGCCTCCACCTCGCGCGCCAGGCGCCGCATGTCGTCGTGCAGCTTGGCCGAGTGCCGCTCCAGCAGCGACACGCGCGCCGCGTGCCGCCCGCACACGTTCTTCATTCTAAATGCAGTACACACATCATACTTCATCGATAAACGTTACTTACGCAGCGTCTAGAGACCGCAGTACTTATAAAATTCGTGGCGCCGATAGTGTGTTGAGCGCTGTCATAAACGCCATTCAAAGCCACCACTTTGGGTCGGAGTACGACTAATCATAATCATTACCATTTATTGATTGCATTCCATATAGTAAAAAGATGAAGATACAAAGGCCTTAAAGCTACACGCACGCACGCACTAGGTTAAACGGTAACACGCTTAGTTTGTATGGAAGATGTTGACAATGCCACCTCTATCTTGCACTTTAAGCTCAGGTACGCATGGGCGGTTTAATATAGCGGCGATTTTAACCGCGCACTGCTTGATCAACGCACTGCTTGCACCAAGAATCGAAAATCTAAATATTCATAACACATCATTGTTCGTTATCTGTCCCTCTTTTCTATTTTACAATATTAAAATGTGAAATAATTGATAATTATTTAATTATTTTAAATATTATGTAACATTTATGATTATTTCTAATTTTAGTTTGACTTTGCCAATAATTTAATTTGTAAGAAATATTGAACTTGTGTGTTGTGTTTTGTCTTATTTTTGTTGTTTATAAATAATTTTTATTTAATGTTCATAATACTGTTAATTATGATCCAATTGATGATTGAAATAAACGAATTAAATTAAGTGTGTTTATATGACGCGCTTGGATGCGCTCTGTTGGATTCTCAATGTTCAGCCCAATGCAGGGAGTTGAAAATACCTTGCACTATAAAAATCGTCACGTTAAAAAATCGCCTGTGAGAACCTGGGCTTAGTTTAACAGTTTTGCGACGGTGACAGTAATAATATAATTAGTCGAAACAAAGTTTATCAATTTCGGCATAAGGGTTTTTTTTTACTGATTCCGGAAGACCGCTAATATTGTAAAGATGGCGAGAATCAGTCCAAGATGGCGGCTATAAAATACGAAAAATTCGGTATGGGTACGTTTTTCATCGTTTTTCAAGGATGCCCAATATCGATAATCAGCTTCATTCAGAAGTTAAGAAAATAAATTTAAAGTGTACAGCACCAAGTATAATTAGTTAGGAATTATTTTTCATAGTTTTTGAGGATGTCAGAAATTCTGTTAGACCGGAAGACTAACCACACATAGTAGGGAATTTCTAGGCCCATTATGACGATGTCGAAAAAGAGGTCAATTTCATATTCAAGATAGCGTACATAAAAAAAGCGAGTTTGTTTAGACGTGCACACGGATCACAATGGCGGAAATTATTATGTTGTTCCATACATTACCTGTCCTCTTTCTCAGCGAGCACAGCCGAGCACTCCCGCTCTGACTGTGCGCCTTCCATGTGCGACACTCGCGCGCCGATCGTCTCCACTTGGTAACACTACGACATAATACCTCAATCAAATAGGTTTCAGTGCACATCAAAATTACAACAAACCTATACGAGGGCTGCACTAAAAGTATCGGGAATGGAATATTTCCACTGTTCCTGTCATAATAAAATCTTTTTAATTGATAACTCCTTGGTTTTAAAAATCGAATATCATTTATTTATTTAAAAAAAGATTCTCGGTCTTGTCACAAGGTTTTGTCAAACTTGTTTAGTCGTTGAGAAAATGGAATTGACTCGAGGAATTCAAGAGCGATGATTTATTATGACTTTCGAAGTGGTTTAACACAAAAGCAGTGTGTTGACCGGATGATTTCTGCATTTGGTGATGAAGCCCCATCCAAAACCACAATTTATCGCTGGTTTGCTGAATTTCAACGTGGACGTGTCAAGCTCAGTGATGATCCCCGTCAAGGTCGTCCAAAGACTGCAGTCACCCAAGAAAACGTTGATGCTGTGCGTAAGCTGATTGAGGAAGATCGACATGTGACATACCGCGAAATTCAGGCAACTTTAGACATTGGCATGAGTCAAATACAAATAATCTTGCATGAACAATTAGGTGTAAAAAATTTGTTTTCCCGATGGATACCGCATTCGCTCTGTGAAGAGCAAAAAGCGGCTCGCGTTACTTGATGCATCAGAACTCTCGAAAGATTCCACGCAGGATCCTCAAATGCTGTATACAACATCGTATCAGGTGACGAATCCTGGATATACGCGTACGAATCCGAAACAAAAAACCAGTCACGAGTTTGGGTGTTCCAAAATGAGTTAAAGCCAAGAAAAATTGTTCGTTCACGGAGTGTTGCAAAAAAAATGGTGGCCACGTTTGTCTCCAAAACCGGCCATGTTACGACTATTCCTCTTGAGGGACAAAGAACGGTTAATGCAGAATGGTATGCTAGCATTTGTTTGCCACAGGTCGCTTCTGAACTCCGTAAAGAGAACTGCAACCGCCGCATCATCCTCCATCACGACAATGCGAGTTCTCACACCGCACACAGAACAAAAGAGTTTTTAGAGCAAGAAAACATAGAATTATTAGACCATCCGCCGTACAGCCCCGACCTAAGCCCTAATGATTTCTATACTTTCCCTAAAATAAAGAACAAATTACGTGGACAGAGATTTTCATCACCTGAAGAAGCTGTGGACGCCTACAAAACGGCCATTTTGGAGACCCCAACTTCCAAATGGAATGGTTGCTTCAATGATTGGTTCCATCGTATGGAAAAATGTGTCAGATTTCGCGGAGAATACTTCGAAAAGCAATAAATACATTTTTGAATAGTAATGTTGTATCACTTCCTTGATTCCCGAAATTTTCAGTGCTGCCCTCGTATTATAGTAGATATCAACGCATATTAATATTGACTGCGTCGATTAATACAGACTGACGTCTGTGAAATGTCGCCAGCTACAGTCCGGCCGGCGTCGGGGGAATGCGTTCGATTAGCGATGACGCTAGTAGAAAAAACAGAAAATGTATTGGGGTTGAAATAAGCTATCGACATGTCGCGTGATCATAGGTCATAGCGTAGTATCACAGTGAAGAGATTGTAGAAATAGAATCGCTCCGAAGCGAATGCCATTTGTCTAGGCCCTCTGACACCTGTCCTGTCAGTGTGTTAGTTTATAACAAGTTGCCAAAGTCGGTTACAGAACTTAGCGATGGAAAGTTCAAACGTGTCCTTATCAAAAAAGCATATTATAAGATAAGAGAAATAACTTCAAATTATGTGACATTATATAACTACAATTCTAATTTCAACTCTTTGTTAGCTTTTGTGAACAGGATATTAAATCAGATTTGTTACAATTGTTACAGTTGAAATGGCAACCATGTCATTTATTTTAAACAGGGTTTATTTTATTTTTCTTTTATTAGATTATTTTATATTATGTGAATGTGAGAATGTTGTAGTCCTTTTAGACTGTAGATTTGTAGACCATTGTCTACTCGTTAAGCAATGAAGGTACTTGTCCAGGCCTACACCGTCCTCCCATACCTATTAACAGTGTAATTTGAAAACATTGTAAAAGTCTATTATTTTTAAAAGAGTAGTTTCTTGCCTGCTCCATAGGAAACGACCAATTGGAACCATGCACCTAGCATCTGACGTTTCATAAGTGCCAATGTAGGTTTATGTGAAATAACTTATTATGACTAGGATTTGATTTTTATCAAAAATTTTACAAGCTTCACTTATTACTTTGATTTAAAATTTGCAACGTTGCTTGTCGATTCAACTTTAGTTTTACACGACAAAAAAAACGTGTGCGGCCTTAAGTTTACATGAAATAACATATTTTGATTTTGAATACGACAATTCTAGTCACTAATTAATATTAAATTCGCCAGTTTTTAAGAAACTGACAGATGTTAAGAACGCATTCTCCCGCCTGCCGACTGTATACGAGGGTGACACTAAAGTTCTTAGAAAATCAAAAACTGAACAAACTAGCAAGTTATTAGTTTTATTATATCTTTTAAAATAGTGTCCATTTACATCAATTCATACAAAATAGTGTACATTTACATCAATACATCGCATCCGACGGAACCACTGAGAAAAGCACTTTGACCACTCGTCCTTAAGGGTCTATTCGACGGCATTTTGAAACGCAGGTACTGCTTCCCGGCGTCCATAAAACGTTTTCCTCGAAGTTTTTCTTTTATTTTCGGAAATAAATAATAATCGCAAGGTTCGAGGTCGGGGCTATAAGGCGGGTGACCCAGTAAATTCCACGTCTGATGTCGCCAAGTAGTCGATTGTTTGCTTGGTGTGCGACGAGGCGTTGTCGTGGCGAAGGAGGATCCTACTGCGAGGTCGTTGCTCCCGAACTTTTTACAAGACAAGTGGCAAACAATTGTTAGTGTACCACTCCACAGTAACTGTTTTTCGATCCCCTGAAACAATTGTTGCGTAATGACCTGTCCTTTCGAAGAACGACGCCACCATCTTTTTTCCCACCCTTCGACCTCTTTATCTCTTTAGTTGGCATATCCTCAGAAGGAAACACCCAGACAGCAGACTGTCTCTTAGTTTCAGGATTATAACAAAAATTACAGCTTTCGTCAAAAGTAAGTATGTCGAACACAACATTTTAGTCACCTCCGTTAAATTTTTGAACCATTTCACGACACCAATCAACACGATTGAGTTTTTGGGCCTCTGTCAAATTATGAGGTATCCACAGAGCACAAAGACCGCTAAATGTTCATGGAGGATTTTGTGCACTTGACTCACATAGATGCCTAAGCATGTCCGAATCTGCTGATAAGTCACTCTTTTGTCAGTCTCTATCATACTCCGCACAACACTGATGTTATCTTTAGTCATCGCCGTAGAAGGCCGTCCCTCACGCAGATCATCGGTGAGATTAGTGCGACCACGTTTCAACTTATTAAACCAGTTGTAAACAGTGGCACGAGACGGGGCTTTATCGTGAAAGGTCAATCGGAGTATATCATAACTTTCTCGTTGACTTAAATGACATCGAAAGTAATAAAAATCATTGTACGTAACTTTTCTCGGGTTAAATTCATGCTGACGTGACACAGTCAATTTTCAATTTCCCGCCAAATCGTGTAAAAATTACAAATGAATACAATACATACACATTATTTAAGGCCACGATAAGACCGCCCATTGTATATTTTTTTGTTCTTTTTTTTGTTATGTCATTTTGTAGTGTAAATTATAGTATTTAAAAATAAATAAATAAATAATATTGGCAAAGAGTTCCAGTTTCAAAATTTGAACTTATTTTTTGATATTATAACGTTTAGTGGCCAGTTCTAAAAACTTTGAGTGTCGCCCGCGTATTAGTATGACCTAGTATTTTGTATACCTGTTTCTGTCTCCGAAGACGCACAGTACCTACCCGATAAATTGCAAATACTTAAACAGAATTAGGATGAAATTAGATAAGTCAACTGAGAAACAAGCCGTCATTTTCGGTCTCATAATTCATAAGAAATACGTTTTATTTGCATCTATTTATTTGAAACTCAAACAATTCCCAATTTATTTAGGTACTTACCTTAAAATTTTATTAAACACTCTATTGTAATGATTGCGCTTCTTATTGCGAATCTCAAATAATTCCCGTTTTGGGGTCCTAAAAATACGAAATAGCCAAGTCACTGCTACAAACATAGATGTAGCGTTGCGGGCTTGGTTACAGTTCTATCGTAACCTAACCGTATGGGGTACCCTAGCTTAGTTACTGCGACCAACAGTACGGAGAGGCCATAAAGATTTTTGAGGTTCATTAATTTTAAAAAAGCGTACATATGAGGATCAGTTAAATGTCTCCCCTTTTTTTATTACTTTATTATGTTTTGAGGACTAGTATTAGTAAAATTCTGAATTCGGTGTGCGATAAAATGTTACTTACAATGATATAGAGTGATTCTTTCTGAGACTGCGCCATTCTTTGTATGCCTTTCTGTTTGTATTCCAGCTTACTACACACCGCTTTGGAGGCTGTAGAACAAAACTTGTAGTTTACTAACTTATTTTATTTTATTCCTTCAGAAAAGTTAGAGCTCGGATACAGATAGTTAACTATTAGTGAAGGAAGGCCAATTAGGTAATCGACTTGTTTGTGTGTGTGTGCGTAATGTGAATGTGTTATAGTTATGGTATTGTATGTTTATTACGTTATCTATATGTTTTTATTGAAAGTTTAATGTGGATTTATATCTGCACAGTAAAGATTTCATTTTATTTCATTACAAGTTTTCACAGATAATATTAGAGTGGTACAAAACAAAACGAAGTAAGCCCACGTTCACACGGACGTAAAAATATTGCGGCGGTATATTATCGCGCACTGGATTTTCAACTCTCGGTGTTGAGCCGAGCGTTGAGAATCTAAGAGAGTGCATCCCAGCGTGTTAAAAAAAACACAGTCTTGGATTTCAACTCTTGGCGCTAAGCAGAGCGTTAAAAATACAGTGAGCGATAAAATCCCGCCAAGATTTTTTTATGTCCGTGCGTACGTGGGCTTACCTAATTTGTACGAAGATAACTAGTAAAGTAGGTGAGTTTTAGAACAATACTCATCTTTTTAAATAAGTATTTGATTTATACCTACTATTGTATTGAGGAATTGGGATCATCCTGTAAATACGTGTGTGAGTTTAAATAAATAAATTTAAATTTAAAACATAAGCGACTACAAACTGAAGCGTAGTTTTGCAAGTCAGTGGCTTTGTATTTAATTTTTTTGTTTGTTTTACCAGAGCCTATTTCGAGACCTTTGAAAAAGCTATGAATAATATTTCGGAGTTTCTAACAGACTGGTATTATTTTTAATCAGGCATTTTACTTTAGTTCATTACTTATTGATGTAATGTTTTTGACAAAACGCATCACACTGACGTCACACAAATCCTGCATCGCGCAATCAGAGTTTACCGCGCAGCTAGCATATGTACAACTTCCCGACATCAATCGTTGGGCAGTTGCCCACCAGATACGACATCCACCTGGTTGGAGGATCCTCCCTTTTCTAAAGAGTATGAGTGAACTTTACACCCTGTTCCTCATATCTCTTCATGTTTAAATACTGTAAGTACTACTTATTATTTTACTAAGAACCTTCAATTAGGATATGCACTCCACCTTATAGAATACGACGGAAACTTACAAGCGCGCCACCTTGTTGTGCTTGTTCTTGCAAATCTTTATATTTGAAATTAAAGTCGCACGTCGTGTCTTTCTGTGTAACCGTGTTGTTCTTTTAAATTACACAATGGATTTGAAATTCTCTAAATGCTGATGCCAATTAGAGAATTTATTCGGAAAGGTTTATTAATATAATCCGATTAACTTAGACATAGGACAGAAATCTCGATGTTTGACATGTCGTCATTTCAATTAGAACCAGGGGCGGGGGGTCTCAAGTAAATAATATTGTTTACCTTTAAGTTGCATATGAAATAATTTCTCTTCGTTCTGTAGCGCCTGTAGTTTCTGCTGTTCGTTGAAGGAGCAGTGCGTCGCGCGCTGTTGATTCGTCGTTATCTGATTGGCGTAGCGCTCTTCTTCCTAATTATTACATTAGAAGTATGAATTCATCTTAGACACAGAGCTATACAAATAAATAATACTTTGTGTATAAGCGGAACTGGGTGTATTATTCACCCGACGCTGTAGGATGGTCCCAGAATGGTGGTTGCCTGGGTTTCGGCACGAGTCAAGCTTCTGGCAAATAAGCCCCCAAAGTGCTACAGGTACAAGAGGGAGGGACACGTGGGAGTTCGATGCACCTCAGAGGTCGATTGCTGTGGTCTTTCATTCCGCTGTGGTCAGCCCGGTCATAAGGCCACCTCTTGTGATGCCGCGCCGCACGTAGTGTGTGCGGCATTGAACAGGTCGGCTGACCACCGGACGGGCGGCAAGGCAAGTGAGAAAATATCTACGCAGTGAATTTTTTTATATTTTTTTATTAGATATACCTGCCACTCTGTATAGGTGCGCCTCTGCCTCACACTCCGGGGAATACCGGCGTGATATTATGTTATGTTAATACTAAATACATACAGAAAATGAATATACTAGTTGGATTTCTTTGTCTATACTACTAAACTGTCAGTACACATAGCATGTCCACCATAGAAACGAGTATTGTCACCGGAAGAATAGATAAAATTACAGATGAATAAACGAAACCCGTCATTTTGTCTAACCTATCCGCAATTTTGTCTATTCTATCTGCAATTTTGTCTATTCTACCTGCAACTTTTGCTATTCTATCTGCAATTTTGTCTATTCTATCTGCAATTTTGTCTATTCTTCCGTCGGCAAAAGTTGGTCATGCTACACGTGCTGTTGTCAAAAGAAATAAATAATTAAGTAAGTAATGACTCATACATTTAGCATATCTTCAAGTTCCTTAACCCTCTTCTCTGATGATTTTGATTTGTCCAAGGATTCTGTCAACTTTTCTTTATGTTCTCTGATCTGAAAGTTATTAAGAATTAGTATTAATACTGAACATTAGTGTACATTCGTGGAAAGAAATCGTTAACCACCGTTTAGCTTTTATTTACGTGCATAAGGCTTATTATTTTTCTGACTATGATATGCCAAATAATATAAATAACACCGACTGGTTTAAGGATTCATTGCGGGGAAGGAAAGTATTTCTCTTAGTTCGTTTCGGTCTTTCTTCTCAGAGTAGTCAGTTAAGAAACACCAATCTCATCTAGTTTTAAAATATTAATAACAATATTGTAATAATAAAAATTTAATGGATAATACGGTCCCTAATTGGGAAGCCAAATGTAATATTAAAAATTAAAAGAATAGGTGTGTGTGTGTGTGATCTCCTAAAAAAAAGTATGTTATTGTAAGAAATTAAATTTCGGGCGCCGTGGAGCGACACACTATTAATAGATAGCCAGATAAATAAAGTTGGAGAGATTGGACCATTAATCTTAGGATGGGGGCCTGTGGATGTCAATGGTGATTAAAAGACTCACTACCTTGAACGTTCCCAGTTTATTGTACCTTTAGCCTAATGTATACTATTATATTAATATAAAGTTTACTTGCTATATCATCATTGCATCTTTGTAACTTTAAATTCGCAGCTGAAGGCTGTTATGTTCTATAGAAAAAAAAGATATAAAAAATATGTAACTTGAAGCTTGACCCCGAGAGCCGGAAGGTGGTACCTCTCAGGTAATCAGCCCCCGTGGAAGGCCAGTAGAAATTTATTTGAAGTAAAGGTGGAATAAGCACCCACAGTTGTAGGCTGTGGACAAAAAGGAACTCTGAGATGTGTTTTCACTCCGAACTCGGACACGCGGGGACGCATCGACCAACGAAAAACTTACCGCTTATTCCAGGTATATAAACTCGCGTCTCCCTCGGTGTACCGTGAAGATATTTGGTATAAGAGACGTAGGGAGGCGACGAGGAAACCTGCGAAAAACCGTAAGATGGTCACAAACGAACCGCCATCGTCGAAGGAAATTTTCTCTCGAAAAGAGCAACTTACCAAAAATCGGATCGAAATATCCACCGGGACCATTCCACGGGTCCTTTGGTTTAGGATTAGGGCATTAAAGCGCCACTATAAACTAGATTAGTTACGATTCCATTCAGGAAAAATCAAGAGACATGTCACTTGACCAACAAAGATCGCAAAAGTGAAGTCCAATTTTGACGTCCAAAAATGTCATACGAAATGTATCACAGATAAAAAAAATAAAATTAAGAAATCGTTCCGAAATCGACTACAATCATCAATACATGTAACGGTGTAAAAAAACTCGTTACATTACATCCCTCCCCGAAAAAAATAAAAGAAAGCAATTTCTTTTATGCCAAAAAAACAACGATCAAGGTAAAACGAACAGTTTCCCAAAAAAACAGGAAATATAAACAGCGTGTATACAAACAACACTTACAGGTGCAGACTAAATACTAGCACAACCGACCCATAATGTCAAAAGAACCACAAGAGTACAGTTAAGCACCTTCGCCACTGACTAACAAGTTAAATCCGAGTTCTACTATAGAATCAGTTAAGTGCAGCAGTCGCTTAACACTGTAAAACAATACAACAGAACTATACCCAATTGAGTGCGGTTGGGCACCATCGCCACCGACTAACAAGTATAAAATTCTAAAAAGACAAAAAAATACCAATACAAATTCGGTTAGGCACTATAGCCGCCGACTAGCAAGTATAAAGCTTTACAAACAAACAAAAAAAATACTAATAAGAGTTCGGTTAGGCACCATAGCCGCCGACTAGCAAGTATATGTTTAATGTAACAGGATAAAAAGAATATTAATTCGAGTACAGTTAAGCGCAAAGGCCGCTGTTTAACGAGATTAATCCAAAAAATTATATATGAGTGCAGTTAGGCACCATCGCCACTGACTAGCAGGAACAAATTATAACTGTGAGAAACAGTATAGGAACCTTCACATCTCTAAAGATGCAAAGAAAAAAGATGTTGTGATCGGCTCAACTCCACCAACTTTCCGGGCACAAACAAAAAAATGTTGTGATCGGCTCAACTCCACCAACTTTCCGGGCACAAACAAAAAAAAATGTTGTGATCGGCTCAACTCCACCAACTTTCCGGGCACAAACAAAAAAGAAATCACTGTGATCTTCCTAAGTGCACCGCGAAATATTCCGGGTGACAGAGTCACTATAGGAGCACAATGATAAAAAAAATAGGTAAACCTCTACAAGTGTAAACAAAACGTACAAAGGTAGTAGGCACCAATTCAGGAATTGCATGCAAAAATTTACAAAGGAAAATTGCATACAAGACTGTTTAAAAAAAAATATATATGATAATAATAGTATAATAATAAGATCTTTCGATATGGAAAATGTATCTGTGTGGGTTGAAGAAGTTTATAAAAATGTCCTAAGTTGTAATTTAGAATGTTAAATCAAGATTTAATAAATTTTATAAGAAGTTACCTAACATACATCTTCATTCAAATCACCGATAACCTATCATCCATCCCATCGTGCATCACACTATCAAAAGTGACCTTCAAACAAAATCATCAAAATCAAGATTAATAATGGGAAACCTAATTAAAATTTAATTATATCCTTAACATGATAACGACCAGTCGTTCCCTTATTAAGGTCTTTCAGAATATAAACATTATCAGAGATCTTTTCAATAATTTTACATTTAATAAACTTAGGAGCAAGTTTTGCCGAAAAATAAGTAGGTGCATGAGATTGAACGAAACTTCTTCTCCACACGACATCACCCACATCAAAAGAAATGACTTTGCGACCTTTGTTATAATAGCGAGCATTACGCTGATAAGCTTTTAATAAATGAGTTTGCACTTTAACAAAAATATTACTAAGTGAATTGAGAGAATCGGCATAGTGAACTCTATTGGAAATTTCCAGTTCATCTATGTTATCGATAGAATTACTAAAACGATGTAAAGAAGCATCAAAAATAAGTTCTCTACCAAACATCAAAAAATTAGGTGTGAAATCTGTGGCCAGATTAACACTATTATTCAAAGCTAGTTGAATATTAGGTAAATATTTAGATCAAGTTCTATGATCATCTTTGACAAAACAAGCTATGCAAGTTTCAACAGTTTTATTATATCTCTCAACAGTATTATTTTGAGGCGTGTATAAAGTATTATAAAATATTTTAATAATGTTAAAACCCTTCAAAAACTCTACAAAATGTTTAGAAGTGAATTGTGTACCATTATCACAAACAATTATTTTGGGACAACCAAATTTAAGAAATATTTCTTTTTCAAAAAGTTTATTTATTACTCTAGTAGTAGCATTTATCATAGGAAAAATCCAGCAGTATTTAGTGAAAACATCAACAACTGAAAGAATATATTTATGTCCAGAATAAGATTTAGGCAATATACCTATAATGTCTACTGAAAGCATCAACATAGGACGATCAACTTTTTTAGGGTTAACCATAATACCAAAAGGAGGTTGAGTGGTATGTTTATAAGCTTTACAAGTATCACAAGCAAGAATATATTTTTGAACATCATTAAACATCCCTTTCCAAAAATAGTGTTGTTTTAATTTATTTAAAGTTTTATGAATACCTAAGTGTCCAGAATTAATATCATCATGATTAGAACGAATTGTATCTAATATGTGTTCTTTAGGAATAACTATCTTCCAATTAAGATTACTATTGGGATCAAACTTACTTTTACAAAACTTATATAAGGCTTTATTTTCTACTCTAAAGTTCTTATATCTGCAAGGAGACTTTTGACAATTAACAAATACCTTTTTATACCAAGGATCATAAATATCATCATCGGGTAAGACTAAATTATTTTCAGAGATTCCTATAGCAGCTATTTCAATACGAGACAAAGCGTCTGGGACTAAATGTAAAGAACCTTTTTTATGAACTATATCAAAAGTAAATTGAGAAATTCTAGCAGCCCAACGTGCTAAGCGTCCACTAGGATTGCTAAGACCTAAAAGCCAAATCGAATCTTAACCAAAAAGCAAAATCTAAAATGAAATCAAGTTGAAAAGAAGGGATAATATGAAAATTAAACTTTTTAGTTAAATTATCACAAGTTACAGGTAATTCAGTGATACCAATAATTATAAGCTTTACTAAAAACAGAATTTATTTTATAACCTAACTGTAAAAATTGTCATGACTATTTGAACCCAAAATACAACTATTTGAACCAACTAACAAAATTTCTTCAAAATGTTGTATAAAATATTCTTCAACTTCAGTAATAAATTCTCCAATACAAGATAACCAAAGCATTCATAGAATTAAAAGAAGGCAGAGCGTGCAAAGCAAAAGCTGAGGAAGAGTGTGCAATCCTTTCATTATGATCAAAAGGGTGTGGTACTTCTGTCAAATTAATCATGTCCGGAGCAGTTTGTGCAACATTAGGATCTGCGCAAGCGCCATCAGATTCTATGTGGTCTTTAGCAATAGGCGGAAAAGACTGGTCTTCATTAGCCATCATGAATAAACTAAACGAAAATTGATGAGCAAAGCAAGATGTAAATTTAAAAAAAAGAGAAATATTTGAGGGTAAGTGTAAAATATTTTCTAAGTTTTTTTGTTTTGATGAAACTATCAAGTAAAAAGATGCAATAATAATTTACAGGATAAGTTTAAACTACTTAAAGTAAGGTTACTAAGTTAAACCAAAGTTTACTTAAGATTAAATATGAAACAAAAACTTCCAAAGTTGTAAAATACTTGAGGTTAAAAAGATATGTTCAAAGTTTGTTTTGATGAAAATTTCAAGTTTAAAAAATGCAGTAACAATTTACAAGATCAATTCAAGTTACTAAAAGTAAGATTACTTAGTTAAACTAAAGTTTGCTTTAGATTAAATATGAAACAAAGTTTCACCGCACTTAATTTACACTGTTGAGACACTTAGATAAAACAAACTGTCTTACCATACAAAATGTTGGTTTTGTAAGAGAAAAGAAGTAATGCTGTAACCATAAACATTAAACATACACAATAGTACAAAATACAATAATGTTAGTAGAAAATACTGTTTACTTAAAAGCAAACATCCAAAGAATTTAAGTTTTTAAATTACAACATTGTACAATAATGTGTTACTACAAAATATCAAGATGCAATGAATCAATAACAAAATAAGTAAGCTAAATTCAAGTCCCTGTTCGCTTGAGCGACAAATGTAATAATAAAAATTTAATGGATAATACGGTCCCTAATTGGGAAGCCAAATGTAATATTAAAAATTAAAAGAATAGGTGTGTGTGTGTGTGATCTCCTAAAAAAAAGTATGTTATTGTAAGAAATTAAATTTCGGGCGCCGTGGAGCGACACACTATTAATAGATAGCCAGATAAATAAAGTTGGAGAGATTGGACCATTAATCTTAGGATGGGGGCCTGTGGATGTCAATGGTGATTAAAAGACTCACTACCTTGAACGTTCCCAGTTTATTGTACCTTTAGCCTAATGTATACTATTATATTAATATAAAGTTTACTTGCTATATCATCATTGCATCTTTGTAACTTTAAATTCGCAGCTGAAGGCTGTTATGTTCTATAGAAAAAAAAGATATAAAAAATATGTAACTTGAAGCTTGACCCCGAGAGCCGGAAGGTGGTACCTCTCAGGTAATCAGCCCCCGTGGAAGGCCAGTAGAAATTTATTTGAAGTAAAGGTGGAATAAGCACCCACAGTTGTAGGCTGTGGACAAAAAGGAACTCTGAGATGTGTTTTCACTCCGAACTCGGACACGCGGGGACGCATCGACCAACGAAAAACTTACCGCTTATTCCAGGTATATAAACTCGCGTCTCCCTCGGTGTACCGTGAAGATATTTGGTATAAGAGACGTAGGGAGGCGACGAGGAAACCTGCGAAAAACCGTAAGATGGTCACAAACGAACCGCCATCGTCGAAGGAAATTTTCTCTCGAAAAGAGCAACTTACCAAAAATCGGATCGAAATATCCACCGGGACCATTCCACGGGTCCTTTGGTTTAGGATTAGGGCATTAAAGCGCCACTATAAACTAGATTAGTTACGATTCCATTCAGGAAAAATCAAGAGACATGTCACTTGACCAACAAAGATCGCAAAAGTGAAGTCCAATTTTGACGTCCAAAAATGTCATACGAAATGTATCACAGATAAAAAAAATAAAATTAAGAAATCGTTCCGAAATCGACTACAATCATCAATACATGTAACGGTGTAAAAAAACTCGTTACAATATTTAAATTTTGCCAAGAACAATTGTGTTCTATTAACCAACTAACAGAAATAAATATCATTTATGATGATTAAAAATTGCGTAACCTTTTCGTTCTGCGACTGTACAAAGACGATTATCAGAGTGCTAGTGGAAGTAGGAGTTTTTTAAAGTGTGATATTGAGTAAGCTACCTTGTTTTCAGTAGCCCGCAGCATTGTGTCCTTGCGGAACTGCTCGTCCATGATAGATCGGTTCTCGCAGTGCAGCCTCTCCAGCACATTGCGCATATTACTCAGTTCTCGCTGAAGACTTTGAGCCTGGAACACACAACACCGTATTATATTACATACAAGAAACACTAAATTCAAGAAGTACGGGAACTTATCTGACTATCAATCTTTCATTACACTCTGTCAACGGGCTAAAGACCTGGAGAAGGATATGTTTGACAATTACATAGCTCAAATAGAATCTGACTTATGTGACAATCCACGGGCCTTTTGGGGGTACGTTAAGTCTAAAAAACAATGTTGTTCTTACCCTTCAGTGACGCAATTTGGCCAGGTAAGTGATGGTGACGTAATTTGTGACATGCTCGGTAATTTAAAAAATTAAGTAAGACAGTTATTATGCATTTTAGCCAGCGTTTATTGACATTTTCCAATCTTGACATAACATATAATAATATAACAATTGACACGGTTAATACAACGAAGTTTCTGGGACTAATTATTGACCGGCAATTAAATTGGCAGGACCACATAGATTCTCTGAGTAAGAGAATTAGTAGTAGTGCCTATGCATTATACTTGCTGTCACGTAATGTCAATAGGGAAGCGTTATTAACAGCTTACTATGGTCTGGCCGAATCCGTTCTCAGATATGGTGTTATTTTTTGGGGTAACTCGACTAATAGAGAAGTAGCATTTAAAGCACAGAAGAGATGCCTTAGAGCAATGTTTCATTTGAAAACTACGGACAGCTGCAAACCCTATTTTAATATGTATAAAATTTTGACATTGCCATCCTTGTATATCCTTGAAACCGTTATGTTTGTCAGGAACAATCCTAAACTATTCCCGCGCAGAGCAGATCGGTTTCCCAGGAACAGGCGTGACCAAACCCAACTATGTGTACCTCCCTGTAGGACTGCACATATGCGTAAACGTATTTTTCGTATGGCACCAACTGTTTACAATAAGTTGACTAAAAGTTGGAAGGAGCTTAACTCTGTTCACTTGAAAAGCAAACTGAAGACATATTTAGTAAATAAAGCATACTATAGCATTAACGAGTTCCTAGAGGAAAGATTTGTATTGACATAGTAGCTTATTTGAGTTGATTATTAATTGTTTGTGTTTGTTAATTTACAATGGAATAGTTTAATTATTTTTTGGATCTTTTTATTCCTTTTTTTTGACACGATTTTTGAAATTTTTAATTTATTACTATTACTCCTTAATTACCTAATTTATTGTTACTTTTATTATTTTTTGTTGGCATGATTATTGTTATTTTAAATGTATTGCAATATTACTATTACTCTTTAATTACTTAATTTATTGTTATTTTTATTATTTGAAAGAGAATGTTTTAAATTGTAATAGTTTCTTGACATTTGCACGTCACATCATGTGGCAAACATGTCTGTACCCAATAATGTTGTTACCATCTTGCATGCATGTATTTTCTTGTATGTATGACACATGTTTAAGCAAATAAATATTATCTTATCTTATCTTATCATATTATGCACAAATAACTTGATTTACTTTCTTTACGCATACAAAGCCATTCCTTCGTGCACGTTAGTTTACCTAAAGCCTTTTGAAGTGCATCCATCGACTGTGAACAAACCCAATAATACCTACCCCAGTCTATCTCTCTCCCAGTCTGTCCATTGAATCTATATGTAAATAGTGAGTGTTTATGTCCGCTAATCTGTTTGTTCAGACGACGCCTTGCAGGCTGTGGTCGATTGAACCCGGCTTTATTAGCGGTGGACGTAATAAACATTGGCCTTTAGATTCTCATGAGGTGTTGTTTAAAGGTCTTTTGTATGTTTTAGGTGGAAGCGGATTATTTTATGACGTCTTATGAAAAAGATAAATGGTAAAAGTTCTATACAAGCTAATAATTAACTGATTTAAGGCAAGGTTACAGAAGTTTTTAATGTTCTTAAACGTCTTAAAATAATTTTTTCGAAGGAACCAATGACGACACACACGATATAAGTCAAGTGGAAATACGGCTAAGTTAGGTGTGTAGGCTGCTAAAACAAGTGGATTTAAACAAACTCAACTGCGCCAAGAATCTTTCTAAGCCTCTTTCCATCCTGTTTTAAAAGTCGCTTGCTACTCGTGATGCCTTAGATATGGAAGTTGGCATATACAACCTGTTTTTTTATATCCCATAACTCTAGGGTAAACGCCCTTACATGAAACAACGTCGCATTTTCTTAGCTTTAATTAAATATGAATGATTTGTTATGAAATATGAATGAATGTTTGAAAAACATGAATTACTCGTATTTGTCAATGAAACTTAGATACCTAGACACATCGAGGGTACGTAGCAAAATTACACGTGTAAACAAAATTAGGTAGGTTAACTTTATAAGATATTTTAGTTTCATAAAATTCAGCTTAAAGTGTTTTTAAAGGACGCAACCAAGACAACGCTAGGATGATGGATACTATAATTTAAAATAACTTAAGTGAAAACAAACTGGCCTAAATGTTATCAATTCATTGTTGCTGATAATTTTACCTGTCTACCCAAATATATCAAAATATGCCATCGTTAGATATTAAGTTGAAAATTGATTGCGGGGATTTGACAGATTTGAGTAAGTTGATGTGTTGTGTGTGTGTTTTATGGGTTTAGGGTATGATAAATAAACGCCCGCCTTACTGACCAGGACCAACAAACATTTCTTCCACTGAATGGGAAACTGGCCCTGCTCGAGGCACGCTGAATAGAGTCCTCTTAGTCGGGCTCTGTGGCAGTGGCGCCCTCACGGATCCCCGTCTAGTGTCGCCAACAACTCTTCCCTACCTCGCGTCGTAGCCTCGCCGATGGCCAGTTTCAGAATAATCTTCGCCGCGCGGTACACCTCGTACCGCGCAGCTTCTTACCTAACCACCACGCACGTGGTGCGAAGCTGCGCGATCATGGCAGTCCAAGAGTACACTTGGGTCCTAGCGGACGGTTTGCGGAACCGGGGCGTAGACGCATCGCAGATTAGCGTGATCGCCCCGCAGAACCAGAGAGCCTCTGTTTCGACGTCAACGGGTCCGTCCGTCACCGACTCCCTGTTCCAGAACTGGATAAGATAGGCCTCCTCGAGAGCCTCCCTGGTCAAATCGCTTGAGCGCCCAGCGTGGACCGTCCCTTCGGGGGGACAAATAAATACCGTGTAAGATGCTTATCTATTACAGGCAGACTTTATTTAAAAAAAAAGATTAATACATAAATAAATAATATAGAAGTACCCCAAGCATGGGTCACACGACTAGTTGGAATATATCTTGACAAAAGGCTTACGTGAAGACACAACATAATATATACCAAGCGGAAAGCCCTAGGGCAAAAACTCCATACTTACACTGGATGTTCAACAAAAAGTCCCAAATGTCTCTGGAAAGCAAACTACTTCTATACAAATGTATTTTGGTGCTATGGTATCCAGCTTTGGGGAAATGTAAGTCCAACATCAAAATCCTTCCAAAGATTTCAATCAATAACACTGCTACAGATAGTAAATGCTCCAAACTGTCAAAAAGGAAATCAAAGCTAATATTACCACATACTCAACCAGATTAAGAGTTCACCCAAATAAATTGGCAATTAATGTCAAACCCACTCGGGGCTGGCTGGATTGCTCTAGCGCGAATGTATAAATACATCCGTGGTGGGAAGACCCAGACTGGTGACGTGGTGGGGTCTCCTTCTCTTGCCACCGAGCTGCTGGGCAGGTTGTTTTTTGTCGACTAGAATGGTCGATCCCGCACCCGGAGCATCTTGTAGAAGATCCCGGGCGACCAACTACACCTCTTTGCCGCTCTCTCCAGCGCACCCAGCTGCTGACTCAGCGCCCACAACCCAGGCGGCGACAGCACCAGCCGCGACGAACGCCCCAACTATAAACACAACTCCAGCCGCGATCCACGCGCCTACACCCACTACGCAGTGTATGCCATGCCTCCCATGAGCCTTTGGCAACAGAGCATCGTGCGTAACAGCATCACAAACCCAGATGAAGATCAAGACCGACACAGAGAGGGGCGGGAAAGGGTGACGAGCCTGGCTGCTCTGCGACTGCTGAAGAAGTGTGGGAGAACATGGTTCGGGAGGGGAATGTAGGCGACCGAAAGCAGGACTGCGAAAGCACTAGCCAGCGCGAAGTCCGAACGGACGTCGAAGGCGGCCAGCCAGCAAAGTGGCCGGACAAGGAACCACGCGGGCAGGGCAAGTATGCGAAGAGGAAACCCAGCGCGAAAACCCCCGAACGCGACAGAGTCTACCGGTGCCGCCAGTCGACCCCAAAACTCTGACAGAACCCACGACTGACCTCGACCCAGACAGCACATGGGCAAGCGATCTAGAGCCTCACACACACAGGCGCAACCGGCAGATAACACCTTGCCAAGCACCTCTAAACCGCAGCCTGGACCAAGTGGTACAGGGCCGGCGAAGAGGGAGCGCCCTAACGACACGACCGAGCACGCTCCAGGGGGACACGAAACACATGAGGATCAACTCCGCTCAAGGGGAGCAGTGAACTTATGCGCAAAACAAGAAGGACATAAATTGGCGGATGGCTACATCTGTTTTCCTTCCAGAGAACTGACTAGGGAAGAGGCAAAGCTCATAAAGACAGGCCTCGAAGATCACTAATGGACACAGACTCGACGACAACACTTCCGCGGATGCGGAAGGCACGGTGCAGATGTGTGTGTGAGGATGACAATGTCCTGACTTGGTAGACCCAAAAGGCACTCAAAATAAGACTTCCTAACACTGACCTCACACTAACGGTACCGAGACAATCCGACGTGCCCACCCGTGTCCGAGCGTCGCTACACGTCCCTCGTTACAGATGCGACGAGGCCAGGCTCTAAAGTGTTCTGATTCGTCCGAACACTGGGTATGATATCGCCAGGTGGTCACTGTACAGGGCAACTACCGTCGGCAGCGGCAACTGAGGGACTTTTTTGACCCCGGGTGCGCCACCGGAGGAAGCTGCAAAGGTCCTGGCCCGGAAGCGACGAATATCGTACCTTTTGCGGTCGATATACGTACGCATCTGGCCCACTACCCAGCCCGCGCGCACAAGACCGACAGCACGATCGTGAAAGCGACAGGGCCGACACCGACACAGACGATCGACTCGGGCCATGACCACCTCAAGGAGGTCATGACCCGAGCGGCAATAGCTGAAGAAGAGGACACGATACCGCCCGAATCACCTGATTAGAACGAGCAGCTTCTAGCCTCGTCGCCGGGCGACGACACGACGACCAGGTCAGAGTGGAGGAAGTGAGACTGTCCGATGGGTCCATCCCCAACTAACTCCACCCCACCGCCGTCATCGCCCCTCAACACCAACATCAACATCATACAGACCAACCTCCAGCATAGCCAGACGACTTGCTTACGCAGGGCACTGTAGTATATGCGGCCTCGGTAATATCGGAAGTAAGCATAAAAGCTCAACACACACAGTGCAGTCATACCAAGGACCTGCGCCTACATACCCAAAGATATGCCTACCACACTGTGTAGAATGGTAGGGATATCTTTGGGTATTATTATCATTGGGTACTCAATACTGTTCCAGAGACCTGACAGCTGTCAGGTTCCAGACCGAAGGTAACGATCCAGACGTTATACTAGCCTCGGTTTACATTCCAGGCGAGGACGTGAACTGCCCGCCGAAAGAGATGGCCGACCTAGTACAGTGCTGCGAGCGCGCCAAACTAGGCCTGATCATCTGCACTGACTCGAATGCCCATCACCCGCTCTGGGGCAGCGACGCATCGAACGCCAGAGGAGAGGTACAATCCACCTATTTATTCTCTTCTAACCTTTATATTGTAAACCGAGGATCTGAACCCACTTGGGTCACAGTCCGAGGACAAACAGTCATAGACTTAACGCTTGGTACAGAAAACGCCACAAACATCATCACAAACTGACACGTATTGGACGAGCCTTCTTTCTCAGACCATAGAAGGATCCGCTTTACACTAACAACCAACACAAGGAAACCAGTAGCAAAGCGAAACCAGCGGCGCACCTATCACAGGTAACCTTAAGAGACCCTGCACAGCATAAATACACCGTAACAATACTATCAGAATACATAAACAAAGCGTACCATGCTGCAAACTAAGGGTGCCTAAAACCAACAGCAAAGAAACCCCTGGTGGAACATTGAACTCGAAAAACTCAGAAACGCACTACGTAAGCAATTCAACAGAGTCAATAACCCTAGACTCCCGGACGACTGGGAGCAATACAAAGAGACCCAACACACATACAAAAAGCAAATCAGAACTGCCATAAGGATAGCGTGGCGGATCAAAATCAAAAGGCATTTATTCAAATTAGGCTGAGAATCAGCACTTTTCGAACGTCAAAATTTTATAAGACAGTCCCCCAAAACGCCCGCCCTTCACCACTTCCTAGTGCTTTAGCTGGGAAGAAGAAGTGGCGCAACAAACTCCCCAGCAGTGTCTGTTCGGTTAGAAGAACTGGATTATATACAATTATAAGTAATTACCAAAACATTAAATTAAATTTATTGCCATACGTCAGCTAGCCACACCAATACAAAAAAAAACTTTTGTGAATCCATTGAGACCAACCATGAAGCCGCAAGGATAAAGAAAATCCTTTTAACTGATCAGGACAGGACCCTTGGCGCGCTGTAAAAACCTGACGAGACTCGACACTGAGCGGGTGTATTACCAATATGCTCAAATTCAGAGCCGTACAAGTCACAGTGAATGACACTACAAGGGCCATTGTGGCGAAGGGCTTCCCGCAAGGGGGCGTCCTTTCACCACTTCTATGGAACCTAGTTGTAGAGAGCTAACATCAAAACGCTCAATGATAAAGTCTACTTTACCGTAGGCTACGCCGATGAATTAACCATAATAATAAATGGTATCCACGAAAATGCCCTATGCAACCTCATGCGCCAAGCCCTGACACCAACTATCAGTAAATCCTTCAAAAACCGAACTGATTATTTTCACAAAGAAGAGAAAACCGACGACTCTACAACTTCCACGACTCTTTGATACCACCCTAAGCCGATCAACCAAAACCAAGTACCTGGACATTTTTGGAAAACAGCTGAACAAAACACACCAAATACACAGACACGCATATATTTTTGTGGCAGTGCAAGCGAATGCTTGGCAGGCAGAAATCCGACCAAATAAAACATTCGGCTCACTAGTGTGCTGGTGCCTACGCTTAGGTATGCAAGTGAATGTTGGGTGTGGCAAAAGAAGCATGAAAGCACAATAAATGCTGTGGAAATGCGTTCCTTGCGGAGCATGAGTGGTGACTTTGAATGATAGGCCGAGGAATGATGTGATAAGGCAACGGTGTGGTTTAAAAGAAGATGTAGTGACATAAATTGAAAAGAGTATGCTTAGATGTTTTGGTCATTTTGAGCAGATGAATGAAAGGAGACTAACAAAAGGGACGCCCTAGGAAGACATATAGTGACCTTATTGATGATGTTCTTCAGAAAGGTCAGGTGCATAGTACTCGCAACCGGCGTATCGTGTATAACCAGATTTATGAACGTAAACGAGGCAAAAGGAGTTTGTAAGGATCGTAGCAGGTAGCGTTCTGTGGTTTCTGCCTAACCCCATGGGAAGAAGGCGTGTGTGTATGTATGTATGACAGACCTGAGCAAAACCCAAAAGACCTCGAAAAACTGCAGCGGTTCGCTTGTGTAGCACTCACTATCTGTGTGAGAACTACACCTACTGCTGCCCTACAGGCAATCTCTCTCTCTCATCGTGTGGGAGGAGGAAGCCCTGGAAGCCTTCAGGCTCTATATGTCAGGAACCCTAAGCAAAGACTCAGAATCAAGCACACACATATCAAAGACGATGCGATCAAATGGCTACTTTTAAAAGCACTACGACATAATACTAAAAGAGGAAGACTGTGACTACTCAGGCCCGAACGAGCTGAGGGTATACACTGACGGATCAAAGACCGGCTCCGGTTCCGGACTCGGTCTTTGGTCCGTCAGTGTATAGTTTTCTCACACGACCGTAACATAAACATATACAGTCCGCTAGGAATGTTCAATACCGTCTACCAGGCATCATCTGTGTGGGCATCATAAAAGCGGTGTATGCCATAGTAGTCAGGAGAGTTACGGACACCGTATACGTATATTCTCCGAACGTGCCTCAGTCCTCCAATACCTAGGGCAAAAATATATCACCTCGAGCCTAACACTAGAATGTCACAATGCACTAGAACGAGTAACGGTATCTAACTGCAATACAGGGACACTGCGATGGCTAAAAGGACATACCGAATCACTAGGTACTGACGCAGCGGATGAACTGGCTAGAAGAACATATAGCTCAGCGGTCTGCGGACCTAAACCAATCATACCCATCCCCTACAACGGTCCATATGCAGTTGGCTACAGGAGTCCACTCACACCCAAAAGAAGAGCTGGTGGACCTCAACAACGGGCTGCAGGCAGTCCAGGGAAGCTACGCCATCCTTAGATGGCAAGCTAACCAGACGTTTATTACCTGGACCTGAATAGGCCTGGACAGGAATAGCCTGCGCCTAGTGACGGCGACCATCACAGGTCACTGCTCGCTAAACAAACACTTTTACACAATATGTATAACGGACAGTCCTCTGTGCAGGGCTTGCATGGAGGCGGAGGAAATCATCGCAAATGTGCTCTTTGAGTGCACAGGCGTTACCCAGATTAGGACAGAAACCCTCGGGGCACCCAGATCTTACACAGATGTTCTTAATAGAGCAGGGGATTTGATCAACTTCTGGAAGGAGGTGGGCTAGCTGGTTGGAGTAACCACTGACGGCCGCCATGGCCTACGCACAACGGCCCACTTGAAGAACTAAGTACTGAAACCAAATACTATAACATAGAACATAGAATTTCAAACCCAGTTACCTTCACAAGACTGAAAAAAGGGCATTCAAAGACTTACTTACAACCACCACGAATGGGCTGTATCATCGATCGTCCCAGGAAAGATAGCATTAAAAAGAATAAGTAAAAAAAAAAAAACATTCGCACAAATCCGACAGGTTGTTTTTATCGATGTTACTCAGTTTGATATTGTTTTTGTTATATACGACAGATACCATGTGTTTCTACACGTTTTCAAACTTAAATGAGCATTGGTGTCAATATCTGTACCTATGCCTAAGTACCTATGGTACCTATGCACAAAGTATGAAAATCCTGAAAATACAGAAACAAGTTTGTATCCGTAGATTTCGTCATGATTATGGTTATGGGTCTTTTCACATCCTGTATACTATGGATGAGTAATCTAGATATTATCTGTGTAGTAATAAGTTAAGGTGCTCACCTCGCTGTCAAGCGAAACATTAATCTCCAGCAGTCGTTGGTAAGACATGCGGATCTGACCGAGCTGATTAGCGAGCCCCATGTTCTCAAGTAAAGCGTCGTTGTTGTTCCCGCGCTGTTGATCGCAGAACGCTTGTTGTTCGCGGCAGTTCTCAGCAAGGTTGTTTGATTCTTTCTCCAATACTGCATAGTCCTGGAACACAACATTTTTATAAAAAATAAGGTTTATCTATGAATACACGAAATATTTTAATAGCTGGTACAAAATCTACAGAAACCATTTTTTTGTTTTTGTTTCACATAAATTTATGTAGTTTAAAACATCCATTACGCTAGTTTCTCCGTAATATTTACTGTCATTGAAGCGGGCGGCGCCATGGCGGCGCGCTAACCGCTCGGTGAGAAATCAAAGTTTTGTCTGACGTGATATAAAGTTCACATCTAGTAGAAAATAAGATGGATAGCATGTTGGTAGGTAAAATGTCATTGAAGCTTATAAGGACATCTCCAATTCCAGGTGTTCGCAGACAATGCTGAAATGTTTTATTCGCAAGTTGTTACACCGTTAGCCTCTTAACCCGGTACCCGGCAACGCTGATTGGTCGTAGTTCAAATTCATAAACTATTTCAGGAGCACCGCTTAGAGATCACCGTTTAAGGTCTTTCGTTGTTGGTTGGACGTATAAATTAATTTCGCTAAACGCCATCCGCTGCAGGACGTTGACCTCTCCCATGTTTTTAAAATGTGGGTACATGTATGTGGTATTTGTAAACGCTAATTGCACATTATTTACCTACATAGATATTAGACTGATGCTACACACCAGCCAACACTCGGTTTTATGCCTTCCACATTCAATGCCAGCCACCATTTCAAAGTCATCATTCCATCCAGTTTGAGGTCGTCTCCGATTCCACACTAAGTTTACCGTTTGGCAGTCTCCATGCAAAGACTCGTCGGTTCTCGTGGGTATGTATTTGGGTCTGCACGACCTTTATGCCTTGAGGCTTTTATTTAGATATTAAGTTCTGTTTAAGTTTTAATTATTTATTTTTGCTTGAGCATAGTTTTAAAATACTTGTTGGTATATTTAGCGAGTGCTAGCCGACTTATGGCAATTTATTTAATTTAATGTGTGTGTTCCGTAACTTAACGTTACGGAACACACACATTAAATTAAATAAATATAATACTTATATACTTACTATTGAAGAGACTGCTGTGCTGCTGTTTGTTGCGCCATCTTCTGTCCCCAGCTTAAGCGCCACTAGGAAGTGGTGAAGGGCGGGCGTTTTAGGGGACTGTCTTATGTAATTATGACGTTCAAAAAGCGCCGATTCTCAGCCTAGCTTGAATAAATGACTTTTGATTCTGATTTTGTTCCAGCCATCATCAGTCTAAGATAATGATAATTGTTTACCTCTCGAATATGCCTGATGTCTTTATCGCGTTGCCTCAAGTTCTCAACAGCGGATGTCCACATGTTCATGATTTGTTTCCTCTCCTCCATGCCTTGGACCACCTGGTGACATTCAATTATCTAAACTTTGGAAATAAAGAGAACTGTTCAAAGGAACGATGAAATGTTTTGAAAATGTGACTTGTGGCTGTTACTTGGGACCAGGGGCGTAGCTACCGCCGTATCTGCCGTATCAGTTATACGGGGCCCCCGACATGAACACCTGTCAGACCTGGAGGTCTACTCTCTTTCTGTCACTATTGTTAAAACTAAAGTCATCATCAGATTTAAATGATTGCCGAAAAAAGGCAATGAGAGTGTATATTTAATGTGAATTGTGAATTGTGACTGTACTGTACATTTTTAGTTGAATAAAATATATCTGCAGAACGTCTAGTAGGCGTTATATTAATAACTTAACGCCTCATTCGACGTCTATGGTAAATGTCTAAAAACAAACACAAAATATACTTTGGATCAAAAAATAAATTTAATAATCAACAAATAGTCGTCATATCCCCTTAAACCTACTTAGATAAAGAAGAATGGCGTACAATATGTATCAGTTTCAATTCCAATAATTTCTCAAAATGTTGCTCTAATTAATTATTTTATAAACCATCACTTGCCTCTCATTAATAATGGAATAACCATTATTTGAATAAATCAACCTGCGGAACCCTCACGCGTTTTTATGAAACTTAACTTATCATTTGGGCTTGTGTCCACTGATTTGGTTAACTCTATTATACTACTCAAGGGACCTCCCATGACTAAAGTTCAAAGTATGCTTTAGTAATATTTATTTACTTTCTGGACTCAAGTAGTCTGTTAGAGTTATTATTACCTCTATTACCAGAACTTTTAGTGGAATAACAGTACTTATTTCAATTCTAATACAGCTGCTTTTAGTAGACTACAATGAACTCTTTTATGCAGTTAAGTGGGGTTGAGCAGAAACAAGAGAATCCCGTAAGCAGATTTCAGTGACCAAATGCCCTTTCTAACTTTCTGTTACAGACGAAATGGTCTCTAGAATTAACTATTATAAAGGCAAGGGTAGTAATTAGTTCCATTACTGCCACTCCTTAGTTTTGTAGCTACACAAGTTATCAGAAGCAAATATGCAGCTTAAAACTGCTTCTTGAACCCTGATACAACTATTATACAAATTAAAGTTATAAAATATGCTGCAATGTCCACCACTGTGTTGGTTGGCAGATAAGTCAGGTATCGAATTTGAACTTATGGGTAGTATTTTCGAAAAAAGATCAAATGTGTTATTTGTACCCAACGTGTTGCAGGAAGGAAGAGATCAAAGCAATCAAAATATATAACACAAATTACAGAATGGTACATTTTTTATTATTATGGTGCAATTTTTTCGTTCATAGTTCACTCATAATAACTTATTAACAGTAACAAAACCCAAAGGCGCAACCCTTGTAAAAATGTGAGAAGGGTGAAGAAATGGTATTGGTGGTGATACCTGAACGGAGATCCTATCGCAGGCGCGCTCCTCGGCGCTGAGGTTGGAGACCAGCTGCACCAGCCGGTCGTGCATGCGGTCATGTTCCAGCTTCAGCTTCTGTCTCTTTGTCTCTAATGCCTATAAAACAGTTCATTTTTTTCATGATTTTAAATTGCCCGTAAATAATTTTAAAAAATCCACCTCTGCAGCGCTTTATGAATTTCACGGAAGCATATGTCGTCATCACAAGCGAATTTGAACCGATTTGACTACCAATAAAGCTCGAAATAGCAAGTCGCGTGATTCAAAACTGCTGACGCATATGGATTTTTAATTTTGATCTCTAAACGGTTAACAATATGGTAGAAAGTAACTTGTAGAAAGAGTATTTATGCAAACTCATCTGTCATCATGCATCTTGGGAAGTCATCTTAAGAAGTATCTTGTCTCAATATAGGTTTATCAATCAGAGAGATTTTTTTTATCAAACAAAATCTACAAACAAAATGTGATTATGAAAGTAAATTACACTAGACAGTTTTCAATTTCATTCAATAATTACTTTTGCTTTGGAAAGATCTTGTTTTGTAAACTGTTCAATAGCCGTGATGTCGCAAGAATATCTCTCGAGCGCCGCTCGCCATTCTGCTAGAGCTCCTCGCTCACCACACACCTCAGCCTTCATAGAATCAGCCTTTTTCAAGAGGTTAGAGATCTGTTCTGAAATAGTTAAATTGTTGTTTTATTTTCATTTCCAAAGGCACATTTTTGAAGATACGTTTTAGATTTAGGCGTACAAAAGTTTACACACAGGCAGTTACTTTAGCATTTATAATGTTAAGTATGGTTTGTTTTTAAATGATTCCATGTCATTAGTCTGATCAGAGAGCCCACAGAAATAAACTCACATGTACACTATATGCATAAATTACCTAAGTCAAACTCCTGTATAAAGTTCTTTAACTATAAATACGCATGTTTAAAGAGAATTCAGTTTGATGTGAGATGTGACGCCTGCCAATGTAAATTCGGGTTGATCTCTGCACTTGATTTTTGGAATTGAATATTCCCGCTCTTGTAAATTGGGCTACATCCATCAAAAGATTTTTTTGAAGCAGTATATGGATTACTCATCAGTTTTTATATTAGTCTCTAGCATGTTGTCAGAAATGAAAGTGGTCAAATACGCATTTCGTCATCTCTCGCGATAGACTCGCAAGTCGCAACTTGTCAGAAACGGAAGTCGACAGACACGCAACCTGACAGATATACGCATTCCGTCAGATATTTGAAACCATCCACCCATGCAGATTGATGTAAACAAATTAATTAGTCAAATAAAAGAGTAAATAATGAACAGTATTTTTTTACAATCAATCAATACTAATATTACAAAGAGGAAAGATTTGATTGTTCGTTTGTATTGAATAGGCTCCGAAACTACTGGACCGATTTGAAAAATTGTTTTACCATTAGAAGCAGAAATTATGTCTGATGAACGTAGGCAACTTTCTTTTTCTGTGAAATCCTTTTTTTTTTCGAAATCCACGCGGACGAAGTCGCGGGCGAAGTGCTAGTTTCAAATAAAAATGCAGTCAGCATAAAAATTAGTTCAGAATAAGATTTTGTCATGGGAATAAAAATCATAACCATTATGAAATTAACAATCATTAAAAAGCGATATACGGCAGAATTTTGGCTGAATTATGATGGGTAAAAGTATAAACTTCCTTGTTTAGTGCTGATTTATCTATTTCCACTAAGAGTGGATGCACGTATTTTAAAAATAAAATAAAAGGAAGCCTTCTTCAATTCGAACCCTTTTAATGATAAAAGTAGCCATCTGTTAATCATTTCGTTTTGAGCTTTTTGCAATAGATGGCGATTTACTCAACTGGTCCTGCCTCATTCATCACAGTTTCCAATATTGTTACTTATTTAAATCAAACAAGTTTTTTTATTATTATTTTTACACAGAAATATATAAAGAAATCTAAAAACATGTTTTTCTGAACCCGGAACTTTAAAACTTTAAATACAAGGATTGCATGAAACGTTTTAAAAGTAGGTCGACTCCTAGATGGCGTTGTACAAGTACAGTCTCTGGCAATTAGTTTGTCGCTTATGCTGCCATCTGTTGAAACATTTGACGAACAAACATTGCCAGCTTAATAGTCAGACTTAGGGAGGTGTCATTTCTTTGTATACGATTGGGTATATGTACGTAGTATTACATTATTTGTGATTTAGTTTTTTTTAGGGTTCCGTACCTCGAAAGGAAAAAACGGAACCCTTATAGGATCACTTTGTCGTCCGTCCGTCCGTCCGTCTGTCTGTCTGTCAAGACCCTTTTTCTCAGGAACTCGTGGAGTTATCAAGCTGGAATTTATATCAAATACTCAGGTCGGTACCCTTGGAGCTGTGAAAAAATCAAACTTCTAAGCCAACGCAATCAAAAGATACAGCCTTTTATGCCGCAAATTTCAGCATATTTTTGACACTCGCAAGGGAATGCAAACCTACAGGTTCCCGTGAACTCAGAATCTTGAAATTAGGTACGAAGCAACGTCTTATAGCACAGATAAAGGAAAAATTGCGAAACCCGTAAATTTTATGTTAGTACATCATATTATAAAAATGTTTTTAGTAATTTTATATTTACTACCCCTTTCCTCATGAACGCGTGTGAACTTTTACGTTTATACCTACAGTTTTGTACGGAACCCTCGGTGCGCGAATACCACTCGCACTTGGCCGGTTTTTTTATATTTATTTTAGCTTTTAAAATGTCCAAGTACCCACATTTCGATTCCTAACAGGGTTGAGTAGGTATTTCTAAATAGGAGATAGATGGCGCTAGTACGTGGTTCTACTACAAAAAATAAAATACATAATGATAACCGTAGTGTTGTACCGAAGCAACAAAGTAGATGGGTAAATAAAATGAAAATAACTATGGACAAGTTTATTTACTAATGGTATTGTTTCCTTGATCATACTAAGTTTTTGAATGATAAAATACGCAAAAATATTACTTTGTTTGACTAATTGCGAATGTATATGAATACAAGCATTGAAATCCTATTTATTAATTGACTGTCGAGTTTTGTATTCGTCGAGACGAGCATCTGTCAAGTTGCGTGTTTGTCGAGCTGCATCTTTGACGTAGTGCAAATCTGACGACATTCGTTTCTGTAAACATGATTTTTCTGGCGAAATGCATATTGACTACTTTCATTTCTGACGAAATGCTAGAGATCCGCATACATCATGCATGACAAATAACAACCTAAAGGTATCCATATAGACCAGTTTAATCTCTTTGATAGATTCGTTATCAAAAATGATTGTCCTACTTCGCTAACTCTCGTACGTGCAAATGAAATGCAAATAGCATTTCATAGATTTATTATTTTAATTGCACTAAGCGGCAACATAGGCAAAACTAAGACCTTTTCTTACTGCATAGCTCAATTAAATTTCATTAAATTAAATTAAAAATATCTTTGTAGCTAAGCCTTTTTAAGTACTACTTCCATTGTTAGATTTGATTTGTAAAGCTAAAAGAAGCGTTTGCCAAAGTTTAAGAATAACCATAAGAGCATGGTGTAAAGCTACCGGTTTTTTGGGTGGGAAATCATCAAATTACTTGTCCCGCTCTGGATGGCGCGGGAGAACGTGTCAGACTTTTACTGACTAAAATCCACCCAGAGTTCCTTCAGTTGCCCGTGCCTGGGCCACGGTTTCACTTTCGAATTTCCCGAGACCCAGAGGCGTCGGCCCTATCGGACCCCGTCATTTAGTGCTGACATCTCCTAGGCGCGCGTGGAACACGACGCGCCGTAGACCGGACCTGGTCCTTTCCGGACGGCGAGCTACCCATTGCTAGCCATCCGCAAGCCCGCGCCTACGGTGGCCGGGAATCTGCAGGCGACTCCCGACGCCCAGGGCGTCTCCTGCGGCGACTAGGGGGGGCGTGAGGGCCCAAGGCCCTCTCCCTCACGCACTCCGCCTCCTCCTTCGCGCTGCTTCGCAGAAGGAGATAACGGCTTTCCATTCCCTCTCGCTCCGTACCATGGCCTGGACCAGGGCCGAACGCGAGAGATCGCCGACGCCGATCGCCTCCGCGAGGACACGGCGCGGTCCTCCACCCAAGCTGGGCAGACCTCCACCGTATGCTCCACCGTGTCTGGGCTCCACATAATGGTTACACCCGGGCTTTTCCTCTCGTCTTATGCGAAACGGAAACCTCCCGAAACAACCGTGTCCGGTGAGGACCTGTGTCAAGCGGAAGGTGAAGACGCCGTGGCGCCTCTCCACCCACTGCTCAAAGAGGGGACTTACCGCCGCTATTGTGGCGTGCCCAGCAGTAGGTTGCGACAATCGCACCCTCCATGTCGCCATGAGATCCATGGTTCTGAACCGTGAAGTAGAAGTACAAATTAATTATCAAAAATTTTTTTTTTTGATTTTCGAACTTGTGTACCACCAAAAAAATATAAAATTACAAATTAGTCGAAAATGGTTGACATTTGCGTAGGGGTCATGAGAGGTCATTTGGTTGCAAATGGCCAACATATTACCAATAACCCTCTATAAAGAAGACAAATTATCATTTCAACATGCTACTTTATCTAATGTCCATAAAATAAACATCAATAAGTGTTAATATGTAGTACTGCCTGGTGTCCGCAAGCCACGTCAATGCCAGGTAAATTTTGCATATGGAATATGTGTAAATACAGTTTTTTTATATTCATAACAAAAAATTAATTAATGAAATCAAGCAAATTTTACCAAACAAAAGAGTACAGACTTAGCAGTCAGGAATTACTTTGAAACCTGTCAATCCTTGTCTCAATGTCCCTGCTCTGCTTGCAAGTCTCAACAACATCGCGGTCAAGTACATCCGCCTCATTGACACTCAGCTGCCGCAGTTTCACTTCCTGCTCCATCTGCTGCTTGTGCGCAAATAGTAAACGCTAAAAACAAACATACAAATGGCCTTTTATTAACTATTTGCTAAAAATTATTATATGTATTTCTTCCTCAATAAATAACTGTAACTTGAAAATTAAATTGATTTCTGGAATTTTGGTCAACATCAACACTTACAGTATTCTCCTGATATTCTGTAAGAACATGGGTCTTGTAGTTGCTGAGATCGTCAGATTTCTGTTTTTGCAAAATTAAAGCTTCTTTCAGGCGCTGTAACTCAGTTTGTCTGAAATCATGATGTACAAAAATTATTTAAAAAATTAAACAAACTGATGAATACTTCCATTTTAATGTAATCCTTCCATTTTGATGTATACCTGTCAATTAATTGCGATTCTAGTTCCTTGTTTGCTGCATGTGCTAATGGAATTCGGGTTCCTTGACTCCATCCTAAAGCATCTAAAAGTTGAGCCATATAGCCCGGGGGTTTTGCTACTTCAGACATTTTTGCAAAAATATTAAAATTAAAATTGTACACAAAATATATTAGCAGCCAGCCAAAACCTAAATAACAAAGTTATACGATATTGTTAAATCGATATTATAAAATGTATTGTATATCACTAGGCATCAACACCAATAACAATAACAAACAAATTCACCGCCATTTTTCAAACAATAACAAATGATGAAATGACATCGGCAAGCAAGAATTTTGAAGTTAAGATGTTTTTTTTTTTTAAACGAAATGAGAACGTCAACCGTAAAATTCCGATAAAAAAATATAAGTACGTATAATTTCCTCTGCGGGCCACGAGACAACGAATGCAGCACTTTTTATTTTACAAGTCTGTTCTTCGACCAAACATCGATTTCAAGGCCGAAGAGAGGCCTTTCTTTTTAGTTGTGACATACTTTAATTTCTGTTATTTGTATTATATCCCTCTCCTAGAAACTCTCATAGAAACGAGTTTTGTCGACGGAAGAATGGACAAAACGACAGATTTCTTTTATTCAACTGTCATTTGTTGCCCCTTTGTCGCTTCGACAGTTTTCGGGGGAACACTATTGAACGTGCAAGTCACCCCCTGCCATTTTATCCGTGTTTATATAAAATATTGATCAGGCAGGGGGGCATAGTCCTTTCATACTTGTAGGACTTGTAGGTAACCCGTCAACTTTAGGCTCCCTAACCCCTAGGCCAATCTTTATGTTTTTAATATCCTGCAATAGTCCTACACCAACCAGGGGTTTTCCATGCCTATTGCGTGTACAGGGACAGTTGTTGGTTGGTGTCTCATTTCATTAAAAGCGTGTAAGGAGCCTCTACGAGTAAGCTTCAGCCCCTCGTACGCTTTTCAAAGATCCGGGTCTGGTTCCCGAGAAATGTCAGAAACGTAAAAATAAAAATATTCTATCAGGTTTTTTAGAAAAATATACACATTTTTGAAACCACATCTATTAATATTTGCCCAGCAGTGGGACATGACGGACTAAATATGTAGATAGAAACTTCGTGTGTTATTTATAAATAAACTAAAAGTCAATATGTATTTGAAAGCATTTCGTTTTTGCATCGACAAAACAAGAAAATTTTCTAAACCGCTTCACAATATTAATTAATTAGTTTCATAAAATATCTTGAAAACCCGCCAAAAGATTAGGTACGTAGCATCCATGGCAGCATCTAAAAATAACTCATAAGAGCTTTAGTTTCGCGCTATCGTGCTCGCATGTGGCTTGCTAACACTGTTTAGTTTTGATTATCGTCCTACCTGAGGAAGACTTTTTTTTCTTATTATAATGAGTGCTAGTGCAGCTTTTTTACCCTGTCCAATTTGTGCGCATCTTGGTGTTTTCGAATCAGTGCAGTCATTAAGAGACAAATTAATACAAGTGTCAACAAATAAAATGCTGTGTCCAGTATGTCAGGAAGAAGTATTTGGTTTAGACAAACTTACAATACACTTGTTTAGCCATGTGAAAGTATTGACAACCAAAGGAAGCAAAGAAAAAGAAAGTTTAAAAGGTTTAAATGAAAAAAGTAATACAGAAAATCAATCCACAGCGCAGCAGACGAAACCAAAAACGTCGGTGGTTAAAAATAAAACTCCGTCATCTGCAACAAATGCTCCTGTTAAATTCGTGAAAATTTTCCCGAAATTACCAGTGGTATCGGTAAACACAGTCCCTGTTTTAGATATATCAAGAAGTAAAAAATGTGGTCATGGCAGTGAACCAATGTTTGTAAAAACGGAATCAACATTAGTACAAACAAACACTACTTGCAACATCTGCGGCTTACAGTTTATCGATGCCAACATTTTGAGAATGCACAGGTGCCTAATTCACAATATTGACGAAAATTCAAACCAAACTGTTACCCGCTATCACTGTCATTTGTGCCCAAAAAACTTTAAAATGAGAGGTTCTTTAATGGTTCATTTGAGGGTAGCACACTTTGGATTTTTGTCTGGAAATTCACATTCTGATGCAATTATAGACAAAACTACTCGAGAAAACCCAAATCAACAAGATGAAAAATTGTCTCACTTGGAAAGAAATGATAATAAACAATGGCAATGCGAAGTATGCCGTAAATGTTTTACGACTAAATATTTCCTGAAGAAACATAAACGTCTTCATACAGGTTAAAATAATAATTGGTGTTAGTTGTTGAGGTAATTCGTACTAACAGAATAATTTATTAAGGAAGCACGATGATTTTTTAATGACTTATGAAGGCCTGTGCACCCTGGTGGCACGGCACAGCAAGGGATTTTAGAATGACATGCCTAAGGATACCGCGGCATCGTTGCCGCCAGTATGCGCTTGCATGTGTGTGATACCGAAGGATCCCTGCCATGCCGTGCCGTGCCGCCAGTGGGCGCAAGCCCAAAACCATTATCGCTACTTAAGGTATATAACAGTCGACCTCGATATTGCTTAACCACACTCTACGGTTGAATGACGACTTGCACGTCATAAAACGACAAGATAATATAGATGTGAAAGTCAGACAGTTTCATTCAAACTTAGTGAAGTTACAAATTACTGGGAATTGTTGTTAGAAGTGGAAAAGCAGTCGATGTCTACTATACATTTTCGGTTAAATAACTATTCACATTGGCTAACTCTGATGATAACGCCTCAAATCATTCCGATAATTACTATTATTTAGCTTTTTAGCTTTCGAAACATCACCCTAAAGTCTGGTTAAAAATATACTTTGAAAATTATTTATTTTTTCTAAAAACCTTTTTTTATTTCAGGTGAAACTCCGTACGCATGTGCACAATGTAACAAAACGTTTACATTTCAGCAGTCATATCATAAGCATCTATTGTATCACAACGATGAGAAACCTCACACATGTACTTACTGTGGGCGCGCTTTTAAGGAGCTATCAACGCTTCACAATCATCAACGTATCCATACAGGAGAAAAGCCCTTTTCTTGCGAAACTTGTGGTAATAAACAATTATATCAAATGGGCTGAGAAGTATGAGTACAGTTCAAATCAGTTGCCTAAACAAAGAATTGTGTATATTTTGCAGGTAAATGTTTCCGTCAACGGGTTTCATATCTCGTGCACAGGCGCATTCATACAGGTGTTATGCCATACAAATGTACGGCTTGCCAAAAAAGTTTTCGTTACAAAGTAAGTATTTTATCTAGTTGGTATGTAAAATGAAACTAACTGAATTTATTAACCTATGTCGCTGTTATTTATTTCAGGTATCACAGAGAACTCACAAATGCCAAGCGCAACCACCTGGGACAGTGGTAAGACAAACAGGGGAACTTGTGGAAAAACTTAAACAGAAACATAGTGATCCAGACACGAAGTCATTCGACAAACAGATTTCAATGACAGAAAATTTAAATTTTAATGATGTATCTGAAGCAAACGCTGAGCTAGTTCGCACTGGAGCTAAGTTATCATTGGAGGACATGGAATCCGAACACTTTTCGTTGATTGCTGAATCTTTTAATGAAAATGGAGTCTGTAATAAGTCTCCTATTTCAGGAAATATGCATACGGACAAAACTGATGACGGCATGTTCAACCAAAATATAGAAGAATTAATAGACTCCATGCAAGATAAGAACATGCCATCACCTTCGGAAATTCTTAAAAATTTGTGCCTATCTAAAGAAGACGACTACATCGGAATTCTTCAGCAAACAGATGAAGAGAAAAACTACGAAATGTGCAAAGACTTCAATGTGTTTCTTTGAAAAATGCGAATTTAAACATAAATGATAAAATGCTACTTATTCTCATGTTTCCTCATGATTCCCAGACATTACCTAGGTACAGAATTTTTATTCACACTCACATGCTACTTCTACATTGTCGCGACAATGCGAACTACATTTTGCGCGCTCTCTGTTGTAAAGCGAGACTTCGAGCGGTGGGCGAGAGAGAACGTGCGAAGACCGAAGTGTAGTAGAATCCCCAATATTTCCCTGTTCTTCTTTTAGTAGCGATTTTGTTCTAACTTATCAGCAGTGATGCTCATGATGATTTGCGTGCTGCCTTACTTGCTGTTGTGTGTTGGGCTTGTTGGGCAAAACAAGAAGGACTACTAATGCGTTTGCCACTTTGCTACGGATAAATAACTTATTGTATGTAACTCTAAGCAACATGCTGCTAAACACGTATGTATAGGTATTTCTCCCAGCGCACTGTGGGCTGGATTCCGGCTTTCATAGACTTATTATCTTAATGTTTCAAGTGTCGACTTTTATGCTTGAATATGATTTGTAAGACCAACTACATGCCTAACTATATCATGATTATGGAATACTATAGGAAACAGTACTAATAGTTTTTTTTTTTTGAAAAATTTGTATGGAGTGGGTAAGAAAAATCATGATATCTCCGCTCTCGCACAATTGGCCATTATTCTTTTTCAGTGGATTAATCCATATGCTATTTGAATTAATTTGACATACGCCATGACACGGCCAAAGGTGCCAGTTTTTTTTTTTAAATTGACAAAGATTATTTTCATTTTCAAAACTAATTTTGTATTAATAATATAAACTTTACGTCTATAGGCATTGCCTAAATGATTTATCAGACCACAACTTTCAATTACCCCGTCAGGAAATGGTAACACTCCTTCTTTTCATTTTGCACTCGGTAGTAAGTAGGGTTTATGTCAAAGAGTAATATAAGTTATAAAGGTTTATGTCACACAAACCTTCTCGAACAGCTGACTCTCTTAAAGTTATTTATTGCCATTTTGAAAGTTTAAGAGATAGTAGCAATCCAAGGGCATTTATGGGTGTAAAAGTATTTTTTTTGGCCGGATGTTTTATGACATCCTGGATTTTTTTTACAGCATCTGGGTTTTTCATCATAAATTCAATTACAGAAGCAACATCCTCACGACCTTCTTCCTTCAATTTGGAAATGGCTGTGTAAACAAGCTCACTGGATTCACAATCCAAATGATCAGCACTTCTTCGATTTTTTTGCTTTACTTGTAATTCTTCAAAAGGTTTTCGAGTAAGCCTTCGTTTGGTCATAGTGCTAACAGATGATGTTGATCTAGATGGCATTTCTTCAACATCAACAGACGTTGTCGAAGCTTCATGAAAATTTTCTTTGAGACAGCTAGGCCAGTCAACGTTTCCTTCAAGCCAGCTTCCGTACTCCTTTCGAAACATCTCCATATTCCGTCTTGCTAAACGCCAACGATTGTCAACTGCTCTAGTGAATTTTCGGCAATTTTTTTTTAATAACTAATAGCTAGATAATAGTTAACTAATAGACGGAATACGTAAATACGCACCCATTGAAATCAACAACATAACGAGGACAATCCTATGAGAAAAAGGACCTTTACCTAATTAGTCTAATTAAATAGTGTATCGGAAATTTCACACTAATTATTAATGACATCCTTAACAATTATTTTATTTCTTACTTCTTTCTTCGTGATTACCAGTAATTGTAGTAATAGTTACGGAGTTATTAGAAAAGTTAGTGATTATTGCTTTATTTATAAGTAATATTTTTAAGTTATTTACCATTTATTGACGCGGCAATTGAAAGTTGTGGTCTGATAAATCATTTAGGCAATGCCTATAGACGTAAAGTTTATATTATTAATACAAAATTAATTTTGGAAATCAAAATAATCTTTGTCAATTTTTTAAAAATAAACTCGCACTTTTGGCCGTGTCATGGCGTATGTCAAAAAATTAAAAATAATTTATAGATTAATCCCCTGAAAAAGAATAACGGCCAATTGTGCGAGAGCGGAGATGCCATGATTTTTCTTACCAACTCCATACAAATTTTTCAAAAAAAAAAACTATTACTGCTGTTTCCTTCCATAATCATGATATATTTAGGCATGTAGTTGGTCTTTCAAATCATATTCAAGCATAAAAGTCGACACTTGAAACATTAAGGTTATAAGTCTATGAAAGCCGGAATCCAGCCCACAATGCGGCGCCTACTTACTTACACACCACCATCGCTCCCTATGTGTGTAAGTAAGGTGTACCTACGTATGAATGTGCCGGAAGCTAGTCTTCCAACAGTATCTATTTAACCGTTAACAGACCACAGGATTTGAATCTGGGGTCTTGTAAATCATAACGCGACCTTTCATTGAGAAACCAAAGTTCATGTTGCTATTATAATTTTGACAGGCGGGTGTTAATAAAAATCGATTGCTTGGAAAAATCTTTAAAATCGTATAAATTCCCTGTTTCCAGTTTTTTTCTTTTGTATACAATTACCGAGCTGGACGCAAAGTTCTCTTCTACGTTCTACGTTCTAGGTCATCTGGAAATGGGTTAGGTTTTTGATCTATTAATGTCAGTCAGTCACTCAGTGTTAAAAATGACGATTTTTAGACTAAGCTATCTCAGCAACCGTTTAAGTTGTATGTATGAAATTTGACTTTCTTGTTAAACCAAATTTCATGTTTAAACGTTAAATAGATTTTGAGTTTTATGGGGTCGAAAGTATTTCCAAATGGATTGTATTACAACACACGGCTGCTGCGTCGCCAGTTCCTTTTCTTAGAACTTGGCTTTTGGCTTGACACGCTGCCAAGTGGTTAGATACATTACATTTATTAACTATCGACTAAACTAATAGAAATATTCAAATTGATAAATTTAATCACACCAAAAATATATTAATTTTTACCGTATAATTTCCGCTAATAGTCGGTTTTTTAACAAAAAAAAAGAGGCATCCAATGCACTATGCTTTTGCTTGCTTTGTTGTATGTGGCACAAAAAACATAAATGAGGAACCAGCTGTTTTTGTTCTCAAAGCTCTTGAAAATTGGTGAAAATCAGTATCAAAATTAAATAGTGTCATTTCATCCTAAGTCAGTGACATTTTGTGAACTGAATGTGAAATTATTAACATTCTTGTAAATTCATGTAGTGTAGAAAAATAAATCGATTTGAAGTTTTGTCAAACATCACTCGCGATAGATGGACTGCGTTCGTGATTATATTCTGCGTCTTACTTGAAGTACAGTATGTATAATGTGTTGATCTAAGCCATCAGGCTAAGTTTTTGTGTCCATTTCACTGCTGCAACGGGACTTCATGAAAACGTAAGTAATTTGATTATCGTAAGGGTGATTGAAAACTTAGTTATTGATTTAATTTCCTTAAAATTGTACGAGTACCTACGTTTATGTCGCGGAGAATACTTATTATTGGAAGGTCATGATGACTCTTCTGGCTTCAAATGACTTCCTCGTTAGTCTGTAGAGAATTACTGTGAGACCTTGCTCAATTTTTATTATATGTACCTACCTACATGTACACACTGCATCTATCTTCTTGCAACATGGAGAATATTGTACTAGAACAAAATGGAAATCGTTTCAAACAAAATATTTTGCATTTTACCAGCACAATAATGAAGATTTCAACTTAATTTGATTGCAAAGACAATGGGAAGACTAAAATATGACAAATAATTGTTTGCTGAAGGCAATCCTTTGTTTTGTTTTTATTAATTTATTTGACTGAATCTATGAATGTAGATATATATAATATTCAATTTTCTATGAAGCATTAAGAATTTTTGAATTAGGAAGAAATTCCCAAGAAAGTTGAATAAAAAGCTGTCATTGTTACTACTGAATAATATTCATGAAATGTAAATATAATATGCTGTTATGTTTAAGGTATAATATACTGACTCATAGAAACAAATTTTGGTCAAGGTCAGGCCTATTCTAATATTATTGTTTTCATTGTGTAAGGAAAAATAAAGTTCATGCTGTGGTAACAAGATTACTTAGTCAGCGGGTTGGTTGATGGGCTGACTGCATGGCTGTGTTTGACAATCATTTACGCAAAATGGCCACCTGTGGACTCTCTTCCATTCTCATAATAACTTAAGTGCGAGTGTCCCGTTGAAAACTCACATATGTGCCCAGTTCAGCCATTTTGAGAAAATTCATTCAATTATCTTAAACTTTTAAACACATTATAGAATTTATTGGAAATCTATCAAAGTTTCTGCCATTTAGCAATTTCACAGTGACAATATAATTTAATATTTGGGTGTATGGAGATCTGAGATTTCTGATGAAAATGTAAACAAACCCTGTTCAGTTTAAATTAACACAATCACTAAAGGAATAAGTAGACACATTCCCACCCCACTGTAATACACTATCAACTAGGATGTTTTGTATTGTGACTAATACTGGCAGCCTTATAAATTGTAAGGTCAACAGTGGGTAATAAATAGTTCACAAAATTAAATAAATAAATAAAATTCATCTGTTTTTTGGAAGGTTTCAACTTTATATCTCACAACATGTCCAGAAATGATTGGATAACAGTATTAAAATTGAATTAAAAATCATCAACCAAAATTTAAGTTACAAAATTGTCCTCAATTATTGTCAAATGAGAAACATCTTTCTGGTGATTTAAAATTTGAATTTTTGGTTTAATCATTCAGATCAAATAGCACCAACTAAATTTGTAAGTGGCATTACAAAATTGGAATCCATAGCATGTTTTCTGATCCATTTGTTTACATTTTCATCACATTAAGCTTAACTAAAAACAGTTTAACTAAGTTGTTTTTTTTTCTAAAAAAAATAACATTTGAGTAGTGGCTACCAACCCCCCACGCCAATCCATATACTTGCTCTATACACAACAATGACAGAAAGTTCTTTATCAAAATCAACATACCTAACAAGTCGATTAAATACATATGAAAAGAGAATTCTTTAAATTGGTCCACAACAGGGATGAAGACTAATATTAAAAATGTTCGAACAAATAACGTAATTTCAAAGAAGGCATAATAAAATGAGATCGTAGCAGCTACACGCTTTAAAAAAAATTGGAGGGGACTATTCCCGTCCTTGTCGCGCGGTACGGACGATGTATGGCGCCAGATAAAGTTTATGAGATAAATAAAAACAAAAACATTATTCAATGGATCAATTACAATAACTAAACATATTTCGTGAAGGCATTTTTTAAGCTTTTACACTTTTTATAAATATTGTTTGCAATCTTTGGAAACATAAATTTTTTTAAGTAAAAAAATAAATAAAAAATTTCATCATCCCTGTTGTTGAAAATATCGATGAACATACCTAAACAAAAACAATACGTGGCCGTATTGTTTTTGTTTAGGTATGTTTCGGATCACGCACAATAAAGGCTTCAGTAGTTGGATGAATTTATTCCAAGAACAAACTTAATTTTGTAGTTGAAAAACATGTTCTCTTATACACTCCAACTGCAAATCCAATTTGGATGAATTTATTTATTTTATTATTTATGTACTCACAGTAAAATACAAAGGGACACAACATAAATACAATTTGAGTACAAAGGTACTGCTTATTTCTTAAGAAATTTCTTCCAGCAGACCTGCGAAAGTAGAATTGAAAAAGAAATGTAGACAATAGTGTGTCTAAACAAGAAGAGAAAAACATGAACAATGTGAAGTCTAAAACTAAAATAACGCAAATACATAATGCATACAATAAATATATAAATAAACATATAAATAATATATAATATAAATACTCACAGTTAAGAGGAAAAGTAAAATTACTTGTTACCTTGCAAAGCCTACTTAGCTGTGATAGTTTTCCTTTTAACTTCGTTATATATAATTATACTACTGCCTTGAATTTATTTACATATCCAAAAACAACCATTTAGCTGGCAGATAACACCTGATTCTAACAAAAATGAACACTTAAGCTTAATACTTCGCAAACAGATTCCTGAATCAAAAAATTGTAAACACTCACCCGAACGACCTTTCCAACGACAAGACTTTTTTTTACGTGTAGCTTAGGTTTTTTTTTTTTTTTTCAAGATTTTATTTTAGAATTAATTTCAACAATGGAACTGAACGCGATCAGAACTTAAACTACGTTTAAGAGCTGTCAATGTCGTTATTTTCTTTGGAATATTGACACTGACAGTTCTTGAACATTCAAGTGGACCGTTGTGCGTGGGCCATGGCGGCCGTCAGTGGTTATTCCAACCAGCCCCTCAAATCTCCTGGTCTGTTGAGAACATTGCGTAAGATCTAGGTGCCCTGATGGTTTCTGATGGACCAGACGTGCAGTTGCCCACCAGACACAACACCCGTCTGGACGGAGGATCCTCCCTTTTCCAAGAGTATGAGTGAACTTTACACCCTGTTCATCTCTATACTGGTGACCCCGAGTATGAACGTCAGCGCAGCCTTCGTGGTACTACTTTAGCGTGACGTCATCATCATCACACCCGCAAGTCACACAGCCAGCCAGCAACCACAGCTTGAACGGTTGTCCTGACCATCAGCATGCAGCGCAAGCGCATACCTGGTCATCACCCTCAGCCTCATCAGCAACCTTGGCACAGCATACTGCACATTCGGCCGGTCCACAAGCAGAGCGCTAAATCCCTCTCCTGGTCGACACCAGCAGTCAGCCACCCCGACTCACTGGAGCATCTTCGCAGGCAGTTCCGACTCACCGCAAACTATGCGACACCCGGTTCCAACCCACTGGAATCTCAACTGGCACTGGCAAGCATCGCAAGATACAAGACTTAGTCCACTATCGACCTCCGGTCTCCGGAGGGAAGTGATGTGGCGGCATCTACACCGCTACATGCGAACAACACATCACACTGACGTCACACATATCCTGCATCGCGCAATCAGAGTTTACCGCGCGCAGCTATCATATATACAACTTCCCGACATCAATCGTTGGGCCGTCGCCCACCAGATACGACATCCATCTGGTCGGAGGATCCTCCCTTTTTCAAGAGTATGAGTGAACTTTACACCCTGTTCCTCATATCTCTTCACATCTAATGTGCGCCTGTGCACTCAAATAGCACATGCGCGGTTCCTCCGCCTCCATGCAAGCCCTGCATAGAGGACTGTCCGTTTTACCTGTTGTGTGGAAGTGTTTGTTTAGCGAGCAGTATCCTGTGATGGTCCCTGTCACCAGGCGCAGGCCATTCCAGTCCAGGCATAATAAACGTCTGGTTAGGCAACCATCTTAGGATGGCATAGCTTCCCTGGACTGCCTGCAACCCGGTGTCGAGGTCCACTAGCTCTCTGCATGTGTGTGAGTGGACTTCTGCTGCAGCCTGCGTATCTGGTTGAAGGAGATGGTTATGATAGGTTCAACCCGCAGACTGCTGCGCTAAATGCTCTTCTAGCCAGTTCGTCCGCTGCTTCATTAACTAGTGATCCGCTGTGTCCTTTTACCCATTCCAGTGTCAATGTATTGCGGTTAAAAACCGTTACTCATTCTAGTGCTTTGTGACATTTTAGTGTTAGGCTTGAGTTAATATACTTTTTCACTAGGGATTGGAAGCCTGAAGACTCCTGGCTGCTATGGCATACACCCCTTGTATGATGCCCACACATTCCGCCTAGTAGGCGGTGTTGAACATTCCTAGCAGGCTGGATATGTTAATGATGAAGTTGTGTGACAAAAACCGCTGACTCCGGTTCTAGAGTCGGTCTTTGATCCATTGGTTTATGCTCTCAGCTCTTTCGGGTATGAGTAGTCACATTGTTGTTCTTCTGTGAGTATTATGTTGTTGTGCTTTTGAAAGTAGTGCTGTTTCAGGGCTTTATCACTGTGGTGATGCCATCATTGGTTGCCATTTGATCGCATCGTATTTGATATGTGTGTGCTTGATTCTAGAGTCTTTGCTTAGGGTTCCTGAGCCTTAAGGCGGCCAGGCCTTCATCCGCCCTCACGATGAGGTGTTGGGGTGGCAGTCCAAGCATTGCCTGTAGGGCAGCAGTAGGTCTAGTTCTAATACAGCTAGTGATTGGTACGGTCTTTTTGGTTTGTGCTCAGGTTTGTCCTGGGCTACCAGACTAGTGAGCGATATGTGATAACAAATAACAGCTTTCTAGTAATATGAGTCTCTGAGCTAAGCACCGGACAGACGGACGGACATGGCGAAACTAAAAGGGTTCCTTGTTGAATAAGGAACCTTAAAAATACATACAGAGTTACAGACAAACTTAAAACCTCCTTTTTTGATGTCGGTAAAAAAATAAAAGAGACTCCATGGAGTTTCTTTCCCGTTCTTCTCCTTAAGTATCTACTTACTACACTTTGGAATGGGCAACTAGCTTCATATTTGACTGACCGACTCCTTGACAAAAAAGTGCCTGTAAATGGTTTAATTTAAATAAATGTTTTGAGTTGTAAAATAGTCATGAAATTTTACAAAATCGTCTTTAATAGTAATAAATATAATGTAAACTAACAATTTCCTAAACATAATCATAAATCTTTTTTTCTCAAGATCATATTGCAGGCACAGGAAAATAGAGAAAGGTGTCTGAGATGGGAGGTCCTGAGTTACAGATCACCTGGCTCTCTTAGATAGGACATGTTAATTTACAAAACGGTTAGAGTCAAGATATTATGTAATAAAAGTTTAAAATTGCAATTAAGTATTTAAGAAAAATAAAAACAAAATATGGTTTTTCATACTTACTCTTATTACTGGGCAAACTTATTTTGCTAATTATTTTGACTGAAATCTAATTTGATTAAGTAATACATAATTATCAGTTTGAAATAAGTACTTACAGTTACTACAAGTTAACAAAATTCAGAACTTAAAACATAAAATCAAAGCAAAAAAATACATTTTATCATAAAATGTAAATGTGTAGTGTAATCTTTCATTAAAACGAAAAGCAATTCGTTGTAAAGAATGGCCCATATTTGATATCATACATAACTGAGTATTTACTACTCCCAAATAGCAATACAAACAAGATTTGTGCCTCAGCCTCTCCTTTCCACTATAAGTTTTCGCAGCTACCAGGCAGCTCATCAATCCAGCTCAGGAAGCAGGTTATATGTAAATCCAATGAGATGCAATTTGCATATTTAAATATCAAAATAATTAAATTCACCTGTAAAAGTCCCATGAACATTCGTGCTATATTTTTCCATGTTTAAAGGATTAATCATAGTTTTGCTCAATAGATTTACAAAATATAGTAAATTTAATATTATGTATATTTATTTCGCAGTTTTAGATGAAATTTGCATATTTAAATATCAAAATAATTAAATTCACCTGTAAAAGTCCCATGAACATTCGTGCAATATTTTTCCATGTTTAAAGGATTAATCATAGTTTTGCTCAATAGATTTACAAAATATAGAAAATTTAATATTATGTATATTTATTTCGCAGTTTCGCACATGACGGCCATCTATTATAGCTGCGTCAAAGTCATGAGTGCCAATTTTAGCTGCATTGCTTGCCGATAAATTTTTCACCGCATCGCGAACTTTCGGCATTGTTAAAGGTTGAGTTATTGTCTTAATGTCGTTATTGGTTCTATAATACGCCTTACAGCATTCTTTCGCCTTATACGTCTCCTGAAGCATAAGTACGACAGACATTTCTCGAAAAGTAGGAAACTTTTGAAACAGAAACAAACACCTCTTTGCTGTTTACTTTCCAAAATGTGGCCTTGTTGGGTCACTTAGCGTAAATCCATTGACATGTCTATCTACTTATCCCGGCCTATCTATGATGTTTATTTTAATTTGGTCTTTATCGACTCTCACAAATCCGAATACTGCATACTGGATTTGTAAAGATATCTTTCGAGACCGGTATCGCCGATCGATGTAGGCAACAAGTCTGTCAGGCTGAAATGGAAGCGGGCGAGCCATTTATTTGCAGAAAACAAACAGAAAAATATAAATGTCATCATTATAAAGAGGATCCGGATCGCTAAAAAAGAATATTGTCGAGACTACTATGACACTGTAATTGGCCAGAAAAAGCAATTTAAAGTATAGCAGTACATGGGGAATATATTTGCCATCCTAGCACCTCGTACGTCGCCGCCGCGCCGTCTCTTTCCTTGTCGAGGGCAAGATGTCAGTTGTATCAAAAAAAAAACTACTGAGTTTGGTAACCGTTGAAAATGTTGGCAATTTGCTGGCCTGGATTCCGGACTGGTTTTGCTGTGGCTTTTGTCAAGTTTCAACAATCACCTAGTTATAGTGCGCTCCTCGGATTTGCTGTCGATACAGATTTTTTATCGAACTAACTCGAGTATTCTACCGTTGTCATCGAATGATTGGCAAGACTCATTTCCCCAGTATTCGTCCACTTCCCATTCTGCGTTACGCTCACCGACGTATCTCGAAGCGTCGATAACTTCTCGTCAGCGGTGCAGCCATTTTGTATACCTCTGCTGAGTGTGGACCGAATTTACCGAGCAATACCTATAAATACCCAACGCCACGTTGCAACTGGCTGTGTCAACGTTAACTACGGTATCTTATGTCAGCATTAATTATGTTAGGTGAGTATTCTTGCGCATTTCAGTGTCTGTTTAACGACAAGCCCCTCGAGCTAATAATGATTAAATTGAAAACAAGATAAACATGTAAAATATTGTTGTTGCGTTGTCGGGTGGATCTGAATGAAATATGCCAATATGTACCAACTATATTCCTGTTTGTCTGACTTTTATTAATGTCCATCAAACGTAATTCGTCAATTTGTCCTCTTTAGTATACAGTTTTGATCATCTTCCTGGAGCTGAGCGTGGTTTGGTAAATTGGCAGGGGTACAAGGTTGCAGGGCAGTGGCGTTAGCAGCCGCGTCCCTATCGATCCGGCGGCGGCGCGGCGGCCCGGACGCGGCTCACCGCACCTCTCATTACCTCTGTTACAATGCAGCAATGCCATTTACATGCATTATACAATTATTTCATTTGAATAAGTATTCTTGTAATTGTGGACGTCTAACCCACTGGCATTGATTTAGAATATAGGAAATGTCGGAGTTCTTATCGTTCAGTTCACGCACATCTGCGTATCACGGTAGCTGGCAAACGTTATTTGTTTTGATTGAAGATTATAATTACCTTGAAAAGATAGGGACATGAACAAACGTCTCTGAAAATATAAAAATATTAATTAGGGCAGTCCTTTTATGTCACCCCTGCAACTGTGGCATTTTTCCTTTGTTACAAAATGGTATGCGTGTTATCATTTGAAGCTTTATCTTAGTTCTTATACACCCGACATCTTGTGTCGGGTGAATAGTGATAAGGCGAACTCTCCAATTTCATATAAGTAGGGTAGAGGCAAAAAATTATGATAAATAGTTTGGCAAACCCCAATGTGGTTGGCTTTGTTGCCTCTTGGGGTTTGCAAAACTTCTGCTTACTGTCTGTGCCTACTGCAGAAAGTAATGGGTGTTGGTAGACGTAAGAACATTAAAAAACTGCACAACAATCGATACGTGTAAATGAGGACAAGGTTATAAGTGTTATACTCATAACTCATACATAACACTTGTTTGATTTAGCGGTTAACACCTACATAATGAGCTATTGATGATCCCGGTACAGAACCGCCTCAGTGGCTTGAACAAACGATATTAGTGTCCAGACCAACCGCTAGTACCATGTCTTAACTTGAACAATATGTTGCAACATTTTAAACTATTTCTGTACGTGAGTTTGCTTTGTTAATCGTGCCGCTGGACATTTCTCCACTTTACAGCACCCACTCTTGAATTTGACACTCACATTCTTTGACAACAATTAATAGGTAGTAGCCCAAACTGTTAAGATGATCGAAATGAATTATTTTTTGTATTTTACTAATGCATATTTTATTATTTTGGAAAAATCTACAAAATATGCATTAGGTCAAAGGAATCACTGGTCTATTTATTTCATCATAGCTCAGCTTATTCATTTTGCGTGGAAACCGGAAAGCTAGTTTTCCAGTTTCCATGCATTCGAGATTTTAATTGCTGCCTAGCTAAACGATGCGACAACACTCAAAGAAATATCTTGCAATTTTGGACCATCTTACAATTCAAAACATAACACAGTGACACGGTCTCGCTGTTACGCAATTTAAACAAATCCATAATATTATGGAAATAACACATTATCTGTGTTATTTACGCACGGTTCGTTGGTTTGTTGTGTGTGCGCAGCACGTGGCAGTACTTACGTAATATCACACAGAAATAGGCAACAACACCTGTCTGCTAGTGACATGACATCCGACATGCAGGAATACGTCCGCATTCAATGTATGAATGTAACAAAACATCCTCTGTCTTCATAATGACGTACTTATCTGTTAGGGGAGTCCTACATTCAGGAGTGCTCGGTGATAACAAATTATTCACCTGTTGCAAGGAGCTTCGTCCTCAACGGGCAGATTTCAATAATAGTTGCATAATTATCACAATTTCCAAAATGTCATTCAACCGTTTTCAGTGCTTTTAATATCTAGGCAATTAATATAATGGTCTGTTAAAGAATTCCATTACTTCTTCATCACCACTTTGTAATGGTTGGAACTAGTAGGAACAAAGACATCTCATTTTCAGTGACAATATTACGGAAACTACAATAAAATTTCGTCGCCCATGCTTGATTATTTTGCATCGTGTAGCAAGTGGGTACAACTCTGGGTTTACAGCTCACAGAATCAGCCCACTTGCGCGTGTTGCGTAAACGACCGTAGACTTGAACTCATTCTTTTCGCTGACACACTTTTGTTCGTACGTCTTCAATATGTTTTTCGGAAATTGGCTTATAGTCTGAATATTTGTCTGAATTTTAAACTTTCTGGAAGTGTTGCTCCTGTAGCTCTGTGCCCTGAGGCTTAAACCGACCGCTAGCAATGGTTTTAAGAAAAAATAAGTTCAGTGACTGCAGGCAATCTTTACTTTTCCCAACTGGAGAAATCGTTTATTTTTTATGTTAAGCCGCGCAGAGGTTGATCGTGATCGTAGTGAACGCGGAAAATTATGCAAGAGGCACAGATTGTCGTCACGAAACCTTTTGGCTACACGTCGGCCGACACGGTTGCAACACCATAGCTTTCTCCGCTCGTATCGAACCGAAAGCGATATTAATAGTTTTTCAGTTATAGGTACATTTACAGCATTTACAGCCGTCATTCGCTTTATTTTAAGTGTTAGTGGAGAGCACATTTAACGTTGCCATAACTTTTTTGGTTTTTCTAGCTCCTATTCCTAAGCTGATCAATATTTTATTAACCTCTCAGTACTCTCTTATTAAATGTCCTTGTTATTCGATGTCCTGCTACCAACAAAAGATTACTCTGTATAAATGTTCTACATTATGAAATCAATGTTCTTTTCTTTGTTTATATCCGCATTGCATTCTTAGTGCAACTTTAGCATTTCTTATGTGCGAGGTAATTGTGTCAAATGTGCAGTCTGCGTTATAGACCGTGATTCACCTTTTCCATTTCTAAATAAGCACGCGTAGAAACTCAGAACGAGCACCAAAAGTGAAACTGTGAAGCATCTCAAACTATACCTAATACGACATAGCTAGCGCAGCGAGCCATCAGTGCACAAGGTCACCCTCAGTTGAACACATCATGCAAAATGACAGTTTTTCGCGTGTGTGATAATTTACATTTAACAGTTAAAAACTTACATTCAATCCATTATTTTTACGTAAATAGATCTCCAAATTAAAATTTTCACAACCAAATTCATCACACTGCAGTGTTGCCAATTGTTAAGAAAAATTACTCCTAATGCAGTAGGCACTAACACTGTTGGAGTCTACTTTATTATGATGTCAATTGTATTATGGCGGGCGGTACCTATATATTACGGTTGTAAAAAAAAGAATTTTTACCGGGTTAGTTTCATGGGGTCTCATCTCGAACAAATTATAACTAGTCTTGAAAAGAAATCATAGATAGTTATCAATTATGAAATTAACAATAATTAGAAAGCGATAAACGGCAGAATTATAGCTGAAACAATATTTGTAAAAATCAAGACTACCTTCCATTCCATGTATATAATGATATATTTGTTATTATTTATTTTCAACGAAAAACATATAAATGAAGCCTTTAACTTAAACTCGAGCCCAGATAAAAGTAGCCATCTGTTATTCATTTTGTGTAGAGCTCTTTGAAATAGATGGCGTTTTACTCAATTTGTCCTGTCATTACAGTAACCACTTTATCGTAATTTAAATCAAACCACTATTTTTTATCTATCACTTTACATAGAAATATGAAAAATTAACATGTGTTTCTGAACCCAAACTATAAAACTTTATAAAAAGGATGTCACGAAACGTTTTAAAATTACGTCGAATCATAGATTGCGTTGTAAAACTACAGTCTCTGGCAATAAGTGAGTCGCTGATGCTGACATCTCTTGAAAATTTGGAAGAATTAAAATAGCCAGACTTAGGGAGGTGCCATTTCGTTGTATGGGCTTGGGTATCTGTACGTAGTATTATGTTATCTGTGTTTGTTTCATCAAACAAACAAACATCTGACACCTATTTTCTAAAACGAAATTTTTTAACTAACAGCAAGGCCACGCCTTTTTTGTAGAAAACCGTGTTTATACTTATATTAAAAATAACAAAAACAAAGTCACAGCAGGCCCGGCTTATAATTATAGGGTTACGCTTCTGAATAAACAGAATTTGTTATGTAAAATGTGGAATTGTTAATTTGGCTTTAACCCAAAAGTCATTCAATAAATTTAATGTTCCCTTTGAATTTAAACATTTTTTTTTATTTGCAGGATATGCTATAGCCCAAATACATCAAATTTTCCCATATTTTAGGGAAAATGTCAATTCAAAAGCTACATTTTTTACGTCTATTTGCGTGGCAGCGGCCGTAATTACGTGCCGCTCACTCACAATTAAATACCTTAGTTGCAACCATTTTAAGTAGGAAGCGTTTACGAGACTAAGGTTCTCTGCACGGTTTATTTCAAATAAAAAAGCCCAATACAATTAAATATAAATATGTTCGTTGCAAATGTCCAAATGATCCGCTTGTAGCAGAATTTTATGAAGCACAAATCGATTTCATTGAGCGTAGTATAATTCAGTCGCGCATGATATGTCATGGCAGTCGACGCGACGCTTACCGAGTTTCGTACCTCGCCTCGGCTCTGGCCCGTGTTCCTTCACTAATACCTTACCATACGAATACTAATACCCTTCACGCTTCATGTGCATTACATCGTCGCTTTATAACATGTGGAGCCATGTAAGACTTGGTAAGACTGCTGTTTGCGGACGTGGATGATCACAGTACTTGCGACACACATTCACAGAAACTTGTTGGGACCGCTCGACGACATGGCGAACGGCGCCGTTTTATATCATGTACAGTGTGTCCGTGGCGGCCACTGGCTGTACAGAAATAGTCACAACTTTTTACATGCAACCGACCTACTGAATCCCAAACTGATTCTTCTAAAATATTACATCTTGCATTATGCGCGCGGATGCACTGTAAACTGCAAGGCCTCAAACATAAAGCAAGCATTTATGCTACATCATCATCATCTACTCAAACAACTACCGTTCCCCATATTCCGTCTCCATGTCTCATAACAAAGATTGCGTGTCTCCCATAAGACTTCTACACTGGATATAGCTATCCCACATGTCTAGTCTGTATAGGTAGGCAGCTACATACCTGTCTGTCTGTCCCGCTTATCGATTGTTTATGAACGGGAGTTGATCTGTCTGGCTCGATATGGGTTTTATAGGGGGCTCATGGAAGGGTCGTTGAACCGCTAGGGCGCCGGAGAAGTCATGTTTGGTCGCGGCTGCGGGGGTGCCACACTGGGCCGGTCGTTGACTCCTCGAGGGTGTACCGTGCACCCCAATTCAACTACACATTGATTTAGTTGCACTCCCGTTGAGTATAAAATGTATTTAACTATCGATTTTCGCAATTGTAATAAGAACTTTTCTCGTCTAACGCGCTCTGTGTGCATTTCAATTAGCATTCCTTGTTCCTTACATTAATCTATTGTTCTGTTGTCTAATCAATCATTCCTTTTTTTTTTGTTACATACTCAAGATCCCAGGCCCCCCTGCCTACCCCTTGCCAACAATAAAAATCTTTATGCGTAACTGAGTAGGTATAGCTGTTACAAACTTCCATAATTAAGTTTTTGCAAAACCCTCGTCTTTTTGAGTCATGTAAAACAAAGTTGCACTTGCTCTTTAAAAAAAATACTACCGGTATCGGGCCCAGGGCTACTCCCAACTCATTTTAAAACAGCTGATCATAGAATTTTCTTCTAACACACTACCCTTTTTCCATTCAATTGCAAAATTAAGTCAATAAAATAACCCATTGACAAGTTATGTTACATATGTGTAATTTTTTTTTGTATGAATTTATATTTTTGGTTCTTAATTTCTAACTAAACTTTTATTTCCTTGACGTAAGCATAGAGTAATTGAAACCTTTTCACTTATGCATCATCCGTAGTAAAAACTTACAGTCTTATTCATAAACGTGTCTTAAATTTTAATCAATTGCTAAGCAAATGTTTAGCCAAATTCTTATTCATAAACGTTGTTTAGCGCTAAGAGTTCGCTAACCAATTGATTAGTAGCTGTCAAATTTAAACACCATCGGTAGCTTGTTAAGAGGATGCTAAGAGGCAATATGGCGGTTTTTACTTGAGTCAGCTGATCGATTCAGTAGGATTATTGTTTGCCTCGAGGTTATTTTGTTCCTAATATCGAGCTGTGCCTTAGTAAATATGGAATTCGATAATCTTTTACGACCTTTCAGAACGACGCAGAAAAAAATTAAATCATTTTTAAACGCCAGCGGGAAGTAGACCAAGGAAGACCAACGAAGCTCGTTAAAATCCGTTACGAGAATGATTTTCTACATTACATTTTCTTCATTCGAAGTACACATGATGAAAGAATTTACAGGGAAAACTCAAACAGGAGTAGGCTCAGTAGGTACATATTCATGAGGTTTTAAGGGTATGAGTTTGTGAGGAAGCTCATAGGAGATAGTTATTATCCAATGTGGTATCCCATGTGCCCTTAATCTGATGACGCCAGTTCTAAGGCCATAAACTATAAGAATAGCCACGTAGCACACAAATAACAAGAGACATTTTGTAGAAACTATTTATTTTGATATTTTATAAAGTAAAATTTTTGTTATAAATTCCCTATTTTTTATTTCCAATATTCTTCTTACAAAGACATGGACTGTGCCATTCTTTTCTCATGCCACTCTCATTTCTCATCAATTCCACGTAGCCTCAGCCCTAATGGTCTCCTCCCTCCCCCGTCTTTGCGGTTGAATAGTATTGGTGCTAGGTGCTAATACTGGCTTTTATAGCAGCAGTCAAACTTGTACCTGTAAACAAGTATAATAATTGTTATTAAAAGACAGTGAAACCGTGTTGCAACAGCGATAGGAATTAGGAAGTAATATATAATAGACACAAGTACCTACATACATTTCCAAAAGAGTATATTCAAGCTAGGACATGAAAAAAACATAGCTATAATCGGCTACTGATGTTACATCAGTCTTACATTAATTTGGTTAGTTTATATTAGTAAGTGTGTATAAATTCAGGGATAAATACCTTTTCCAGTTTACTCCAATTATTGTAGCTAATTATTATCAATGAAATACAATGAAGTAACGTAATAAATAATTATATTAAAATTTAAATTTTCCGATGTAATTTCTGACATACGTCTGTTAAAGTCACGACAGATACAAAAATCGTGGGTTTGACAACTTTATTCTTGAAATTCTGTTTTGTAGTCGACTATTTTGATTATAATCTGTGCTGAATACATAATTTCACCTCTATACCGTTTCTCTACAATTCACCCGCTAACTAGCGTTTATAAATAAAGAAAAGTTAAGCATTGATTTAGAGCTAACTAATTGGTTAGCTAAGCAGTGGCTAACAAATGGTTAGCGAGATTTTTATAAATAAGGCTGTTAAGCTGTTGTGTGATTTAAGTCTAGGTACTTAAATCCTAAAATGTTTTTTTGGGTTTGGCAAAAAAATATAGGAACAGGAATGTTATGTAAGTACTTATCTATTTTGAATTGATTCTAAAGTGAAACTTACAAATAGAAAATGAAATGAATTGTTGTATACTTAGCAAAATATAATCATGGGTGTTGTGTTGCTCAGTTTCGCAGTCCGCTGTCCGCAGGCTCCGCAGCGTGGTTGTCGAGGTGAGCTGGTTTCGCACGTGGCTGCAGCACAGCGGTTGTCGACCCGCGGCCTTGGAGCACAGCCCCTCGATACGCATCCGAAATCACACCAAAATAGGCCTTACCAAACCTCCACCAAAGCACATATTCGCATAACGATCCCTCAATCAATCAAAAACTGATTCAGAATAAAAATCAAAATTAGTTTCATCTAGCACTCACTAGTGAAGCGATTATTTCTTAGCAACCATACTGTGTCTAGTTACAAATAAAATACCTACATAATATTTACCTACGTTTAAAAACAATAAAAATGTAACAATCCAGCCGTGACATTAACAGTAGGTATACGGGGCCAATGTTAAGTTTTAAGACAATATGCTGGTAACGTTTTTGTTAACCGAGGAGAGGATAAACGTTCAGAGTCAAGGAAGGTCATGTTGGAATATCAAATTAGTTACTGCGCCGAGTGGCGACGACGACGGCGATTTGCGTTGTTTTTTATTTGGTCAACTCACGCGCAGTTCAATAACAAGACGTCACTTGACCAACATCTCCAGTTAGTACAGTGCATCCCGAAGTTCGTGTACCTGAGCGATGAACAAACTCACAAGTTCAAAAGAACTTGAATTAATGTTTGTAGCTACCTGACAACTGCACCTGGTGAGTGCTGGTTTTGTTTCGCCCCTCAGCAAATTCCTTGAGATACGAATGAATTATAACTACCTACATAGACAGGTTTATTTCGAACAAGTGCTGTTGTTGTGGCTTGCGTAGAATTACTTTTACCTTCCGTTCTGATTGTTATGTTTTATGTTATGTTCCAAAATATTTGTTTGAGAGTCACAAAACATAACATTTAACGTTCCTGTTGTTAATTGGGCACGCGACGATTGTTTTGCTTATTTCCTGACTGGTTCAGTTGACTATCTAGCACATTGATTAACCATATTTCCTTTTCAAGTGCTGACTTAGCGACCCACTTTATTGCTTAAGTAATTGCAGAAATCCATTTACTGAGCCGTTTTCTTCTTGTGCATTTTTTGACAAAACTAGAGCTGAAAAAACTAGGTCAATGAAATGATTTTATACAGGATAATATGCACATGATTCTAGCATAGACATTTTTCGTCGGTTATTTAAAAAAAAATGCTGTTCAGTACATTTTGACCGCGTAGGTATTGCATTCTTCTATGGAACAGCTGTTAACCGACGAAAAATGTCTATGCTAGGTCTAGAATCATGCTGAATTCATGGTTACAGATTACGCACTGGTTAAAAATGTATCCTTTAGGTAACTGTCTTCCCTACATTATTAAGGTTGTATATGAATCAATTTAAAAAGTGCCAACAGCCACGTTAGTCAGATTGCGAACTGAGTCCAAACAAGTCCTACCTCAAGTTTTGGTGAACTAAGGATTTCAATAATTTACCGCTATCTACTACCTATCTGATTTCATGCGAACTGTTTCTGGGTACCGCCAGTCAGTCAGCAAGTTGATCACCAAAGTTCAGCTGCCACTTATCACCCACCGTTATAACAAAGATCGTACCTGTTTTCTATGTATGACAAGTCACCTTAGTTGCATCGGGTTTCCACATACATAATCATTTTCAAGCTTATTCCGTATTAGCAAAGAGCGGCCGCGCCCGTCCGACCGGACGGCGGACACCGCGGTAGTTCACCACTGGCCCTTTGCCCCGCCTACGGAACCGCGATAGCTCATATAACTACTTACATCCTTACCCACTCACCTATACAGCAAACTTAAAATTGAGAAAGTGACAATAAAAACTATCCAGAGTTCGAGTTGTACCGTTTATTCGTGTCCACAACGTATTACAAATACCTAATAACAGATACCTACTTAATTATTTAGATTTGGGTTGGGGACATGGTCATGCGCCAGACAATGACGTCCTTGATCGCTTTAATTATTTATGCGCACCTTCAAACTGGTGTTGCCATTTGCGTTGAACGGTTTGTGATGAGCACACGTTTGAATTGATGTTTTTAAGGAAGTCACCATTATTGACATTTTATGTGATGAAATGATAATAAAGGAAATCCTTAGTTGGTCTATAAGAGTTTTTTTAATCCTACGAAACTACATCGATTGGCGTCATTTTTTCTAAACCTGTGGAATGCAGATAGCAATAAGATACACAAAAGGGGTAAGGACAGTCTCATAAGACCATTTTCTTGTACTCGTAGCTAAAACGGTTAAAGTACCTACCCATATTGACCCGTCTCAAAAATCCATCTTAGCCTTATTGGCTCGTTAAAAACAAAACGGGTTGAACTACGTCTAATTCCATCTGCATTTTGATAATGGCCACAAATTTAACTTTAAATCAATCGTTGCCTCTGGCCTTGCTTGTTGTAAGAATTTCCTACGATCATGCCAACATAATAGCAATAAAACTGCTCGATTGAGTGCAATAAATCATGCATGTGGAAGTACCTAGTGATTACAAGGTAACCTTTGTTTGCAATATGTAGTTAGTTACCTGTCTGTTACCACTAGAAAAATCTGATAGTACCAACCAGGTACTTATTTACTTTCTAGATCCACAACCAGTCCATTTATGGGTCCACTCCACCGAGGGTTGACAACCCTAATATAATAAAAGCTCTTCGATGACCTAAATATCATTTGTGTACTAAAATAACTGTAAAATTTGTATTAAATAAATCAGTTTAATAAAATTCTCTACTGCTGAAAAATGGCAACAAGTGTTGCTCAGTGGTTCTGACGTTTCTTATGTTTTCAAAATAGTATCATTTCTTCTTTCTTTACCAGCAACTACAGCTGTTACTGAGCGCATTTTTCAATATTGAATACCTACAAAATGGTGAGATGCTGGCCCTATTGCGCATAGGGCCAGTATTAATCTCGTAAAAGGTGAAATAAAAGTATTTTGTAACAATAATTAATTTTTAGAGTATAATAATACTTAAGAGACATTAAAAAAAAACCTGTTAACAAAAGGCTCAAAGTAGCAAAAACCGTGCAAATAAACGAACTCATTAACGTATTTCACACTTAAACCACTGAACGGATTTCGATAAAATTTGGCAATTAGATAGATGGCATCCTGGGATAGGCCATAGCCTACTTTTTGTCCCGGTAGCACGTTCCCGTGGGATAATTTCCGACACCCACGCGGGCGAAGCCGCGGGGAGAAGCTAGTCTACTATATTTTTACAAGCAGTGGCTTCTAAAATACTGTATTTGATATAAAAAAAAGCTGGCAACCCTAACTCCACCTTACAGAAGTTCTTCCGCTCGATAGAATTTTGCCTACTACATATATGTAGGTAGAAAACACCCTGAGTGTATTCTCATAGCGTTTACAATAAACCAATAGAAGGTGCGTAAGGGATGATGAGATAATAAATAAAAATGAAAAAAAAAAAAAATATGAAGAAGATACACGCTTTTAAAGTTTTTGGAGGGGATAACTCACGTCCTTGTCGCGCGGTACAGACAGTGAACCGCGCTAGTTATGAAGTTACATAGTCGTGACGTCACTTCTACGATAGTGCGGTCCTTGTCTAATACTTGTTTTAAAAGGATTATAACTTGGCAATTTTTTAAGCTTTTACACTTTTTGTAATATCGTTTGCACTATTTGGAAAAAAACATTTTTATGAGATTTAAATATATAAAAAATCGTCATCCCTATAGCTTGGTCCCTATACCTATGGATAAAGTGCACCATAGCATCAATATCACAGTAATAACTAATTTGATTCGGTTGAAAAGTGACAGCCTACGAACTTAACGAATACATACCTGGTCTACATTACCTAGAAAGTCTAGCACTTAGATATTTCATGCGCCCAGGGTGACATTGCATAATCAGCCTATAATGTTCCCACTGCTGGGACACAGGCATCCTCTCTGTGAGAGGGAGTGGGCCTTAATCCACCACGCGGGCCCAGTTCGGGTTGGTAGATGTCACATGTCTTCGAATTTTTGGTTCTAAGACATGCCGGTTTCCTCACGATGTTTTCCTTCACCGTTTTGAGAGCAGTGGTGATGAAATAATTTACACAAAGTAAAGCACCTGTCTGGGTTCGAACCTACGACCTACAACTCGTAAGTCACGGCTGTCATTGTCCTGTGCGATTCCCGAGAATCGATATTTTGTGTAAACAAGTCTGTGGTGATTTGTTTTATTCATTCAGCATATAAGCGTGCAAATCATCCACCACAAATATTTATAGCAAGATTCAGAGCGTTTTTCGGGAGATCTCAGACTTTTGCAAGTCAACTCGAGTACTCGTCGCAGAGTGATACTTTGTATAAATCGAGCTGAGATGTTGAGTATTATCAGTGTCAGAACATCTGTTCCCAAAATAGGCATCCTTATTTGGGTCATAGGTACATACTAGGTCATACACTAATCTCAACAAAGGTGGTGGTCCTTCCTATTTTAAATCTTTCGCCAAAACACATTTTTCGTTTTAAGGCTCCCGCAAACAGGCGCGACACGATAGCGCGACACAAAGGCGCCGCGTGCCGCGCGACTAGTGGTGTTAAGTTTCGTACACACTTGCGCGACGCCACAGCGCGACACAAAGGCACCGCGTGTCGCGCGACGAGCGGTGCCTTTGTGTTGCGCTGTAGCGTCGTGCCTGTTTGTGGGAGCCTTTATTTTAGCCAATTCATTAGGTAAACAAAAAACAAAATAAAAACTGTACCCACCACTGTTTTGAATAATTCATGTATAATTATAATACAATGCTAATTTAGCCCACGTTTGCACGGAAGTAAAAATGTCGCGGCGGGATTTTATCGCGCACTGGATTTCGCGAAGCGCGTCTTAAAAACTGGTTAAAGGATTTTCAACTCTCGGTGCTAAGCAGTGCAGTGAAGATCTAGTGCGCAAAAAACTCCTGCTCTCGCGATATGTTAAATGTCCGTGCGTACGTGGACATATACTCACACAGTAAGCGGAAGTTTTCTGGACTCAATTCTACGGGAATTTGTATCAAGCTCTAGTATAAATAAATATGAAAATCTGTCTCCTTCGTTCGCTTTGTTGTTGTTAACTCTCCTACTCACTCGCACTCACACTCATAATTCCATTTACGACTATAATGTTGCCGCGTTCAAAGTTTCTAATTTGGTATTTTTTTTTAAATTTCCATAAACAGGGATGATTACTACTAATATAAATGTTAGAACAAATAATGTTGTTTCAAAGAAGGCATGGTAAACTCAGAAACCAGAAAAAAACTGTAAAATTGATGGAAATATGAAGAAAGTTACACGTTTTTTAAGTTTTGGATTGTATTATTACCGTATTTGTTGCTCTCAACGGACAATGTATGGCGCTAGTATCAATTATATAATTAAACTTAATTCGATATTTCGTGAAGTAAAGACTGCTTTTATTTCACGAAATTTGTACAATTACGCCAATATTAAAGAGCGTGGCAATTGGCAACATGAAAAAAAATGATGCATAAGTTGCAAAAATTCTGTTAAGTTAGGACAGTTTTGAACACTCACTCGTTTGAAATGTTGATTTAGTTTGACATTTGCTTGTATTACATAACATTTGGACGATTGTTATGAAATTGCGCAAGATCGTACTCACGCATTAATACTACAAACAAAAGAACACGATTGGGACGCCTCAATCAATTCTCATGCTGTAGTTGTTTAAGTGTAATAATATGCAGAGTGCAGGCCACTTCAATATTAGTGATTATTATTTCATTCTTATTTATTGAAGTGATCTATAATTCAATTATGCTGACGCAAACAAATATTAAAATTATATTTTTCTACACATGACTCAAAAGTTACTATAAAAATCCTACCAAAGAAAAAATATATAGAAGTAGTTCCGTTTTGTAAAATGGCAATACTGAACATGACAGCCAGCCAGCTGTGTGGAATGGATTGAAAAATAACTCGAAAATCGTAGCTCTGTCCTTGATGTGTCATCCATTACAATAATTTCTATAAAACGTGTTGCTTGAAAGTCTGGAAATTCTTAGTCATCATCGTGATTATTTATCAGTGTATTATTGCCCGATTATTAGTTTGTTCAATTTGCTAGCTTCGGTGACAGGTAGTGCTAATTGTTAAAATGTTTATGTAACGCAGCATTGTTCGATCGCTGACGATGTATTTCATCTTTTGTTCCAGATAGCTTCACGGTGTGTCATTAGTCGTGTGGTGATACGTGTTGAATACGGACAGCAAGTGCGAAGCGGACGGTGAGACTCTAGTGTGGGCTGGTGATGTGGTAGTGAGTCAGTGTAGCGCAGTGGATGCGGAGACAGCGTCGTAGCGCTCGCCCTGGCATGGTGCCGGGCAGGTAGCGCGCGCGGGCGGCCTGCGCAGGCCCCACACAAGCAGCCGCGTGTGTCCCTCAGCGTCGTCTATGGCCGAGCAACACATCACACCGTCGTCGCACTCTGCACTCACGAGAGAGTCCAGCGGGTAACAACTTTGACATTTAAATACTCTCAATTGTTTTAAATATTTCTTCAATCAGAGTTGTTTTACCACATATTGCACCTGCTATACACAGGTCCCAGGTCCCCAGTGCGAGAATGTCATGGAACAGGAAATAATGTCAAAATAAACAATAATCATATTTACTCAATGTGAGGCTTCATCAGCTGATTGTATATGGGCACACAACCTTGTATTGCCTAATTCTGTGATATCAATACTCAATATTTATCTTATCAATGAAATGATATACACAAGCAGCAACACTGTCCTAATTCTATATTGTGGTTTCCTGTGTTCAATGTATGACTTTGTACTTAGTCATCTAGAATGTACAATTATTTGACACCTTTTAATGGGATATTTGATGTACTTTTTAAATGACTACTATGAGATTTACATACTATGGTATTTTTAAAGTGCCAATAGAAAATTCTAGAGACTAATGTTCAAAATAAGTATGTACTATGGAAATAACAGGTTATCAATGAAGCAATATCAACGTTGATTGTAACTGTGACAAAGATTTGTTGTATCCATGTATTAAAAATTCTATGCACATGCTCTCATTTGCTTTAACAAGTGAAAATGTAAGCAGAAATTCCAAGAAACTACACTTGATTTAAAATAAAACACATTTACTGAAATATAATAAAAATCTCCTTAGAATGATTTCATCATAGTTTACAGATCAAATATTTTTTTTATGAATCAGGTATGTGTCAAAGAAAACACAACAATCGTTCTCAGACAAACGCATAGCAAGAGGTTGCTTTTATCAATTATCAATCAATAAGAGATAATCTTTTTTGTTAATATATTAATGTCATACTAATGTGTTGATGTTAACGGAGTGTAGGCTTAACTATCACAGACAATTACTATTGCTTATTAACTACACATCACACTATACGAAAAATCAGCTTAATCAAAATGATGGTGTGGTAGCATACATTCTAAATGGCCATCTGGCCCAGGTAACTGAAATCAATATTTCACATGCGTCAGCTATCCATTTCTAACTATGCCATCATAGGTATATACCGTCCTCCCTCTAACCTTTGTGCTGATAATTTTATAAATTCATTAAATCTTCTACTTGACTCTATTAAGACACATAAAATTATTATAGTTGTAGGGGACATCAATATTAATTTAATCATTAAGAATTCTGAAACATCTCAACAACTCAGTAACAGATTAAACTTATCTAAATATGCTAGCGGCACACGGCCTATTACCAGGACACTATCTTCCTATCAGAGAACAAAGCTGTTTGGACCATACGCTTATAAAAATTGACAAAACTTTGAGCTCAGCTTTTGTGGGAGTTATAAATACATCAATCACAGATCACGCAATGGTATTGACAAACATAACCCAATAAAAATCAAAAAGTCAGCCAAAACCAAAACTGTAATTAACTTTGATAATGCCTACACTAACTTGATAAGTACTGACATGTTATTTTTAATAAAAACTTCACTTCTATCAAATACTACAACTAAGTCAGTCTCAAACGGCATGCGGGTAATCAAGCCTTGGATGACCGCTGGTGTACTTTGGTGTATTAATCTCCGTAACAAAATGCAATTGCAAACTAAGGAAGATCCCTTTAATATAATACTACGAATCACTTTCAGACGTTTTCGTAACTTTTGTACAAACTTAATAAAGAAAATCACAAAGAGAGAAAATCACTCATCTTTAAAACGTATTAATCAGTTTTTCGTGACAATCGGTAAAACATTCGCGGAAGAGATAGTAAAAAAATCTATGCTCTCTAATCTTAGCTCTTCATGCATAAGGAGTAACAGCATACTACATCATTTGTACTGCTTGACACTGACCCGCAGGAAGTGGATGGCAACTCATTATATCCTACAGACAACCTTTATAAGATTAGTAATTTGCTCACTGTTAGGAAATTATACATATTGAACATAACCATCATCTGCATAAGACTCTCTCATTTGATCCATCAAATCTCGATAAAAGACGTAAAGATATTGTGGCCCATTCCCCTCCGGTCCGTACGGTTTTCGCCAGGCGTCAGTGTAATACTCAATCAACTTATATTTATAATAAATTCATGTTGCGGTACGAATGTAAAAATACTCTAAAGAATGGTTAAAATCACAAACGTATGATGAAATTGAATTTATATTAACTAGAATATGCTAATGAAGAACCTGTACCCAATCCTAGCATCCGCCAGTTATTCAATCATTAACACACACACACCTATTCACATCCACACACACACACATACACAAACAAACAATCTGTAGAGTACACACCTGAACATGCTACAAATATTGCAACAGTCTTAGACTTTTGTTTTTGCTTTATTTTTTACTTTTATTTTATTGTTTTGTTTAATTAGTCTCACCATTATTGTTAGCAACCACCACCATGGGAAGTTGCAAGGTAACACACACACAACATCAGAAGTATCCTTATAACTTACTGGGGCTGCCTCAATTTTATGCTGTAGAACAATTATACGAGAAACAATAAAAACTCTTATTTTATTATATTAACATTTTAATAATATTTGAATAACTCTAATAGTGAATGCAATCAATTCAGTGTTATATTTTTTTAAGAATATCAGGACCATTTTACTAAACTAACATTACTGATGGGCTGACCTGTGTGTAATAAATTCTATTAATTGAATTTAAAGACGGTACCTTCTATTACACACATAAAATCACGCCTGTAATCCCTGAAGGCAGGCAGAGGTGGACCTATAGTACCACATTTTGCCGGTTATGTCCGTATTTAAGTCGCATGAAACATTAGGCGAGCCTGTTGATAGCAACGCAAGCACTTGCAAGCACAACACCAATAAAGGCATACAACATCTATTCTACTTTATAGTAATAGGGGCTGAGCCTATTGCCTATTGCTTCTATGAGTAGAGTAGATTATAGATTATTCATAAGCCCTGCCTTTCAGTAGGGTAGTTGTCATGGTAAATTTATGTAGACAGAAGCAGTGTTACTAATCAAAGGTAATCCCAAGGCAGTTGTGAGGCTGACCACCATTTGTTCGAGTTTATGATGTCACCTTTATTTGCTGTCTAAAAAGGACTGTTTTTATAAATAGTATTTGTTATTGTGTTTTCAAACATATAAACGCAATACCAATGGAAGTTGATTGTGGTTTGAAATTAAAACAAGTGCAACCACAGATAAACCCCCCGAAGTGTTGGGCAGAAGTGTACCTGTACACCCACATTTCGCCAGTTATGTTTAAGGCCCATGTAATAATAGGGGGCGAGCCTATTGCCATCAACCGGGCACAAATCCAGACTCTGGGCTGCTACTGAGAAATTCCCACCCACCCACAGATAATCATAATTTTATCATGGTTCAGGTGATAATTAATGTCCATAGCATAGTAATGAGTGGAACATTTCTGCTTTTGCTATTATAGTAAAATTTGAATTGTTATAATAAGTCTACCATTCTAGACTAAATTAAATGAACACATACATCCAAGTTGTGGTGAATTGAGGTAGGGTTACTTTAAAAAACAGAGATCTTCATTTGTTTTATTTTAATATTTTATGTTGGCATAAAAGTACTAAGACTTAATAATTAAGGAAATCATTCAATTAGATCAAAGCACCTTTTACTTTTTGAGTGGATAAATAATTTTTGAAACCCTAGGCCACAATGACATGTTATATTTACTTGTTAATACACTGCTGTATATTGTCTTTAAGTAAATAAATAAATAAACATGTTCCACGCGTAGAGACGAGTTTTGTAGACGGAAGAATAGACAAAATGACAGCTGAATAAAAGAAATCTGAAAAAGTAATTGTGCCTAGTCTTCTGCCTACAAAAGCTGGTCATGCTACACATGCAGCAAATGTGCCAAACTGACTGTTTCCTGGCAAAAAATAGTTCCCTGCACATCACTAGATGGTGAAGGTGACTGAAATTTTGTACACATTTTGTAATAAGAGCAATAAGTAAGAGGTCAATAAGATGGATGACAATAGCACAATACTGCATTCACCAATCTGTTTCACAGATAATTATGGCAATATCCCAATGGTGACCATTAGAGGTGGGTGGCTCAGCAGTATGAATAGATCAATTTGGCATGTGTTCTATTATGTACAATTTGCACATAATACGTGGGTACGTACCCATCAGTAATGTTAGTTAAGTTCATTTAGTAATGAGATGCCAATGACTGCAGCAACAAGACCATTGTTTCAGTTTGTAATCTGGTTCTTTTTTATCCTTTAAATCCAATCTTTTCTTCAAAGAGCTTTGTAGCATTTCTATTGTTGCCAGGAAAAGTACGAGACTGATAAAGAACTGAGTTATGCTCACAGCTTGCAGGGTATTTTAGGACCTATTGCCTAATCTGCAGATTTGCTTTTATAATTGTAAAACTATAACTTCATTTACAAAATCAATGCATGTGTTCGTACCTTACTGGGGGGTAATCATCCCATCTCAAATTACAGTAATAAAACAAATCTACACATAAGAGTAGGTACCCATTGACAGTGTAAGAAATGTTGATGGTTAAATTAGTATAATGGCGAAGTGTGTGTTGTGTGACAGGTCTTCTCCTAGCAGGGTGGTGGGCGGTCGGTGGTTGCGTCAGGTGCGTCGAGCGAGCCACAGCCGTCGGAGTAGACGCAACGTGACGTCGCCCCTGCCGCGCTCCACCAGCCGACACTCCAGCAGCCGCGTGTCCGACACCGAGCCCTACGCACACGTCGAGCTGCGCCGGAGCTCGCGCCTCGTCAGCACACTGCCCAGGTCCGACTACTCTATCACTGAGCGCTGGTCCTACGGCACAGACGTATACGAGACACGCTGTGACACCACCGAGTTCAAGGGCGGTGACGCCCACAAATCCAGCGATCACCCGAAACGCGGACGAACTTCCTCGCATGACAGGAAAAAACGCAAGACTATATCGAACAACAGTGCAGAGGAGTGCGTCGCGTACTGCACACGCTCACGGACTGCTCTTAAATCCAGCGAGAGTGCTTGTGAGCAAATACCGAATAATTTAAAACCACAGACATTAACACAGTTGCCCCTGAATCAAAACGCCTCAACTACTTCCGCTCAAGCTACTCAGCCGGAGGGAGGATTACTGCCCCTTGACGAGAGAGACTTTGCTTATTCGCCGTACAGCTCGTCCCCTGTCACAGAGTTACTGGATTCTGATTATTCTGTTTACAGTCCGACAGCTAGTCGACGAAAAGGCAAGAAGAGAAAGCGATCAACACATCGCTCTCTGTCGAGCAGAAAGAGCAGTTATCTGCTCAACGTAGACGAGTGCCGTAAGAAATTTAAAATAGATTCTCACGGTAAAGACGAGACCGATTCTAGCAGTACCGGAAGGTCTTCCAAACACGAACTCGAAAGAGTCGAACTCCCGTCGTCCACTGTCACTTCGTGCACATACCTGTTGCGGAACAGGCACAGCTACCTTGGACCCCCAACCGCTACGGTCATTAGTGATCATTCAGGTAATTTATACCTCCTTATTTATTAATTGCAGCCTTAGATATTTTATTTACGTGTAATTCCATTAGCGACACTGAGCCTTGTTTATATTTTGAAATAAGAGCGGTGAATTAATTACTTACTAGTCTATTATAGCATAATGTAGGTCTCGAGTCGTAGCTTATCAGGTGGTGTTATCACGTGTATCAAGCGCAGTCATTCATCGCAGATAATGCATATTGATATTGCAGTCAACCCGCCCGGCGACGCGGCACACAGTCAAACAGTAGCGGGCCGCATCAGTAGTACCTCCGAGAGCCTCGGCAGTTTCCCAAGTACCCCCAGTACACCCCCTCTACCAGACAAAGATATCCAAGGTGATCATCGTTATCAATCATTACTAAACACGATTATTAATCACTCATAATAATCATTTCATGTAATACGTGCACGTTTTTGTTTACAGAGGCTAGTTCGTCCAAAGCACACAGCTCGGCGAGCAAATTATTAATAGTTCCGCGAGATCTTCCTTATTTGCGTCAAACTAACGCGCGAAGGGTATACTTCTTTATTCTTACTTTATAATTTAGAACACTGATAATTTTCTTATTTATGTCGTACTTAATGGTTGTGTGTTATTGTAGATAGTAGAAATTAATTACCAAAAATACCATGATTGTTTTTAAACGGAAACATTGCAATGTCGTTCAACCAATTCCATTACTAATAAATACATTGTATCGAATATCATTATCAGCGTTAGTCGTTCGATCGTTCGGTCCTGGCGTAGACGTCAGAGCTGATATCTTTGCGAAAATAAAATAAACCTATTCGTGATAAATTACATTATGAATAATTCATATGTGCATTGCTTGGTGGTAAATATGTGTGACGTGTTGTGAGTGTGTAAGTGAGAGTTGTGTTGTGTACAGAGCATCGCAGCTGCGACGGGGGCGACCCTGGGTGCTTGCTTGACGAGGGGAGCTAGCACTTCGCAGCGTCAGCGACAAGACACTGCGTCTAAAAGACAGGTATCTATCTATAAACATATCCATACCGATAATGTTTCTTACTGGTTTTTAAAAGTGCAACCTTGCTGATCTTTAGGCCCACGCACGCGATAGTAATAATGTAAATAAATTAAATTGCGTTTAGTTAATTTTGTATTTCGTTGTTATATAGTACTACTGTCATAATGTACGAGGGCGGGTCAATAAGTCAGACTTTTTGAATTTCTGACCTCTTTACTGAAAAAGCAACACTACTCCTGTCAACAGGCATCTGTCAGTTGACTCCTGTAAAATTTTGAACTTGCTGCGTCAGTTAGTTTGTGTTTGACAGCTATCTTTATCAGACTACCCAGTAATTTGAGGAAAAAATGGAAAAAAGTGAATTTTGTGTGCTTATTAAGCATTATTTTTTGCGAAAAAAAACCATTACCCAGACCAAGGCTAAGCTTGATAAATACTATGGGGACTCTGCACCATCGATTTCAATGGTAAAAAAGTGGTTCACTGAATTTCGTTGTGGCCGTACAAGTACTGAAGATGCCGAACGTCCTGGACGCCCAGTTGAGGTCTCTTCACCCGAAACAATCGAAAAAATTCACTATATGGTGTTGACCGACCGAAGATTGAAAGTGCAAGAGATTGTGGAAGCCGTAGGGATCTCGCATGGCTCAGTGGTTTCAATTTTGAATGATCACTTGGGCATGAGAAAGCTTTCCGCAAGATGGGTGCCGCGTTTGCTCACAGTCGACCACAAACGCAATCGTGTAACAACTTCACAAGAAGGTTTGGCGTTGTTTAATCGCAATATGGAGGAGTTTTTGCGCCGTTTTGTAACCGTGGACGAAACATGGATCCATCACAACACACCAGAGACCAAACAACAGTCAAAACAGTGGGTTTCTAAGGGTGAATCGGCGCCAAAGAAGGCCAAGGTGGGTTTGTCAGCCAATAAAGTTATGGCGACTGTTTTTTGGGATGCACGCGGGATAATCCACATTGACTACCTTCAAAAGGGAAGAACAATCAATGGGGAATATTATGCCAACTTATTTGGCCGATTCAATGACGATTTGAAAAAAAAACCGACCGCATTTGGCCAAGAAAAAAGTTCTTTTCCAACAAGACAATGCAAGGGTGCACACATGTGCAGTTGCCATGGCAAAAATCCATGAATTGGGCTATGAATTGCTCCCTCATCCGCCCTATTCTCCAGATTTGGCTCCGAGTGACTACTTCTTGTTCCCAAACCAGAAGAAATGGCTTGGTGGAAAAAGATTTAACTCCAATGATGAAGTCATCTCGCAAACAAAGGCCTATTTTGAGAACCTCGACAAATCATATTTTTTGGAAGGGAAAAAAAATTGGAGAAGCGTTGGACAAAGTGTATAGAGCTCAAGGGAGACTACGTTGAAAAATCAAACATTTATTTATCAAAAAATCTGTGTTTTATTCCAAAAGTCACGGACTTATTAACCCGCCCTCGTATTTTATTTTTGCTTCTGTTTATCATGTTTCCCACAAGTAGAATTTGATAATAGGCATATGTTTTCCTGCAACAATACTTGACCCATTTTCTAAAATTGATGATGATTTGTCCGAATTATTTGTGAACTAACTTACAAACAGTATCGAATACTGTTCAATATAGTGATAAGTTCAAAATATAAATGCTAAGGTTACGCTTCGTAGATATGGCAGTACTTCAAAACATTGGCTTTGCAGTTTGTTGTTTATGAAGACAAATAATATTATATTTGCCCACTTATTGCACATTCGTCCCTTTTTAAATAGCCGTTTTTATGATACTGCAGTAGTGGTCAGGTTGATTAAAACACAACAACGTTTGGTGTAAAAAGACCAAAGTAAAGAAGGATTTATTGTGTGAAAGATGATGTGGCGGGTGATGAAGATGTATGTAAGGAGGAAAGATTCTGTGTCGGCCTAAAATAAATAGGTATAAGAGTAGAATGAGATAACGGTAGGTTACGTGGAGTCACGAACTTCACATGGCGGCTAGTAGCAGCTGCAGCATGAAATGAGGTTATTTATTATGTAACTTGGGTAGTAAATTACTTAAACACGTTATTTCTGAAGTCTGCATTTCTAAACTTCATATAAAAAAGCGCGATGGTCGCTTACTTGTCTTTTTTTTTTTTTTTTTTTTGGGTGGGAAATCATCTAATGACTTCTCCCGCTCAGGGTGGAGCGGGAGGGCGTGTCAGACTTTTACTGACTAAAACCCACCCGTGTTCCTTCAGTTGCCTGTGCCAGGGCCACGGTTTTCTCTTTAGAATAACCCGTGACTCGCTTACTTGCCTGACGATTGCTTTTGGTTGTGATGCGACCTGAGAAGAAATGCCGAAACAAACTTCGTCAATGTTCAGCGGTGGACTGGAGAAGGCTGATGATGATTGCGGGCCAGTGTTGACAGGAATGTTTTGTCGCCAGGTATCGGGCACTGAGGGCGCAGGCAGCAGCGCGGCAGGCGGGCGGCGGGCGAGAGCTCGCGACATGCCGCAGCCGCAGCCAGCGTCCACGCGTCGAGACAAACGAGGTACCTACCACCTGCTGAGGATCCTATTAAGAGGAAATGCGTTCGGTGTTTAGTCCATACAAATTTATTCCTGAGTTTCTTACCTGGATAATGCCACTACCTAGAGAATATTTTTTTTTACAATATAATCAATGTTTTTATCCATAAATTGATTACTATACGCAAAAGAAACCTAAATTTAATAAAAAATATTCAGTTATACCGCCGTTATTAAAATAAATGTACACATGTAGCCAGTCTTTCTTTAAAAAAAAATAGTTTGTTTTGAAGAAGAAGCCAGGATACTACGTGATTCGGATTTCGTTTATTTTGCATAGGAATAATCAGTCCAAGTTGTCTCTTTCGCGCTCAATAACGGCGAGGTGTGCGGGACAGGACAACAATAGATCAGTTAGTTCTTCACCTGGCGACATCTGGCGTCTTCTTAGAGTAACAAGAGAGAGTTTTTAACCTGCAGTGTGCATTTCAGAGAGCGGACTAAATCAGTACATTGCCATTGCATTCACGCGGCGCACAGTGGAACGAATGTTTGGGAGAGGTTGGACGTAGACATCTCCGAAAAAAAAAGAGTTAAATTATGCCAAACAAATGATGCCATCTTATTCGATTACCTAATGCCTTCATAACTTGTGCTTATAAATTTCTTCATAATTCCCATATTTCGGGAGTAATTTGAGAAAATGTGATATTTTACTTATGAAAATGAGTGTATCGAGCTCTCTCTCTCTCTCCTGATTCCGGCCTTGTTTCAAGTAGCGGTCTCTAATATCATAATGCTAATACTAAGAGCTATATTTAATACTAAGACACATGGTGCGCCAAATGTGCACTTTCTGGGATAAAGAGTGATGTTTATTTTATAACACAAAAATAATATTTTTTGTTGATTAAAACCGTTTTTCTAAAGGTTTACCTTATTACAATAACATTTCTGAGCAGCCAATCAGAGAAGATATACGCTAATTAGGATATGTGATTAGGGACTTAAGGTTTACATATAAAACTGAATGCACGAATGATAAAAATTACTGATAAGAAGATTGCTATAATTTAATTACTAAATGGCTCTTAATACACTAATTTAGCATGCATCATTTTCAAAGTAATTACCTTGCAATATTTAACAAATGAGGGTACCTCGATTAAATATAAATAGGTCACTATTAGTAACTTTAAAATCAGTGTTGATTTACACCTCGTTGTAGCCACGCTAATCTCGCAATGTATTTTCCAAATTAAAAAAAAAATGTCGATCTCACGTTGCTTTATGCGCACGCGCACTTAAAGATTTACGCGACTATAACTATTTGTTCAGTGTTTTAAAAGATAACAGTTGTGTTCAGTTATGTGAAAGTTCTGAAACAAGTTTAAATGACTGGTGTCGTCGATTTTGCTACCGCGTTTATGCAAAATGGACACAGTCTGGAAGAAGCAGATAAGTTTCGGAAGGAACATGAGATTTTGCTACAGGCTGCAATTCAGTGGCCAGAATTTCTGAATGAAAATATTGAATCTTCTACAGAAAATGTAAGTGACGTCATCGAGCCCATAATTTCTCCTGCTGAATCTGATGCTTCAACTTGTACACATCCTAGTCCTATCTTCGGGCGCTTCGAAAGGCAGGAGAAAGCGATACAGCTGATTTAATGAAATACTTGATGGAGAATCCAGAAGAGGCCTCAAAAATCAAAGCCTTCATTGAAGGTAAATCGATTCAGGCTCTCTCTTTATGTATCGATGAATTTATCGAAATGGCGCTACAACACTTCGGGATTTCAACACCCAAGGAGGAGCTCTTAAATACCCGAGTTACTACATATTGGTTAAAGACAAAGTTAAGTGCTATCCGGCCAAAAAAGATCTCACAGTTACAGAGAGCTCTGCAAAAATCAAATTACAAGCCTTGATGGATTTAACCTCAAGAAGACTTATTAGGTCGTTAGAAACCCCTGTTGATCCCAATCAACAGCTCGTTTTGACCAGCAAATGGGGTTTTGACGGATCATCTAGCCAAAGCATTTATCATCAAAGGAAGAGTGAAGATGAGCAAATCGATCTTGCTAGTAATTTTATGATGAGTCTTGTACCACTGCGGCTCGTCTCAAAAGGTGTAACAATTTGGGAAAACGAGCGACCATCTTCCACTTCATTTTGCCGGCCAATATTGTTTCAGCTTGTAAAGGAAACCAAAGCAAATGTGCAGAGAGAGATGGCGGAAATCGAAGCCGAGATTGAAGCCTTAACTCCATCCACCATCACTGATGGAATTAGTGTCGAACACCAAACTGCTGTTGACAATGATTGATGGTAAAATTAATTCCATTATATCCGATACAGCAGCATCAGTGTGTGACATATGCAAGGCTAGTCCTAAAGAGATGAATAATTTAGAGTTAATCAAAGATAAACACGCAATCGAGGACATGTATAAATATAGCTTAAGCTCCCTTCACGCTTGAATTCGCTCAATTGAATGCATTACACATTTTTTACACATTACACATTTCCTACAAATTACACATAAAGTCATGGCAAGCAAAGGGTTATAAGGGTTATATATAAAAGGCAAGTTGATGACAGGAAGAAAAGTGTTCAATCGGCTGTAAGAAGAGAAACGGACTTACTTCTCGATGTTGTGAAACAAGGCAGTGGATCCACCAACAATGGCAACTCGGCAAGGAGATTTTTTTGAAAACTACACTAAATCTGCTGACCTGACCGGAATAGACGCTATGCTTTTATCTGTGTGATCTTGCAGTGTATTTCATCAGGAGAGAAGATCAACGTAACTAAATTCCGAGAGTTCTGCTTTGATGCTGCTAAGCTTTACGTGGAGTTATACCCATGGTATTATATGCCTTCTTCACTTCATAAAATTTTAATGCATGGACCAGACATAGTTCAGAACTTGTCAATTGTGCCCATTGGTTTTTTTATCCGAAGAGGCATCTGAGGCTAGAAATAAAGATTTTCGAAAACATAGAGAGGGGCATTCTCGAAAGCATAGCAGTATCTCATGCAATTGGGATGATGACAAATACAAAAAAAAAACATAAAAATAATGTAACTTTAAAGAAGGCTTAGTAAAATGTGATGATCGAATTATCGATCGAAATCGATTATTGCCGTCCTTGTCGCGCGGTACTGACAATGTACGGCGCTAGTATGAAGTTGCATAGTCGTGACGTCACTTCTACGATAGTGCTGTTCTTGTCTAAAACTTACTTTAAAACGTTTATAACTTGGCAATTTTTTAAGCTTTTACACTTTTTGTAATATAGTTTGCGCTATTTGAAAACAAACAGTCTGTTGAGACAAAAATTAAAAAACTGTCATCACGCCAATTGAGATATTATGCACAATCTTTTACTGTCTGATCCACTAGTTACAAGCATTCGTCCAAAAGTAAATAAGTTTGTAAAAAAAAATTATTTTAAGGAATTTTATGAGCTTACGGATTCTAAGAAAAGTGATATCGAATTTGTTAACATATATGATTATCAGATATCGATTCTGAATTTGAATTAATTGATGATGATGATGACGATGATAATTAAATGTTGTTGATTTTGTTTTAAAATCTGTAACTTAGTCAATTAGAGCTTACATCTTAATTATTTATTGTACTATTAATTAAACTAGGTAATTTATTATTTTCTTATCAACTTATATCTAAAATACTGTGTTTTTAGCGTTATTGTAAAACAAATATAAATAAAATATTATGTGAAAAAAGACATACTCTCATCTGTTCTTATGAATTTTTTTGTAAATAATACACAAGATTTTAAAAAACAAAATATATATATATATTTTATACCTCTAAATACGTCTATCTGCAGTTTAAAGTAAATACAAATGGGGAAAAAACAATTAAAATTTTTAAATTTGCATTTCCTTTTATCCCAGAAAGTGCACATTTGGCGCACCATGTGTCTTAGTATTAAATATAGCTCTTAGTATTAGCATTATGATATTAGAGACCGCTACTTGAAACAAGGCCGGAATCAGGAGGGAGAGAGCTCGATACACAAATTTTCATAGTAATGTATCACATTTTCTCAAATTACTTCCGAAATTTATAAGCACAAGTTATGAAGGCATTATTATTAGGTAATCGAATAAGATGGCATCATTAGTTTGGCATAATTTAACTATTTTTTTTTCGGAGATGTCTACGTCCAACCTCTCCCAAACATTCGTTCCACTGCGCGGCGTACGGCAAGATACTGTATGCAGCCGATTGCATTGTAGGAAACAAATTTCTCACGAAAACACTGACCACTTGTGTGGACTTTGCCACATTAAACTCGTTACTCGTCAATTGATTGATGTAGCTGTCTTTATCACTTGTTATTACGTCGTTAAAGCGTCATTTTGGCGTCGCCATTTACATCGTATGATATGATAAGGTATGCAAGCCGATTGTAGGCGCAATAACACCAAGCAAAACATTCTATTCAAATTTGCTCCGGTGTAATAGGAAAAGTGAAAAAAATATACCTTTTATAAAGGACCGGCTATTGCCAAGTACGTTCCGCGGCTATATTGAGAATAGTTGTATATCATTCATAACCAGCCCTGGAACTTTTACAAGTTTTTGTAATATCTAATGTTTATTCAGTGGGCAATAGACCATGAAACCACGCTTAAAAATGATCTATCTGTACATTTATATGAAATTGTTTTGTTATGACAGGTAAAAGCAGCCTGGGTTCGTGTGCCAGTAGTGGAGGTGCGTCCAGCCGGTCTCACCCCCAGCCACTAACAACGGTAAATATTACATACATCATAGACAATTAGCTATAGAACACGTCAAATAAATAATTCATCTGTACTTACTCATTCTTTTTATTTGTAATGTTTTTTCCTGAACTGATAACATATACGGCAAACTGAGATTTCGATTTTAAGGAAATTAATGTGTTTAAAAAGTTAACATAAAGCAGATTTTATTGTAATTAATGCATAGTGAATGTTTTACTTTCAAATCAAATCAAATCATTTATTTTTGCAAACATGGGTAATTGGTACATAGATGTTTTCTTAAATTAAAGTTTTCCATATTCTACTGTCTCATGGTCAAGCATTTAGATGTTCATATCTAACTTAACATCTATGATTAATGTGAAAAAAAAAGTTAATTTACCAAAAACGACCAGTCAAGGTAAAATATACAACAAAGAGCTGGATATTAAAGGTAAATGTGGTTTGGTAGGGTGCCGTGGCATCTACTTCGTCCACACCGCCGGCCTCAGCGTCCGCTTCAATGCCTGACAACGCAGCCAGCGATGCTAAGCCCAAGGGCAAAGGTAAGTGTCAACCTGTTAAAAAACTTCATAGATATAAGTAAAGATTATTAGTTTCATGTATTTCTGTATTTTTTTTATTGTATAATATGTGTTGTTTTCATATACCCTAGGTGGGTAAATCTTCAAGCTTCAGTGATACTCTCTTGTTGAAGTCACCATTATTTTAGTGCAAAAAAAAATGTATATTTCTATCATTTTACAATAGTTATTGTTTTGTTGGACTTACAATTGCCTATACAATTCCACAAAGTTTGGACGTGTGACTCTGTACCAGTCGTTCTATGGCTAGATTCTTTCAAGGAAAAACACACCCTTTAAGCGGTTACTGACCATCTGCGGAAGGTAGGACGAATAAAACAAAACGGCTCAGCCAGCATTATTCATTCACAGCGTCGTCATCGTCAGAAGAATGCGCGGGCGGCGGCGGCAGCGGCGTGGGCGGCAGCGGCTCGACGGGCGCCGGCGCCGAGGAGTCGTCCTCCGAGGAGGGCGAGGTCGGCAGGCTGCAGGCGCTGCTGGAGGCGAGGGGCTTGCCTCCGCACCTGCTCGGGGCCTTGGGGCCGCGCATGCAGCATCTGCTGCATAGGACTGTTACTGCTAACTCGGGTGAGTCGTGGAGTTTATTTAGAAGAGGAGTGATTATTCTATTATAGCTAGCTCATACTATTCCGATGTTGGACAAGGCCTCCTTCCACTCCTTCTACCAGTCACCATGGGGCGCTTCTTTTTGCCAATTCCGCGGTCTTGTCTCGCTGTTTTAGAGATCCTGTGATTTACTGGCCCATAAAACAAGTCGATATTGACAGTTATTAACAGAGTGTGCCTTACTGTACTTTGTCCCTAGAATTTTAAAGAATCAGCGCACCTAGACAAAGTAACATTCGATTAGCGATAACGATAGTAGAAAAGCCAAAAAACGTATAGAGTTGACATTAGTTATCGAAATGTCACGTGATCATACGTCCTAACGTAGTATCATAGCGATTGTAGAAATAGAATTGCTCCGAAGCGAATGTCATTTGTCTAGGCCCTCTGTATCGTTACAATAAAAAAGTTTCGATTATGAGACTTGTCCATGATACTGTGGACGCGTTTGTTGCTCAACCAGTGTTAATAACAATATTGTCATCTACAGCCGCATCAAAAGCCGCCCAACTGTTGGCCGGCCTGCAAGCGACTGGCGACGAGGGGCAGCAGCTGCAGGCCGTCATCGAGATGTGCCAGCTGCTGGTGATGGGCAACGAGGACACGCTGGCCGGCTTCCCCGTGCGCCAGGTCGTTCCCGCGCTCGTCAACCTGCTCGCGGCCGAGCATAACTTTGATATGGTTGGTACTACTTACTTACCATGATAAATATTCGAAAGTCTGACAACCACTCTTACCAAATGGTATCGTATTACATAATACAGTCCGCGAGGCCTAAGCTGAGCTTTGCATTTGTGTGAGTGCACATAGCGACACGTCCTTTGCTTGGTAATCGGCCTCGCGCGAACACATTGGTCCGATTGGTAATCACTCCCACAAATGTAGCTCTGCTTAAGCCTCGCGGACTGTAACTGGGTTGTGGAGATCTGATAGGCAGTCGCTCCATGTGAAATACTGGTATTGAGCAGAATCCGGTTTCATTGGAAGCCGACTCCTGCTTAATTGTGGACTCGTTGGACTAAAGGTCGCAAGAGATACCGCTGAGCATGAGGTCCTGGGTTCGATTCCCAGGTCGGGCAAAGTATTATTGGGTTTTTCTGTCTAGAATTTCTCAGTAGCAGCCAAAGTCTGGATTTGTGCCCGGTTAATGGCGATAGGCTCGCCCCATATTACATTGGACCTAAGCATAACTGGCAAAATGTTTGTTTACTATAGGTACACCTCTGCCTAACCCTTCTGGCATTAAAGGCGGGTTGTTATGTTACTTTAGTATTAAAATTACAAAAAAAAAAAGAAATTTCGAGGGTTTTGTCAAGTCGTTAAACCGTGCGTAGCAGGAGGGGTTGCTTGTATAGTAAGTAATAATATAAGAGACTGTTTTTCTTCCTCAGATGAACCACGCATGTCGCGCTCTTACATACATGCTGGAGGCGTTACCACGCAGCAGTGGCGCCGTGGCGCTGGCCGTGCCCGCCTTCCTGGACAAGCTGCAGGCCATCACGTGCATGGACGTGGCCGAGCAGAGCCTCACCGCGCTCGACATGCTCTCGCGACGACACTCCAAGGCTATACTGCAAGCGGTAAGCACTGTCAGAGCAACACGTAACACTGTATGTTTCAAGTAAGGTCCGATCGAATTTCATTTTTGGCTATACATTTTCGGACATTTCGTGTTCGGCCATAAAAATATGTTTTTTTCCGCCGTGGATAATTTTTTTCATAAAAAAAAAAATCTTTATTTTACTTTTACAAAGGAAAAACCTGTCGACAAATAAAAAAATGTATGTCGTGCATTTTCGGCCGAAAATGTAAATTAGTTTCGGTCTCAGAAAGGAAGGTATCAAGATGTTATGAAAACACAATCCTCCAAGACCGGACCTGGATTGTGACCTGCAAGGTCGGTAAAGATGCCTAACAATTACCTTTGGACAGTGTCTCTCTAAACATATCACCTGTCTGGCCTCAGGACCATATCTTTTCAACGGAGGAACACTCATAACACTTTGTTACTCCCCCCTAGAAAACTAATTTATCGACATATAAAACGCTAGAAGTTTAGCACTTCTCTTACGTCAAACATATCATTACAGCGCGGTGTATCAGCGTGCCTGACGTACCTGGACTTCTTCTCGATAAACGCGCAGCGCGCCGCGCTGTCCATCACAGCCAACTGCTGCCAGAACCTCACCCCGGACGAGTTCCATCTAGTGAGGGACTCGCTACAACTACTGGCTAATAGGTAACAAACACATACCTTTTAATATTATATTGATTGATTTTACTAAGGGTTTACCCTATGAGTTTCGACCACTAACGGAATTGTTGTGCTCACTGACGGCTGCAGTTGCTTCTGAAGTTGACGCGTGCCGCTCGTGAGGATGCACACTTACGGCCAAACCCAATAACCTAAGACAGATCGCTACTGAGGATAGACATTACAATTCTATCTGTCCCTGTCAAACAAATTGCTGTCAAAACGTTATAGGCTCATAGGGTCGCATACCTTCGCTTTATTGGGATGTTAAAACCATATATTGATAGGGTTTTTTACCTCCAGTACCCCAAAATTGATGATAATACGTATTGGGTTCGGCCGTTAGTCCCGCGGCGCACACAGTTTACTCAGAGTTACATTTTACCTATCACTTGTCATGTGAAGCAATCATCACAAGCAATGCAAGTGATGTTTTATAATTATGTATAACATCCGCCACATGTTTTCCAAATAATTATCTCACGAATCGACGCGCGCTTTACTTGTCGTTATCAAGTGTACAAACACAGAATCAGTGCTTGCACACACATTCACTGTGTTTGTGGCTACTGTAGCATCAAAGCAATTTTTGGGGTCCCGTAGACAAAAAAGGAAATCTGATAAAAGTCCGTTTATCTGTCCGACAGCCCGTTTCACAGCCCTTTACTTTGTTTCAGACTCACCCAACAAGACAAGAAATCCGTGGAGTGCGTGTGTTTGGCGTTCTCGCGCCTCGTGGACAGTTTCCAACACGACCCGGCGCGCCTCCAGGAGATTGCTACACCCGAACTTCTTACTAATCTGCAACAATTGGTGAGCGTTTATCCTGTCTTGTGTTACATTTCTTATAAGTTCTTTAAACAACATCTGCACACTACGCCTTTGGCACTTGTTTTCCTATCACGAAGCAGCCACAACAATATAAAATAGCCTCATTTATGAATCCAACAGATCAGAGCTAAAAGGTGTGTAGAAGCCAAACCAATGACACGTTGGCATTAAGGCGGTCGGCCGCATTTGGTTTAGTCGATCGTCGATTACTCAACCGAATTTGTTCATTTCGGTTGCCGAATGCGTTTCTGACATATCTCACGAAATGTGGGTGTACCGTGTACCCTCTGCCTGCTCCTTCGAGATAAACAGGCGTAATATATTTTTGCACAGCTGGTAGTCCAGCCGCCGCTGATCTCGGGCGCCACGTTCATCACAGTGCTGCGCCTGCTGTGGGTCATGTGCGCGGCGTGCCCGCAGCTGGCGCTGGCGCTGCACCAGCGCTCCATCGCCGACACTCTGCTGTGTCTGCTCACAGGCTCCAGCCTGCACCAGGAGGTACTACTAATACCAAGACATTAAGAATTTTTACTTCGCCTCCCTTCTTACTAACGCACCCCATCATTTACAGCTTGTGGAGTTAATCCCTCGTCTCCCGCAAGAGCTGTACGAGATAACCTGCCTGATCGGCGAGCTGATGCCGCGCCTGCCGACTGACGGTATCTTCGCGGTCGACTCGCATCTCGACAGACCCTGGTCTGCCACCACAGAACGTACTGCGCACTGGCAGTGGCGGGATGATAGAGGTGAGTTAGACCTTACTGAAACTGTTGTAGAAAATGAGTCGCGAATTACACAGAAGCCAAGACACACTCACTGTGCTCACTGTGTTGGCAGTGGAGATTAAAAGTAATCTAAATCAATCTAATGACCAAATATCTCTATTATATTTCATATGTTAACTTTTGTATTGTATGTTCTCTCGTATGTTCTATTAATTTTGAACCAACTTCAAAAAAGGAGTACAATAGTTTATTATGTCCGTCTGTATGTATTATTTTTCTTATGTATGTTCATCGATATTTTTGTGAATCGTGGACCGATTTTCCGTTGGACAAAAAACTAAAATACAGATCCAAAGACACCAACATGCGGAATTTAAATTAATTTCACTTAGTTTTTTTTTGCATTACGCACTTATCAAATTTTGGTATAACTGTGAGATACGTTATCTTATTTACTTAGGCGTATGGCGTTCATACTCCTGGGCCGAGAGCCGTGCCCTCGAAGCTGGCGCATCAGCCGGCGAGGAAGAAGTGTGCCTGACGACGTTAGGGCGCTCCTACACGGTGGACCTGACTGCCATGCAGCAGCTCAACGACCACACGGGCACCGCGCGGCCCGTGCAGCGCGTCGCGCCCGCGCCCGCGCCCTCCGACCAGCCCGCGTCCTCGCACGCGCCCGCTCCCGGTCAGTACAGCACACGGTGGCAATATAAACGCATACAATAAGGATAATTCTACTCCAAACTCACTGTAAAGGCAAATTTCACCAATGAAACTGAACGCTATCAGCACAAACTACGTTTAAGAGCTGTCTGTGTCATCATCATTGGTGAAATTGGTACTAAGTGCCGATATCACCAATGTTACTAAACGCGTTCAAAAGCTGTCAGTGTCAATATTCCATAGAAATTAATGACACTGACAGCTCTTAAACGTAGTTAATGTGTTGATCGCGTTCAATTTCATTGGTGAAATCTGACCTAAGTGGGTGGAAAACTTTTTGTAAATCAGTCTGTTTAAATATCCATACCATCACGTGTGCGAAGTTTCGATAACTGATTCAATGCGACTGTATCGTGTACTCTAAGTATTAATTCGCTTTATTTGTCCCAGACCCTCGCATCGCCATGGTCCGCTCTCACCCCGGGCTGGCGCGCGCGCTCCTGGCCGTGCTGCACGAGGTGTACTGGAGCTCGGCCGGGCCCGCCGTGCGCTCGCAGGCACTCAAGGCCATACTGCGCGCTGTCTTCTATGCTGACGCGCCACTGCTAAGACAAGTGCTGAAGATGCAGGTAAGGAACAACACCTACTACTACGAAATATTTAATATACTTAAATTCATGTAAATGAATTCACAATATGTTGATTTTCTTTACATCCTTTTCGTTTGTATCTATATAATATCTAATAATCCTATTTCTGACGTTTAATAACATTCGTATTTCTTGTTTTCATAGTTGGCATAACTACCATAGTGGCCTTGTCCCTGTTAAAATTTATTCTGTAAGTGGCTGTTGAATACAGGAAGATAACCTGCTGCACATAACCATTACCCCATTTACTAAAAGCTTTTACTGCGGTTATGGTTTACAACCAATCACAATCAATATGTAATTTCAGAACTAGCGTCTTCTGACACAGCAAACAAAACAACTTATTTCACACGTTTATTTGTTCAGGTGATATCCTCCCACATCGCCGGCATGATGGCGTCTAGCGACTTGCGCATCGTGGTAGGATCTCTGCAACTTGCCGAGATCCTCATGCAGCGCCTGCCAGATGAGATGGGCGTGCAGTTCCGCCGCGAAGGTGTGCTGCATCAGGTGGCGCAGCTGGCCGAGAGGCCGCCGCCCGCACAGCCGCCCCGGCAACATCCGCTCAAGGTAAGCCATCTGACTGAAAAAGGGCATCACTTTTGAACTATACACCAGGTTTCAGAAAGACTAATAAATTTGCCCATAACTGTACACCTGCAGGGCAAAAGCATCTTCTCATATAGAGAAGGCACGAGCATGGATCAGTGCGCATGATCAAGGCGGGTTGGCGATTTCAGACTTATACTGTTTCCTAACAATGTTTTCTTTCAACAATGTCAGTAATGTCCAAGATAAACTCGGGAGGCTTGGCCTTTAACCACTGTGTCGAATATGTATTATTATTTTAATGAACATTTACGAAAAATACTCATTATAGCTGATATAGTAAACTCATGTGAAATGATAGGCTGTAATTATTTTAGTCTGGCTATCACAGCAGTGTACAAGGCAACGACAGTCTGTTTGTAAACTTTTCAAGTTACTTAAAAAGATTGCCTTTTAGAAACCGGGTGACTGTAACAATGAAGTTATTGATGTGTTTGTCTTTGATATTTAAGTCGTTGACACGTCATTACTGACTACACCACAAGCAACGCATCAAGTTGATGGAGGCTACTGAAGATGCGAAACTCGTAACCAAACCAAATTCAGGGCGGACAGTACATAGATTGCCATCAACACTAACGGCCAGACCCAATAAACTAAGACAGATTTGCTACTGATGATATACAGTACAATTCTCTCTGTCTCTGTCAAACAAATAGCTGTCAACACGTTATACACACTTTGGCTTTACTGGGACGTAAAACCCAGAGATTGATAGGTTTTCTCTCTCTATCTCCAGTATGCCGAAATTGGAGACGTTATTGGTTTCGGCCGTAAGAAAAAGAACGCATCAAGATTCTCATTTGTCTACTGGCGGGCAAGTCTAACTTGTTCAAAGACAAAAATGATAACATGGCACCTGGCTCGAATGACGTTTGTTGATTATTCAACCCAAATCCATAGTCCAATATCTTTGTTACCATATCCTGCCCCAACCGGGGGTTGTCCATTGGTGCACATGCATAGTCCGAACAGGGATAACCGTCTGTTGGTGCCTCATTTAATTACAAACGTATAACGGGCCTATGCAAGTTGGCTCCGGCCCCTCCTACGCCTTCCAAAGGTCCGGGAAAAAAGGGAAAAAATAATAGTGACAAATAAATCTTCTGTGTTTCCTCAGTCACCGGGTGGTAGCGTCCGCTCTTCGGGCGGGTCGTCTCCGCCTGCATCCACATCGGCTACATCACTGGAACATCAGAATAACCTGTCCCTTGCGTTCTCCGCCTCGGGATCTTTCGTTGCTAGTACTATGCGTAAGTAATTATTATTTAGCAAGGTAAACTATGTTAGAGAGGATGTTGTAACAATACAATTTCATAAAAACAGTTCCACAAATGTTTAACAACGATGTCCCGTGTCAATGTCGATTAAGTGCTAAAAGATTAAATGTAGCACTAAGTTTTTAATAGGATTTTTAAACAAGGAATTGTCTCTTTTATTAGCTATTGGCAGCGATGGAAGCGGCTCTGAGCCTGGACAAGCGTCAGCGTCGACACACGCACAGATGTCTGCTACTTCAGTACACAGGTAAGCGTAATGTTAAGACGTGTAATGATGGTATTTATTTTACCACCTTAAGAAATCGACAGTACTGAGTATCGTCTCGACTCAACGCATTGACCGCGTTCGGCGGGCTTCGATTGGCCCATGGCAATCGGAGCACCGAACGCGGTCGATGCGTTGAGTCGAGACGGTCAAAACAATCTCACACTAGGGCCACAGAAAATAGGTAAGCACAGTACCGTTAACTAATTATCGAGCATTAGAAAGTAACTGTCCTAAAATTTGGAACTTGTCCTATAAGTGGATGCCAAATACTGTAATTTTAATGCCTTCTGTAGTTGCCGTCGGCTGGCCAAGATGACCTCTTTTTTTCTCTTACAGTTTTTTTTTAAATCCTTTATACTGAATGTTTTATTTACTACATTACCATTGTTTACCTTGTATCAGGTCCGGCAGTCCCCTACAACTGGCAGAGATGTTAAAACGCAAGCGCGCAGTAAAGCGCTCCGGAGGCGCCGGCACGCGACACGCGCGGCGCCGCGACGAGCCCGCGCCCGCGCACGCGCCGCCGCCGCACGCGCACCTCGCGCACCCCGCGCACGCGGCCCACGCGGCACACGCCACGCATGCGCAGCCACATGGTATGTATACTACAAATGTTAGATTTAACTACTGTTATTTTTGCCGAAATTACACTGGATCTCAAGGCAGAAGCGTACGCTTTATCGAATTGTACATAAAACGAAATTGTACGAAAATTACGCGTCGTAATATCTATACAAAACGCATAGAAGATGTAGTTTCCGAAGTTCCGCCTCACCGTTTTAATGCTCACATCAAAACGCGATGTGATTACTGTTGCTGATAAATCGCAGGGGGGACAGTCATGGACATTTGGTTGGATGAAAAGATGATAGCTCCATCTACATGTTGTTCCTAAACGTAGGATTACTTAGTAAGCCCCGCAACTCAACAGATGTCACACAACAAAAAAAAAACAGTACAAAGGACATGGCCAAAAATTGTATGGGCTTGTGCCCCAGAATGTACAGATCCAACATATTTGTCATTTAATAGTACTGATCTTCTACAAACAAAATTAAAAAGAGGCATATTGCTGAGCAGTTGTGGACAAAAGTTATGAACGTTTGAAAAGATTGATTTTTGCACTATGGCTAAACTATTTCATGTAAATTAATGTGTATATATCTGTGCCAGGCGTTTAATATAAATAGTACTTTAGTTAAAAAAAAACAACGAGACTGCCTCGTTGGTCTAGTGGTCGCAATCGCCACTGCTGAGCATGAGGTCCTGGGTTCGATTCCCAAGTCGGGCAACGTGTAATTGGGTTTTTCTATCTGGAATTTCTCAGTAGCAGCCCGAAGTCTGGATTTGTGCCCGGTAGATGGCAATAGGCTCGCCCCCTATTACATGGGACTTAAACATAACTGGCGAAATGTGGGTGTGCTATAGGTACACCTCTGCCCAACCCTTCGGGGAAACAAGGCGTGATGTTATGTTATGTTAAAAAAAAACAAAATCGCATTTTTATAATCTGATAAAATCTATAGTTTATAAATATTGTTTATAGAACTTAAAGTAAAATATCTACAGTAGCATATTCTGTCCATGGCAAATAATAAAACAAAGAACATTATTTTAATCATTTAATGTTATCAAAAGATTATTTCAATTCCAAAATGTCGTGTCTTCTTGCACGTATAACTGATCTCCAACAGCCATAACAAACATTGGTATGACCAAGTTGTCTTTCCCTTGAATTGGTTACAAGGCGTCTTGGTTTATTCTCATAACAGGCACCACAGACACAGCTTTGAGGTGACAACTGTGAAGGTAAAATAGGAACCTATTAGTCTTAGATTTCACCACGACGTTAGAATATGGAGTAAATAATACCTGTCGTGTATATTTTAGTAGGAGGTCCTTATTGAAACTAGAACTTACCTCAAAAGTTAACCACTCCTTTAGAAGAACTCATCACATCAGGGGGTAATGATGATATTACATGCCGCCTGCGCGCGTTCTCTTATTGGGAAACCTACAGTCAACACACGCTTGTAAAAGGTCCATTTTCGTTGTTTGTAATTATACAGTTTACAGTCATTATTAGTTAGAGCACTCGTGTGGCGCTACGACACTATAAAATATAAACGTCTAATGCGAAAACAATGAAACAAAAACACGATTCGAACGAGAAAACCGGCGCAAACGTCAAAGAAGGAATATGGTATTGACCATTAACATTTGTCAGCGGTGTTGCCAGTAATAACGTCATATCATCCTATCCGTAACTGCACTAACATCTATAAATTCAGTCATAGATGGTTCGATTTATAGACAAGAACACATACAAAAAATACGTTTTATTACATTATGGTTACGAATAATTTATGTATATATTTAAGGCCTGCTAAGCGTTTATTTATTATTTTAAAAACCTTCATATAATATTTTTTCCCTGTTCTGAACTTATCTAATATTATATGGCAACATTAAAAGGTATATAAAACGCAAATCAATCAGAAAAACTTTTAATTACGATAGTTCTCCACTTCTGCTATGATGCATAAAAAGTTGTTCAAAATTCTTTATTTATTTTATTTTTATTATCTGCATTAAATGTACGTTTGTACTCCGTGGGGCACATTTTGTCCATCTCCTTTAAAATTTAAGTAGTTACTATAACAATATTTATTTTACATTTCGTTATACAATTGAGTTTATTTCAGCATTTTTACAAATTGAATTACATAAGATATTTTAATGTACTAGCCTTTATTTAAACTGGTAACTGACATAACAAAATTAAGCAATTTGTTTGAAATTCAAATTTCAAAATGGTAGCTACTCTCTGTGTAAGCGTATGTTAGTAGATCTTTTCCATTTTTTTCGTTTGTGTTTTGGTTGTGAAATCTTCCAGAAAGTGCGTGGAGTTGAGCCAGTGAGTTGAGTTAGTGTCTTACTACACGTGGGCAAGCTGTTCGAGCGCATACTCGCAGCCCGCCTCGTCGGCCACTTGTGCAGAGAGGGGCCGGACCTGGACGAGAGCCAGTTCGGCTTTCGGCATGGGCGCTCTACCATCCACGCTGTGTCGAGGGTGAGAGTCCTGGCGGAGGAAACAGTGTCCCGGGGCGGGGTGGTGGTGGCGGTGTCCTTGGACATCTCCAACGCCTTCAACACCCTGCCCTGGAGCTGCATACGGGAGGCACTGCGGTACCACCGCGTGCCTCTCTACCTCCGCCGCATCGTGGGGGCTTACTTAGCCGGGAGGTGTGTCACTTACATGGGACGTGATGGCGGAAACCAGCGCCAGGTGTCGTGCGGTGTTCACTTGTGGGCGGGACCGCTCCTGGGGAACATCGGGTACGACTGGGTGCTGAGGGGCGAGCTCCCGCCGGGCGCGGACCTGACGTGTTACGCGGACGACACGCTGGTCACGGCCCGGGGGAGTTCGCACAGGGAGGCAGCGTTGCTCGCGACGGCGGCGGTCTCACTCACGGTGAGCCGCATACGGCGCCTCGGCCTGGAGGTGGCCCTCAACAAGTCGGAGGCCAAGGTGTTTCATGGCCCCCGGCGGGCGCCACCGGCCGGATCACATATTGTGTTCGGGGGGGTCCGGATCGCTGTCGAGCCCACCATGAAATATCTGGGATTGGTGCTCGACAGCCGGTGGGACTTCGGACCCCACTTCCGGCGGCTGGCGCCCAAGTTGTTGGGCGCGGCCGGTGCGCTGGCAACGCTGCTTCCCAATCTGGGGGGCCCGAGCGCCGCCTGTAGGCGGCTCTATATGGGGATCGTGCGATCCATGGCGCTCTACGGAGCGCCGATCTGGGCGTCTGACCTGACGGCCGGCAGCATAGCTGTCCTGCGCAAGCCGCAGCGAGCGATGGCCGTCAGAGTCATTCGGGGGTATCGCACGATCTCCTTCGAGGCGGGTTGTGCACTGGCTGGATCACCGCCCTGGGACCTGGAGGCGAAGGTGCTCGCGTCACTGTACCGGTGGCGCGAGGAAGCGCGGGAGCGGGGCGAGCGACCGATGCAGCAATATGTCGAGCAGCGTCGGTTGCAGCTCCGCGAGGTCCTGGTGGCGGAATGGTGGGTGAGGCTGTCACGCCCTACATCATCGAGGCGATCCGGCCAGTGATCGACCGCTGGCTCGGGAGAAGGCACGGCTCCCTGACGTTTCGGGCGACGCAGGTGCTCTCGGGGCATGGTTGCTTCGGGAAGTACCTGTGTCGCATAAACAGGGAGCCGGACGCCCGGTGTCACCACTGCGTCGACTGCCGGGAGGACACGGCGTGGCACACGCTGGCAGTGTGCCGCTTGGGAGGAGCCGCACCGTGTCCTCATCTCAGAAGTAGGCAGTGACCTGTCGCTGCCGACCGTAGAGAGTTCGATGATCGGCAGCGTCGAGTCCTGGGACGCGGTGGTTTCCTTTTGCGAGACGGTCACCTCGCGGAAGGAGGCTGCGGAAAGGGAGAGAGAGATCTTGACTCTCGACCCGGCCCACAGCAGACGCACCGGGCGTCGGAGGAGGGCGTACAACGCCCTCTTCCGGCCCCCCTAAATGGGTCCAGGGGCGACGGACATCCGTCGCCCCCCAACATCAGGACCCGAGAAGGCGGCGCGCTTAGTGTTCCGCGTGCGCCGCTCACAGACGTTGCGGGGGGAGTACACCTCACTCCCCCTGCCCGAGACGGGGCCCGCGCTAGCGGGCCGGCACCAGCCGGGGTTGTGGAAGAATTATGTGTTCCCGCGACCCCGGCGTAGGTGTGAGATGGAACACCGGGGTGGTTTTTAGTCAGTAAGAGTCTGACAGACCCCTCCGCCCGCCCCAGGGCGGAGGACATCCATGAGGATTTTCCACCCCGGGAACAAAAAAAAAAAAAAGGTGTCTTACTACATAGTTGGTGTCGATCCGGTAATCGTATTTTAACAGGAAAAATTACCTATAATGGAGAAGATGAAACAAAAGTTTTAGCAAAATTGTACTATGATAAGCATAAACGTTATAAAAATAAAAAATGACTAAAACATTTGACTTGTTTCAATTCACATCATTTCTATAAAAGACAAGCCTACATGATTATGTCAACGGCATATCATGAGTAACAAAACTAGTAAAAGCAGATCCTGTCTTCTGTAAAGCCTATGTTATAAAGCCAGTTCTGCTTAAAACGGGTTGGTTACCTGTGGTAAATGGTTGGTACAAATTGTAGGCGGCGCCACTGCGCTTATTGGCATAAAAATGACGTTAGATGGCACTCTTTACCCGTATAAGTACTCTTTGTGATAAATTTAAACTAGCAGGAGTTCGTACACCAAATTCGATCGTGTATTTTCCATAGATGTGTCGCTGTGTTGTCCAATAATATTGGTAAAGTGTAAAGGTAAAGTAAATAATAACAGTTATTTAAACGGTATCTGCGGAAATCAATAGTATTAAAGTTTAATACTACTTGGATACCCAATTGATGTAGCCTCCCAGTGATGTAGCCCACCGTAGCGATGGGCTATGTTTTAACAATCGAAAGATTCGGAGTCGTTATTTAAACCGTCGACTCGCCGTTCTACAAAACAATCGAGATGTTTTCGATTGTTTCGAGTCAACGGAATCGACCGCTAGTTTTCGATTGTTCGAAGAATTTGTTTGGATTCGCAATCACAACGCAAGTCAAGAACACGCGAAACTTTAAACCATCGAGGAACAACTCGCGAATGAACGCGTCATGCGCCAGTCGCAATAACAGACCGAGTCAGACTCGAGTCCAAGTCGATACAATCAAGATGTTCGAACAATCGAATAAAACCTCTCGCCATCGCGCATTGCTAGCCCACCGTACCTTGTAAACTTAATTGATGACATGCTACCCTCACATTTCGCAGGCTCGGGCGTGTCAGTAGGCGCGCGCTCGGCCACGCGCGTGGGCGGCGCGTCCAAGACGTCGTCGTTCTTATCGTCGCTGAACCCGTCCCGCTGGGGCCGGTCGCCGCACGCGCACAAGGACAGCGGCCTGCTCGCCTCGCCGCACACCTCCGCCAATCTCACCGTGCAGAACAAGTAAGTGCCTATTAGAAAGTACGAAAGAAAATTCTTTTACAGCATGAGTAACAAAAAAGCAACTCAACCTACAACATATAATTTTTCTATAAGAAGCACACTTGCCTAAAGGGAGCCCTTTAGGCATGAGTACTTAGTGTTAGAAAGGTAGGAGCTGAGGAATGCTAGTCTCGTTGTTATCGCCACGCCCGTAAATACGGACCACTCATGCAGTTTACTAACATAGGCAATGAGAATATTGGGCGCAAGCTAGCTACGCGCCCCCATGTGAGTGGGTGCTATGGGTATTTCTGTAGGCACGCCGCGATGCTATTATAACTTACCGTCGCTTGCTTCACGACATTTAGGCGGTCTCTCACCTGGCGGTGCGACCTAGGGGAGGACGGCGCGACGACCTGCGACGAAGATGACTCGATGCTCCTACGGAGTAGGTGGTTGGCCCCCGCTCGTCCAGCTTTCAGAGCTAGCCGTTCACTGTCCGGGCTAAGGGGCCGTCATGAGTGTGTGAACGGTATTGTGATTGTGTAACACCGTTCAGTGTCTACGCGAATCGCAGCCCACACGCGCGTTTACGAGTGAATTTAGATGCCTGTATACGGGTGGATGTCTGTCTACATTTACGTAACGTGCCAATGTAAACCTAGAACACGTTACGTAACGGGTGTGTGTGTTGTGAGTGTAGAGTCATAATGTCACAGATAAGCCGCGTGTACTCGGTTACAGCTTATCTGGGAGTCAGTCCGGCCTGATGGGGAGGAGGGGTCTCGCGTCAGGGGGGCGCGCATGCCAGGGCGTCGAATGCTATACGCTCGATTGCAACATTTATAACATGAACTTTCTCTTTCACTCCTACCTCCCATGAAATGTAAAAATGTGGAAACAATTTAGTTCTCACAGTATTCAGTAGTGTAAATGTAGATTTCAAAGTACTCCTTAATGAAGTTTTTTTTTTCTCTAATTTAAATAAATAAAACAAAGTCGGGTTAGTGACACCATTTATAACTCAAGAACGGCATGACCGATTTTAATTATCTTTGATTTGTTTGTTTTTTTCCCTGCCCTTATTAACAGAATATCTATTGAAACATTGAAAAAAAATCACGAAAATAAATTTACGAAGAAAATACGTCTACCGTGAGTTGTTATCGAAAAACGGATCCAGCGAGTTTAACGGTAGCGAGGATTCGCTACCGTTAAACTCGAATAGATTTCGATAATGCTATCACCATGAGTTTTTCGGAGTCTCACACACTCCATAAGGTTAACTCGATGGATAGTGTCGTCTAACTACCTTCACTCCTATGTTTTGTTTCTTTCTTTCTCCGTTAGAAGAAGACAGAATGGCTGAAATGTTTAAAAATTTAACTACAGTCATTATCACAATATAACCCGACTAAATAGAAAAGCATCACGGTTAGTGGACCAGACTTAGTATTATGATGGTAATTAGAGGTTGTTGAATTTTATTCCTTATAATTGTCAATGTCGAGTGTCGTCTATTCAATTTGTAATTTGGCTGAACCTTTGAGGTTCGCGGCGTTTTTTCTTAAATTAAGTGAAATAAGTATACAAAAATAGAATAATACCTGTGAAGACCTGTGTGTCACAATTCCAATTGTTGGTGGAATTTGTAAACTTTGCGTGTTTCACGTCGTTGGTCTTCAAATTTAGCGACCACTACATATTCCATGTTAAATATCACTTCCATACATTATTTTAGCTATAATATACTCAAAACGCATATAATTTTAATATAAACATATGTTTCACACCTCTAAATTCTAGTGAGCTACGCAACTACTATCGCTAGCGTATTTTTCGATACCTTCCGTCAAATTATTGACTTAGGGTGCCGATTTGTACGGCGACAGCTGCAAAATGTTAGTTACTATAGATTACGTTAGGTTTCTTACGTATCGAAATCTATAGTGCTCATGGTATGAATTTAAATTCTTTCTGTGACCACTAGGGGCGCTGTATTGTATTTCATACATTTCATTTAAGCAGACACCAGCGAGATTTGGCTGTTTAAACTCATGGTTGAGCTACTGAGGCGGTACGAAGTTCGCTGGGTCAACTAGTGCATACTAAAACGCTTTTTTAAAATCTTTGTGACTTCGTGTAAGCAAATTAATCAATTTATTCATTGTGTAGTTCCATGTTAGAACGCTCGACGTGATAAATTTACGTTATGATAGAGATATCGGTGTTTTTAAGCCTAGCAGACGCCTTGTACGACGTTAACGTGTTACAAGGCATGACTTTGATTTTTGTGTAAATGTAATAAATATTCATAAATACCAATAATCTAGTCATTGTGTCCAATAAAATAGTATTTTGATTTCTATTTATTAAAAAAATCACTAAACTAAACCACTAGAAATGCGACGTTACCAGACCGCGACGGATGAACGCTCTTAAGTGGGACCGACAATGAATTGTGCTGCAGATAGTCTGTATTTTATGGTGGGTACAGTTACGGGCTGTACCCATTTATGAAACGTAACATGAAATGTAACGTGCGTTGCTATGAACATACCGTACAAATATACGCACTCGTTTGTGTTTGGAAAATCGTAGAGCAAGCCGCGTCCTTGTCAATTTTAAACCCGGTCGTCCGCCAAATGCTGTGGATGGCCTTGTTTGGGTCGTCCGTTTTTAATCGTGCAAATGAACGTCGTTGAGGCGCGAAGCAGACGGCGGACAATGGCTGACATTTCGACCCCGAATGACCACGGAAGAGGTCGTTCTGCAACCTTCGGGGGCGGGCGCGGTCGTTTTCTCATCCGTGTGTTTTAGACATAGATAGCTGCATAGATTTAGACTGGATCCTGCGACAGGGTTTTCTAGTGCGGGGCATCCAGTGTCCTAATTATTGTAACACTTTTTATTAATCTTTTTTTTTTCAAGTTTTTTTTTAGATATCTCATTCATTTTATCGGCGCGGACAAATTGTCCATCGTCCGTATAGCGCTTAAATGGTGTGTCACCTGTTCGGCCACTAAACTTGCATCTGTTATGTTTACAGAGAGAAGGTGCGCGAGTGGATCCAATGGACGGCATCCCGCGTGGTGCGCGAGTGGGGCGCGCTGGGCGGCTGCGGTGGCGCGCTGGAGCAGCTGGCAGCGCTGGCGGCCGCGCTGCCGCACCACCACCACCGCCGCGCCGCGCTGCACACGCTGCGCGACACGCTGCTGCACCACGACGTGTCGCCCTTCGAGGTAACTAACACTAGCATCCCGCGTGGTGCGCGAGTGGGGCGCGCTGGGCGGCTGCGGTGGCGCGCTGGAGCAGCTGGCAGCGCTGGCGGCCGCGCTGCCGCACCACCACCACCGCCGCGCCGCGCTGCACACGCTGCGCGACACGCTGCTGCACCACGACGTGTCGCCCTTCGAGGTAACTAACACTAGCATCCCGCGTGGTGCGCGAGTGGGGCGCGCTGGGCGGCTGCGGTGGCGCGCTGGAGCAGCTGGCAGCGCTGGCGGCCGCGCTGCCGCACCACCACCACCGCCGCGCCGCGCTGCACACGCTGCGCGACACGCTGCTGCACCACGACGTGTCGCCCTTCGAGGTAACTAACACTAGCATCCCGCGTGGTGCGCGAGTGGGGCGCGCTGGGCGGCTGCGGTGGCGCGCTGGAGCAGCTGGCAGCGCTGGCGGCCGCGCTGCCGCACCACCACCACCGCCGCGCCGCGCTGCACACGCTGCGCGACACGCTGCTGCACCACGACGTGTCGCCCTTCGAGGTAACTAACACTAGCATCCCGCGTGGTGCGCGAGTGGGGCGCGCTGGGCGGCTGCGGTGGCGCGCTGGAGCAGCTGGCAGCGCTGGCGGCCGCGCTGCCGCACCACCACCACCGCCGCGCCGCGCTGCACACGCTGCGCGACACGCTGCTGCACCACGACGTGTCGCCCTTCGAGGTAACTAACACTAGCATCCCGCGTGGTGCGCGAGTGGGGCGCGCTGGGCGGCTGCGGTGGCGCGCTGGAGCAGCTGGCAGCGCTGGCGGCCGCGCTGCCGCACCACCACCACCGCCGCGCCGCGCTGCACACGCTGCGCGACACGCTGCTGCACCACGACGTGTCGCCCTTCGAGGTAACTAACACTAGCATCCCGCGTGGTGCGCGAGTGGGGCGCGCTGGGCGGCTGCGGTGGCGCGCTGGAGCAGCTGGCAGCGCTGGCGGCCGCGCTGCCGCACCACCACCACCGCCGCGCCGCGCTGCACACGCTGCGCGACACGCTGCTGCACCACGACGTGTCGCCCTTCGAGGTAACTAACACTAGCATCCCGCGTGGTGCGCGAGTGGGGCGCGCTGGGCGGCTGCGGTGGCGCGCTGGAGCAGCTGGCAGCGCTGGCGGCCGCGCTGCCGCACCACCACCACCGCCGCGCCGCGCTGCACACGCTGCGCGACACGCTGCTGCACCACGACGTGTCGCCCTTCGAGGTAACTAACACTAGCATCCCGCGTGGTGCGCGAGTGGGGCGCGCTGGGCGGCTGCGGTGGCGCGCTGGAGCAGCTGGCAGCGCTGGCGGCCGCGCTGCCGCACCACCACCACCGCCGCGCCGCGCTGCACACGCTGCGCGACACGCTGCTGCACCACGACGTGTCGCCCTTCGAGGTAACTAACACTAGCATCCCGCGTGGTGCGCGAGTGGGGCGCGCTGGGCGGCTGCGGCGGCGCGCTGGAGCAGCTGGCGGCCGCGCTGCTATGGTGCAGTATGCCACAGCCAGTCGTCTGTCATCGCGGAGTAGCGTTTTTCTTTTGCTAGACTGTAGTACAGGGCAAGTGTGCTAGAGGTACGCTGGACTCGACCTTTGATACGACGTTTAGTGACATTTCCACATCGATATACGAACTACGAAGCAAATCTGCATGATGCTTATGACAACATTACGTGACGTTAAAGAATACTGCATCGCGCAATTAAAATGAACCGCAAAATCAGTATTTATAGTAAATTTTTCAGAGGTGTGTTGTTCAATATCAAAATACAATACATCACCAAACGATGGGATTTAGACTATATCGACAGACTCAATAGAACATGTATTTACTTGCAACACTAACTCCCCAGGTGAACCACTCGGGCGTACTCGGTGCTTTGCTACAGTTCCTGACGGGCGTGGAGCCCGAGGGTGAGGGGAGTGAAGCGCGGGACGGCGACGGCGAAGGACGTGACGACTACGTGGCCGCCGCTGAGGACAGGCTGAGACTCTTCCTGCACGTCTTCGCCGATATGCCGCTCACTATCGAGTGAGTAATCGTTCTTAGTTTGTGCTTTGGTCACAAAGACTCAAACAAGTAAACTAACTAAATAACTTTAACGTATCTATCTCCAATTTTGACGTACTGGAGACAGAAAAACCTATCAATCTCTGGTTTGAACTTCCCAATAAAGCCAAAGTATGTAATCCTATAATGTGTTGACAGCTATTTGTTTGACAGGGACGGATAGAATTGTACTGTTTATCAGCAGTAGCGATCTGTCTTAGGTTATTGGGTTTGGCCGTTAGGAGACTGTTTTCTAACAATTTAGACATTTTGATCAGAGTTGTTGGAAAGAAATCACTGAAGTTGAAAATCTTAAACTTTTTTTATGTGTACAAGTTTTTTTAAAGCATTTTATAGACATATAAATCATAGGAAAAAATTAAAATAAACAGTGACTAAATTGTTTTTTTTTAATCCAGCCTGTTTAATGTTCGCGTGTATTTGGAGAATGAGAAACTTAAAATTTATAAAGCCTTGTCCGAATCCGTATGGCATCTTTAGCACCGTCCATGATACCTACTATGTCAGTTAGAGGAGACTCTTTACTCTTGTATCACAAATCGTTTGAGTTTCAACGAGTCTCCTAAAGACTTTGTTTTAGGCTTACTGGTTCTACTAGATAGTAAGAATGTAGTGGTTTCAGTGCGGAGCTCCACTCCGCGATGGGCGCGCTGGGCGTGCTGGGCGCGGCCAGCAGCTCGGGCGGCGGTGGCGGCGCGGCGCTGGCGGCGCTGGTGAGCAAGGTCAACGCCTGCGTGTCGCACCTGGAGCAGTTCCCGGTGCGCGTGCACGACCTGCCCGCGCGCCCCGCCACCTCCGCGCTCAAGTTCTTCAACACGCATCAGCTTATGGTCAGTAAACCCTTGACGATACCTCACACTTTTGACAAACGACTTGGCCCGTGCGTGCTTTTTGTTTTTTACGATGTTAGTAATGCCAGTTATTCGGTTCTTCAAAAGGGAGTACGGATCAGTGTAATCGTGCTGCGTGGAAGTCCGGTTTATTATTTACTGCATAAGCTTTGTATGATGGTAAATTGCGGTTAAAATTAAGTAATGTCCGTTTTTCGGTGAAGAAAGTGCTTCTCAGAATGTATGTGTGTGCTGGAGATTCAATCGCACAAAATATCTGTCGCTCTACGTTATATAAAACGGTAACCTATTATTTTTTGTTACAGTGTGATCTCAAACGTCATCCAAGTTGCTCAAATCTGAAGCAATGGAAGGGTGGTGTAGTGCGGATTGATCCACTAGCTTTAGTTCAGGCCATTGAAAGGTATGTGAATTACTACGCAATAAGTTTCACAATATTGATATAACATTTGAAAGTATTCATAAATAGTGTGTGCTAAAATAACACTTAATAACAAAGGAGGTTGACACGGATGTAAATGGACATGTTCTTATCTATGTGGTCTCTGACGCTGACGACATATGTCACTGATAACATTGGTAACGTCGCAAATAGCTGTGTTAATTCATTGGTTGTTGGTTCAACATTACAATATGAACTAAAGTATTATTTCTGAAATGCAAGGTTAATATGTGATAGCTATGACCTCATCTACTTTTTAAAATATGATTGACGTGTAAAAGTGTGTGTAGAAACAAAGTTATTGAAATAAAAACATGTATCATTCATAAAGTATGTCGATTGTTCCGCAGGTATTTAGCACAGCGCGGCTACGCGAGCGGGCGCGCGCGCTCGGAGTCGCTGGGCGGGCCGCACTCGGACGACGACGGCGCCTCCGATGATGACGTGGACGACGCGCTCGCCACGCCGCCGCACCATCCTACTGAGTACGTAACTATATTTAACTAATAAAATACATTTACTGCTGGACATATATCTTTCCCAAGCATCGCTACAATGACAGGTGCATGGTATAGGTTAAACAACGTTTTAAGTGATTGACCACTTTTTTGATACTGTCTAAGTCAAAGTCAAAGCATTTATTTCAAATAGGCACTAAAAGGCACTTTTGAACGTCAACATTTACATTTAAATAGAATTTATTCTAGGCCTATTCTGCGAGGCCGCCTGCTGTCACTTAAATTCAGCAATTTTATAGGTAATGTTGGCTAACTTGGGTATCTTAGAAATCTTATCATTTTTACGAATCTGTGGACATAACTACTTGTACTGTACTTTTGTGGATTTTGCTTCGTGATACAGAATGATTGAAAACACGACTTATTCAATTTTCAACAAATTTTTGTCAACGTCCAAGCTGTTCAATTATTATTTCATTTTAAAGATATAATGTTATAAGCATAGAATTATAGCCTATACTTAACACATAAGTAAACTTTTCCAGTACTGACCACAAACTGGAGTTCCTGATCGGCGAAACCGTGCTGCCATACAACATGACCGTATACCAGGCGGTGCGCCAGTTCGGTGAGCAGACTGACGCCGACACCGACACTGAGACACCGCTCGGTAAGTAGCTATACAATTCATCCACTCTTCAGTCCAATCATATTTTTCTTCTGACAGCAGCAACCCAACAGGCCAACACCAACCTTATTGCAACGGCAATAAAGATCACTGTGATTTTGACAGTAATGCAAACTCGGAAGTAAAATAACTGAACGGACTGTAGTAATATACCTGCTCGTAAATATGTCACATCGAGCTTTAGAAAGAGGCTGTCACACAGGGCCCTAATTCACTATGATCACTTATTAATTCCTTGCTTCGAAACCACGTCAACTCCTTAGCTAGAGACGACATCTGTTATTTACGTATTCTCTATGACACAATGAACGAAACCGCGCGAAATGAACGCGAAATTGGCGTGGTTTGAACTGTCAAAATATCAGCTTGAGAACCGTACGGAATCGTTGCAGTTTCGAGTACAGTAAGATTGTGTTCGAGTAAAATTCAGCAAAACTAATATTGAAGAAGGTTAGAAACGATAGTTTTTCGTATATACACAAATACACAAGTAGGTTTATATCCTTATAAACGATTGACGAAAATGAAAATACTTACCGATTATTTCCTTCAATCACGAAATGGTATAATCAGTTATGGTTGGTAACATTATTATTTGTTTATTGTACTCTTGTCTAACCACACAAAAAACCCGAAAAAAATACAACTGTATTATTGTATTTAGCAATGTGTTGCTGATTAGGACGGAATGCAATAAAAACTAGCTTAGTCACTTTGTTAAGATCTAGTCCCTCTCTCAGTTATTGTTGGTAACATTTCTATTTGTTTATTATACTCTTGTCTAACCACACAGAAAACCCGAAAAAAATACAACTGTATTATTGTATTGAGCCATGTGTTGCTGGTTAGGACGGCATACAATAAAAACTAGCTTAGTCACTTTGTTAAGATCTAGTCCCTCTCTCAGTTATTGTTGGTAACATTTCTATTTGTTTATTATACTCTTGTCTAACCACACAGAAAACCCGAAAAAAATACAACTATGTTATTGTATTGAGCCATGTGTTGCTGATTAGGACGGCATATAATAAAAACTAGCTTAGTCACTTTCCTATGATCTAGTACCTCTCTCAGCCCAGAAATTAAAAAAATCTTGTTATAAAAGAGTTTACTTTAAGTTTCTTGATGTTCTTCTCGATAGAGATCTACGGTTTGTAATGGCAACTAGCTTCAACTGACCCAACTCCTTGACAATTAAAAAGTGCCTGTATAAGGTTTAATTCAAACATACTTTGAGTTGGAGTTAGAACCCGAAATAATATTACCATAAAAGAATTATCCATCCTCCAACCACAGCATTATTGTAGTGAGCGAGTGTTATTAACAAAGAATAATGAATACTACAAATAATATTATGTCTCAAATTACAAGAAAATATGTACAGCTTACTCTTAAACTGATAAACTCAATAATAAACCATATGTACGTTTCCAGCGAACGCGGGTATCTGGGTGCAGACGCACACGATCTACTACCGCGCCGTGGAGGCGGGCGAGCAGCCGCGCGCCGACACGGCCGCCTCGCGCAAGGGCAAGGGCCAGCCTACCAAGTTGTCCTCGCGCCGGAAACCTGATCTCTTGTGGAACGGTATGTTACCACTGAATTAAGTTATTGATGTTTACTCGACAAATAAACAAAATTGACATAACAAGAATCAATGTAAAGATAAAAACGGAACACTATACTATACATCATCTGCCTAGCCGCGAGAGTGCGTACGTACGTCGAGTGCGTGCGCTTCTGTCAGGTGTCTTAAACCACTGCACATTCGATGAATTGAGATCTGGGCCTAGGCAAATGGTATTCGCTTCGGAGCGATTCTATTTCTACAATCGCTATCGCTTCACTAGTATACCACGATAAGACGTATGATCGCGGGACATTTCGATAACTCATAGTCAACCCCATACACTTTTTGGCTTTTCTACTAGCATCATCGCTAATCGAATCTTACGAATGTTACTTTGTCTATTCTGGACGGTTTTGCAATCCCTTTGTCGCTATCCGGCGACAACATTTATCATTAGAACGATACCTGAGGGCACGAAATACTTCGAAAAGGAATCAATTTTTGAATGGACACTGCAAAAGATCAAGAATACTGCCAATGCGATTTACAAAAACCGGAAACAGTTAGTAGCGAGACCTCAGACGAAGATAATATTGAAAACAGTAACATTTGTCAAAGCACAGAAAAAAGAGACCAGAAAGTAGTTGAACCCCGCCAAAAGATTCACCGGTGAAACTCGACTTAATAAACCCGGCTGCGACGCCGTTAAAAGATACATCCCATCCCATAGATAAATATTACCCGTCTCCCCACTAGTCAGATGCCTACTCTAGGATGCATATCCGGTACGGCTCGCAATCCTTACCAATCCTAAGGGCATGTCTTCCCTACCAATTGCGGTGCCCCCTGGTCTACTCCTTGATATGCAATGGTCTCGGTAGCACCATGAAACATGAGACTTCAGGGGCTAGTGCAAATCCAGGGGTTAATTCGATTAATCGAGTCTGGGTTAAACCATGCTGGGGTCGGTGCATTTCATTCATTAATTCCCTGAAGTAAAATGACACGATTATAAATCTGGGACTTTGATAATTCACTCTTTGAGACTTTACTTTCATGAAGTTTAGGCAAATATACGCTTTTTTGGCCTCTGTTATTTTTTTTTTGTCGATTGTGATAGATAAGTCCAGTTTGTTTGTACTAACGAATGTTGTTGGTATCTGTTTCCAGAGGGCATCGTGCCCCTGCGCTCGTCGCCGCTGGTGGGCATGGTGCGCGCGGCGGCGCTGGGCTCGGCGGGCGACGTGCGCGACGCGTCGCTGCCGGCGCTGAGCCTGCTGCGCGCCCTGCACGCGCTGTGCCGCCACTGGCACACGCTGTACCGCGCCGCCTGCCTGCCCGACCCGCGCCCGCTGGTGCCCAACCAGGACTTTATTAATGCCAAGGTATCAATGTTACGAATACCTAGAACCTTGAAATAATAATGCATAACTTCAATCAAATAAAGTTTTGAATAACAGAAAAAAGGGGTCTAGCTTATTGGGCATTAAAAAAATCGTCTGCATCGCTTTGTCGTTTAACATAAAAAAACCATTATTCTGACATGATTTAATTTGTACAAGTAACCATATTTTAAATTGGACTATACATGGTTAACAATATTTGCACACCTTGGTTATAATACAGTGTACCTAATTCAATCTTTTGTAACATCTTATTATCCTGTAATATGCTAATAAATGAATTTGAGAAATTATGTTTATCTAGAACAGACACAATAATCATTTGTAATATTATTCCTAAACAAAATGCTATTTCGTTGTAAACATTATTACGTGCGTAAACCATAATGCGCAATATGGGTCTAACATTGGTCCAATTCCGCATGAATAGTGCCAGACCATTAGTGCCTGATGCTAGTTTTCACTTAGGCTTTACATTGTGTGGTGTTAGGGATGTAAATCACTTACTGCGTAACCTAACGTCCTACAAACAACTACACTTCCCAAGAATGTTTTCTTTTGACTAATAGTTGAAATTTGTTGTAGCTCGCTGCCAAAGCCAATCGCCAACTTCAAGATCCGCTCGTCATAATGACCGGAAATCTCCCACCATGGCTGAAAAAGATAGCTTACGCATGGTAAGTCATGTCACAGATAATATAATACTACGTACAGATATCCAATCCCGTAAAGAAATGAAACCTCCCTAAGTCTGGCAATTGAGCTGGCAATTTTTCGTCGTCAATTTTTTCAACAGATGGCAGCATCAGCGACGCACTAATTGCCAGAGACTGTAGTTTGACAACGCCATCTAGGAGTCGACCTACTTTTAAAACATTTCGTGCAATCCTTTTTATATAGAGTTTTATAGTTCCGGGTTCAGAATAACATGTTATTAGATTTCTTTTATCTTTCTATGTAAAAAAAATAAACTAGGTGATTTAAATAAGTATAAAAATTTTGGAAACTGAAGAGCTATCCAGCCAGCCAGTCCTGACCAATTGAGTAAAACGCCATCTATTGCAAAAAGCTCCAAACAAAATGATTAACAGATATCCATTTAGGGGTTCCAATTGAAGTTTAAGGCTTCATTTTTATTTTATTTTTAAAATACGTGCATTATGAGTGGAAATAGATACAATAGCACTTAACAAGTAAGTTTGACTTTTACCAATCATACTTCGGCCAAAATTCTGCCGTTTATCGCTTTTTAATGATTGTTAATTTCATAATGGTTACCTATGCTGCCATCTATAATTTTTTTTCAAGACAAATTATAATTGACTGAAACATGTTTTGATGACTTCTAAAACCACTCGCGTTGAAAAATTTTGATTATACAACATGACTGTGTTAAAAAAGTGTCGTGGCGTTTAGATGTAAAAAAATGTGATGTTCCAGTCCGTTCGTGCTGCCGTTCGAGTGCCGACACCTACTGTTCTACGTGGTGTCTTTCGACCGCGACCGCGCGCTGCAGCGCCTGCTGGAGGCGGGCGGCGAGCGCGGCGCGGGCGGCGCGTCGGGCGGGCCCGACGAGCGCGTGGCGCCGCGCCTTGACCGTCGCAAGCGTACCGTGCAGCGCCACAACGTGCTGCGCCAGGCTGAACACGTCATGCACGAGTTCGCGCACTCCAAAGCCCTTCTCGAGATACAGTACGAGAATGAGGTCGGCACCGGCCTCGGGCCCACGCTCGAATTCTACGCGCTGGTTTCACAAGAGCTGCAGCGTGCTGATTTGGACCTGTGGCACGGCTCGGAAAACTTCAAACAGAAGCCGACTTCCTTCGGCGGAGAGATCGTGAAGAGTCAACCGCCGGTTGTGACTGACCGTTCATCAGACGCGGCGGCACGTCTAGCCTCCTCAGTCCGTGATGCTCTGAATCTCGACGAGGAACGTTCCCCAGAGCCGTCGGAGCTAGAGAAAGAGACTTCGATCCCGTCGCCGGCGCCCGACGCCACATACGTGTCGTGGCCGTGCGGCTTGTTCCCGCAGGCCGTGGGCCGCAACGCGCGCGCCTCGCACGTCTCTAGGGTCAAGGCCAAGTTCCGCTTCCTGGGGAAGTTTATGGCTAAAGCTGTTATGGATTCCAGAATGGTAAGTCCAATACACTTTGCGCACCCACTTTACTCTTGGAAATATCTTGTCAATCTCCACAATAAATTCTCTTTGATTAAATTTCAAATATTAAAATTAAACTGCAGTCGTAATTGGAGGAATCACTGATTCCGATAGTATAGGTTCACCTCTTTTCGGAATCAAAGGACACACGAGGGTTTCACAGTATCTTAACTTACTCTTGTTGTTTGTTACTCTTGTATCTTAGTATTTTGTGTTCATACTACGTAAAATATATAAAGTACACACCATTATTAAAGCGGCTGTATACTAAAGTCATGGTCGTGTTTCAGGTGGACATCCCACTATCAGTGTCGATGTACCGCTGGCTAGTCAGCGAGGACAAGTGGCTGTCGCTGAGCGACGTGCGACACGTGGCGCCCGAGCTGTGGCGCTCGCTGTGTCGCCTGCGCCGCGTGGCCGAGCGCGCGCGCCTGCTGGCCGCCGACACGCGTCACTCGCCCGAGCAGAAGACGCAGCTGGTACGTCACACACACATAAAGTGCTAGGTATTTGCAGCGCGTGCGCAAAATTGAAACTTACGCCGACATCTTGTTTTGTTAATACATTGCAATAAACAATATTGCACAGATGTTTACCAATAGCGCCTAAATTAAATATGTGCAATAGAGAACTGAAATCTATTCAAATCCTAGTTTCCAATTGATGTTATTTTCACTCATATCAACTTCACCGTAGTGTTAATTATGTCAGAATAACTATCACAGTAATTTTTCCATTCTATTTTTCAAATTCACACAATCATGTGTAAACATATTTGTGGACACTAAATTGTGAATAATTATTTAATATGTTACCAAATAGTAAAACAATAATCAGGCGCGTACAACACTGTACTTTGTGTTGGAACTGTTCTTGGTGCTAGCTACGTTATTTGTTATACACGAAAGCATAATCTGTGTATGTGCATCCTCTTGCGGGCAGAAGGACGGTGCTTCATACTGCATCCAACAAGCCTGCATCTAGTTATTGTGGAATAAAAATTAAATGTTTTTACATCACATTATACTGTCACGGATTTCCACAAAGTAACGCCTGTTTCCATTACTTAGTATAATATTCCATAAATGTATGTAACAGATAAGCGCCCTGGAGCTGGACGGGTGTCCCATCGAGGAATTGGGCCTGGACTTCATCCTTCCTGGTGACGGCTGCACGGAGCTGCGGCGCGGCGGGCGCGACCTCCCGGTCACCGCGCACAACCTGCACAACTACATTGATCTCGTTACCCACTGGCTGCTTTATGAAGGTAACATTCTATTTTACCCCAGTATGGCTACTTCCAACCATTCGACAGGCTGCCGTGTCGATAATGACACATTTTCGATTATCTGATTTGCAAAGCTGTCGAAAGAAAAGCGGACGTCTATTCGATGGAAACTGACAAAATTTTCGGGTTTTGTATTGGTGAACAGCGTTTTGAAATCGAATCATAAATCAACATATGTTATCGAAGGATGATTCGGCACAAAAGTGAAGAAGTACATGTTTAGAGCTTACTACTATTCATAGAGAGATCAATTTGAACTGATGAACCTGCTCTAGATCGGTCCGACTGGATATGTGCACTTATACGAGACAATGAGATTGTTTATGAAACGATAAGCTTCAAATTGTAATCTCCGGTCTTCCGAGGCAATCAACCTTGAGGTCGTAACCGCCACAACAAGTTTTTTTTTCATAATTTCGTTGTAATTTTATCGTGAAAATGTGAAATGATGTCATTTTAATATTTCGCATTGACAGTCATAATTAATAGGGCCCTGACGGATCAGATTGTACATCTAAAAATAAAGTGTCCATAATGGTAGACATGAGGTTGATAATTTGGCTGCTTTATGAATTATTGAAATCAGCTGTCAAAATTATCCTAATTGGCAAATGGAATGGTGAACAAATATTTGTTAACATGCCAGATTAAAAATACATCATAAAAGATCTCATGACTTAATTTTACATTGCATTTAAAAATATGTAAGAAGGAAAAAGGCACAAATACTTACACTGAATTCTGTTTTTCCACAGGTGTTACCAAACAAATGGAAGCATTCCGAGAAGGCTTTGAGTCAGTATTCCCACTAGCCAACCTCAAGATATTTTATCCAGAAGAATTGGAACAAGTTTTCTGTGGCAGTCCGTCCGGTAAGATATTTTTTTATTTATTTTTTTAATTATTCCGCATTAAAAAATACAAAGGCGAACTTCTTGTCATAGGCATTCTACCAGTCAACCAAGGGTGGTGAAGAGATTAGATGACAGGTGCATTTGAGTGAAAAATGATAAACATAATTAAAAAAATATATCATAATGATTTATAAATAAAATAGGTATTTATAGTTAGTAAGTTAGTTAAAAACTTACAATACATGTACATACGTATTAACTGTAATAAAAAAAAAGAGAGGTGTTGAGATGACTACACTAACACTTTATTTAAAAAATAACTGCAATTTCTGCTTAAATGCAAACCTACTAGTGGCCGTTCTGATATCAAGAGGAAGCTCATTCCAAATCAAGAATGGACTCAATGTGAAAGGAAAATAATAAAACTCAGAACTAAGTCACAAAACAACTCAAAAGAAAAAGGTAGAACTGTGAGAAGGACAGAGTAGTAGAAGATTGTTTTTTGATGTGTAATTTTGCATAAAAATTGACACTTCTTTGCATCACAGAAATTAATTATTGGTTGTTCACGAGCATATGTCATTATCATTACGATTTAAACTGTATGTCACGACATAAAACGCGCTCGTGATATGCAATGATTGAAACAACAAATTATAAAGCCGTTGTCTGTAACAGGTGGCCGCGACCAGCGCTGGGAGCCGCGCATGCTGACGGAGTGCATCCGCCCCGACCACGGCTACAACGCGGAGTCGCGCGCCATTCGCATGCTCATCGACATACTAGCCTCATATAACCGCGAGGAGCAGCGTTTGTTCTTGCAGTTCGTGACAGGAAGCCCCAGGCTACCCACAGGAGGTAAATAAATAGTTAAAAGAGAAGCTTGCAGGAACCTTTCCAGTCAATAAGTTTGTTAGCCTTCGTTAACTGAGCAGTTTCATAATGACGGTATTTCACACAGGTTTCAAGGCGCTGAATCCCCCGCTGACGGTGGTGCGCAAGTCTCTGGAGTCGTCGCTGGACCCGGACGAATACCTGCCGTCTGTTATGACGTGCGTCAACTACCTGAAGCTGCCGGACTACACCAGCGCGGATGTCATGTGCGCCAAGCTGCGCCTCGCCGCCTCCGAGGGCCAGCACTCGTTTCACTTGTCGTGAACGCCTCACGTGTCCTCTCCCCACTACTGTGATTACGTATCGACCCCTCAGAGTTGTTTGTATACACATGTGAATGCGGTTAGTGAAACCTAAAATGTGTTATATTGACGGTGCGCACGCTCCGGACGACTACTGTTTATGTGCAATCAAAGTGATTTTATTAACCTAAATGTGACAGACACTTGAAAGTGCTTTGCATTCTATAGTTTTGTTTTTCTTTGGATTCTTTTTAGATTACAGAAATATGTTTATATTATATTTTGTGTTAATTTAATGTGATAACTTTGTATATTACTTTCTCTGTACATCAGAGATCTGCTGACTCTCAATATAAAGCTTATAGTAAATATGTAACATGGATGGATTTTGTTGGCTTCACTGAATGGAGACGAGACTGCACAAGTCGGTGTCGCGCGGCTAGCCACGGGACTGACCATCCATGCTGCCAAGTCTGCCCTACATAGTAATAATAGAGTGCCCATTCACTTTCACTTTATTTCTCGAATACCATCTGCAGTTGATTATTTCCGATTAGATTGGCACGTTTATATTTAAGCTATTTGAAGGACCACTAAAACTTGTTTGAGAGTCCTATGAATTATAATAGCATTTATTACCAAACGGTGTATGTTTTAAGTATCATAAATGAGTAAAGAAAAGTGCAAAATTTAATATGTAACAATTTCAATAAAACCATGTAAACAATATTGATCAACACTGTGTTTCATTTTTCACCTTTTTACTCTTATATCCAACAGCTTATAACTCATAAAGGCAATAGTGTTAAGAATGCTAGAAATAAATCCAGCCAGCCTTCACTCTCCACCTGTTGAAAATATTGAAATTCATAACAAAAACAAATACAAACTGAATGATACAGTTTGTATTTTTTTTCGTAGCATTTGGTATTACTGAATAATTTCTAAAATATTATTTTATGAACTGCAACACATCTTAAGTAAATAAAACACCTCAGAAATTTTGTCCAAAAATTAACCTTTATATTACTGTACACTGCCACCAAACTGTCCACAAAATAGGATAAATCCAACATAATGTAAAAATTTGATTATGTTACTTATCATTGAGTCCTTAAATTTCATTTATATTATAAATCTAATTACTAGACAGAGATGAATAAAAGTGTCTTAATGGTTGGCACCAATAATATTATTATAAATAATAACAGCATATTTTGGACTTTAGGTTGTGATACACAGGGGTCAAACTCAACACTGGAATTAGACATAATAACATTCTAAATAATATTTCTAAAACTAGTTTATAGCAGTTAATAAGAAAAGTAACTGTGCAATAGTCTAAAAATAACCCTACACTAGAATGTACACTTGATCATCTATCAACATAAGAACATCTAGGAAATAGTCACAAGGAGTTACAGCACCATTGCCACCCAACCAAGGATGAGACACGAGCCACCAATGGGAGTGAGCCTGCGGAAGCAGCGGTCACCAGTGAAGGCATGGTAGTAGCATGTGCCACAGAATAGGCTCATCCCAGCAATGAAGAATGCACCAGCCTGGAATTAAGTTATACTGATGAAGTCACATATTGTGCAGAATACCTATAAAGTGAAACAAATATTTTTATTGTGTAACATTTAAACATAAATAATTTATTGCAGTTTTAATGGCTACTCATCTTACATTTCAATCAGAACCAAACAAAAGAATACCAATGATCAAGAAATTCATAGTGATAACATTATCTGTGTAATCTTTTTAAAACATTATGTATGCTAATCAAATTTGTGACTTGTCATTCCCTCTGTAAATACTAGTTACAAAGTTCAATGTCATTCTTAGCAAATAGTGAAAATCTACAGAAATTAAGATCTATTTGACTTACAATAACTGGTCTCCGGCAAAGAGGAACTGTGATAAGTGCAAGGGTGTGTAAGAAATGGAATCTGTTGGCTGTGTCAAATATTTTCCTCAAGTCTTCTTTAGTTTCGGGCTCAGGGAAATTGCGGTGAGCGCCCATTGCACCGAGCACTACAGCAGCAGCACCGCTCAGCCCGGCGAGGCGCACAAAGGGCCCCGCCTCCTGCGCTAGTTGCCACAGCGGCATTCTTACTATTACTTGAACAGGTGGTTGAGGACCTTGTTGAGGCTTGAAAATACCCTGTGGAATGAAACAAAGAGATTAATTTTAACAGCAAACAATAAACCCTTGTATCGGATAGGAAGAACCTTCCATAATACAAAGCTGAAGTCGGAACTTACAATTTGACGTAACAAATTCATAGCTCCGTCCGTCACCGTATTTATCATAAACGCGTCGGCCAAATTTACCATACCTTTACAGTTATTTTCTACTGTACAAAATATATTCCCTGCAGAAATCCGCAAAACGACGAGTTCGACCAATATTGATAAAAATCTGTCAAACGCAGTTTCACAAACGTCAATCATAGAGATGTGAAATATCGGAAAGCTTAGTCGATTTTTGTGATAAATCGTCTGTAATTTGTGCAGTTTCTGGATTTCTAATGCGCTATTCACACCTTATAGCATTTAACATGGACATGATCACATGACAAACAGCGTAACAGCGAATCACCGATCAACTTTTTCTGCAAAATACAGCATACTACGAAAATTTGACAATCGTACATTGATACATACTTCCTATTGCTACAAACGCACACGAATAGATAATAACTACACAATAAAAAAACACACTTCTAGTACAAATGAATACCTACTATAAAACTGTCACTGTCATAATGTATTTAGTGTCGGGAATTCGGAATTCATAGATCTTAGCTTTCTTTATTTTAAGGGCGGGGCTAATGTGTCAAAAAGTAGGAAACGATATCCGAACAATTGTGCACTTTTCCTTATTCACATTCGTTCATTATCTCTGCCCAAAAGACAGGTCTCTAGCAAAGACCTTGGAGCCTTTACTTCGCTCTATCGCGTACGGTCTACATTAAAGCAGCGAAGGTAGCTTTTCAAGGACTTAGAGAACCGTTTATTAAGCCGTCGGTACTTGAGAGCATCGTCTGAAGATGGTAGGATCATCTCGCACCTCTCCTTCTTTGTTGAATAGAAATGTTGCTTTCAAGTAATCTTGCATGTATTTATCTCTAAATCAACGAACGGAGTAGCTTTGATTCCTATTTAATTCTAAAGTATAGTTAACTAACCTGTTAATTGTTATCATAGGCATGATGCGCAATACCTATTAGCGAAAAAGTTCTTTTCCCACAAATTATTTCAGTGAATTTGAAACGAAAAATTGAGTGGTTTACAGGGTTTTCCATTACCTATGGGGTGTCATTTTGATATTCAAAGAAAAATGTAATTTTTAATATAAATGATCGGATGTTTATTTCATTATAAAGAGGAAGGTATGACGTTAATAGTGGAAAATAACATCAGGCAAATGACCACCACGACCACGCTTACAAGACATTATCCTTTTCATGAAATTTTCCATAACCAAATCGAAAAGTGGCTGCCCTATGTCCTCGATAGCCTCACAAATTCCATCTTTGAGGTCTTGAATCGAAGCTGGGCTGTTGGCGTAGACCTTCTCTTTCACGTGGCCCCAAAGGAAGAAGTCGCAAGGTGTTAAATCACAAGATCTCGGTGGCCTATTGTGATCACCTCTTCGAGAGATAACACGATCCGGAAACTTTTCCCGTAAAAGATCAATGGTTTCGTTGCTTGTGTGGCACGTAGCGCCGTCTTGTTGAAAGTAAACGTTTTCCCGTCCAGTACCTTAATTGCGTAACACAGAATCAATCGGAATCTGAATCGTTTTCAAACAGATAGCTAATCCATTGCTTCATAAGTTCGATAAAAAATTCTGCTCAACAGTGTAAATAACGCAACGAATGTTGTTGAACTGTCAAAATCAAACAGATTAGTCGTAATCGTTTACGAAAATGTGTTACGCAATTAGGCTGCAGATCAATACCATCCAGGCCATAAAAAATCATTAATCATCTCTCGATAGCGCAATCCATTCACCGTAATTGTTGCTCCAGCCTCATTTTCAATAAAATATGGTTCAATGACTCCGCCGGACCATAAACCGCACCAAACAGTCACACGTTGAGGATAGAGAGGCTTTTCAACAATAACTCTTGGGTTTTCCGAGCCCCTGATGCGACAATTTTGCTTGTTGACGAAGCCACCGAGGTGGAAATGGGCTTCATCACTCAAGATGATTTTTCGATGGAATTCCGGATCATTTTCATGCATTTCAACGATCCAATCAGCAAAGACACGACGTTGTTGAAGCGTGCATCGTTCCATTTTTAATGGCGTATTTTCTACCTGTCAAAGGTCAAAAAATGACTGCTTCAAAAGTGTCATGTACCGAAATAGCGGGATATTCAAAATAACACCTCTTATTGGAAAACCCTTTGTTTGAAACGAGTTGATTTTTATCGTTCAAGTTCTTACGAATGTCTTTTTCGCATTTTCGGCACAAATCGATTACCGGACGTGAAGCATATAAAAGATACCCTCGGCTTTCAAACTCAAACTCAAAGTATTTATTCCAATTAAACCAATTACAGGCACTTTTGAATTGTCGCGGGGTTGGTCAGTCAGAAATATGAAGCTAGTTGCCCATTCCAAAGCGAAGTTATGTACCTATGGAGAAGAACGGGCAAGAAACTCCATGGACACTCATTTAAATAATATTGTTACAGAAAATATGTAACATCAGTCTTGTTGAAATTATACATGTAATAATGATGTAGAAAGACGTGCACGTTAAAGGCGTCCATAATGAAAAACATACAAAACAAAGAAAATACAAAAAATGGTAAATTAACATTTAAAAAAGCCGTGGCAGTCAAGAGATTCCCAGTCCCCACTGATGGCGCCCGTTCACGAACGTGACATAGGGATCAGCACCATTCAGCTCAACCATTTTGAAGGGAACTTAATGATCCAACACACACGCCACCTCCAGGGAGACATTTGAGTGAGCGTGACATACTCTCAGCCGCCAGGGTACATTCAAGTCAATAACAGACGTGCCCAGTATAGGGTAAGTTTTATAGTAGGTACACAGTGCTCACACGTGTTCTTTGCAACTATACAATATTAAAAGATTGAATTTATACAGTGCCAATAAAGTTTTTACAATCTTCAGCAGCTCCAACAATATTTTCGAATGCTAATCAATTAGTTTATGAGCCCTTGTGGAGCAGAACCAGCGTTGAGCCAAGCATTTTTGTCAGAGATGTAATCCCCCAACTTAAAATATGCTTGGCTGCATAGTGTGAGTTTGATTCAAGTTTTAAACTTCGTTTCATTCAGTTGGAGTACGTGGGGGGTATTTTATTATAACATTTTAAACAGTACCCCATGTAGGATGAATCTACCCAGCCTGAATCCTGGTTGAACCGGTTGGTCCCTATTTCTAGTCCCACAGTAGTGTCTTTCACCTCTTTTACTGAAAAGATTTAAGTTTCTCCTTACGTATATGAAAACATCATGTACGTAAAGAGAATATATTAACAGGGTACCGTTATGATGTTAATATCTTTAAACCTTAAAGAATCGCGCCTGCGGAGGCCCTATATTGTTCTGATGGCTCTTTTTTGCAGAATAAAAATAGACTCGATGTCGGCAGCGCGTCCCCATAATAAGATACCCTAAGATATGCTACTTTATAAGTAACTGAAATAGACTAGCCTCGCGGTATCTACATCTATCTTATACTCTCCTATTGCAGGTATCCTGGAAGAGATTTCTTTAGAAATAAGTACGTATAGTATATAGTACGTATTTTTCTATTTTCTTTATTCTTCTTGTCTGTTTGTATGTGTGTACATAAATGGTTAAATAAATAAAAATAAATAAATTTGTGAACTGACGGACTTTTCATACAGCATACGCTGCTGAAGTTAGCCGTCCTGCAAGAGATGTCAAATGGGACCCCATTGCAGCTTTGATTCGAGCGTGATCCCCAAGAAAACCGTTTTATCGCCTAATTCTAGTTTCTCTTGATTCAATTCTATCTCACAATCTCTACTCTAGACCGAGTTTCGCTAGGACATCTTCCATTATTGACTCAAATAAAGAAAAGGTCTGATAATTATGGGTTCTGTACACGCACACTACATCATGCTTATCTAGCTCAAAACAGGACAGTTCGATGCAATTTTCAACTGATAAACCAACTATGTCATTGCGTTGCTTAGATTTTGAACAATTTTTAATAAGGATTAGAGACCCTCCACGCAGCATAGATTTTCGAGTAAAACAAGTCAAACTTTGTTTTCTCTAAAAACATTTCAATTTCTAATAATTTGGAAGAAATACCTTGAAAATTTTGATGAAATAACTTCAAGTCATTCTGCTGACCTTCTTCTCGATAATTACATATTTTTGAGCGAGAAGATACCTTGTTGTTATTAGGTAAAAGAATATTCTTCCTGGTACCTTCTGTTGTCTTACAAACTAGTTTAAAAGATTATCGTACTTCGTACTTCATACAATCTTTTAATGTATTCAAATTTTATTTGGTCCTTCGATTCGTTTATAAGTTAGTTTAGTAATAATCATTTTAAAAAAGTTTATGAAATATTCATAATCTGAAAATGTATTTATATTGGGTTTCAGCATGTGACAGGGATCGGCGAAAAATAAAACCTTTTGACCCGAGGAAGGGTCCAAATAACAGGTCTGCAAACTATTCGGGTCCTGGAAACATCCCAACTCTTCTGCCATGGCGAGATTAGCTTTTGCATCGTCACATGTCAGTGATTTGATTTCAAACCTAGTTTCGTGGACAAGTGACAAAGCTTCTGAGACTAGACGGGACTTTAGTGCGGCTGTTGTGCCTTTTACCAAAAAATAACAAGAGTGTCGGTTGCTTTGTCAGAGCTCAAATCCATGGTTAACATAGCCAAAATAGCTTTTTGTACGAGGATCCCACTCTGGATATAGCTTGATTATCATCTCGTCAAAAACAAGAGCCCTTTTTGTTATTAATCCTATGCCATCTCCATAGGTTAAATGCTCTAAGATACACACAGAAGAGGCCTGCGGTAGCGAGCGCTATGGTGGACATGGACAGTTATACTTGTAAGTAAGAATAGGGAGCTATTCAAACGTACGTACATATTACGCGTGCATATACTTAAGTGATACTTCTAATTTCGTGGCAACATGTTTCGAAGCTAATACCTACTAAATAAACTGAGAAGATTCAACACCTTTAAAATAAACCTTGTGGGGAAGCATTAAGTCCCCTATCCTCTTGCAAAAATCTTGTTCATCTGAAAGAGCGAGCTAACAAATATCTGCACAATTATGTCATTGTCACTGGACTCGCTGTTCAGTCTGTGTGTACTCTGTACTCTAGAGTAAATACCCACTTAATATGTTCCTTGAACTGTACTACTTGGTCTTGTCCGTCTCGCGTCTAGTCGGTCTGCATATCAATTGCGTAACACAGTTTGTTCTTAGCTTTAATTCAAGAAAATCTTTTTAGCCGTTTTAAGATAAAGTATCAGCTCTTTTCTAGTTGCTGAACGGATGTGAGCATCATCTTCAGGTCTGATCGAGTCGAAATTTGGCGAGAGAAGAAGAAGCACATACCTTGAGGTACTAACCATGGGCCTTATCATAAAGCTAAAAGTCACCCAAAGGGCAATGGAGAGGGCTATGCTTGGAGTTTCCCTACGTGATCGAATCAGAAATGAAGAGATCCGCAGGAGAACCAAAGTAACCGACATAGCCCGAAGAATTGCCAAACTTAAGTGGCAGTGGGCAGGGCACATTGCTCGCAGAACAGATGGCCGATGGGGCCGAAAGGTTCTGAAAAGGCGACTGCGTACCGGAAGACGTAGCGTTGGAAGGCATCTCACAAGGTGGAGTGATGACCTAGTGAAGGCCGCAGGAATCCGCTGGATGCGGGAAGCGCAAAACCGTTCAAAGTGGCGATGCTTGGGGGAGGCCTATGTCCAGCTGTGGACGTGTTTCGGCTGAAATGATGATGATGATGATGAGTAACCTTGAACTGATGCTGCAGCTACAGCTGGAATTTGTTGGATACCCAACTCCCTTATCAAAGTACAGCAAAAGTATCGTGTTTTGGCTCATTGGAATGGTCTTAATGAATAGATTATAGATAGATGGTGATCAGGATCTGATGATGGAGCAGAAAAGAGAAATGGGCATAAATTAGTTACTAGCTTCAAAGTGGAAATATACGTACAGCTTCGTGTCGATCATAGCGTGTCTACTATTAGTGTGTAATAAATAGATGTTTAAAAAGCAGGAAATAAAACTTGAATTTTAAATTTTAGAACCCCCGACAGAAATGGAAACCTCTAAAAAGTAATATGTATTGGCCCTATAAATTAGGTAATATTTTGATCGACCTCGAGCAGACGCGCCCCCGTAATCGCCGGCCTCATTCTGAAACCGGAAGGTGTGCGAAGGTCGGGGAACGCGACATTGGCCTTCGCCTGTGTCAGGACCGTCTTGTAAGTGACGCCCCTTTCAATGGCTCCTGGCTGCAGCGTAATAACTACAGCCGCGGAGCGTGGGGCTCTGACTTGAGGCGGTTCCTGGGCCTTCTTTGATGTTGATGCTGCTGCCGGCGCTCCAGCGGGTGCAGGTGGCGCCGTCTTCTTCCCGCGACGCCGGCCCTTCTTGACGACCGTCGCCCAGATCTCTGTGGGAGGCGCGAGTGAGGCCGCCGGTTCCGCAGTCGCCCGGGAAGTGGGCACGAACGTAGTCTCCGCCGGTTTGGTACCCCTCCCGGACCGGCTCGCCACAGCCGCCGCGGTTATTGGCCCCTGGTACGTGGGCTCCTCCTTCCGCTTGTCTGCAGCGAGCGGTGGGCGGAGATTCACCGCTGGGAGGAGCCTCTCCTCTATGGCGTCCATGCGGGCACCCACCATCTGTCCATACTGCATCATGCAGATGCGCGCGATTTTTTCTATCTCTGCATCCGCAAGTGCAGGTGTCGACGATGAGAACGGCGATGGAGCCGACGACAGGGCCGTGACGGAAGGGGAGCCGGTGGCCTCGGGTGCTGCCCTCTGGGCGGCCAACCGCCGCTTGAGGTCCTCCAATTCGGATCGGAGACGGCTATTCTCCTACCAAAAGCTTCGCCGTCTCCTCCGTACTAGTGCGATTTAGGAGGACCTCAACCGCCTCTTTTACTCCCTCAGCCGCCTCCTTCAAAGCACGCGTGAATGTGCCCTTGCGTTATTCCCACGAGTAAATATAGGTACAAAATGTCCACCGGGCAGAGCCTAGATGCCCGGAAAGCCTGCATACTACAGAGTGCGGCAGGTGCTCTACAGGGGAAGCGCTCGCGACTGGACTCCCTCCAGCCATTCATCCTCTCACCGCACTTCAGAGTTTAGGATTGGGTGGTTTTTTATATTAGAGGTAGCCTTCCTCTGGGACAGGCATTGAAGCCAAGCCCCCGACGGCGGCATTAAACATGCCTCAGTTCGCTGTCCGGCCAACCCGACTCAGCGAACCCGCCGAAAGATCTCTCCCCAAGATAGCTCTTGAGGGAGAAACGCCAGCCACGTTGGTACGCCTGCACCATTGTGGCAGGGTTGCATCCAGTGTCAATCGACGATCGTCGATCGATCAGGAGCAACCCACCTCCCTTGTTTCTCCACTGTGCCCTCTGCTAATCAGAGGGACACGCGGAAGAACATCATGGAGCCTACTGACATGGTGACACCCAGGCCTGCACGATCGAGGCTTCCAGGAGGAGCTCCCGGTCCAGCTGCTTCAGCGCCCACCGCGGATGACTCGGGGCCTGTCGGACCGGCGCACTCGAGGTCTGGGCGGAGACGTCAAACCGGATGTTTGATGTCGTCACCTTGGGCGCTTTTGGCGCCGGCAGGATTTCCTCATCCGTCTTCCTCTTAAGCAGCGCCTTGCCGCGCCTGCCCAGGTCCCGATCCGACCTACTGTGGTCCCCAAAGGGACCGGAGCCTCCTCGGCTCTGGTTGCCATCATAGGTGGCAAGCGGTTCCATCACCATGCGCGGGAGCTTCAAAAGAAGCTCCGTTTCTCGCTGGTGAACGGCGGCAGCCACTCGAGGGCCCGCCAAAACATCGTTTAGAAGGTCCTCGAATGACTGCGACCGGGTTCCTCCTCTCCCGAGACAGTTGTTGCCCCCCCCCCCCAGAATACAAGTGGCGGATTCTCCGACTGTTAAGCAGTCGGTACCGCCCTGGGGTAAAATAGTCGCAACTGACTTTTTCATTGTGGGTTTTTTCCTTTGAAGGGTGCGGTCCCTTTGATCCCCCTGGATCCCCCCCAGCGCTAGGAACCGGATGCCCTCCGGCCATACACCCCCTCGGCACGCTCGACCTTGGAGTTGGGGTTATTTTTTTAAGAGGTTTTCTTCTTCTCCTCCCACAAGACCACGCCCACACAACTCACCCTCTGAAAGCAGAGGGGGGGTGGGCGTACGACCTACTCCAACGACGGACTAGCCGTCCCTTCCCTAGTCCGGTTCCCTTCCACGACCATCAATGATGATCGGGGAATGGTACCGTGCCCTTCCCCGTTTGTTGAGTTGAGATTAACCGCCAGCGCCAATTGTCCACCAGAACCGGTGGGCGATTGGAGCTGACGTTGCCCAGGATGCCACGAGGAGGCTCTTCAACATGCGACCCCGTGGATTCCATAACTGAGACGCAAACTCTATCTGACTTCTTACAAAAGTGCAATACAATATTTTTAGAGTTTTAGCATCAGTAAAATATTTAGAGATACAGATTATAAACCCAAGCAGTTTAGAGGCTTTTGTGACAATTTCATCAATTTATGTGTCAAAAACTAACTTACAGTCTGGATAGAAACCCAAGTCACGAATAGTATTGCTTACCTTGGCAAGATCTGGCCCGCCAAAGTATAATTAGTGGCTAGGACTGCACTTTTTTTTTGTGTTGGTGATCACCGAACACTTGGATGGGTTGAGATCAAGTTTAATAGCCCGACAATACTCTGCAAGCCTATACAAGTCAGCCTGAAGTGCTAGTCTATCTTCGACCGTTGAAATAGTGGAAACGATTTTCATGTCATCGGCAAACCATAACAATTTGGATGAATAGAGGCACTGGTCGATGTGGTTCACATAGACTAAAAATAAAAAGGACCGAGGACCAAACCAAGAGGCACTCCGTTGGGCACGATTACCCAACTAGAGCTATAATTATTGAGTACTACTGCTTGTTATCTGTTATCAATGTAAGAAGAGAACCACGTCGAGTGGTCCTCACGGATACCCATGTAGCCTGGCTTCTTTATCAGGGTATCGTGGTCGATCCGATCAAATGCCTTGCTATAATCTGTGTCAACCTCATCGACCTGTCACATCTACATCCGTAATTAAATCATTAAATAAAATCAAGTTAGAAGTGGTAGAAAGTCCTTTCAAAAATCCGTGCTGAAAGGAGCTGAACGAGCTAGCAAGGGCGGAATATAACAGGTTATAGACAATCCTCTCAAATATTTATGCTATATTGCTAGCTTGGATATAATCCTATAATTAGTAATCTCGGTTTTAGACCCCTTCTAATGCATGGGTGTAATAAATGCTGATTTTCATACTTTGGGGACAATACAGTGAGTCGAAGACTTGAAAAACAAAATTGAAATAGGTAGGGCAATGGGAGGCGCGCATTTAATTAGAAATTTAGATGGTATGTTATCAGGGCCAGCAACTTTAGATGGATCCAAGTTACAAAGTAGACCAGTCACAACATTAACACTCACTTCTATGTGACAAGTGACAGATGAAATTCTGTTAGTATCAAAGGGAAAACTGGAGGTGGACTGGGAGTTTTAGAAGAAGTGGGGTTGAGGAAAGTCGACATAAAATAAGATGAAAAACACAAATAGTTATGATTAATCGTTATAATTTAATGTATTTGGTATAGTATTAGTGTTAGCTATTTTTAACAAAGGTCCAAAAATGTTTAGGGTTAGCTTTAAATTAGTTATGTGTGTGTGGATTTTTAAGTATGTGTATTTCCATACTAGTAATTTTTTATTTTTGACGGTGCTAATTGTTTGTATATTGTTCTTCACCGACAACGCCGTCCACAGGCCAGATAGAATAGATAGACTAAAAAAAAACCAGATGGGCTCGTGAGACTATATTTTACAACTTTACATTTCATATCACTAAGTCCTGAGTCATTATGACTCGCATTTAGGACTCTTTACAATAGGGAGGTCAAGCTATATCTTAGGTCAGGAACTCAGGACAGTCTACATTTGACCAAAAGCGATAGTTTTGTATTCTTTTGCTTAATTATCGTATCCCTAGTTGTTTTGGTTTTCGTTCATAACCTTCGATACCTTTCGAACTTTGAAACAAATGCACTTTCTCTACGTAAGCGTTACCGCCAAGCGACGGTTTCCTACGATAGAGGTGGCCGCCACGTAACCCGCCATCAGGAAAATGATGGCACATGAGTTTGACTTTACGGTAAAAACGCTCCGCACGCTAACTTACTTTAATATGTAACCTTTCAGCAACGTCATTCGACGGTAAATTGCGGATTCTTTGTCCTCTTCGCTTAAGAGCACGAGTTCGACTCCCACTTTGCCGGTTTTCACAAGATGCTTCTTGGCCCTCAGTCAGTCAGTGGTGGGATAAGTGTTGGGAATGTGAGAATATTTTGCAAAATAATAAAACTTTCCAATGAAAAATAATCTTATCTTTATTTAAGATTCAATTGTATAAAAACGAAAACTAGGTACCTACATCTCACAACAGTAGGTCATATTTAATTCTAATAATGGCATTGTAATAATCTAGCACCTTAAGTTTTCGGCAATTACTTTTTTGCTCAAAACTAGTCTAAAACAACTTTTTAAAATTACATCGTACCTAACTACTCCTAGTTAAAAGTAAGCTTTAAAAACATTATACGTTTGTCACTGAAATATCTACAAGAAAGCCAGTTTTTCTTTCTTTTGACATACTCTTTCTTTTGATTAATAACAGTCAGATGTTTTTGTGGTAATTAGTTATATGCTGCTAGTAGGTCCATCTCTCTTCGATATATACAATATACGAAAACAATACATTTAACTGTATGCTTGCCATGCCTGTAATCACAAAATCTCAAAACAACACTTTATTGTCATGGTTTCATTCTCTCTGTCTTATTCATTTATTACATCGTATGTATTTAGGTATTAATGTGTTAAGTCGACTTTCTTCTGTGGGCAGCAGACTCCCGCATATCTGAAAGTAGAAATGACATTGGTAACATAACAGCTCTATAGGAAACGCTATACTATATGACATATTTTATCAATTGCCATTATTTCAAAGATAGTTTTACATTGAATTTTAGACGTGCAACATCTTTTTTAGTCAGCAATTTTGTGCCGGTTCCAGCTCACTTTTTTCAAGGGGTTTGAACCGACTACTAAGCGGTCCTCAATCCTAAAAAAAAAAAAAAAAGGTTTTGGCATGCGCTGAGCACGAATCTGCGGTCCATTTTTGCGTAGGATGCACGGTTCGCGAGATACGTAAATCAATTAGCAATAATCTAATTGACATCCGCCCGGCCCGGCGACCATCATTAGCGTTTCATTGTTCGCTATTTCTTATCTATTACTCATTCGAGAGTTCGCATTACCACTGCTTTAGGGTTCCTTATCAATTACTCATTGTGAGCGGGTTCTGCCTCTATTTTTATTTCATTTTACACTCACGCCTTCTTCCCATGGGGTTTACAAAACTATGCATTGAACATCCCTGAAACTTATATAGCAAATACATTAAGCAATATTCACCACAAACTGAAGTCAAATCATTCTGAATCCTAATCGTCCATACGAATCAAAATATTGCCCAACGCCATTTGTGTCAATATGTAAAGCTACCCAGTGTGAGCCTTGTTTATAATCCGTATCCAAATTGCATATTATATACGTAGGCAGATGGGTGTACATTTGTAAATACCTTTTGTTACGCTCCGTTCATTCATCCTCTCAACATGACCAAACCATCTTTATTTCAAACTATAAAATATGTATTGAACAGCTCATTCAGTTGGCCATTTCTTATCTATTACTCATTCGAGGGCTCTCATTACTACTGCTTTAAGGTTCCTTATCAATTACTCATTGTAAACGGGTACTACTGTTCATTGCCTATATTTTTATTTCATACTACACTCACGCCTTCATCCCATGGGGGTAGGCAGAAACCACAGAACGCCACCTGTTACGATCCTACACATATATCCTATACATACACGCGCGCCGGTTGCGAGTGCTACGCATCTGACCTTTCTGAAGAACATCACCATTAAGGTCAACATATGTCCTCCTAGGGCGTCCCCTACCGCGTTACCACTCACATCTGCCTTGTAAATACCTTTTGTTACGCTCCTTTCATTCATCCTCTCAACATGACCAAACCATCTTTATTTCAAACTATAAAATATGTTCGGAACAGCTCATTCAACTAAGTATCAGTGAACCCTGTGTTCCCTGTAAATATTTCACGTGATATAACATTTAAAAAAAATCTGTTGTAAATGTAAAAACAAATATTATTTTTGTTTTAAATGGGCATTACTCTCAGCGTTATATTCCGTAAACAATAACGCGGATCTGGTATCATAAGTAAGTTAAGTAAGCTATACAAGGTGTTTTTTTATATCCCATAACTCTAGGGTATGATTGAGACCATATCAAAAAATCAACTGGCATATGAATTATGTTTCAATCATCCTATGTTTTTTTAATTTTTCATATACAAAATAATTCGACAAAGTCACGATTATTAATGTAAAACACCCTAACGTGAAATATGACAACGTCGCATTTTCTTATACTCGATACCTAGACACATCGAGGGTCTATTTTGTACGGTACGCAAACAAAATTGGCAACCTCGCAAAAGTAAATATACGTAAATAGATTTGTCATACTGATGACAATTTTGGACCTAATTTAATTATGATTGATGATATCTCTGAAACTATGCATTTTTGGACCACCTATTCTAGGAGTTTAAGTATTATTTTTACCTACAGAATATAACCCTAGAAAAACAGGTTGTATATGTAGGGTGCCGTACAACCTCACCGATGCTCAGAAGCAGGCCCGGGTGGAACGGTCTCGGTGTGTTTACGACATCATTACAGGTTTACAGATTTATCAATACGATCCAGAAACGAAGCGCCTGTCGACAGTTTGGGTATTTAAAAAACGAATTAACGCCTACCAAAGTGGAGCGATCTAGAAGCGACTGGCTACTTGATCAATTCCTTTACGGAACTAAAGAAGCATCAACGCTGAATGGGAAACTACCAAATGTTGTTTTCTCTGTTGTGAACAACAAGCAACCAAACACGGGGCTCCGCGGTCTACTGCTCCACCACGACAACGTGCCTTCGCACACCGCGCTCAAAACGAGCGACTTCCAGAACCGCACGCCGGTCAAACTCCTTACAGCCCTTACCTAGCACCGTGTGACTTCTTTTTATTCCCGAAAATAAAATAACTGCTTAAAGGGATACAATTTTCGTCGCCTGAAGATGCGCTGTCAGCGTTCGAGCAGGCTGTAAACGAGGTGTCTACGGTAGACTGGAAAAAGTTTTTCAGACGCATGAAACTTTTTACAGAGGCTAGTGGAGAGTATTTCGTCCATACGAATCAAAATATTGCCCAACGCTATTTGTGTCAATATCTAAAGCTACCTAGTGTGAGCTTGGTTTATCATATGTATCCAAATTGCATATTATATACGTTGGTACATTCATGGCTATACATGGGTAGCCTATTGAGGAGTTCATCTTTGCAACGCACCCCGAAGGAATGTGAAATAACTTTGTAAGATCGCACATTAGGAACTGTGTTGACTCATTAAGTTACTATCAGTTGCGTTGTAAGCACTTAAGAATTTGCTTTAGATTAGAAATTACTTAGTGGTGCTATATAAGAGCAGCCCACTCAGTCAGACCATAGTCAACTGGTTTGGTAGCAGTGGATAGTGACAGTACTACGTTTTGTGTTACTTCAACGCATCAACGGTAATGGAGGTAAGTGTTTATTCTATTGAAAATTACTTTTCTTTCTTTCTGACTTTTTATTTACATTAACTTTGCCGTGCGTGTGTGAAAAAAATGATATTAACGTGTTTTCTGTGTTTGTTGCAGAAATCATTAAGTTTCTTAGACAATACCTGTAAGCTGCATTACTACTCACTACTTTCCCCTCAACACGAAGAAGACAGTGGTGACATCGTCATTATTAACACATGCGATGGGAGAAAAATTAAATCTCAGACGATTCATTTTGGAGGATGTTGCAGGTGACATCAATGTGGAAGTGAAATAGTGGTTTCAGTTATTAAGTGACACAACGTCAGAGTGTTTCGCTCACGAACTATTCGCCGAACAAATAGATAACGATTTAATCAACTGTTTAATTTATGTTGTAAGGGAGTGTGTTATAGGGATATTTGAAAGTTTTCGTTTGCGTTTTTTTTTTTTTTTGTGTACTTCATTATGTATCTAGAAAATATAAAGTATATTATTGATGTAGATGGGTTTCAGATGTCAAAAAAAATGTACTTTAAAGAAGTAGCAATTTACAATATTCAGGATAATATCCTTTATTTGTTTTACATAAAACTCCCAACGTGGTTGTTAGATTATAAACATGATAGAACAATCACATTCGTCATGAGACATATTCACGGAATGCAATTAAAAAATTATGATAATGATATTAGTTTTTCAGAGTTTTTAAAACGAGTAAAGAGTTTTGATCCAAACAAGCATTTCACGTGGGCTTACAAAGGGGGGATAGTAGAAAGAGATTTTTTAGCAAGTTTGGGGTATAAATCGTATAACTTAGAAGCAATCCATTGTCCGAAAGTGGAAATAATTATAGAAAAATTTAAATTACACCGACTTAGTAATTGTACGAGGCATGTAGCATACAAAGGAATTCCATCTCGCAGCGCTCACTGTAGTGGTGTAGAGGTGCGAGCATTCTCACTGTGGTTTGAAAATCATTTACTCAATCGATAAGTTTAGTGTGTAATATTTTTGTGTAGTTACCTAGTTTTTTCATATTATGTATCTAGTTTATTTGTATTGACTAGGAACTCACTTGAATATAAGTAGTAACCTGTTAGTACTTATTAAGTCTTTTACATGTATATCTAATAATAAACGTGTAAATTTTGTGTGTATACCTGATTAACTGTTATTGTTAAGTTTTTTGTATGTCATAATTAACGTTTAAGATTTATGTATCCCTAATTAAATAAAAACAGATAAATGTCAGCAAGCTTCAGCTAGGTCAGTCAAATAAATCAAATTGTGCTTTAATTCATTTTGTTTTCTTTATTTATCCAACTTGTAGAATCACAGTTTCTCTTCGACACTTTCGCCACTAGGTATACATCAGGATATTTACCTTTTTGGAGTTCCTGTTCATAAAATCCACCTAAGATTGGTTGTTTCCTTTCATCTTTCAACTGATAGGTCACAGGATTGGGGTTATTCACTTTCACTACTTGAAATATTTCCGAATCTTTTAAATTCACATATTCATTATCAAATGTATTATTATTGTTGTTGAATCTGCATTGGAAACAGAATTTTAACTTATAAATTATAAGTAGAGTAGATCAATTCAACACCGTTACATTTTGAAACTCCTGAAGTGTTTTTAAATTCAATTAAAACATATGTTTTTTGTATACAACAGTGGATTCATCAACATTAAAAAATAAGTTAAATTTCATACTGCACGCTGATTTGTTCAACAAACCAAAGATTTTATAGATCCTACGTTTGACTTTCAAACATTCAATTACGAGTACATAATTTGTCAAGATGACTTCAATATTTTCTTTTCATCTTTACATGATACAATAACTAGTAAAATTAGTGAATGTATTTGAAAAAAAAGATAGTAGGTGGAATCTAAAAAACATAAATTCTATAAACATTAACATCAATAAATTCAACCAACTACATGGTACTTGATACATAGATCTTCCCCGTGATATAAAATGCTGTTGTAAATGTAAAAACATAGATATTTTTTTACGCTAACGCTAATTTTGTTTCTTTTCAATATACAAAATTGAAAAAAAGTTGTTTTTTCAAATATGAAAATTATGGTACAATTGTAAAACAATTTCGTTTTTTCAACTACGAAACAGAAAACTTTAAAAAAGATTTGGTTCGGTCAAACTATTTGAAATTATAAAATAAAATAATTTATTTTTGATGCAAAATTTCTGGTTTGCATCGATTTAATTTACTCATGGTTTTCTATTTTAGATATTTCTTAAAAACGCCGATGCTTAATTTTCAATAATATAAAGTTTTTCAATATACAAAATTAATAATAATGGTAAAATTGTAAAATAATTTCATTTTTTCAACTACGAAATAGTGAAACTTTAAAAAAGATTTGGTTCGGTCAAACGATAAAATAAAATAATTTATTTTTGATGCAAAATTTCTGGTTTGCATCGATTTAATTTACTCATGGTTTTCTATTTTAGATATTTCTTAAAAACGCCGATGCTTAATTTTCAATAATATAAAGTTTTTCAATATACAAAATTAATAATAATGGTAAAATTGTAAAATAATTTCATTTTTTCAACTACGAAATAGTGAAACTTTAAAAAAGATTTGGTTCGGTCAAACGATAAAATAAAATAATTTATTTAATAAAATACAAAACCATGAGTAAATTAAATCGATGCAACCCACAATTTTTATATCAAAAATAAATTATTTTATTTTATCGTTTGACCGAACCAAATCTTTTTTAAAGTTTCACTATTTCGTAGTTGAAAAAATGAAATTATTTTACAATTTTACCATTATTATTAATTTTGTATATTGAAAAACTTTATATTATTGAAAATTAAGCATCGGCGTTTTTAAGAAATATCTAAAATACAAAACCATGAGTAAATTAAATCGATGCAACCCACAATTTTTATATCAAAAATAAATTATTTTATTTTATCGTTTGACCGAACCAAATCTTTTTTAAAGTTTCACTATTTCGTAGTTGAAAAAATGAAATTATTTTACAATTTTACCATTATTATTAATTTTGTATATTGAAAAACTTTATATTATTGAAAATTAAGCATCGGCGTTTTTAAGAAATATCTAAAATAGAAAACCATGAGTAAATTAAATCGATGCAAACCAGAAATTTTGCATCAAAAATAAATTATTTTATTTTATAATTTCAAATAGTTTGACCGAACCAAATCTTTTTTAAAGTTTTCTGTTTCGTAGTTGAAAAAACGAAATTGTTTTACAATTGTACCATAATTTTCATATTTGAAAAAACAACTTTTTTTCAATTTTGTATATTGAAAAGAAACAAAATTAGCGTTAGCGTAAAAAAATATCTATGTTTTTACATTTACAACAGCATTTTATATCACGGGGAAGATCTATGTATCAAGTACCATGTAGTTGGTTGAATTTATTGATGTTAATGTTTATAGAATTTATGTTTTTTAGATTCCACCTACTATCTTTTTTTTCAAATACATTCACTAATTTTACTAGTTATTGTATCATGTAAAGATGAAAAGAAAATATTGAAGTCATCTTGACAAATTATGTACTCGTAATTGAATGTTTGAAAGTCAAACGTAGGATCTATAAAATCTTTGGTTTGTTGAACAAATCAGCGTGCAGTATGAAATTTAACTTATTTTTTAATGTTGATGAATCCACTGTTGTATACAAAAAACATATGTTTTAATTGAATTTAAAAACACTTCAGGAGTTTCAAAATGTAACGGTGTTGAATTGATCTACTCTACTTATAATTTATAAGTTAAAATTCTGTTTCCAATGCAGATTCAACAACAATAATAATACATTTGATAATGAATATGTGAATTTAAAAGATTCGGAAATATTTCAAGTAGTGAAAGTGAATAACCCCAATCCTGTGACCTATCAGTTGAAAGATGAAAGGAAACAACCAATCTTAGGTGGATTTTATGAACAGGAACTCCAAAAAGGTAAATATCCTGATGTATACCTAGTGGCGAAAGTGTCGAAGAGAAACTGTGATTCTACAAGTTGGATAAATAAAGAAAACAAAATGAATTAAAGCACAATTTGATTTATTTGACTGACCTAGCTGAAGCTTGCTGACATTTATCTGTTTTTATTTAATTAGGGATACATAAATCTTAAACGTTAATTATGACATACAAAAAACTTAACAATAACAGTTAATCAGGTATACACACAAAATTTACACGTTTATTATTAGATATACATGTAAAAGACTTAATAAGTACTAACAGGTTACTACTTATATTCAAATGAGTTCCTAGTCAATACAAATAAACTAGATACATAATATGAAAAAACTAGGTAACTACACAAAAATATTACACACTAAACTTATCGATTGAGTAAATGATTTTCAAACCACAGTGAGAATGCTCGCACCTCTACACCACTACAGTGAGCGCTGCGAGATGGAATTCCTTTGTATGCTACATGCCTCGTACAATTACTAAGTCGGTGTAATTTAAATTTTTCTATAATTATTTCCACTTTCGGACAATGGATTGCTTCTAAGTTATACGATTTATACCCCAAACTTGCTAAAAAATCTCTTTCTACTATCCCCCCTTTGTAAGCCCACGTGAAATGCTTGTTTGGATCAAAACTCTTTACTCGTTTTAAAAACTCTGAAAAACTAATATCATTATCATAATTTTTTAATTGCATTCCGTGAATATGTCTCATGACGAATGTGATTGTTCTATCATGTTTATAATCTAACAACCACGTTGGGAGTTTTATGTAAAACAAATAAAGGATATTATCCTGAATATTGTAAATTGCTACTTCTTTAAAGTACATTTTTTTTGACATCTGAAACCCATCTACATCAATAATATACTTTATATTTTCTAGATACATAATGAAGTACACAAAAAAAAAAAAAAAACGCAAACGAAAACTTTCAAATATCCCTATAACACACTCCCTTACAACATAAATTAAACAGTTGATTAAATCGTTATCTATTTGTTCGGCGAATAGTTCGTGAGCGAAACACTCTGACGTTGTGTCACTTAATAACTGAAACCACTATTTCACTTCCACATTGATGTCACCTGCAACATCCTCCAAAATGAATCGTCTGAGATTTAATTTTTCTCCCATCGCATGTGTTAATAATGACGATGTCACCACTGTCTTCTTCGTGTTGAGGGGAAAGTAGTGAGTAGTAATGCAGCTTACAGGTATTGTCTAAGAAACTTAATGATTTCTGCAACAAACACAGAAAACACGTTAATATCATTTTTTTCACACACGCACGGCAAAGTTAATGTAAATAAAAAGTCAGAAAGAAAGAAAAGTAATTTTCAATAGAATAAACACTTACCTCCATTACCGTTGATGCGTTGAAGTAACACAAAACGTAGTACTGTCACTATCCACTGCTACCAAACCAGTTGACTATGGTCTGACTGAGTGGGCTGCTCTTATATAGCACCACTAAGTAATTTCTAATCTAAAGCAAATTCTTAAGTGCTTACAACGCAACTGATAGTAACTTAATGAGTCAACACAGTTCCTAATGTGCGATCTTACAAAGTTATTTCACATTCCTTCGGGGTGCGTTGCAAAGATGAACTCCTCAATAGGCTACCCATGTATAGCCATGAATGTACCAACGTATATAATATGCAATTTGGATACATATGATAAACCAAGCTCACACTAGGTAGCTTTAGATATTGACACAAATAGCGTTGGGCAATATTTTGATTCGTATGGACGAAATACTCTCCACTAGCCTCTGTAAAAAGTTTCATGCGTCTGAAAAACTTTTTCCAGTCTACCGTAGACACCTCGTTTACAGCCTGCTCGAACGCTGACAGCGCATCTTCAGGCGACGAAAATTGTATCCCTTTAAGCAGTTATTTTATTTTCGGGAATAAAAAGAAGTCACACGGTGCTAGGTAAGGGCTGTAAGGAGTTTGACCGGCGTGCGGTTCTGGAAGTCGCTCGTTTTGAGCGCGGTGTGCGAAGGCACGTTGTCGTGGTGGAGCAGTAGACCGCGGAGCCCCGTGTTTGGTTGCTTGTTGTTCACAACAGAGAAAACAACATTTGGTAGTTTCCCATTCAGCGTTGATGCTTCTTTAGTTCCGTAAAGGAATTGATCAAGTAGCCAGTCGCTTCTAGATCGCTCCACTTTGGTAGGCGTTAATTCGTTTTTTAAATACCCAAACTGTCGACAGGCGCTTCGTTTCTGGATCGTATTGATAAATCTGTAAACCTGTAATGATGTCGTAAACACACCGAGACCGTTCCACCCGGGCCTGCTTCTGAGCATCGGTGAGGTTGTACGGCACCCTACATATACAACCTGTTTTTCTAGGGTTATATTCTGTAGGTAAAAATAATACTTAAACTCCTAGAATAGGTGGTCCAAAAATGCATAGTTTCAGAGATATCATCAATCATAATTAAATTAGGTCCAAAATTGTCATCAGTATGACAAATCTATTTACGTATATTTACTTTTGCGAGGTTGCCAATTTTGTTTGCGTACCGTACAAAATAGACCCTCGATGTGTCTAGGTATCGAGTATAAGAAAATGCGACGTTGTCCTATTTCACGTTAGGGTGTTTTACATTAATAATCGTGACTTTGTCGAATTATTTTGTATATGAAAAATGAAAAAAACATAGGATGATTGAAACATAATTCATATGCCAGTTGATTTTTTGATATGGTCTCAATCATACCCTAGAGTTATGGGATATAAAAAAACACCTTGTATAGCTTACTTAACTTACTTATGATACCAGATCCGCGTTATTGTTTACGGAATATAACGCTGAGAGTAATGCCCATTTAAAACAAAAATAATATTTGTTTTTACATTTACAACAGATTTTTTTTAAATGTTATATCACGTGAAATATTTACAGGGAACACAGGGTTCACTGATATTTTAGTTGAATGAGCTGTTCCGAACATATTTTATAGTTTGAAATAAAGATGGTTTGGTCATGTTGAGAGGATGAATGAAAGGAGCGTAACAAAAGGTATTTACAAGGCAGATGTGAGTGGTAACGCGGTAGGGGACGCCCTAGGAGGACATATGTTGACCTTAATGGTGATGTTCTTCAGAAAGGTCAGATGCGTAGCACTCGCAACCGGCGCGCGTGTATGTATAGGATATATGTGTAGGATCGTAACAGGTGGCGTTCTGTGGTTTCTCCCTACCCCCATGGGATGAAGGCGTGAGTGTAGTATGAAATAAAAATATAGGCAATGAACAGTAGTACCCGTTTACAATGAGTAATTGATAAGGAACCTTAAAGCAGTAGTAATGAGAGCCCTCGAACGAGTAATAGATAAGAAATGGCCAACTGAATGAGCTGTTCAATACATATTTTATAGTTTGAAATAAAGATGGTTTGGTCATGTTGAGAGGATGAATGAACGGAGCGTAACAAAAGGTATTTACAAATGTACACCCATCTGCCTACGTATATAATATGCAATTTGGATACGGATTATAAACAAGGCTCACACTGGGTAGCTTTACATATTGACACAAATGGCGTTGGGCAATATTTTGATTCGTATGGACGATTAGGATTCAGAATGATTTGACTTCAGTTTGTGGTGAATATTGCTTAATGTATTTGCTATATAAGTTTCAGGGATGTTCAATGCATAGTTTTGTAAACCCCATGGGAAGAAGGCGTGAGTGTAAAATGAAATAAAAATAGAGGCAGAACCCGCTCACAATGAGTAATTGATAAGGAACCCTAAAGCAGTGGTAATGCGAACTCTCGAATGAGTAATAGATAAGAAATAGCGAACAATGAAACGCTAATGAGGGTCGCCGGGCCGGGCGGATGTCAATTAGATTATTGCTAATTGATTTACGTATCTCGCGAACCGTGCATCCTACGCAAAAATGGACCGCAGATTCGTGCTCAGCGCATGCCAAAACCTTTTTTTTTTTTTTTTAGGATTGAGGACCGCTTAGTAGTCGGTTCAAACCCCTTGAAAAAAGTGAGCTGGAACCGGCACAACCTATCTACTGCAATTCATCGCTTGAACCAGTTCTGCAATGTGCCTCCCGCATCCAGAAGGTTTAGAACTTTTCGGGTCAAACGGCCATCCTAATGTGATAACTGGTAGCTGCATAAAACGTACCCTTGACTGACGGTGCAGTAACTCGTTCTGTAGACGTCCACAGTGATGTCCCGCGCGGCGTCGCACCGCGACAGGTACACGCACACGCCCGCGCCGCCCTCCACAGCGCTTGCGCACTCCGCGTCACCGCTTGCCTCTTTCGGGGCCTGAAAAAGTAAACGATATCTTTGTAATCGGTTTCTTGGAAATAAATATTATGAGAATTTTATTAACCGGAGTTCAATAGGCCGCAATAAATTAGCCGAGCTTTCTTGTGGCCTGGTAAACCTACGTTGCGCAGTGGGACTACATTTTACGTAGGGTTCATCTATTTGATTTACTTGAATAACACAAATCTTTTAGAAAATTGCTACAGGATTGATGATGGCCTGTTACCTCAATTGAAAATCAGCATACCTTTTAGCTAAATTAATCGACATCCTTAAAGCAGCATGCTTGTTCAACGCAACAAAAAAATATCTGGTTTATTAGTACTTACAACAGAGTCTTTGGCAAGTTTCAAGATGACGTTCGTGTCATTGGTGGGTAGTATGATGTTGTCCGCACTAGCATCCAGCAGGGGCTCGACCCAGGTGAAGCCTTGTAAGTGCAGGTCGGCTAAGCTGGGGCGAGACGTGGACGACACAGGTCGTGTCGTTGTCGGTACGTAGGACGCTTGGGGACGGGCTGGTGTCGACAAGTATGAGTCTATCGAACATACAGAATAATGTGTCAACTTCTAGGTATATTTAAGTATATCGCTAAGCCCCATTTACATGATGCAAGTTTCTTCAATGTGTTATACAAGGCAATTAAATTACAGTAAATCAGGCTTTAAAATCACAAGAAAAGTGGCATGTAAAAAGTCGCCAGCTATTAAAGCTATAACTATTTAATAGTTATTAGTAATAGTATTTATTCAAAAATAAACTAAAAGAAGGAATCTGAAAAATCTGGGCTGCTACTGAGAAATAATGGAACCCCAATAACACTTTACCCGACGGAACCCAAGACATGGCAGCTCAGATGTCCACCAGACCATTCAGCAGCCTTTTTACGTAGGACTTTGTTTTGTATGTACCTAATACACGTTTGCTCATCGCTTCAGGAAATACAGGCGAATATAAAGTTTGTGCAATAAATTGTGCTCTGCAATATTCAGCTCAAGATATTAAATAAATGACATACCTATTATTTTAAAAGACTGCTAAAATATACAAGTCTTCTTAAATTGCACCAACATACATATTTTTCGGTTCAATAAATACGGTCTGCGATGAAAAGAATGTAAGAACACGTGAACAGTGAACTACGAAAACCGATCTGACGTCTACTCCGTCATTAAAGCGCTGACAAAGTCAAGCTCATACCTTGGACGTGTGGTGAATTGAACTTATTAAAGCGCTGACAAAGTCAAGCTCATACCATGGGCGTGTGGTGAATTGTACTTATTAAAGCGCTGACAAAGTCAAGCTCATACCATGGACGTGTGGTGAATTGTACTTATTAAAGCGCTGACAAAGTCAAGCTCATACCATGGACGTGTGGTGAATTGTACTTATTAAAGCGCTGACAAAGTCAAGCTCATACCATGGACGTGTGGTGAATTGTACTTATTAAAGCGCTGACAAAGTCAAGCTCATACCATGGACGTGTGGTGAATTGTACTTATTAAAGCGCTGACAAAGTCAAGCTCATACCATGGACGTGTGGTGAATTGTAGTTATTAAAAACTTACCAGAACGGAATGCTATCGGATCGTTATGATTTGCTATATCCGAATCGAAAGTTGGAGCAGAATTATGTTTCATGGGCATACTGATCGCACACTTACTCATTCCCCTAAAGGATAGCGAGGCGGGTAGTTGACTGACGAAGAATTTGGTTCCTGCTGCACTTCCGGAACCTAGCACACATTGATAAAAGTTGTTAATTAAATGGCGAAATTAGACGCTCAGGTGTGGTAGTATTTATATTTCACTTCATTCATCACTTCGACACTAACAAAAAAAAAAGTAGGTTTTTTGTAACAAGTACAGTCACGAGCATACATATATATTTGTACTATGAACAGGTCGGCAATAATATTTGATTTCTTGATTCATCCATAAATCTATGTCGTCAAGATGACGGCAAATATATGTAATCATTTGTGGAAGGCGTATACAAGGGGCAGCACAAATATGTGGAAGCATCAAAGGAACATTAACACTATCTGGCGAGACAATTAACGCCAAAATATTTATATCTGACATCAACCAAGCAATCAGTGCCGCTCATATTGCAATAAAATTAGAAATCCCACTGACAGCATAAATATCTGACGGTAATATTTGACAGTAGAAATGTCACAAATAATCGTGGGGTGACACATTTTTGATGCTGATGCAGCATCCTTTATTTTGGCGTCGCTTGTCTCGTCAGATAGTTTTGGTGTTCCTTCGATGTCACATATTTGTGGTGACACTTGTATAGGTGTATGCCATCCACAAATTATCACATATACTTGCCTTCATCTTGACGATAGTTGAATTAAATATCAGACATTATTGCCATATTTATCCTGTAATGTAATATGTCCTTTGTAATGTGTGTTTATGATCGTGCTATTGTGTTTGAGTCCTTTAATAGTACCTATATACCTACTATTATAATGCAAGATGTAACCAGCATGCATGTTGGTCTTGGTCATCGTGAAATTAAACCAAACCTACAAAAAGCTAAGGAACTTATCCATACCAATATTATAACGCGAAAGTAAGTCTCTCTCTTACTGTGTTAATTTCGAAGAAATTTCGCACACAGACACACCATGACAGGTTATGACACTGGAGACTTTAATCCCGGTAGTACTTTCCAGTGATATAACTTTAGGAGTCCACGCGGGCGTAGGCGCGGTAAAAAGCCATAAAATATACATACTTTTCAAACACACTTGCTCATTGGCTCTATGGTCACTGCGATTAGGCACAGAATGACACCCATTATCAAACTGTGACTTTTTCATTGCTATAACTCACTAGTGAGTTATAGTTTTTTTTTTTTAATTATTGGTGGAGTGGCGTTGTTCTTAAATCATTTTCTTGGTAACTAGTACTTGTAGACATTTTAATTAATAAATAACTATAAATTCAATAGTGAAAACGAGTTGTGAAAAATTTTTCGCTATGGCGGGAAAAATTAATCAGTTTTCCTATGCGCGCGCATTGCGATCGGCCACAGACTAAAGGGATGAGGTTTTTTCTTTATTTTCCGCGCATAGGTTTTGCGCCTATTCTACCACGTACAAAATGGTTATAAAAAACAAAAGTTATATTTGAGTGAAAGTTTTATTTATTAAACACGTACGAGTTAAAATGATCTATTTAAATAAGAAGTTGCATGAAATGAGCAAGCAATAGGAACAATAATTTATTTGTTCTATTGAACATGATCTTTTTTTTGAATAAAATTAGCTTTTATTGATATTTTGTTCACAAGAGTGTTGAAAAACGTCGTATGATACACGTGTGTATTGATAATTACCGTCCTCGGCTCTCTTACTTAAGACCCTCGTCTACGGCTCGGGTCTCATTGGCGCCTCGGCGGTAATCACCAATATGATTATAACGGCACTCTCATCTCTGGATGATGATACGTAGGAGAGAGTGCAACCGCCATGTAAAAACATTCAATGCAGTATTTTTTTGATATTTTTTTGTATGATTACCAACGTTGTAATGCAACTGTTGAGCTTCTTCGCAAGGGCATATTATTTATACCCCGTTTGCCCATCACATTTGTCTTAACAATCCTGTAAGACCCTCGTAGTAGAACGACATTGTTGACTCATATCATGCTGATGAAAATAATAGTTTACGCATGAATAAATTGATTTCCTTACATTCTCTTACACACAATATTATGATTACGTTAGATGATAAAAGTATGCCGTATTTACTTAACCGAATAACTTGTCTGAACGTTGGTTTATTTAAAATGTCTCGGTTAACAGTGAAGAATATTCTGAGAGCACAATTCACCACAAACTTTTTTTTCTGTTTTATAGACACAGATGATGGATGTCTCACCTTCGAGAGCATATTCCTCTCCCTCTATTTCAGTTTCCACCATGTAGTCTAGAGGCAGCGACAAGCTATCCGGGCCTGGTGCATGACAGAACTTTAATAAAAAAATACTCGGATCGCCCGTATTTACAATGTTCGAGTATCATCTTTTAGCTGCTTGCCTCATGAGGCATCCCTTCACCTTTTGCCCTTGTAACTTAAGATAGACTGTCACGAGCTTACAGAAATAGTGGCAAATTAATGTTTTACGAAAATAAGAAGAAGAAAAAAGTTTAAAAAAAAACCTCACCAAAAAACTGGGAACAAGTGTGAAAGAAAGAGAAGTAAGATTGAATTAGTTTCGATGGTTTAATACGTAACTAAATGTAGATAGATATGTAGATATCAAGATGAAAGATTAAGTAGGTACGGTCAGCAAAGAAAATAGACTTACTTTTACATAACATCATAAGTAACACACTTTCTAAATTTCACGGTTATGAATTTGTGTTCCTTTTAATAAAAAAAAGCTGAAGTATTCATCGATTTTTTTACTGACGTTACCAAATGAAACCAAATGACGTTTTTTTAACCCTGTGACATAAAAAGCTATAAGCTCTAAAAGAGGCGCATGCTTGTTACTTGAAGCACTTACTGGCAAAGCCACCTCCTCCAAAGGCACCCGGAGGGCCAGGAATGCCAGCGAACGCAGGAGCGGCGTACGCGCCGCCTGAGATGCTGAACGCTAGACTAGCGTGGCTCGCCATTGGACGGCCCGCAAGGCTCACTGATAGTGCTGAATAAAACATACACTGTTATGTACTGTGTGCGAAATAACATTATACACGTCAACCAGAAAAGAAATGCGCTTCGGCTATCTTCGTAGTGGTGAATTGACACGAACGTTGCGCTGCAAACCTACAGAGTAACCCCCCACAGAGCGAAGATTGTAAGTTTTGTACTGCCTCTCTTTGAAGTCCTATCACTGCACGTTTGTTTAAAGTTTTCGTTCTGTAATAATATGATAATCATGGTAATACAAAATAGGCAAGTACTTCCATGGTTGTAACATGTCTATAACTACTAGACCTCATCATCGCGCGTTTGTACTTCCGAAAATAGACGACGATTCCCGAAGCGCATATTTTCCATATGAAACCCGTACTTGAATACACTACCTACCTTAAACCATTTACAACAACATTGCCATTTAACCTGCTAAGTATATATTTTTTTAGCGTTATGCAGTCTACTTCGATTTTTGAGTGATATACATAAAGATTGTGTATGAATTATGATTGCAATGGCATTTCGGTTGTAATGGAATTTGAACTTTGTCATTGCAATTGAGTTTGTGTTATCAAAATTTGATAATAATTTGAGATTCTGAATTCTTATATTAAATTATAATCTCGCAGTGTGCGGCGCGCGGCGGCGGTGGGGCAGTGTGGTCTTTATTCTCATAGTAATGCGACACTGATGTTAAAATCATGTCATTGGTGCCGATTCTCTTGTCACAAATGCCTCTAAACTAGACTAAAAATCACTAAAATTTGGTTTAATCCTGTCAAATGACGATTTTCCATTCTGGAATTGACTAAAGTGACACAACATAACTATATTTTTTGCTATTAGTTTACTGAAAATGCCAATTTTGCTATTGTGAATTTTACGTTTTTCACCAAAATTTTTGATTGTCGAACTGATCTGAACATGAATCTGACTATGTATTTTTAATCGCGATTAAAAAGGTGTGGAATAAAATTTGTTGGCGTGAACTATTCACACCAACACCTCGATATCAGACGTGCAAAAACGGTACTTTGTGTCTTTTTTTGCTTATACATATCTCGAAATAATACAAAATAATGAAAATTTCAACCCCCTTTGATACCCCGAAACCTCCAAAACTACTATTGTAGATATTTTATATTTTCCATACAAAAAGTTAAAACTTCCATAATATAAAACACGTCGTGGCTGCCTCAGGCTGCCTCCGGCTCTAACAAAGACATTGCGAAACCAAAAGAAAAAAAAACACGTGGACTCGCGATTGTCAAATTCGATTTTATTTGTGTCAATTTTTTTTTTAAATGTAGAGATTTTTTTTTGCAGAATAGCTTCAAGATTCTCATAGTAAAAAGTAAGGAATTTTAGTGATAGTTTAGTTAGTTTAGTTTGGTGTATATATAAATAACAATAATATAAATGTGTAACTTTAAATAAATGTACTTACGAATACTGCTAGGGAATCCGACAGCACCAGCTGTAAATTTAACGCTACTGTTAATAAAATTACTTGATATTAAAACACATAATCGATAATATTACCCATACAAACTCGATAAACTCAAACCTTTTTTCATTTAAGAAGACAGAAATCGCGGAAATAACAAAAATAATATAATCACCTGCTTTGTCTACAGACTCGGCGTTCACTGCGTTGGTGGCGTTGGGTTTCACCACCACCAGCGATGTCAGTGGCGTTACGAACTCGTACTGGAAATGTTCACTTTCATTTAACAACCATAAACAAGAAAGGAACAGCAAAGATGTGGTACCTATGTACTCTTCCTGTCCGTGACCACTAATAATAGGCGACTATGTAATCTACACTGGGCTGCAAAGAAAGCGGGTCGGTTATAAAAAATGCGATACCTTTTAAAATATTTGAGCAATCCGTTTAAAATAAAAACTAAATTAAAGTTTATTTCAACACTAATGTAGGAAAAAGTTAAACGTTTATATTTATTTTTGGTGATTGTTTTAAAAACAAATAAATACAAAATAAAGAAGAGACTGGATTCAATATTCGCAGATCAAGAACAGGCCGAACAAGGTGCACGACAGCGCGGGAGGATCGATATATATTGTCAACAATGTTGAAAAATCGATTTCAAACTCTGTTGAATTCAAAAAAACACCATCTACGTGCTGCAGGGAGCAATCCGAGCACGTGTACAGTGAGGCGGCGTCTTACCTAAAAATACCTGCAAATGATTCAAAACTCAAAAGGCACCATCCAAATTCAAGGCTGAGTTACTCTAGAGAACACATGAATTTTACTCTGGATGACATGTTAAGAGCTAAAGAGTTGTTGTTTTAGATCTAGTCGAGGTTCATGTCATAAACGCACGATGGGAGGCAAAGAGTCTACAGAAAAATAGGAGAACGCTATATTATAATCAAGCTCGCATTCAAAAAAAAAAACCTCGGAAAGGCAACATTGACATCAGATAAAATAAAGATAGCTCCAAAACTTTCATACATGCATCTCGGTTTGAAACCGAGACTACGGAAGAAAATATAAGAGAATTTATAGAAGAACCAGACACACAGTCGTAAAAGTTGAAAAACTTAAACCGTACAAGGAGACTTCTTTTTCTTCATTTAAGATTACAATACAGCAAGTTTTTGAAAACCATTTCTTGAGTGAAGATTTCTGGCCGTTCGATGTGGAATACAGGCGTTACACGCTCAAACGAAGATATTCGCATTATCGCAATATAGATACCTCTGCTGAAGCCAGAAAATGAAGGTTAGCATTGCTTCATTCAATTGTAGATCGGTTAAGCGCTCCTGTGATCATGTCAGAGATCTTTGTAAAGATAACGAAGTGATTGCTTTGCAGGAGCACTGGCTAATACCGGAAGATCTGGATTACCTCATAAACATCCATCCGAAATTTGCGTACCATGGCTTGTCAGCGGTGGACATGTCTGCTGGCACCCTTAAAGGCCGTCCGTATGGTGGAGTCGCTATAATGTGGACGAAAACAATCTTTGCAAATGTGATACCAATCTACACGGGTTCGACGCGCGTGGCGGCCGTATGTATCCAACTTGAAGGGGATCGCAGTTTTATTGTGATGTCGGTCTACATCCCCACGGAAGATCCGGATAACCTGGCGCTTTTTACGGAATGTTTGGGTGTTATTAGTGCTGTGATTGAGAATAGTGATGTGGAAAATGTCTTTATAGTTGGTGATTTTAACGCAAATGCTTCTAGGTCTAATAGTTTATTTGGTAATGAGTTATTTGCTAATTGCCGCGATCAAAAGTGGATATGTGCGGATGTTGAAAAACTCGGTACGTACTCAAATACATATACTTATATGGGTGATGCGCATGGAACGTGCGGCTGGCTGGATCACTGTCTTGTCACACATTCTGCCATTAATATCATAAAGAATATTAAAATATTAAAGGAGGTTTCTTGGTCAGATCACTTTCCTTTGATAATAAATTGTGATATTGATGGTATCGTACCGAGGTCTGTGCAAGAAAGTTATGAAGCAATCACAGTCACAGCGATCACAGTTATGAACAAAAATGTAAATGTGCAGAACTGTGTGATGAGTATATTGATAGGTATTACTGGCAGCAGCTCCCGTGCAAGGGCCATGCATGCGATAGTTCAAACCACCTGCCACACATAGATACTTACTACGAGCAAATTATTGACTGTATCTCTCAAGCTGCTCTGAAAACTTACGTAGGTAAAAGTTGTCGTAAAAAGAAAAAGGTGATTGGTTGGATCTATCATGTGAGGAGCTTTCATGAAACAGCTAGGGCATGTTTTCAGTTATGGAACTTTTATGGGCCCCATGCAGCGTAAATTGCATGACGATATGATATTGACCCGTAAAGAATTTAAAAATAAGTTGAAATGGTGCCAAAAAACGAGAACAAAATAAAGATGGACATTTTAACCACACACCGGCGGCATAACAAAGATTTTGTTAAATTTTGGAAAGAAACGAATAAATTAAAACTTAACCTAGTGTCTGTAGAAGGTAGAATAGACCATAATGAAATTGCCGACTTGTTTATGAATAAGTTTAACCCGCCGGCACCGTGTAATGGGACAAGCGGGCCCGTGGTGGCGATGGCGCGAGTCGCGGGGCACGCTCGGACTGCCAGCCGCGCGAAACTAGTCGACTGCATGTCTCAGCAGACGATGTTTTCACCTGCGTTAAAGGCTTGAAGTGTGGCAAGTCACCGGGCCACGACGGGCTCAGCGTTGAGCACATTTTGTTTGCGGGACCATTGTTATTCGATAAGGTTGCAAAATTTTTTAACACTTGTATTGATCACAATTATTTACTGCATAATTTTATGAAGATCACAGTGATACCTATTGTAAAGAATAGAACCGGAGACCAATCTCATTAGCAAATCTCAACACTTGAACGAAAATAACATCCCAATAAGTGATGCGCAAGTCGGTTTTCGACAACGCATGTGGACCTACTTAGCTATATTTGCTCTTAAAAATACTGTTCATAAATATATATCACGCACAAAACCCTCAGTGTTTTCGTGTTTTTTGGATATAAGTCGAGCCTTCGATTCTATTAAATATGATATTTTATGGGACAAAATGCGCAATACTAAAGTCCCTCGGGATATTGTAAATGTACTGGAATATTGGTACGACAATCAAGTTAACCAAGTTAGATGGGGCAGTTCGTATTCTAGACCCTATAGACTTCCCTGTGGTGTAAGGCAGGGGGGGGGGTAACATCTCCAATTTTGTTTAACCTATATGTCAATGAGTTGATCGAGGAGCTGAGCCGCTCCAGAGTCGGATGCAATGTTGGCGGTGTAAGCGTAAACAACTTTAGCTATGCAGACGATATGGTGCTGCTCAGCCCCTCGGCCAATGGTCTTAGATTACTCGTGGGGATTTGTGAGCGATATGCAGCTACTCACCAACTGATGTACAATGTTCTGAAAACTGAAGTTATGATTTTTAAATATGGAAAGGGTCCTGAGACTATATTACCCATCACTTTAAATAATTCTACATTATGAATTGTTAGCACATTTAAATATCTTGGGCGTGTTTTGAATGAAAAGTTAACGGAGGACAATGATTTGAAGCGGCAAAGAAGGGGCATTGCTTGTAGAAGCAACATGCTTGCTAGACGATTTGCACATTGTTCCAAGCAACTGAAAGCAACACTTTTTGAGTCCTGCTGCCGGGCGTTCTACCCCAGCCAACTTTGGTACCAGTACACCAAGAGAGCTTACAACTCTCTTCGTGTTCAGTACAATAACGCGTTTCGCGCCATGTTTAACCTGCATTGGCGGTGTAGCGCGTCTCGTATGTTCTTTGAAAACCGAGTGGGTGACTTCTTTTCCGTTCTGAGAAGGATGAGAGCTTCATTTCGAACTCGATTGTTTAACTGTAAGAATAATATAGTAACTACTGTATTCCGCACAATTTTCGTGACTAGAACCGTATTGTTCAATTTCAACATTAACTATGATATACCTACGTAATGAAGGAGTAATAATGACGAATTCATTTAATTAATGATAATTTGTAACATTATGTCAAATATACCGTAAAACTATGAACATTCTAATCTAATTTAATTTAATTTATATTAACTAAGTACCTAGTACTTTATACTTATTTATTACATGTAGTCACTATGGGGGAAATGTATGTGTTTGTACAATGCCCGAAATTAAATGATTTATTATTATTATTTAGGTAAACAAATTTTGTTTCTTAGCTCTTTGGCTAGTTAAGCTACATTAACGGGCAAAAGCCAAGTCAATGTAGCGTGTGTGGTGATTTTTGTGTTATTACGTAGGATAAATGTTATGAGGACTAATTTCATTTTCCTCAATTTGCATGAACTTCCTAACTATTCTGCAGGTGTTTAAAATTGCTGCTTTTATTATTATTATTATTAAAGATAAAGTGCCATACGGCGGAGGCTCCATATACGAGTGGGCTGGAATTTCTTCCGAAGGCCGCACCGTTTTGATAGAAAATTTCAAGATAATTTATTTCTCTTCCCAAACAATGGTTATATATACATAATTTAGACAAGCTTAAAAACTATGTGACACTATTTTGTGAGAGACTGGTGTCTGCACTAGGAATACCTGTATAGCAGATCACCAGGGTCCCACCACACGGTATGTAAACATAATCAGTTAGTCAGAAAATGTGAAGGGATAGGGCATAATATAAAAATCAATGATACAACTCGTAGTAAAAGACAAATAAAATGAAAACAAAACGTAGGAAGAAACAACAAATAAAAATATATGTAGGGAAATTTGCGGGAAAGGAACTATTTTGGATGAGTTAGTAATTCCTCAGTTGCTCTATAATCTAATTTTTGGAGCCATTCAGATAAAGCACTCTTACAAGCCTTTGTTGGTAGGTGATAGATCGAGGTAATACGATTTATTTTATTATCTATGTGGGAACCTAAGAAAGTATAAAATCTTTGAGAGAAGTTCGTTCTTAGACCTTTATCAGTATTGCAGATGGATTATTTTCTGCGTTTTCCTGAGATTGAGAGGGGATCAACTATTAATTGTAACTTTGATTCAATAAAATTTCGTTTATTTATTCTTATCCTTATTTAGATACATTTTTTTTTTTTTTGTAAAACAACTTAAAAAAAACATTTAAAATAAAAAAAATAGTGGTCCGCCGGTAGCGGGAGCAGGGTCTAAGCTACCGGTGGTTAGGGCTCCAGAGACAGGAACCTCCTCACAATGCGAGCCGTATCGAGGAGTACTGCCTTCTGAGTCAGGCCCTTGATCCAACCGACTAAAGAAAGCCTCGAGAGATGTTGGTCGAGGCTTTTTGCCATCAGGCCATTGGCCGATACGACAATCGGCACAATGACAGCCGAGCTCACATTCCACATGTCAACAACCTCGTGTGCTAAGTCGAGATATTTAATTTGTTTCTCTTTCTCAGCTTTCACGAGGTTCTCGTCATGTGGAATGGTAACATCGATAATCATTGTGCGGCGCGCTAATCGATCTATCAGTACTATGTCAGGCTTATTAGCGATAATAGTCCTGTCAGTAATGATAGACCGATCCCAAGTACAACGTGACAAGGTCATTTTCGAGAACTGTGTCGGGCACATACTTGTAATACGGTACCTCAGAATCCACAAGTTTATATTTCAAAGCAAGTTGCTGGTGAACAAACTAGAGTAACGAAACGAAAAACAAGTAGAGTAACGAGTGCGTGGCGACACTGTCAGTGTGGCGACACCGACGCACGGTATTTCGCCTAGAACATGCTAGGTGGACAAAATTCAAGTTTTCATTTCCAGGAAATCTTAATTGCATAACACAAACAACACCCCCAAACTCCGAATTCCGAGAAAAAGTTGTTTTTCAAATGCTTAACTGATGAGTCATAGAGTTCAGAAGTCAGGTAATGAGTTTAATGCAAGCGTTCCGGTCAATCAGTTGCAATTTGGCGACACTTTTGTGCACATCTTATAGTGGTTTATAGTGATACTGTGAAAGTTTATGTACGGGTATGTACTATTATTTAATACATATATTATTTTTATCAGAATCTATTAAAATGAATTTTTAGCATTTTTTTTAACTTAATGCATAAATTTTTGCGTATTTTTTTTCATTAACAAAACTTTGAACGTTCAGGAAATACATTGATTCGCCTCTATTCGGGCTAGTTTTTAGATATATTGTAGGTATAACTGTGTAGTTTGTAAAATACACATATTGTTCAGCACACTTCAGTACAACATATTTTTTTTCTTTTTTTTTTTCAGAACTCGTTTACTCTATTTCAAGGGTAGCCTTTTTTGAAGAGTGGTTGAAACACACGAAGAATGATATAAGATCGCGTATTAATGACTATCTTTCTTCAAAATTTCACTTTGGTAACATTACTGAAAGCAGCCAAAGAGAAATAAAGTTGAAAATACTAACTTTTCTACTAAGATTGAAGCCAAACGGTTGGCTTCGGGAAAATCGAAGGAGCGTTTTTTAATTAGTAATAAGACTTGACTGGATGAAGGAGATATACAGTTTACTGTGAGTTTTTTAGCCCCACAACCTTCGAAATCGAGTGAGGCTGTGACATCTGCAGGAAGACCTCGCAAAGATTTCGAGGAATCGTCGTTTAAGACGAAGAAACGTCGAGTCGTGGATCTCGTAGAATCTCGAAGTGCCAGTGAATTTGTAACTGCTGCCGAAATTGCTATGCGTTCAGCAGGGCAAAGAAAAGTTGCCCATGTGATTAGAGACATTAGTGAGAGCCCAGATAATATTATTAAGTCAAAAGAAAATACCAGTTCCGTTAATCCTAGGCAGTTAAGTAGTGACGAAGCCTTGGCATACTATATGATTCTAAGTCAACAACACACGCTTACAAACAAACTAGGAAGTGGTCCATAATGGCAGGAAATAATGTGTTTCCGTCATATTTTAGTGTAGTAAAATCCAAACAGGCCTGTTACTTTGCAGAGGAGCACATTGCTATAACAGAAACTCGTGCTTTAATAAATTTGCAAGCCTTATTAAATAAAACAGCGAAACGTCTAGTAATAGCACAGAATGAAGTTATCAGTAGTGTCCTCCCAACAAGTTCAACGTTTACACTTGTTAGTAAATGGGGATGTGATGGAAGTTCTGGGCACAGCACATACAAACAGAAATTTGAGAACACTGAAGATACGGACGAATTTCTTTTCGTATTTTCTTTCGTTCCCCTTAAGTTATATGTATTGTCGCCCAATCAAATTTATATTTGTTAAGGAAACGAGTGACTTCACGTTAGCGGAGTTCATGCTTGGATTCGTTGCTTTGAATGCCTTTTACATATCAGCTAAAAGTTGAATATTAAGAAATGGCAGGCTAGAAGCGACGAAGACAAAGCTGATATCAAGGTTCGTTCCGAAGAAATCAAGTTGAAATTCAAGAACGAGATGGGACTCATTGTAGATAAACCAAAGCCAGGATTTGGTTCTTCCAATGATGGAAACACAGCCCGTCGCTTTTTTAAGAATGCTGAGATGAGCGCTCAAATCACAGGGTTGGATGTTACTATTATCAAACAATTCGATGTTATTTTGAGGACATTGTCTTCTGGGTTCGAGATAAACTTAGTTGAATTTAATAAATTTTGTATTGAAACTAGAAGACATTACCTTAGTCTCTATTCGTGGTACTATACGATTATGCCTGCTACTGTACATAAAATATTAGTACACAGTACTGAGGTCATCAAAGCGGCATTGCTTCCAATTGGGCAGCTTTCCGAAGAGGCTCAAGAAGCACGTAACAAAGATTGCCACAGATTTAAGGAGTACAACACCCGCAAGTGCTCACGTGTTGCCACGAATAGAGACTTGCAGTCCATGTTAATAATAACATCTGACCCTTTGATCAATGGCCTTCGTGAGATTCTCCGAAAAAAGCCGGAAAAATTATGTGCAGAAGTATTAAAGTTAATTGTAAGCCCGACCATAGTAGCATCTAGACCGGAAACGTCATCTTATTGTCGCACATTGCCACAAAATGATGACGATTCACCAGAAGATTTTGATGATGATTCTGATGATTATGATGATTAGGTTTAGGTTAAGTTAGTTTGTACAGTAGGTATTTATTTATTTAATGCATTTTTGTTATTTGTTTATTATTTTTAAATAAAATTTTCTGTTTTTATATTTTATTGTTTTTTTTTACAAAATCATACCAAAAACTATTAATAATGCCTCACTATGACTACATATATATAAAAGCAACGTTAAATATCATAAAATAATATTGTCCACCTAGCATGTTCTACGCGGTACACTGTGCGACGTGGCCACGCATGCGGTGACCCACCGCATTGGATGTTTCACACCAAAAATTGAGCCTTCGTGGGACGCCTGGCAGATGGGAAACATCGCAGCGAAACTATTGTGTATAGAAAACTAGCTTCGTACCGCCTCAGAATATTTTCTTGATTATCATTTTTTTTTTCGTGAATTTATTCCATGTTTTAGTAGTTATTCTGATATGCGAGAGGGGACATATCCAACAAATCGAAGATCATAAAAAGTGGTTCAGCTGTTCTTGATTTATAAATGATATAACTAACCCGACTTTTCTTTATTTAAATGGATATGCATGAAAGGATGGTTTCGCGCATCACGCGCTCGTAACTCAAGGACAAAATTGCATGTTTCACACCAAAAAAACATAGCTGCGTTAGTTTTTGCTGAGCGTTAAGAGATCCCTGTATAGTTTTAATTTGGTTTCCATACCTTCAGTGCAAGGGCAAGAGCCTTCTTCTCTGGAGAGTTCTCCTTGTTATCAGCGTCGTCGTTGCTGTCTGAGGCGTCGCGTTGGTCCAGTAGCTGTTTGATAGTGAGGTATGACCACAGCCGCTCTAGGGGCAAGTAGCCCGCCTTCTTCTTCTCGACGGGAACCTTCGGGACTATCTCGTAGCGTTTCTGCAATTTGTTTTTAATTGGAAGTTAGTTTATGATCTTGTAACCGGATAATGGTATGTATCCTTATTTTGATAACGAGTCGAATCGATTGCAAATAGAAAATTATTATTGGGGTAGTTGCAATTGAGTTACGACGAATTCACAATAGATGCGACTGTGGATACCTAATCAAAATACAGGACGTCCAATCGCTTGCGGTAAATTATTTCAAATATTTGCTAAAGTTCACTCTAAAAAGTATCTTATGTGATAGGTGATATGGCTGGATAGGGGGCTGACTAGAGTGATGAAAGCTAATGAAGATTACCTATTTTATTTTTATTTTTTATTATTAACTATGACAACTTACATTTTTACAGGTGGAACCCAATACAACAATGTAGTCACTATTTCTACACTCAGAGACGTCACCCAAAAAGCAATTACACACCACCACCAACAAAAATGAAATGTTTTCAAACTGAATTTTTTGCTGACAGAGTTAACATATAAACAGTCCGCGAGGTCTAAGCCGAGGGTTGCATTTGTGTGAGTGCACATAGCGACGCGTCCTTTGTTTGGCAATCGGCCAATCAGACAATGAGGTTGAGGCGCTGTGTGATCGCGCACGCGTGATTGCGTGATCACATTGGTGCGATTGGTAGTCCTTCTCACAAATGCAAAGCTCAGCTTAGGCCTCGGGGACTGTACCTGTCGATCCTCGAAGATAAAAGAAGCCCTGCTCTACAAACCCCTACTAAATTGAATTAAGGGCAGGAACTGATAATGTTAAATATTTTACTTGAGAAAATAAACGAAAAGTCCACTCACCCTGCCATATCCATCTCTTACTCCACAGAAGGCGTGCACGGTAGGCTCGAGTTCAGGCACGTCGTCCAGCACCTGACCCGCCACCACCAGCTCGGAGCCAGCGTAGTACGTGCGGAACGAGTGCTGCGTCAGCGAGTCAGATCGCACCTACGAAACACACAATGTTGAGAACCTCTGTACAAGCAAACATTAGGGCCCGATTGCAATACAAATAAGTCAATACCAACAACGATATTTTAAATATATTATGTTTAGGGCTAAAATGTATTTATTGATTTATTGTGAAAGTATGCCTTAGTTTCCAATGTCACATACATTTGCGGGAAATAAATTTACTGCCCTGGCATTAAGTTTAGTTACCGCTACAACTTCCATTATTCTGATGACATTTTGAATAATACTCACTAATTTACTTTTATATGACATTCTGATGTGTGCCCAATTTATACTCCCGTAAAACTGAGCTAAGCTAAGCTGATAGCTGTTTAAGTGTCGAATTTTCAAACGGCAAATAATTTTATTTAAAGAATACAGGGTGACGATATAATCACTAGAATCCGTCAAGAGGGTGATTCTACCCGTCAAACTAAACAAATTTCGCTATAAATCTCAGCGACTCGGGGAAAAACAGAACGAATTCCTAAACAACTGAAGAGAGACTATTTCGATACATGAGTTTTTTTTTTTGCGAATCTGATTTTTGTTTCATATCGAAGATTGTTCAGTATGACAGGTAGAAACACCCCCTTGACTAATGCACGTGACTATATCCATAGACTAATATATATAAAATGAGATAGACTGGCAACTGACGTTCTCGGTTTTAGTTAGCGACCAGCGCCGTCTGAACGCCAAGCTATGAACTAAATGAATATATATAATTTGTATAGGTAGGTGCGTATAGGCCGTTACGCATAGGTACTAACGTATGAATTCATGAATTGTTGTCTTATTTATATTTCTATGGATGTTTTTAGACAAACAAGTTTAAGTACCTATCTTGGGTTATATGGGGTACAGGGAATGAGTTAATAATACACAAATATATTATTGAATTAATTAATTTATCATACATTAATTTCGACACCAGTTTGCCTCTGTCGTTTCGCACCCTTTGTTTTCATAAAATATTCTCGAGCCCGTAGAAAGATGGGGTCGGTTTCATCACTTGCATTACACAAATAAAACGCAACAAATAAAACTCAACGAAATAAAACAAAAAAACACCAAAAATTACAAGAAAAATGCGTACGAGCATGTAAACACACCAGTGGAAAATTTCCTGTGACGTTCGGACTTGTGTTGCTAACGTATTATACCAGAAAACTACTGATAAAATTCTATCATCGTGAAAATATCGTTTATAATACAAAATGTTATATTAAAAAATTACGAATAAATTACACTTGGTTGTTATATCATAAATTTTGGTGCGACTTATTAAATAAAAATAGTAAAATTCAAAATTTGTGCAATTTAAGCAAAAAAAAGTGGCAACACCGCCGTGAAAAAGTTCCATGTGTGCGGGACAGATGGCACTTTTCACAATAAAAAAAAAATGTTCTAAGTTACCAGGGCATGACTATATCGCCAGCCTGTAGGTATAATAGCAGTTTGGCAGCTTTTGAATAGAAAAAATAATCTTACAGCTGCATTTATTATAATGTTGTAATGAGTGTTTAAGGATTTTCGACCAATTTATTTTTATTTTTTTTACTTTCTAAATATATTTGTTCCCAAATAGTGCAAACAATATTATAAACATTTAAAAGCTTGAAAAAATGCCAAGCAATAAACGTTTTAAAATAAGTGTTACACGAGCACAACATTAGGTATCCCCAGCTTCTTCATTTACGTACATCGATAATTTTTACTATACATATATTTTTCCATCTTTTAATTATTAGTCGTCATTCCTATCATTTGATCAATAGAATACCTGTCCCGCCGGGTATCTGAATTTGAGATCAGCGAGCAGCGGTGACGAGATCTGTCGGTAGAAGTCGCGCAGCTGCAGCGCAGCATCCGCCGCCTCGTAGATGTGTCGCATGAAGCCGCCGTTACGCAGGGACACCTTGCGCAAGAACTTGCGGTCTGCGTCCTCGCCTGCAAGTTACAAGTTTATAACGTTTTTTTGTGGAATTAAGTTTTATATCACAACCGGCTCCTAGCTAAATTATAACAACCGCACGGGTCGATCTTCAAGGTTAAGCTACGCTGGCCGAGGTCGGTTCTTGGATGGGTGCTTTGGAAAGCACGTTAAGCAGTTGATCCCGGCTGTCATTTTTTGATTCTTGACATTCGTTACTGGTAGTCAGAAACCCGAAAGTCTGACAACTTGTAGAGATCAAATAGGCATAGCATAATCAGCCTAGACTGTTCCCATTCCTGGGACGCAGGCCTCCTCTCGGTGAGAGGGAGTGTGCCGTAATCCACCACGCGGGCCCAGTGCGGGTTGGTAGAGTTACATGTCTTCGAAAAGTTTGTTCTAGGACATGCCGGGTTCCTCACTATGTTTTCCTTCACCGTTTTGTGAGCCGTGGTGATGAAATAAATTTACACAAAGTAAAGCGCCTGTCTGGGTTTCGAACCTTCGACTAGGCTACCACTGCTCCTAAATAGGCAGTCGCTCCATGTAAAAAACATACTGGTAACTTAGCAATTTCAGTCTTGTGATTTTTATGTCTTTGGCATCCGAGGGGCGATTCCCGTATCTATACCAACATTCGCATCTCAGTCTCAATGCGTCAAAAGTAGGTACGGACCGCGAGGCCTAAGATGAGCTTTGCATTTGCGTGAGTGCACATAGCGACGAGTCTTTTGTTTGGCAATCGCCAATCGGACAATTGGCCTAAGGCGCTATGCGATCGCGCGATCTCATTGGTACGATTGGTAATCAGTCACACAAATGCAAAGCTCAGCTTAGGCCTCGCGGACAATTGGTTTTCTGGTTTATAATGCAAAGACGCGCAAACTTATTGCATGCAGGAAAACTTGTCAAATAACTTTTCCCAGTTCATTGAAGTAACTTGATACTAACGGGTTATTTAAATATAAAACATATTAAGCTTAAAATTGTGTTTCTCGAACTTACCAAAAGCAAGTGAGAAGATGGTGGCCTTCTTAGGTCCGGAGTTCCTTTCCTGCACGCGTGTGATGATGCGCTTGGGGTCCGTCTCGCCGACGGTGGGGTCGCCGTCGGTCAAGAAGATGATGATCGGCTCCAGGTTTTTGGGTTCTGCGATTACAAGTTGGTAAGTTAAAAGAGTTTCTGGATACGAGCATTTAGGTCACGATGTAATCAAAAATGGTCTAGATTTCTTTTAATCCACAATTAGCATAATCAGCCTGTAATGTTGCCACTGCTGGGGCACAGGCCTTCTTTCTTTGACAAGGAGGAGGCTGTAATCTACCACCCTGTGTGTGTTGGTAGATGTCAAACGTCTTCAATTGTTTTGGCTCTAGGACATGCCGGTTTCCTCGCGATGTTTTCCTTCGCCGTTTTGAGAGCAGTGGTGTTGAAAGTAAATACTTTCAACACCACTGCTCTCAAAACGGCGACAAAATAAAGTGCCTACCTGGGTTTGAACTTACGACCTACAACTCGTTAGACGGGGCCGTTGCCACTGGCCCACCACGGTACTGCTCTCTCCACGAGTAGTAGCTAACTTACGTCTACATCTAAGTTAGAGCATTGACACAAAAAAGACATACCATGTCACTTCTCATCACCATCAGTTACATTATTTAGGATTCCACTTTTGTTATAATTGTTAAAGTACTATATTTTTAGTTTAAAATTTTTCTCAAGGTAAGTGAAATCTTTGTAATTTCTTATTGAGAAATAAATTTCTTAAACCATACTTTCAAGATTTAAATGTGGTGAACGACAGGTCCGTCCAAGTCCCCGATTCAATCCCACGAATTTTTGAACCAAAAAGAAAAAAAGAATATAGTTTACCTTTCTTGTCAGCACCTTTAGTCTTTACAGCATCTTCAGTCTTTACAGCATCTTCAGTCTTTACAGCAGTTTCAGTAGTTACTTCAGTGGTGACACCAGGCGCCTCAGTGCCGTTGGCGGTCACACCCGCAGCTGGGACAACTGTCCAGTCGACTCCCTTGTTGATCAGTTCCACAGCTACGTCCATGGCTTTACCGATGTTCGTGCCTGCAATGTAGGAACAGTGTTTTAGCAACGGTTATGTTCTCTCGTACTGAGACATGTGTTAATATTGCATGCCATGGAAATTAGTTGACCCGGTCAGCAAGGTTGGTAGCGGGAAACATGTATAGCCTGTTCTAAAAGTAACTGATGATAGTCTAAACAAACCCTGTTCAAGTTAAAATCTTATGCAATCACTCCCTATAGGAAATTAATAACACATTCATCTGAACTTAACACTTTTTTCAATCAATGATTGTTTGAATCAATCAATCTCACCTTTTCCCAACAAGGTATGTTGCGGTCGCCTTCCAATCTTACCTCAGTGAATCAATCACACATCAAACCAATCTAGTCTTGTTTGAATAACATTGGTAAATTGTAGGTAATTAAACCTTTATAAGGCGATTTAAAATTAGAGTGTCGTAGGTATTATGTATTCAAATAATCAAATCAATTTTTTTAAGTGGCACTACAAAGAGGGTACGTTTTCTGATCCGTTTGTTTACATTTTTATCAAATTATTTTGGAACAGACATTAGGCGCTTACCCTGTGAAATAAAGAGCATATTCGTGAAATCAAATGCTACTAGGGGTCAGAGGGAGAATCTCTCTTAAATCAAGCTGAATAAAAGCTACCTGTGGTCAACAAAGGGAAGTTAATTTTCTTATACACTGTACACTGGTCCAGAATAAAGAATATATATAGTGTTAATACATATATTCTTTATTTCGGAACAGTGTACTCACAATACATAACGTAGTAGTAACAATGACTTAAAAACTATGTTAGTAAAACTCTTACAATATTAACTAAAAAAGACGAGGCCCAACACACGTTGGCACGTGGCTCTGGACCCAGTGCCTTATAAAGGGACTGTGCATTTTGTCAAATAAAGTTTTTAGGATGCTGTTGGAGCCTCCGCGCAACCTACCCATTATTGACGCTGTTCTTTTCCTCATAATACAATACCATACCTATGGGCAGTCAATAAATATTCCGTTTTCAAGAATTTTGTTAGCTTTATTATTTCCTTCTTTACTATTCCTAGAATATCATTATGGAAATCCCAAATCGCGCTTAACTATTAGAAAACATTGTCGTTATCAAGTGACCATAGCAGGTCAAGTGATGATAATGCGCCTACCTATTATCTATGTAATACAAACTCCAGAATGTTTATTATATATTATCTCACTTTCTTCAGATAGTGAGGTCAAAGATTATGCACAGATCACATAAATAGTTGGGACCTACGCACACTTTAGTAACTACCTGTGCCATGTATATAGCTACAATTATCATTTCAACTCTTTATTAGTGGCTTTTCTGAAAAGGATATTAATTCATATTTGTTACAGTTGAAATGGCAATCATGAAATTTGGTTTAAATAGGGTTTTTATTAATTTATTAGATTATTTTATATTTTGTGAATGTGAGAACGTTGTAGGCCTTGTTTGTAGACTGTAGATTTGTAGACCATTGTCTATTTGTTAAGCGTGTTTGTGTGTGTTGACAGGCCTACACTGTCCTCCCATACCTATATTATCACTGTAATTTGAAAACATTGTAAAAGTCAATCATTTTTAAAAGAGTAACCGTGGAGTTTCTCGTCGGGTCTTCTCCATAGGAAACGACCAATTGAACCGTGCTCTTAGCTTCTGACGTTTCATAAATATTTCATGTAGGTTTAATGTGAAATAGAATATTTTGATATACAATTTAATTACGTGCCTTATCGAATAAACATAATATCACGTTTGGATTCCCAGATGGAATAGATCGAGGTATACTTCTGTCTATTAAGTACAAGTCACAAATCTAGACTCTAGACTGCTACTACCTGACGTGTTTTCAATGATAAATATATTTTATTCTGCGTAAGAAAGGCACTATAAACTAATTTGTATGGAGAAATATGCGTAGTTCATTTTAAGTGTTTTTTTTTTTACCGTAAGGGTGAACCAGCACCCTAATTGCGTAACACATTTTCGTAAACGATTACGACTAATCTGTTTGATTTTGACGGTTCAAGAACATTCATTGCGTTCTATATATTGTTGAGCAGAATTTTAATCGAACTTAAGAAGCAATGGATTAGCAATCTGTTTCAAAACGATTCAGATTCCGATTGATTGCGTATTACGCAATTAGGGTGCTGAAACGTGTGTGGCACAGCCTACGCTGTGTGTTTGTCTGTCATTAATAAATAGGGCTGTACCTGCTGTAACCAATGATATTACCTAGGCAATGTAAAAAGATGTATTACCTACATAGTACCTAAACGCAACAAAAACGGCACAAACGTAACATAATATTGTAACGTCACACTAGACAGGTAGGAATATCGACGACATCATGGATAAAAAAAATGCTATTTAATACATTTTGACCGCGTAGCCTGTAAGTATTGCACTTAGAAACAGCAGCTTTTTTTTATGTCTTTTTTTTTTAATTTCTAGAGGGCCTAAAATCATGTGCTGTTACAGTTTTCGTGTCGATGTCCCTGCCAGCCTGCAATAGAGCATAATGTTGCTGTGCGTCGTGCCACGTCCGTTGTCACTGACTTTAAGGATGTTTGTCTAGCCAAGTTTCAACGTGGCGGAACGCGTATAGCCTATTTTTAAGGTTTCCGTAGTCAACGCTTATAGTTTCGCAATGCCTGTCCGTCCGTCAAAAAAACCTTACGTGTAGAGCTACAAGTAAAGTGGGTTTTTTTTTTTTTTCTAGTCTATCCCAGGGTGTGGTGTGTCGTTCAAAAATATGGCGGGTGAGTGAAAACCATTTTTCGATTCAGGGATCCGTTTGCGATCCGAGTAGTATAATAATAATAATAATAATGTATTTCCCTATGCCTAATACATAAGGAGATAAAGAGTTAACAAAGAGTTAGTTGAATTACTTAGATCCCTATAGTAATAGACAATTACATGCTCAAATTAGTGAAAAACTCCTGACACCCGAACTAGGTTTAGTCCTGTATCTCAGGTGTCAGAAATATATAGTATAAAGCTGCAAAGTGCCAATTTTTGTTTCAATAATACAAATTAATAAAATAAAAATAAATCATTTCCAATCAATAATTTAAAATATTAATGCTACAATAACTTAATTAAAGAATTATCTCTTTAAAATTGTTTTTTTCTTTTTGGGAAAAATGTGTCGTAGTCCGACACGCACTTGGCCGGTTTTTTATTATAATACCATTGGCTGTAGCTCATGTATATTTAAACCGTAATAAAGTTTCCGACTTACCTCCGGCAGCTTGAAGCCAGCTAACGATAACTTTGGCCTTGGCGATGTTTTCTTTGGTGGCCTTGGACGGCGGCACCAGGGTCGCCCCCTTGTCGTGATAGTCGAAGAACGAGTACGAGTACGAGTGCTTGGGAGGCTCGCCCTCCGCTTCTTTGAGATCGTGCACCTACATTAAAGAAGAATTCAGTAAAAGTAGGCGAGTTTTCAATTAAGACATTTGTTTTCGTCATTTTGGAGATACAGACGGAACATTGGTCGGCGGATGACGTAGCGAGTGTGGTTTTCACTGTCAATTAACTATCGACATTGTGCACGACGAAATAAAGTCGAAAAACACAGAAAATACCGCGTTTCTCTGTTTTGATGCTCACGTGGACAAGTGGTTGTTTAAAAGTTCTGAAGATATTTCTCAGTGCCCCAACTCTTACTACTTTTTAGCGATAAACGAGCAACGATCATGATAAAACAACTGGTTTAACAAACCCCACCGCCACCGCGGTGTACAAAAACAACAAGCAAATCCAAAAAAGTGCTTAAGTATTGGTTTTTCGCCAAAATCTCTGAGCTACGTACCGTGACGACGGACGCAAACTCGACGATGCTGAAGTAGTCTCCCTCGTTGAGTTCATCAAGGATGGTCTGCATGGCTTCACGCAGCTGTATGATCTTGCGGTCCATCATGGAGCCGGAGGTGTCCAGGACGAATACTACAAACTTGCTCAGAGGCGGCAGTTCCGTAGGCGCGAAGAAATGAACGAAGTAGCCGTCGTTTACCTTAAAAATATTAATAAAGCTTTATCCATACCGTACCACATAAATGCGAAAGTAACTCTGTCTGCTTTCTTTACACGCGTGCAATTTGGCACATGGATAGATCGTAACCCAGGTCCAAGGGATACTTTTTATCCCAGAAGTATGTTCCCGAGGGATTCTGTCCATCCAACACGGGTGAAGACGCGGGCAAATGCCCATTAACTCTATTTTTGACAGCCGACGATCCAATATTGGCACGGGTAAAATTGGAAAACGGCTCTTAATCGAGCGAATCGTTAATGGTTGACTCAAGAGGAAAACCAAAAAAGGGATTGAGGGCAAGATAGAATATGGCTAGAAAAGGGCAGACTGCTGAGTTGACGGCTATACCTTCTAGTGATATATGGAAGAAAATATAGAGTCGACCCTAAATAAATCAAAGCAGGACTCACCAGGATCTCGCCGTCTTTAGGACGCGCGACATCGTACTGCACCACGAACTGTCCGAGTACTCCCTCTGTGGCCACCTCCTCGGGCTCAGAGTACGACCACGACGAGTAGGAGTGGGTGCTGGCGGCAGACTCTTTTGCCTTTTGCTGTAAATACATCATAAAGTTTAATATAACATCACGGCTGTAGGGTTATGCAATGGTCAGTAATTGAAAACACACATAGCAAACAAATATTTGTATATTGCTAAGACTTTATTAAGAACTAATGTATCTTATCTTAGGATAACCTTCTAGATAGATAAGATACATTATATTGCACACCACAGAAATACAATTGAAGTCTACATTACTACCATAGTAATACCTACATTACTCTGAGTATTGAATTGCCAACACTAGAATGTTGAGCCATCATTTTGAAAAGAAACCGTTTTTGGCGTGTCCTTTGACTTCAAGCATGTGTTTATAATGGTCATATAAATTGAAGACTTCCTACTCCCGACATCTTCAAGTTCTTGATCAAATCAAAAACAACTTCCATTGATACACCAATTATTTTCTTAGTATTAAATTATATTCAGAACAAGTAACAATGTACTTAGATTAAAAGCTTGCTAGTGTAATTTGTTGGTATACTAAGATATGGACCTAGGATATAAAACTATCTTCGAAATGCATATCAAAATTATGACACTTACCGCGTATATTTGCATGAGTCTCTCTTGTTCTTGCAGGTCTGGTGTAAACGTGATGGTCGCCTCGCGGTCATCGTGGGCTCGCACGATTGATACCTTCAAGTTCTCTGCAAATTACAACTAACATAAGAATTTTTAATTATAATACACAATAGCGTTTTGCCCAATAGTCAAAACAAGGCAAAAAATTTAAAACTAGATTTTGGTCGATAAAATAAAATTAATTCAGTACTTAGTTTATTCTGTAAACCTATTTACAGAATAAAACAAATATGTACCTAATTTCATTGATAAGTAATTCCGATAGCCGTAGGTCGGAATCACACTTACACATCATTAAAAAAAAGTTAAATAAGCTGGGTGGAGTCGACATTTTCTTTAGTCGCCTCAAAATATAATCGATGGCCGATCGATGAGTCGTCTGCCATGCACCACACTGGATCGATCGACCGCAATCTATTGTCATTTAAGCTGCCTCTCAAAAAAAGGCAAGTAGTAAAAACTCACGAGCATCATCCTTAGTAGCATCAATTTCGTTTCCAGTCCTGATCTCAGGCACTCTCAGCTCCACAAGTTTCTCAGTCTCCTTGATATTGACGGTGACGGTTAGCTTGGGCACCAGCGCGCCCGGGTGTAGGTTGATGGCATGGTTGTACACGCCATTGCGACGTACTAACAACTCTTCGTACGTTAGGTTAAAGACCGCGTTGGAGGAAGCTTCAACGTTCACTGATACTGTGAAGTGGTTTGAGTCGCGCGCTCTGAAAGTTAAAGGAAATATACAGTATATACTCGGGCGTAACTAACCCTAGTATTTTTTTTGTGAGGCTTTGGGGAAAACTTTTTGTAGAACGTTGTCTGTGCCACTCATACAATATGGGACAGTCACTTTCTAGAGCTCCTTATTTATCTATTAGAAACAGTTGCGCAACAATACATGTTGCTGAAACAATTCTTAAAGAAAGAAAAGAAAAGAAAGAAAAAAACGTTTATTTGCGGTAAACATGACGCAGTGATTGAACACAAACACCAAAAATAACAAGTTGGGGGAAAATATGCGTCACATCCACGCAAAACGGCCATCGCTCAGCTTAATGCTACGACCCTATCCGAGACAGAGCCCCAGCGCTGGTTTTCAGCGACAGCCGGCGTTGAATGACGTCGCCCGGTGCAGCAATCGCTAAGATTAAAACTACAACTAATACATACACATAAAAACTAGATAAGTGTTCAACAAAATAAGTACAACAAACAATTTTTGTAAAATGGTAACATTCCGGGCATCGAATGCTCACGCGCCGTTAGCCTTATTGGTCATCTTTGTTTCCCCGATGAATACGGGACTTTATAGATAGGCGCCATTCTTGTTGTATATTGAAGCAAAACTGTTTCGTTTTTTGTTAACTTTCGAGTCACGTCTGCTTAGAAGTTCAGTACCTACTCAAATACTTACATACAACTTTTACACACGAGTAAGCTGTTGACAAAAGCTAGTTATTTCTAAACAATGGCCACTGACATACATTGGCACATGACGGCTCAGCTGTAGGTATACATATTATATACATACTACTTTACATAATATAATAGACAGTAGGCACGACACTTTCAATTTTGTGGCTTGTATGACCGTGAATGTCTCGTGCCATTTTCGCCAAACGTACGTTTGTCGGTAGTTTTGCACCAAGAAAAGAAAAGTGAAAATAGGTGTAAAGTATTAGGTGTACTATACAAATATAGCATAGGGTGTATATTTCGATTTCGAGATAATGCATGTGATCGTAATTTTACACACCGCAATTTGTACCTAGGTATGTTCGTTATTTGTTTTGAATTTTAAAGTGTTTTATAATAATGTAGCGCGTGTAAAAAGACACTTAACGAAGTCGAGAGTCACGTGTATTGCCATTGTTTTTTTTTAATTGGACCATACCTTCCTTTACGGAACCTTCTGGTTACGGATATAAGATATGAAGGCCAAAGTTCCAACTTTTACAGGGTGTAGGTACCACTCCTCCATTGAAAAGGAAGAGTCTTCCGATCTTGCCTGGTGGGAAGCGCTACTACTGGTGTTCTATAACAAAGCTCTTTCGAATGCAGTCACTGCGTCTTCAGGGTTTATAATGTCAATGCGACGAAGAGTCACTGTGTTTTTAGTGAAAAAATCAAGGCGCCAAGCTACACCTGCCGTTCTCAATAAATTATCTGGCGGAGTGTGCTGAAGCGTTATTATGGTGAAGAAAGATCACGCTTTAAGACCGCAGTTGAAAAATGTTAATCAAAAACAGGCAAAAAAAAAACTACATTTATGAAATTATCAATATAATATTCTTTTGATTTGTAATCACAAGAATATTATATTCATAATTTCATAAATGTAGTTTTTTTTTTGTTTTAATTAAGAAAAAACGTCAAACTGAACCCAATTTGATTTTTTAAACTTGATATGATTTAAAATAATTAATAAATATCTAACATTGCATTCTTTATCACTCAGAAAATCAGAACACCACATCAATAGTTATTATCTTACATTATCACCACTTTTTATTAGAAATTCTTTTATCGCCATTAATCAACCACCAATCTTAAGCGATTTTTATAACATTACAATCATTAACATTACTTTTTTTTAATAACACGGATATGTTTAGGACGTATTCATAAAAATTGTTATCACACTATATTCATTATTACCATTTGGCGTCAATAGATGTCATTACGTGTATGTGAATAACGCAATGAAAACTTCTTCTTGAACACTTTAAATTTATTATTTCTTATAAAGACCGAAGCGATTGCGATGAAACGAAACTAATATTTACTCCGAGTTATACACAATATTTGAGTATAAAAGTAAACCAAAATTGATTTCGTACTCAATACGTGATACTAGATCTAATTAATCTCTTACAACCAAACAGACAAAAATTCCAAAAATGATAGAAATGGCATCTGTTGGTTATCCTATAACACCCCCACAATTTTTTTGGAAATATTTTCAATGTACAAAAACGCCTCATCTACAGATTGATTAAATGTATAGACTTCTGCTTGAACATAGTTTTCAATGTTTTTGTTGGTATATTGGCGTCTGCTAGCTAACATTATGGAAATCAATTTAATTTAGTGTTTTCTGTTTCGTTATGTTATCCCATAACTCTAGGGTTACCTATATTCTGTAGGTATAAATAATACTAAAACTCCTAGAATAGGTGGTCCAAAAATGCATAGTTTCGGAGATATCATCAATCATAATGAAATTAGGTCAAAAATTTTCACCATTATGACGAATCTGTACTTTTGCGAGGTTGCTAATTTTGTTTGCTTACCGTACAAAATAGACCCCCGATGTGTCTAGGTATATAAGTTTAATGTCGTAATGTTAATTACTTAGGTATTATTGTATACAACCTGTTTTTTAAAATCCTATAACTCTAGGGTTTTATTCTGTAGGTAAAAATAATCCTGAAACTCCTAGAATAGGTGGTCCAAAAATGCATAGATTCGGAGATATAATCAATCATAATTAAATTAGGTAAAAAATTGTCACCAGTATGACGAATCTTTACTTTTGCGAGGTTACCAATTTTGTTTGCTTACCGTACAAAATAGACCCTCGATGTGTCTAGGTATCTTTTCAGTTTCATTGATAAATACGAGGTAATTCATTTTTATTCAAACCAATCATTCATATTTTAAGCTAAGAAAATGCGACCTTGTCATATTTCACGTAAGGGTGTTTTACATTAATAATCGTGAATTTGTCGAATTATTTTGTATGGATAATGAAAGAAAAAAAGGATTGAAACATAATTAATTTGCCAGTTGATTCTTTGATATGGTCTCAATCATACCATAGAGTTATGGGATATCAAAAAAACAGGTTGTAGAATCAAGTTTTTTCAAACTGATCAGACACCTGTGCTGCTGGGGAATTTGTTGCGCCACTTCTTCTTCCCAGCTAAAGCACTAGGAAGTGGTGAAGGGCGGGCGTTTTGGGGGACTGTCTTATGTAATTTTGATGTTCAAAAGTGCTGATTCCCTGCCTGTTTTGGATAAACGACTTTTGATATTGATAGATTAACACGTAGGTAGGTACATACTTAACAGTGGGTACGTGATTAATGCGACAGCTCGTGATTTTAGCGACCGTGGGCGGGTTTACCCCATTTAACATCTAGGTAAGGTAAAATGCACAGCATAGGTACTTACTTGGCAGAAATATGAGCAGCACCGATTCCCTGGTTGACGGCATTCTGATAAATTTGCTTGGCCTCTTCCTTTTCCTTCACGTAAGCCTTGTAGGATTTGCCATCGAGTGTCCTGTAAAAAATAGCATTTTTGTGAATATTGGAGTGGAGTGGGTACCTAGATAAGTTTTAACCGGGCTCAAAGAACTCAGTCATATTTCGGCCATTAGGTAACAATTAAAACAAAACAGCTTGGCTTTATCTGTAATGTTTTTCTGTGTTCTTATATTGTGTGCCTTAAACCTGGGTCAAAAAAACACTGTTTCTTACATCACAAACCCGCTGATGAAGGCAGTCTCAGGCAGCAGTACCCTGAAGTTAGCTTCCTGCGCCTTCTTGGCGGGGTTGCGCACTTTAGCCACCACAGTCGTGTGCGCATACCGGAGCGACACATCGGACACCACATCCATTTCCGTCAGTTTGATTGGTGGACTCGACTCTTCTGTTGTTATGTCTGCTACGGACGGTGGAGAAGTCGCGATCTGTATGATATAAAATATTAGTTAGAAGAGATATATCTAGGTATACAGTACTGTGTTGTCATCATTTGGCGAAAATAATATCACGAAAGCGTAGGGTGCGAAATACTTTTATCACCGTAAAGAATTAAATTCATTTGAATCGTGTTCAGTTCGCTTCGTTCTGTAAAGAGAACAAACAAGGTCGTAAGTAACCTATTCTTGAATTCCGGAAAAGTTGCATTACGGTTGTAACGTATCGTTCATATTCATGCACTGGTGTTTAGGTGCATCAAACCTTTAGATTAGGAGATAGACCTTAAGGCTGCCTTTCAAAGGCATTTTCCGTTGCCGTTGAAAGTCAGCCCAATGACGAATGGGAATGCCCGGCCTACTCCAAAATACATTCTTCAGGGCCACCCCAGGATTAATGTGAGCCGCCTACCCCAGCAACAAATATTTTTGCTCGTACACCATTAAAAGAACAAGTAAGTAGGTACTTTATACTAAAAAAAAGTTTAATAAAACTCACAGTATCCTCAGACTTGGCGACGACCATGGTGTCCTGCGTAGGCACCGCGGCCGAGTGCGCCAGCGCAGCTACTGCGCACAGGCACCCCAACACCGCTATCAAGCGGCTCATGATGCCTCTCTGCGGAAGCAACGTACAACATTCTCAATATATTAGTAGGTATAATACTCGTATAACAGGAAATTCATAAAGTATGGCGGAAAAAGTTTAATGGGTGAGACACTACACTGGCCAGTTATAGTCTATGTTCAAAATATGATTATTTGTAAGTAAAAACAGGTAGGTACGGTCAAATGTCAAAATTTCCCTCCACATTGTTTGCGAGCTAATTTAAATTATCGTGTCTCATAAAAAAACGGACCTGCGAAGGGAACATTTTCACGCTATGATTTTTTACAATTTCAAGTATCGCCTGAAACCGGACGAATCATACGATAGACTTCAAATGGCATTCATGGATGTGCTAAGGCAACCGTGTATCGTTGGTATTACAAATTTAAGCGCGGTCGACTAACTTTGGGGAATGAAGAAAGAAGTGGTTGCCCTTTGATGGCTGTTACGGAAGTGTGTTACGTATCAAGAGATTCAGCACATACTGCAGGTTGGGTCGGGAAGCCTTCACAAAATTCTGCAAGTGCATCTTCGCGTGAGGAGGATAGTTTCACGCTGGGTGCCGCACAACCTCACCGATGCTCAGAAGCAGGCCCGGGTGGAATGGTGTAGTGATATGATAAACAAATTCGAAACAGGCTCGTCTCGGCGTGTTTATGAACACATTACAGGTTACACGTTACACAAAGCGCCAGTCGACGGTTTGGGTGTTTCAAAACGAATCAACGCCTACCAAAGTGAAGCGATCCAGAGGCGGGGGGAAGATTCGACTTTTTCAATTTGACTGGCTACTTGGTGTCAATTTCCTTACGGAACCAAAGAAGCATCATCGCTGAATTATACTATATAGATATACTACCAAATGCTTGTCACTACTATACTACCAAGTTTTCTCTGTTGTGAGCAACAAGCGACCAAACACAGGGCTCCGCGGGCGACTGCTCCTCCACGACGACAACGCGCTCAAAACGAGGAATTCCTGAACAACACGCCGGTCAAACTCCTGGGTTACAGCCCTGACCTAGCACCGTGTGACTTCTGTTTATTCCCGAAATTTCAAAATCTGCTCAAAGGGATACAATTTTCGCGAGAAGATGCGCTGTCAGCGTTCGAGCAGGCTGTACACGAGTTGTCTAACGAACTGGAAAAAGTGTTTCAAAAACTGGTTCAGACGCATGAAACTTTGTATAGAGACTAGTGGAGAGTACTTAGAAAAGATTTAATTAAAAAAATATGTACTTATAGAACATTTATTTTATTTTTTGTCAAAACTCTCTAAGTGTGCCACGTATATGATGTCCTACGTAATTTAATATTGTGTTTATCTAACTAACTGGCTTCCAGTGAACCCATAAACAAACAATAACAGTTCATTTCTAAGTACCTTAAATGAGCTATTAAGTATAGATAATGATGATAAAACGGAATAGAAAGTTAATGTTTCCAAAGTTTTGTAACACCTAATCAGTACAGTGGGAAAACCAAACTTTGTTATTTCCTTTCAGTTCTTGGTATAGGTAATACAAGTAGGTATATATCATTATGTTTATTTGCGTCAAAATAACATATAAAACAACACTTCTTCGAAAGACATCAATTTTATTTGTGTACGATAGATAAAACTGTGTCATGTCCAGTGTCATACGAACTCCCGACTATTGATAAAAGCCAGTCGTGTGTGAAGGTCAAGTAAATATGGAATTCTATACAAAATTCGACAAAGAGATAAATCAGGTAGTAGAAAACACTGTGAACTATTGCTAGCTGTAGTCAATGAGGAGGAGAACAAAAAAATAAGGAAAAGTGACGGTAGATAACTGATGAGAACGTTTTAAAAATAAATCACGGTTTTCCCAAGACCTCGCAACAAAATAGCTAATCGTGCACATCAATATTTACGATGTCTGAGCTTAATTATAATGTGATTCCAAGAATCGAAATGTGTTTTCCTGTTATAACAAAACACAAATTTACAAAAAAATTAAACAACCGACTTCCTCAAGAAAACACTACAAATTGACAAATAACTTTAATTTCTGAAGTCGGTGTCTTTGGTCTTTTGCCACCGACTTCCGAACTTAAAGTATTTTTTCACTTTGTATTGTTTTCTTAAGGGTTGTTTTATTTTTATAAAAATCTTTTAATTTTTCACTTTTTAGTTGCTATGTAAATTACATTGGCATGAACTTATTAGAACATCATCCACCAAAACTAAGTGGGGAAAAATACGCATTATTGAAGCCAACTCAAAAACTCACTAAGCAAAGTTTCTAAAAATGTATAAGGGACCACCTCGTGGGCATACCCTTTCAAACAAAAAAACAAATTTTCATAATTGGTCCACAATTAAAGGAGAAATAAATGAACATAATTAAAAAACAGCCATCCTCCTTTTTGGAAGTCGGTTAAAAAACTAAGTAGATATCTCTGAAGGAATCTGAAACGATGCCAATTCATATGAACTAAAAAAATGGTTGAAACCGCAGAGGTCATGCTGCAATAGGTAGGTACCTACTTACTCTTGAAAAACAGTACCCTCCTTCTGGGGCAGGCACTTAGGTAATGAGCGGTCGTCTTATCCATAATAATCATTCATCATTTCAGACTAAAAAAAGTCGGTCATCAATTTTTATTCATAATTTTTCAAAAATTGACGTCTAGCATCTATTGAACTTTGTTTTTTGTAAAATACATATCGCAGGCGGGGACAAAACAATAAACTGAAATATGGTGTAACATTTTGTTTGTCTTCGCCGCTGTCTAGAGCTGTAAAAATCCTAGGTAGGAATTCAATATGGTGGACTAACCACTCACAGAAATTCGGTGCCTTATGATGAGATATATGACAAACCTAATGAATTTTTGGTTTGCTAACAAATATGAGAATTACTCAATTGTGACATGCACATAGAGCAAACCCAGCTATCAGTTAGGCTCCTTCGCGCAGGTAATAAATAGTCAAGTCACATTAGACGCGGTCCAAGCCCGTTCGCTTCCATAGAATGCAGACCCTCCAGAACAAGTTCCTCCGTAGGATAACAGGCTCCCCCTGGTACGTTCGCAACGAGATCCTTCACGTTGACCTCAAGATTCCCACTATCCGTCAGTTCATGAAACGCATTTCAAAGCGTTTCTTCGAGACCGCCGCGAATCACCGCAACCCTCTGGTTGTGAAAGCCGCTAGTTATATTCCCTCCTCCATTAGTCATGTCCGCCGTCCCAAGCATGTCCTCACCGATCCCGATGACCACATAACTCTCATTCAGGAGAGCAGTAGGGCCACCAGTACAGTGCACAAACACAGACCGACATTCCGACCTCGCCGCCGAGGTTCCTCGCGAAGATCCCGACGTAATTGTCCCCCCCGACCCTTGCTCGACGAAGTGCCAGCCCGCGCCGTAGCTGAGCCTGTAGCTTTAAATTCCCCGATTAATAATAATCAACTAAACTTGATCCAGCCTGTCCCATCTTGCTGTCCTCCCGTCAGCGACGCCCTAAGCCGAGGTCCGTACCCCACAGGGGGTGCCCTTAGCGAGCGTTCGCTTAATAATATAAGTAGTTTTACGCCCCTGGCTGGAGGCTTTGAGTCCGCTTAAGGCAGCCACAGGATAGTCCGGTTAAGTAGTCACGACCTCTCAAGGTCAACTACGAGATGCCATACACAAAAAAAAAAAAAAAAAAAAAAAAAAAGACGCGGTCGTTAACCGTAACGGTGCCTACTCCGGTTTTGAACATAAATGTTATATTATGTAACAAATCTATATAAATAATATCTGATTGAAACTTATACAAATCAATGTTCCATCTAGAGATGAAGCAAGCAATAATAAAGGTGATGAAAACAATCTGCAGACTGGTTTGGGTACGGCACATAGTAACTAACGACTTGTGCAAAACAAAATTATTGCTATTATCATGACTATTTGCAAGGCAGTAAAGCAAGGAGGTCAAACATGAAACAGGTTCTAGATGATGTTCAGACAGGCGGGAACAGTGCGCAGGTGAGGTAACTCTAGTACATAATTTTGCTAGTCTTTGAACAAAATGACTAAACTCGTGTTGATGTTGTTGCGATTAGGGAAAATGGACAATCATAGGTCGAGAGTGTCGAGACGTTGAGAGATAGAGATTAATGAACAGACGGTACTATATCCTCCCGATTACCCCGAGGCATTGTTTTGCCTACAACCGCAGGCCAATACGAGCTACCTACAAATACAAAAGGCATAGCGATATATGATTACATCACATGACTCTAAGCGTCATCTGTAGACCTCGACCTTGTATCCATCTCCAGTTGTTATTTAATCTCGAAGCAATTTTTTATAATTAAATGAGTAAGTAAATAAAATCACTATCCGCAATGATAGTACAGCTACGGACGAATGCAAAGGCTTTTTTTTAGCTCGGGCACATTTGAACAAGGTTGAAATTCGGCAACTAGGGTAGTTATGTTTCAATGCACGGATACAACAAAAATAGCTTATTGTCTTTATTGCTGTCGCAATAATAACTTTGCAATAGGCATAGTACATCGTACCTATCACCCATACTTCCATACTAATATTTATAAATGCGAAAGCATCTGCCTGTCTGCCACCTTTTCATGCTAAACCACTAAACCGATCGTAATGAATTTTGACAGATAGTCAAACATTTTATCCTCGCAAAATACACTCAGTTAAAGTAGTGGGCAACCGATAGAGTTTGGATAATCACATAAACGTCCGCTGCTAAAGCACAACAACTTCCACTAGAGAAGTTGATACAATGTAGGAGGTTGAAGGAGAATTTTGCCATATTATCAATGTTTGGCAAAGATCCAGTGTAGGTAAAGATTTACAACTACTTGTGACATAATTTGACACACAAAAGCCCTATGATATGTAGAAAATCTTTTTTGCCGGCGCGAATATAATGCGGTATTCGTCGCCTCGCTGTGATTTAACCTCGACGCAGAACCAGCCAAAAGCCGGCTACAACGAAGAACGGTAGAAGATTTAGGTAGAAATGGAGTTTTCAATCATTATATGAATGTATTGCTAAAACACATTCGTGACAATAACGATTTTAAGGATATCTTGCAAAACTAGCACCAATTCCAAGTTATGAAATCGATTGCCACACCTTAGGATAATTACAAAGCAAAACTGAAACAAAAGTGTTTCGTGCACATAACGAAACCAATAAAAAGAAATCGGTTAAAATTCATTAATGTTTGACATCCAATGGCTCCATCAGAAACGAGTTAAGAACTTACGAACACCTATAGCTACATAATACAAACATCGACATATCTAATCACTCATATACCTGTTTATGTGGAAGAATTACCTACTATATATGGTCAATATATTAAACAACATATGTAAAGAAATACCCGTTGGCAGAAATCAATCATGGATAGGATGTTTCTAAAAAAATCCGTGGTTTGGATTTTTTGGACGCCCAACAACACCAAATTCAAAAGTTGCGCATTAAGTAGAGATTTATTAGATTAGGTAATTCCATAACATAACAACCGCCTCAGGTAAAATTTAAGAATGTGCTGAAGGCACTTATTTAATGGACTGTTTTTCTATCATACAAATATAATATTCATAGAAATCGTGCAACCAACTATATAGTTGGTTGCACGATAATAAACCCGAAATGATATGCGTAGGCCATGTCGAGGACCGGTCCCCACTTGAACAGTTATAAAACTGTTAACGCGGAATCAATCGTTTACCTACATTAGCTCACAAACAACACTAAAACAATGATATTTTCAAACACCGGCAGCTACTCAGCCGCTACGTTGTTACATAAAGGCAGACCATACTTACTCGTTTGTTTACGCTCAACGAGATGATTGCACCAATTGTCCCTCAAGCTCTGGCACGTTCCACGTTCACCCTCAGCAATGGGTCTATCGTCACTGGAGCGCGTGTGGCGTGCGTGCTCGTCGTCGTCCGCCGCGAAACTCGATAGGACGCCACTCGCAAACGGCTTAAGTACACAACATATTGTGCACATATCTGTGTTGACCGACGAGTCGCGGGCTTCCCGCGACGTAGGTATTCGTGAATCTTCGGGTCAATCGGACAACTATTCTCAAACTGTTTGCTTCAATTTCGATCCCGGATATCAGGTTTATGATCACAAGTAATCTCCTAAAACAAACGGACACTTAACTTAATGGTATTCTTATGAAACTCAACTTCATGATACAACAACTGCAATAGAAAATATAGTTGAATAATTTATTATTCCTGCATGGCCTGGGAATAGTCCACCGCATCATTTCCTGCGAAAAGTGGATGTCATTTTAGAAGCGATTAAGGTAATCTCATGTAGTGGATTAGCAGTGACAGTCAGGACCAAGTGTGTGAGGACACATTAGAATGTGCACGAGAACAACACGGATTTGATGTTCTTATAAGGCGTCGTTTTGTCAAAAGCGCGGCGTTGAAGCTTTCAGAAAGTAGACGCACCCTTCGTTTACGAGCTAATTATCTTACGGACCAAACATTGACTCAAACCAAGTAAAAAATAACGGTGACTTGAATTCACCTAGGGTGCTCACGAAGAGTGATAATTAACCCTTTATAAGTTTGGACAAACAGAAATAATATTAGAAATGTCGGTGTCACATAATTTTTTTTGTTGAATGGGGCGCGGTCCAAGTGAGGGAGAGCTGTCGGGCTTAGCCCTTGAGCCAAATAACCGCCCATATCTTGGGCTGCCACTGCGCCTGACTAGGTGGCAAATAGTAATCAAGCAAGAGGCCCTCGACCTAATATATGAATAGTAAGATGGTCATCGCCACCTATAGACAGCTGTCCATTGTCGCTGCAATACCTACCAGACTTATCGTAAGTACGTAAGTAGTAGGTAGATGCCATCATAGATAAAATGCTGAACTGCCAAATGCACATCTGTAATTTCACAGGCAAATAGGACCCTTTCAACCGGATCAGGGCCACAACAGGTACTTGTCGAGTTCTTTCCTTCCGGATGATACTTTAAATACTTCATCATCATCATCCACAGTCCGACTTCACCCACTGCTGAGTATAGCCTCTCTTTTCTTGTGCGGTTGTGCCAATCTCCATATAAATAGGTATAATAAAATAATATACTTAGTTACTTGTATTTCTTGAAGCGGAGCTCAATAAATACTTTTAATTCGTTCTTTCTTAAGACGTGCATAGTACACAAGGCTACACATCAAGCTTTACTATTGTTACTATTGTACGGAAATGTACTAGTTACTATAAACTGGAAATGTAGCCGTGCGTACTTATAGTATCACCCACATTGCGGTATAGTCATCTTCTTAAGTCTCAAACGCGGGTGACGCGGGTGAGCCTTGTCAGAAACCGGGCACAAATTCAGATTCCAGACTGCTACAAGTGCAACAGAAAAATGATTTTAGGGTATAATTGCAAAGCACACGTGTGAGCACTATGTAGTACCTACTATAAAGCTACCCTATACTGGGCACGTTTGTCATTGACTTGAATGTGCCCTGGCGGCTGAGAGTATGTCATGCTCACTCAAATGTCTCGCTGGTGGTGGCGTGTGTGTTGGATCATTAAGTTCCCTTCAAAATGGTTGAGCTGAATGGTGCTGATCCATACGTCATGTTCGTGAACGGGCGCCGTCAGTGGGGACTGGTCATCTCTTGGCAGCCGCGGCTTATTTTTATTTCCGATTTTTTATGTTTTTATTACGGGTCTTTCTGCATCGTTCTCACATGTATAATTTCAACAAGACGGATGTAACAATTTTTTCTGTATCCATATTATTTAAAAGAGTGTCCATGGAGTTTCTTGCCCCTTCTTCTCCATAGGTACCTACTTTCGCTTTGGAATGGGCAACTAGCTTCATATTTCTGACTGACCGACCCCTTGACGATTCAAAAGTGCCTGTAATTGGTTTATTTGAAATAAATGCTTTGAGTTTGAGTTGAGTTTGAGTTTGGAAGACGGAACCCTTAGAGGATCACTTCGTTGTCCATCCGTCAGACCCTTTTTCTCAGGAACGGGAAGAATATGAATTTAAAATTAACATGAAATACGTGGGTCTACACCTCTACGGGTTCTTGGAGCTCAAAAAAAAACAAGCATCCAAGTCAATGCAATAAAAAAATACGGCCATTTATGCGACATATTTTGATACTCGCATATAAATCAAAACATAGAGGGTATTAATAGGGTATTATTGCAAGGTCTCACAGCTAAAGTAAAGGGAAAAGTCCGAAGCCTTGCTCGTTAATTTGTAGTTTTATCACATAAAAAATTCTTTTTTGCGATTACAAACTTACATTTGCAGTTGGAGAATTGACCGTGACGTAGGTCTACGGATGTATGGGAGAACATTTTTTTCAAGTACTTACCTACAACGATAAGTATGCTCTTGCTCTCTTCTCACATGAACCCATTCTGCGTGGTCCAACACGCACGTGGTCGGGTTTTTTCATAATTTCATTGAATTATGAAAAACTCAATAATACTGTCCCCGACACATGCTCACAGTCGCGCTGGCGAAAATTACACCAACAACGAGGCAAAAGACATTAAAAACAATGTTTATATCTTTCTTCTTGGGTATCTAAAATGTTTTGAATATAATTCCCAGCATGAGGAAAAGTAGATAAACCGAACCGAAATTTGTAAAAAATACAATTACGATAAGAAATCGCCTGAGCGAAACCAAAAAACCTGTTCTTTTACATGCGTAAATAACTGGCCGTACAAAGCACGGCCCAGTACTGATTTTTGTGCAGCCTTAGCGGTTTTTAATCTATTGTTATTGAGATATTAAATAGCTTTATCACTTTACGTAATGGAAAGCTTTTTACGGTTCGGGAAATTTTAAAACCATTACGATGTACGGATGAACCTAGAGTGTCGACGGTGTTTTCTCTTGGGTGTACTGCTAGGGAGGTGAAGCAAGTGGTAGAAAGTTTGTCGAAAGGGAAGTCACCGGGTCACTATGGGCTGGGTGTCGAGCATCTTACATGCAGGACCTCATATTAACCGGGTTCTAGCAATATTGTATACGTTTTGCATCCGTTTTACATATCTACTAGAAGAGCTTATGGAAAGCGTGGTTACCACCACGATGTGTATATCGCCACTTTTATTTATTAATGTGAAAATAAATAAAACTGGCGATATAGCAGACAAAACCAACTCCAGGCCCATCTCTTTGGCTGCTATAATTGGAAAGGTATTTGATGGTCTGCTTGAGCGCCGGCTTGGTGAGTATTTAAAGTTGAGTGATGGTCAGTTTGCTTTTAGGAAGGCGCTATCAACTGAGACCGCCTGAGATATCCTGGCGCCGAGAGTTTTTTGGTCGGTCACGGTAGAACCCGAGGAAGCGAGTGGACTTCGAGCCGAAACGTGTCGCTGCCGCTCAGCGCATACTCGGCGCGGCGCGGCCTGCGCGTGCGGACAGCGCGCAATGTATTGTGTTGGGTTTGATTCGCAACATGCTGCCCGGATTGAAGCGTAGACTTCAAAAATCTGGAAGGGGGTGATTATAAGTACATTCCCTCTGTATGATGATCCTTGTTTTCTCCTTTGTGACTCTCGTCATTGCCTGGGAAATACTCAGAACTCCTTCGAACGAACCATCGCTAACAAAGCGCACCACGCTTTCAACAATGCCATCAGAGACCTGTGGATGAGAGTAGAATTAATTAATCCAATGGAAAAAGAATTAGTGAAAATGGTAGAGTTGATGGATTCTGAGGGAAGACGAACAAGAGGGTAGAAGTTTAAATCAGCTTTTATTTGAGTAAGGCAGGTAGCCATTTGTCATTACTTGCAAGTTATGATAAATTATGACTATTCATAATTTATCATAACTAAGAGAATAATGTTAAAAGTTAAGAAGAGTATAGTGAATTCCGGAAAGTTATTGCAGAGCGGATAAGTAATCTTCCCTAGGTAGCACAGCAGTGAGTTTGAACATTTCATAGTTTTAAAATTATACCATTTCCTTGAGGAAATGGTATAATTTTAAAACTGTGAAATGTTACGCATATTAATAAGTTACAAAAAAATGTGAGCTTAGATTTCATACAGCTGCGTTTTCTAACGAATTTTCAACCACCGATTTAGCACCAGTAGCAAACTCGCAATAATAATTTTATTAGAGAACTTACTCTTGATTTCAATTCCGATCGATCGACATTGGAATTTTGACGTTTCGTACTCTTGAGTTCGACGCTAGCGTCAAATTGTTTTGAAATTGATTGTCCATTTGGGGAAATAAGTGTATTAGGGATTGGGCGTTGCACGCTACTCTTGAGTTTATTTGACAGCTGTGTATTGCGTTGGGATTGTTTGTTGATTGTGATTTTTCAACAAAATAACTTTTTAGAAATAGTTTTGCGTTTTATGTGGTTTTCAGTCAGTTTATAAAAGCAATACGAAATGTAACTAGCTAATGAGTTATGTTTTTGAATGACTTGGTGCGAATTAAGGAACAGCTGATGCGAAGATAACAAGGAAGCATGTCGCCGAGTTAGCAGCTGTTATAGTGGAAGTGAAGGAATTGCATAAGCAGATGGATTATCTAATATATTCCCCGAGACTGCACACCTCGCGGTTGTGCCTCGACCCCCGCACTTTCGCGGGATGTACAGTCTCATCACCGATGATCGTGGGTGATGCATCCGATTTGCGGTTTAAAGTGTACGGACCCGCCTATCCAGGGTAGGTCTATATCTACATATGCATAGAGGTGATTTAAGAGAAATATAAGGCTATGAATAAGAATGATAAACGGTGATCTGCAAATTTTCGTTCTTCTTTGCTCATGACGACGACTGGAACATTCGGCTGGTCGGAGGTCCGACGCCGGTCGACCTCTGGATGACTTCGTCCTCTAGGCGTGTGCAGTGCTACGCGAAGTTTTTTCAACAAGGTATTGATGAATCCTGCTGGAACTGTCGCCGCTGAAGACCGCAACTGAAGAACTTCGAGTTTGAAGTTTTTTGTTTTTTTCGAGACCATTACATTTGAAATAAAGACGTTGAAATAAAGATGTTAGCGCGGGGAGCATCTAAAGAGTGGACTATTGTATTTTAGGCAAGGGTTTAATGCCATGCGTATAACGATAATAAAACTGTACCGGACAAACAGGTATTAGGGAAGCTAAAGTAAGAGGAGTATCGTCCGTCGCGGTGAAGTCAGAGGAAGTGAGTGGTCATCGGGCCGAACCGTGTCGTTGCCGCGCCCCTCGCCTCAGCTTGCCGATGGCGCCCTAAACACGCTGACTGCGAGTGCAGACCGTGCGCAATGTGTTGTGTTGGGTTCGATTCCCAAAAGTGCCCATTCTTTTTTGGATATTTCGAATAACAACATTTGAGACTCGAACGATAGCTCAACACTTAAAATATTTCGACAAGTGATTCAATTATTGGATGGACACGGTCAAATATCAATAACGCTGCAAATGAGATGTACAAAAACCGGAAACGGTAAGTAGCGAGACCTCAGACGAAGTCATTGAAAAGTGAAAACAGCAACATTTATCACAGCAGAGCATCAACATAGAAAAGATTCACCGACCGTCGTTAAAGCCTTCAGGAGCTAGTGCAAATCTTGAGGTTCATTCGATTAATCGAAACAGGCTAAACTACGCTGGGGTCGGTGCATTTCATTCATTCATATCCTGGCATGTGGGGAGTCATTTTCTAGAGCTGATTGAGTAGTGTACAAATATATTATAATTATTTTATATATCCAAAAGTAAAGAAATTGGGGTTTTTTTTTTTTTTTTAATAATGGCATCTCGTAGTTGACCTTGAGAGGTCGTGACTATCCTGTGGCTGCCTTAAGCGGACTCAAAGCCTCCAGCCAGGGGCGTAAAACTACTTATATTATTAAGCGAACGCTCGCTAAGGGCACCCCCTGTGGGGTACGGACCTCGGCTTAGGGGCGTCGCTGACGGGAGGACAGCAAGATGGGACAGGCTGGATCAAGTTTTGTTGATTATTATTAATCGGGGAATTTAAAGCTACAGGCTCAGCTACGGCGCGGGCTGGCACTTCGTCGAGCAAGGGTCGGGGGGGACAATTACGTCGGGATCTTCGCGAGGAACCTCGGCGGCGAGGTCGGAATGTCGGTCTGTGTTTGTGCACTGTACTGGTGGCCCTACTGCTCTCCTGAATGAGAGTTATGTGGTCATCGGGATCGGTGAGGACATGCTTGGGACGGCGGACTTGACTAATGGAGGAGGGAATATAGCTAGCGGCCTTGACAACCAGAGGGTTGCGGTGATTCGCGGCGGTCTCGAAGAAACGCTTTGAAATGCGTTTCATGAACTGGCGGATAGTGGGAATCTTGAGGTCAACGTGAAGGATCTCGTTGCGAACGTACCAGGGGGAGCCTGTAATCCTACGGAGGAACTTGTTCTGGAGGGTCTGCATTCTATTGAAGCGAACGGGCTTGGCGTGTGCAAAGACTGCACTGGCATATGTCATGATCGGGCGGAGAAATTGGGGGCCATTAGAGTTGTCAGTTATAGACAATTTTTGTTCCATCAAAAACTAAACTAGTTAGGAATTTGAATTTTCTGTTTTAAACCATATCCTTTATTTTAAACAACAAATACTGAAATTTGATTAGCATAATCATAATCAGCCTTATTATTTATAACCTTTCGACACAGGCGTCCTCTCTGTGAAAGTGAGTGCACCGTAATCCACCACGCGGGCCTAGTGCGAGTTGGTACATGTTACTTTATCTACCGTTGGAGACTTTATTTACCGTTGGAGACTTTATTTACCGTTGGAGTTTCGAGAAAAAGAGAGTTTCCACTGCTGGGACATGGGCCTCCTCTCTGTGAGAGTGAGTGCACCGTAATCCACCACGCGGGCCTAGTGCGAGTTGGTACATGCCACTTTATCTACCGTTGGAAACTTCATTTACCGTTGGAGTTTCGAGAAAAAGAGAGTTTCCACTGCTGGGACACAGGCCTCCTCTCTGTGAGAGTGAGTGCACCGTAATCCACCACGCGGGCCTAGTGCGAGTTGGTACATGTCACTTGTCCTTGAGTTTTTGTTTCAAGGATATGCCAGTTTGCTCACGATGTTTTCCTTCACCGTTTTGAGAGCAGTGGTGATGAAGTTATTTAACAAAGTAAAGCACCTGCCTGGGTTCGAACCCACGAGTCCCACTATCTACAACTTGTAAGTTGGGGCCGTTACCACTGGGCGAGCACTGCCTCAAAGGAGATCAGCCATGTTGGGCCCAAAATCCAAAATGAAATGAAAATTAAAAAAGGTGGTTTCCTAAGTCGGGGAAGTGTGTGCGTTACGATTGCTCCGCCAAGTTATCCAAACAGAACAAAACTTCGTCAAAAAAAAAATTCGGTATCTGTCAAAATCGAACGAAAGGGAACTTATAAAAAATTTGTCAAAGTAGAAATAAAGAAGCTATAAGGGCTTTAAGTTGGCCGCGCGAACACAACGTGGAGGATTGCGAGGCCATGGAGATCTCAGCAACTACTTGGGATAAAGATCTAATTCTTTTTGTCAATAGAAGACTGAATTTGTCATTAATTGACGAAAATTAAGCTCTAGATCAATATTTTACGAAATATTTAGGTACCTTGGTAGATATGGCCGCGCAATCGTTCACTTGTTGTTCCTTTATTGTTGATTATTTCTTTCAAACTTAAGACTTCATACCGTAAAACTTTTACAAGAAGAGATGTCTTAATTTGTCAAAATAAACGAACGTAAAATTTCGGACTGCCTCGTTGGTCTAGTGGTCGTAATCGCTACTGCTGAGCATGAGGTCCTGGGTTCGATTCCTAGGTCGGACAACGTGTTATTGGGTTTTTCCATCTGGAATTTCTCAGTAGCAGCCCGAAGTCTGGATTTGTGCCCGGTAGATGGCAATAGGCTCGCCCCCTATTACATGGGACTTAAACATAACTGGCGAAATGTGGGTGTACACCTCTGCCCTACCCTTCGAGGAAACAAGGCGTGATGTTATGTTATGTTATAAAATTTGGCAAATTTAGTTAAACAGAGAAAATCAGTCCAAAACAAAAAGTATGTGGCCGAGCGGTCGAGACGTTTTGCTGATATCTCATTATCTATAATTGCTAGCATTTCGGTGTGAACATTCAAATTCTGAACATCATTCAAAAATTTTGTTATCATAATAATTGTATTATGATAACAAAATTTTTGAATTTTGAGAGGTATTCCCAAATCAAATCGAAATTATGGTTACCCTGCTTGAACATTGGTTCAAGCAGGGTAACCATAATTTCGATTTGATTTGGGAATACCTCTAACTGGATACTTGCAATTATGTTGGACATGTTGTCCGATATAATTGCTCAGTAATATATGTAGCTCAATCTGCAACATTTATCATAATTAAATGAAAAACTCTAAATTAGAAAAATGATGTTTTTCAATAATTATATTTGTTTATTCACCACCATAGCTTGCAAAATTAAGAAAAACAAAAAGATTACAAAAAATAAATCAAAATTCTTCAAAAACCTCTACAGCCAACCATATTTAAAAAATGAATTTTTTTTTTATTTTTTTTAAATATTACAAGTAATAATTCTGGTTACACCTCTACAAAACCATAGGTAACCCTAATTTACTTTCGTTGTCGTCTTAACAAAGCATCCCAGCATTTCTTGTAAAATTACATTTGTTGTGGTTGTGAGTATTTGTAGTGTTAGTGTTGGTGGGATTGGAGGAATATATTCAAATAACACTTCAACCGCGACGTTGTCCGCGCGGATTTCGTATTGTCTCCTAATTATTAATGATGAACAACTTAACCCAAAAACTCTTTATTTTCTGTAAAAATTAGAGCACCCTCTAAAATCTCTTTGAGGGGTAGTTTTGAATACCTTAGCGATCTTTATTATTCATTTAAGAATGTATTTGGGCTAAGTTTCAAGTTTATTAACACGAGAAGTAAGATTTTTCGTACAAAAACGAAGTCCTCTCTTTTCACCGCTTTAGAGGTTGAATTCCTAAAACCCCCTAAGAGCTCGCTTACTTCATAGAAGGAACCCTTCATAATATGTCAGACATTCAACGCTTCTCCCGCGACTTCATTCGCGTGAATTTCGTACTTTCCTCTACGAATTTCACAACCCCATGCACCCCCTTTAAATGGCAGTATAGATAGTGCAATTCACGAAGACGCGCCCCACCAATTTTTGGTTGCGGGGATCGCGGGGTGCGGGGAGTTTGCTCCGAGCGTCAGTCGCGAACCGTCCGCGTCAGCGCGGTAGAGAGTAGTTATATTCTTTGCGTCAGCGGTTCGATGCACACAAATAGTACACCCATGTACACATGTTGCAAAAATCCAGACTTGGCACGAAAGTTGCTCTACTTTATATTTTTTTTAAATGTCGAGAAAATATCAGCGTGTTCTACTTAAAAGTCAGGTATGTAAATGATTGTTTAGAAGTTCGTAGTTACTGTAACACATGACAAAAGCAAAGGAAAGTTATTTAATTTTGAAAATAGCAAATTTTACTAAAAAGAAGACTTCATTTCATCTTTAAAAATAAGTCAAACTATTGAATGTTTTTTTTTTATTTTAGGCAAGAGAAATTATTTCTAAAGTTTATGATTTCATGAAAAAAGAAGCAAGTAAAAATTATGCAGAAAAACTAACTGACCGCACAGGCTGTTGGAGTATCTGAAAGCACAGTGACTAGAATTCTACGCGAAAGAAAGGAATATACTAATACAATGAAGCAAACTACAGTACCTGCTATGGAATCGAATATAACTATGGAGACGGATGCGATAGTTCCTGTAGTCCCAAGTGCGGAGCGTACAACAGAGCCGACTACGGAAGCGGATATTGAGTCTGAAAATGAAGCGAGTACGTCTCATTCGAATCTAGTAGGCAGAAGTGCTTCTATTTTTACATCACCTATGAAGAAGAGAAGGGTAAGACCACGAAAAATTAATTTAGACGAATTTGATATTGGTGTAGTCCGAAGAACTATCCTAAACTATCATAAAGAACATAGGCAATTTCCGACATTATCACGACTTAATATTGTTTTGAAAGACCGTATACAATTTGACGGATGTATTACAACCCTAAGAACATTGTTACTTAAACTGGGTTATAAATGGAGAAAAACTGAAAATAACAGGAAGGTGCTAACCGAAAAACATGATATTCAAATGTTAAGATTGAAATATTTAAAACAGGTAAAGTCTTTTCGTAATGCAGGTAGACCTATAGTCTACACAGATGAATCATACATTCTGTGTACTAAGTATCGGGAATTTGTCAATAAATCAAAAAATACAAATTATTCATCTAAATTTATTTTATCGCCTTCAAAGTAGGCCCCATCGCTTGCAATACAACATCTCCACCGCTTCACCCAGTCTTCCATACATTTTTCATAGGCTATTTGCGGTATGGCCTTTAGCTCATTCAGCGAATTTTCTTTTATGGCTTCTATCGACTCAAAACGTTTTCCTCGAAGTGGTAATTTTAACTTGGGAAAAAAAAAAAGTCAGACGGAGCCATATCAGGTGAATACGGTGCTTGGTCGAGAACTTTTGTTGAATTTTTCGCTAAAAACTCTTTCACTATAATGGCTGTGTGTGATGGTGCATTATCATGGTGCAGCATCCATGAGTTGTGTTGCCACAAATCTGGACGTTTTCGGCGGATACTCTCACGCAAACGCTTCATGACGCCTAAATAATATTCTTTATTCACTGTTTCTCCCTCTGGAAGGAATTCGGAGTGAACCACACCACGGTAGTCAAAAAAAACTGTCAACATCACCTTGATTTTGGAGCGACTTTGCCGCGGTTTTTTGGGTTTCGGCTCGTTTTCGAGACGCCATTCTGAAGACTGTTGGCTTGTTTGCATGTCGTACTCATAAACCCATGTCTCGTCGCCAGTTATTATACGTTTCATAAAGGTCGGATCCGTAGAAGCTCGGGAAACCATGTCTTCAGCGACATGCTTTCGCTGCGCTTTTTGAACAAAATTGAGCTCTTTTGGAACTAGTCGAGCGGCGACGCGTTTCATGCCTAAAATGTCAATGAGAATGTTGTGGACGGACTTAAAAGATATTTTCACCTCACTAGCCAACTCTCTCAGACTCATACGTCGATTTTCGAGCACTAGCTTCTTGATTCTGTCGATGTTTTCTTTGGTCGTAGCGGTTGAAGGTCTACCAGAACGAGGTAAGTCTACTACTACTTCTCGGCCTTCTTTAAAAGCCTTATACCATTCATAAGCCCTTGTTTTCGATATACACGATTCGCCGTAGGTATTTCGCAACATTTGTAGTGATTCACCACATGAAATATCATTTGAAACACAAAATTTAAGGCACACTCTTTGTTCAACAATATTTTCCATTGTAAAAATCGCCGAGGACTCAAAACTATGACCAACAAAAAGTGTAGTTTAAAACAAATTAAATGACAGATCCCGCTCAAATTTTGCGCTCTAAATCAGTACGTGCTACCAACCTGCAGTAAAAAAATTAGCACGACCTCTTTTACGCGGGTCTTTTTATTGACATATTCCCGATACTTTTTACACAGAGTTGTATATTCATACCAATCACGTGCAAAAAAAAACCTGGGCCGAAAAATGATCTAAAACAGCAATAAAACAAAATATAACAAAAGGAGTGCGCATAATTATAGTACATGGCGGAAGTGCAGATCAAATCCGGAGACTACCACGATAACATGAACACAGAAAATTACTTAAAGTGGCTAAAGGTGAAACTAATACCGAATCTCCGAAATGATGCCGTGGTAGTCTTGGATAATGCAGCCTATCACAATACTAGTTCGGAAAAAATACCAACATCCAACTCCAACAAATTAGACACAAAGACTTGGCTGAATGCAAAAAATATCTATTTTGAACCAAGCTACAAAAAACCTGAACTTTATGACCTTATATTAAAAAACAAAGAAAACTTCCGCAGGTACAAAGTTGACGAATTATTGAAAGAACATGGATTCACAGTGCTTCGGCTGCCTCCTTATCATCCAGATTTAAACCCAATCGAAAACATTTGGGGTATTGTAAAAAACTACGTTGCTAGCCGCAATATCAATCAAAATTACACTTCGATTATGCCCATTTTAAATTAATCATTTGATCGAGTAAATAAAGATGTCTGGTTCAATACTTGCCAGCACGTGGAAAAAATAGAAGACGAATACATGAGACACTGTGATCTTGATTTTAGTTTTATTATAAATGACGGTGATACATCAGACTCTGAATCAGATATTTCTGAAACGAGTGAATGACGATTTTCATTTCTCAATAAAACTTTTTCACGTATTTCATTTATGTCTATAATTACCCCCTATTATAAAAATGGTAATATTATCGTATAGTAGCTAATAATCACATAAAATATCCACACCTAAAAATACAAATTAACATAACCCTTTCCTTGCAGTCGGGTAAAAAATATAAAATTAAAGTAGAGCATCTTTCACTTTGACCATGACGCTCTCTCCTGATTAGTCTATTCATTGTAGTGTGCGTGTGCACTCATAGGTAATTAGTGTGTACTGATAACATTCAAACATTGACGGAAGCTTGCACACATATACTATAAACGTTTAGGAGGAATAGTGGGGCGCGTCTTCGTGGATTGTACTATCTTTAATAATGATTAAGATCTTGATTTTTTTTTTTTTGCATAGAAGAATAAATACTGAGTTTCGAGTTAAACTAAAAATGTCATCAAAATATTAATACCTACGAATCTACATGATGGTTACATGATTTGACCAAGATGTCTGGCCTTTAAACTTTTAACTTGTATACATGTCCAGTTTCAAGTTTATCAACAAAAACCCCTTTTTTCACCCCCTTAAAGTTCGAATTTCCAAAAACTCCTTAGTGCTCCCCTACATTACTAAAGGGAGCCGTGTGCAAAATGTCCCATTCCTCTTAACAGGAGTTTCGGCTGTGAGTTGAAATGTCAGTCAGTCAGACTCCTTTATTAAATAGATAGATATCACCTAACAATTTTATAAATATTTTGTATAGTTATAATATTTTCGAGGTTGTATATGTCATTTTATTTTTGATAAGGTATAAATAACCCATTGCAATTTCTGCATCGTTTATTCTCCCAATGATGTTAATTGTGAAATAGTTATTTGTTTTACATATGGGTAAAAGTGTTTTTGCCTTGACTACTTGGATTGAAACCTGAGCTAGCGAAGGGTTCTAGAATTAAAGCACGAGCGAAGCGAATGGTTTAAAAGAAGAACCCTGAGCGTCGCGAAGGTTTCAAATCACGAAACGCTACAAACTTTTACCCATAAGTGAAACACAACAATTTTCACCACACTACGAGGAACTTGCAAAAAAGTAAGAAAACCAGTAAAATACGAATAGAATCTGTCTATTAAAATTAATTAAAAAGCGAATATTTCGGTTCTGAATAACCAGGTATTTTCGGTTGACAGGTTTTGAACGTTCCTAACTTTTGTCTTAAAAACGTTTTTGTTCCCTAACTCTTTGGTTTTATTTAAAACTTCGAGTAAATGTTGAATCGGAAGCCTTCGAATTTTAAAACACTTTTATACTCTAGATAACAAAAAAGGCTTTTACACTCGGAAATCGATGGGTAAAAATTGTAAATAATAGGTAGTGTGGTGAAATAGTTATTTGTTTTACATGTGGGTAAAAGTGTTTTTTGCCGTGAGTGCTTCGATTGAAACCCGAGCTAGCGAAGGGTTCTAGAATTAAACCACAAGCGAAGCGAGTGGTTTAAAAGAAGAACCCTGAGCGTCGCGAAGGTTTCAAATCACGAAACGCTAAAAACTTTTACCCATAATTGAAACACTACGAGGAACTTGCACAAAAGAATGAAAACCAGTAAAATACGTATAGAATAGGAGGGTAACACAATTCTTCATTTTCCGTAGCTTCAACTAATTCTGACGGAGTCAAATTTTCATCGCTTTCACTCATTTTGAGAAATTTGTAAAAACTTGTTGTTGTAAATATTTTGAATGTTAGCGCGGGACACAGGCAGGCCACAACGGGATTCTTTCAAAGGCTTCTTTCAAGTGCCTGTTGTTTTTTAATTCGCTCATATAAGCAGGCAAAGGAAGTGAGCCATACAGCCTTGTCTTGTAGATATATATCACCTAACAATTTTATAAATATTTTGTTTAATAATAATATTTTCGAGGTTGTATATTTCATTTTATTTTTGATAAGGTATAAGTAACTCATTACAATTTCTGCATCGTTTATTCTCCCAATGATGTTAATTGTGAAATAGTTATTTGTTTTACATATGGGTAAAAGTGTTTTTGCCTTGACTACTTGGATTGAAACCTGAGCTAGCGAAGGGTTCTAGAATTAAAGCACGAGCGAAGCGAATGGTTTAAAAGAAGAACCCTGAGCGTCGCGAAGGTTTCAAATCACGAAACGCTAAAAACTTTTACCCATAAGTGAAACACAACAATTTTCACAACACTACGAGGAACTTGCAAAAAAGTAAGAAAACCAGTAAAATACGAATAGAATCTGTTTATTAAAATTAATTAAAAAGCGAATATTTTCGGTTCTGAATAACCAGGTATTTTCGGTTGACAGGTTTTGAACGTTTCTAACTTTTGTCTTAAAAACTTTTTTGTTCCTAACTCTTTGGTTTTATTTAAAACTTCGAGTAAATGTTGAATCGGAAGCCTTCGAATTTTAAAACACTTTTACACTCTAGATAACAAAAAAGGCTTTTACCCACGGAAATCGATGGTTAAAAATTGCAAATAATAGGTAGTGTGGTGAAAATGTTAATTATATCTAAAATACGTGTTTTCTCTCTGATGGGTCCGAATTCATGCACATACGTAAATGTAACGTAATTTATGATGTTCATAAATAAATGCAGGTGTTTAAAGTTTTTTTTTAAATTTATTTAATATAATTTTTGATTTTTTGTGATCTTAATCATTTTGTTAATTTTGCAAACTGTTGTGAATAAACATTTATAATTACACAGATAATATACAATTATGTACTAAAATTAGGTTAATAATAGGTGACGCGAGTGACGCGGGCAGCGTCTGGTAACCAACTGTTTGTCGTCGATTTCTGTCCATGATTTTAGCAGACGTGTGATGTCATAGGCACTTGAGGTCACAAGGTTGGGCATTTGTGGGTTACATACCACTACATGTCTAACATGTTAACTAAAACATTTTTACTAAGTGGTAACGATAACTTATAAATAACTAACCTCTAAATTGACATTTAAGAAAACCACAGAATTTTTTGTTCGTTGGTTTATTTTAAAACACAGAACACTTCACTGCACTTCTAATTTCACAAAGATGTTTTATTTATTAGGGTTTGGCGACAAAAAAGTTTTAAATGTCAAATCTCACGGTCTTTTAACGACGCGACCCGATTTTGTGGTGGTTCAGGTAGGTCAAGTGGTGGTTTTGCTGTCGATTCTGCGAAACGAAAACTTCATAGGGTGGTTCGAGTGCAGGGTTGACAGTTACAGCATAAGCAGGTTTAACACGATCGAGAGAAATAGCGACTTCTCTAGAACCTACTTGAACGCTGTAATGTTTGTTGCTTCGTTTAAGGATTTTATACGGACCGTTGTAAGGCGGTGTTAAAGAACGTTTAACTTCGTTTCTAATAAAAAAGTAGTCCGATTCGGTTAAATCTTTATGTACAAAAATTTTCCTGTTACCCGCTTGCTTTTTGGCTTATTTGTAATTGCTAATAATCAAAACTGTCATGTACTTACATTAATCTCTTCTATTCTTGAAAGAGCGTCGGTGGCATTATTTAGCTCGCCCTGAACGCATTCAATTTTGTTGAAAAAGTTGAGAAATAAAATCCAATTGACGCAGACGACGTTGTGGATCAGATTTTGATTATTTCTTTGATTCGATTCGAAGCCGTTAATATACGCCTTATATTAACGGCTTGTGATCGGTTAACACTTTGAGATCACGCCCCTCAATCATAAACCGAAAGTGTTTTATTGCCATGTATATAGCTAATAATTCTCTGTCGTAGGTACTGTATTTCGTCTAGGCGCTACTAAGCTTCTTTGAAAAAAAACCCTTGTGGCTCTAACCGTTTATTGACAAGTTGATGGAGTGCTGCGCAGACGCAGGTATTCGCTGCGTCAGTTATTAAAATAAGTTTAGATGACGAGTCTGGATGCGCGAGAGTGACCGCTTCACTGATGTGATGTTTGCATTGATTAAATGCGTTGACTGCTTCGGTCCAAGCGATTTTCGTTTTGTCTTTTTTCCTAGCATTGTGCAAGTAATTGTCTAATTAGTGTCGGCGGATTCAGGAATGCTCACTCGGTTAAAAATTATAAGACCGAGGAAGCACCTCCGTTCTGCGATGGTTTCGGGTTGTGGATAATTTATGATGGCTTTGACCTTTTCTTTGTCCGGCCGTATGCCATCACAACAGCTAACGCGATAACCGAGAAATGTTAGTTAGGATTTTCGAATTCGCATTTAGACATGTTGATTGTGACGCCAAATTCGCTAAGTCGCTTGAATACCTGTTTGAGATCATGATTGTGAAGTTCTTCTGATCTAGAAGCGATAAGTATGTCATCTAGGTAATAAAAGGTATTGCTAGTATTTTTCGAAATTTCATTGATTTATCTTTGAAACGTTTGTGCAGCGTTTCGCAGATCAAACCTCATTTTCGTGAACTCGAACAGGCCAAAAGGAGTTATTATATGCCTAGCAGAAAGACACAGCGTTAGTATGAAGAAGCTGTCTATGATTCTGGCTTCTAGGAGCATAAATATTGAAAAACATACCTGATTCTCTATGGATTTATGTTGTTACCTCTCACTTCCAGCAGGGGTCGCTACCGCTGGTTCCGGCGACCGGCCCGTTAAGGTTTTCCATAGCGTTTATGATTTTTGTCGTGCTAGGAGCAAAAGTTTTCTTTTCAAGTTAAAAACTGACAAAAATCCTATTAGATTCTAATATTTTATTGCTTTCAGTTGGAATATAGTGTTAAAGTATTAATACACGAGTATTCTATGTAAATTCAGTGTTTTTCATTTTAGTTCAGTTTTGCGTATTCGACGGATAGTCGGTAAGTACCTTCCATTATGAACTCTGAGGATCCTGTACCTGAACATGTAGCTCAAATTGCCGCTCCGGATGGAGGGCAAAGAGCTGTGAGCTCAAGCTCATCGCAAAGCAGTTCCTCGTCTTCGGAAGACGAAGAAGGTTTTGCCTCACCGCCACCTAACAAAAGGTCTAAGCGGCGCAAGTACAAACAGGTCGGAACCTGTTCGGATCCTCGGATGGATACTCTTATTAACCAAGTTACATATTTAACAGACTGTGTAGCTCAAATGCCGCAAATTTTTACGGCAATTAGTACGAATTATAATAATAACAAAGAAAATAACAATGGTGGCCGTTGCGATTCCGTGAATCCTGCAATTTGTAACCAATTTTTAAATAAATCATCGAATAACAATATTAAGTGTTTGGGGGATTTAAAAATAACTTTTGACGAATCAAAGATTGTTCCCGTAGCTAACCCCGCAAAACTAGCAGAGTTAAATAATCTGCAACAATTTAACTCACAGGCCTGGAAGGGTATTCGTTAGAAGAAGGACTTGCAAGCACATTTAGCAACACCGGGTTTTATAGGATTAAAATTGAATGAGGAACTGTGCCATCTAAATAAAGGTATTGATTATTTGTCTAGTACGGAACAATTGTTAGCGGGATTATCAAATGCTGTTTTGGAGAACAGGCAACTTTTGAAAAATGGTCTGCAGGAGGTCGTAAATTGGGCTGCTAGTTCTGACACAGAGCTCAATGCAAATACTCTGTGTAGTAAGTTGTCTGAAAAATTTGGTCCAACGTCTCTGTCTTACAAAAATATGGAATCCTGTATGCAAGTCATATGTGGCAAGCGGGCAGAATGTTTTGAGGTTAGACGTGACCGCATTTTAAAAGAAGTTAATAACATAAACCTTAAATTAGCATTACAAAATATTCCACCTAGTGCGGAGCATCTCTTTAATAGAGAAGCACTCATTCCTCTGGTTGATTCTTTAGGAGGCTCCCAGGTTTGGCTTAACATGCCCAGTTATTTAAGGGATAAAAACAAATGCAATAATAACATTCAAGTAAACATGAGAAATACCAAACCATCTTATAAAACAAAATTTGATAAAAAAATAAGTTCAACTCGGACAAAAAATCTAAAAATAATTATAAAAAACATTCCTTTCGTCGTACAAGTACCCAAGACACTTCCAACGTTAAAGATAAGTGACAATCAAAGCAGTGTGTTCAAGGGGGGTTGCCTAAAATTCCATGTTCAAGCATGGAAACAACTGGGGGCCAGTCAATATATTCAAAAAATAATAGCCGAGTGCCGCATACCATTTCTAACAAAACCTCCATTACATTACCCGTACAAAGAATCATAAACAAGTTTGCAACAAAACCATCCAAGAAAATGACAGAAGTCATAGACCAGTTAAAAGAAACAGGCATTTTAGAAAAACCGAAAATCATAACACCCGGCTTTCACTCCAAAATGTTTTTAGTAAAAAAAACAGATGGGGGGATACGCCCTATTTTCAATTTAAAAAGTCTAAATTTACATGTCTCGACTCGCCATTTCCAGCTAATTTCTCGACTGGATGTAATTCAGTTCCTACAATACAGGGACTGGATGACAAAAATCGACATACATCAAGCATATTTTCACTTAAGCATAAAGGAAACCCACAGGCGGTTTCTGCGCATAATATATGGAGGCGAAATATTACAGTTAACAGCCTTGCCTTTCGGTCTCTCTTCAGCTCCTCACTCTTTCGCATCAGTAACCAATTGGATTGCGGAAATCCTTCGGAGACAAGGCATAAGAATATTAGTATATTTAGACGATTTTTTAATAGCCAGTCAAAATCAGGCACAGATCATAGAACAAACCAAAGTAACTGTGGATACTCTTGTAAAGTTGGGTTGGCATGTAAACCATCAAAAATCACTTTTCACCCCAAATCAGGAAATAGAATATTTGGGCATAGTGTGGAATACAAAAACAAAATTAATTTCCCTTCCTGTAAAAAAAGTACAAAAAATAAAAGAGTTAGCATCGAGTTTAATACAAAAGAAAGAGTCTTGTCTCCGAGTAACTCAACAAATACTGGGTGTACTAAATTTCGCGAACTTAGCAACTCCAAACGGTCGCCTTCATTGTCGCCGAACTCAAATATTCCTAAAATCGTTCAGAGGATGCAGACCCAGGCAAAAGAAGGTTTTGCCACCTCTAGTGACTCGAGAGTTGCAATGGTGGGTAAAAAACGTGGGCAAAAGTGCAAAAGTAATGCACAGCCCCAAGATTACCCACTTTCTCACCACAGACGCGGCGGACGCGGGCTGGGGAGCACACCTGAACAACATCATGTTGTCAGGCAAATGGAATCGCCACCAAAAAAAATGGCATTCCAATGTGAAGGAGATGTTTGCTGTGTATGCAGCCTTGGTCAAACAAGGTGCACAAATGAAGGATGCACACGTTCTATTGCAATCCGACAATCGGACCCTCATAGCTTACATAAGGAACCAGGGGGGCACCCGGTCCTTAGCCCTGTTGGGCCTAACAAACAAACTCTTTCACCTAACCGAGCAGCACAACATAACGCTGTCGGCATCATACCTCCCGGGGAGGTTAAACGGGATTGCAGACCGCCTCTCAAGAGGAAAACCTGTTCCCGAATGGCAACTACAATCCCAAGCCATGAACGCAATATTCAAAAGATGGGGCGTTCCAGACGTAGATTTGTTTGCGTCAAAAGAAACCGCAGTTGTCCCACAATACGTAACGTGGGACTCGACAGATGGGTCAGCAATTTTTTGCGACGCTTTCAGTCAAGATTGGGACTTTCAGTTGGGCTGGGTGTTCCCCCCCCCCCCCCCAACCTGATCCCTCGGGTGTTGGATCATCTGAACAGGGCCAAAGGAACATACATTGTAATAGCACCACAATGGGATCAGTGTTTCTGGCTGACCGATCTACAAGCCAGGGCCCTGTCAAATCCAATACCAATAACAAATCTGCGGAAGAACCTCATACATCTATCAACAGGGTTCTGTCCCCCACAGGTGGACAAGTTGTCCCTACAGGCTTGGAAAATTGGGGGTGGTCAGACCAGGTAGCTAACTGGAGTAGGGATGAAATTAAGTTATTGAGTAATAGCTGGCGCAAAAGCACTCTAAATACTTACAAAGCTCCTATAAAAAGGTGGCTATCGTTTTGTGCCATAAACAATATGAACCATAAAAATCCAGATGGAAAAGACGTTGCAAGATTTTTAGCAGATTTGCATTTAAAAAGAAATTTTTCACTGAACACAATATTATTACATAAATCGGCTATTTCTACCTTTAGTGCTTCAAATACAGAAAATCTTTCAAAAAATTTCTTTATTCAGCAAGTTTTAAAAGCCATAGCATTGGCAAAACCTCTACCTTCAAAATCCCCTATTTGGGACACAAAATTGCTATTCAAATGGTTAAAAACAGTTCCAAGCACAAATAAACTTTTTGATATTTCAAGAAGAACTGCAATTATTTTACTGTTAGCATCAGGCAGAAGAATACATGACCTTACCTTATTGGATATATCTCAAAACAATTTCATACAAGAGGAACAAAAGATTTTATTATGGCCCAAATTTGGATCAAAAACAGACTCAAGTAAATATAGACAGTCGGGATGGTCTTTATTAAAGCACCCAGATGCTAATATTTGTCCTCTGAGTCATATTAAACAATTGATTGAAGCTTCACAACATAGACGTCTTAATAGTAATGTTACAAGTTTATTTGTTTCAATAAAAGGCGAAATAAAACCAGCTACAAGAACTATCATAGCGGGGTGGATTAAATCTATATTTAAAGACTTAAACCTAGAAGCTACTCCAGGAAGCGTCAGAGCAGCTGTAGCATCCAAGGGATGGTGGGAGAATGTACCTGTGGAGGAGATATTAGCTAGAGGAAACTGGAAGAGCGATAAGACCTTTAGGAAGTTTTACTGTAGAGAAATTATTAACAATTCTAATAACAAAGAGGATGATTTGTTACGATTAAACTTCTCTGGTGTTTAATAAGAATAATTCCATTTTATGTGCCAAAGTTAATAGCTTAGGTTTGAAGTACAAAACTGTTTGTTTTGTTTGATTTTAAATGATTATATATAGTAGTAATATTACTTTACTGATTAGGCTAATCATTAATAAATGTTTGTTTATTATGAAACAATTTTCTTTCATTCTATAAAAACATTTATTTATTTCACATAGCGTTTACAGTAACCTTCACCAGCAGATATCAAACAAGTCTTCATACTAACGCTGTGTCTTTCTGCTAGGCATATAATAGGACTGTTTTACACTAAAATAAAACAGTCATTATGTGCCGAAAGAAAGACACAGCGTTAGAGCAAGGACCTTGCTGGTGAGCTAAGACTATGAAAACCTTAACGGGCCGGTCGCCGGAACCAGTGGTAGCGACCCCTGCTGGAAGTGAGAGGTAACAACATAAATCCATAGAGAATCAGGTATGTTTTTCAATATTTATGCTCCTAGAAGCCAGAATCATAGACAGCTTCTTCATACTAACGCTGTGTCTTTCTTTCGGCACATAATGACTGTTTTATTTTAGTGTAAAACAGTCCTATTATTGCGGTTTTCGATATGTCCGCAGGATATTCGACGTGCATATCACAATAAAAGCGTTGCTTTTATTGTGATATGCACGTCGAATATCCGAAATCTTTTAAACGAGGAATCGGGTAGCGGACGGGGTCGGTGATTGCTTTTAAACGACGATAATCTCCGCACGAGCGTAATTCACCGTTCTTCTTTAGGAAAAATTCCCAGGTAAAAGGTCGACGAAGGCCAAGTTCAAAAGTAATTTTCCGAGACCATATGTTTTGATTGTTGTACCATTGGCAGCAAATAACGTTAAATGAGCTGGTTGACAATTCACTTTTCTGTAGTCAATAACTGTGCCGGTGTCAATAAGAAAATGCCACTTTTCCAGCCGGTGACGCTCAAGCGATGTGTTCCTTCGACACCTACGCTCTCCAACGCAGGTGTCCGCTTTAGTTTAACGACTTTTCGACGCATTGTTGGTCGCCACATGTTTTTGCGTTATTTCCATAAATATAGTGATAGAAACACTTGAAATGTTTGTCTCCCGGTTGTGCTGTTTGACGCCTGTATTTGGTTTGATTGTCAATATACCGAGAGCGTGATAGCGACCGTGATCGCGACTGGTAATTGCCACGACTCCTACTGCTACTGTGACGTGTGACAGACCTGACCAAACTACTTGGAATAAAAAAAAAAAAGATTAGAACAACAGCATATAATCCAAAAGCGAATGGATACATCGAAAGGTTGCACCGAACGCTAAACGCTTCCCTCATGGCACGTTGTGAAAGTAGCAGTCAATGGTCACAACAATTACCCATCGTGTTGTTAGGAATGCGCAATACAATATGGAAGACTCAGGAAACAGCCCCGCTCAGACGACGAAAGGTAAATCAATGAGCCTACTGGGAGATTTTTTGTTCCCACCGAAGCAAACGTCAATAACACCGATGATACCTGCAAACTTATGTGGTTGATTTATTAATAAATGACGTTATTAATATTACTAAAAAGAGGAAAGGACCCAATATCGAGCCTTGTGGAACACCCATTTTTACTTTTAAATTAAGTGAATTGACACCATTTATTTGAACTTGCTACTGTCTATCATTCAAATGAGATTTTACTAAACTGAGCGCAAGTATTCCAAGTCCGTAATGCTCTAGTTTCAACAGCAAGTTTTCGTGGTCGACGCAATCAAACGCCTTGGAGAGGTCACAAAAGATTCCTATGGCGTCTTGGACCTTTTCCCACGCGTTAAAAATATGCTTTAATAAGGTAACACCGGCGTCGGTCGTACAACGCCCTTTGGTGAAACTATACTGTTGATCTCGAAGGATTTCATTAGTGTTGAAATGATTGAGCATTTCATTAAGCATTATCAAACACCTGGCTGGAAACCGGCAACACGGACACAGGTCTATAATCATAGGTCTTTATTGTCCCCGGATTTGAAAAATGATATTGATAAATGATTTATTTTCTGTAAATAGGTTTGTACAAACACTTTTACACGTCAATCATATTTTAAAAACTAGGTGAGATCGGCGTTTCCTATCTGACTACTCTGAGAAGAAACGCCGAAACAAACTCAGAGGTCACAGTCTCTTTTAAAGTCCAGACATAATCTTGGTCAGGTCATGTGAAGACCATGTGGATTGATGTCTGAAATGGTCTTTTGAGGAAAGAACCACACGGATTTGAGTGTACCTGTCCAGTCAGTGCACGCATTTGTCAATCATCGTGCAGCTCAACTCAGAACTAAGGAGCTCAACGATTCGACGAACAATACAAAAGAAAGGACATTTGGGGAGGCCGCGTAAAGTACTCAAACAGCCAGACCTTCATAAAAAGAAAAAAAATTTAATGACCCACATAGTCCTTACATTCACAAAAATTAAAACAATATTATGCTTTATACAGTAAATATATACATGTCATTGTTTAGATAAAAAGGTACGTATATAGAAAAAAACATTTAAAGAAAAAAAGTAATGTAGCAAATTAAACATCAACTATGTCTGTGTAAACTTATTGGAGCAGCTCAATCCCAAGCCTTCTTGTCCTCAATATAGTCCTTGACAGTATAATAAGCTTTCTGGCATAATTTCCGCTTTATAAAAGATTTAAATTTATTAAGGCTTAGTTCTTCAATGTGGCTAGGAAGTTTATTATAAAAACGTATACATTGACATTTAAACGAGCCACCTATTTTCTTGAGCCTGGTAGTGGGAACAACAAATTTGTGATTGTTCCTAGTATTTATGTTATGGATATCACTGTATTTTTTAAACAGATTGATATTGTTATGTGCATATAAAAGATTTTCATAAATATACTGAGAAGGCACAGTCATTATATTAATCTCTTTAAATTTGTCTCTGAGGGAGTGTCTGGAACTTAATTTATAAATTGAACGAATTGCCCTTTTTTGTAAAACAAAAATTGTTTGAATATCGGCGGCATTTCTCCACAAAAGAATACCGTACGACATCACACTATGAAAATAACTAAAGTAAACTAAACGCGCTGTCTCTAAATCAGTTATATTACGATTTTTTCTAGCGGCGTATGCTGCAGAGCTTAGTTTTTTGACAATTTATCTATATGGGGGCCCCATTGAAGCTTGGCATCCAAAGTTATGCTTAAGAATACTGTGGAGTTTCAACTCTTCACCCTTTAAAAGAACACTAGTTTCTAATTGTCTAACATGAGGTATCGTAAACTTAATACATTTAGTTTTTTTCTCGTTAAGAAGTAGGTTATTAACATTAAACCAGTTAACTACCTTAGCGAGGGCGCTATTTACATTGTCAGTAACCAGCTGCTGACGTTTCAGTTTAAATAAAAGTGAAGTGTCGTCTGCAAACAACACTGTATCATGATTATCCTATATGAGGTAAGGCAAGTCTGAATGAGAATGAGAAACAAAAATGGGCCAAGATTTGAGCCCTGGGGGACCCCCATTCTTACTACAGATCCAGGTGTTCTTTTTCCGTTAACATCTACTCTTCGAATCCTATCCCTTAAGTAAGAAGTAAGAAGATCCAGAGAGGCGTTCCGTATTCCGTGGTGGTGCAGTTTCCTGATTAATGTTTCATGAAGAACACAATCAAATGCCTTGGACAAATCGCAAAATATGCCCAAAGTATCGCATTTGTTTACCTTACTGTATTTCGTTAGATCCGGGAAGATTCCTTGATCCACACAAAAATTAAATATTAAGGCTGAGTAAGGCGCTTTAGTGTCAATGATGGAGGCACAGACTTTAATAGGCACTCCCCAAAAAAATCACCGGTCACTTTGAATTTTATTTGCTTAAAAAAGCTTTTATTACTGTTTTATGGGGATACTAGGCTTAAAATGAATATTTACGATTATTATTTTTGCTGATATGAATATTATGACGCAATAAAATAATAGTGGGCAATGTTACTTAAAGTTAAAACCAATCGGGCAGACTGAAACAATAATCCTTATTAAATCAAAAGCGAGCGAGAGCGAAGAATTTAAGATTTCAGTTTTTTTTTGGGACAATGGTTCAGAAATTTACAAATTCTTGGGCAACTTCTTTGTTATCGCAAATCAGACCACATGACATCCACAGTGAGTAATCAGAATTGTGCTTTTTGTTCCTGTTCGTTTCATTATTTATAATTTTCCAAACCGTCTTTATTTTATTGTCTGCTGATTTTACCTTTTTACAAATGTTTTAGCTTTAGCTGCCTTACAAGTGTTCTAAAATTTTACAGTAAATAGCAACATACATATAAAAAGTTTCCGTGTCAGGCTGGCCATACAGCTTGAAAAGTCTTTCCCTACTTTTCCTAAGTCCTTTAGTTGCCCGTTCACTAAATAAAAAGTTAGGGCTGATACTTTTTAACATTGGTGCCGAGTTCACCAATGTTACTACACGCGTTCAGCACATCTAAAACGCGTTCAAGAGCTGTCGGTGTCAATATTCCATAGAAAATAATGACACTGACAGCTCTTAAACATTGTTTATTTATTTTTCGCGTTCAATTTCTTTTGTGAAATCATACCTTAGTATTCTTATAACATATATGAATATATGTTATAAGAATAGTTGAACTCGGTTTAAACCATCGAAAAGAATTCTTTATACAAAATATTAACTTCATTCATTGTAAGGTCCTGATTACTTAACTTACAAATTAAAGTGCTTTAAATTTATTTAAATTAACTGATATTATTGGTCTGGATTGTAGGTGCACATTTGCTATCGCAATGTTGGACTCGAAAGTTACGTTTTGACCGCTGTGATCAGAAGGGAGATAATTAACGATAGCTTTATCTAAATAGTCGCAGCAACAAAATACATTATAAATACATGAAGCAGTAGTTGTAGTTGTTCGGGATAGCTCCCGAGTAAGACCCAGGACCCTGACTTCTTCTCACCTGACGCAGTCATACGCGCCGTCCTAAGAACGAAGCCTAAGAAGGCTTCCGGTGCGGACGGTGTCACCTCACAGTGCTGCGCCACCTGCCGTACCGAATGGTAGTGGCACTGGCGCGCCTGTATACAGCGATACTGCACACCGGGACCTTTCTCGCCTCGTGGAAGGAAGGGCGCGTCATCATGCTGCCCAAGTCGGGTAAAAACAGAGAATCCGGAGAGCTATCGGCCGATTATTCTATTGCCGACGGTCTCCAAGGTGTTCGAAGCACTCCTTTTCTTTATTTTTCATTCCGGCGTGGATCCTCATGGATGTCCTTCGCCCTGGGGCGGGCAGACGGGTCTGTCAGACTCTTACTGACTAAAAACCACCCCGTTGTTCCAGCTCACACCTACGTCGGGGTCGCGGGAACATACGATTCTTCCGCAACCCCCACTGGTGCCGGCTCGCCTCAGCGGGCCTCCTCGGGTTGGAGGGGAGGCGAGTGAGGTGTTTCACTCCCCCCGCAACGTCTAAGAGGGGCGCGCCTGCAACTCTACGCTCCGCCACCTCGGGTCCTGATGTATGGTGGTGGGCGGACGTCCCCGAGTCCACCGTCCCTGGAGCCATTTAGGGGGCTGGAAGAGGCCATTGGTGCCGATTCTCTTGTCAAAAACGCCTCTAAACTAGACTAAAAATCACTAAAATTTGGTTTAATTCTGTCAAATGACGATTTTCCATTCTGAAATTGACTATAGTGACACAACTTAACTATATTTTAGTTTGACAGCACTAAGATTGCACTGAGTTATTAGTTTAGTGAAAATGGCTATTTTGCTATTCTGAATTTTACGTTTTTCACCTAAAAATTTGATTGTCTAACTAAATCTGAACATGAATCTGACTATTTTTAATCGCGATTAAAAAGGTGTGGAATAAAATTAGGTGGCGTGAAATAAACTTCACACCAACACCTCGACTTCAGACGTGCAAAAACAGTACTTTAACTTTATTTTTCTTTTTTTGCTCATATCTCGAAAACGGTGTGTCCTATCACAAAAATAATGAAAATTTCGACCCCCTTTGCAACCGTGAAACCACCAAATATCTACATGTAGATATTTTTATTTTTCACACAAAAAGTCAACATTTCCATAGAAAACACGTCGAGGCTGCCCCAGGCTGCCTCCGGCTCTAACAAAGACGTTGCGAAATCAAAAGAAAAAAAAACAAGTGGAGTCGCGATTGTCAAATTCGATTATAGTTGTCAAAATTATTTTTAAATTTAGAGATTTTTTTTCGCAGAATAGCTTCAAGATTATAGGTATAAAAGTAAGGAATTTTTGTGATAGTTTAGTTTGGTGTACAAGAGAATCGGCACCATTATCCGCCATCCCAGGGCGAGTGCAAGCCGCCTCGTAGGAGATCGTGTGGTACCCTCTTATGACTCTAACGACCATTGCTCTCTGCGGCTTTCACAGAACAGAGATGCTACCGGCCGTCAGGTCAGCCGCCCAGATCGGGGTCCCGTAAAGGGCCATCGCACGATCCCCACGTAGATCCGCCTACAAGCGGCACTCGGCCCCCCCAGATTGGGAAGCAGCGTTGACGGCGCCCCAGCCGCCGGAAGTGGGGGCCGAAATCCCACCGGTACGAACTCCCCTGGGTCGTGACCAGCATGTCGGCCGCGTAACACATCAGGTCTTCGCCCGGTGGGAATTCGTCCCTCAGCACCCAGCCTTACCCGATGTTCCACAGGAGCGGCCCTACGACCGAACCCTGAAGAACACCGCACGACATGTGGCGCTGGTTTTCGGCATCACGTCTCATGTAGGTGACACATATCTCCGCCAGATAAGCCCCAACGATGCTGCGGAGTTAGAGAGGCACCCGATGATAATGCAGTGCCTCCCGAAAACAAGTCGGAGGCGTTGGAAATGTCCAAGGACACCGCCACCACCCCCACACCCCGGGACATAGTTACCTCCGCCAGGACTCTCACCAGCGATATAGCGTGGATGGTGGAGGGCCCTGGCTCTCGTCCAGGTCCGGCCCCTCTCTGCACAAGTGGCCGATGAGGCGGGCTGGAATAATCCGCTCGAACGGCTTACCCACCTCGTCTGGCAGCACTATACCGGTACGCAAACCGCGAATCCGCAGGGCGCCTCACCTGCCTGAGCTGTGAAGAGTCCTCTCAGCTGGGGCTCCAGCTCCTTCAGAGCGAGGGCGAACCCGTCTGGTTTCTGTAGACTCTGCGGCTGTGGGCAAAGCCATCGGCGGCGGAGTATGCTCCGCTCTTGCCGGTGAGAGGGCTGCGACTACCTCCTCCAGCTGGGTTGGAGACTCTCCGTAAGTGGCTTGAAACTACAAGGAGCCGACATCGACCGTCGGCTCTCGATGGGGACACATGTCCGCAAGGTCGCCGCACAGGTTAAGGTCGCCAGCAACCTCCTTAAATCAGTGCTCTCGTCCAGCATCCCGGTGCGCGTCAAGTTGGGCGTGTACAAAATATACATTCGCTCAATATTGACGTACGCCGCCCCCGCTTGGTTCGAGCGAGACGAAGCGTAAACTGCTCCGCACGCAACAGAAACAGACGTTGCGGACCATTGTGCACACCTCTCGCTTCGTGCGGATCCATCCATGTAATACAGCGGGACTGATTGAGCGGAGAGCCTGAATGAGTTTGTGCGGCGCCTCGCGAAGGGAATGTCACAGAGTTTTACACTTTTACAGTCTTATTCATAAACGTGTCTTAAATTTTAATCAATTGCTAAGCAAATGTGTAGCCAAATTCTTATTCATAAACGTTGTTTAGCGCTAAGAGTTCGCTAACCAATTGATTAGTATCTGTCAAATTTAAACACCATCGGTAGCTTGATAAGAGGATGCTAAGAGGCAATATGGCGGTTTTTATTTGAGTCAGCTGATCGATTCAATAGGATTATTGTTAGCCTCGAGGTTACTTTGTTCCTAATATCGAGCTGTGCCTTAGTAAATATGGAATTCGACAATCTTTTACGACCTTTCAGCACGACGTCGCAGAAAAAAATTTAATCATTTTTAAACGCCAGCGGGAAGTAGACCAAGGAAGACCTACAAAGCTCGTTAAGTTGAGATAAATCACATATTGGCTAGATTTCTTGACATCTGGAAGGCAGATGTGTTGGATAGGTTAGGTACAAGCAAACAAAACACAAAAATATGATTTAACTAAAAATTTGTTTTCTCAGGGAGTATTATGAAATCAAATTCAATTTCATCTAGATTATTTTTATTGGATTATTTTGATTGCATGACTATTATAATATTAGTTCAATTATGTTTTTGTCTTTGAGCAAGCAGCCTATAAGGAGGGCAATGTTTTGAATAAATAAAATAACATGATGTTATAACAGATCAATCATAAACCTAAAAACCAAAACTACCAGCTCTCCAAAAAAAATTCAAACTGTAAATTGAAGTTTTATCAGAAGACAAGAGAAAATTATTATACATCTAAATACAATATAAGATAAGTCAAAGCCAAAGCATTTATTTCAAATATGCACTAAATGGCACTTTTGAATGTCAACATTTTCATTTAAATAGAATTTATTCTAGGCGCCCCTTCCAAAAGGTAGTTTCGTATGGAGAAGAAGGGGCAAGAAACTCCACCGTTACTCTTTTAAAATGTTTAACAATATACGTACATGTGTACATTCATTATATTTTTATAAGTAAAGACGATGCACCCAGAATAAAAATATTATACCACAAATAGGTAAAAATAATTTAAAATAAGCAAAGACGTAAAAATCAATCACGTGAGGTACATTGTGCTCACATATTTACAAACATTGCGAAAGTATATGATTTTCCTAAAATTATAGAATTAGATAAATGTTAATACTTCTGAAAAGGCATGAAACCACTGCAGTTCTTAGCTTTACACAAACAACTAGTCAAATCAGCTTCAGTTACAGGATTACTGATATCACTAGAACCATAATTAAATGTCACCTCCTCATTTGGTAAAATGTCTTTATAGGCAAATATTGCCAACTTTGGAACAGGACTCCCACACCTGACAGGCAAAATTTGGCAATTAGGCTCACAACTATGATTTACATATCTCCCAATATTACCAAACAAGCTTGGATCAATAATAGTAACTAAAGGATTGCTGCCAGATAGTTCTCTTAGATAAAATATATAATTATTTTTTTCCTGTTTCTTATTAATAAGATGTCTTAAAGAAGCCTGGTTTGGAGTTATTATTTCTCCTGCATATTCACATAAAAATGTCCCAGTAGTCATAAAACGTGATGCAAAAAGACCAAATCCTTTGTCACAATGCCTGATCTCTAGGCCTTCCACAGGTCCTTTCTGCACAACTCTATTACCACACTCAATTGAACAAGGACAACTATCATTGCACTCAAAAATTGGATATGATTTAGATTTAGGTTTAAGTTTGTACTTCAACTGACCATCTTTCTCGTAAGCAAGATAGTTTTCACCACAAGATTTCTGAAGGCACTTACACGTTGCTTGGGAACAAATTTCTTTGCAACTGCAATTGTCATTATAGATAGAATTAAAATCATTCAGCAATTGCTCATATTCAGCACTCTGATCGCAAGGACCCATAATATTTTCAGTAACGTAAAATACATTGCTGTCTACATGTGTGTAATTATCATTCATTTTTAAGGAATGCTTGTAATTTTAACATACTTTACAATAACTGCTAGGTACTACATACGGTACATTTTTTTTGTTACATTATAGTCATATCTATTCAAATTCAAAATACAATTTTTTAAATCAACGTGACAATAAAAATGCAGCCAGCCTTGTACCACAGCCTTTTGCGCACATTTCCTGTTGACAGCGACGTGGACGAACTTTTCGCTGCCTCAAGATTCTTTGCCTTTTTTATATTCATGTTTAGCTGATATACTATGGTAAGTCAGATAAGAATTAATTTTTCTTGGTTGCTTGATTTTATGTAAATAATTCAAATTTAAATTAAATATCGACCACAGACTACATAGGCTGGTTTCCGAATTGGGATGTAACCGATTTGAGCGCGCTAACACCCGTTCCAAGTTGGCGTGAGCGCGATAACGATGTCCCGTGAATCGTCATAGGTGACGTCATGACATGCGCCATCTTGCGATAACGCCGACCATGCCCTGTAGAAATATCACTGTTAGCGCATTGTCAGCTGTCATAATCGTGATATCTACATCGGAACGCTAATTATCGATGTGAGCGCTGTCAGCGATTATTATCTAACTCGGAATGCGGCCATAGAGATTGTACCTGCCTGACTGACACTTGACTTGTCAGATTTGTTCATTGACAGCTTTGACAGCAACACGACGAGAAACACTGACAGCAGGGCTGACATCTTACAATAATTTGCGCATTTTGCAACGAAACTACAACAAAAAAAGTGGCGAGGTCGTGTTTTCCTGAATAAGTGAAAGTAACGAGTAATATTTTCTGAGGTGGGTACTGTGGTAACAGTCTTGACTCGACGTAACAAATTCTTTAATTCATAGAATCATCATCGTAAATCTAAAGACGTATTCACGACAACAAAAAATGCGCGTGTTATCTCGTTTATCTGTTAATAATGTCTGACACATAAAATTATCCTGTAAAGTGTGGCAAAAAAAAAACTACATGTGGTATCACTGATTTCAGTAGGCATTTACCATTTTGATAGTTGACATTTAATAATCAATAATATTATGTTATGGGCATAAAATAATAACGCGTGGTAAGTCTATTAAGCTTGTATTAGACTTACCATGCGTTATTATTTTATGCCCGTATCATAATAACTATTCTGAAAAAAACATCTCTAAATTTAAAAATAATTTTGGCACAAATAAAATCGAATTTGACATTCGCGAGTCCACGTATTTTTTATTCTTTTGGTTTCGCAACGTCTTTGTTAGAGAGCCGGAGGCAGCCTGGGGCAGCCTCTACGTGTTTTATAAGGAAGTTTTTACTTTTTGTATGTAAAATATAAAATAAAAGTATCTACATGTAGAGTTTTGTATGTTTCGGGGCCTCAAAGGGGGTCGAAGTTTTCATTATTTTTGTGATAGGACACCGTTTTCGAGATATAAGCAAAAAAAGGAAAAAAACATCGTCTGAAGTCGAGGTGTTGGTGTGAATTTTAGTTCACGCCAACAAATTTTATTCCACACCTTTTAAATCGCGATTAAAAACAGTCAGATTCATGTTCAGATTTAGTTAGACAATCAAAGAATCATGTTCAGTCTTGACCTGAAAATTTTCGAATGCGTCTAGTGATGTAAAATATCTAAAAAAATTGCTTTTTTTTTGCTTATTGCGTATCACTTATTTGAATTTTCAAATAAAGCCAAGAAAAAAAGCAATGTTACTATGTATATCATTCAAAATAGACTTTCGGAAACGGAGCGTGTTTTACACACGTTCCGTTTCACATAATACGAAAAACTTGTTCGTACGTCATGTGGTTATTGAATTTTTCTAATAACCAATTGATATTTATTTTTTAATTTACGTATTATTTTATGAACAGCTATGATTTTTTTATGTTTTATATGTCCCACACAAAGTGTGGAAAGAAAAATAAGTGTACAGCTGACAGGTTACGCATAAAACCATAGACTACAATTTATACTACGAACTCTATCACAGGCTGTCATTTGTTTGACACTTCGCCTTTTATGCACGAGGCTGTGAGTTCAAATCCGGGCACGTACCAATCTCAATAAAAGTCAGACATCGCCACCCCGACTTGACCAAGCCTGGTGATTAATGCTCGTGCCTTCTCTGTATGAGTTGTATCCTTTGCCCAGCAGTGGGATAGTAATAGGCTGGTATCATAGATTGCTCTAACTTGCACAAAATGTAGTGTAGAAAACAAGGATGGCCTATCATCACATGTGAAGTCTCAGTATCGGCGGGATATTACGAGAATATAACTGCTGTTTGCGGCCTCATGCCGATTTGTTATTGATATTAATTACATTGAAGACGGATTTATTTCAGAGTAATCGAAACTATCTCAGCGACTAACTATGAAACAATTTGATGTTAAACATCATAATTTTAAGTTTAGCCTCAAAAATTATAGTTTTTGAGGCTAAACAGCTGTCAAACCTTATCTGACAGCTGTATAACCTCAAAAACCTCTTTACTTAATAGTATTTTTCCCTGGCCTCTAAATGAAAAGATGATATGATATTGTGTTAATATAAATAATAATTGTTAATAGACAACACTAGTTGTAGGTAGACGCGACCTGTAAAACGAATCATGATTATGACATGAATATTTACTTTGTATAATATTATTATTATTTTAATTTCGTGTGAGGACTTAGTGGGTATTATTTCTATATATTTTGTCTATCTCAGTTATTTCATATTTTTTTTATATCTGGCAGTTTGAGTACTTAAAGCGGCCTACCCAAATGTCCTTTCTTTGGTATTGTTCGTCGAATCGTTGAGCTCCTTACGTTTTGAGTTGAGCTGCACGATTAATGACAAATGCGTGCACTGACTGGACAGGCCCACTCAAATCTGTATGGTTCTTTCCTCAAAAGACCATTTCAGGCACCTACCTACATGGTCCTCATATGATCTGTAAAATAAAAAATGACATGAATACTTACCTAGGTATTATTTTATTGTTATTATTGTGAATGTTAAGACTATGTGGGTCATTTTTATTTTTTACTTTTGTTTTTTTTATATTTTATTATCTCAGTTAATTTTAATCGTAACTTGGTCTGGCGGTTTGAGTAATTATGCGGCCTATCCAATGTCCTTTCTTTGGTATTGTTCGTCGAATCGTTGAGCTCCTTATGTTTTGAGTTGAGCTGTACGATTACTGACAAATGCGTGCACTGACTGGACAGGTCCACTCAATCTGTGTGGTTCTTTCCTCAAAAGACCATTTCAGACATCAATCCACATGGTCTTAACATGATCTGACCAAGATTATGTCTGGACTTTAAAAGAGACTGTGACCTCTGAGTTTGTTTCGGCTTTTCTTCTCAGAGTAGTCAGATAGGAAACGCCGACCTCTAGTTTAAAAAAAAAATGTTTGACGTGTAAAAGTGTTTGTACAAACCCACTTACAGAAATAAAAATCATTTATCATCATTTATCATTTATGTGACAGATCAATGAATGTATGGAAAGTGGGCATTATTCTTTTTAGGTGAAGAACGTAAAATTCAGAATAGCAAAATTGCCATTTTCACTAAACTAATAACTAATTGCCATCTTAGTGCTGTCAAACTAAAATATAGTTAAGTTGTGTCACTTTAGTCAATTTCCGAATGGAAAATCGTCAATTGACAGGATTAAACCAAATTTTAGTGATTTTTAGTTTAGTGGCATTTGTGACAAGAGAATCGGCACCATTGTGTACTTAGCTAGGTTACAAACTAAAACTACTTGAATTTAACAGCTAGCTGTCACCATCCATAATTTTTTTGTAACAAGCCACTTCATAAACGCATAATTCATAAGTATGCCCCTTTGCACATCTGTCGACTAAACAAATACGAGAACCCTGTATTTGGCAAAAATGTTAAAAATTGAAAACGGTGAAAGAAAGCTCTCCGATAAGAAATGGAAACCCGATATGTCGTCGACACTATGCTATCCTTTTTAAGCCTGAAGACGGCTTGAGTCTAGTATCGTTTGGCAGGAGTTTTGGGGTAAAAAAGGTTGAAGATGGTAGGGGTGGGTTCCCTGATTATAACGCTACCACTCTTATTACAAGGTAATATGTATTTTTCGAGAAATTAATAAATGTTTCTAACCTCAAATTAGATTACAGTTAACGACACGTTAAAATCGGCTATTGACAACCAAATCTGTACTAGTGTTTTGTCTGTGGTATAAATGTCGTGCAAAATCGGTGAAACGGAACGTAAAAAAGAAAAAAAACGCTATTTACGTCATGTGTCAGTGTCATTTGTTTACGTTCATTCCGTTTCTCCCAGAGTTGTGAGAAGTTAGTGTACGTCCACTTCATGGTTAAAATAGGTCGACATTGTTCCAAAACCGAATCGGGGCACCCCGACTCCACGTAGGCTTTTGGCTCCTACCCCTAGAGTGTCCACGGTCGATATAGTACTGGTTTCTAGAATAGTAGTATACTTTTTTTATTTATCTATACAGATTTTGTATATAAAAATGGATGACGACTGCTATCGAAATCGAATCGAAAAAAACTGTAAAATCGATTGAAATATGGAGAAGCTGCACGCTTTAAAAGTTTTTGGAGTTGATTATTTCCGACTTTGTTGCGAGGACAATTTATGTCACTACCAATTTGCTGTCAACAAGACGATTTCAGAATCGCCAGCAAAGTCGCTGCATGTGTATGTAGCTTAGGATTGTGTACGCCAATTTTTGTATCAATCTGTAAGGTTGCCATTTAAAAAATTACACAGATTTTTTATAATCTATGCATCCCGCACAGATGAGCGAGCTAGATACATATTTCTATCTCTCTTGAAATTAGGGACGAGAGCAGCGAACGAGGAGTTGGAACGAATTCACCCGTGGCCGCGCAGGCGCAACGTTGAACGTCTTGACGTGACGTAATTGCCCATTCATAGTTTTTATTCATTGAGAAATTAAGTTTTCAAAACATTTTCATGATCATGTTGTGTTGTTTATAATCAATTATTCGAAATGTGAGATCAGTGTTTAGTAACAAAGTTACATTGAAAACAAGAAAGGGACTATGAAGTTGGACTAAGTGCGTTCATTCATTGATAGAAGAGTGCTCAGTGCATGTATGTATTGAGCACATGCGCAATGCAAGCGAAGTGAATTCATTCGGTTTACTGTGTGTAATAAATGTATATTCAAAACATCGTCGAAAATGTGGATTCTTAGAGTGAACTTTGTGTATGGATTTCAATTACCCAGCTAATTCGAAAACAGGCTCAAGTAGACCATTACGACACTCCGGAAGTGGCGGGACAAGCCGGCCGAACGGGCTCGTTCCGAAAGAGATAACAGCGGATGAAAGAGATAAACAGTTATGGATTTAACATGGCGGACGATATGCGTAAAGTGCGAGTTGAAGAAAGATTGAAAATAAAGATCGGTACGTATTGTTTTACCAGCTTTCTTTACTGTTTACGTCTAGTAAGTGTTCTAAAATCATTTTATAGTTAAATATTCTTTATAATAACCTGTCGTGTTGTAAGAAAAATATTGTTGTCATTGTGGTGAACAGGTGGTACCAAAGAACTCTTTAATTTTCTAAGCCAGATATGAATGAATACCACCACAGGAGTAAATTTGGTGATAGTTTCAACTGCACATCATGCGATGGATGTGATCTCTTTCTCATTAATCAGGAGTCTAGTTCTTTGTTATCGTCCTGTACTGTTTTGACAGTTCACGCAAACTTTATGAATGAATTTGATGAATTGCCGTGAATACAATGAATATAGTGCCTAGCTAGATCATAAGATAAGATATTGCTGTGTACTCTCATCATTTTAAAAGTTATGAGATGAACTTGATACTGGAACTCCCCACCTGTTTGCTTTCTTTGGCGAAAGATACTTGCACTTTTCAATAATGATTGTGTTGTAGTCAAGATTTTAGTATTAATATTGTTTTACTACTTTATACAATAAGAGTGTTTCTACAACACACATACTCATTCACATTATGTACTCATCCATTATTTAAATTATGTTTTTGTTTTGCTTCTGTATTTATTTTTCATCAGTTAATTTAGAAAACAGATTAGGTTATATCAGATTTAAGTAATATGTCCCCTTCTTCACTCACTGTAATCATAGATGTGTTTGTAATTCTATCTCACACTAAGTTCTAAAATGGAAGGGTTTTTCTTTTAATAAATAATACTGTATCTACTTAGAATTGGGGCATTCATCTGGTTAAATAATATGTATTTTACTTTAAAAACTAAGAAAAACAAACCATCCAATTTTTATCTTCAATAATTTTGCTATAGTTCATTACACAGTACACTGCTTCAAATAATATACTGATTTAATAATATACAGGTTTCTTAATGGAGAGGTTGGTCTGTTGGTTGAAGTGGAAATGTGGGTCTGCAAACCCTACAAAACTGAACTGTCCTGTATCAATTATATAATTAGTAGTAACACCTTCAATCATACATGTTATTTGTTAAAACGAGGCAACCAAGCCTATTTAACATTACTTGGATTATGCTAGTTTACATTTAGAATAAGATCTTTCTGTTTACTTGTGTTTACCTTTCTGTAAATAAAGACCTTAAAAAATCAAATCAATCAATGTAGAAGTTGCTGTGCTAACCCCGCTCATGTAGACTAATATTTGTATGCAGTAGCCAGTGACAATACATGAATGAAGAAAATTGGATAAGGTGTTCTTGAGCACTAAAGCAGTAAAGTCTCCCAACAGACCAAAAGACATTTCAATTACTTTCTGAAAGGAAAAGACAAAGGGTCCCATAAAAACACTTGCAATTTTTTTTAAAGTAAATGACTATGAGCATAACAATTGTGATTTCGACACAGTGTATGTGTATAGGTGCATAAGTACACTGCACAATCGGATGACGTGAGCTGAGTTGAATGTATTTTTATATGTAGGTACAGAAATGTATGATTGATTTGTGCCGGCGCGCGGTGCCAGCGCGGGCGCATAAATCTATGATAACACGAAGTGTGTCTGCCACGATAAGGGTGCATATGTATGCCTTCCGGGGCGCGACCCGCCGATGCTTTCGCCTCTATGTTGCTTTGTTATATTAATATTCTCATATGTCTTGGTTTACTTATTTAACTTTCAGAATTTATTTGTTGGGTCTTGTAGACATAGTAGTTACTATTTAAAACTTTTCTTTATTTTATTTGTATGTATTTGTCAAACACATTTTAACACAACGGTGCCTAATCGTACATTCTCAGTGCTTGGAACCACATATTATTGTACCCCGTAATGCCAAAATGAAAATACCCTGAAACATTAACATAATAAAAGTTCTTTTGTTTTAGTTATACCCACTGATCTAATATTCCATCTCTAATAAGCATCAAAAATCGAAATACACTTGAAACTTATTTTTAGGATAGATTATGAACTAAACTACTAAAACCACCTTTAACTATCGAAAATAATTCGAACTTGCTTGTACCCCCGGCTTCTCCCGCGCGGTTTTCGGATAATACCCCACGGGAATGTACCGGTATTAAAAGTACCCTATGTACCCCATCCAGTTTATGAACTATTTGTATATTCAAATATATTCAATGTACAATTCTGATGTTACTATTTTCTCATCGAAAATTAATTATATTACAATTTATGTTATTCACGCTAAAACGACTGAACGGATTTTAATTAAATTTGCCATATGGATAGACATGACCAGCACCCTAATTGCGTAACACATTTTCGTAAACGATTACGACTAATCTGTTTGATTTTGACGGTTCAAGAACATTCATTGCGTTCTATATATTGTTGAGCAGATTTTTTATCGAACTCAAGAAGCAATGGATTAGCAATCTGTTTCAAAACGATTCAGATTCCGATTGATTGTGTATTACGCAATTAGGGTGCTGGAGAAGGACACAGGCATACTTTTCATCCAGGATCGCAGACGAAGACGCGGGCAACAGCTAGTTTTTCTATAAATTGTTAAAATATCGCCTTTATGGAATGTTTTAATTAGTTATGAACTAAGTAGATTGCCTTGTTTATGGCCGTGGGCGACGGCGTCTCATTTCGGTCCTCACAGGCGCTCTCGTCTCTGTAGTCCAGAACAAGCGATAATGTGACCACCACGAATACCTACCTTACTTATGGCAACTTCCGTTGCGCCTGTGCCTTATCTGCTTGTACGCCCATCGAACACCTTTGTTCATACCAACACTTAAGCGAACCCGAAAGGACAACTGCTAATTGAATCCTATTATTTATTTTATGCGTGGTATGACTCAGGAATCGGTTACCTGCGCCTTTTGAGGCTTGTCGACATAAAGCATCGTTTTCACTCTCTAGAAGTTCGTCTCAAGTATTAGCGCGGGCGTCTCGGCTGTGTGTATTATAAACGTTGTTTTTGTACAACACTACATTAACATGTGAATGTGAGTCACGCACATACCCTAAGTACATACGTATCGTGTCTTATTTCTTGAGTAAACAGAGGTTTCTGATTAGCAGTGTGTATTTCACTGTGCTGCCTATCGCCTGCCTGTACCTGACGGACGGACGAGTAGCAATTCTTCGGAGTTATGTTTATTTACAAGTGGCGATATCGTGTTGAAACCTACTTGTGTAATAGAAGGCGTTAAATAATACAATTTGTTTGTAACAAACATGATAAGCACTAGCTGGCTGGTTGATGATGATACATACACTTAAATATATTTGACTGATAATGACAAGATGCTATTATTAGCTGCCCTTTTGCAGCTAGCTCATAAATAGGTGTGATGAAGAATGACACTACCCCTTTTCATTAATAAAAAACTGCCTCTTTATAAATGACCTATTGTCGATTTGACTTACAACGAGGAATTACGTCAATTATTTTTAAACAAATTTTAAGTTTTTTTTTTTCTTTTGTTAATTGCCGCGTTCACAAATCATGATTGCATTGTTGATAATTTAATTGTTAGGAATCTTTAGATACGTACCTACTTAATTTTTTAATCACTGTTATGATCATAAATGCAAATCTAGGTTGAATCGTATCTCCAAACATACTGTTAGTGTAAACTTTAACACAATTCAGCTTTCATTTACAGGAACCTATTAAATTTTTATGCTAGTCAGCAATGGTTCAAGCTATAGTATGTGTGGAACGAATGGAGATCTCAGCGTCGTTTAAAAGTCGTATTTGTAACCTAGCTAAAGTTGTTTAGGCGAATAATGATTAGCAGGATTCTTAATAGAAACAAATGAGAGCGGCGCGACGCGATGGCGGCAGAGGGCGTCGAGCGTCGCGCCTTGTACATCGTACATAGTTATCTCGGATTCAACAACGCTCGTGAGGGGCGGGCGGGCGGCGGCGGCGCGCTGTGAATGGGGCAATCAAAGCGTTTTCCATTCAACGCACCCATTCATGGAAACTCGTCGATCCGTTAATGAAAAACGCGCTCGTTTATCGCCACCGATATCGCCGTCTCTGCGGAGTACTTACCACATGTGAGCCGCGCCACTTGCCAATATCATATTTTCATTCAATCAAACACTTCCGTGCATCATAAATACGAATTACCTTTGATAAGATTGCTTATTTAATACGATAGTGAATGGTAATCGCTATATTGCGTTGCAGATACCTGTAATTTTAGCATGATTATTTAGTGTGTTATCCATTCATAAATCAAGTAGAGAGTTTTAATTGAGATGGCCTCTATTTGAGATTGGTGATTTAACTGTGTTTTTTTTTAGGACTAGTTTTAATGCCAAACTAATGTCCTAAAAAAGTTTCTAATTTCCAAAATGTAGGTAGGTAATTGCAGGTATTCCATATTCGAAAAAATACTGGAAACAAACTTAAAAAAAACTTTGCCCTATTAAAGTAGGCATATCTAAGTTCAATAAAAATATCTGAGTGTATCTTGGACGGTGGACTATGGAATGGAGTAAAGGCTCCCCAAGAAGTTTTCATAGAAATTGTTCTAGTAGAGTCGCATCGCGCCTGTTTGTGGGAGACTATCCGAGTAATCACTGCTGGCGCTAATGCAAGGGTGATTATTTTTATTAGTATGCACAGGCTGATTCTGACAGGCTAGATATTAAACTTGTGACATGTGCACAGTATTAAGATCTACAACAATGATGGGAGATTTGTTAAGAGCATCAGGACAGGAGGTCGTACCACCACGCTGGTTTAGTTGACGGTCATGCTGTTATTTTTAAGTCCCATGTAATAGGGGGCTAGCCTTTTGCCATCAATCAGGCACAAATCCAGACTCATGCTACTGAGAAATTCCACCTGGGTATCGAACTCAGGCTCAGCAGTAGCGCGACCTCTAGATCAACGAAGTATCATGAATTATAATAGGAAAACCAGTTTAAAGGCTCCAAAAGACAGGCGCGACGCGAATCTTGTAGAACAATTTCCATGAAATTTTCATACAAAATTGTTCTACTAGAGTCGCGTCGCGTCTGTTTCTAAGAGCCTTAAACAACCTGGCACGCACCATCAAAGGTTGTGTGCGATATCACACACGGAGATGAGAACGACTAGCTACCTACCGTTGTAATTACTGTACCTACACATGCACACACTCTGCGGTCGACTACAATGTAGATATCGTCTTTCACTTTTAACTTTCAAGATAAAAGAAAAGCGTATTTTCTCAAAGCCTAATTACTTACTGTTATGTTCAATAGGTGAAGTGAATTCACCGTTGCGTAATTGAGTGGCTTGACTCAGATTACGTTTTTGCGAAAAAGTGCGTTCCACTTCGCAACCCACCTGCACAGCGATTGTTTCCTATGTGGCGTGGGTGAACGTCTTGGGCCGCTGGATATAATACTACGAATCTTACGAACGTAGGTTTCCTCCCACGTCCTTAGGTAGGTATTCGAGTTGATAAAAAATGATCCTACGAATCAACATAGTATGCATTCAAGTAGATCTTGGCCTGGAGCTTAACCTACTACTGCTGCTATGAAAAATAAGTTAAACAATCATCAAACAACATTAATCTTCTGAGAAAACACATCATCTCTTAAAAACTCATACATTAAGAACAACGGGGCTGTCGACCTGTGAGCGTATACGCAGAATTAAATAATTGTACATGAGCTGTTTGTTCCCGGGAAACATGAAAAAATTGTGTGAACTGAGACTTCGTCTCTTCCTCTACTAGAAATGTAACTAGAATAATTCATCTCCTTTTTTTTAATATCTAAAGCCGTCATTTGATCCATGATAATAATACCCTCTTCAATGGTGGCCAAAAATCTAGTCTAGATAGCTTCGTAAAAGACCATTTCATTCATCCATCGTCTTCTTTTTATTGTAAATTTAAGATTAGGGGACAAGAGAATGTTGACATGCTTAGTTTGAACCAGACATTTTGAAGCCAAGGCATTATATCCGTAGAAAACCAAGGGATAACTACAATGTGACCTTGTTATTTTCCTGTAATGCTTTTAACGCTATCGAAATCGATCACTTTGTTACTCAAACGGTTCCCAAGCGCTCTGACAACAAGCTGAGGTAAAATACTCTCAATTTCGAAACAATTGCACTACGCATATATGAGCGTGTGGAAACATCTTAATGATCGCCATTGTGGCTGTGGCTAAATAGCTGGTGCGTATTCGTTTCCTCAGCCGCTGATGGCGCTATTCAGAGGATCCCGTTTCTCTCCCACGATCCAGTTTAGTGGCGTGTGTTACTGTCATGTTGATGATGATGACGGTTGTTTTTGCATCAGCAATTATGTACAGTTTGTTGTGAGTTTCTCTAGCACTACAATTACGAATTTGTGAGAGTCGCAGGAAGGTCTTTCCTTTGTTCAACGGTCCTAACTATTGCAGCGTGCCTCAATTTACAGCAATTACGTGCAACATTTTAATTGACCAATTTGTTTAAGAAAAAATACAAGAAAGTACTATTAAACTTGAGTGACTTATCTATGTATAACTAAAAACAATGATTATCAGTATTCTTATCGTTCTATCGAGTGTTAAATAATAAGTGCAGTGCCTATCACTGCTATAATATCTGTATCGGTCACGGCCATTACACACCTATTGGTTGTAGCCTCAAACCAGGAAATTGTTTTGAAAACACAATTCCCTATTATTATCATTGGCAAGCATTGCGTCATCTTTGTAAGAAGAACCACAATAGGTTAGTGACACGTCACATGGGCATGGTTTACGTAGAGTGTATTTATTAGTAAATTAAACTAGAACAATAAATACAATTAAAATAGGCTTAGATGAGTAGGTGCGCCAAATGATAAGTTCCATTTAATTTGTCACGACCATTACGCTACTTGATCATTAATCATCTCAATCCCTTTAACCGTGTGAGCTCCGTGGAAATCGCTTCAATTTCGACGTAATGTTTTGCTTAACATAGGAAAAATAACAACAGTTGTGGGTCCACAGGGAAGGTTAATGGACTTAGTGATAAATTGAGCATTAGCTTTGAAGTCAATCGTCTGTCCTTTTTGGTCATTGCGCCGGTCCATAGTCGGTTAAATTGTTTTATCTACCAACACTGGATTCGTTCCTGATTAGAAGACTATACACCGCCTTAACTGTAACTGAGAGGACCTCCCCTTTATTTCAGGGTCCACAATAAGACAAAGATACACAATGTCTTATGTGACATGTCTGTGCCTTATCTCGTATTACACAGAAGTCAGAACTGCAATTCAAAAGGACTATTGGTATAACTTAGTCCAGTTTAGAACATAACTTTGAAATTGCGGGCTGTGATACATGAAATACAATTTAGTTGAAGAAATATTTACAAGAAAGGACTGCAAAATGATTAGCGTCATCCTCCTAAGCACAGATATTATAATAAATACTAAGTACAGATACCCAATCCCATACAAAGAAATGAAACCTCCTGTCTGGCTATTGAGCTGGCAATTATTCTTCGTCCAATTTTTCAACAGATGACAGCATCAGCGACTCACTAATTGCCAGAGACTAGTTTTACAACGCCATCTAGGAGTCGACCCACTTTTAAAACGTTTCGTGCAATCCTTTTATATAAAGTTTTATAGCTTTGGGTTCAGAAAAACATGTTATCAGATTTCTTTTATATTTTTAAATTAAAAAAAAATAAAGTTGTTTGATTTACATAAGTAACAATTTTAGAAATTGTGATGACAGGACCAATTGAGTAAAACGCCATCTATCGCAAAAAGCTCTGAACAAAATGATTAACAGATGTCCACTTTTATCATTAAAAGGGTTCGAATTGAAGTTAAAGACTTAATTTTTTTTCAAGGTACAAGTATTATGAGTGGAAATAGATAAATCAGCACTAAACAAGGAAGTTTTGACTTTCACCAATTATAATTCCGCCAAAATTCTGCCGTACATCGCTTTTTAATTATGGTTAATTTTATAATGGTTACCTATGCTGCCATCTAGGTTTTTTTTTCAAAACAAATTATAATTTGTTCGAGTTGAGACCCCATGGCCTAAGTATCGCTACTTTCCACTTGGTAATTTCGCTAATCGACATACTTAATGGGCCTTGATGTTTTGGCCAAATAGTATCTTGACATTATAATTGTAACACAGTTTCTAGTCTATCTATTACATTTGTTTATAAACCAGTAGCTACTTAGACATACATTTCGTCATGTTCCTCTTACAAACGGGCCATTCATGGCACTCTAATTGCATTGTCTACGCAGCTAAAGAAAACAGTGAGAATATATTTCTTGTCATGTAGTATCGCGCACGGAATTTTATAAAGTACAGGCATAAATGTGTGTATTTACTAGACATCAGTCATTGATGTTGTAAAGGTCTATACTGTCTTAACAATAGAAAATTACCAATCAATCAATATAAAGTCATAAATTAGGACATAAGGTTGTTAAGATATCATAAAAAGCAGAACATAAAAATGTCAAACAGGTTTTGTTTGCAGGTAAGCGTCAGGGCAGTAGTAACTTATGGGCCGATGGTCGCCTCACCTTGTGTCTCCGTATTTAGCGATAACTGACGAGGTCGCAACACGTTGCGCAACCAATGGGCTCGCCATCTTTAGTGTATCATTATTTCAGGCTTTAATCCAAAAAGAGTTATGACTTACGAGTGCTTTACCTTTATGCTCAAGCACAAATGAAATATCTTTGACGAGTTCAGCAAATTGCCTGAACAAGAAAAATACGCTTAACTTTTTACAAGTCTCCCTTTCCATAACTCTATGCATATATCAGCCTATAATGTTTTCACTGCTGAGACTCAAGCCACCTCTCTTCGAGAGGAAGTGGGCTGTAATCTATCGCGCGGGCCCAGTGCGGGTTGGATGATGTCACATGTCTTCGAATTATTGGTTCTATGACATGCTCGTTTCCTCACGACGTTTTTGTTCACCGTTTTGAGAGCAGTGGTGATGAAATTATTTACACAAAAGTAAAGCGCCTACCTGGGTTCGAAACCAAGACTTAACTTTTAAGTCGGCCCCGTTACTTGCCCCGTTACACTGCTCTCACCAGGCCCACCACTGCTCTCACCAGGCCCACCACTGCTCTCAACTGTTTAAGATTCTCCCTTTTAAGATAAGATATATTCATTAGTTTTTATTTTAATTAACTTCGAGTCTCCCTTTCCATTACATTTATGACTCTCCCTACATTAACGTGTGATCGATATTTCCGTTATTCGTAAATTGTATTAGGTAATTTGGAGAATGTGAAGCAGACTCTAAGAAAACCTCGTCGGTGTCGTTTACTTTATGTCGGCTACCAGTTATACGGAATATTAAATAAATAAAATAAACAAATTGTTCATTTTGTTCACTTAGAAAAAAGTACATAATTATGTACACAAGGATTAAATAACTATTGTACAATAGAGTCACATTAAATGGCGAACTGCTGCCTCCTTAGCTATCCCAAAAGCCTGTGTTTTAGGAGCCAAAGTTCCTCCAGGTATAATGGCATACAAATGGTATTGTCATGCAAGTACATAAAGAAACAAAAACTTAATTTTAAACAAACAATGGTGCCGATTCTCTTCTTGCCTCTAAACTAGACCAAAAATCACCAACATTTTGTTTATTCCTGTCAAACGGCGTTTTCCCATTTTGAAATTGATAAAAGTGACACAACTTAACTATATTTTAGTCTGACAGCACTAAGATGGCGCTGGGGTATTAATGAACGAAAATGGCAATTTTGCTGTTCTGAATTTGACGTTTTTCACCAAAACGTTTCATTGTCTAACTAAATCTGAACATGAATCTAACTATTTTCAATCACGAATAGTTCGGTGTACAAGAAAATCCACTGCCTTATTTTAAATATATTTTAAGTACCTAGTAGTTTTATTAAACTATTGGAGACAATAGATAATAGATTCTCGGTTTCATCATACGTTACCCTCTGCAACCAATTTGTAAGTTTATTATGTACATTTCAAATCAATACAAAAATCTTATGAACGTTTTGCAATCGACAGCACTAACTAATGAAATGGACTCTGGAAAACGGGATACGTAGGAAATAAAAAGGTTCAGAATTCGACGTCTTTGTTGGTTGGGAAAAATGCTTGGTTCGGGCACGTTATGCAATTCGCCATCTCATTGCAGAACATCAAAAAAAACTAGAAAGCCGCATTAAACGTCCATTGAAATTACGACCACTCAAGGTCTTACTTCGTAAGCTCTATAATAAGCAATAAGATTCAAACTATGGGAAACTCACAGTAATTAGTAAACTTTAATGTCAACGTTGAACATATTTAACAAAGCAAGATAAGAATGTTTGCACGAAGATGACAATGGTTATTTGTAGATAGTTAGTCCAAGTAATAGTGTGAAGATTTAATAGCCGAAAATGTTAAAATTTAAAGAAGCTAGACATGGTGCAAACTTGCTTAATTTGAATCTTTATACATACTACTTTTTGGCAGTAAAACTGGTATTTGTTTCTTCAATGTAATTCTCATTATTAATTTCATGACATATTCTAATTCTTCTTCCAGCTAAAGCACTCCTAGTGCTTTGTGGTAAAGTCGAGCGTTTAAGGGGGGTTAAAAAGGTGCTTTAGTGTGACTTTGTTTTTTTGTTGTTTCAGGTGAAGCAAAAAACTTGCCAGGTCGTAGCCATGGGGCGGCGTGCCACCGCGACATATACTGCGTGCTGTCGCTCGACCAAGAGGAGATATTTCGCACATCCACCATGGAGAGAACTCTCAAGTGAGTAAAACGTTCCTCCAAGACGTTTAAACATTTCTCTGGGAGTCGCTAGTCGTCGAGCTTTTTTTTTGTCGCTTTTCTGGTGGTTGCGACCACGGAATAGAAAAAAAAACAAGTGGAAGTGTCTGTGCAGCTATCACGCGAATGTCACAATTATGAGAAAAATATGTAACAACCTTCGTCCGTTGTTATAAGACTTAATTTAATATGAACAACAAATTAAACTTTGACGAAACGCTTATTTGTTGTTCATACAAAATTAAGACTTATTACAACTGACAAAAGATGTTATTTATTTATACATATTTCCGCACAACTGTGACACACGCGGGTTAACTGACGGGCACTTCCACTTGTTTTTTCTATTTCGTGGTTGCGACTGCAGAAAATGAGTTAGAGGAGTTCTAATGGAATTTAAACTCTCACGTGAGTTAAGCTTCTACCACAACAGAACGCGTAGCATGGCCGGGTTTTGTCAACGGAATAATATTCATCTGTCATTTTGTCTATTCTTTCGTCGACATAACTCGTTTCATGTCATGCTACGCTTGCAGTTGAACCATTTCTCCGGGAGTTTTGGTGCTTTTCTGATGGTCGCCACTGTGAATTACATAAGAGTTAGAATATTTGTAATGGAATAGAGATATCAAAAGCATTTCTGATTGGTTGTACGATGTTAGCGGTTAGCTCGCTTAGCTCGCGTGCAGGTTTCTGCATGCTAGCTCACCTCATTTAACCGATTGAGGTTCTTTATCGAGTAATAAAAACCAATTCTGGTACTGTTTGCAATTCTAATATAATTATAATGCATCTGTTGATACCAAAAGGGCTATTCTCGGGTACGAGGCACTATAAATTTAACAGCGATTGACTGTTGATAGAGGCAGATACTTTATACCATAGTATCTATCAGCTAGAGCAGATTGTTATACGCCGTAATAACTTTATTCGTATAATTTATCTAGTTTTCACATATTTGTGCCGCATGTCCTTGATTCAGCCGTTACTATTTCAAAGTTTCCTGTAGGGCCCTTCCCGAAATCTACAAAACGGGAACGTTATATTCGCTCCAGAATTGACATAATAATAACGGATCCATTGTCCGGTGTCCGGTGTCGCTTCCGCCCGTTATCGTGTGGGAAACGCTTACCAACATTTAAGGAGAGCAAACAATTTAATAGGTCAAGGTTTCTCTACTTCATGAATGAAGCATTTTAAGCGGTAGACACGTTTAATTGAAGTAATTAATGAATGTTGTACGTTGTACTACAGGCGTACAAATGATTATTTCCACATAAGTACCTGGAATGCAAGGCTTGTCGTGAAATATTGTTTCTACAGAATGTTTAGTTTTTTGTGTCTGTCTTTACAAAATGTTCTGTGTTACAACAATTTTGGTACAAATTTTATATTTGATCATAGAAATAATAACGAACAAAATGTCGTAAAAGTTCCGGTCATCACACGCTAATATAAAATAGCTTAGATACGCTGTAGATTGTAGTCTAATGCACTACGTATAAATATACGATGTGTAACTTTCTTCGAAACATTCATGTGTCGTCACGAAAGTGTGCAGGCGCACACTCCTAAACTCTTGCATATGATATGTATTACTTCCGGCGCTTTCACGAGCATGTGTCATTCACGAATAAAATAATCCAAGTTTTGGTCTAAAATGTCCCCGTTTAATGTAGGTACTTACTAGGAAAGGAGTACCTTGCCTATTTCTGTTTTATTAAAGTAGAAAGAACAATAAATATACCGAGATAGTACAACATATATTATGTTCTATTCTATCATAATCATGATTTCTTTGAAAATATAAAATACTATTCATCACGTTACAATATGTTCAACTTTAAAATATAAACAAAGGCGGTTGTATGCAACTTCATATATCATAGATCATTCTATAACCAGTATAAAAACATTCTATTGAAAGCCACCTGCTCTGCCTCGCGTGTTGAATGATTTGTCATCAATTAAACATTAGTCACAATTAATTCATGGTTGCGGTGTCTTGATAGCGCGTACAATTCGGGGGAGGCGCTATTGTGCTGTAAGGGAGGGCGGCTCTGTGGCGCGCCACGTCCCGGACGTGCTTCCGGTGCGCGTGCGTCGACGCGGAACGTCCCTTCCGCTTCACCCCCTTTGCCATTCAGTTTTTAGAATGAATAAAGGACAGCCGCACCGCAGCAATGATTTTATTAATTACCGCCGCCGCCGCCGGTTACGCTTACCCTGATTGGTTGTGGGAACGGCCCACGCCTCCACCACCTCATTCTTTTCATAACTGGTAAATATACCAAATGATGAATGATATTTCCAAATGATTGTAAGGTTACGCATCTGTAAAGCGGGCGCGTGCTATGAATTTATTAATCCTGTTGATAATTTTTTACGTTCCTCTTTGTTAACAAATACCACTTCATATTTCGTTTTAAATTTAATTGGGTAGGTATTCCTAAAAGTAATAAAGCAGTTAAAACCTGCAGTTTTCGTTATGATTACACCTCCGATGAAGTAGAGAACGTCGATACGTTTCATTGTTTATCTGTAGTGATAGTCTGTTTTGCTTGTTAATGAACGGAAGCGATAATGATTTTGTGACCCAAGAGGTGAGGCCACAGTGGACTGGCGGATATCGAAGGAAATGTCACGTCACTCGTCGAGTTCATTTTAATGGGTTCTTTGTCTCGCGATACCTTATCACTGCACTTACTATGTGTCTCTGTCCAAACTATCTGTGTCTCGCTAACTGTGTACTGATAATGTTAAACCTACATATTAGTTGCTTGTGTATGCTTTGTGACTGTTTTCCTTGGAATAACGATCTGTGCTGTTGACAAAATGTGTTAAAGAAAAAATCCTGTAGGTGTGGCTAATTATTTAAATTTCACTGGTGACTAATTTGATCTTAACGATATTTAGCTCATCAAACAAGGAATCTCCTTTTTTCAACAGACCATGTAAAAACCGACATGATTTTTCAAATTAATTTAGCTATAGCTAAGTCAACAAAAGAAGCAATTATGATCACTGTATTAAAAAACATAAATAAAACTAAGCACAACAAAAATATACGAAGCGGCAATAGATCGGCATCCAAAAAAATATGACAAGTGAGATTTCGTCGGGAGACTCGTAAAAATTCAGTAGCTCTACAACATTAAACGGAAGCTTTTAAGTGATAAATTGGTCCCGGAACTTCGTGGCACGTAAAATGATCATCGCCTGCGCCTGAGCAGTCCCCGGCCGGAGTGGCGGCAGTCTTAAGTGCATTGCTCTGGTTTCTAACATGTGCTATTTTGTGCTCTCGACCCGATAACATGAATACGAATAAAGGTGTTCCGGAGTTCATTCAAAAATGCGTCATCGAGAGTCGACCAACTAAACGTCCCGTGCAAATTCAATTGATTGATTTAATTATATGTTTTTATTGCAATAATATAGTATGCATAATACAAGGATGCATAGATAATAAAGCATTGTCAGCCGTGTATTTACGAGGAATAAGGCACATCACGAGGTGTACAAAATATAGCCAAGTCAATAGTAGGTACTATTGTTGGTTACGTATCCGGGTTATTGAATGAGTGGTCTATCTTAATCAATTCAACGTATTAAAATTAGAGGCGTGAAGTATGTGCAATAGCAAGTGAGCTTGGGCCGCCCCCGCTCAGCTGGTGCGGTTCCGCCTCCGGTTTATAAATACTGTGCCGGCGGCGCCGGATGCGCCTGCGAGCCTGCCACCGACTCGATACACTGCGAGCTTCATATACCTACGTACTCTCCAAACGAGTCAATAAACCCCTTTATTGAGTTATTATCGTGTTTTACAAATAGCTACACGTAATGTACGGTCGGAAAGTAAAATTATTGCATATACATTAGATTTGGCAGTAGCATTAAAATTTGTAAAGCGACAACAGATCTGGCTGATTTTGCCAAAGAATATTTTATAAGTCGAATATCTTTTATCCGTGGAATAAAATTGACGTGTGACAGTTCTAGTAGAGAAAAGCTCAAAATTTATTCTCAGGCTTATTCTAGGTATAAAAGTTTTGGTGAAATTCGCCCTAAGTGTCGTAAATCTGGCACAGGAGCGCGGAGATTGGCACAAGCAGATTGAGGTACCCAGCAGTGGGTGAAGTCGGGCTGTGGATGACGATATCTAGAAACTTTTAATCCATTCTTTTATAAAAATGCCTGCCTGCTCAAAGTAGAGAACAACAGTTAAATAAAATCGATAAACTCAATTTTTGTGTTCTCATTTTTCATAAATTAATTATAGCATTACAAAAATCATTCCGTTATACGCTTTCAAGTGTAGGCACGTGGTTTATTATTAGGCTGTGAGATGAGATTTCATCGGGAATGTCAAACTTTCTCCTTCAACAAGGCAATCCCACGCATACGTCACTGTGCAATGCTCTTACGTCATGATCCAGTGTTGTTTACATACTAGAAAATTGAATAAGTAACAACTATTTGCCTAACCATTTTGAATTTTAATACCCGCTTTTCCGGGATTGCATATACTCTGTAAACCAGGAAATACACTGCTGCTGTTCCAAATTTGATTTTATTGAGTTGTTACGACCTTTTGGTTCTCTGGTCAAATACTCATGAGCATTCAAACACTCATGTTAAGCAATAAACGACTATGGTCTTTGATTAGAAACATTGAGATGCTGTACAAGAATACTAATTCTTTTGAATGGTGGAAGGCTTTCAAGTCCAGGAGCAATCATGTCCAACATTTGAATGTTTTCCATTTAGATCGAATTCAACATATTATTAAGTTTTATAACCGTTTTCTTGGAGGGGAATTACAGAACCGAGTAACACAAAGGTTCAGACGAAACAAAAAAACAATGCTGATGTTTTATTGTTTCGTCTGAACATTTTGTGTTACTCGGTTCTGCAAATTGGCAAATAAACCTTCACCTGTTCTCCTCCGTTTAGCAACAAATATGCTTATATACTTTTATTTACCTTTATAAAATTTATTTTTCTGCTTGCAATATGATTAATACGTCATAATAACAAGCAAACCACACCGGCTATTGGAAAAATAGCACCAACATCACCGTAACAAAATTTGATAAGGTTGAATAAAACATAAGTTAAGAAAATTATTCACTTAGCTGTGGGTGGCAATACCGATTCTCGTGTAAGACTGCACCCCACGCGTCCACAACTAGGCTGCAACCCGGCTATAAATTATCGCGCACTCGAAAACTTGATAACGATTGTCGGATATAATATGCAACAAATATTAGTACTTCGAATAACTTATCTTATCACAAATCATACCTGTCTGTATGACTTAAACCAATCATTATATTATTTTGTTTCAGTCCATTCTTCGGCGAGGAGTTCCAATTCGAGGTGCCGCGACGATTTCGATACCTTTCCATATACGTGTTCGATCGTGACAAACATCTCAAACAGGACAAAGTGCTTGGTAAAGTGGCCATCAAACGAGAAGATCTGCACCGCTACAACAATAAAGACCACTGGTTTGCGTTGCGACCGGTCGACGCAGACTCAGAGGTCCAGGGAAAGGCATACATCGAACTCACTCTCGAAGACTCCAGAAAGAGGTTACGAATGGAACCGAAGCCTCCCGACCCTGACCCTACTACTGCAGCAGACAACTGCTCGACAAAATCAAAAGGAAATAACCTCGTAAGATTATCTGAATATTGTAAGGAGAGTATGAGGTTTGGTTCTTGTTCGAGTTCCACGAGCAAGAAGCTGCTGAGTGCGGTTGCCACGGAGCCTGCTCTGTCGTTGTCGCGTTCAGAGAGTTTGAAGGATCGAGCACAATGGGCGGCGCGGACAAAGCCGCCCATGCACGCGATGCCTGAGTCAGACGCCTCGCCCACCCCCACCGCCGCTGACTACTGGTCAGACCCCGAGAGGCACTGCGCAGCGCGAGTAGGACACGACACCCTACGCCTCCGAGTGCTGGAATGCTCCGAGCTAACCACTAAGAACGGACAGTGTGACCCGTTCGCTCTCGTCACGTTATTATATTCGAACGGACGAAGAGTTGAAAAACGTACGAAACCTAAAAAGAAGACTGTTAATCCACAATTTGATGAAATTTTTTGTTTTGATCTCATTATGGAGGCAGACCCGAAAGATAAAGATGGCTCACAAACAGTAAGTCACTGACTTTCAGTTTCTTTTTGGAAGAATCTTGATTGATATTGTTATTCGATATAAAATGTTTTTTTTTATATTAAAGGCGGGGGTGGCTTGCGAAGCCAGAGTGTCGGTGTGGCATGACGGTGCGACGCCTATCTTTCTCGGCGAGGTGCGGTTACAACTGCGACAACCTTCGCCGACACCTTTACGTGCCTGGTAAGAAAGAAAACTATAGAATGCTCCAATTTCACAAAAGAGACTCGAGACACTCATAAGTTTCTGAGTGTCTTTTGCCGTTCGAACCAGTAAACAAACTACAGCATTTACTACTTGTCACAGTATTTAGGAAGCTAGATTTAAATCACACGCAAATCTTGCATAGTCGACAACAATTTTTGTGAAGATAAACGACTGCATCAAAATGTGATGATCCTATTTCGTGGTAGCACATAACCGATTAGTTTCCGTGAGTAGTGGTTTGGGTCGGCCAGTAGTTGTCTAGTTGTGACGGTTTATACGTTTCGAATCGCATCAAAATCCGTTGCTTAGTTAAGATGAACAACGCGGTAACACAGACAGTCCTGAAGAGCGACTTTATTTTATAATAAGATAATATATGATGTCACCTTCTTCAGGTTCTTCCTAACATCTCGCGCGGGTGGAGCGTTGTCCCGAGGCGCGACCCCACCTGGCACGCGGCTGTCGGCCGCGGGCAGTGCCACGCTGGGCTCACTACGGCTACTGTTGCAATACACAGTGGACCACGTCTTCCCACTACCACACTATAGGGCACTCGAGCAATTGTTTCTAAGGAGTGTTCATCAGAAGGTATGTTCAAGAGATCAAATTGTACAATAAAATAGAATTGATTCTATGTAGACAAAAAAATAGAGTACTATCTCCGTTCATTCTTTGGAACTTTAAATAAAATAATCGTGTTCTGTACATATGCGAGCTATCTGCCAACGATCTTCAAGATAATTGTGTTGTTAAACCTGAAGAGTGACAAATTGATAATTTTAAATATAAATGCATTGTGTGAAGGATGATAGAAATTTCATTGAAAAGGGAAGTGAATCTATACCACATTAGATTCCCAAGATTGGAAAATAAAAACAGTTTCTGCTGATCTCAAGTAAATAGGGACAATGTTTAGAATTAATTTATTATGTTTTCAGCCCATAACAGCATCGGCAGTGTACATTCTCGGGGAGATAGTGTCAAGTAAAACGGACGCGGCACAACCCCTTGTAAGGCTATTCACTCACCATGATCTCATTGTACCCATTGTCAAAGAGCTCGCAGATGCTGAGATTTCTGCGCTTACGTGAGTACCTGCCTTTATATTATAATGGAAATCTTACGCCTGTATTCAGTGAAGGGTCAGGCAGAGGAGGGATTTATCTTAGTGCCATAAATGTCGCAAGTGACCCTGTCTTAACAAAATTTACCGCTGTGAGTAATCAATCAATATTTCACCAGGATTTAAAAATATATTGTTTACCACATGTTAATAAGGCTGTGAAAATGAATAATTACTTCCAGAATAGCTATGATACAAATTTATTGAGTCCAAATATATATAATTACAATTGAGGGCACACGTGAATTATGTTAAATTACTATCAGTTTGTGCCGTTCTAATCATAATAATTGATTGTAAACAGCGTCCGGTGCATGAGTAAGCCTCTACGTCATATTTACTCTTATCTCAGCTGATTTGCTCCCCAGTCTCCATTACCGGTTGATACTGTTATTATTTTGTAGTTTATTTTCTTTTTCTTTCATAACTTCTATAAAAAAAAATACTTTGGCGCCACCTTCGGCCGCTAAGCCTTTCCAATGCTTATCCTCTTTGTTATTGTTATCTGTGTTTATCCTGTAAATGGCTGTATAGCTTAGCCTCTCTTGATTGCATTAAAATAAATGCACTAAGGCCTACTTTATTTAAAGCCGAGTAGTAAATACATTCTTATTCTCTCTTAGTAGAAATCTAGACAAAAAAAATTTTTTTTTTCCCTCCAAAATAGAATAATTTTCAATTTCTTTTTTTCAGTGACGCAACAACAATATTTAGAGGCAACACTCTTGTCTCAAAGATGATGGACGAAGCGATGCGACTGAGCGGCGCGTCGTACCTGCGGTCAGTGTTGCGGCCAACGTTGGCGGCAGTGTTGGCCGAGCGACGACCATGTGAGATTGATCCCGCTAGGGTCAAACCCACAGCTGCTGTTACTGCCAACCTCGCCAACTTGAAAGACTATGTTGAACGGGTAAGTCTATCAAGTAGTTCTTGTTACCCTATTTACATATTTGTTTCTTTACCCAAAGAAATATCCCAATGTCGTAATTATCATGTTAGCGGAGTGACATACATAAGCCCAATAAGTAGACAGGCTTCGTAAAATAGATAAATTTAGCACTTTATTAATACAACAAGCATTTGAACGTAAAAGTAGATATATTAAGTTGCGCCACAACACTCGGTGTTTTGCCTTTTGCATCCAGTCTATCCCTGTGTGGTACTATCAATGTTCATGTTCATTTACCCGTCTTGAGCAATGCTCAATGTTTGTTCATTCTTTGTATGAGAAGAGCTCTTTGATCTGCAGTGGGACGATAATAAGCTGGTATTATTATTATTATTTATAATGCCATTCCCAAAATCATTATTGTACTGTTACCAGGTATTTGCAGCAATAACCTCATCTTACGCCACATGCCCTACCGCGATGTGTCGTCTCTTCGACGCGTTACGACAGTGTGCGGCGCGACACTTCCCACGCAACGCCGAGGTGCGGTACTCTGTCGTGTCGGGTTTCATCTTCCTGAGGTTCTTCGCGCCTGCCATACTAGGGCCCAGGCTCTTCGATCTCACGACGGAGCAAATTGTGAGTATAATCGTTGACTGACACGAACTCCTTTTTATTAGATCCTATTAATATAATACAACGACATGTTTGTCAAAAAATAACATTCCTAATTTGTCACATTTTCAAACAGCACCTGTTTATTAGAGCAGAAAACTATGAATAAACATACATAATTCTCAGATTGTCGGCATTTTTAGATAATCCCCTGATAAAAACCGTCCAGCCATTTTTGTATTTCTAGTTTTATTTCGAATGCCTTAAAGTTCTTAATACAAAAACTGACTTTAGACCCGAGTTCATGTAGTCAAGTTAACTAAGTATCGATTTCACCAATAGAACTGAGCGCGATCAGCACATCTAAAACGCGTTCAATAGCCATCAGTGTCAAAATGAATATGAAAATATAGACACTGACAGCTCTTGAACTGGGTTTTAAAGAGCTGATCCCGTTCAGTTTCATTTGTGAAATCGGCCCTATGGGCTGATTTTTCAATAGATTAAAGTCAGAAAACTTTAATCTGAGGTTGTAATATTGTGGTTTGATAGCTTTTGTGTATATAAAATATGTCTTAGTTTTAATTTTATTCTTTAGATAAATAAAAAACTGACTATTGAAAATTCAGCCCTAAAACTCCGAAATCTTTTATCCGTGGATTCAAATTTACATCTTACTTCTAGCATGGAAAACCTGTCAAAAATTTAAAATAAATTCGCAGGATACTTTTGTTTCGACTGCCGTAAAGTTCTTAATACAAAAACTGACTTTAGAGCCGAGTTTAAGTAGTCAAGTTGACTGAGTGCCAATTTTACCAATAAAACTGAACGCGTTCAGCACATCTAAAACGCGTTCAAGAGCTGTCAGTGTCAATATTCCATAGAAATTAATGACACTGTCAGCTCTTAAACATAGTTTGTGATCGCGTTCAGTTTCATTTGTGAAATCCACCTTTAGTCTAGGTATAAAAATTTAGTGCAATTCGCCCTTTTTATACATATAAACTCCAAGATATATAAACTGGCACATAGTTAGAACTCGTTTTGGAATGAACGGTTATTGTTTTAATGCCAGCCAGATGAAAGCCAGATCCATATATGTAAAAAAAAACTGTTTCACATATCTCTCTGTTACTGTACCGATAAATAATTTTGCTGATGCCCTAAAGGTCGTAGCAGACTTATCGGCACGGCACCGGATCCACATCATCTCAACTCGAGCCATTCAGTATTCTTGCTATGAAAATCCATACTGCTACGCACACTTATCAGCAACGTAAGGGCATCGGACACGGGCTACTGAACCGTAGTGCCTTGGTCATGAAGTACTAAGTAATGTCTCTTCCAGGATCCACAAACAAACCGGACGTTGACACTGATCTCTAAGACAATCCAGTCGCTAGGCAACTTGGTCAGCAGCCGGTCAGCGCAGCAGGTGTGCAAGGAGGAGTACATGGCTGAACTGTACCGCAGCTTCTGCACGCCAAGACATGTACGTAACACCATTCATTCTTAATAGGGTGTAGTGAAATATTGCGCTGTTTAGACTAATTAATCAATATTATTAAATGCGGAATGCGAATGATTCGGGAAAACTAGGCGTGATGTTATGTTCTTATATTACATGATGAAATAACGGTATTTATTGCACTAAAATGTTTATGATGAATTATACTAACAATTAGGTTTTATGTGTGAAAAAGTTCATCTGGAAAGTTTGCAAATCCATAATAAAACTAAATATTCATTACCAGCTGTTGCTTACCCAAGTCATGGTCTATCTTTGTGCCAAATTTCAACAAATCCGTACATAACATAACATCACGCCTTGTTTCCCCGAAGGGTTGGGCAGAGGTGTACCTATAGCACACCCACATTTCGCCAGTTATGTTTAAGTCCCATGTAATAGGGGGCGAGCCTATTGCCATCTACCGGGCACAAATCCAGACTTCGGGCTGCTACTGAGAAATTCCAGATAGAAAAACCCAATTACACGTTGCCCGACCTGGGAATCGAACCCAGGACCTCATTCTCAGCAGTAGCGATTGCGACCACTAGACCAACGAGGCAGTCAACAAATCCGTTCAGCCGTAAGTAAGTTTTCTTTGTTTAAAGAAAACTTACTTTCGCGTTTGTAAAATTATATAGTTAGGATTAGGATTGCAATTCATATTCAATATTTTAGTGCACTATTATAGACTTGAATATTTACATCGCATGTTAAAATATCAATTTATTTCAAATATGAGTTATAAATAAAATCTCCCGCATACTTCAACTACTATAACATTTACAGGTGCAAGCAATAAAGCAGTTCCTCGAAATAATCTCCACGAGTACGGACACACAGAACAACAACATACAAGAAACGCCTGTGCTGCTGAAAGAAGGGTGAGGTTTTATATCTTTTAATTGCTTATTATATTTAGTACTTATTGAAAATGAGAATAGGCACCAATGGCATTTCAACAAAGATTTAATATTATCTTACAACTGTTTTTGCATCCATGGATTAGATTGGGGTATGTATGTTTAGTTTTATTATTTGTATTTGTGTCCTGTCAGTCAGTGTAATGGCGGCAGATTGCGCTTGTCAGCCAATGTTGCCAAGACGACTGATTGTGTTTCATGAGGCGTGGAACGTCATAATTGGGATGATAACTACTATTAAAAAATAATGTAATTTCAAAGTAGGCATAGTAAAAATCTGTCAAATCGATGTAAAAATTAAGAAGATACATGTTTCAAAAGTATTTGGAGGGGATTATTCCTGTCCTTGTCGCGGAGTACGGACAATGTACGGCGCTAGTATGAAGTTACGTAGTCGTGACGTCATTTCTACGATAGTGCTATCCCAGTCTAACACTTACTTTAAAACGTTAATAACTTGGCAGTTTTTTAAGATTTCAAACTTTTTGTAATACTATTTGCACAATTTGTTTAAAAAAAAAAAAAAAAATATTGACATCATCCCCATTCGGGACATCCGGCCCTGAAAAAAAAACATTCGATTTTACCGGCCCGTCTGTGCCAAATCATATCGACCCGCTCCCTAATTGCGTAACGCACTTTCAATCACAATCTGAATAATTTTTAAGGATATTGATTTAAATCCATTGCTATATGCGTCGAAAAATTTGCCTGCTAAACAACGTAAGTAACGCAATGAATGTTATTGAACTGCCAAAATGAAAGCCGTTACGCAATTATTCCGCCAAACATGTAAGTAGCACCCCTGCACGCGTAGCATGACCGAGTTTTGTCGATGAAAGAATAGACAAAATGACAGATTTCTTTTAGGCCGCATTCCGAATTGGGCTGTAATCGATTTGAGCGCGCTTACACCCGTTCCGAGTTAGCGTGAGCGCGATAACCATGTCCCGTGAATCGTCATAGATGACGTCATGACATGCGACAACTTGCGATAACGTCGACCTGTATATATCACTGTGAGCGAATCGTTGACAGCTCTAAGCTGTCATAATCGTGATATCTAAATCGGAACGCAAATTATCGATCTGAGCGCTGACAGCGATTATTGTCTAACTCGGAATGCGGCCTTATTCATGTCATTTTGTCTATCCTTCCGTGGTCATGCTATTCGTTTAAAGGTTTAAAGTACCTTTATAAATTAAATTAAATATTTATTTATTTATGGCAACTAGGCCCAATTATTAGTAACATTGTTCGTAAAAACTATTGTTAGTAAACAAACACAGAAACAACAATAAAAAGATTTTTTTATGGCTAGTTTTAATGTACGCCATGTGAAGACAAACCATTTATTTAAAAACAATTATGTTGCTTGATGTGTGGTAAGCTTTCTTTATGCATCGCCAAAGCATAAGTCATTGTAGGTGCGGTAGTAAGGGATACTAATAGTAACCATAATGTTACAGCACGATGATCAAGCGTTCGGAAGGAGTGCGAGCAGGCGCAGGATCGCCTCGCCGCCGCTGGACGCGCGCTGCTCAAGCGCATGCCAAGCGAAGACATTTTAGACTCACCAGGTAAACACTTTTTACCACAGTGTATGTTCTATTCCAAAAGTATCTGATGAAAGTATAAATAAACCCTGTTCAGGTTATATAATTACGCAATCACTCACATAAACATTCATACTTATGTATTCTAAAACTTTTCAACATAACTCTCACCACTGTTTCCAACCATTATAGTTTTAATAACAATATTGAATTAAAATAAAAAAATCATCAAAAATTGAGGCTATAAAATTAACCTCAATTGTCGAATGAAAAACATCTCAGTTGATTTGAAAATGTAACCATTTAAAATGTAATGTAAACATGCTAACGGGTTCCAGGTTATCAACTATATCTGAACCAAATTAGATCCAAATCTATTTCGTATGTGCGCCACCAAACCCTCTAACATACATTAGAGGGTTTGGTTTCCGCACTTAGTCCTTCATCTGGACCATTGTGCGTGGGCCATGGCGGCCGTCGGTGGTTAATATTCCAACCAGCCCACCTCCCTCCAGAGGCCGATCAAAGCTTCTGTTCTATCGAGAACATCTGTGAAAGATCCGGGTGTCCCGAGGGTTTCTGTTCTTATCTGGGTAACGCCTGTGCACTCAAAGAGCATCTATTTCGTTTTTGCGTGATTCACTAACAAAAATCCAACATTTCACAATTAATAATATCTGTTGACCGCGACTTCGTCTACGATCTAGGACAAAAAGTAGCATATGTCCTTCTCCAGGTCCCCGGCCACCTATCTGTCAAATTTCATAACGAACCGTTCAGCCGTTTTAGTGTGAAAGAGTAACAAACTAACTTACGCATTTATTATTTTAGTTAGGATATACAATAAATGGAGTATGGATGTGTTAAATAGAGTGCGTGATAAACAAAAGTTCCTTTCTGCTTCATGTGTCCATACTTCAGTTAAGAACTTTTTTTTAAGTTGGTTTAATTACAATGAACATTGTGTTGTTTCAGCGGCGAGTTGTCATGGTCGCGCACGGGAGCTCGTGCGAATGCCCAACGCTTGGCGCTTTCGGGCGTGTTGGCAGTGGCCTCCGTGGACGGGCCGCCAGCCGGCGCACAGTTGGGGGCCAACAACATCTTCCAGATAGGTATGTGCACTATCACTGCATATAATTTACTCGATTATCCTGACATTCTATTCAAAGTGTAACCGGTAACATAAGCTTCTGCTTATTACTATTTTCAACTCCTGACACGTCCCAAAATAAGTTTTAGGTTAGTAAAATGTTTACTTTGTGGCGGCATCTATAATGACACATGCGAACTACGCCTCACACTGACGTCACGCAAAAATCCTGCATCGCGCAAGCAGAGTTTACCGCGCGACTAGCATATACAACGTCCTGACATCAAATGTCGGGTAGTTGCCCATCAGACACAAAACCCGACTGATCGTAGGATTCTCTGAACCAATTATCCACAAAAAAAAACAATAAATACACCGTGTTCCGGACGATATGTATAAACTTCGAACAGATGTTCAGACCATGGAGTAAGCGTTTTTATTAATGACACATTTTATTTTTGTTGTTAATTTTCATACAAACTTAATACTTTGACGTAATTCACGCGATATATCTTGTTCCTTTTAATGCGTTTAATCTTTATTTACCTCAGACTTCAGATTAAAAGCACTGTCAATCAAACGCCCTACTTCTCTTATGAGAACGTATAAGGCTGCCAAGCAGGCAGGATAAAAATGTCACAATTCGAAATACGGTACGTATTTCGAATTGTGACATTTTTATTGAGGAATAAAAAAACAAAATTCCAAAACAAAATTATGAAAACCTCTGCCCGCGATATGCAGCCTTCACAAAACTTTTCTGTAGTTCTTATTTTTTTTAGTCTAGGCTTAGAACAACGCAGGACCTCCGATGACGGGAAGGGGAGTGGGCCACCATAATTACCCTAACACATTCTGCGGCTTCGGCATAAGTTACAAACATTCTATCTCAAAACTATTCAATAAAAAATTGTAGGTTAGTACACTTTAGTCCTAGTAACCAACTAACTTCTCGAGGAGTATGACTTGATACATACGTATGATTACGTTAAATAAAAAATAAACTCGAAAAATTTCAATCAGTCTATTTGTTTTTTCGAAATTACCACCTTATTTTTCGACACAAATATTCAGTTGAGTCCTTATTTGGTCATTTAAATAGAGATGATGTTTTTAATCACTTTTTACTTAAAAATAAGTGTTAAACAAGGACAGCACTATCATAAAAGTGACGTCACGACCAGGGACTTAATTACCCAAACATTAAGGTACCTTTATATTTCGGTATGACGTCATTCCGTTAAATAAGGGTTACCGAAATATTTCGATACCGTTTTTTTTTTCAGCAGCGGAATTTTGCTGTTGGAAATGCATACCGGTATATTTCGGCAGAAGAACTTTTATAAATGTTTCCGTAGCAGTACCTAAACCTTAATAAATAGGGTTTTTCTTTGACGCACCGCCTCGCCACTCTGTCTGTCGTTCACTTGCTGATTGTTGCACATTATTTATAACTCAGTATTGGTTTTTATTTCCGATCGGAAGGACATGACTGTGAAGTTTAATTAGGTTACATTATTTACATTAAGAGGCCTCTTACAAAAATGTGCGTAGATGCATGATCTCCTCGTTGAAATTTAATACTATTCGTTGGTTTGTATAAATAATAACAATAAAATAAAGCGATTTTTAAATATTTATTCAGCAATAATCATTCTCCTGATGCATGTTTAGGCAAAAACGAATAGAGAGTTGATTTGAGAGCTCTAGTTTGCGGATTATGTTGAATATAATTCATCAAAACAATTTTGACTCATGTTACCATCCTATTTTTATTTCATATAAAGAAAAAATGACTGGACCTTATACAATTTTGTACTGAAAAAGTTTAGAAACACGTCTTTTCATTTTTCTCCTTAGTTCTACATCGTTTCGATGTAGAATTAAACTAAAATAATCTCAAAAATTTGCTTAAACGATACCAATAATTTAATGTTGTAAAATTGCTACTATTATTATTTTATTAATAAAATAAAAGCGCTACAAATTTCACCGCACCGGCGATGTGCGCTCTCCCCCCGACCCCAACCACACCGCCGATGTTTCCGACGTGGCGCTTCTACAGAATGTCAACCAACGGTTGGACTCTATAGAAATTGTATAAGAGCTCTCTTCTGATCACCGTCCAGTAGTCATGAAACTGGTTCCCCGCATAGGTCTCCCCGACTCCACTCAACCCCTAAAGTGGTAACGGACTGGAGGAAAGTAAGGAAAGCACTCACCACTTGGACTCAATCCCCGATCATTTTGACTCTATCGCTAACACGACGGCGGCGATCGACTAATTCACTGAACACGTACCATCAGTCCTGAACGATTGTTCATGGGAAATTCCAGCGACGAAGGACCTTCGCTGGAAATTGCCGGACGATGTACGTGAACTGTTGAATGCGAAGAATGCGGCTGTCCGTGCCTACAGCAACTTCCCCTGCGACGCGAACAAAGCCCATATGCGTTACAGCGTACTGTAAGGACACGCATAGATGAGTACCGCTGCCTGGGACAAGATGCTGAGTGAACTAGAGCCTACACACCTGGCCTTCTGGGAACTCCAGAGGAAACTTAGATCCCGAGAAATAGTTTCTATGTCCCCCTGATCCGCCCTGACAAGACCATCTCTTTCTATGATTTCGACAAGGCTGAATGCCTAGCCGACAGTCTTGAAGCCCAATGCTCGCCTAGCTCTCAACAAGTAGACCAAGCTCACCTTTCTGAGGTCGATGCTTTGCGAAGTCGAACATAGAGAAACCCTCCCTCCCGTCGAAGACCCTGAGTATCCTCTCTCAGGACAACAGGCTCCCCCTGGTACATTTGCAACGAAATCCTCCACATCGACCTCAAAATTCCCACTATCTGTCAATTTATGAAAAGCAGCTCAAACCGTTTCTTCGATACCGCCGCGAATCACCGCAACCCTCTGGCTATCGAGGCCGCCCGTTATACTCCCTCCACAATTAGTCAAGTCCGCCGTCCAAGGCATGTCCTCACCGACCCCGATGACCACATAACTCTCAGCCGGGAGAGCAGTCTACGGCCACCAGTACAGTGCACAGAAAACAAAAACCGACATTCCAACCTCGCCGCCGAGTGCCCTTGCGAAGACCCCGATGGAACTGTCCCCCCCGACCCTTGCTCGACGAAATGCCAGCCCGCGCCGTAGCTGAGCTTTAAATCTCCTTGATTGCCCGTACGTCAGCGCAGAGAGCAAAGGGCGCTGACCTTGTATTCATTTCTTGATTCTACCTCCTCCCCTGGTTATCTAGCCCCCCACTTTCTGTACATTCGCGCCAACCACAATAGAAATCTTCGTTCATCACACAATCGTCTTCTTCAATGTCCCACACACCGCACAGACTTAATTCACTCTTCCTTCTTCGTTCAGTCTCTCTGTGAAATGCACTCCGTGGTTCTCTCTGTGGAATGCACTCCCCCAAGAAATCAGGGTGGCAACCAACCGATTATCCTCTAAAGTTAAAGTTCGTGAACACATTCGCAAGAAGCTGGCAGTATGATCTTAACGGTAATGTTTTCTCATTGTTTGTTTTATTTCTTTTTAGTATATTAATATACTTATGTATATTTATTTGTGTTTTTTTTATAAACTGCACCTACCACTGCTTGTCTCTGTAACACCCAAAGGTTGACTGGTAGAAAATGCCTATGGCATTAAGTCCGCCGCTGTACAATAGCGTGCGTGAAGTATAAATAAATAATAATAATAATCAAAATTTGATCCAGCCTGTCCCATCTTGCTGTTCTCTCTCCAGCGACGCCCTAAGCCGAGGTATACCCCACAGGGGGTGCCCTTAGCGATCAGTCGCTTAGTAATGTAAGTTTTTCGCTCCTGGCTGGAGGCTTTGAGTTCGCTTAAGGCAGCTGCAGGATAGTCCGAATAAATAGTCACGACCTCTTAAGGTCAACTTCTGGATGCCATTAGAAAAAAAGATGTATGCTCAGATTGCTCAGTATCGCACGAACGCTTGTCGAGCAGACATGGGCGAAACAGCTCACTGAAAAGAAAAAGAGCGATTAGCTCTTTCACTCTTAAAGAGCTATATAACTCTTCTAGCTCACTAGCTCTTCTATAGCTCAGTAACTCAGTCGCTCAGACACCGACTGTTAGCTCATTTGACTCGCGCCGCACGCGCGTAGATTCGTCGAATGAGACGGCTCGGCTCGCTCAATATCAATAGCTCTTTGGAAGTTTGGACTCTTTGTTACGGTTCTTTAGCTCATAAACATGCTACGCCAATTACTACGGATATTGAGAATATCATGTTTTTTTTTTGTGGCTGTTATAGTAACGGTCGACGTATGTGTCTGTATCTTATGATTGATATTTGTGAAATAATTTTACATTTATTTTCACAGAAATATTTAAAAAAAGTTCACATTTGTTCCTCATTAAAGCTAAAGTAATAGGTAATTCATTTTTTAAAGCAACACTAATCAACTGCTAAACACTCACAGTCTCATTTATTTATAAAAATACACTAGGTAACAGGTACTTTGCATGCAGCGGCATGCATGTCATTTCGTCGAAACAACCGAAAAAGTACTAACTAAACTGTAATAAGTTATAACTTTGTTTTTATTATGATTTTACGTAAACAACCACCAAAATAAAATTCCGCGGTTCCTTTTAATAATTTGCCAAAGTATTTTCTACTTTAACACAATGACAATAAAGATAGATTTACAGTGACGTATGTCGTATGAGTAAATTGCAATGACGTATTGCGCCGGACAAGCGGAGAGCATTGTTGAAAGAGCGAACAAATGCGATCCGAATTCATCCGAAGCATTCCGAAGTGAGCCGATGATCCGTTAAGTCGGTGACTCAGTCATCGGTGTCTCGCTCGGAACGAACCTACTGAAGTACTGAGCTAGTGAGCTAGTTAGCGAGCGAGTGAGTGATCGAGAGAGACGTCAATCGAAAAGAGCTAGCTCTTTTCTATCACTAGCTAACGAGCTACCCATCCCTATTGTCGAGTACGGACCTATGCCACTTGATTTCTCTCTCTCTTTGTCGTGTCGATACTATCGTAGTGTGCGTTACTAGCCGTGTCAAAGCTGCTATCGTGTGCGTGTTAGAACATCGTCAACTCCGACCGCTGTGGTTCATCGTTGCAAGCTTTTTATGAAAAAATTATAGTGTCTGAAGTTATTGACTCGAAATAGCTCGATCAATGCCATTGCGCGAAACATTTTCATTATTGACTGTACCAAATAAAATAATAATGAGTTACATCTTTATGTTTTATTAATAGTGCAATTTTATTTCAAATAATCAGCCAATCCCTCAAATGGCAGCTTTTTTTTATCGTAAAAAAATCTGTCATCTTACCCTAATTTTGACCCCTAGGTACGCCACTGGTACGGCTTATTGAATGTTGTAATCAAAATGATTGATTAAATTAATCGGAAACCAACAAACCTGACAGTTAAAATCATGCATGTCAATAACAACTACGTTAACCATAGAGACCAGTTTAATCTCTTTGGTAAATTCGTTATCAAAAATGATTATCCTTCTTTGCTAACTCTCGTGTACCTCTCGTACGTGCAAATGAAATAATCTATCAAATAGCATTTGATAGATTTATCATTTTAATTGCACTGAGCGGCAACATAGGCCAAATAAAGACCCTTTCTTACTGCTTAGCTTTAATAAATTTCAAATGAAATTACAAATATCTTTGTGACGCAGCCTTTTTAAGTACTACTTCCTTTTTTAGATTTGTTTTTTTGAAGAGCGGTGGGAAGTGATGAGGAACGCCACATGCGAACTAAGCATCACACTGACGTCACGCAAAGATCCATAATAGCGCAAGCAGAGTTTACCGCGCTACTAGCATATAATTATAGAACGTCCCGAAATCAATCGTCGGACGGTTGCCCACCAGACACAACATCCGTCTGTTCGGAGGATCCTCCGACCAGACCTGCCTCTATAAACATTAACCAATTATCCACAAAAATTGGGTAGTGATTATGAAATATCCTTTGCGATAATTAACCTTATTTCCACTGTTGCTTGTTTATGGGCGTGACCGTTAATACACTCCAAACCCAAGTCAGCCGTACAAGACAATCTCCACAGATGGAGGTTTATTTTTAGAATATGTTGCTTCTCTCCGCGGACATTGGCACACCTTCCTGTGCCGCATGTTCTGTACCTCCTGTGCACTTGAGGATCTCATGTCTGCGCCAATGAGCGCGGAGTTCGCGTAGCTCAATTTTGGGCCGAACATATTTGAACATTCTCAAAAACTTTCTTATTTGCCATCGATACGCTTTGAAGAAGAAACTGCGAGTAATAGTCCATTTGTATAATTAAAACATTATATATTCCAGTGCATCGCGAACGCGTGCTATTCGTGCAAGCGTCGAACTGCGTGGAGCGCGCGGAGTGGATGCGTCTGCTGAGCGCGCTGTGCCGGCACTCGCCCGCCACGCCGCCACACCGCGGCTACTACGCCGACTGCGAGTGGACCTGGTACGAAACACACGATCATATCCGAGAAAAAGTGTACAACAATAGAAAGAGGTCAAAAACACGTCAAATCTAAGTTAATTTCTTTTTTATTATTCTGATTTAGATTACTGTGAATAATGAACCATGTCACGATATGTCCTCTTCTACGTTAATTGCACGCCCTAATTTAATGTTGTACATCTTCAATAAAATTGCTAACATAAATATATTTTCATCTCGTCATACACGAAATACAATTACATAAGCTTCAAAACGGCCAACGGCTGCTTTAACTCACCAGTGAGATGAGAAAAGTCAACCAGTTTTCGTGCAAAATGTGAACTATCGTTTTTGTATCCGTGTAGTTGCGGCCGCACGGAAGCAGCGGCGGAAGGCTGCGGTGGACCTGACGGTGCCTACGAGCTCACGGAGTCCGGAGCGCGCGAGGTGCGGCGCGGCGGGGCGGCGCTGGCGCTGCGCCTGGACCCGGCGCGCGACCTGCAGCGCCTGCACGCGCTGCTGGTCAGCCACGCGCACCGCCTGGACGACCGCCTGCACCGCCCGCAAGGTAACTGCCGCCTGGCTAGTGTACTAGAGCTCATGTGCGCCTGGACCCGGCGCGCGACCTGCAGCGCCTGCACGCGCTGCTGGTCAGCCACGCGCACCGCCTGGACGACCGCCTGCACCGCCCGCAAGGTAACTGCCGCCTGGCTAGTGTACTAGAGCTCATGTGCGCCTGGACCCGGCGCGCGACCTGCAGCGCCTGCACGCGCTGCTGGTCAGCCACGCGCACCGCCTGGACGACCGCCTGCACCGCCCGCAAGGTAACTGCCGCCTGGCTAGTGTACTAGAGCTCATGTGCGCCTGGACCCGGCGCGCGACCTGCAGCGCCTGCACGCGCTGCTGGTCAGCCACGCGCACCGCCTGGACGACCGCCTGCACCGCCCGCAAGGTAACTGCCGCCTGGCTAGTGTACTAGAGCTCATGTGCGCCTGGACCCGGCGCGCGACCTGCAGCGCCTGCACGCGCTGCTGGTCAGCCACGCGCACCGCCTGGACGACCGCCTGCACCGCCCGCAAGGTAACTGCCGCCTGGCTAGTGTACTAGAGCTCATGTGCGCCTGGACCCGGCGCGCGACCTGCAGCGCCTGCACGCGCTGCTGGTCAGCCACGCGCACCGCCTGGACGACCGCCTGCACCGCCCGCAAGGTAACTGCCGCCTGGCTAGTGTACTAGAGCTCATGTGCGCCTGGACCCGGCGCGCGACCTGCAGCGCCTGCACGCGCTGCTGGTCAGCCACGCGCACCGCCTGGACGACCGCCTGCACCGCCCGCAAGGTAACTGCCGCCTGGCTAGTGTACTAGAGCTCATGTGCGCCTGGACCCGGCGCGCGACCTGCAGCGCCTGCACGCGCTGCTGGTCAGCCACGCGCACCGCCTGGACGACCGCCTGCACCGCCCGCAAGGTAACTGCCGCCTGGCTAGTGTACTAGAGCTCATGTGCGCCTGGACCCGGCGCGCGACCTGCAGCGCCTGCACGCGCTGCTGGTCAGCCACGCGCACCGCCTGGACGACCGCCTGCACCGCCCGCAAGGTAACTGCCGCCTGGCTAGTGTACTAGAGCTCATGTGCGCCTGGACCCGGCGCGCGACCTGCAGCGCCTGCACGCGCTGCTGGTCAGCCACGCGCACCGCCTGGACGACCGCCTGCACCGCCCGCAAGGTAACTGCCGCCTGGCTAGTGTACTAGAGCTCATGTGCGCCTGGACCCGGCGCGCGACCTGCAGCGCCTGCACGCGCTGCTGGTCAGCCACGCGCACCGCCTGGACGACCGCCTGCACCGCCCGCAAGGTAACTGCCGCCTGGCTAGTGTACTAGAGCTCATGTGCGCCTGGACCCGGCGCGCGACCTGCAGCGCCTGCACGCGCTGCTGGTCAGCCACGCGCACCGCCTGGACGACCGCCTGCACCGCCCGCAAGGTAACTGCCGCCTGGCTAGTGTACTAGAGCTCATGTGCGCCTGGACCCGGCGCGCGACCTGCAGCGCCTGCACGCGCTGCTGGTCAGCCACGCGCACCGCCTGGACGACCGCCTGCACCGCCCGCAAGGTAACTGCCGCCTGGCTAGTGAACAGTGACAGTGATCATGATCCCCAGTTTTCAGAATGAGTTCTAACCTAGGTATGGAATTGTTTCCGTTACATTGATTTCTGTAAAATGACAGCCACAAAGAATATATTTTTTCTAATTTGCATTTTTTTTATTTACAGAGGGTACAAGCATAGAAGAGCGCGAGGCGGAAGCTGCGACTTTACGCGAACTGCAAGAGACAATGTTTGACCTCGAGCATCGACATCGCATATATCGGCGGTCGCTAGCCCGAGAGACCAAGTACGGCAGCAAGCAAGCGCCCATCGGCGACGACAACTACCTGCACCTGGCTGGCGCCGCGGGCGACGGTGGGCCCTTCCTGTGGCGGGCCTGGCGCGGCGATTCCTCGCCCAGTGTCGACCTCGACGGCAAGACGCTGCCGCTGCAGGCCTGCCTCGACATTGGCTCCAGCACAGAGTCCCTTAAGCTGGCGCGCCATGCCGACGAGCGCTCCTCTGGCAAGTCTACCAAGTCCACCGGCAGCGGCTATCTCACCATGTCTTGCATCAAGCACGAACCTTCCGAGGACAGCGACGCGTCTGCCGAGCGCCCCGCGCGTCCGCCCAAACCCGCGCGCCTATCTCCGGCACGCGCGCACGTTGCACCAGGCACGCCCGCCTGCGAGTACGTGCACGTGGAGCCGCGCCCGCCCGAGCGCCGGCTGCGACCAGAGACCTCGCCGCCTGAGCACGACGTCGCGTACCGCTGTAAGGAGTACGAACTGATGACGGACTTCATGAGCCACGCGCGCGACGAGAGCCCGCCCGCCGTGCCGCCGCGCGGGCACGTGGCGCGCGCGCGCCCGCCGCCGCGCCCCGCCGAGCACGACGCACCGCCGCGCAGTGCGTCCGCCGTCAGCCTGCCGCCGCACGACGACTGCGCACGCACCGACACCATCTCCACCGACGACAGCCTGCTGGACGAGCTGCAGCGCGACGCCTACTGCGTGCTCAAGGTGTGCGAGGACGAGCCGCCTGCGTCCGACGCCAGCCTCGCGTCCCTGACGCCCGCGCCGGACTCTCGACCCTTCTCCCGGGTCTGCGTTCAGCGCAAGTCCAATCCTATCAAAAGCCAAACAAACTCGACGCGACCGCTGAAGACCTCCAGCTCGACGTCGAACGTCCACGACGCGGGCTCGACGTCGTCGCGTCCGTTCGCCGAGCGCCTGACGCCCTTCTTTCTTAAGAGAAAGTCGAAACCGCCAGAAGAGGTGCAGACGGCGCCGCGATCCACACGGAAGGAGGAAAATCTCATAGGACGGCTGACGCCCCGCTTCGGTCAGTCCAGACTTTACGGGCGGGGACAGTCGCTCGAACTTGCGTCGCCGGAGGGCCGGACGAAACGGATCGAACGGTCGGCGACGACAGTAAACATACCGACGAGGCCGTTAAACTCGTCGATCGTGGCCAATCTTAAGTTCCTGAGCCTGCACCGGTACGGCGCGCAGCCGGGCGCGGCCGGTGCGGACGGCGCGGCGCCGGAGCCGGACACGGCGTGGCGCCGCACGTCGCTGCTGGCGGCCGCGTCCAGCGACATCAGACTGTAGCGAGCGCCCACTGCGAGGTTGCGACTAGACTCTCGTGCCGCGAGCGACGTGCTTCCGAGTTCCACGGAGACCCGCGGCGGGACTGTATATTTTTAGCTGTAAGGTTGTATTTATTTCTATATTTTTCGAGATCCTTTTCGTCGACCTGAAGTGTGTGCCTCCTCTAGATAGTAGTCTATTTCTGGAAGAAAGCCGGTACGTTTAAGTATATTATGATATGGTAGCGTTAATGCGTAAATACTCAAAAGGTGCCAAGTGTTGTGCGACTCAAACGTCGACGTCGAACGTACTCTCATTCCTGTAGCACGATAATATTGTAAAACTCTAAACATTGACATGAAATTTTATATTTGTTTTGTATGATCGGTGTCCTATCTAAACTTGAACCTAGCGATACGTTGTAGCGTATTTTTATATATTTTTTTAATCGTTTATTATGGTACTCGTTGAAAAGTGCATGTATTTTCGCACAATTACATTTAATAAAATTTTACTTTAACATAAAAGTTCGACATCTCATCCATCGTGACTCTGTGCATCCGATCTTTATAAAATTTCAAGAGTTCTAAGTATAAAATTGCTGATCAACATCATTCCTAGACCTGCGTAGCAGTGGCTTTTAACAATCGATCAATGGTGCGCCGCTCGCGCTCACCTTGCGTGAGTAGCGCTAAAGAGGCGCACCAAACAATTGCAGTAACTGCACGCGTGAAGCGCACGAGTAGCTTGCGAGTGGCGCATTCGTGGTGCATTTGCCAGATGTGGACACACCCTAAGCTTCATCTATTATCATCTTTAATAGATGATAATAGATGAAGCTTAGGGTGTGTCCAATGAATCCTAATATCAAAAAGTGCTTCACGTTTGTCTTTCTTAAACCATGTAGATTTTCGTAGTTGATATTGGTGATTTTGGACGCGTCACTCGAGTGAATGGTTCACTCTACTGACTATTCATTTGGGTTTAATTCAACATTCACACGAGACCGACAAGATGAAAAGAGGAATGAAAGGTTCATCATCTTTTATTTCATGTTTCGATTATTCTGAAGGCGATTGAATATGCTGTCACTAATAAACACCATTTTCACTTTAAATTCACGAAATGTGAAACGTCTGATATTGGCTGCACGGTAGATCACGGCGCGTGACAGAAGTAAAATGTAAAAACATGATGCACTTTCTTAATAAGAGTCCCGATGTTGAACGGAACACATCATAACAATTTCAGGTTCCACGAGCAATTATATTACTGTTACAAACTAACTAAATATTTTCTCCAAAAATAATCTGCACTGCTTCTTGACAAATTGTTACCTTTCCAATTTTAGCACCGTTAATGTGTACTTAAGTTTGATATTACCGATATCAAAAACCTTGTCAACTAAATACATACTCCTAAACCTGTTATTGTATTAACGATTTTAAATATTACCTAATATGTCAAATTATGGCCTTAGTGTTATTACGCCTACAGTAACGGCCTTCAGGTAAAACACCATTTACTTAAACTGTGATTCACTTTACAAACTCAGCTCATATGATAAAATATCGTAACAATATTTTAGTCTGTACATATTATATAATTAGTCAATTATAAAATAAAAACTGTATCGAATATTCGCACAGGAAGTTACAATTAGTTTTATGATTATGTATGAATAAATTTTCTCAAACAATTTATTTTGCCGTTGTACTGCCAAACAGTTACTATTGTGATATTTCTCGCAGGCAAATATTGCGTGGGTTTAATTAGCGGGCGCCAGTCCCTGAGGGCCACAGCATGCCTTAGAAAGTTTAAGCTAAAGCTACAGTATATTTGCGACTGCAGTTCTATATTTAAATACATTTAACATAAATATATTATTTCATGGGTTTGGCGACAACACCATTCCTTATTATATAAACAATTTCAATGGTTTCTTATTGTTGTGGTTCATACAAACTTCGTCTCAATTTGTAAATTTTCTTTAACTCACATAGTAACTAACTAAATTATAAATAGTAACTTATAAATTAAACTATGCTCTCCTGTTGGTGCTAAATACTTGTTGTAATTTAAATAAAACTAATTTACTTGTACTAAATTTATAAGTATTTTTAAAACTAGAATATGTAAAGAGAAACAGTATTTCTTGGCAGTATAACGGCATTGCTACTCGTTTGTAACTCAATTGGTATTTTACGTGCGTTATTGCCTTTTTTAGAAGAATAATTTACATTTAAGAAGAAATACATAATGTACAAATTAATACGACTTGAAAATATATAATGTTATTTATTTCCACCTATTTTCATTTTGTTAATAAACCACATATGTTCAAATTATTTTTCAAAGTGTTTTTGTCTTGTAGTCTCTTTATGAATAATACAAGTGAGAGTACTTGCTCACTGAGTTTACCGCATGAAAAATAAAAAGAGAACTGCCAGAATATTATTTGGACCGTTTAGTTTGCGGTTGCCTGCATTCTAGCTAACGAAAATATCTTAATATTTTTTATTTTAGGGCGAAAGCGTCAGGGTAGCTCGCGAAATTCAAACTTAGGTTTTTTATGCAATTTGCAGGTCAGTAACAGATTAAAGTTGATCTTACTATGATTCGCGGCCGTAACAAATATTTAATTATAGAATTACTAGTTGTTGCCCGCGACTTCGTCTGCGATCCAGGATGTAAAGTAGTCTATGTCCTTACCCAGGTCATGGTTTATCTGTGTGCCAAATTTCATTCAAATTCGTTCAGCCGTTTTGAAGTGAAAGCTTAACAAAGAAACGCAATTTACTTACTTTTTCTTTAAAAAAAAATCAATACATCTCTCTAGTTCATATTCCCCTATTGCACGGGCGGGTCCAGGATTTATTTCTGGAGGGGCCACATGGGCCAGACAGATTTGCACCCCACTTCGTAGGTTTTCTTTCGACTGTTCATACTGAAAAAGGAGTTACTTTGTCAACGTATATAGAAAAGTTTGAAAAAAAGAGAATGTTGAACTTGAAAATTTATGCCCCGCCTTGAAGGTATAAGTTATGTTTTTTCGAGTACTTTCGACCATTCATACTGAAATAGAAGTTTCGTATAAGAGAACGTATGTAAGAGCTAGCTAGAAAATTTGAACACCCTACATTTTTATTTTGCATATGTACGGGGCCTCCAACTCCAAAATGCTTCTTACTGAACTTATTTTGACTTTGTTTTAGCCGTAGATTGTTAACCAGCTCGAAAAAAATACTGATTATCTCATTCGATATCATGAAATTAAAAGAAGTTCCGTTGATTTTCAGTTTTGCGTTCCTTGTGTTACTTAAACCGTCTGGGGGGCGGCCCGCCCCCTTGCCCCGAGGGATCCGCCCGTGCCATATTGAATGAATTATTCATGAAATCGTGACATTTGAAACTAGGTACAGTTCTTTAATATCTGAGCATGTTCATGAATCAAAAATATGTGACTACATTAATGACTAAATCCCACTTGTGTTCCTTCAGTTGCCTGTGCCATGGCCACGGTACCTCTATCGAACAACTCGCTTCCCAGGCAGGCTTCAGCGAAACCCATTCATTTAGTGCTGACATCTCTTTGAGGCGAGCGTGGAACACGACGCGGCGCTGACCCGGGTCTGGTCCTTACCGGACGGCGAGCTACCAATTGCTCGCCGTCCGCAAACCCGCGCCTACGGATGGCCGGGAATCTGCTGGCGATTCCCGATGCCCAGGGTATCTCCTGCGGCGACTAGGGGCATGAGAGCGCAAGGTTCTCTCCCTCACGCACTCCGCCTCATCCTTCGCAAGCATTACTACTACGCTGAAGGAGGTGACGGCTTCCTATTCGCTCTCGCTCCGAACCATGACCTGGACCAGGGCCGGACGCGAATGATCGCAGCTGCCGATCGCCTCCGCGAGGACACGGCGGTGCTCAGCCCAAGCTGGGCAGACCACCGTGTCCTCCGGGCGATCCACACAATGATGATAGCTGGGCGTTTCCTCCCACCTTATACGGAACAGGAACCTCCCGAAACAACCATGTCCGGTTAGGACCTGTGTCAGGCGGATGGTAAGGACTCCGTGGCGCCTCTCCAACCACTCCTCAAAGAAGGGACTTATCGCCGCTATTGTGGCGTGCCCAGCCCTTGGTTTTAAAAATCGCACCCTCAATGTCGCTATGTGCCGCGATTTCCCGCGGCAGCGGAGTTACGCCCCGGCGTTTTGCCTACTCGTGCCACTCCCACACGTGCGTGAGGGCTTTTGCCTCCAGATCCCATGACCAGCTGAATTGCCATGACCCTTTGAGATGCGTTTAACCGGCGGGCTGGTTGGCGCCTCGTCTTCGGTGACCTTAAGATTTCCTATGCATTGAGATTTGATTAATTAAATTTTAGGAAATCATATGATTTCCTAAAATTTAATTAATCAAATAATACAGCTCTCTCTCTTAGAAATTATAATAAGAATATACATATGTACGCCGTTGACGGCAAGACATAGGATTCAATGGCATTTTAATGGTTAAGATTATATAATTGAATAGTCAAAGCTGTATACACATTGACGTGTATACAGCTTGACAGAATGTTATACATTGACGAATCTTAACTTGCACTAAATATAAATATAATCTAGAGTATTTAGATATGTATGTTCCGAAGAGAAGTCAGATTTTTTTGAATGCACTACCGTAACATACAGAACAGTTCAGATGAAAACAATTTATTGATGTATAAGTTTGTATAGAACTATGATAATTTTAACGCTTACAATGTTTTGAAACATTGTCACTGCCACCAGTATACTATAGTGTACTCTGTGACTGCCACTATATTAGGGAACTCGACTGTACTTTGGAAAAATATTTGAGTTATGTTTTTTTTCATCTCGTGTTTGGCAAGTAGAATGCACCCTGTGCCTTCCTTCTGTTTTTTTTTTCAGTATAACGTGCGTTATAAAACAAAATTTAAAAGCCGGCAAATTTAGTTCAGGGTGTTTACCGTTATTTCATTAAACTACTATGAATAAAATTCGCAACGATTTCTCAACCGGATTCGGCGGTTGAGATATCGTCGGTACAGGTACTTGCCATGCACCACATTCACATATACAGTATCTTGCCAAAAAAAATATTATGAGTGTCGAATCAAAAAGCAAAATTGAATTTCAAAAACCCACGGATCTGAGCCGCTTGAATCGTGATTCACGGCCTGTCGTACACAGCGCGTAGGTACGTTCCATTAAGGGGACATAACACGATCAATCTTGCAAGTATTAATTTATCACTTCATCAAAATCATAGAACACTATTACTCCTAGCGGATCAAAATTGACTACTTACAAAAAAAAAACTATTTCATGATGTTCCATCATGGACTTTTATGAATATTGTATTATTTATCTTTCAAGTGACGGCTTCTAAACTAGTTTTTCAAGCTATTTATGTGCTTTGGTAGGGGTGGTGCTACATTGATGTTTTTTTTAAAATAATATGTCCTGGGCAGGCTAATTCTTCCGTAGCACAACAGTGTGAAGATCGACAAAATGTTCAAATCCACAAGGATTTTGGACGATCGGACAACCAAAAGCTAATAATATAAGTGTTCTGTGCTAACAACCCTGATTGGCACTGGCTCTGGACGCCTGCGCCTGCGCGGTTGCGGCCTGCATTCCGAATTCCGAAGCGTCATGCTCATAGACAATGTAAACGAAAAAAGTAAAACGCTTGAGCTAGTAATTTAAAAACATCTGTGGCTGAAACTTAAGAAACGATTAATATCTGTGCGTTTCGCATTGCAATTTTTGAAGTCCCGACTTCATTTTCTTCGTTTTTCACGCTAAATGCTAACCTCTATTATTGTAAAATTTATTTATTTGGCCTATTCGAATCCAGAAAATATCTAACTATAATATAAAAGTATAACCATGGCTGATTCAGTTAATATGTCGTTAGGTAAGTAAATAACTACGTCATATTCAATTTCTAACACTGAAAAGTAGGTCTATTTTTGGATATTAGTAAGATATCTGATGATTTGGATGCTATTATTTATTTTTATGTCATTCTAGACAACGTATGTTGTCTACAAATAACAAATCTTTTTATTTTCTATTAAAAACTAGGTAAATGAAAATGTATTTGTACACCCGCCAACTTGTCAACAAGAACATTTGTTTTGAAAGAAAACTAATTTGACGTAATGATTACATTTCAGATGATATCATAAAACAAAACAGATCAAGTAGATCTCGTGGAAGAGGTGGCGGAAATGTCCGAGGACGTGGCGGTGGCAGGGGTCGAGGTGGCAGAGGTCGTGGGCGTGGAGGCGTTGCGCGCACTCACTCTCAGATGAGGCCAAGCACGCCGTCGGGAGCCCGACGTGGCCGTTCACGTTCACGAGGCCCCGGCGCAGGGCAAGGCGGCAGGTCTCAGTCACGGCCTCGCTCCCAATCGCGCAACCGCTCTCGCTCTAGACAGCGGCGTTCGAACTCTCGCGCTAGGTCGGCCTCAAGATCTCGCTCTCAACTGAGAGGCTTGACACCAAAAGGAAGAGCAGGATTGGAGGATCAGTTGGTTATGCCCCATCTAGTGAGGGGTGGCCGAATGAACAGAGGTAGTTTTCTGTTTACTAACCATAGCATACCTTCATCAAACACATACTTTGAAACTTTTTCACCATTTGTACCAACATAATACTGCATTTGTTTTATAAAACTGCATATGGTGCTGCACTTAAGCCTTTGCGAGAGTTACATTTTATTGTAGTTATTCAAATACATTTACATACTAGAAACATCTTGACATTGCCTTGCTCACTACACACATGTATTTAACTGTCAAGTAAAGTCATGTATTAAATCCCATTAGATAAATGCTTAGATTTGCTTGCCAGTTAATTCTGAAATTTAAGGCTGCTCAATTTATGCTAAGACTAAAATCCTCATTGCAAATCACACTTGAACCATCCTTACAATTTGTAATTAATTAAAGTCTCATAATCCTTAATGTATGCATACTCACATTATTGTTGTGGTATTGTATAAATACCACTCAATATGCAGACATAGATACTGAATATGTCCTACTAACAAAAATATTTCATTGTTGCATTAAATTGTTTGTGAGTAATCTGTGACTTATATAATAATTATAATAACTGTTATAATCAATAGTGTGGCAGTTATTCTAAGACAAGTATGTCTATTTCAGGAGGCATGCGTGGCAGACAGCAGCGTGGTTATTCAAACCCAAATCTTCAAAACAGTGTTCATAGTAGACTTGGTGTTACAACACGAAGAGGAATGAACAATATCCGCCGACCTCTGGCCGTGGCCAAGAGGGGAATTTCTAAGCGGGGACGAGGTTTGAGTACTGGCAATAGATATAGTGCAGTAGGTTTGAGATCAGACCAGATTTTAAAAGAGCAACATCAAAATATGTTGCTGCGGAACAATATCATAAAATCTCAAACATTCACACGCTCCAGGAATAACTCTTTCAGTAATTCACCTTCTCAATTGACTGTCAGTGTTGCAAATGATTTTGCGAAGAGGCGTCGTAACAGTGTTGGTAGCGCAGGCTATTTGAACAAAAACAGTCTAGCACAGTTAAATAACCAGTTTGGTGGCTACAACACAAGGAGAGGCCCTGGCAGTGTTAAATCTATGGGCTCCAACAGATCCAATCGTTCAAACAGATCCAACAGGTCTAATGCTAGCAGAGGATCTAATCGCTCGAGAGGCCGCGGACGGGGTGCCAACCGCGGAGTTGGCAGGAAGTTTGTGAATAAACATGTCCTGAATGCTAAACTGCAAAAAGAAATAGCTGTTATTCAAGGTAAAACCGGTAATGCTGCAAACAGTGAGGCTCCCACTGGTATCAACTTTTCGCCGACCCCTGCAGCTACGGCACAGTCATTACATCAAAGATTTGCCACTTCTTAAATTAGCGGATTTATACAATAAATTGTGATTTGTTATCATTAAGTACAGATTGAACTAAAAACTGTGTATGCTAATTAAAACTTTGAAGATAGTGACAGCAAGATGAAACATGAGTGTGAGTGAGTCCACTGAGTGATCTGGAGCTGCAAGAAATTTCATTCAGAATAGGTTTGAATCATGTTTGTTATTAAGATGTTGCTAATTTGGGTACCTAACTACTCAAATGTAATTAGGATTTTAGCAAGCAGCGAATGTGGTTGTATATAATAATAATTATTGCAATAAAAAAAATGCTATTTAATTTCAAAAGCCAATGCATGTAAACTGAAACTTGCTTAAGTGGCAGTGTATTTGTTTCAGATATATGATCTATCAACACTATAACAGACAAGATGAAACCTAATTTGAAGTTGGTGGGCTTGACTAAACGGACTAAACCTATTGATTTAATATTTTTTTTAATAACGAGATTTGCACTTTATTGGATTGCAAGTATGATGCAATATAGTAACAGGCTTAATGGCTCGTACAGCGTCGGGCGACCCGCGACGCGAATCGCACTCGACACAAATGCATGTCGCGCGACTAGCGGTGCCTATGAATCGCGCGCGATACGCGTCGCTTGTCGAGGCTGTACTTCGATTACACATTTTGCCCTGACAGCAATATATCGCACATCAGCTTCCAGTTGTGTTTCAGTCAATTAAATGGTTTCTGAAGTCTGTACTGTCATTATTACTAAAATAGGATACTTGTGTTTTGTATTGTACACAGATCTAACAAAAATAGTGTAAAATATTCCAAGATGATTTGGTATGTACCTATAACCAGCTTTTGCCCGCGGCCTCGCTCTCGGGATCTTGTACGATATTGATGTCCTTGTCTTACACTTACTTTAAAACGTTTATAACTTGGCAATGTTTTAAGCTTTTACACATTTTATAATATTGTTTGCACTATTTGGACCCAAATATTATTGAGTAAAAAAAAAAGTCATCATCCCTATTGCGTACCACAATCTGAATCATTTTGAAAGATATTACTAATCCATTGCTTCTTAAGTTCGCTGTTTCGTCTGTTCAACAATGTAAACAACGCAACTAATGATGTTAAACTGTCAAAATGAGAGCCATTCCTATTGAATGTGTGTTGCAATTACCCCTCAAAGGTAACAGACATTTAAGGCTCACCTACACCGGCGCCACGCGACACAAAAGCACCGCGCGATGAGCGGTGCCTTTGTGACGCGCCTGTTTGCCTTTACTTTCGTATTTATAAAATAAGTATGGATATAAGGTGTAGGGGATTGCTTTTATTGTAAAATAAAAGAAAAACAACTTTATGCTAGAAAATAAACCTTTACATACCGTTTCGTTAAATCTCTTAAAATATTTCACGCTATTTATGTTAGACATTTGCTGTGAAACAGAAAATAATTTAAAAGTAAATTAACCACGTCATTTCAGTTTTAAAAGTGTCGGTCCCTTTTTACACGCGGACCCCGCGTCCTAACCAACAGCGATCGTCGCACGAACTTCAAGTAGTCGCGTTTGTACGTCAAAATTCATACAAGCGATCGCGTTGATGGTCGCGGCATTTTATATGAATACTAATACGAACGTGGATATGATCTTTGTGATTATTAATAGTATAAGATTGTCCCAATGTCAGCAGGTACGTTTTCAATATTTTTTTGTGACATGGTAAGAAAACTAATTTCAGTTTTTCATTTATATTTGACTTAATTGTTAATTTTACTTCGGTATTTTTGTTACTTTAGACATGTAAGAGATTCTTCTTCTTTTCTGTTCAACGGCATATCTATATACTGTGTACTGTTTGAGCCCAATGGCCGCGTCCTAACGCGACGATCGCATTGTTGCGCAAACGATTTTTATTGTTTGGACAAGGATATTTGGCCCAAACAGTTAATTATAGATGTGCAAGTGGCTACGTTTATTGCAAGTTTTAAAAGAGATTGAAATAAAATAAGTGACTCATAAATTACGTCTTTAATATTTAGCCTTACAATGTTTTTTAACTTCTAATAAATCCATAGTTGTTTAGAGATAACAGTCATTTAAAATACTTACAGACCAGCATACATTCTCGCTTCAATAAAAATGTGCCATTACTAAATATAAATTACATTTTATACATATTCGGCATCATTATAAGAGAGTCAGTAACTGAAAAAGAAAAACAATGATCAATTTCAATCAAAGAGTACTAACATAATGAATTCTCAACATAATATTACTTACAATTTTCACCAAGTATGTTTTTTAGGATCAGTCCATGGAAAGTTTTAATTTTCTCACTATTTTGCTTTTCTGCATTTCCATCTGTCTTCTCGAATGTCCAACCAAGATGTTGACCACAGTGCTTACAAGCGCAGATCCGCCAGCTGTACCCAGGAAACCAGGAGTCTGCACCCTGGTTCTAAAATTATTGCAATGTTACTTTATTTTTTTATTTATTGTACAAACACTTCATTCACCTTTTACTTACAGGTCCTATGTTATCACATCTCGCTTTCTCTGCAGTGACCACTTCAAAATTGATGCCAAATGGGTTCACTAAAGTTTGAACTGTTATATTCTGTTGTCCAAATATATTTTGTTTTTCAGTTTTATGTGCTCCTGGGCTTGGTTTACTGAACAAGTAATAGGAGTCTGCCACGTCAGCGCCGCATTTACGACAGAGAAGTAGTTCTAGAATTAACAAATCAATTAATAACCTTCCTGGCATCCTAGTTGTTAAGTAAACAAGTGATAAGATTAAATTCTAGAAATATTCTAGAATCTGTACATACCTTGCCCATTTTTGTCTGATCTTGGGTATTTTTCAGCGAGAGTATAAATATTACGTGTGCAATATGAAAGTAATATAAAATGTAAGAGATAAAACATGCCTTTTTAGTACTGTTTTTAATGAAAGTCTATAATCGGATCCGGAAAACGGTTTTTGTAAATAAAGTACTTTACTGGTTACTAAAGTTGTTCTAACTAAAAAGTTATAAAAAACAAAAGGAATTAAAATGATCTGCTCCAATTTAATGTACATAAACATTAAACGCACTTTAAAATTCTACGAAATAACTACATCGATGAAAACTGAGATTCTGTCAATCGGTTGATTCAGACGAATGACAATATTGACAATTAAAATGACGGCCGGGCCGGCTGCTTAGCGCACTGACATTGACAGTCGACAGAAGTTTTGTTTCAGTCACTTTGCTGCTGTGACACTAGAGTTGTGCTAGTACTGACTACTGACACTGACTTACAGAGTGCTATGGGGGAAAACTAAATAAATTTCTTTTCGCGGCTAGTAGGTAGTAGTACTGCACGCCATATACAAAGAAAACGTGACGGAAAAGGACTAAGCTATACTATTTCTGTTTTACTGAAAGACGGCGTGTCAGTTTTTCAAGGTCAGTGACATGTTACGAAGCCTTTGTTTTTTCGTATATTTTGGTTTTAATAAGTACCTTTGTATTGTGTCCGTATGGACCGAGAAGCCATGTCTCAAATTCAGTCATACAATACCCATTATTATTGTACACATAACGCATAACTACTACTAAATCGTACCAAAATTTCAAAAACATCAGTCGTTTAGTTTTTGAGCGGTGGCTCCATAAACGTCCTGTATTTTTTATGGGTTTTACTACAAATTCCAGGATCAGCATGTTGATTCTAGTTACTATACTCTATGGTCGATTCTCGTAAAATCTCACCGTGAATACTCGCGTGTAGTGAGCTGTTAGTGTCATCCCGACTAGGTCAAATTTGCTTTAAATTAAGTATTTAACATGGAAAGTGTCAGAATTTTAAACCTTAATAATTCCTCGTTATCATTTTCTTCAAAATGTTTTCGACATAAACTCGAACTAAAAAAAAATCTCTACGAATAGCTTTAAACCACAATCTTCTAATTTTAGGGGCTTTCGGGAAATTGTAGACTTCAATTTCGGAGTATCTAGGAACACAACAACGCGTCAATTTTCGCTAAAATAAAAGAAAACCACATCACGCCTTGCTTGTGTTGGGAACTAGCTATGACAGCGCCATTTTGACAGTTGCCTTTCCCATTAGCTTGGCCTGCCAATCTCTCAATACCCTTTACAGCTTGTTCCATGATCAATGGAAATTGAGATCAGATACTTCTTCGCTCAGATATCACACCAGATCACGTCTGGGCCCATAACCTGTTGGCTGAGCTAGCTTTCAATGAACTAAGACATCATTGTAACACAGTGGTTTAATAAAGTTATATAGATTTTAAATAAAAATTAACTTCATCATAAACATAGGATGACATAACAGAATAACAGTTGCTAGGCAACAACCAAAGAATACTCTACTCCTTTAACATAGTGCATTATAACCTTCATTTCATGGTACAACAGTCATTAATACGCCCCAACTTGCTTTAGCCCTAAAACGCCACCGCCTCTGTTGCCTGCATGAACCATGCATGAATCCATTGTAGAAATTAAATCGACAAATTGTTGGGATTTTCAGGATATTTTTACCACAGAATCAAACCAAACAAAGGATTTTTACTGTCAAACCAATCAGGCTATCAGCGAAGTGTCAAGCTTTTTCTACGTGCTTTCGTTATTCGTAGCACAGAGTACAATATATAGACGGACAATTCGTAGCAAAACCAAAGAGTCCAAAGATGTCAAGTCAACAAGCAAGTTGATTGTGATGGTTTTTGTGCGATAAGGTTACAAGAAAACAGCTTTTATTTACGTGAATCGCTGAAAAAGGAAGGAAATAACAAAATAATTGTGTTTACATTCACAGTGATGGCTAAAGTGACAACTTCTGAGTGACGTTACGGTTTTGATATTTTTGTTGACGATTGTTTCAGAATCATGTAAATTGTAGTTAATGTGAACGGGAACAAGATAATGTAACTTTGTTTGAATATCAAGACCATCTGACATTGAGGATACATCGTAATACACATCGTAATATACAATCATGTCTTTCTTCAAAAACGTCGCCTCAGGATTTACAGTCCGAAGTCGGGATTCTATGTTAAAAGAAGCACTAATAAACAATTTGTCTGAAAGTGTAAAAGACATCCAATACAGCAATCAATTCGAAGAAAATTTCCACAGTGTGTTAGGTTCGACAGACTCCACAAACACTTTGTGTATGGCCCTAGAGGCAGTATTTCTTCATGGCTTGAAAGACACATTCTTAAGAAAGGCCAAAAATGCACTAACAGGAGAGTCTGACCAGCAGCCTCAGCCAAACTTTTGGCCCCTCATTCTTGTGCTATCTCATAGACAAAACATTGACCAAATATCCTCCCTGCCGCAGATAAATACGGAAATAGGTCAGTGTCGGGCATGGCTCCGCATTGCCTTTAATGAGTGCCTCTTGTCCTCCTATATGTCTACTCTCCTCAAGAACATATCCGCTGTGAAACCTTTCTACAACAGGACAGCATTTGTATGTGATTCTGAAATATTAGAGGTGGCCCAAAAACTTATTGAAGGCGTAGAAACATGCATTCAGTTTAATTTACCCATTAATTCAAGCTTGCTGAACTACTGGCCAGAGCAGGTCTTGATGCTAGCTGGTATATGGGTGCCTAAGATAAGACAAGCTCCAATTAGTGCTGCTCTGGATGTGGCTAGCACTATTACTGATGAGGAAGTGAAACCAAAATTAGCATCTACACCTACACATACCTCGAACATCACTGGACTGGGTCGGATGCTGGCTTTGAATGAAGATGAGGCTTTGGATTTCATTCTCTCAAAAGATATTAAAGATATAACCAGTCAAAACATAGAACCAGAGGTAATGGAAGAGCAGAAATCACCAAAACACAAGGCAGACACCATAAACAAAAGTAATAACTCAAAAAATAAATTGAATCCATTTGAAATAGACAAGCCATCAACCAGTCAGGAACTGAAAGATGTAGTTTCCATGTCACCTTCCTCTGTTAATTCAGAGGACTTTGTTGCTCCCAGTGATGTCATTGTCACAGGGAACTCCTTGTGTGGAAAGGGATGGTCCACTGACAACAACGATGATATGAATGCCTCTATCAATTCCAATTCATCTCATGGTAGTAGCATGATAAAAACACCTGAGCTAAAGAGTTTGTCATCTTTAGTTGACAATTCAAATAACTTTGGGGAAACATATACTACCACTCCTAATTTAAGAGATATTATGAAGGATATTCATAAAGAGCTAAAGCTAAATTCAGAAGATACTGACATTTATGATTTGAAACCAGAAACAGTAACACCAGAAGACCCAATGTTACAAGGTCTAGATTTTGAAGTAGTTCCCACTACTATGTCCACATCTTTTACAGTCCAAGAGTTACAGAAGATGATATCACAGTTGGGTACATTGTCAAGGGAACAGGGGCTTGATCATCAAAATTATCAATGTAAGGGGTGCCAGGATTTATTGGGCAGCACCATCTCTAAAGCAAAAGTTTGTGCTTACACTGGAGAGTATTATTGTTGTAACTGCATGGACCCCAATGTGTTTATCATTCCAGCTCGAGTCATACATAACTGGGACTTTAAAAGATACCCAGTCTCCAAAAAGTCTGCTCTCTTTTTGTTGGAATTTCAACATCACCCCTGGATAGACATGAAAAAACTTAACCCAAAGATTTACAGTGGTGTTTCAGATATGACACATTTACAGGAATTAAGGATACAATTGAATTTTCTAAGAGCTTACATATTTACATGTAGAGAACCAGTCATTGAGGAGTTACAAAAACGTGTATGGCCTCGGGAGTATCTGTATGAACATCTTCACTTGTATACAATATCAGACTTAGCTCTTATACCCAATGGTTCCTTAGCATTGCAGCTAGAGAAAGTAGTGAACTTTGCTAAGACTCATGTTCTGGAATGTTGGCTATGCAGTCAGAAGGGCTTTATTTGCGAAGTATGTCGTGATCCTAAAATACTGTACCCTTTTGAGACAAGCACAACCTACCGCTGTGATGAGTGCTCAAGTGTATTTCATTCTAAATGTCTCAATGCCAATATACCATGTCCCAAATGTAAAAGAAGGCAAAATCGTACAAATGAGGCATCTTTAATACAAGCTGTACACTCTCACCTCATCAAATAGACAAGACCTGTTGCATTTGATTACATGGTCATTATAAACTCATTAACAAACATCATAATTTAATAGCCATACATGATTATTGATTATATATATTATAAATACATTACTATTTGTTTAACAACATACAAATAAAATGTTGGAAAAAGCAACTTCTCAATATAAGTGATTTTTTAAGTACACCAGTACATGCCTATATTATTATAACCAAATATAATTTTAAGATATATATACGTAACATATTTAGAAATGTTTTATAAATAAAATATCATTATAAATATTTATAAAGAAGATTATGAATAGAAAACTCATAAGACACCTTGTATAAATAAAATTTTGCTTCTATGCTTAAATGTTTAATTAAATGTGATATGAACTATAATATGATTAGTAACTAGTTGAACCTATTTTATTGTAGTATTGTAAGTTGCATCATTGTAGATTATATTTTATAAACTATTAACACCCACCCCTACTTCGCACAGGTACTTACAGGCCATGTCTAAATATCGAGATTTCTGTGCTTAAGTTAAATACAAAATGTACTAAGTTAATTCTACACATAAACCTTACGTATTAATGCTCTAAATGATGGTGAAAACGGGATCAAAATCCATTGTGTAGTTTAAAAGATCTAAGCTGTCACACAGACAGACACAAAAAGCATTTTTTTTTTAATCCTATTCATAGATAAAAATATTTGTCTTGTAACATAAGCGACGGTGGTGTACAATGAAACATATGGCCACTATATTATTTATCAGTAGGTATGATCACTAATATTACAGGAAAATAAGGAAGTTAGGGGTTTCGGGAAAACACAAACTATTGTTTCATTTGAGTCTTATGGTGCTGGCATCAGGGCTATGCGTGGAAATTGCACAACTTTGGAACCATAGTGTGTAAGTCCGACTCACACTTGGCCGATTTCAAGTGAATTCTGGGTGGAATGGATATTTCGCGCCTAACTGCCCAGCTGTTAGGTATAATTGTGATTTGTTCTCTAGCAGACTAGCCCTCTAGGGTTAGTGTCCTTTGAACTACAATAAAAACGATTACTTAGATCATATTAGATGAAGAAGTAAGTATGTTTGTTAGTATAAATTACATTCTATTATCAATACAAAACATAAATATAAATATTTTTTATGGTAGACTTTTTGCAATAAGCAATTAATGTTATATCTTCTTACTTCGGTAGCTGATGATAGTTTCATATGAGTTTAACCATGTTATGCTGCTAATATAGAATAATTAAAAGGGTCTTCTTTGTCTATCGAGTGTGCTGATTTCACGAAATACGGAGTTTTTTTAAACGTAATTATTACTCATAAAAATACCTAAGTAGTTCTTTGGTAACTATTATTCGGACTATTGTACTGTTAGCTATTGATGTTATACATAGGTATTGTAAGACGGCTATCTGATTGGCTTATCGCTGCCGTCCTCCAACAAAGATCTATGTTTGTTTTCCTTTGTAAAAATAGTTGTTATCATATCAATATTGGTGATACAAAATACCTACAGTAGCGCACAGCTCGTCATTAAAATAAATACAAAAACTTTAGATGATTGTATTATTTCAAATTCTAAATTCCTTTCCTTTCCGCTTGTGGAATAAACGAGAATGAATGATAGGAATAAAGAACCGTGCGGAACCAGCAACATATGTGTTGAATTACGTTGCAATCAAACGAGCAATGTAATTGCATTATTTCTTTTGTTAAAGGTGCAGGAATTTATTATTGATTTAGATGGAGGGTAGGTATGATCGATCTGTAAGTAGTTTAATTTATTAGTAAGAATCCTCAATGTTATGGTATAGGTGCTTTTTTCGTGGGTCATTCAGTTAAAGATTCTCATTTATTAATCAGTTCATATACTTAAGATAAATATTTTATTTACATTTTGGGAATGAATGTAATCCTTAATGACTATCTATTTAAATTCAAAACATCACTTAAATAACTACTAGGCTGATCTTTGTGACGGGTGTTTTGTGGTTTTCTTGAGAAATCTCTGTGTGGTTTTTTATCTTCGAAGTCTTCGATATAATTAGCGTCGTCTACTGTATAGTCTTTGAAGCAATGGTTCAATAGTTTATCGGGCTCATCTGTTTTATTTTTGCTTTTTTTCTTGGCTTGGTAGCTGAGCGCATCTTTGTCGAAGTCTAAAGGTACAATGCCTAGCTCGCCGCTGTAACGATTTTTGGCAACCTGTAAGTACTTTTTGCCGCGTACTGCTGTTAGTCGTTTGTCCTGTAATACAAATTAAAACCTCTTAACACACACTAGTAACTAGTTGCACAAGGAATTGCATTTATAATTAAACAATTTATGAGGGTTTGCTTGGGTTGTTTTGCAAAAGAATGAACTAAAAGAATGTTTTGCAAAAGCGCACTGGAATGGTGGGCATGGAGGCGTTTTATGAATATCCAACTGAGATGGTGTAGTCATGTGCAGCGTATGAATACCAGTAGACTACCTAAAATCGCTTTCTACTCGGAGCTCGCCCAAGGAAAACGTTCACAGGGCGGGCAATACCATCGTTACAAAGACGTCCTTAAACGCCACCTTACGACTTGTGTTATATCCGTTGATCGATGGCAGGAGCTTGCCCGAATCCGAGAAAGATGGCGCACTTTAATTCACAAAGCAACTGAATGCTTTGAAACAAATCGTCTTGAAGTCCTAGACAAGAAACGCTAAATACGCAGAAGTCGCCAAAAGCCTCTGTATATCTACACATACAACGATGCTGATCAACTCTTCTGTACGCGGTGTGACCGTGTTTTCAAGACCAAATTTTGCTTTTGCTAGTCACCAGAGAGGTGACTAAAGGAAAGAAGTAGTCTGGGTCGCTTTCGCCGGATATGGTGAAGAGGACTATATATATTACGCTAGTAATATTAAGGTTGGATACTTTCGGTTCATGAATTTTACCTGTATTATGAGAACGTTATCCGCTTCCTGCGAAGCTTTCGCGCTGCCAAATATAGAGCTCGTTGACAAGTCCTCTGATTCACGTTCCTGTGAATAACAGTTACACGACATAATTAATATTTTTGGGCTTTATTTTGCGCACCAACATGCTTACTTTGTGGTTACTGCAATCTCCCAACCTGATAGACAGATCATAATATTGACACTAAAATGAATTTCACACCTACACGATGATGACATTGAATCAATGCGTAAAGCGCACAATCGAGCGCACTCGCCGATCTAACGTGCCTTTTGATGTCTGTGTTAATTTTCGTAGAATTTTTCACTTTATAACACTTAAAATAAAGTTTATTATTCAATGTCATTGAAAAATCCTCTGATTTACACTACTCTCGCTGACTGTACCTACTGACCTTCCTAGGATGCATGACGAGCGTGACGTGGCAGTGTCGCGCGGTCGCGAATGTTCGGAACGCAGCGATGACGGCGTCTTGTCGGTGGTAGCGGTCGCCGTCGCGGTCTTCGCCAAGTCCTAGCATGAACTGCACGTTGTCCACTACAACGTGCGAGATGTCGTGCATGTACCGCGCGTGCTCTACTGCCTGCAAAATTGAAAAAAGGTTATCAAGTTGTTTTACAGGAGTTGTAATTCGCGTTCTCGCATCATGACGTGTGGCTTTTATAAATGGGTCATGCGTCGTTATGCATGAGAGTATACAACAAATATAATGACGGAGTAGGATGAAGCACATCAAGAATTATGATTTTATGATCAAACTACTTACAGGTAACTATATAATATCTTTCTTTCACGCCTTACCTCCATAACAACTTTGATGGGTTGCTGCCCATGAAAGGCCAGGTAGTAGATGGGTAGTTTCTGGAAGTCGTCGGCATATTTGTTGAAGTCCTGCAGGTTCTGCTCTAGAGGCACTCCGGCGTACTGCTGTAGCATCGTCCGCGCTAAGCGCGAGTTACGGATCTCGAAGCTACCCCATAAGGTGTTTACCTGGTTTTATATAAAGATGAATGAGTGGTTTATTTTTTATGTGAAACATGTATTGGCGCTCCATGGGGGTAAGACCGACTCGGATCGTATGCCGCGACGGCAAACGGAATGACTCTCATAAGCCGTCACGCCCCCCTCCCTCTCTTTCCGATGTTTCACATCTCACGGGCGTCTCGTTACGGCCATATCTTAAGATGAAAAGTTAAGTTATGCGTTTGTCAATCGACATCATCATTTTGAAGGACTTCCACTGCTGGACATATGCCTTGGGATATAGGAATTTCTTATGTTCCTTCGGTTAGGTACGATCGTCGATCAATGCATTTATTACGTCGCACTTTTACACTTTTTTTTTAAAATCACTTTTTATTATTTGTATGCTTTCTTTCAATGGTATGCAATATGATGAGTTTGATGACTGATTGATCATGAAAAGTCGAAAAAAATATACAGTCACGGTTATATACAGAACTCAAAAGAATTAACATACATATTAAAAAAAATACTATTCTCACCCCTTGCTGTGCCAGATCTAAGGATATTTCCGCACATAGCGTAGTCTTCCCGCAGCCGGTGGGTCCAGTGAGCACGGTCAACTCTCCGCGCCTGTGACCACCCAACAGACGAGTCAGCGCGGGAAAACGACGCCATTTTATACCACGTACCTGATAGAAATAAAATCATGATGGGAGTTCGGGTTTTCGAATTTGGAGTAGTGTTTGTAGCAGCAAACACTATATGGTTTTGTTAGTCTTACGCACGCACATACCAGGCATCGTAAACCCCAAGCAGCACGCGCGTTGTATTGCAGTGAGGTATAGCATTTGTTTAAAATGGAGGTGCCATCGAGGTAGCGAGCTAACCCGCGATCGCGAGAAATCGCAGTGAGGCATCTTCAACCTTAGAACAGGCTGTTGACCCTCATTAGGTCAACAGCCTGTTCCACCCAAACCATGAAATTAGTTCGTTGGTTAATTTGGTTATGCGAGCCAGTTATTTCGGTAGAAATCGTTTCATGAATTAAAATTCGTTCCACCACATTCTTGTCCTTGGTCTGCCGCGGTTTCACAAAAACCTTGTTTCCAAATGATGTTAAATTAGTTTCACTCAAACCAATATAAACTTTATACAAGTGTAAATTAAGTTGATTTCAGAATGAGAAACTGCTTGAAAAGTCTTAAAAATGCAAACTGGGATTTATATGTGCGTTTTGAAGATTTTTCTTCCAAGAGGACGATTGTTTAAATACTTTGATGATTGGAAACTTAATCGACAACACATTTTAGCGTTCTAAGGACCTACAAGGGGAGACGATGAGACGCAGTATTTAGGTACATATGTTATTTACGGTGAAAATCTGGCGTACCCTGTCAACATTGGTGACTTCAAAGTAGACGTCGTCTCGTAGGGCTGCGAAGGTGGTGATGGAGCGATGTGCGGCGGGTTTCGCCTCAGACACCAGCGTCTTCAGCGATAGGCTTGCGTCCGCAGCCTCTGACGCGGTCACTAGGCCGTCTGTAGGTCTAGACAGAGACTCTAAGTTTAGTTGTTTCACGTTTAAGGCACGCCCTAATAGATTAAGTCAATCATCGTCATCATTATTCAGTTAAGATGTCTAATACTGAACACACATAGGCCTTTCCAATGCATTCGACACAGCGGATCCTGATATTCCCACATTCAGCGGATCCTGCAATTCCCACATTCAGCGGATTCCTTTACCACTTCAACAGTTCACTTTGTAAAGGGCCTATCCACGCCGCATCTTCCGGTTCGCCTCGCCGTAGCCACTGCTGACCGATTTACTCTTTATCGTGGTTGAGTTCAGACACAAATCTGACTACAATCACCTACCGTGTCTTTTTTGTAACTTAAATTATGTTGATCTACTTAAATGCTGTTTGATGAAAATAATGATAAAACAAAATAGTTACCATCCACCCGCATTGAAGATATACCTGACAAAACGACATCTGTCCTCGCCAAGTTTTTCTGCTACGGCGCGCATGTTGTCCCAATCGCCCCACAAACATAGCTTTTGATACGCTTCGAGAGTGGGCAACACTATGGGCGGTAAGCTGCAGTTGCTCAGCCAGATTAGCGTTCCTAAAAGGATTGAATTGTTAAATCATCATGATCATCATAATTTCAGCCAACATAGGCCTCCCCAAAGCATCACTACTTCGACCGGTTCTGTGCTCCCCGCATCGAGCGGATTCCTGCGGCCTTCACAAGTTCATCGGTCCATCTTGTGGGGGGCCTTCCAGCGCTACGTCTTCCCGTACGCGGTCGCCACTCCAAAACCTTTCGGCTCCATCGGCCATCTGTTCTGCGAGCAATGTGCCCTGCCCACTGCCACTTAAGTTTGGCAATTCTTCGAGCTATGTCAGTTTCTTTGGTTCTGCTACGGATCTCTTCATTTCTGATTCGATCACGTAGGGAAACTCTAAGCATAGCCCTCTCCATTGCACTTTGGGTGACTTTGAGCCTTCTTGTAAGGTCCATTGTGAGCGACCACGTTTCAGTGCTATAGGTCATCGCTGGCAACATGCACTGGACAAAGACCACCTTTCTCTCCCTGAAAGGGACTACGAGTCTTGAGACACTGCGGTATGTGGGACGAGAAGATATTTTGATGCTTACCGAACGCTGCCCCGCCGAGTCGGTTTCGACGATTGACCTCTTTCTCGAAGTTGGACTTATCTAACTGGACAGTTTGTTCTAGGAAAACAAACTCGTCCACAACTTCGAGTGTAACGTCTCCAATGTTCATGAAAGTGGGTGGAAGATGGGCATTTGCCACGACCTTTGTCTTGTCCATGTTCATTTTAAGACCCACTCTTACGGAAGCTCTACGGAGGTCATCGAGCATTGGACTGAGGTCCTCCATAGTCTCAGCCATTACCAGGCAAACCGAAGGTGAGGAATTTACTCGCCGTTAGTGTTGATGCCAACTCCTTTCCCGTCCAGAAGCTTGAAGAGAACAGTTTCAAAGAGATAATGTACAGTTTTCGTACAGACACTTTAGCACCTCGATGTACTGATAGGTTTGAAATAATAGAATACTTAGTCCACAAGCAGTAAGCAGAGCGGCAGGTTATAATCTTCGGTCTTCTATATAACCTGC